>OV928049.1:5010000-7510000 GCA_931315375.2 Opisthograptis luteolata | reverse complement strand
ACACCGATAGGTGCTAGGCGACAGATTCTTAACTTGAGGGTGGTAGCTAGCCAGACGAGCACTAGAAAATGCCACCCAGCTATGGTTTTATCACGATGTTTTCCTTCACTCAAAGCTCAAACTCATTGTAGGATTTGAACCCACGACCTACGGATCGCAAGCCGACGTCACTACCACTGAACCATCTCATCGCTTCAATTTGAACAATTCAAGAGAAAATAATTTATGTAATATGGTTTTACAATTTGTATGCCAGAAGAGTAATATCAATTGTAGTAGTGACCTATCTAAATTCTAAAGTTTAAATAGATGGGTTGATTGAGGTTCTTAATTGAATTATCTTTGGTTGTCTCGTCCAATTAATTTTTAGCTAACGAACCGATTTACGTGTAATTACTTCATTCCCCTTTTATAGCGGGGCGAGTTTCCTCTCCAGAGAAAGACACTGTTTTATAATTAAATTTGTTTTTAATATACCTTTTTATCTAATTACTACTTTTTGCTACATATTTTGTAAATAATACAAAAGAGCAAAAAATAAAAAAGAATGCGGTGGGAATAAATAAATAAATATCGGGAACAATTGCACACAAATTGACCTAGCCCCAAATTAAGCTCGAAACTTGTGTTATGGGTAGGTACTAGACAACGATATACATACTTATATAGAGAAATGAATACCTATATAGATAGAAATATCCATTACTGCACGAAGACAAAAGACCTTCCGAAATACCGTTTTCCTTCTGAGTCAAAAGGGAAGGATTTGTTATTCAGAAGGAAATCTAAGGTAAAAATGGAAGGAATCGGTCTTGGAAGGTATGACTCAGAAAGAAAGCCCGAATATTTTTCTCAGTGTGGGATTCGAACCCGGGACCACTAGCTTCGCATGCATGGACACTATCAACTCGGCTACCACGTCGTCGTGCAATAATTGTCTGTATGAAAGGTATTAAAAGAACTGAATTGTATTTTGCAAACTAAATAAAACTCTATAACATTTTTTTATGAGACTGAGTGACAGGACAATCATGTCACTTGCCGATAGCAAGCCTCCCTTAACAACTCCTCATAACAGTTCAGTTCCACTCAGAATTTTGAATATCAACACTTCAAAATCCTGCGTAGCAATACGCTGCGCTCGTCACTCGTCGCTCGTCACCCTGCGAAATATGTTTACTCTGTATAATTTCACTGGGAACATTGTCTTACAATCGAGAACAGTGTTTTATATACACTACTGACGGCGGTTGAATAATTGGTGCTTTTTATATCATTGAAACAATTACATTTCAACATACATACACACACACACACATACATACACACATACATATACATACACACACATACATACACATATGCATATATTATGCATATTACATTTCATTTTTCATTTATTTTTTTTTTCATTTTGTCATCAGTCTTATTTACTATCTATTATTTTAATATTATAAATGCGAAAGTTTGTGTGTGTGTGTGGGAATATTTGTTACCACGTATAACTGTAACTACTAAACCGATTTTGATAAAATTTGGAATGGAGATAGCGTATACCCTGGATTAACACATAAGCTCCTGTGGGATAACGGGAAGAGGCGGGTGAAACCGCGGGGCGCAACAAGTAATTTATAAGAGCAATAAGTATTAGTTAATTGACTTGCTTGCGGATATTACAAACGCTGTTTACACTTAAGTTGCTCTGTAATTTAGCCAATACACCAGCTGAACATTTACAAAACAAGCCACGCTTTTGAAGTACCATCCATCCAATAAACTAGGGCTCAACATGCGACGACGAGAACAGATACGAGTAGCCATTAAACTACCAAAACCTAGTGCAACACACGAAAACACAGGAATACGTAAACTTGTAAGCGGATTAGCTACGGACGCCGTATACTGATGGATAACACTTTAATATTGCAGCGGCTCAGTTATTCAAGCACATGTGACGTGTGAGGTGTGAGCTGTAGGCTACTCGAGCTATTTCTAGAGCACTAACCGTCCGTCAAAATGACAGCGCAATATTTCATAACTATATTAGAGTCAAAGCATGACGGAGGCGAAATGAGTTAGACTCCGACAGTTCAGACTGGTAGTTTTAAACTGGACTGCAATACGGGTACAGTGGTGAAACCTGCGTGAAGATGATTAGAATAAAAGTTGTTTCTTTGGTTCTTCTTATTATAGAGAGCGTTTGATACATTGGATGCTAAGAGACAACAGGGTTTAAGGATGCGTCATTGTGAACAACCTGTGAAATAGGGCTGCCAGATTGGTAGCTAGCCAGGCGAGCACTAGAAAATGCCCTAAGCTATGATTTATGAGTGTACGAGAAGAGTGGTTTGGGCCAAACGGTACCACGCGCGTCAAGATACTCGTACCTATACCGAGGTCAAAACGGCAAATGCAAACATCTTTAGGAAATTGGTATGTCTTAAAACTACAATCGTCCAGGGCAAGCGTCACCTTAGTCACCTATCAACCCTCACTGGACCAGCGTGGATGATAAAGGCCTATAATCTCATTCTTAATAAAGGCATGTCCCAGCAGAGGAATCTTAACAGGCTAATGATGTTGATGATGATGATAATACAGGAATATAGGATAAACTAGCAGTTTTAAACAAACCTGTCCTGTCCTGTCGGTACCTTGTCTCTACCGTGAGTGTGCGGTGAATTAGAGATAGGCAACAACGATGCAACGATCACAAGGCACTTAATATACCGTAACAATTTCATCTGCCAGTAGGTAATTGATATACGTGAGGTTGCAGTTTGCTCTAAGCACCAAATCATATTTGAGTTTAGCACAGAACCGGCATATCTGAGTTAAACACAAATGATATAGTCATCACATAAAATACGCAATCACAACCATTCGAAAATACTTGAACTGTAAACATTACTGTGGTTCGGATTGAAGGGCACTGCATGTAAAAAGACTTCTTAACGTCTTATATCTCGTAACGCGCACAATGCGTTGCCGCTAAAGATTTTGCACTTTTGAAGTTTAAAATTCTAGATGGCTAAGAACTGCAAACTTGACGCTTATCATCACCAGGCGAGAGATTTGTTCGTCTCTCTACACAGTTACGTAAAAGAGATAAAAGAGTGCTCAAAATGACATGACAATGCAAACCATACACTGCAAAATGCATAAATTTATTCGCGAGCACAACCAGACCAACATAAAGTTAAAGAGCGCAATGCGTATGTTTCCGATAAAATTAAAAACATTTTGTAATCGGCGCTTTCGGAATTTATACCCGTACAAAAGGTAGCGTGAAAAAGGACACAGTAAGGTTGCACGACAAATTGTCATTAAAATCAACCGGAGCGACCGAGTGACCGCAGACAACCGACCACCGCAGACGGTTGACCGACCACAGCGACATCTGCGACCGCTCAGATGCGAGTTTTATTTCATACAATTACTTTTAATGGGACGCAATGTGCACCAATTTGTCGGAAAAGCCTGCGATATAATTTACCCCGTACTTTTTGTAAAATGTGAAAAAGAGGTTTAATTGTCGAAACTGTTAGTATACCATTTTTCTACCCGTTATTGAAATACAACATCCTACTAATATTATCAATGCGAAAGTTTGTGTGTGTGTGAATCTTTGTTACCACGTATCGCTGTAACTACTAAACCGATTTTGATGAAATTTAGAATGGAAATAGCTTATACCTTGGATTAACACATAGGCTTTTTATCCCGGAAAAATGTTCCTGCGGGAAGACGCGTGCGAAACGGCGGGGCGCAACTAATGATCATATCAATATTGCTTAGGGTTTATAATAAATATTCTATCATCATGAGCCTAATACCTACATACCCACAGGATCAGGCCTTTTCACAAAGAGACAGTTGTTATTATTAAATCAATAGACAATATATTTATTTGTGGCAAAAAAACAGCATACACTTCACACAATTAAATTTGATAATAATAAAAATAAAATTTAACACATGAACTGACCATTAAATGTGGTTCTTGACCGTATCTGTTCCCCGTTCCCGTGATGTTTTCTTTCAACGTTTTGACCGATATAAAATCTGCCACAATACATATTAGTGTCTAAGTTGGGATTCAAAGACGGTACCAGCGCCTTGTTCGTATTCACCAAATTCTTATTACACCAATAGTTTTGAACGGTTTTAAACAGTCTAATTGGCATAGCGGTGATGATGCTATAACGGACATTTGCTGAGAAGTTCTACCACCTTCAAACTACTTGGAAAACTTAGATTTATGTCCCAAAATAATCGCAACGTAATCTTATCTCAAACTACTTGACAAGTAACTAAATCCCCAGAAACCTTGTCTATGTTCTGCTGTCTTTGCTCAAACTTTGGAATATGTTATCTGCATATTAGGAGCTTTTAGTTCCGTCGTTGCTAAATCTTCGAAGATTCAGGCCTTAGGCGTGTCAAGATAGCGGGGAATTTGAATTTGTTGCTTTAGTCCGGTGTGTTATCGTATGTTGTTTTAGCTACCCCCATTCTCGGCGTTTGCCGTTTGACAGGCATGGGTCTGAAACAACAACGTACGTAGGGTTGCTCCACGTCGGCTCTGAACCCGCACTAGTTTATTTTTCCTACTGAAAGTAATCCAGAGGAATATGATTCGTTAATAAAATTCAAAATTCAAATTTCAAAACTTTTTTATTTAATAGGATACATAGTCATCACTTTAAAACGTCAACTTAAAACTAGCTACGCCTGTTCCAACCTCCTTACGCCGGCAAAAGAACAGGCATGAAACGCCCGGCAGGTAATTTTTTTGGCGCGATCACATTGACAATTTTATTCTTATTACTAATTGATTGAATTGGAGCAAGTTCACTAAAATCCCAAGCTTTTTTTTGTCATCTAATAGTCCGATATTTTTTAATTAGCTTTACTAATAAGATTTCTCTTGTTTGGTTGTACACATTGGGATATGGGAACATGAATATTAACGAGTTGCGGGATCACAACCAAAGCAGACCAGACCCCACAAGCAGCACCCGTTCACGAGTTGACGCAGAATAGTTTAAATGATAAGTGTTTCATTCGAAAACAAAAGATGTCTTTATTCAAAAAAGATTAAGAACTAACTGAGATGGTGCAATAACGCAAAGCATATTTTTATTCAAAGAATTTCTTAAAATAAAAGCGTATTTGAAGAACGAGGTGTTGCGCACAAAAAAATAGTAAAAAGTGGCAAGGTGTTCTAAAAATAAAATTTTCAAAATAGCTGCTACCTATCGTAAATTCATCAAGAGTGAACCATAAATCCGGGGTCTTAATTTAATAAAGTGCGGCAACCCTAATGCTATTAAGGTAGAGAATCTGGCTGGGTCGAGGCTTAGCAAATACTCGTAAACACGGTTACTTGCCTGTACTATCAAATATACACCATGGACTACGTATACAAACCTATTTTACAAGAGTCAACTAAAGATGAAGTAAAATATACCTAAAATTAAATATTAAATTATAAAAAAATTCGCAAAACCAATACTTGTGTCAGAGAAAACTGGTCAACTTTTGTTTATTACCTCTCGTTGGCCTTACAATATTTTCATTTCATTTATTTGGTAGGTACTATATTGCACTTCCGTTGAACTTTTGTTAAGCAAATTAAAAATTACCAATAGAAAATTTTGTTCAGGGAAATCTGTCTCGTACTATTGTTTTACGATCGATATCTAATAATAACGTCCACACACGCATATCCTTGTAGGGTATAAGAAACGGGGATCAGAAATACGGCACAAATAGTGTTGCATTGAATGTTTCAATTTCCTCAACAATTTCTTGAATCAAATAATACGACACCAATCACATTGATATTCAGCCGACAGTTTCCTAACTACTTTTGCAACACCTTCATACTTACAGTTCTATTCCTCTGCTCTTCGCTACATATTCACTATACCTGTTTCACTTGCATTCTCCGTTACACATTTTTACCGGTTTCGATTCGCGACAGGTCTTTGTCGTCACACGCGGCGAAATTGGAATGTTTCGACGTGTAGTGGGTAGCAGAGTGCAATAACGTTGCGGCGCATTGTTCAGGAGCGCCAGAATTGAAAAATACCACTGACGATAAAGTCAGAAAAAACAAATTTAGGTTACCTTATGCCAGTGTTGCCACTTGCCACAAAATTGCGAGAAATTGATTGTGAAATTGTTTTGCAATATAATAGCGCTTCAAAAGTTTTACGTAAGTTAATCCTAGTGGTAATAAAACTTGATCCTAGTGGTAGGGCTCTTTTGCAGAGTCATCATCATCATCATCATCAGCCGGAAGAAGTCCACTGCTGAAAATAGGCCTCCCCCATTGAACGCCACCTTACCTATAAGCCATTTGCATCCATCGGCTCCCTACGACTCTTACAATGTCGTCGGTCTACCTAGTGGGGCCTACCTACAGAGCGTCTTCTGGTTCGTGGTCGCCACTCGAGAACCTTTCTATCTCATTGGTTATCGACTTTTTCAGAATATGCTTTAGAAAATACCACGCCTTTGCCAGTTATTCAAGCTATAAGCAGTAATATGAAAACTTTGCTGTGCTCTGGATTGAAGTGCAATGTTCCGAGTGAAATTACATGGCATAGTGAGATATATCTACTATGTGACGAGTGTAATTTTGTAAATTTTTTAACAGTTGAAATTCATAATTTTGGATACCACTGAACTGTAATAGGCAAGCTTGCTTGGTGACGCTTACCATCAGGTGAGTGACTTGCTACACTCAGTTACATGAAAGCAAAAACTTTCTCACGTGTTTGAACCGTCAGACTCTAAAAGTGACTACTTCTAAATTACTTAACAATTAAATCAAATTAGGTTAAATGGCGTGGGTAGGTACTTTCTACTAACCCAGTACAACCAATTTCTCCCACACTCCCCTATCATTACCAATGTCCTTGACACTTGAATAAATCTTCCATCTATAGGTATAATATCCCGACCCGAAAGCGGAATCGAATCTCATTACATGCAGAATCTATAGCCCATTTATGTTACTATGTCAGCAATAAAATAGCTATTTGCTATTATTGTCACGTCGTCGGTTTGAACGATATTTTAGTCCAATATAAGTTTTTGAATTGGTATGATCGTTTGTAATTGACATAGTCCATTAGGTTATTTAGGTTCTCGAGTGGCGACCACGAATCTGAAGACGTTTTGTTGGTAGGCCCCGCACTAGGTGGACCGACGACATTGTAAGAGTCGCAGGGAGCCGTTGGATGCAAATGGCTAATAGCAATTCATGGTGGCGTTCAAGGGGGAAGGCCTATGTTCAGCTGTAGACTTCTTCCAGCTGATGATGGTGATGATTTGATTTTTATGAAACTGTCGACAAAAGCAGGCAGATAAAAGTATAATCTCTATAGCGAGTGATTCAAAGAGACCTGAAATTTAACAAAAAATATTTAACCACAGAGAAAAAAGGCCAAATGAAAAAAAAAGGTCGAAGGATTGCAAAAAAGGGGCTTCCATCAAGCGTTCATTAAAAATCGCCACACGAACAGACCTTAAGGACTCAGTCTTCAATATTCAGTCAACGTATAACGGCAGGTGGTTTGATCAAAATATTAGGGTCTGTCACATTGTTCCCTATGAATCCATAAAGCTTTCAGGGTTTACGAGCAATTTGCGGCCGCGTTACTTAGACCCTTGTTAGTTTACACCGTTTGTGCATAGTACGGTCTTGAATGAATGCGGTCTTACCTTCCCAGCGTACTTTAAACCTTCCCTGGAAAGAACAGAGTTTAAATTAGAAGACAAGAAGTTTATAGCTAGCTTACACATCTTCGCCTGTATATAAAACGACGATATTCCATGAATAATTGATCATGGCTAAGCTATGGCGGAACGGGCAAAAGTTTAGCGTCACTTTACAAAGTTCCGACCTCAGGTGTTATACTTACTCTAACTTTGATGCATCTATTCACTTTATGATGAGGGTTTTTGTAGTATATTTACGTCTAATAGGTGAGGTTGGGTCTATTCCGCAGATTGATTACTCAGGTGATCATAGTGGAATTTCCACTGTGAGTAATCATAGGCGACTCTTTAGTATCTTTTCATAACTATAATAAAGTCGAAGCGATCACATACATAACTCTGATCCCCAAATAGGGTTGTTTGTTTTCAGGAATTCACAACACCCCAATGCGGACCCTGATGCGCATATACTTGCGTTTTTTTTAATGCACAAATATTTGTCCCGTAACATTAATCGATCGAAATTGGTTTTCAAATTTTATATATCATCACGAGATATTTTATAAAACATAAATAAAAATGTATCCTTGTTTACTCACGCCACCCACTATCGTACCATCTTGATCTTTATTGAAACTTGTTGTTACTGATAATGTTTATCTTATGGGTGGGTGAAAGTAAACAGTATCACAAAACAATCTGTAGCAAAATGTTTGGTAAAATACAGATACTAGTTAGATCCTCGTCGTCTAGTCCAGGGCATTTTCTTGAACTGTTGGGCTCAAACTGAATATATTATGAAAAACTATGGTTATGTCACGTCACAATTTCCTTTATTTACTCGTATGTATCTACTTGTACATGTGTGTAAAAGTTCTTTTGACTGCAGACTTGAGGCAAAAGCTTGACAAAGTACTGACCGAAAAATATCATTGGCTGGGCAGTTGTCAGATCGGAAATAGTCGGTTTATGTAGTTCTTATGATTCCTTTTGTTCACTTTCCTAGTAAATAATGCTGATTATGTTCTGTCGCTTCATCGACCGCCGATGCGGCATGCTCGCTTCGCTCGTGCGTTGTTGTTACTAGCAACCTAACCGCTTTTTCTCGCTCGCTTCGATATTTCTTTGGTCAAGCGTCATATAACGCTCATTAACTTTTCACATATTGGTCATTTAACATTCAATGTTATATTTGCCTCAAGCTTGTAGTCAAAAGTACTTCGGAGTATGTTGTGCAGTGTACTGACTATAATAGTTTTCAGAGTTTTGTTTTTTTTCTTTAAAAGACCTATTTGTGACGCAAACAGGTTTTACTAATCCCTTTTTTCCATTCTCTACTTACAAATTGTATAACGAGACTCCAGTTTATAATTAAAAGCTCTCCATATCTGCATAATAGAGCGCTCGACAAACAAGTCGGTCCACACGCGGCGAGCTGAAAGCCTGTCCGCGCACATTATTCCGAGTGATGAAGCAAATTGTTAAAAAGCTAGCGAATTAGTTTACGCTGGATGTGTCCGGGTTGCTTTTGAATTTATTCTGAGTAAAAACCTTATCGGTGATCGGCAAAACTCCACTGATTGAACCAGACGTATAATAAAATAAAAAAAGCGCGAACACAACTAAAACTGACATCGTCCGATGACACCCGATAATAACGTGAAGAGTCGGCAAATTAGTGACAGATTTATACAAATTTAGACTTGTCAGTTGGATTATTATCGGAATTTTAGATCTGTGGACTTCATCGTAAAATGTCAAATACGCAGAATGACAATTTATTTGATTCGACAGTCCGAATAGTTCCAACCCGAAATCAGCCGATGATTCGATTTTTCCAACGTACGCGTACGGTAACTAGTGTCAGAGTTTTCAAACCACCCGAATGCCTCCAATAGCCAAATTTCAATATGCTTTCTGAAATAAATGGTGGCAGCACTTAGTTAGAAATGCCAATAACAGTTACCTATCCAAATGATGGCCGAGCTGAAAGTTGCCTATGCCTGTTGATAGTGTTTGCCATCATAATAGACCACACATATTTTATGTGTTTTTTTATGTTATGTATGTTTTTTGTGCATGCGTATGTGTGTCTTTTCTTGCGTTTGATCACAGCTCAAGGAGGATGCACTCTAAGGTGGATCACTCTGGCCCATGATGTACTACTATGATGATGATCCATGATCATGACCCATGATCTATCTCGGGTCCTTTAAATATGTGAAAATTTTTAAAGTAGAAAAGGACGCACTTATGTACCAGAAAGAGAAGCAACGGTTTTTTAGTTGATTTAATTTAATTTTAGTCTTTAAATATTTTATGTCAGGAGCGTAGTAAACTGAAGTTGTCTTCTAATAAACTAAAGATTAACTAACTAAAGTACATTGCTATCCCGTATTATGAACTAAATTTTATAACTTATACTCCAGACTGACTTAATAACGAAGCTTAAATATGAACAAGTTAGGATTCCCGACCTTTACGTAATGGCTTAGTCTATATGACATGAACTCATTAAGTAATTTAATTAGAAAATGTTAATAGTTTACATAAATTTTCAGACTTATTAGCATGTCTGAATTTGTTCAATGAAAACTAAATTTAGCATATTAGAGACGCTCGATTCTATAAAATTAAAAGCTCGAGAGAAGTTTCTATTTGTTTCTGTGAAATCTTTTCGCCTTAAATTGTGTTGTTACTTTATCACATGTAGTTTTGTTATAAATAACTACTCGTAGCTGTGCCCCATGTGCCCACGTGCCCACGTGGAATTTTCACAGGATCTCTCTAGCTTTCAAGCAACGAAAGAATTTCCAAAATTGGAGCAGCAATTTCATAGAATAGCCGTAACATACGAGAACGTAGAACAAACCATACTTCTTTATAATTTAATATTAAGACACTTCCTGGTAGGTAGTTGCAAGCAGTGGTTCTCAGTTACTTTTTTATATACGCTTTGGACCCATGGGCCAATCCGGTGCGGGTCATAAAGCTTAACGATCCGTACTGACATTGGACAAATTTCATCACAAAGTTTAGTTACAGGTATTTGTAGGTAAAAAAGGTTCTTCCGCAAGTACTTCTATATCTTTGTTAGACTCAAGGATTGCTCGCAAGTGGTTTATAACTTCCAGTGCGTCTTTGTCCCGATGTACATATATGCCTATCGTAGATATTATCCGTTAAACGAGGCGAGACCTTTTGTTGGCTGAGTGTGAACTCGTGAAAAACTATGCAGTTGTCAACTTCCGACGTTTGTCCGGAAAGTCGACCGACGTCGTTATAAATCTTCAATCAACTGCCGTACTCAGTAACTTCTGTTAATTTTTAACTAACATTTAAGTCGTTATTTTTGTACTTTATGTGCCCCACGATTATGCCACTATCCTGCAGGAATCTTTTTCCGGGATAAAAGTAGCCTTCCATTCTTAACATGAGAGTGGTAACTAACCAGGCGAGCATTAGAAAATGCCCTACCCGCCGTTTTCCGGTTATCCCGCAGGAATCTTTTCCGGAATAAAAGTAGACTTCCACCAAGCTATGGTCCGATCACAATGTTTCCCTTTACAGAAAGCTTAACCTCGGTACAGTATTAGAATAGAACCCACGACCTACGGGTGGTAAGTCAATGTCACTACCGCTAAGCTTTCATCGCATATTCACGATTATGCCTTTCCTTCCGTTGCAAAATTTTCGCATAACGGCGACGAAGTGGCCACATGTGACTTGTGAGTAATAAATATTAGTTATGAACTTTCAAGCGAACCGGAACCTCCTTTGAGTGTCTTTTTATAGTCTCCACATCCCTCTAGAAACCACGTTGCGTAAAAATCAATGTACCTAGCAATAAAATGTACGCACTTATACCGGCTTAGGGGCATCTTAAAGGCATTTTATTTGAGACGATAAAAACTACTTACTGACTTAGTGCTAGGTCGTAAAATGTCGGGATATTAGTTTTATATGCCTTTTAGATTTGGGTGTTGGCAAAGAACATAAGGTTTGAAGTGAGTTATTGCCAGAGCTTACTGTACTAAAAAGTTTTTAGCTATTCGACTTAGCTTAATTCAAACAAGTCGCAGCCTATTTTAAGCTACTCCTAAGTACATTTTAACACATTTTTGTCTTTCGCTTTCTTGGCTGTTAGTTCAGTGTAAAAATTTTTACCGAATACAAACCAACTTCCTGTTGAGTTACAGACTCGAACTTGATTTGACCTACCTTTAAAAATAGGGTTACCATTTCGAAATTTAAAAAGTCCTGACAAGAAGCTGGTAATTAAACAAAAATCAGGACATTTCGAAAAAAGTGCGGACAAAACAAATTAATAAATCTTACGCGTAGATGACCGAGAAAAACTAAGTGTATAGATAATTGAAGCTGATTTAAGAAGCTAATATTTTTAAGATTATTTCTTGCGAAAATGACATGTGAGTTTTCCATCGTGTTTAAAAATTTGGACGAATTCCGGACGGAATACCTTGGTTACGGATGTGTCAGCACCAATCTGGACGAATGGAAACCCTATTCACGTAGTAGGTAACGTAGTCCTTAAACAAGTGAAGCGCATAGCTCTTCAACCAAGCGTGTCACAACAGGCGGCTCGATTTATCACATTCGAGCACTGCTAGATGACTCTTTAGTCAGAGTTATTTCCACGGTTTAGGGTTAAAAATGTTGGGCGAATGCTGACCTAGTTACAAGAGAGAACTCTTCACAGGCTTGCGTGAAACTGCCACAGTTTCGCTTATGTCACGCGGATAGATTGCAAAATATGGAAAAGAGTTACCGCCGATGCAATAGCCAGCCAGTATTAAACAAGATTACTCAAAATTAATATTCAAATGTTTTTTATTTAATAGGATACATTGTGATCACTTTAAAACGTCAAACTTTAAACTAGCTACGCCTGTTCCAACCTCCTTACGCCGGCAAAAGAACAGGCAAGAAACGCCCGGCAGGTAATTTTTTTGGCGCGACCTCAATGACAATTTTATTCTTATTACTAATTGATTGAATTGGAACAATTTCACTAAGTCCCAAGCTTTTTTGTCATCTAATATTCCGATATTTTTTAATTAGCTTTACTAATAAGATTTCTCTTGGTTGGTTGTGCACATTGGGATATGGAAGTACTCTGTAGCTCTACAACAAACAAGAAGTACGATATCCCTATTCGTAATACTTGTATGCTCGAATCATTACCAAGTCTATTAGGACAGTGCTTTTGATAAGAAATGAATAGAACACTTGACGTCACTCTTTGCGTTCAGCTCTGATTTACTTTTTTATTTGGTTTATGTTTTTCGAGTGTATGTATGTATATTTTTTTGGCACGGCCTGTAGCCTAAATGGCTTGACGCATTTTAACATATGAGGTGTCATGCGATTCGTCTTTATTGTGGGAGTGACATAGAGCACTTGATTTTGGCACATTCTGGTTTTTCGTTTCTTTTGTAATGTATAATCTTGATCATATTGCTATAGACACACGATTTGAATAAACCTGACAGACACTTCCCAACATGAAAGAACATATTACTTCAAACGACACAATGGAAAAAATATATTACCCATTTCAAAAAACGAACAAAACTTCATCTGTTATTTTAACAACTTCACCGGAACAACAGACCAACTTCAGCAACGAAATAGTTCTGACAATGAACTGTTCGTTAAATTCTCCTCAGCTTTTGAGTAACAATACATTTGCCTCATTAATAGTTTTAATCTACGTGCTCCTGTAAGGTTTACTCCTAGCTGGAAACTTTACCGTAACAAGGATTACGGATAAAGTAGTTGCATTAGGTATCCGGTTTTGTAAATACTTTGTAAACACTTCGACGCTACGTGTACAGGTTAATGTGACATTATATTGACAGTAACTGACTCCAATTTCGTAGTGGCTGGCCATACACGGACCGCTTGAAGCAGTCAGGATCGCCTGCTCTGAACTACAGACTTCTACGTACGTACAGTCAACGACAAAAGTCGCTGAACAAAAACACATTTTCCGATTACCGCCATCTTCTTAAACACCGACCTTTGACCACACCGTCACTTAAAATCAGCTGCGGTATGTTGTGGTCAAAACGCTTCCTTGTTCCAATGTAAAAAAATAAACAACCATTACTAATCTAAAACACATTTGGAAAATCTGTTAAGACCAGCTACTTTTGTCACTGACTGTACCTATATACACGAGCCACTCGAGCAGTTGCAGTAGAAGTTTTCAAGTATCTTCTATTCTCCCAAAGAAACACCAATCATAACTTAACCTACCCTCAAATTCCGTATAGTTTGTGAAGGTAGCATGAACGGACATTGGCAGAATTGTGACTTATAGTCGCAGAAGCCATAAATCAAGAATTCAAGTATATTTTCCAGAATTCATCTGGGTAAGTAGCATTACTCTGTAAACGTTGCTGTGTTCCGGACTGAAAGGCCATGTTCTCAGTGAAATTACAGGACATACAGAGATGAAACATATAATATCTCAGGGTGACGAACGAAGCTCATTTCCACGCAGGATTTTCAACTAACGTTAATGACTGTTGGAGATTAAAGTTCAAAGTAGCACTGAACTGTAATGTGCAATAGTGACGCTTTCAATAGGTGAACAACTTGCTTGTCATTGCATAAAAAAGAGATACTGGGTTTTTTCTAGTACTCGCCTGGTACCACCCTCCAGTTAAGAATCTGTCGACGAGCACCTATTGGTGTGTTCCGGTAACCTCACTTGAGAGCCAGTTTCCAATGCTGGTGTAGCGAGATGCCACCTTCGACTACATCGTCACTTAACATCAGGTGACTTGTGATCAACTGCTACCCTGTAAGTAGTAAAAAGAGATACAAGATTATATAAGGTAAGCATTGTATCCTAAGCAAATTCAAGTTTATTTGGATTACGTGCAAGATTGGTCAATTTGGTTTTGACCAATCTTGCACGTAATCCAAATAAACATCACATAATATTGTACCAAATGTGATATCAATATTGCGTAAGTTGGTACAATTACGCATACGCACGGATTCTGTACTGCCAAGGCCGATACCATGAACATCTGATAATACTCGGACAGAATATATGTTAGTACAAATAGGTCAAACTAGGCGCAAAATAAAGGTGAATGGGTGCAAATTGCCCGCATCCATTTACTCACGAATGAAGCACTTTATTTTGACCAACATTGACATCGCTGTCTAGTTACATATAAAAACAGCATCGAAAAGTATAACAGAACCTTTAAAAAATTAAGCTTCAGACCTCTTCCACTTCGCGCAACAAATAAATGCTAGAACGAATACGCTCGTACCTACGTAGTAATTTGGTACTGACTGTAATTCCCGCCCAGCGCCAAGCACAGACAAATAAATTAAGCTCTCCGATAATATCAGTTAGTCTCTTTATTGGCTTTAGTTTCTTTACGTTTGAGCAAATAAATTAATAATACTACGCTCCTTTCACTTCTCTACGGATGAACGCCCAACGCTGATGTAAAAGCGATTGTAGAGAGAATTGTTTATTGTACTTAAATAAATCAGTTGATTTAAAGCATTAACAACTTCTACTATCTACGCCAGTCGTCATCCCGATACCTTTTTTGATTATAGAAAAGAGAATACTACTTCAGTCACATCTTGAATGACTTTTAAAATTGTCAATGAGATCACACCAAAAAAAATTACCTGCCGGGCGTTTCTTGCCTGTTCTTTTGCCGGCGTAAGGAGCTTGGAACAGGCGTAGCTAGTTTTTAGTTTGACGTTTTAAAGTGATCACAATGTATCATATTGAATAAATACCTATTGACTATTGATTATTTACTTAAACTGCGTTAAACTTTCCATGCATTTCTGCTGATTACGCGTATTCTAATTAAAGAACCACCAGAACCAGAATAAACATAAATCCTACTATAACATTATAAATGTGAAAGTTTGTGTGTATGTGAATGTTTGTTACCGCGTATCACCGTAACTACTGAACCGATTTTGATGAAATTTAGAATGGAGATAGTTTATACCCTGGATTAACACATAGGCTTTTTATCCCGACTAGGCGCAACTAGTAAGTGTATAACTTTTGGGAGACCATTGCACACATCTTATTGTGGTAAGACCCCTTGGTCTAGCGCGGTATCTACCGCGGCCCGTACACTCTTTCTCTGAGAGCAGGCCAGAGTCCCGCATCAGTGAGAATGTAATATTAGAATTAGGTTTTACAACGGGATAATTACCATGTATTTGTTTTTGTTTGAGTTCTCGATATTTCGGCACTGTTGCAAGCGCCATGATCACGAGAATACTAAAAGTTTTTGCGGGTAGGATTGTTGATGTTGTAACGGGCAGACGTATCTATCTACCCGCTTCCTCGAACGTTTTTTGCTTACTCAAACAAAAACAAATACATGGTAATTATCCCGTTATAAAACCTAATTCTAATGTTTTTGACCATGGTAGTTTGAGAACGTAATAGTCTGAAGATGATACCGATGAATTAAGAGTTTTGTTAGATAAAAGAATATCCTCAAAATGCGTCGTCGAAGTAAGCAATGAAGCTAAAAAATCTTGATTTACATTACATCCGCGTAATGTAAATCAAGATTTTTGGGTTAATTCTAATTTCGGACCAAATTCTGCCCCGCAGTGCGCATCACGGCGACTCATCTTGTTATTTCGTTTAATTCGTCTGAGGATGCCGAAAAGTAAATTAAGTTCATTCCGGGAAATTGCCCCGACCGCAGACACAGCTGAGATTAAAACAAGCGAAAGCAAAAGGAAAATGCACAGCTTCTCTATCGGTGGGTACTTGGTAGATGTAGAAATAAAACATTATTGTTAGATAAATAATTAAAACACACAGGAGACCGAAGAGCTGGCAGCTACCTCGGACAAAGAATTAGTCTAGCCATCCAAAGGGGGAACGCTGCCAGTATCTTCGGAACCTTGCCTAAAGGGACTTCTTTTAATAATATATTTTAGTTATTACTTTAGGTTTTTTTAGTTCACTGTTATATGTAGTATATATTTTTATTAAAACAAATATCTCAACATTAAACCTGATTCCTTCTCTTAGAGAGAAAGTATGGGCCTTAATCTACCTCGTTGGCCCAGTGCGGGTTGGTTGATGTCGCATGGGTTGGTAAATGTTGCGGTTCCTCACGATGTTTTCTTTCACCGTTTTGAGCGATGGTAAATCCACATATAGGTAACGAGCGATGGTGGCTGCACAGTACTTAACGCGTGCGCCTTACCAGCCGCCGATATCGAGGTCGAGTCCTCTTAGCCCCGCACCAATGACTTAATAATCATATACTTACCTATATACATAGTTATTTAGTGGCTAGCTAGCTGTAATAAAAATTGTCTCGTCCTTTACGTGCTGGCATCATCCACAGACATTCGTAACATTCTAAAGGGCACATCACACGTTCGCCTCGTCTTGTTGCCGGCGGGATGTCGAAAAGTAAATTAGATTTCGCAAAATGGTCCCGACCGCGTCTGTGCCGAGATTAAAACTAGCGAGAATGAAGAATGTTTCACAAGGTAACGTAGCCTTTTCTTGGAATTTAAGAAGTTTGCATACGTAATCTTTTTGAGACCCGCACTGGGCCAGCGTTGTAGATTACGGCCCATACTCTCTCTCTCTCTGAGAGAAGAGTCCCAGCAGTGGGAACGTAATAGGCTGATGATGATGGTGTAATCTTTTGACAAAGAGTGTAAAATACTTCCCTATAGACGAATTAATATGAAAATAAACTCTACTAAGAGAATGTTTTTGAACAAGATTTTATGAAAAACATATATTTGATTTGTATGCTGATTATACCACTCGAGGTTTTTAATTGGACTCTCGTAATGATGCCGTAAAAAGCTGACCGTAGTCAATAAAGTCCGGGCAACAAAAACTGATAAAACTTTGATATATTTTACTTTACATAATTTGTCGTATCCAAGCAAACTTATCTCGTCTGTCGCGTAGGTACGTGTACATAATATATTAGTTTATGAAAATATTTTTTCATTCTATAGGTATTTAGTATATTTATGATATTAAAATGGTGACTTTCGTCGTTGACTGTACCACTTAGAAACAGATCTTTCTAACTTTTTTTAATTAAATTTAAACTCTTTTACAAAACCTATATGGCCAAAAGGAAAAAAAAAATTTGAAAAAATTGTACCTAGGTCATGTGAAAAATAAAAAGTCTAGCTCCATGGTCAGCGGTAGCCTATTTATTTACGTTACTAATCAAATGGCAACATCGCTCATTAGCCGCGTACGTAACTAAATATCGTCGCTTTCATTGAGTTAATTTTATAAAATAAATAAGGAAATATTTAGACCCGTTCACCGGTAAATCCTATCAATCACAGAACTTGATGCAATTTATCAATGCCAGCGAAACTTAGTGGCGTGGCGTCTCCGCGATACGCTCGTCTTCCTCTTTCACTTTTGATAAACGTAGCATTGATTTACATCAAAGCCGCGTATCTTAAATCGGTCGGTTATCTGAAGCTGGCACGTTCACAGTACTCACACAAAAGCAATTTTATTACACAGTAGTAAAAACAAAACAATAACAATCTCTGTCACTCTCATAGACTTGACCGCGTGCGAGTGAGACAAAGAGAATTTTCGTGATGCGTATGCAGTGCGACGTCATGCAGTGCGCTCATTCACAGACGAATGTGTGAATGTGTTGGACGTGTCAGCTTTTGATAATAATAATAATTATATAGTTTAAGATATTTTTATTTTATTTTATGAGTTGCCTAATGACGATACCCTACAGTTTGTAGTGCCCCTGCCTGTTGATCGTTGTGGCCCAGGTTCGAATGCTGGCGAGGACAAAATAATTGAGGTTTTTTTTTTATGTAAAGCTGCTTTTAGTGCGTGTGAGTTCTCTCATAAAATTCATTAGAAGTACCACTTATATAGAAAAAAATAAATTATGCTTCACTAATCCTACCCTTGTAAAACCCAAGTCATTATCCCTGGTCGTTAACCTTATTACGCTATCCGTATAACGTGTAATAAATCGTTTTCAAGAGAGAGGATTAAAAATACTTTTCAGCTTTTAAATTTCGGCATTAATTTATTTGATCCTTTTATAGCTGAGTAATTAACAGGGAATGGCAAATGGGAAAATCTTATTTCCTCGAATTCGGGATCATATAAGGCTGCGTTTTCACGAAATATACGGGGAATATGAACATTTTTCACACTCCTCCCTCGCTTGTTTTGTATATACGGTCGGGGTCAGAATTCCAGTAACAGCCACAACAGTTAAAAAGCGATTATTCGAAACAAAAACTCTCATAAGACCTTCTTCTAAAAGCTGTTTCGCACGCACGTGTGTAGGTACATGAACCAAACAGAAAGCGCGCGACCGCGGCTACCGATCGCACACACAAACACACACACACCTAGCACACCGAGAGATACACAGCATGCCTAACGTGCCAACTATGAACATTGAGATGCTACTGCAATTTTGTCCTCATACTGTACAAAGACCATGCTCTGCTTAGATTTTTTCCACCAATGCCGCGTGAAGCCAGGGAAAATAAAGTAAAGTGATTGGTGGATATTTTCCTTGCACATTGTTAAGCTATTTTGCATAGCTTTAGTGGAAACGCACTCTAAATCTCTTCAGCGTCATCTCTCACTACGTATTTCAATGCTGAAGCTTGGACTGCTAGGCTTTCGTGGAAATAAGGTTCGAGTTGAGTTTTTCTATGTACCTTACAGGTCCTAATTAAGGTCTCTCATTTGAATACCTTCCGTTTAAAACGTGCAAATTTTAAATGAACTTTTTGGATCTCCATTTAAAATTATTATTTGAACCTGAATGCCTTCTTACGATGAAACAATACAGTACAAATTCACGAAATGTCTTAAATTCCATCAGCCAAGCAGCACAATCCTTTGTTCAAACTTTCGATGAATAATTTACGATATTCCCGGTGAAGTTTTCATCAGTATTTTAATTTCATTAATGGACTGTTAATGCCTTAATTTGAAAGTCTTTCGCTTGAAATCAATTCATCAGGATTTCACTGCGACCGCTGCAATTTTTCGTTTATAATAACGTAGGTTCGTGTTTAAAGTTAAAACTCGTGTGAAATAATTACAGCTATATGAATTTATCCAATAAAATTGAAATTTGAAAATTGTGGCTTCTTGTTTCGTGATATCATTTTTGCCTTATGCAGTGTAAGTTTTAGTGGCGGTGGCCATTCCAACTAATTCAAGGCAACTGTAATTTGTTTTTCCTTACTTTTTAATTGCCGCCCCCAATGTATACACCGACTGGCTTAATTAGTATACCTACTAACACGAAGCGCTGTAACACCAATGTAACAGACATAAATATTTGCTCACTATTAGTCTAAGCTAATATCCTAAAGGGATAAGATATAATTTGTACGTTTGCATATTGTTTGTAAGGATAAATTAAAAAGAAACTAACTAAACTAACTGAGATAGCGCAACGACCCAAAGTGAGTTGGCCTCCGATAACAAAATAAATAATAAATAATAATAATATAAGGAGGAGCTCGCGCAAATCCTACCTTATCTTCCTTGAAAGAATGGGGGAGGATCGTGCGGTCAAACGAGCATACAGTGGACGGCCGAGTGGCCGTCGCCCTGTCGGCCGTCCCAGATATCGCTGGAAAGACGAAATTAAAAAGCGAAAAAACTAATTTTAATAAATCTTTCACATAGTGAAAGCTACACTAAAAGCAACACGGACAGTATTTTACTAAAAAAAATATACATCCCTACGTAATATGTAATAATGGAACCATAAATACAAGTAATAAAAACAGGGTCAGGTAATTTTTGATGTATACCACCGTCCATACAGTTTCGTACTTTTCCTCTGTACACGGAGAAAAAAGACCTTCCGAAATAACGTTTTCCTTCTGAGTCCAAAAGGAAGGATTTGTGATTCAGAAGGAAAACTAAGGTAAAATAAGGAAGGAATCGGTCTTGGAAGGTAAAGACTCAGAAGGAAAGTCAGATTTTTTTTCTCAATGTGCTTGATTATTAAGTTTTATTTTTTATTTTTGTTCTAGTTGTAATTGTTTTTGTAAGTTAATCTATCTATCTAAAGGTATCAAAAATAATAATTAATCTTTCTACATCTCCGTGCGAAGGCGGGCGGGTCAAGCGACTACTACATTACACAAGACTAAATTAAAGGACTTTTTTCTTTGCATATTCTCTCGAAATATCTGGCTTGCTTTTAGCTTAACCTCGTTCTACATCGACTGTAGTGTAAGTGAGCCTTAATAGCGTGTACAAGGCAGTTGAGTTATTAATTAATAGCCCCTTTCAAATTACAGGCTGTACTTGTTTTGTGTAATGTTGTAAATGGCGAAGCTATTGTGCTACAGCTGTTAAATTTTAATGATCGTCCAAATAATTGTACGACATTGTGCCTACAGAGTTGGTAACTGTGACACGAAATACATAGAGTTAGGAGAGAGTAAGACGTTATTAGAGAAACTAAAATTAATAATAATTGTATCTGAATTCTGAATCTAGAAACACAGCAAGCTGTTGTGTTGTTTAAAAATAAATAATAAATCAACAAACTTTCGCATTTTACTTTAGAAGGGCAATTCAAACAGGCAATATTGTGTAGTACAACACATACACATACACACTGAGACTACACTACACACATTCACACACACTCACTCACATTAGCTCAAAGGTCTTTTCCCTTTATGTTGTTCTATTTTCTGTTGCTACGGTGAAACAATAAAGCATTATTTATCTATCTATCTAGCTACATATTTTAGAATACAGTGAAGCATCAATACAGTTTACTGGCACCTACCTGGAGTTTACAGTTTTACATCTATTAAGTTTGTGCCTTAGTTTTACATAATAACATTTAGGGACAAAGCGATTGATATTTCAAGTTTGAGAACTAATTCTGGGCCAGATTAAATTTGCCTTTTATAACTAAAGTATGATGGTCTATTATAATATTGTAAACTTTACATTATAATACAAATATTTTGATTAAAATACTATTTAAAAAATCTATTTGTTTGTTTGTGCCTAAAAGAGTAGTAACAGTTTTTCGGGGTTTGACAATTTAGGATCGGAGTGCTGAAGTACATTCAAAATAGTGCAAAGTCACGTGAGAAAATTAGAATTTTAAGAAATCTATGTGTTAATCCATGGAGTAAGTTATCTCCATTCCAAGTTGCACTTTAATCTGTTAAACCGTTTCAGAGTGAAGAAGTCGCAAAAATACATACTAGTCCACTCACTCACAAACCTTCACTTATATTAGTGAGAATAGTGTGTGAATGCTTCAAAATTTAGTGAAGTACCTCCAGTGAACTTGACAGAGTAATCAAATACTTTTTATAATTAAATATCCAGTGCATGCTTATTCAAATTCTTTCTAAGCGATTCATGATCTTCCATCAGACTTTCAAATTTCGCTTCCTAAATGTTGTTTTATAAACAGATTAGTCCCAAAAGTGCTGTACTTATAAATACTTTTGAAATTAAGTTTAAAGCTACTTAGAATATTAATTTTCTATGTAAATGTGAAATAAAACGTACCTAGTACAAAACGTGCAACGCATTTTGGTCGCCGGGAAGTTGTTTATAGGTACTTGCTATTAAAGATAATTTTGAGGTAGATAAATAAACAGCAGAGTAATTACTTTTATGAAACTGAGTGACGAGCGAACATAGGTGATTTTAATGTTAGTATAGTTTGTGATAGCGGTAATTAAAGAACCATATTTCCACCCCTTTTTAGGTTGCTTGTGATAAATACTCTACCACATAACAAGAGGTAAGAAATTCTAGCTAATTCATAATAAATTAATAACTTACCAGCACACTGGTATACTGACATCCAAACGTACGGGAATTACGTATTCCAATTCCCATGCCTGCACTTTCGGGGACAACAGAACAGAAAAAAACGCGTGGAAATGGTAGGTATCTTAGAACTAGCAAGTCTTCAAGTCAAGTGGTTTTATCGGCCATGGACTATAGTTTAGTGGTAGGACATTTTCTAGTACTCGCCTGGCTAGCTATCGTAAAGTTATTCTGTCAACAAGCACCTATCGGTGTGTTCCGGCAGCCTCATTTGAGAGTCTGTTTTCATGCCATGAGTAGCGTCACATAAAATTACGTGACTTGCGCTATTTTGTAAGATGTAAAAAACTCACTTCTGTTGGGGTCTATTTAAAGAAAAACAAACACAAAACTAGGACAAGTGAAAGTTATGAAGGTACGGGACATAATCCGGTATACCCAGCGGTATGCGATACCGTTTTATAAGTTAAACTGCAAGAAACCCGAGGGCTGTTAGCTTCTGGTTGAGATAGTAAAGGGAACACGGTTTCCTTATGCGATCTTTATAGGTCTGTATTACTCCCCTGGTTGTTATAACCACGTGCGGATATAGTGGTTTTGCTATTTTGCATCTTTTTAGCAGATTCGATTTTTACGATTTCTATTTGATTTTTAGGGTGCACCAAAAAAGGTCATTGCGAAAATACTTTCTACCCTTTTATAACAGCTTCTATAAAATAAATTTTAAACTGAATCAGTAGACGTAGCACTACATAGTGTCGTAGAAAATGCTTTAGTAAAATGACATCTAATATGACGCGACACAGAATTTTTCAAAGCGGTTCTCTCAGAATTTAGTGGCATACGCCTGACAATATTTTGTCTGTATCCACAGGGAACAATAAAGGCGGTAATGTCGTCTATCAAAGCCTTTGAAATTTCATAAGTTGAGAAATATATCTTCAACACAATATATTTTAGTAGAAACGTGGATTGAATGCGTAAACGTTTGGCTTTTCGCGCTAGAAATGGGCACGTATTGGATTGTTACGTAAAGCGTTGATTGGAATAATGGAAGAAACTAAACCTTATATTCTAACAATGAAATAAAATCAACATAATACCCACAAGCAATAGTCGTTAGGCTATTTCGAAGGCCTTCTGGTGGTCTTAAAACTCCGATACCAGGGCTGGCCACTATCCGCCAATCCGCACTTTGACTGCGTAAAGGATTATGGCCCATACTCATCTTTCTCTCATCTTTTTTTTACACACTCTTTTTTTACAACTAACTAGACTACAGTTTGACCATACGGTTTTCTCCGATGGAAAGCCACGATGCGGTCGAAGGTAGCCTAACCCAACACTTTTACACAAATTCACATTTTATTTTCATATTACAAATGCGAAAGTTGTGAGAGAGTGAGTGTGTAAGAGTATGATTGTTACTTCATCACAAAGCAGTGACTCAACGGATTTAATTGAAATTTGGTAGGTACAGAGATAGCTATCCTTGAAATAACATATAGGCTACTTTTGATCCCGGATAGAAATTCCCCTGGGATAACGACAAACCCACGGGTGCGTAACCACGAGGCGGAGCTAATAAAAACAATCATCATCATCATCATCATTATCAGCCTTTCACGTTCCCACTGCTGGGACTCCGGCCTTCTCTCAGAGAGAGAGTATGGGCTGTAATCTACCACGCTGGCCCAGTGCGGGTTGGTAGATGTCGCATGCCCTTGAATGTTGCAGTTCTTGGGCATGCCGGTTTCCTCACGATGTTTTCCTTCACCGTTTTGAGCGATGGCAAATCCGCACATAACTTATTAAGTATAGGTGCGGGACCGAGAGGATTCGAACTTGGTATCGGCGTCTTGTAAGTCGCACGCCTAACCGTTCGGCCACTATCGCTATAAAAATATTACAACAACAAAATAACGAATTATTTTCTTTTACATAAAAAAAAACACAATAAGTTGTACCACAATTCCCGTAGGAGTACCATCAAAGTCGAGTGTCACCGTTGTCAGGCACTGGACCAGCCAAATAACTATTTTTATTAGTTTTTTTTTATATATTGAAAACGTGGTAGGAATTCGTAACGAGCACCGTTACGGTGTGGTGACAGCTCGACTTTATTGAAAGTGTATGTGGTTTATATGAGCGTTTAATTTTAAAAGTTATGTAACCAGGAGTTAAATTAGTTTTGACTGGGTTACACTATCCAAAGATAAAATGTATTGCTACAGTTAAAATTAACTGTAGCTTTAACTTTAATCGTGAACTGTAGCCAGAATGTGTTGCACCATCAATAAATACTAAACAGCTTTTTGATTTTGAGATTTGAGAAGTTACGGTTACTGTTAAATAATGACGTCATTTTAACCATCCAACCACGACCTTACGTTTTGCAGTCAGCTATTTGCCCATTGCGCCACATCGGTCGTCAAATCTTCACTCGATTTTATAAACAAAATTGGTCCTACAAATATTGCAGTGATAAGCCTAGCAGTCTGTTTATATATAACTAGCTGTTCCCCGCGGTTTCGCCCGCGTGGGCTACACCTATAAGCATGCAAAGTCTCAGCCCGATCGGTTTAAAACTGACAAAGTTTCATAGAACCTTTCATACCCTACTTTATCCCCTTGGGGGTAGAATTAATCAAAATCCT
The DNA here is from genome assembly GCA_931315375.2 of Opisthograptis luteolata. Classification (NCBI taxonomy): domain Eukaryota; kingdom Metazoa; phylum Arthropoda; class Insecta; order Lepidoptera; family Geometridae; genus Opisthograptis; species Opisthograptis luteolata. The sequence goes on along the minus strand of OV928049.1, from coordinate 7,484,746 downwards.
TTCTTAGCGGATGCTTAAGTCATAACATTTACCTGCATGCCTAATTTCAGCCCGATCCGTCCAGTGGTTTGGGCTGTGCGTTGATAGATCACTATGTCAGTTCTTGACCTTTGAGTTATATATATTTAGATATCCTACTGTCGAGAGCGAGAATTCTGTCCATCATGCCAGTTGTTATTTCACTCCGTCCCTTGTTTTACTGTCAGGTCAGATTGAGTTAGTTCTACTGACTGCAAACTCCCCAACACATTTTATATGCCATAAAACAGTAGTTGTTAACCCGGGACGTGAGATAGTATCGCAGAACCTCCGCATATATATTTACTTTTATTTATTTAGGTTACCCGACAGTGTTATGTATTTTAAGAAATAAAACAGTCATCGAAGGCTAAAACAGGATTACAAAGACAATAAATCACATTATACTTACTTTTTCTTACTTATTTTCGTAAATAAACAAAATTTGCTACAAAGTTTTAGTAAAAAACCTATTTAAAATCCCTACTTCCTCCCTTACTTATTATAAATGCGAAAGTAACGCTGTCTGTCTGTCTGTTACTCTTTCACGCCTAAACTACTGAGCCGATTTAAATTAAACTTGGTACAGAAATAGTCTAGAACCTGTGAAAGGACATAGGCTATTTTTTATCGCGATAAACTATAGCCCACGCGGGTGAAACCGCGGGGAACAGTTAAAATATAAAATCCTGCCAGTACGGTCACCAACAAGAATTCAAATTAAAAGTTTTCTAATAAATCCACCTGGTTTTCCTAGTCCTTTATAGGTTTGCAAGTTATTGCCAATATATTTCACATCAGCTTTGATAATGGCTTCAATCATCTCATGTTCGTGAGTATCTAATTAGATAGTTATTGAAAATTGAAGCCTAAGCGTAAACGGGTATCTAGGTTAAGTTAAATAGATCGGAAACAATCCTGTAGTATTTGATAAGGTTTAATTTACGTTGAAGTTTTTTCATGACTTTATCTCCTCTCTGCCTATCACAAATTAAGAATTGAAGAAATGACAGATAATGATTTATTTTAAATTTCCATTGGTAGTGGCAAAAACGTATTTCGAATTCATCAAATTCGCAGCATCAAGTCTACAGAAACTGACGTTATTGTGTCAGACGCAGTGAAACGTAGACGTAGACTCAGTGAAATGGTTTTGAAATGTACTTTTTATAATAATTTGAAGTACTGACACAGTAACGTCAGTATTTCACATTATTTTAATAAGTACATTCCAAGACCATTTCACTGCGTCTACGTGCCAAAGCGCTACGAGGTTCTACAAAGTATTCGTAGCACAGTGCTACGAGCTACATAACACTTTGTTAGACTTGAAAATGAAATGAAAATGTATTATCCGTTGATATAAAAAAGCTACCTATACTTAGTACTACTTAACTTGTAGTTACTTACTTAGTTAACTAGATTCACCCGCGTCTTCCCGTTATGCCGCAGAATCCTTTTTCCGGGATAAAAAGTAGACTATATTTTAGTCCAGGATATTAGCTATCTCCATTCCAAATTTCATCAAAATCGGTTTAGCAGTTACGGTGATACGTGGTAACAAACATTCTCACACACACGAACTTTCGCATTTGTAATATTAAGTAGGAAGTAGGATACTACGAGATCTTATTCAAGAGATAACGTTTGACCACAAGTCATTTAAGTTGGTGTCACGCTACACTTTGACAAGAAACTGGCTCTCAAGCCAAACCTCCAATACACACCGACAAGTTCTTATCTTCAAGGTAGAAGCTAGCCTTTAGAAAGGGCCACCACTAAGCTATGGTTTCCTCACGATGTTTTTCTTCAAGCTCATTGTAGAATTCAAGCCTTCAACAACCTACGAATCGCAATTGTTACAAAGTAACAAGAATCATCATCATCATCATCATCATCATCAGCCCGTATCAGTCCACTGCTGGCATAGGCCTCTCCCAAGGTACGCCACTGAGTCCGGTCTTCTCATCCAACTACTGCCAGCCACTCGGCGCAAGTCGTCGCTCTACCTTGTCGCAGGGCGTCCTACACTACGTTTGCCAAGTCACGGTCTCCACTTAAGAACACGTCTACCCCATCGGTTGTCGGTTCTGCGGCTTATATGACCAGCCCACTGCCACTTCAGCTTGCTAATTCTGTGGGCTATGTCGGTGACTTTAGTTCTCTGACGGATCACCACATTTCTGATTCGATCCCTCAGAGAAACCCCAAGCATAGCCAACAAGAATATATCATAGCAAGTTGTTCAGACTCAGTGCATCTGGGTCTAGTCGTGAGGTTGGCGTATTTACAATTTCAATATCGCCGCTCCCAACATTAATCAGGAGCGGGTTTCTAGGCTGCATACCGTCGCGTACGGCATCTTCATCTCCCCCTTCGTTATTGGAAAATTCCACAAGAAATTATTTGTACATACCCAAGGACGTGGGCTTTCCAATACTAACGGGGTACTCTATTTTAAGGAACTTTTCTTTGTAACTTCGAAGGTTGTATCTGTTTTTGTAACCAACCAGCATGAAACGCAATTCTTTTTTTTAATGTAATAGATTAGCAAACAAGCAGACGGAAAGCGGATGGAAAGCGGTCACCGTCGCCTATGGACATGTGCAACACCAGGGGAGTTGCCGATGCGTTGCCGTCCTTTAAGAACTGTTTTCACATCCATCTTGAAGGATTGCAATTTGTGGGCCTAGCCAAAAAGCAAACGTTTCTTTTTCCAGAATCATTAAAGCCTTGTGACTCTTCATTTGAGTTTTTCATCATGCATCTTGACTACCATTTTGTATGAGATTTAGCAATCGTCATTGTGAACTTTTTATTACAATTTTTTTTTGCATTTGACCATACGTCACTTGATGTTAAGTGACGATGTGGTCGAAGATTGCGTCATGCTACACCTGGATTGGGGGAACTGGCGTTTAACTTTTGTTCTGACCACGTGATTTAACGTTGAAATATGTCATTGCCATACATTTTTTTTGTTAGTTGTAAAATCCATATTAGCTGTTCCATGTTTGGTTATTGTGGATTGTGTTGTGGAAGCGTTATCTATCTATCTATATATCTATCCCCAATTCACGTAGTTTCTGATACCCTAGATATAGGGAATCTTAGTTAGATGTCAGAGCTACGTATGTGATTGTGTAAAAGATTGGGCGTCATACGTATGACGATAATAATTATGTTTTGTTACAAATATGTTACAAAAATTCTTAAAAGTATATAAGCTATTAACTCAATCTCCAATATCATTTGTGATTACTATAGAACGTCAAACCCAAGACTAGCTACGCCTGTTCCAACCTCCTTACGCAGGCAAAAAAAAACAGGCAAGAAACGCCCGGCAGGTAATTTTTTGGGCGCGATCACATTTACAATTTTATTTAATAACCTAATACAGTTTAAAGAGACTAAACTTAAAGTAGAGCCGAGGCTTAGTACAAATCACACTAACACACTACTCTGCTCGTAAGTGGCACTATAGAATCAATTTGAACAAACCATTTACGAAGGGTAAAACACAATATAGGAGAAGAGGAATAAAGCCTCAACGTCGAAACGTTTATCTGCGGCGTGTACTTTGCAATCACGTCGCACAGATTTGTCTGCGACGGTTACTGAGCATATTGTGCGGGTGGAATTATTCGCGTTGTGTGTGTTCGATTTATACCATGATCAACACTGATTAAACGCAAACGTTTTTAGACAAAGGTTAGATATGTTTTATGTAGTAGCAAACAAGCAGCTTGATGGAAGCGGACACCGTCGAATATGGACATATGGTGTTGCAAATCACTAGAGCAGTTGCCGCTACGTTTCCAACCATTAAGAACTCTTTTGACACACTTCCTGATGGACTGCAATTTGTAGCAATGCGGAAAGACTTGCGGGGGGAGCTCGTTCCACATTTTGCAAGTATGCGGGAGAAAGAAGCGCATAAATCGTGAGGTGTGGGATTTCCAGGACTCAAAAGTGTGTGGATAAGCTTTATTCTGATTTACAAAGAACATTTTGAAAAAACTTAGTTTGTAATCAATGACCCAACATGGTATGGGTCATAGAATTACATGTCTTGTAATTCTATGGGTAACTATACGAGTATACCAGCAGCCATCCAACAGCTAAACTAAAAGTAATAGCTCACGTCGCTCCCTGCGGCACAAACTTTCGCACAACGTAAAATAAACACAAACTCTTAGACAGTTCTGATTTTGATAATATAAAAATAAATGGCAGAGAAAAAGTAGGCACGCCGCTATTCCCTTGGGATATTTTATAGGAAAGTTTGTTTGAGAGTTGGGGAATGTGATTGGATAGGTCCGTATTTATTATTATCATATATTCTTGGAAAATATTAGCTTTAGGTAGATTTGCTACTAGCTGTTTTCCGAGGTTTCATTCACGTGGACTGCAGTTTATAGCTACAAAAAGTATTCTGTCCTTTTACTGGGTTCAAACTATCTCCATGCCAAATTTCATCAAGATCGCTAAAGTAGTTAAGGCATGAATGGATAACAAACAGACAGAAAAAAGAGAGCTACTTTCGCATGAATTATATTAGTATCTACTACTATCTACGAATTGAATCACTTGACTTCACTTGAGAGTCTGTACCCAGTCCAAGCGTATAGTGTTGCCACCTTTAACCACATCGATACTTAACATTAAGTGAATTGTGGTGAAGCGCTATCCTGAACATAACAAGTAACGACAACTATGAATTTAATCTGAATATTAAAATTCCAACAAAAATCCACGTATCTTTTCCGAATAGTCGATGGACAATAGTCAGTTTCGCTCATTCGGACGGAAGTATGAGCGTTCAGAAATGGCTGTAGAGCCTGACGCCCGGAGATAGCTCCGAGCACACCGGATGTACCGTCACGCCGTTAGAGCCGAATATTTTATGAATTTCGTCTCTTAAGGTGGAGATTGACATAGGCATTCACTCGATGCGAGCACGTTTCAAGTCGAATATTCGGCAGGTCAGTACAGGGGGCCGAGCAGCTCGATGACGAGCGCCGAGCAACCGAAAGTGCTTCACCCGGCTGTCGGTTTTTTCGGCGAATCCCTTTGAATGTTTACATTTCAGTCAGTCGCTAGCACGAGCGTGAGTCCACTATATTGACTTCAACTACTGGAGATAGAGCACAGTCGAGCATATATTCGTCGCAAAGGTTCTGGTGTCGTGAACATTTGCTCACAATGAACAAATCTCCATGCGAATATTCACATCGAGTGAATGCTCATGTCAGTCTCGTCTCCACCTTAATAGCGGTCAGTTGCACGAATATTCAGTCTCTAGAATTAGGCTTTGAAACGTAATATTTGCAATTTGTTTTTGTTTAAGTTCTTGACATTTCAACCCTTTTGCAAGCGCTATGATCACGAGAATATTAAAAGTTTCTGAGGGTAGAATAGATGATGTTATAAAATCTTTTTGTGGTCGGCAGAGAAGAAAGCAAGAACAAATAAGAATCTTATTCTTGCAGTATTTTGCACATTGTCATTTCACTACAAGTCACCAGTGCCCCTAAATAACAGGTTTTAATATTTTAAAAAACTATTTAAGTGTTCGTTTCCATCTATACATTTTTTTTCTTGGAGGAACTAATATCGGTATTACGGAATATTTCAAATCGTTGTATTCGAATTCCAACAAAGTTTACGAGTTACTGTTTTAATTTAGGCAGTACGAGTTGCCACTTCGAAAAGTTGGCGGTAGTAAACTTTGGCGTTTACGGAAACTTTAATAGTTTTCAAAACTTGTACCAGGAGTACAGATATGAAGTGACGATGTGGTCAAAGGTGACGCTACGCTACACCTGTATTGGGAACTGGGTCTCAAGTGGTGTTTATAATGAAGCTTCAAAATAAAATAACTCCCATCATTCGTGAGTTCGTGACCATATAAAAATATTTGACCTTTCGGGCGCGGACGGCGGCCGTGGGCGACGCCGGAAGTGTTGACGGCGGTGAGACCTGACGGGCGGAAATAACGTCACCGCCGGCGGACGTCACGTCACCCGCCCAAACCGGATATTATAATAATCAAGCTGAGTGTAGGGGATATTGCCCAGTAATGAACGTAGTTGGATTGTCATTGATATCTGAGTTAATGTTTAATTATCACTAACTGCACCTATATGTATATTGGATTGGTATTTTAGAATGAAAATGGCTGAGTTCAGCCGCTTAACTTATTTCCTTCTTCAACAATATTATTTTACTAACACATAATTTAAAAATCGGCTTAGACTTAGGTGAGATAAACGATAAAACGTTTTATCTGTCTGTCTATATTATCTGTGGTAGATACCACCTAGGTATCTTCTAGGCAAGCACACTCCATCATCGACCATGTCAATTCATGCCTATTAAAAACCAAAAAAATACCACCTACATAATATATTACGTAATAAAAAATTACATTTGTTTATAGTCTAGGCAAAATGTCGTAGTCAATAAATTTTAGTTATGAAACAATCTGACAGCATTATCAAGACCATTTAATAGTGTCCAACATCGGCACAAGACCGGAAAGGGCATCATATAGAATGTAGACGTACGTATATCATAGGCAAGCTTGTAACATGAGCACATAGGTATAGCTGAGGCCCAAACCGCACTGTTCAAGGACTAGTTCAGAGCTTGCCAAACTGCGCGTTGCGACGCCCTGGGACATCGAAGCGTTGTCCCAGGGGCGTCGTGTGTCGATGCGACCGAGTCGAGTGAGCGCCTAGCGCATTCTGTCGTCGCGAGACAGAATGACACCCCCACATGCTCTCTCTATAAGTCATCTTAAGTCATTCAGTCAAGCTTTTGTTAATTAGGCGGCTCGTGGAGTTTGGATATTGAATTTATATTTTATTTAAAAAATTAGCACATGAAGTGAAAGCTCAGAGGTGTCGTAAAATAATGGCATATTCAAAAGGGCTTCACAGTACAAATAAGTTTGGGAAGCGCTGGACTAGTCACTACAGATCCACTAATTGGGTCAGAATGTATTGACAATTATTCGGCACCCGACCAGTGTTGCCCTGCTCCGATCGGCTGAGCAAGTAATACCGGGAGAACAAGCAGTAATTCCGTTGGACATAATTCTCTCGCGCCATTACTGATGTACTTACGTGAAATAGGATGTGAGATAAGGCAGAATAGATGGAAAATGTCATGCTTGTTATTTTTATGGTGCGTGTTTTGGAATGATACTTTTCAGGTTCCCACTTGACGGCACTTATGACTTTTTTTGTTGATTTGCCTAACTGTTGGTTTTAAGAGTCTTCTATGTGTTTGTATTGTAATGCTATATTATACACTAAAGCTTACATGTTTGTTACCCAAACATTGACGCAGTTACTAGGCACATTATAAATCTACTAAACCTACTTTAATATGTAATAACTAACTAACTAACTCCGATGGCTCAGCGACCCAAAGTGTGTCTTGGCCTCCGAAACGAGAGAGCGCCACTCTTCTCTATCTTGAGCTATTTCAGCCCAGTTGAGAGTCTGGAGCTCGCGCAGGTCTGCATCCACCGCGTCCTTCCAGCGGTATCTAGGGCGTCCGACCGGCCTACGGCCAATCGGTCGTCCCAAATAAGAACGTTTTGCTGCCCGATCCTCCCCCATGCGGACTACGTGGCCAAGCCACGTTAGGCTCGCCCACTAGATCTTCGATCTCTCTTAATATGTAATAATATATGTATATTATAATTATAACAAGAAAACAACAAGAAACATCTATACAAGAAACAATCTATTATAAAAATATTCTAGCTTAAAAAACGCACGATTTGACAATTCTAGGAGTAAGTACATTTACACTACAACACATAACATAATAAATTATTATGAAAATAAAGATATATTGAAATTAAAATTGTGTGTGTGTGTGTGTAAGCCACTAGGGAGTTCTGGTGTGGAATATGATTAATGAGTGTGTTAATGTTTTAAAAATAAATAACGGCAATAAATGTTGTGAAACCAAATTATGTTTTGCATGTATTATTACTCGAAGTGTAATCGATTGTATAATTAAACATTAACAGTGGAAGACTGACCAAAGTGTCGTCGTTTTTAATTATCTGAGGACGAGACATATTTGGGCTATTGCGCCATCTCAGTTAGTAGTTTTGGTAAACCACAGCTCCATTCATTTTGTGAATTAATCCGAACATTACTCAGTTGTCGTTCACTCACAATATCGCTATTTAGCGCCTGAAATTTCAGTTTTGGAAAGGCTATTCTACGAGTAGGTACTAATATAAATCCACTATGCCGCCCAGGCATTGGTTGTCGAGCTCAGCTCTACTGATATTACCCTCGCAATTAGTGGTCAGCCAGCCGAGTATTTTGCGCCATTTCTGCATTGTGCCACTACTGTGCTAATAGTAGCCAGGCATTCTGGTGCGTTTGCAGATTAAATGCATTTTCAATGGTAACGCTTTGTGTAAAATCGTAGAGAGGCGGAACCAAATCTGTGTGTACTTCGTCAATAGTGAATAGCTAATTTTTATTTATTCAATAGGATACATTGTGATCACTTTAAAACGTCAAACTTAAAACTAGCTACGCCTGTTCCAACCTCCTTACGCCGGCAAAAGAACAGGCAAGAAACGCCCGGTAGGTAATTTTTTTGGCGCGATCACATTGACAATTTTATTCTTATTACTAATTGATTGAATTGGAGCAAGTTCACTAAAATCCCAAGCTTTTTTTTGTCAACCTATTGTCCGATATTTTTTAATTAGCTTTACTAATAAGATTTCTCTTGTTTGGTTGTACACATTGGGATATGGGAACATGAATATTAATGAGTTGTGGGATCACAACCAAAGCAGACCAGACCCCACAAGCAGCACCAGTTCACGAGTTGACGCATGTGCCAGCCATCGCTCTCCTCGACCATATGAGAGGGAAGAGGGTGACCCGACACACGAAACTACATCTATGAGTGATGATTTCTGGGGATTTCTGATGATAGTAATAATCCTACTTTAAAACATAAATAATTTCGACTGATTCGCTCATCAAATATAGTAATGGCAATTCCAGTCGACTCATAATTTTGGTTAGAAAATTTGGACGAAAGAAGGTCTCAGCACAAGAAAAATTCTCAAAGTCATTGCTTTTATTTTTTAAGTAACTTCGTGTGAGATAGTAGACAATCCCCAAGGTTTTCAAGCCACCCGAAAGCCTCATAGCTTAACGACCGTGAAAATGCTACTAATGTTTGCCCATCCAATTGATGACCGCGCTGAGAATTGCTTAACTTGGTTGATCTGCGTTAAATCTGTAGCTCTTGGTAACATTGCGTTTTGTTTTTGTGATAAGGAGTCACAATCAAAATCTAAAAGTACAGTACGGAACCTTCAGTGCGCATGTTCTACTCGTAATCATTTTTCAAGCAATCAAACTAATCCTACTAATATTATAAAATTAAAAGTTTGTAAGGATGGATGTATGGATGTCTTCTTTACTACTTACAGGGTAGCGTCTGACCACAAGTCACCTGATTTTAAGTGACGATGTGGTCGAGGGTGGTGTCACGCTACACCTAGATTGGATTGTTTGTTACTCTTTCAGACAAATCCATTTCAAATTTCATCCAGTACTCTGGACTTACATTCTTACAGAATATTTTTTCCCGGAAAAAGGTTCCTACGGGATTACGGGAAGACGCAGGTGAAACCGCGGGGCGCAGCTAGTGTGACATAAGTTGGAAAATGTGTATATAGAAAGTTAGGAGTGGTTTGCAAAGATCATTCTGTCTTATATTGACCTATGTTAGGGCAGAGGCCAAAAGCTTGAAGGCTTTGCTAAAAACAGGTTACAGGGTTTACGTTGTTTTATGACCCTTGTTCTTGCTTGACTGATTCCTAAGTCTATGGGCTACAACAAGGCAACACAAGAGAAACAAGGCAAGAGTGAATCCGGCAGGGCGACACACACAGCGTCGACCACATTATCGTTTGACATCAGGTGAGGTAGCGATCTCAGGTCAGGTCTTTTTGCAAGAAAAAAAAATGATAGCAATTTTAGTCTACATTTTTTGTGGTAGTTTAGTTTGTTTTGGCGCTAGATGCAAAGACGTGAAGTAACTTAAATTCAACCATAAAAATCCTACATGGCAATGTACTGCGCTTGTCACATCTCTTCATCTAGCTCCAAAACAAACTAGACCACTTAAACTATTGTCTCAAAAAGGCACTATTTCATTCATTCTCTTTGCAGAGTTAAAGAAGCGGCCAGTGAAGTAGCTTCCCATGGGAAAAGCCGTATATTCTCGCCGTGCTGTCTCTCCGACTAATTTGATTCAACGCTTTTGGCACGCTTAAAGGAAAGACCCTTGACGTCCGACGTTGGAGATTGGACCGGAATGAAATGGCGAGGACATGGAAAGGTTCGTTTACTGGTATTTTAAAGCGAAGAAGAAGAAGCATTTTGAAGTAAATTTACAAAATCCCGTGACACTCTGAAAAACCGCACTGAAAGGGTTTCATTAAACCTTAGTCTCTTTTGTATAGCGACATAATTACAAGGAAAAATGGCCATGGTAAAATTAATGCAAAACGGCTTAGTGGTCGTATGGGTTGACGAAATAACAAAGGTTTCGGGTTCGAATCAGACAACGAGCTTGACTGATCGTTTACTTTCTAGTGCTCCCTTGGCTAGTCATCATACTTATGTCTGTCAGGAAATCCTTAGCCTTATAATCATCGTCATCAGCCTTTTACGTTCCCACTGCTGGGATTCTGGTCTTCTCTCAGAGGGAGAGTATGGGCTGTAATCTACCTCACTGGCCCAGCGCGGGTTGGTAGATGTCGCAATCATAACACTTATGCGGGGCCGAGAGGATTCGAATTCGGTGTCAGCGCCTTGTAAGTCACACGCGTTACCGTTCGGCCACCATCGCTCTTAGCTTTATAATAAACCCTTACAATGCAGCAGCGTAAGTATAGTCCACTCTATCAATAACGACCGATACGGCGCAATAAAAGAACTCTGACTGCGACGCGTAAGGTCGCAGGATTGATTCCCGCTAAGTTGAAAGATTTGTGATTTGTCGAAAAAAAGTGCAATTTGTTCCATAGGTATAGGTACAGTCAACAACAAAAGTAGCTAGATTTCCTAAATGTGTTTTAGATCAATATGGCATGTTTTTTTTAACATTTTACAAGGTAGCGCTCTGACCACAACATAACACACCTGATTTTAAGTGGTTGGTGTTTAAAATGATGCCGGTAATCGTAAATTGTGTTATTGTGAGCGACTTTTGTCGTTGACTGTACTGTGGATATCCGATCAACATAGTTTTTGATACGCTTTGATACTCTTTGGTACAGCTTTATAAGTAGCATGAGCAAGACTAAAGGAATAAGATAAAAAATACAAGTAATTTTGATAGAAGACCATTTCATTGAACTAAATGTTGCAAATTCGGTGATCTGAATGGTAGATTACGATTTAATATTCTATAACCCCGAGATAAGTGGATCAAGTTGGAGTATTATCTCCTAACAAAGAACTTTGATTGCTCGCTGATCTCCAGCAGGTTCTATCATCTCAGCCGGATTATTATTTTGTAAGTCATCTTGTATTACTCAGCAATCTGCGTCGGACAAATTCGTAATCAAATTATAAATTCATCGTGATTTCGCCTTTAGGGCAGACGAGGCTTCGTTACTTTTATACCTACAGTTTCAGTTTAGGCTGGTGTCAAGGTTCCTTGTCCAAATTAAAAATACCGCCCGTGGAGCTTTTACAAAAGGTATAAAAAAAAAACTTTTTTGCATTGCGTAAATTCCAACTGCGTTGTTGGAAAAATTTTTGAACGAATTTGGTTGAAACAAATACCTTTAAAACAAAGGTTTAAAAAAACGTTACTTAAATAATACAATTCTGATCATCGTCAAACAATGCTGTGGGCGTTGTAGGCTGGAAGAGATGATAGCGCAGTGCGATCTGTAGGTTGTGGGTTCGAACCTTACAATGAGCTAGGAAAACATCAAGATAGTGGGCAGGGTATTTTGTAGTTGTAACTTCTTATTAGCTCATCATTATCTTTATCAGCCGGAAGAAGTCGACTACTGAACATAGGCCTCCCCCTTTGAACGCCACCCTGAACGGCTATTAGCCATCTTGTCTTGTGTGCCATCTTTCATCTTGGTAGCCAAATGAGAAGTATTTTCCGGCAAATGCAATAGGGATGTTTACAATTTTTCGGAATTGCTTTTATTTTAAAGATTGACTCTTGTTTACCATAAAAAAAATATTTTATTTAAAATTATTAGTATTTTCAATGAGAAAATATACAAAATTAGAGTAATTATGAATTTTTCCGCCAAAACACTAACAACTGTCACGTGACTGACATGACGTCACTGACCGAAAAACACGATGGTCGCGATTCGTAACCATACCACCGCGCCGACCCCCGACGCCGACCCGCGGCTACCGACGCGCGAGCAACCATCGAAGCACAAATCGCCTGAGTGGTTAGTGACGTAAGAAGCTCTTTTTGGTGTTTGCAGTCACGTGACAAAAGATTATAAATATAGCATTTAAAATCATTTTTATTTAAATTATTAAGTTATATTTAAACACAAAAATATGTTTTTCGATATCCTAATAATACAAACTAACATAAAAGTAAGATTAAACATTATTTTGTAATTAGTGTTAACATCCCTATTGCTTAGATTTCTTAATACATATCTAACTTTAAACTTAAAACAATAATAAAATGTTAGTCTAGCCACCACTTAATACACGTTAAACCTTTCTAGGTAAGTCAGTAAGATTAAGTCGGCCACCTTCCTTAATTGTAAACAAATCGATAGCTATCCGACGTCCATTCGGACCCAGTAAACAAATAAACAACGTTTCATGCCACCGCGGGGGCGCTAAACAACGTCTATTAGTTCTATTTACGTCTTTGACACCCATTAACAGAGTTTCGGTCCATTTCGTACCTTGTAACACGCAATCTTTGTATTCTTTTGAAAACCATAAGACCGTAACTGTACACTTTTGTATCAACATCATCATCAGCGAGTTTTGGTTGAACTTGCTCCAATTCAATCAATTAGTAATAAGAATAAAATTGTCAATCTGATCTCGCCAATAAAATTACCGGGCGTTTCTTGCCTGTTCATTTGTCGGCGTAAGGAGGTTGGAACAGGCGTAGCTAGTTTTAAGTTTGACATTTGAAAAGTGATCACAATGTATCATTGAATTATGAATTAGCCTGTATCAGTCCACTGCTGGACATAGGCCTCTCCCAAGGTACGCCACTGAGCCGGATCTTCGGCTCTTCTCATTTTATTATTGCCAGCAACTCGGCGAGGCTACTTTTATATGTGTATCAGTAAATAGCGGTGTGCGATCATAACTAATTGGCATAATCGATTTACGGTACTAATTCGTATTACTAATCTTGGTCAAGGTGCCACTCCCTCTTTCCCCTCACGCGCTAAATATGAGCAATAGCAAGTAGTGGTCTGCAATTATGATTTATTATCATAATGGAGACTGTTACTGATTTACTGAAAATCGATTATATATCGATTACTAATTGTCACAATCGAATAACCTTAGATTTTTTTTACTACTTTCAGGATAGCGTTTGAGTACAAGTCAACTGGGTCAGGTGATCAGGTGACTTGTGGACCACATGGTCGAAGTTGGCGTCACGCTACACCTGGACTGGGGATTGCCTCTAGAGTGAGGCTGCCGGAACAAGCCGATACTATTCAGCATTACTTTTACTCCCGTATTATGTAACTCTTACGTATTCCGAGACGTGAAGTACAAAGCGGTTATTAAATTAGTAATTATTAACAGCTATAACCGAGATATCTCGAGACATCTTCAAAATGAAACGATCCCATTAGTAGGTATATGTCAAAATCGGTCACCGTTAGTATTGCCGCATTATTTTTCAATGTTTCTGTTTAGGTGAGCTATTTTTAGAGTGAAATAACCGAAACAACTTATACACAAAGCCATTACTGTTTATAAGGCTGCGTATAACGTTTAGCAATATATAGTAGGTACGCGGCCTTTTAGTGGGTCACGTATATTCACTATTGAACGGGGGTAGCCCCGTCACAAATTTGGAATCACATTACGATGGGGCTAGCCGTATCTCCTGATGAACCAACAACTATTGGGGTAAACGAATTACTCAGTTGAGTTTAGTTAAGTGCTTTAGAGTCGAATGAACACCTTTGAAAGCGGTTGGTGACAAGACTTCCTTTTCTCTCTCATGTCAAATCAAATTAAACCACTTATTTGCTACTGATTGCGCGCCGTGGTTTCACCCGCGTCTTCCCGTTATCCCACGGGAACTTTTTCCGGGATAAAAAGTGGTCTATATTAATCCAGGGTATAAGCTACATCCATTCCAAATTTCATCAAAATCGGTTTAGTAGTTACGGTGATACGTGGTAACAAACATTCACACACACACACACACACACAAACTTTCGCATTTATAATATTAGTAGGAAGGATAGCAGGATAAACGAACCATCCTGGTAAGTTTAAAAATTGTACCATTAACCTTTATTTAAAAGTAAGCATACAAAGTTAGGTCGCCTATCCACCAAAAATGTGCTAAGCTTAAAAGCGTAGCAAGTAAGTTTCAACCAATTCGGTAGCTTTATTTCCTTTCCACGGCTTAATAGCTGGCGGATTTTCCCCAGCTCCTAACATCGCTACTGCTTTGGTGGACAACCACCCCTACAATCCACTCTCACCCCTTGCACATGCGCATTATCAAACAAGGCGGAGAAATTTCTTGTCATCTCTTTTCCACAACAGGGATTCCCATATGAAACTAAAAAAAACTACATTCCTCAATAACTTTTAAACGTAACACTTTTTGTTTAAACAAAAAATTCTATCAAATTTTTCTCGCGATTTCGACTTACCAAATTCAGTTTTATTGTTTTTAAGTAACCGGAAGTGGTAGAAAAAAAATTTCAAAGTTTGAATCCTGCATCGCGCAAACGATATTTTCCAAGCCGATCAGGCTATATGCGATTTGGTTTACAGTACTTTCGGGAGGTCCGTAGCTACTACGAGAGCCGGTGCTGGCAGGAGCCGGTCAAAGTCCTGCCAGAACCTCACATCTACTCTGTAATTATTTAATAGTTGTCAGTGTATGAAGTAAAAAAGTTACGAAAATGAGATTTCGGTCTCAACCCCGCGTCAGTAGCTAATTTGACCTTCTTTTGTTTGTCAAAATCTTTTTGGCAAGATTATTATGATAGTAATGATAGTAGTTCTCTCTCTCTCTCTCTGAGAGAAGGCCAGAGTCCCAGCAGTGGGAACGTGAAAGGCTGATATTGATGATTATGATAGTTAGTTTTGGTAAATTATAAACTCACAAGTATTGTTAATGATTTACAATTTATTTTTACGCGAATTCTTTTTGGTTGCTATTTATCATAACACAAATCGCGTGCATGTAGAGAATGCTCTAATAATAATAGATTGTATTACGTGGTCATCCTACTATCCTATCCTATCCTACTAATGTTATAAATGCGAAAGTTTGTGTGTGTGTGAATGTTTGTTACCACGTATCACCGTAACTTGATGAAATCTGGAATGGAGATAGCTTATAGCCTGGATTAACACATAGGCTATCTTATCCCGGAAAATGGTTCCTGCGGAATAACGGGGAGAAGTGGGTGAAACCGCGGGGCGCAACATGTAACAAATAATATGCTCTTGGGTTAAATTAATTTAATATTAAAAATAAAAAAAGACATAAGGTTTTCTTTTTAATCAACCCACTTTTACATTAGATTACTCTTTGATAAATTAATGAAATTTGCAAATTAAGTAAAGTGCGTAAGAAAATAAGCTTGTCTTTGCTTTGGCAATTAAAGTTGTGAATATATCTTAAGTAAACGTGCGTCCGAAGACTGTGGCCTACTTTTTTCCACGTGGGTGTGCGTAGCCAGGATGGTCCAAGGTGGGCACTTGCCTCAAGGACTCAGTTTTTTTTAGTAATAACATACTTAATAGATTTGCATATTATGTAGTTAAAGTATTATTTACAATCTTTTATCTTCTTTCATGTTAGTAGTGTAGCGTTTGATTCACCTGATGTAATGTGACGAAATGGTCGAAAGTGGCGCCACGCTACGCCTGTACTACTAGGATCTGGCTCTCAAGTGAGGTTGCCAGATCACTCAAGTGGTTCGCGCCAACGACGCCCCTGAACCTAAGTGCGCGTGCCATTGAACAGATGTAGTATTTTAACTTAGTTTATCCACATTAGCGCACGCTACAGGGACTCGGACCATTTTTACAGAGAGATGAACGACACGCAATGGGCTAGCGACCACGCTAGCTTGCCTGGCCCATATTTTAGGTGGTAGTTGGCATCCTCTAGCAGTTTTTAGTCCGGTTGACCGAACTAGTGCAACTTTTCAGTTTCGAATCTCGGTTGAAATATATATATATATAGTATCGAACTACCGATAATCTTTAGTAAAAACAGTAAAATTATACAATATACTTTCTTTACCTTATTTTAAAATGAACACGTAAAGAGAGCCATTTAGGCGCTTGAATTTGTGACGTGGTTTTTTGACATGATAGATTCCTCACGATGCCTTGCCCCCTTTGAGCAAGAACCTGGTTACGCCTTGTAGGTCCCCCTCTCTACGGTCATTCGTTCACGTTTTCATTCGTTTCGTTCACGCCTGGCCTCTTCATTTCCCTTAGGGACCGATGCTCGCCGTTAATCCTTATAATGAAGTTTGGGCCAACGTAGTGATGAAGGTAAGAGAATGTCTAGTAGATTAATAAGACAAAGTACTTAAAATTAGGCGTGTATAATCGAATTATTAGCAATTGTATACATTTTAAGTGTTAGAAATAAATCAGTCCCTGCGCGTTAGACATTGAAATAATCTACCTTTACATCCAGCATTTTGTTACAAACTCAGAAATAACGCAATAAAATTAACGGCGAGCATTAGAGATGGCAACAAAACAGATGTACCCTTTTATTTAGGGCTGGGTCTAAAATACCGCTAAACGTGGCTGACCCTAGTTACAGTGGCAATTTTGTTTGTAATTGAAAATAGCTTTGCGTTTGACCGCAATCTCGCCTGACGTTAAAGGATGATGCGGTCGAGTCGACAATGTTGCACGGTTGCCTAGAAGGTAGCTGTCTCATAATCAAATCTCTGAATAAATACAGTGAGAGGTCGTAAGCCTACTCACCATAGTCCAGCTCAAGACCTCGTGTGACGGCGCCGTCCTAAATCCACCAAATTTAGATAGATACAGTTCAGATATAGACACAAGTGTAACGAATTATTGTCCCGAACACCACTGACGAAGCCCTCGAGCGTTGGGGCTGCGACGACGACGAAATTGTAGGTTTTCCGAATTTATTGTTTCACAAATAGATGTCAGGTTATGACTTCAGTTGAAACTGGCGGGTCATCCAGCGAGCGGCAATACAATTAACTATATAACTACCCTCACAGGATTGAGAAATTATATCAAAGCTAATTATTCTACCGAATTTTTTGGCGGCAATCGAATTGTCAACGTGAAAATATTGTTTTTATATCCAAAATTTGTGTTTCTTCGAGTGATTATGTCTAATATTGGTGGATTATTTATGAAACATTATGTGTTCGTTAATGTGTACGAGTGTGGGAAATTAAAATAAAGTTGTGAAAGTGACTTTTCTAGTCGCTCCAAAAAAGTCCGTGTAAAGTTTAAGTAAAGCGCCACTACTTTACTTAAACACTATCCTCATCCTATCATCATCATCATCATCATTTAAACTTGATTCAACTTGAGTTTGAAATATTTTATACTTGACACTGGCAAATACACTAATCGTGTTAAGCCTTATTAAAACAAAAAAAATAATTATACCCACGTGAACTGTCAAATATATGTGCGTTCTAAAATCAAACTAAGGAATGCTATCAATAACTAATATAAAGATTAAAAAATACAAATATGAATTACGCGGCTTCAACTCCTTCATCGAATTGAGAAGAGTGGTTAAGGCCTAGGTTTATTTGAAGACTTGAGTGGTCGAAGGTGGCGTCATCACACTTGAAAGTGTGACGCCACCTTTCACTTTTTTTCACTTTCACATTTTACTTTTTGTGAAATAAATTTATCTTTATCTTTATCTTTACCTTCGACCACATCGTCAGTTAACATCAGGTGACTTGTGTTCAAACGTTACACTGTTAATAGTAAAAAAAAGTTATATGTGACCAAATAATTGAAATCGTAATAGTTTTGCTACTGTATAAAATGTAATGTAAGATGACTAAAGACCCAGAGATCTGTTAAATTACGGTTAGTCGGTTCAATGCCCTTAACTCAATAACTGTTTTTCGCTAGATAAAAGGGTTTGCCCCAATTTTGTAGTAATTGTGAATTGCCAATAATGTAAACTAAGTAACGCGGTTCTTAAGGCTTAGTAACTTTCTCAAAATCATAATAATAATTTCTATAGCCACAAGAGAATAAAAAATCAGTCTAAGGTCATTAATCGATTGATTAAACTATTTTTTAAAACAGATTTATCGTACCTAAACAGTTTTTATACCCTGCTACCCTGTAAGTAGTAAAAAAAAAATATACCATCAACATCATGTTATTTCCGATTCTACATTTGAAATTTTTCTCAACGTTACTCGTTTGTTTTCTCATTATGAACCATCATACCACATTACCACATTGTAATGTAGCGAATAATTAAGATTTTCAATTTCTCAAAAGGTATCTGTTTACTTTTAATGTTTTTCTTGATTTTCATGAAAGAAAAATAAGCAGTAAACAGTTAAATGGGAAAACAAGGCCTCTTTAGCGAATAACCATTCAGTTTTTAATAACTCTCAAGCTAACTGTTTTTGGGACCAGAAGTGGAAAATCAATACTCAAATAGATTTCACTATGTTCCGTTTATTTCTTACACTAGATTACACTTGATCACACTTTATGACAACACTCAACTTATACGAATCACTATTTCGACAACATAGCCCACTGAATCACAACCGCATTGGTCAAAAGTCGTAACAACAATGAATCGCACTTCAGCCGTGGCTGCCATCTTGGTTTTTTATCAACCCACCGAGATGGCGCCACTAGTACGTCCGTAAAATCAAAATAAATACAGATTATTATTAAATCATGAAAATGGTATTAAAATATATATCTAGTAGTATAAATCATTATTATTATCTTACAAATATATATATATGCAGTAGTATACATAATTAACATTACCTTACAGCTCGGCCATCCTGCACGAAGCGAGTCCTCTCGCTTTAGACAAATTATATAACCAAAAAGAAAATATTCTATACATTGCTTCATTAATAATCAATTATTAATAACTAATTGTACCTACCTAATTAGATATAATTTGATTTTATTCACAATATTAAATATTTCGTGTATATTTTCTGAGAATAGATAAATAATTAACATCATTTTCATTACATATATGTACCTACAAGAAACTTATTAATATGTAAATGCATATAGTTTAAACTAGGTTAGTCATAATAACTAATACAACAACTTATGTAATCGTTTTCCTCTACGCTATCACAATCAGAAACTTCTTCACTTTCAAAATTTCTGTTGAACCTTAACCATGGTTGGATTTTATCAATAGCTACTACAGCTTCATATCGTCCGTTTTTGCGCGTAAGCGGTATGTCTTCTATTACTAACCTATCATGCGGGAGCACTTTCATTACGCGATAAGGTCCTTGGTATTTATTAATTAATTTCTGTGATTTACCGTCATGAGGTACCTGACGCTCGACTCTTACTAAATCACCTTCCTTATAAGTCCTACTAACGCTTGGACCGTGGGGACCGGGAGCGAAATCGATATATAATGATATATCAAAGCGACTGGTCGATGCTACCCGTGACCAAAATGCTAGTCGTTATCCTGCGCAACGAATAAGCATTGCCGTTCAACGCGGCAATGCGGCCAGCATTTTGGGAACGTTGCCAACTGGTAGTGGTTTATTAGATTAAGTAGTTTGTTTAGTTTGATAGGTAGTTTTATTTTACATTTTAAGGTTTAGCTAAGTGTTTTTATTTTGATCTAAAATATAATATTAGTCCTACTGGGTTTCCTATGTTTATTATATCTTGCCGCGTCTTTAGATTGTTGCCGTGTTATGTTTTGTTTGGCTTCTTCCCGTATATTTTGAAGATTTTCAACGGGTACTCAGGTAAGAGTTTCGTTGATAAGAGAACTCATGATTCCATCAGCCCTACTAGTTATACTAAAGCCAAACAACAGTTCAGACGGGCTTTTGAGTAGTTTTATGCTATCAGCGTACGACATCCGATAAGGTCTTAAAACTACGGGTTCAGAGTTTTCTAATTCAATCACCATTTTATAAGCTTCGGTGTATCCCAAGTCCTTCAAACTATTCGAGAAGCATGAATTATATTCAGATAGCAACCTTTGAAGTTATATGTGCTTGTCAACCCCAAGATAAATAACAAAAATAAATATCGGGGACAATTGTACACAAATTGACCTAGCCCCAAATTAAGCTCGAAACTTGTGTTACGGGTACTAGACAACGATATACATACTTATATAGAGAAATAAATACTTATATAGATAGAAATATCCAAGACGCAGGTACAAATATTCGTGCTCATCACAAAAATATTTGCCCTTACCGGGATTCGAACCCGGGACCGCTAGCTTCGCAGGCAGGGACACTACCAACTCGGCTACCGCGTCGTCAAGATCATTATTAAAATTTAATTTATGATCAACTTCTTCTAAGTCAAAAACTACGCTACACGATTCCATGGCCTCATTAGGAACAGCATTATTACTACCGCTCATAACGTGAGATTTTGTGTCAGAACGAGTTAAAAGAGCGTTTTTTTTTTTATGTGCAACACTTCAGTAGAAGTATTGTAGACTAAGAGAGCCCCACGACCTTCCTTGATTTCGTATTCACCAGGGCATACATAATATTCTTCACCTTCTGCGCCCCTAAGAGTCCCATTGACGGAGACGTTGCAACTAATCCGCGTATCTATGATAATTGGTACTACATGCATTGTTCTACTTGGCAGATCTACATATATCGGAACTAACAATCAACTGGATCTTTTCCTCACAAACCCTTTGGAAAATTATCAGGACTTATCAGGAGTCTTAGTAATGCAAATGTCGGGTTTTTCTGTAAACGAATGGCCCAAAAGATTTGGATGAGAAAGTACATAAAATCATCGACAACAAACAAGTCTATAACTTATTCAAGCCCCTGTACAACGTGTCATACGATTCTCTAGTTTGGGCTAATTTAACCGTCCTAAAGTACTTGAGCACCTGTTCTGGTTCCTTAAACTGTGCAGCTTGAGCCCCAACTTTAACAGCCCTATCTTCGACCCCGTACAGTAAACAGTCAACTGCCTGCTTGCCAAAAATTTTGCATCGATTCAATAGGTTTACCTTCGCATAATAATAGTGCTCTAAAGACTCTCCGTATTTAACCTTTTTAGAAAGCATTTCTGTAAGAAGTTCGGCATAATCCTCGCGGCAGGGAAATGACTCGATCAACTTTTTCTTCCACTCACTCCAGGTATGTAGAAGAGAAGGCAAACCCTGGTACCAGGTTTTAGCAACGCCACTTAACTTCGGCAATGAGTAATGAATGATTTCCTTCTCTTCCCAACCATATATTTCGGCACACTCTTCGACTTTAGTCAACCAAGTTAGAATAGTTTGTTCTTTGGACATAGGATCAAAATCTGGTATGACGTTAGTGTTAAAAGTAAGCTTGGGTTTATCCGAACTTCTTACTTGTGATAGTATGCCTAACACCTTATCTAAAATATTATTAGAGTCATCTAACTTACTACTATATCTCTTCTTACTTGGCGGGAAGCGTCGCTCCTTCGAAGAATCATCTGAAGAATTCCTGCGGCGCCTTTTCCCATTCCTTTTGCTTGTCGTTCTCCTCCTCCTCTCGTATCCATCCTGCGAGCTACCAGAGTCACTTGATTCATGGTAATCCCTCCTGCTCCTTATCCTTTCGCCTTGCGGCGCATTCGTTTATCCTTCATTTCCCAGATCACTTGGCCGCGTTCCTTGGGCCTTCCCGCAATCTGGGTCCCTAGACGCTCTTTCATAACTCAGATCACTTGGCCGCGTTCCTTGGGCCTTCCCGCAATCTGGGTCCCTAGACGCTCTTTCATAACTCAGATCACTTGGCCGCGTTCCTTGGGCCTTCCCGCAATCTGAGTTATCTTGAGCCGTTGTCAATCGGTCATGATCACTCGGCCCAGTTCCTGGGGCCTTCCCGCAACCATGACCTTCAGAATCAGAATATTCATTTATATCGTTTTCCATACTCCAGTTTGTCTGAAACTTTCAAAACTCAGCTTAGAATCTGTACACAAGATGAAGTACAACAGGGGTACCTGATTGGTTGGTGATTGAAATTATTCAAGAAAGGTAAACACTGCGTTTTTTTTGACATAACTTCGCGATGACCTCACTATCCCAATCCGAACATTTACCTATTCTACGATCCATTGCAGTCACATTATCTCTTATATTTTTATATTGTATAATGACTTTCACGGTGACCTTCACTATCCTCACTATAACCTAACCTGATACCTTAACTGGTACCTTAACTGTAACCTTAACTTTCACCTTAACTGTCACCTTAACTGTCACCTTAACTGTCACCTTAACTGTCACCTTAACTGTCACCTTAATTGTCACCTTAACTGTCACCTTAACTGTCACCTTAACTGTCACCTTAACTGTCACCTTAACTGTCACCTTAACTGTCACTTTAACTGTCACCTTAACTGTCACCTTAACCGTCACCTTAACTGTCACATTAACTGTCACCTTAACTGTCGCCTTAACTGTCACCTTAACTATCACCTTAACTGTCGCCTAAGCTACGGCCCGATTCCATAATCTGAAGCAGCGTGGCCTTAATAGTAACTCTCCAACGCAATGTAAGAATTGTATTTTCTATTCAAATTCAAATTTAGATCAAAACATTTTTATTTAATAGGATACATCATATGATCACTTTTAAAACGTCAAACTTAGGACTAGATACGCCTGTTCCAACCTCCTTACGCCAGCAAAAAAAACAGGCAAGAAACGCCCGGCGGATAATTTTTTGGCGCGATCACATTTACAATTTTAATCTTACCACTAATTGATTGAATTGGAGCAAGTTCACTACATACAATCCAATATTCATATAGATTATCTATTTCCAACGGTAACCTCAGCCTAGCAATGTTTATGAAAGTCTTATTTGCTTACCAGGGTAGCATTACTAGCATTTTGAATTTATATCGGTTACGAAATAGCCATCACTAAAAGAAACATTCAAATGTTTTTTTTTCATGAGTGTACGTAACAGTTTCTTCAAATAGCAGAATCTTATTAACTTGATTTTATGTAGGGTATGTTTCGTAAAATTTTGTTCCAAACAACAAAAAAAAAAAGAGTAATGAAAAAAAACAAAGAATCAGGAGAAATTTACTTACGTTTTCATGGACGTGGTGCGGGAAAGTACGTGGTTGTTTCCCGTCGATCCCACTTCTGACCTTTTGGGACCAGAAGTGGAAAATCAATACTCAAATAGATTTCACTATGTTCCGTTTATTTCTTACACTAGATTACACTTGATCACACTTTATGACAACACTCAACTTATACGAATCACTATTTCGACAACATAGCCCACTGAATCACAACCGCATTGGTCAAAAGTCGTAACAACAATGAATCGCACTTCAGCCGTGGCTGCCATCTTGGTTTTTTATCAACCCACCGAGATGGCGCCACTAGTACGTCCGTAAAATCAAAATAAATACAGATTATTATTAAATCATGAAAATGGTATTAAAATATATATCTAGTAGTATAAATCATTATTATTATCTTACAAATATATATATATGCAGTAGTATACATAATTAACATTACCTTACACTGTTTAAAATCAGCCAAGCGCGAGTTGCATTGTGCTCGAAGTACCTTTGACATTCATTGTTTCACCAGAAAATCTGATACTTTTACATTTTGTTTAAAAAGCCAGAAAAAAGACTGCACTCGTACAAAATTAGTAGGACAGAGTTTAATGGTGCCAAGTATACCTACCTTCCCTGCAGATACTTTCATGTCTTTACATTATTGATTCAATTTTTTTTATACTTACTTTATTTTACCACCTGATGCTTGATTGGTCGAAGGTGGCGCCACGCTAAATCTAGTTTGGGAACTAGCTCACAAGTGAGACTGCCGAAATCCATCGATAGCAAACTTCTAATAAAACCGAAGTACAGGGCGCTGATAAATGATGAGTACTTCTTTTCAGTTTAATATTCAGTTAATTTCATAATAAAATACTTTTGATTACTTAGAGCAACAAACAGACTTTAACTTTAAGTTTACTCTTACGACGTCCTTGTGTCATCTTAAAAGGTTTCAAACAAAACAAAGATTTCACAGAGGAAGATTATTCACTCGCTTGCAAAGAAAGTAAAGAGACATTCGCTGTGATTTTGTCCGAGCTAAGACACTTTAGCACACCGGTTTAGGCAGAATACCTAAGTACAACAAAACACTACCTGATGGTATAAACTATATAATATACAAGCACATATATATAGTTTCTTACATGACAAGAGCCTTAACTGTAAGGGCGGCCGTCGGTCGTACAGTCAGGGACAAAAGTACCTAATCATACTCGATTTTTCAAATGTGTTTTAGATCGATGTTATGTTTAACAATTTACATGGTAGTGCTTGATCACAACACAATTACGCTACACACCTGATGTAGAGTGACGATGCGGCTAAAGATTAGTCATTGAGATGATGAAGGTAATCACAAAATTTGCTTTCGTTCGGCAACTTTTGTCGTTGAGTGTACCTCAATAGTAGGTTTCCAGCTCTCGGCACAAAAGCCTTTTAGCCTTCTGTAGATTTCCATGCCTCTAATCCCGTCTAGCGTCTGCCTAATTCAATTTTATGCGTAGTTTACAGTTTATACTGAGCCAGGGTGAAGGCAGTAGAGTACCTACAACATATAGAATAGCGCCGCTACTTTCAATTAAGAAAATTTAGACAAATTTAATTTAATTCAGTGTAGAATGTTTCAAGAAACAATCGTTCTAGTTTTAGAAGATATATTTGAATTTCAATTGTTTAACGATATCCGTAAGTTGCCATTTTATTAATAAAAAAATCTAGTTTTTAGTATGTTAATTAAAATAACAGACACATATTATTTATTAAGCTTTCTTTACGTTAAAGATTAATTTAATTATTATGAAGAAGGTATTAGTAAAAGTTGTGTTTGAGTTGAAGTAATCGCGTGACACTGGTTTACGTCTCACTATAAATACGGGTGTAAGTCTGTGAATCGGGGCATTCTGAGCTAGACTTCTGTCAAGACAACAACTCTGAATAAAGTTAACTATTAAAGGAACTATTTTTGCGAGTTTTAATTATTCAACGATGAACCCTCTAACATAATTATATAAGTATAAAGGATTAATGTAAGATAGAGAAAACTGTACCTATTGTTTTTTTACATTTGAGCCTGGTTAGCCTTTAAGTATAAAATAAATGCTCGGTACCAATAAGATATAAGATGGACAAGGATATTCTATTTTTTCTATTTTTGTGATTGCGACAGAGTACAGCCCGACAAGTCCAGGATGAGCAACATCAGGAGAAACAAACCCCACAGGAACTACGCAAAGCATACAAAAGACGATAATATGAATTAAATTATGTACGTTGACATTAATTTGTAGAAATTATTAATTAGAAAGCTTTCCCAACAATCTCACAAACTAATAGAAGCCGGTTCCAGTGAGGTAGTGCCTAGAAAACCGCTACTCTATCTTAGTTGTGACTTAGTAGAGGAGTTGTCAAACTTCACCCAACTTCATGCAACTCGCATAATATCAGAAGGCTTGTGAATGCAATCAAAGCTACATTGTAGGTAGTTATCATCAGGTGATAATGATATTTCGTTGCAAGATTTCCTTAGATTCAATAATTATCATTTTTATGTTTGACTATTTACAAGGTAGCGTTTAACCACAAGTCACCTGTTAGGTGACGATTTGATCAAAGATTGTGCTACACTTGGACTGGCAACTAGCTCTCAAATAAGGCCGCGGGAATACACCGATAGGTGTTCACACAACTTGAAAATGCCCTACCACCAAGCTATGGTTTCTTCACGATGTTTTCCTTCATCGAAAGCTCAACCTCATTTGATGGTATTGTATAATTCACTTTTAAATAAAGTTATATGAAAAATATTTTTTTAAAGATTAGATTTTAGGATTTTAGTAGGTATGTGCCGCATTTTCACATTTATGCTTACTAAATATGTGAGAGTGCCGTCGTTTTTAAAACAAACATGGGCTAGGATTAACTTTCGCAGAAAAAATTGGTTACAACGAACTAACAACAAACTAAATAAAACTAAAACGCGTATCATGAAAAAATCATTTGGCCCATATTGTTACTATAATCACTGCTCTGCGATATGGCATATTGATTGACCTACTTAGAAAATAAACCTACTCCCTTGTGCTTCCTGAGGGGATGCGATTCGACACCGATGACAAGTGGCTACTAACTTGAGATGCTAGGTAGGCACTTCGCATTTTTATACTTCTGATATCTCACGGAAAATATGAATGTAGGTCAAACAAGAGGAAGTAAAGGTAAAGTAACCTTTTTCCGTGACTTTCGTTTTGCACTGCTTCTCAATCTTCATTATGTGCAATCTTTCCCAAGAAGTTGTGGGAACTCTGAGGGTTTTCAGCGATTGTGACTTCACATTAGCCTGCAACCGACCCGATGCCGACAGACACGTCAGCACTCAGCAGTTGTACCGACATCGATATTTTGGCCTGATATATCAGTGTCGGCTGGCAGACGCGCCACATGACCGCATTTTTCTCCTTTACACCCCAATGTACCGTCGCCTCTATTGGTAGGTACTATTGGTGTTGTCAGTGTTCTGTTTAGTGCGTTTTCAGTAAGATTTCCTTTCCCACCGATATCGGATCGCTTTCGTTTTGGCTAATGAGAAAACACCCAATCGTTTATTTTTCAACAGTTGGTAGAATTGCGAGAGGATCAATTGGACAGGTGCTGTTTAGCTCACAGCGTACTTAATTAGCATAAAATTAAGAGTCCACAACACGACTGAGTTTCTATCTGAGTTTTAACTATGAAAACATGCTAATTTGTAGGTATTATCTTGTATGCTAGGTTTGTAGACAGGTGCTCCTTAATTTAGTTTGGATCTGCAACCTTCATCAACCCCTAGACATTGATTGCAAGCATAAAGCTCTCATCACCATAACAGCGCAACGAAACTTCAAACTTCGGACATAATGGCACTCGACACGCCTTTGTTCCCCGCTTAATTGGGTGCGTCCACAAAACTTGCCCAAATTGAAAGCAATAAAACAACAAAGGGTTGTAAATAATTGCTAATGAACCCTGAATCATCTCACGCAAGCGTGGCCGTATCTAGGATGTGTTTACGGGGGCTCAAACCCCGAAGAAATCTAGTGAACAGCTTTCGAAATAACAAAATGATCAGTTAACTTTCTATTACGATTCCTCCTCCCTTATTTCATTAAAATCCTCGTTTACTTTGTATTTCTTGTTTACTGAGAAGACTTTCCAGATGTGACAAAGGCGTGGGATCAAATTTTACCGTCACTCGTAATTTTACTGATATTTCCTGTTTTTGTTTTTCGTGTAAGTTTATTTACCTATCTGTTTTTATAATAATGTCTTCATCATCATTAGCCTTTACGTTCCCGCTGTGGGATTCTCTCTCAGAGAGAGAGTAAGGGCCGTTATCTACCACTCTGGTCCAGTGGGTTGGTAGATGTCGCACGCCCATGAATGTTGTGGTTCTTGGACATGCCGGTTTTCTCACGATGTTTTCCTTCGCCGTTTTTCGAGCGATGGTAAATCCGCACATAGGTAACATATTCATAGGTGCAGGGCCGAGGGGATTCGAACTCGGTGTCGATGTCGCCGGGTTGTAAAGCGCCTGCGGTTACCGTTTGGCCGCCATCGCTTATTCTTTATAATTATGTGAGATGTCTTCATTTCATACGCAATGTTAATTAGAGTTCACATTCTTACCTCTTTCCAAAAGGTAGTCCTTATTACGTCCATTCACTCGAGTTAGCTCTGTGGGTGTCTAATACCAAAGTTGGAGATGACCTGACCGCAAACTGTAAGCTTGCGACTTGGCAAAGTTTGGCATTTGCCGAGAAAGGCGTCTTTCGGGGGTAATTTAGGTGATCTAGTGCCCGGGGCAGTGCGTCTTATATACAAATCAACATCAACATCCAACAATGTTATTATGTTACTTTTTGAATTTAAGCAGATCGAGTTGCCACTTTGACAAGTCGGCGCGGCGGTGGCAAACGTCGACATTTACGAAAACTTTTATCGTTTTCAAAACTTGTACTAGGGGTAAACAAGTGTTTATTTATGTAAGTATGTACATTGTACCTACATAATACTATGTGTTATCGCGCATAATTTACGTGCTGTGCCTTTTTCTTTTCTCTTTTTTATGAGCCAAATTGGACCGGTTACACCTAATGGTGAGGCAATGATGGACGATGCTTGGCTAGTAGATACCTATTCACTCTTGACTTGATATTCAATTCTTCGCCGTTCGCGTTGTTAATATAGAACCGAAGCGTTTTATAAGGATTGAAAGAACGACAACCGTGTATTTTGCTTGCGTCTTTTTGTCCACTGGTGGAAGGGTCTTTCGATTATTGTAACCAATGAACGTCCTCATATTTTCTACTTTACTTACATAGGTAGATTGTCCAAAGGTCTAATTTCTGTAGTCACTATGTTATCTATCAACCAACCTTACAGCTTGGTCCTTTGAGCCGAAAACCCCAATATCATTAGGTAGGTACCAAGTTGAAATTACATAAATGTAATAGGAGTGGTAAATTAATAACACACCTTCATGTTTAATTAACATTTATTTTGTACAATTATGGACCTAACTACAGTCTAACAAGGAAGCCTAACAATAATAAAAAACCTTAGTTCTATGACTTCGAACAACAGACAAAGGGTACATAGTACGTACACTATGCGACAATATTGGAGGCACACTAATACTTATAGCGCAAATTTAAGCTTTATTGCGTTCTCGAAAGGTAACTTTTCAACTCGGATCTAAATAAAATTTCAGACTTTATCTAAGCAAGACTATTACCGGATTGAATCGGACTCGTCTCGTCCCTCAGTAGCATAAAAAATACAAAAGTACTACATAATTAATATTCATTTACAGATTGACTACATATTAATATATTTTAAAATTTTAGTGTTTTGGAAGATGATTAATGTTGTCAGCTACAAAAAAATAAGGCAGCGTAGGCCAAACAATGATTTATGAGAATGAGAGAATCTGTCACTAGCACCTATTAGTGTATTCCGTCACAAAGTCAAAGCCAGTCCCAACCTAGGCGTAACATGGCGTCACCTTCGACGTGGTCAGTTAACACCACATGAATTGTGGCCAAACGCCATCCTGCAAAAGATTTTAATGAAATGGGTATTTTACCAATATCCCAGTTTCAATTATTCAAGACACTGTTCTAGCTGGCCTTTGCTTTTCTATGAAACTTTACTTCATTGTCTGATAGGATATTTTTGTATCGATATCTACCAAAGCTGATGTGATGTGACCGAGCTGATTTTATATTTTTCTACCAAGATCCTTTGGTTTAGGAGCTGGATGTTTATGAGCCTTCGATTTTATTTTTATGAGTGTATAATGTGTCAGGTATTTCTTTTTAGACTGATATACAAATATCACTTCACCCGACTTATCTATACATGTGTGTGAGTTCACTCTATCTATGCGGGTTAGTCTATCTTTTATTAAATATCGTTTCCTATCGCCGCATAGTGTAAGATAAAAAGGTAATGAGAATGACTAAAGGAAAAGACTTTAATACTCGAAGAAAAAATGTGCATCTAAAAAAATTACTCAAAACCGCTGAGAATAAATAAAACTAAGGAACTGTGTTGATGAATAAAATAATATATATATTTTTATTCAATTTCCAATAAAGGCCTAAAATGTTCAAGTATATTAATAATGTATATACTATAAATTGGTGTCACAATTGCACTATTTTCAAGTCAATTTAAACAGGTATCTGGAAGTCTTCGAAAAAAGATCAAACTATTCTTAAAACTACCTAGACATAGGTACACAATTGTAATTGTATTTACGAAATGATCTCCAACAAATGATTATGAAAATATAATTAATAACCAGTCATCGGAGTAGGTAGAGCTATTAAGGTTCATTGACCGCAAACATTGATGTTAATATGGATATTTCATGGGATTCCGACTGATACTCCGGGATATAATTATTTTTATCAATAAGTATAAAAAAATGGTTTATGTAAGCCAATAAGCGCAAGAGCGACGTTGTAAATTTTCTGATATCGCCGATATTATGGAAACAAACGAAAACAATAGCGGGGTGTTTGTCGCTAGAATGACGCACATGTTTTTGTCTCTTTCTGTACCACTAGAATTCACTTGTTCACGGAGTCTCGGGATTCGAGGAATATCCATATTATTCTAACTTGCCATAAGTACACAAAATAGCTCTACCCATTCCGATCACTGTTGATAACATAGGACTATTTATATCCCATCACGATCAGTAATGTGAAAACTTGAAAACTCTAAAAATATATGTACCTAGTGAAAAATCACAAAGCGTTTTGTTTCGTTTTATATTTCGTAACACAATATAAAATCTTTTGCATATCGTCTTTTTTAATAGATTCTTAGCCAAAAGCCATCTTAACGTCAGCACAATAAGTTGATACAATTCTTAAGAATAAAATGAAAACCTATCTACGCAACAATCTATACAAAAACTTCTTTTTCAATACATATTCATTTTCATCATTTAGTCGCACCTTTAGTACTTATATAAATAAATGCTACGAACAAAGGGAGTGCCAGACTATGCGACAAAAACAGATGAAGGTCGAAAAAAATGAACGAATTGAATGTGATGTAACTGTCCACTTGATGTAACGCGGTTAGATAATCTTATAACAACGCACTACCTCATAGATAACGTCTGTCTAGGACATGCTCTACATTGCAATGCATTATTACTATGCCGTGGAAAATGTGACGACTTTTCACGTTCATTTCGTTCGTTCTTCATCGGTCTGCGTCACATAGAATGGCACAGACCTAAAAAAGTTAAAAATTATACAACTCTAATTTTTGCAACACTTTCTCAGAACTTAACTTCATTGAGTTACTATTTACGACCCATCGCGTCATGAAACAAACAAGTGGTTTTGGGCCGTGTACTAACTAATAAGGACTAAAACGATATACCCTATTGGAAAACGCAAGCGAACACAAAGCATGAGATGCGGCTTTAAGAAAAATAATATTTTACATAGATATCATACCTGATTTTCACGTCTAGAAGCGCACTGAAATGTGTTATTACAGAAATGTATTTTAGTACAAACTAAGGTTTCTTTTTTGTTTGAATATGAACAAATATGTCACAACCTCTCAGTGGCGCATGCAATCGCCAATTATGCACAGTAAGTGTCAAAATAAATACTCTAACAAGCTTACAGTACTCAAATCATAAGCAAAGAACAAGAATCTCTCTCACATAACTAGCACATAACAGCAAAAACAACAGGATCATGAAATCACCAATCCAGTGTCAACTACCACTAATACAGTACAATATTTAGTGCAAGGGCGGGGAAAAAAAACTGCGGTTGTTACTAAAACGAAGCGATTCACACAAACAAACCAAACCGAACAAGTGCATCACGTCCATTTAAACTACTTATATTTTTTTTATATTTTTTTAGTTCTAAAAATGCATTATATTTTACATGACGATGAGTTTTGGAACGCTCCCACGACTGCCGGAGATACAATCGTTTGAGTATTCCAACGCCCGATATACGCGTCACAAACGTATAAACTATTCAAATAACAAGTATCAGCTGACATGAATTACGCACTTTCAGCAAAGAAAAATATGTCAAAACACTACTAACATTTTTTTCGACTTGCGACTAGTGAAATCAACTCTACTTGACCATGTATCGATTAGTTGTTACTTTTATTCGATTATAAAAATCTCGATTAGTTCGTTCCACGAATGCACTATGTTTTAGTATACCCCTATCTATTCAGACGCCTTGTTTTCAATGTTACGTTACACGCGTCGATATAAACCAACTTTCACGTGATCATATAGCGAGTATATGAAGAGGAAAGGTTTTTTCTTTTGAAGTTTCGTCCATACAGTCGCCAAGACAGTCAAGTCACTATAAGCTGTGTTACCAACGAATAAAGTTCATATTTAAATACGATTGTGACTCACTGTATAGGCAATTGTACCAAGCAACATATCAAATCGAAATCACAATGTATCGTAACTCATTTCGTTCCCAATAACCCCCTAAGCTTAACCCCCTAACTTTTAGCCAATTTCTATAACGTAAAAAACATTTTTGAATTCGATGACAGGTGTCTCGAAGATTACTAGAATGCTATCACGAGTAATGAGTTATTTATTGAGTGTTGAGACGCGATATTCCTTGACATTTTCTAAGATTTGAGGAAACAAAACGTTATCAGTTGTTAATACTGACAAGTACAGAATTTTCTGCATTAGCAACGTTAATAACAGCGGTATATGCACCCATTGCTGACGCATCATGATTTCTAAAAACTGTTATATTATAACGAGGAAAATAAACTTTTTTAAAGTAACAGAAGCTGTTTACGTGACCAGTTGAATTTCCTATCGTTCTAACTTTTCGTACGAAAATCGACGTCATTTTGTTTCGAATAAAGCTTTCAGTTATAACAGTTCAGTTGTTAACATTTGCGTGTTTAGCTAATGCTTTTACGATTATTTTATTAATATTGGAGAATGGTTTTCAATGCCAAGGAGGTGGAATCGCGTCTAATTAACAATTGGTTATCATTTAAAACGTATCGACTTGTACAGTAGTGTTCGCTGTGTGTAGTTTGTTCGGACAATGGTACTAGAGTTGACACAACCGTGAACTGTCACCGGTGCGCGCCGCCGCGTCTATTCCTCTCCGCACGCGTCTTCGCTTATTGTGTCGCCCGCTTTCTCTTGGGAAATGTTTTGACCTGTGGAGGTAAAATTAATAAATTCATCCTCATTCATACAGCCGACACAGACTGCTTAACGCTGCTTAACCCAAAGCAAAGTAGCGCTCAATTGAAATGGCAGTTTTTTTTAATAGCGTGAACATAAGTGTTTCTTCGCATCTAGTGGAACCTTAGCATGGAGGCCTTTGTAAAGACGTTTGCACGTTAAAACAACACCGAGAAAAAATTCCTGTCTTTCCTTCTGAGTCTCCTTATTTAGTCCTTCCTTATTTTACGAAGGAAAATGTTTAAGAAGGAAAATGTGTTTCGGAAGGTCTATTTTCTCCGCGAAAGTTTTTTTTTACAGTGCTCAAAACGCTAATGTATTATCTGATACTCTAGATACAGGGAATATGTAAGTGTTGATTTGTTATCTAAAGCTAGCACGCGCAACACATTCACACACGGCGCACGTCAAGGCAAGTATGTTGGTCTCTTTCACACTCGGACTAAGTTATGAGTGTGACAGAGATAGTTATTGATTTGTTTTTACTACTGTATAATGAAACCTGTATTTATTACGTACCCTTTTTCGCTGATGAAAGTATGCACTTCTTGCAGCTTATGAAGAAAAAGGAGACACGTTAGAATTAGGTGTGGAGGGCATCAAGTCCATCGTCTTGCACACCCACCCCGCGATGTCTGCCTTGTCCGCCTCCGCATTGCGAATCCACTCGTGATTCTGTAAACATGTTCCATTCAATTATAGTTACATTTTTCTAGAGCAATATATCCCAAGGTCACGAGCGAATATTGGGTTGAAAAATAGTACGACAGAGCGTCCGACCGGACAAAGTGTGTGCGACCACTGACTATAACGGACGACAATCGTTTCTTCTGAAATCAGGGAGGGTAAAATAAGGATAACATCATCAACTAGCTAAAACGGTCAGTCACAAGGCCACTAGTTCGCAATTATAAAAGAGCTGTAATTTTTAAGACCAACGACATTGTAATAGTCGCAGGGAGCCGATGAATACAAATGGCTAATAGCTATTCATGGTGGCGTTCAAGGGGGAAGCCTATGTCCAGCAGTGGACTTCTTCCGGCTGATGATGATGATGATGCATTTTTAACTACAGTAGGTTTTCTTTACTTCAGACTCTGGTCCGAGCTGAAAAGTTAATTTTCAAGTAAGTTTTAATTACCATCAAAGTCTTGAGGTCCGCTCTCTCGTCCGGATTCTTCTTGAGGCAGCGGTCCACAAAGTCTTTGAAATCGTCGCTGAATATGCCAGAGGGCAGCTTCGGCGGCGGCTCGTTCACTATGTAGTCGAGCAGCTCGAATATCGCCATAGGACGAGGGGAGTTCGGCGCCTAGACATAATTACTAATTAATTAATCCTGTAATAGTTATGTGTGGATTAACCATCGCTTAAAACGATGAAGGAAACCGGCATGTCCAAGAACCAGAACATTCAAGGGCATGCGATATCTACCAACACACACTGGGCCCGCGTGGTGGATACGGCCCGTACTCTCTCTCTGAGAGAAGCCACGAGCAGCGGGAAATTAATAGGCATTCATGGTATTATAGCTGTTCTACCATCCAAAAGGCACATGGAAGTTCTGAAGCGATAGAGTGACGTCGGCTAGCGACCCGTGGGTTCAAAATCCTGCAATATGGTTGAGCTCGTAGGAAAACAGAGAGATGAAACCATGGCTCAGTGGTTGGGCAATTTCTAGAGTGCTAAACACCTTTGGGTGATCTAGCAGTATCACTTGAGAGTCAGTTCCTAGTCCAGGTGAAACATGGCCTTCAACCACTTTGTCACTTAACATCAGGTGACTTGTGGTCAAAAACTACCCTAAGACCCTACTCCCCCCTAAGAGTTTAAAAAAACGTTACTTATAACTGTTGTGACAGTCGCAAAGCTTTCGGACTGTCTGAAAACTTCGACTCTAGAGTTGGCCGCTACACGACACGCTGTATAATATTTGCAACGGGACATTACACAAAGAAAAATAAATACATACATTGTAAATATCTCCCGTTTCAAAACCAATCTTAATGACCATGGTAGTTCAAAACAGTATAATAAATAGGTTGTTATTGTTACCTGGCCAGGAGAATGGTCTTCATTATGCCCTCCGAATATAGCAGCTAGAGTCTTCGCGTCTGGCGGTGGTATCGGATACATGCCTATGGCCATCTCTACTAGAGACAGGCCGAGAGACCAGATATCCGACTGTACCGAGTAATGCGTGCCTTGAAGGCGCTCCGGCTGTGGAAGGGAAATAAAAACTGAATCAGACATCTACTACTTTTTGTATTATATTGCAACAGGCTGGTTTTTATATCTGTAGTCAAACTAAACAACTCGTTAATATTCATGTTCCCATAACCCAATGAGTACAACCAAACAAGAGAAATCTTATTAGTAAAGCTAATTAAAAAATAACGGACTATTAGATGACAAAAAAAAGCTTGGGATTTTAGTAAATTTGCTCCAATTCAATCAATTAGTAATAAGAATTAAATTGTCAATGTGATTGCACCAAAAAAAATTACCTGCCAGGCGTTTCTTGCCTGTTCTTTTGCCGGCGTAATGAGGTAGGAACAGGCGTAGCTAGTTTTAAGTTGACGTTTTAAAGCGATCACAATGTATCCTATTGAATTTTTTTTATTTTTTTATTTAGAATTTAAGTGTATGAATTTGAAATAGGCAGGAGTGATATATTTATTCATCTTTTCGACATTAATGTCTAAAATATCGATATTTTAAAATACATATTTGTATACAATAAATCTAACAAATAGCGAAGTTTACAAACTATTACATATAATCATTAATCCTTTAATATTTATTTACGCTGACTTAGGTACGTCACGCTGGATATAAGAAATGGATACCTTTCTATTTCTCATTACTAAGAGTAAAAATAACAATAACAGCGGCGTACCTCATGGCTCAAAAATCTCCGAACAAGATGAGCTCAAGATCCCTGTTCCGAGCAGCAGCATCCAAAATTAGGATTGCCCTAATGATAGCCGACCTCCGGCAGGAGATAGCACCACAAAAAGAAGAAGAACGCATTTGAAGTGTTGAAAAGTATATATATTTTAAAATAACGTTATTTTGCAATCGATAACGATATCAATACCCCAGATGGACTCTCGTGAAATGGACTTCAGTGTTTTTGCCGTCTAGCCGATGTGACTTGTAGTGTCCACAATCTAAGTAAAACTCACCGACATATAACTCCTAGTGCCGACAAACGAGTTCGCCATAGAGTCGATCAGCTGTCCCGAGACACCGAAATCGCAGATCTTGATCTCTCCATTGCTATTGACGAGGATGTTAGAAGGCTTCACGTCGCGGTGCATAATGGCGTGCTTGTCGCGAAGGTAGCTGAGCCCTTTGAGCACAGCTGACGTTATTGTTCCTTATA
Source organism: Opisthograptis luteolata (assembly GCA_931315375.2). Classification (NCBI taxonomy): domain Eukaryota; kingdom Metazoa; phylum Arthropoda; class Insecta; order Lepidoptera; family Geometridae; genus Opisthograptis; species Opisthograptis luteolata. The sequence continues at coordinate 7,447,995 of OV928049.1, read as the reverse complement.
ACAAAACATATTTTTATTACTTCTTACAAGGTAGTGGTAGGTGATCCGTCAGAGAACTAAGGTCACCGACATAGCTCATAGAATTAGCATACTAAAGTGGCAGTGGGCTGGTCACATAAGCCGCAGAACCGATAACCGTTGGGGTAGACGTGTTCTTGAGTGGAAACGTTGTGTAGGACACCCTGCGGCAAGGTGGAGCGACGACTTGCGCCGAGTGGCTGGTAGTAGTTGGATGAGAAGAGCTGAAAGCCGGGCTCAGTGGCTTACTTTGGGAGAGGCCTTTGTCCAGCAGTGGACTGATACAGGCTGATTATGATGATGATGACAGGGTAGACGGGTAGTGTTTGACAAGTCATAAAGTGAAGAAGTGTCGAAAGTGGCGTCACGCTACACCGGATTGGGAACTGGCTCTCAAGTGAGGCTGCCGGAACACACCAATAGGTGCTTGGCGACAGATTCTAACTCGAGGGTGGTTAGCAAGGCGAACACTAGAAAATGCCCTACCACTAAGCTATGGTATCATCACGATTCACGATGTTTTCCTTCACTGAAAGCTCAACCTCATTGTAGGATTCGGGCCCTAAGGATCACAAGTCGACGTCACTACCACTGAGCCATCATCGCTTCAAAACTACTCGTGTTTAATGCACAAATACTTATTTGTCCGAAATTGGTCCCGTGACTACACTTCGGCTGTTCACCTATTGCTCTACAACTACATCGGTCGTTAAAACCTAAAAACTTTCTGCAAATTCTGGTTAGAGGCAGAGCAATAAAAGTCATAAAAACACAATTTATCTCGCTACAACTCACCTAGAATGGACTCTGGAATCCTTCCAGCCTTTTTCAGAATCAAATCCAGCGATCCTCCGTCCATGTACTCCATACAGATCGATATTTCTCCGTCGCTGTAGAAAGCGCCGTAGAACCCGACTATATGCGTGAAGTTACACTCGTGGAGGACCTTCAGTTCTCTGATGATCTGCTTCTTGATGGCCGGTTTCACTTCTAGATGGATGAGTTTGCGGGCCATGATGAGACCGGTGGACTTGTGGCGCACTTTCATTACTACTCCTCCGTTGCCTTGACCTGGGATAATGACCACACGACAAGCGTCAGCTTTCAAATAAAAAAGTCATCAAATCAGTTCACCCAAAGTTCTGAGGTAACAAACATTAAAAAAATATTTTTTTCCATAGTGCCAAATTGAGAACCTCCTCTTTTTTAAGTCATTTTTTTTTTATGTAATTGATTGGTAAACAAGCAGATGGAAAGCGGTCACCGTCGCTTATGGACATCTGCAACACCAGGGGAGTTGCCGACGCGTTGCCGACCCATAAGAACTTATTTCATCATCTTGAAGAATTGCAATTTGTAGCACTGCGGAAAGACTCAGAAAAGTTGGTTAAAGACATGATTAATAACACTTACCCAGTTCACCAAGCTTCTCAAAATCATCATCGCTCAGCTCGCCGATCTTTTCTTTCTGACAAAGGAACACTTCTATTCTGCGCCGCTGTGTGTCATCCATCTCGATTTGCTCCAGCCGTTCCGTGAGTGCCTCTATGCTGGTCTTGGACTTCCCGGCTAGACCCTGCCTCCTGGTGACAGAAGTGCTATATATAAGTAGTGATTTTTGTTCTCGGCTCTCTCCATGTAACAACTTTCCAAGTGCAATTCCAGACTTGACGATAAATACATTTCAAGCTTATTATGGAATATCGGACTATTTAGATGACAAACACGCTTGGGATTGTAGTGGACTTGCTCCAATTCAGTCAACTAGTAATAGGAATAAAATTGTAATGCGCCCTAAAAATTACCTGCTGAGCATTTCTTGCCCTTTCTTTTGCGTAAGGAGGTTTGAGTTTGAGTTCCTAGTAGTAAGGGTTTTCTAGGAGTTTATTAGGCTCTGTTCCCAGCTTTGCTTGGTTATGTTGGGCTTAAAGATTACGTAAATAAATAAGAGTAGAATAATAATGCCAGCATAATCACATACGTGAATAACTATTTGACCGCTGGGGTCTCTACTCTATTTTGTCCTATGACATTTAGTAATCTATATATTTTTATGGTTTGTGCTAATATCAGATATTATGGTGGATTCACTAAAAACTACATCTATGGAAACTATGAAGATCAGAATGACTCATGTCACTGCATTATACCAATCAACAGCATTGTAACAAAGTCCTGATAAAGCTCAATTGCATCATAAATATACTGAACACTGGCCTTTCTTCAGAGATATGAATTTGTGAATCACTCTTATTTATATAATCACCTGATAATGCAACTAACTAATACATGTATTGATATCTACTTTAAATATTTCTGATTTTTAGATTCCTTGCTTGCTGCATGACATAATTAGTTTATCTATCTATTTAAATGTATTCCTCACTTCAGTGATTCACATAGTGCAAAATAAACACAGATAAAAAAAACTATATGACTCCTGGCTTACATCAATGTAAAGAAAGCAGCCAATGTTTTTGGTCTTATATTATTACTGACTCATCCTCAACACTTGTGACATGATTCATCTACTTACTCAGTTGCCGTAGCAGATTTTAGCTGTGGAGTTGTATTAGGTGTTACGACCGGAGCCGTGTCAATCGACCCTGGTGGCAGGGTCAGATTGAGTTTGTTCTTCGACATCTTACTCATTTTGACAGCGTTGGCTTCTGTTCTAACCCATGAAGCAGCTTGGTGGTCAATCTGGTGTAAAAAGTCTGCAAGAAAAAAGTATTTGATTGATTCTAATTCCTTTCAAAAACCAGCTGGACAGGTGGTTAAGAAAACAGTTGCCTATCTCTTGCAAATTTATGAGGACATAATATTATATAAGTTCAACACAGCATGATAATAATATATTATAAGCACATCAGCCTTATGCTCGCCTATTAATAAACACATATTACCTACCTTCCAGTTCTAGTTCCCATCATAATTGTATTTGAACTACCGATTTCATATAAAAAAAAATGTATTTACTAACTCTTTATAACGAAAAAAAAAATGTTTTTTAATGTTACTTTTGTAATGTTCTTTGAGTTAGAATGTTTATGCGAGGAATGCCTGTCTATTTGCTACAATGTTGATGAGTCATTTATATCTACCTAATTCTCATTGTAATATACCAATAAGTCATAGCATATTCTATCAAGTAAAGATGATCTCAAGATATCTCAGCACTCGATGAGACATGAAATACCTCTTCTTTTTTGGTTGAGACATGCTAGCTTTCCCTGAAACAGCAGTCAAATCGGTTCTGTAGTTTATTTTTATAATATGAAGAGGTAACAGTACTAACAGGCAGAATGGCAAATAATATTCTTTTCTATTAGTCTATTTGACTTATAACTCGCAAATTCTTACCATAATATTTTTCGACATTTAGACTATTTACCTACTTTTTTATACCCATTTTTACGTAGCTCTATCTTTATTATTGCAGTGAAAATTCTAAGATAGTATCTGAGTGGGGCTTAATTTCAAAAATAAATGCACTTCAAATCAAAAGTGATAAAAAGGGCGTATAATAAACACAAACAACCAAACTACTAAATTACAAATGCATGTAGCCCAATCTATTTATTTTTATGTGTGTAATGCGACATAGCACGACTTACCGAATTTCAATACTTTCGTCAAGACATAGACATTGCCAAAGATTTCCCCGACGTGTAACAAAAATAAAACGACTGTTTCAGAATTTTCAGCACATGTATTAAATTCGCAAAATATTTTCCTTGACAAAAATGCGAATGCAAGTGACTGAATGAAGACTGAGTGACATTTAGTCATATAGTGAAGTGAAAATTAGGATGAAGATCAAAGATCGATTGATTGAAGAATCGATTATTTGGTCAAGAAAATCGCTTTTTTAATAAATCTTAAATAATGACCAAACGAATCAAGTAAATCGATTTGTGAAAAGTTTTAAAAAATGCGATAGATGCCATTATTTGGCGCTGGTGTAAGCAAATTTTATACAAAAAAAAAACACTTCATTTTTCCAATCTGTTTTCTTGTTTTTGTTGATAGAACGCGTATGAGTATGACGCAGTGAAATGAAGTGACGGCTGGTGGCTTATAAGTATCTTATATCGTGAATGACAGACATTTTTAAATTTATTTCTGGTCTTCCATTGTTAGACCGTGTTTGGCTATTATAGCCTCCGATGCGTTTGTGTTTTTCATTTAACAAATACTATTCTAAACCTACATGTAGTGCGATTCTAATTCACTCGGAAAAGTTCCATGTCGGATTCGACGTCACTTTTGCTTCACGAAAACGTTTTCCGAGAACAAAAAGGCGGCGGAAACTTTTCCGTGATTGAGTAGCTGGTTTATCAAATTAAATATCAGTTTCTAAATTCAGACTAATGAATAGTGTCTTAAAAAATCTGAAGGAAATTTTTCCGAATCCGTGGTCGGAAGAGTTTCCGTGTGAATTAGAATCGCACTGCAGGTGCAAGTTGGGCTCGCGCACCGAGACCATTGTTCGAATTGAAATAAATAATCGATCTTATCAAATCGAGCTTTGATTTATTCCTGAATCGGTTAAACAATCGTAATTTTTAGTAAGTATCGCCTTGTGAGAACCAACTTTGCCAACCTAAGTATCAAAGTCCCAACCCAACTAACGATTTGTCCGAGTTTTCACTTTTACTTGGGGATACCAAACTGCTAATGATGATTGGATTCGTATTAGTTTTATATACATATAAATAAATATTTACAGCATTAGAAAAGGACAAGAAGAACGTAATAATAATTATTACCCAGCATGTATATCTCTGATATTGGAATGTGGTTTTTAAAAAGCCCTACCTCGTAATGTAGGTTCTGATTTTGATGCGGTTTTCGGAGTTCGATGTTATTAGTCTAAATATAAAACTGAGAGTACTGTAATCTTATCTTTTTAACTTTTTAGGTATATGGCGCGTGAGCTCTACATATCTATTATTAGTTCAGAATCTGAACGCCACAACTTATTAAATTATCAAATAACATTTTTGAAGTAGGTATACTGCAAGTTTATTTCAAAACCGGCAAGTGTCTACAGAACAAAAATAAAAAATACTCGTATTTGTTGGATAAGCATATTTTAATTATTATTAATCATTACTACAATACCTATAACTTAAAAATTGATATTTACAACATCGCTTTTGACATAAATATAGCTTGTACACAAAAATAAGTCAACATTTTTATATACCATACAAGGATCAACCGTTAGTAAAAAAGGCTACGAATAAGGCCACTGATTTTTAAATTATTTAATTTACATATTATTATTTTTTGTTTTAAAAATATTTTATCTCTACGGTATTTCAAATGGATGTTATGTTTCGTTCTCCTGTAATAATTATAATAACTTTTAAACATAACAATAAATGTACAACGGCTTGCATTCACGAATGAAAATGAAAAAACTCCGAGAGCCCTCCTTGAGCATGTACTCCTTTACCGGCCGTAACCTATTTATCCACGATTTATCCTACTATAGATATAGAAATTTGACACAAGCTCCATAGAAGTAATGTCAAAAATCGATCTCTAGTCGGGCAAACTGTGGATCTATACTGGCCAAACACCGGTTGATTTTTCGACTTCTAATCATGAGTGCAAGCCCTTACACGAATCACGTTCGTTTCTATAATGTTTACAACTTTTAAACAATGACAATTTCTAGTTTAAAATTATTTTCGAGAGTTTGCGAGATAGATTGTTTATGTTCATAACTGTTTTCTGCTATACCTAGAGTCCACAAGACTAAAGCCGATTGTTCTTTTAAGTTGATTTTATCTTGGTCAGGAACATATTGATGCCAGGTTGATTTTTCTTAGCATCGGGTGTGTTAGTTTTATCCTCTGGATTGGAAGTCTTTCCTTCCTTTTCCTGGGGCTTTCCCTTCTTCTTCTTATCCGTTTTAGGGCTACTTTGCTCCCCATCTGTAGTCGTAGCTGCTTTCTTCTTTTTAACCTTTTTCTTTTCTGTTTCATGTGACTCCTGGGACGGTTGAAGTAAGGGGGTCGGATCGTTCATGATCATCGACAGTTTTCTGAAGTAACTCCACATGGCATCGATACATTTGTCTGGTTTTCCACCATCACTGTTCTCCCAAAGTAAGCCATATAAGCGCGGTTTCAGTTTTTCAGTGGGTTTCTTAAGTTCTGATTCAAATTCGTCTTCTAAATGTTTCAGTCTTGCTCTTTGTGTTTCGAGTGATAGAGATAACACGTCATCTTCGTCCATTGTTCCTTCCTACAAAAAGAACAGTTGTTTTACTTATGTTTTGCATTGCAGTTTACAAGACATCGTTTATACTGATTGCGCGTCTAATACTCTCAAAATAAAAGCCTTAGATCCGAAATCAACATTAAAAAAAAAATTTGAAGTCCGTATAAATAGACATGTTATTAGCAAAACGGACTATTTCGATGACAAAAAAGCTTTGGATTGTAGTGAAGTTACTCCAATTCAATCAATTAGTACTAAGAATAAAATTGAAAATGTGATTGCGCCCAAGAAATTACCTCCCGGGCGTTTCTAGCCTGTTCTTTTGCCGGCGTAAGAACGTTGGAACAGGCGTAGCTAGTCTTAAGTTTGACGTTTTAAAGTGATCATATTAAATAAAGAATTTTGAACTTAAACTATGTTACTGCTAATAGCTGAAGATTGGTTGCATTACTATAAGCCAGTTAAAACTAAATGTATCCGCTCTTTAGCTCTTAACGTCGTAAAGTAAAATTACCTCGTCACTAAGATAGCCGTGGGGCACAAACACCTCGTTATCCACTTCATAGTCATCATCAGGACCTTGCTCGTCATCACTGCCTGCAGCGCTTCCATCTATACTGACACCTTCGGGTTCTTCTTCCCATTCTTCATCACTGTCTACTTCGTAGTCTAGCTGTTTCTGGAATAAGTAATTTGGTACTTCTTGAAATGCCCATAGTTATAAGGATTCTAAACCATCACATACATGATGGGAAACAACTGGTAGAAAATTACGTAGTTCATGAATTTGCGGGTCGTAGGAAAGTTAGATGTAAATCTATAATCAATGTTCATTGACTACAAAGCTAAAAAGATAGCTTTATAGGTTAACTAGCTGTTCCCCGCAGTTTCACCCGCGTGGGCTACAGCTTTATGCATGCAAAGTCTCTGCCCGAACGGTTTAAAATTGACAAAGTTTCATACAAACTTTAATCCCTTATTTTATCCCCTTGGGGGTAGAATTAATCAAAATCTTTTCTTAGCGGGTGCCTACGTCATAACATCTACCTGCATGCCAAATTTCAGCTGTGCATTGACAGATCACTACGTCAGTCAGTCAGTCACCTTTGAGTTATATATATTTAGATGTCTATACTAATATCAAAAGAGGTTTGTTTGTTTGGATATAGGGGGGTAATTTTATAAACTTAACAACTGAAAAATGCATTAAAATAAATTATTTAAATTGTTTGCTATGTATGTGTAGGAATCAATTTTCTACCAACCTCATCCTGTCCAAAAGGTCTTCTAGGCCTGACGCATTTGCTCTTCTTACGCCAAGTGCCCCAATAAGGCGGACGTCGGTTGTCATGGAAGCTCAACAGTTTGGGACGAAGCTTCTCACGGACTGTTGGCTCACAGGTGATGATTTCACCCGCACCATCTATTGGTGGTAACTCATCTTCTGTAAAATTATAAGGTTAGTGTAAGCAATTGTCTTACTTTAAACTTATGCAAGCCTAGAGCCATTAAAGGAAAAAAAAATTAAAAATATCATTAATCCAATATTTTGTACTTTTCAAGCAGATCAAATTGAGCATCACTATTGAAGCGATGATAGCTGGTAGTGAAGTAGGCCTTTGTAGGTCATGAGTTTCAGTAAAGAAAAAATTGTGATCACACCATAGTTTGGTAGTAGGACATTTTGTAGTGTTGACCTAGCTACCATCTTCAAGTTAAAGATCTGTCTTTGAGCATCTATTGGTGCGTTCAAGCAGCAATACTTGACAGCCAGTAGCATGATGCCACCTTTGACCACATTGTTGCTTTACATCAGGTGCTTTGCGGTCAAAAGCTACCCAAACAACAAAGAAAAAAAAACCCATCAGAGATTTAAATATACAGTGCAACCTCGATATAACAAATCGGAGGGGAACAAGAAAATATTCGTAATATCAAGTAATTCGTTGAACTGAGGTTTGTTATGTTGAGGTTAGATTGGTCTAAAATTCGTTATAAAGAGGTAAAAGAATAGTTTTATTCACCTCAATATTACGTACTTATCTTGTTATAGCGAACAACTTCTACTAATAAATGATAACACATTTTTATCAAATTACTACATATATGTATTTGCTATGTATTTAAAAACAATTAGGTAGATAATAATTTTTTTTTCTTACATTAATAATCAAAAACAATTAACGTAAATCGTCATGAGATTTTGGTCAACATAATTAATGATGTTTCGCTTTTCTGCGACCGATAAGGAACACCTTTTACGTTTCAGAGCCATTTTAACTTAAATCTTTAACAATAGTGACGAGCAGAGGTGTTTACATTACTTTCCATCAAAACAACAATGATTACTGTACAAACAAAAGCGTGTCGAAACATGTCGAGACATGAATCACATTATAAGATTAAGAGTTATATTATTGGAGGAAACTTTATATAAAGGTTTTGGGTTGGCAAAATTCGTTAATTAGAGGTATGAATACTTTTTCTTGATAGTTGAAAATTCGTTATAAAGAGGTTGTACGCAAAGAATGTTCGCAATGTAAAGGTATATTTTATATTGACTCTTATGGACAATTCAAGGGGATTACGAAGAATTTGTTAAATTGAGGAAGTCGTTATATTGAGGTACGTTATATTAAGGTTGCACTGTATATGCATTTGAGAATATTGCATTGATTCCATTATACAAGTTTTGAAATGTAACCTGTTTTTGTGCTCAAACTGCATGTTAACTTACCAATTAAAATAACATCATTGTCATCCTTATCACACTGCGGCCAAGTTTTTCCACTGGACAGTGGTTGACTATCACCATTCTTCAATCTCTTCAAATAAAGACCATCTTCTTTCTCACTCTGTTCTTTTATCAAGCTTACCAGCATATCAGCTTTCTCTTTTGTTAGGTAAGTTCTTGTAGTGGGAGCTAGTCTCATGTCTGATTTTAATGTAAAACTTGAAAGCATGTTGTTGCTTATGGTACCAACTGTGGGTTGGTCTTTCTCTATTTTCTGCTTTGGTACAAAGAAACTGACAAAAGCTTCGGCTGTTTTTTTCTTTTTGAGTTCTTGTTCTTGCTTTTCGAGTTCTACAGCTTCTAGCTTTTTCTTTTTTTCCTCTTCTCGCGCTTCACGCTCTTTGCGCTTCTGTTCATCTTTCTCTTCTTTTTCTTTGCGCTTTTGTTCTTCTTTCTCCTCTCTTTGTTCTGAAAATTAAGAGAAAAAAATGTGACATAAAGGAAAATAGCTTATACCCTGGATTTAAAACCTACTTTTTATTCCGGAAAAAGGTTCCTACGGGATAACGGGAAGACGAGGGTGAAACTGCGGGGCGCAGCTAGTCAATCATAATGCTTACTTTTTTCCAACTCTTTCAACTTTTCCTTTTCTTCTTTTTCCTTCCGCCTCTGTTCCTCTTTTTCTTCCTTTTCCTTTCTCTTAGCCTCTTCTTTCTCCTCACGCTCTCGTTTTTTCTGTTCTTCTTTTTCTTGTCTCTGTTTAGCTCTTTCATCTTTTTCCTGCTGTCTCTTTTTCTCCCGATCTTGCTTCTCCTTCTCACGCTCTTCACGCTTCTTTGTTGACTCTACTTTTTTCTGGAGCTGCAATGTAACAAAAGTACATTTAAATAGCTTAAAATGCTTAATTGTAGAAATAGATACTTATAGGACAGATTCTACATTTGCGGATGGTAGCCAGCCAGGTGAGAGTTTTCATTCACTGAAAGCTCAGGCACATTGCAGGATTCAAACCCACTACATACAACATTACAACCACTGAGCCAATATTGATTCAAATGGACTCTTAGCCAGACTGTATCATATTAAAAAGAGAGAAGAAATTGTGTCTGCATCCTCAATAAATTAAATTATAATTTAAATTACTTTAAAAATAAGCCTGAGAAATGGCTACCAATTAAACAATACATCTTGAACAATCAAGTTACTTTTCAACACTCTGATACAGAATTACAGACATACCAGCACTCATACTGCTTTAAGCATATCTACTAGACAACAGGTACGGTTAACAACAAAAGCCACTAAACAATAACACATTTTCCAATTACCTTCACCCTCTTAAACATTAACCTATGCATCATCACTTCAACATCATGTATGTTGTGATTTAGTCAAATACTATGTTGTAATTTATAAAACAACCCAAACAATAATGATCAAAAACATATTTGGAAAATCAAGTATGTTTGAGCTACTTTTGTTGCTGACTATACATAAAATATCCCCTATTTATGTGTAGAGTAAATGCGCATAGTTTAAACATGTGAAGGGTATGTGTGTGTGGGTTAACATAAGGAGGTTGGAACAGGCGTAGCTAATTTTAAGTTTTATGTTTTAAAGTATCCTGTTGAACAAAAAACTATTGATTTTTTGATTGATTTTGAACTACTTTTTAGGCACATACCTGTTTTGGTGTTAAATTGTTTGAAGAAGTTGATTCATTCATACTCTCATCTAATTTTGTGACAGAGGAATTCCTGCTTGTTTTCGGAGTGGATGGATTTGAAGAGGTTGACTCGTTCAGCTTGGAGCTTGAAGGAGATTCTTTTGAGTTGTTGTTCTCTTCCTGTTTCGCCTTATTCCGGGCACTTCTCTTTGGAGTAAATGGAAGTTTTATCTCCATTGTTTCAGAATCTTTTTGTTCATTTTCACTATCTGAACAGTCTGGAGATCTTTTAGAATTGTCAACTTTTGTTTCTACATCATTTGTGTTGATATCCAGTGATTTTTCAGACTCTACATCACTTATTTCTATGAGTTTCGCATCTTTTCTTTCATTTTCCGGATCAGATGTATCTTTTTTTAATTTATCAGATGTGACAGCTGAAGAACTATTTGAATCTTCTAGAACTACAATATCACTAACTTCTTTAGAGGAATTATTTAATAAAGTTCCAGTTTCTTGCTGTATATTAGAATCCAATTTATCACTATCACTTTCATTAGTTTGTTCATTTGCAGGTTCATCAACCTCCATCATTTCCAAATCGCCGCCTGCTTTAACGTCAGTTGAGTCGCCGGCTATCTCCACAGAATCAGTCTCATTAACCTCATCTCTTGCACTACGTTTTTTGTTGCCTTTCCTTTTCTTGGACCCCATGGATTTCTTCAACTTCTTTTTCCAGGCTGTGTCCACAATTTTAACATATGGGTTTGGTAGTTTCTCAGTTTTATCTCCAGCATTTCCATCTTTGATATCGTCATCAATGATTATTACCGGATCTTGATCTTCAGCACTATTGTTCTCATTGCTGATTTTTCCAACTTTTGTGACAGATTCAGAATCAGGTGCCGATAGTTTTCTCTTCCGGCTTTGTGGAGTAACAGGTTTCGGTGAAACTTCTGTTATTATCTTGAATGGAAGCCGAGCTTGTTTCAGTTTCTTTGTCGTCTGTATCACTTCGGCTCCCTCCGGTAACTTGTTAGTTTTCATTTTGAAAACTTACAATAAGATAAATGCAACATAAATTAGAAGATATTTATTAAAACAGATCAGTAAAATCAACATAAACACTTCCCAAGTAACAAAAACACGATTACAATGCTATTGAACTTTCATACTAATCTTTTTCCCCCAATAACTGGCTCGATTTTAGTTTAGCTTTCTCAAGTTTTCATTTGACAGCGACTGAAAACGCGGGATTTTGAAACTTTGGTAAAACTTAGTGTTGCCAATGAAAATTTTTAGCCGGCCGTGTACATTTTCCGTGTGTTTAGGGAAAAATACCAACAGGGAGCCGCCCGGCCGTACTGAAAAATAAGCTACTTGAAAATAAGGAAAAAACCTTAAAAAGCGCCATTTGGCAAATTATTGCGAATTTTCTCTATTTATATGAAAAAAAGAGGTATTATTTTAGAAATTTTAATAGCTCTAAATTTTATATTAATTTTTCTCGGTACAATTTTGATAATTTTCTATTAACTCTTTCTTTCTTCATTCTTATTCAATGAATATTGTTTCTTGTCTATAGTTTTTGGGTACGTTGAACATACCATTCGATAAATTAATTAATTTTACCGTAGGGTTTGTGAAAAGCCATATAATCTGCTATAGCTCGAGGGTTACAGCCGTAAGCCGTGTATTTTGCTACATATTCTTTGGCCTGAAAGCCGTAGAACACGGCAATTGCCGTAGCATTGGCAATGGCAGCACTGGTAAGACTAAGATAAGACCACAGACGATGAACCAAGCCGGAAGGGTTTCCGACAGGCAAAAAAAAAATACTATAAATATTCAATAGATGGCGCTAGCTAATTCTGAGGCAAGCAAATAAAAATTATATTCCCTAAATTTTTATTATTAGTAATAGGAAAACTGTTATTAACATACAATCTGTAGTGCTCCATTTTGTTGTTATCATTCCTTATTTATTATCAATAAATAATTTTTATTATTGAAAGCATAGAAGTAGGAAACTATGGTGCGTAGGAAACTAAAGACGTTCCTAAACCATTGAGAGGACTTTTTTGGCGGCAATTGAGTTGTCAACGTGAAAATTTTGTTTTTATTTCCAAAAGTTGTGTTTCTTCGAGTTATAATGTGTAATATTGGTGGATTATTAACCATTATGTGTTCGTTAATGTGCACGAGTATGGGAAAATGAAATAAAGTTGTGAAAGTGACTTTTCAAGTTGCTCCAAAAAAGTCCGTGTAAAGTTTAAGTAAAGCACCACTACTTTACTTAAACACTATCCTCATCCCATCATCTCATCATCATCATCACCATCATCATTTAAACTTGATTCAACTCTTTGAGTTTGAAATCTTTTATACTTGACACTGGCAAATACACTAATCGTGTGACGCCATAACAAAACAAAAAAAAAACCATTGAGATAGAAAAAAGGTCAATGTCCTAAACCTATCTTCTCCAGTTATTTTTCGTCTGTGATCAGTACCATAGATTAAACGAAAAAAAAAACCGGAAGTGATTTGAACTTCAATTCAAATGTTCAAATACAAAATATAATATTAGAAATAGGATCGTGGTGATTGGTGAATTTATAACTCTTCTTTGGCTGTTTTGTTGTCTTCAGAAGCCACATAACATTTTTGCTAAAACTAATGGCTAAACCAAAGAAGAGGTGGGAATTTCGCGATGTTTCTATAGGTTTGCAATTTCTGCGAGAGATTTTGCTAGGCAGAAAACATAATTTGCATGGTCGTTTTCCTCCTCTATTAGCACCAAGGAGTGTTCCACCGCCGGACATTCCTCGTGGGCCGGAGTACAAGTATTCGAAACAGTATTACTGTGACCGTAGCGTACTGGATTCTGTGAAGCCACCGGTCGTAGCTCCTATTGCTGAAGGCCCTCCTGTCAATCAGGATCCTAAAATGAAAGCCAAGCCAGGAGGCCTAAAGCCTAATACGGTTAGTTAAAACATAAAACAGTTATAGCGCCTGTTAAAATGAAAATAGCAGAACACAGTCATAGTGATATTGCTATGTACCTCTAATAATTAATATGCTGTTATTAGGTTTCCGCTTCATATTTAAGTCACTGAACAATAGGTAGGTACCTACAAGTGGGAGATTTGAGTATGCAATGCACTTGGGCATAATAATATCCCTTGAGCTTGAGCCCTGTGTTGTAAAGAGTTTGTAGCTAGGTAGATATTGTATTACACCTATGTGATGACTTTTTGGTAGGAAATGTAGGTATAGCAATGGAAATGCGTATGATGGTGGCCGAACGGTAACGCGTGCGACTTACAAGGCGCCGACACTAAGTTTGAGTCCTCTCGGCACCGCACCTATGATTACCATCGCTCAAAACGGTGAAGGAAAACATCGTGAGGAAACCGGCATGTCCAAGAACTGCAACATTCAAGGGTATGCGACATCTACCAACCCGCACTGGGGCCAGCGTGGTGGATACATATACATATATATATGTGTTTCGTAACCATATCCAATCATTATAGTCTGAACGCAATAATAGGATCGTAATGTTGATGTGACTAGAATCTAGAACATAATTGGATGATGAAGTAATTATTACGTTATAGCTTTGCTTCGCCTGCGCTCCAACTCCTGGCTTACCCTGGGGGTGGGATGGGCACAGCTACTACGACTTCGTGCATGAAGGGCCCAATCCCCCATGCCCAAGCAACCCGTGCTCCCAACCAGAACCGACCCAGTGCCCTAAGCCCTGAGCGAAATATGATGAATTGCATGTATAGCGTTATGAAATAAAAATATTGTTGGTTTTGTATTTTTGGTGATGTTTTATTGTAAGACGTTAAATGTACTTACATAATGGAGTGTCAATGGAGGAGAAGAAGCGTCACGAACAACCTGCATTAAGGAAAACGATCCAAGGAGAGAAGGAGTTACTGTACTGGATTTGGGTTATGCAAGATTTAATACACTGGAATAGGGTTAAGCAAAAATAACTGCTTTTGGATTTATACTATTAAACTAGCTGTTCCCTGCGGTTTCATCCGAGTGAACTACAGTTTATCGCGACAAAAAGTCCTATGTCCTTCTCCAGGGTTCCAACTATATTCTTACCTTTCAAGATCGGTTGAATAGTTTTAAGTTTATCCGGAACAAACAAACTCTCTCCTCTTTACCTATATTATATTAAACTAGCTGTCCCATTTTACCCCGTTATGGATTGAATTTCAACAAGTCCTTTCTTATTACACCCTTATGCATCAAGACAGACATACCCTTCAAATGTTTATGTTTCTTCGACCAGCGGTTTAGGCTGTGCGTTGATACCAGTCAGTCAGGACTTTGATTCTTATAGATATACTTATAGATAGTAGGTCTATGAATGCCTTACGCATTAAATTCACTGACGATTTGTAATTCTGTATGTACAAACTATTACGCATGAAAAGAGTATTGCCACAATTCACATGTTAATAAATTGTTGTCACGTCTACAGCTGCGTCCCCCAATGGTAAAATAGAGGTGTGCTCGTTATTAAAATTGACGACTCTACGCTAATTACAATGTTAGGCACAGGATATTACGACTCCGTGTGTGTCAACCACTTACGTTAAATTTTGAAACAGGTTCTGTCTCAGTAAACAGTTGAACTGCTGCACTGCGACTACCCAGTAAGAAAAAATCACTTTTATTGCGATAAGGTACTAAATAAAGAGTGCACGTTTTTGTAATTTCGTTGTAGGCGTAGAACGGTATGTAAGTGGGCGCTAATTTTCAATTTGTCAGGAGTGTGGCGGTGTGATACACTGATCTAAGCAGTATGTTGGTCTATGAGCTCATCTATTTTCCACTCATGTAAAACTAAAGGACTGGTAAAAAAAACTTAGGTAGTGTTAAAAGTAAGGACTGCATGACTGCATGTACATATCTATCAACGTAAGTTACTACGTAGATTTTTCTGTACCTACTACCTACCTAGATAAGTGACGAGACAAATGTGTCCTATAATTTGACATGCCTATCGGCAGGCGTCACGCTTGGTCTTTACCACCCAGATTTCTGAAAAATCCAATTGCATTATTTGGAATCCTTTGCAAGGTATTTAGGTAAGTAAGTAGGTAATTTCTAAATGTACCTACCTAATTTTCTTTTCCAGCATCATCATAAAATATACCATAATTACGCCTCACCGGAATACTTCAACTGAATAAAATATTCACAAATATTTAATTTTCAATCCCTAGATGAATTACCCGGTAGAATTCATAATTCGACTTCTATTAATTATGTTTTCCTTTGAAACCCTATTTTAATTACGAGCTCTCGGTTGTGACACACTTAAATAATAATTATTATACTGTGGCGCTTTGATCGCTCATCCGCAAGTGGATGTTAATTAACTTTAATGACCATTAATTTTAATTTGTATAATTGAAAAAAATATTATTTCTAATTGTCTTTGTTTTTTATTTACTTGTGGGAAATTTTATATCTGCAGAAGTTCATCACATAAATTATATAATACCTATAATAGAGTTGGTATGATTGTCTCATTCTAATATCAAGAACTCGCTAGAAATATAATCAAAGATCAAGTTATAATCGCGTCATTGGTTCTGTCTTGAAATATCCAAGAGGCAAGCACTAGGCACAATAAATATTAGGTAGGTACATGTTAATAACTAAATACTTACCTACCTAATTACAAATACCTTTCAATGATTCTGATAGCCTTGAAATATTCACTGCAGGCATGCTCAAGTAATACCAAGGTCTTTATTACTACGAACAAACAGGCCTTCAGAATACGCTGCGTATCATTTTTCAAGCCTTCACGCTTTACGCGTCTGAACTCTGAAGTGTATATATGTCAAAGTACCTTATACCTACGACACAAATAAAAAAAAAAATTTATCCCCTTGGGCGAGAATTAATCAAAACCCTTTCTTAGCGCATGCTTACGTCATAACATCTACCTGCATGCCAAGTTTCATCCCGATCCGTCCAGTGGTTTGGGCTGTGCGTTGATAGATCACTATGTCAGTCAGTCAGTCGGTCACCTTTTAGTTGTATATAATTTAGATGATGAATTCAGCATTTAGAACCACACGAGAAAAATAAGTGACGGTCATAAAATCTTAGTGCCAGCCAGAAAATGCGGTGAAATAGACGCCGCATACAATTTTATAAAATAGTAAACATCTCGCTCAAAAATTACAACTCTCAGTGCTATAGTAGAATTAGCAATTTCACTAAACAATGTATAGTACCTAGTTATTAGTTTCCACCGTAGTTAGGTCTTGAGTGGAATGTCAGAATGTTAATTTAAACACGGACAGAAAGCTGTACCTACCGCACAGTTGGAGGCAGAAATAACCATGCACATTAACGTCACGTCATTCCAGAACGAGGTGGTCCTGTTTACACATCACCGAGTTTATTGCTTTGTAATAAATCTCACAAAAGGGCCTAAAACCATGAAAATAAATGAGCTGAGCCATTCACATTTCGTAAATGAGGGTTCTACCTACAGAACATCTTCTAGGCCACTCTAGAACCTTTTCTTTCGCTCCGGACTACGTATAAGTTTTAACCTCCTTTCATCGTCATCATCATCATCCTCCTGATCATCAGCCTATTACGTTCCCACTGATGAGGCTATGGCCTTCTCGCATACCCTTGAATGTTGTGGTTCTTGGACAAGCCGGTTTCCTTCTATACTCCTTAGCAGTTCACGCGGTTTTGATGTCTTTATGGTGGCTTGCCAACGAGTCAAATCAATCGAGTTACAATATGACTTCAGCATTGGTAAAGGGCTGGTCAACCTACCTACCCGAAAAATCTCTGATTAACCTTCAAAATTGGACTTCAAACGAATGGCTGCTGCCTACAAATTACTGGAAATAAGTAGGTAATCACCATGTTATTCCTAACGAGGTCCGAGATCTTGTTTACACAGCGAGTATTTTGCAAATACACTGTGTGTTTACATGAACGTAGAGCGGTTTATATTCCTGAATTGACTCCTTTTCCAATGGTAATGTCGTTAAATATTAAGTCGGTCAATCGTATTCGTCAGTAAAGTAGCGCAGTAACGTATTTATAATTAACTGTATGCCTATCTCAGATAAGAGAAGAGAACCATGCTTTATTTAAACGCTTTTTTATGAGAACAGAGCGTTTTCTATTGGACTCATTACTCTGTCTCAAGACCTGCCTAAATGCTATGCACATTTTCGGACCTATTTACGTCTTATTTGTAGACCCGTAGCAAATTGAAATCGATTGATCCCCTGGATACTTAGATCATTTTGACAATAGCTGCAGATATAAACGAACTATTTCCCAAAAAAATTAGAGTCAATAGTAATCAAATTAAGCTAGGGCTCAGAGTACCTATCTCTCTCAGAGTATATATATACATATATATAAGCTCTACACTGAGAAAAATAATCTGACTCTACTTCTGAGTCTTACCTTCCAAGACCGATTCCTTCCCTATTTTACCTTAGTTTTCCTTCTAAATCACAATTCCTCCCCTTTTGATTCAGAAGAACAACGGTATTTCGGAAGGTCTTTTTTCTCCGTGTAGCTTACTGATAAGTAACTGCATTTTGTTTTGTACTTAAAATCTCTATCAAGTTTTCATTGACGATGCATACCAAATACTCTACCGAATTCACTTCTGACCAGTTAATAACAGCTGAAACAAGAAAACAAACAACTAGGCTCTTTCAGTCTTACCTATACCACTGCATTAGAATGATACTATTATGTTTCCATCTCAACCTTGTAGGAAAATGTAGACGCGACAAGAAAATCAGATAAATTCAACGTCAACGATGCGTAGGTGAAAGGTGCGATTTGAGATCGTTCAGATGATAAGCGATTATCTGCGGAGCGCGGCCTGCACCCGTCTGGGCGCATGATCGACCGTCACTCTGTACCGGGCCGCCAGTACCTCCGCCGCTTTCGCATCAAGCGCACGCCCTACGCCGCGAACCCCGTACAATCTATAGCTATCATAATGACTGACACCACCCTCCAAAAACACACCCTCTCAGCATGAACCGCGCGCGTCAGCTCAACGCGACCTTATAAGCCGTGTGCAGACTTTCTTTGTGACTCGAACCAACCTGTGGATAGCAGCTGCTAATCTCACAAAATGACACAAGACAACGAGTTCGCAGATCTTCCCGTTCGCGTGGCCGCTTTCAAAGCAGACCCGGAGAAATACAGAGTGGCAACACAATTTGTCGATCAACTCATTCAGCAAGCTAAGAAAGAGGCTGAACATAAACAAAAAGAGAAAGACAGAAGTAAATTCGTAAGTATCAAAGTATATTTATGCCCGTAAGGAAAACTTGGAATTGATAGGGCGGTAAGTGTTGACAGGAGTAGAGCTGTAGAATGCAACAACAGGCTTCTTCGAATAGCAATGCTGTATCCATATTATTGGGTTTAGATAATAGAGAACACTTTGAAGAAGCTCAGCATTCAGCATGTTTCATATTAATGATATTCATTATCTTCACTTTTAATTCACCACGTCGTCATATAAGTAGTATCTACCTATACATACCCATAGTATTCAATAGTTCATCACAGTCTTTAATCAATAAGTTATAGTCACATCGCGACACCTATCTTCCTTTTCTTAAAGCAGGTAATCAATAGAAATGTATATTACTTACAACTAAAATTCACTAACCATACATACGGGACGAGAATGTCATTTGAATCTAAAAAAGCGATGGTGCTATTTATTTTGGTCTGCGATCTGTAGGTAGGTTGTAGGTTCAAATCATGCAACGAGCTTGAGCTTTCGGTGAAAGAAAACATCGTGATGAAACCTAAAGCTGGGCAGTGCTCGTCTACTTACAACCTTCAAATAAGAATCCGTTTGTTCCCGTAGCTTTCCCTTGAGAGCCAGTTCCCTATTCATGTTTAGCGTTGTAGGTACCACTTTTGGCCACATCGTCACTTATCATCAGTGACTTGTGGTCAAATGCTACCCTGTAAGATGTGTACATAATATATATTTTGTTGGGAAACTATCTAAAATAAGTTACTTCTACGTAACGGTCAACTTATCATCAAAATAGGTCATTGTTACCAAATATCTCCGAAATTCTTATCTTTTGTTGATCCACAAAACGATGATGGTGTTTTGGTGAAAATGTATCGTTGTTCGTGAGATTATAGTGGGCAATCGGCTTACGTTTATCAGATAAACGTTCTGTGTAGAGTGGGTATGAGCTCAATGAATGTTTGATCGATTTTGTCCAAGCTTAGTTCAGGCTTCAGACTTAACTTAGTAAGTACATACTTAAAGTTTCGCTAGAGTTGAAGTCTTGCGTGAAATTTGAAATTGGCAATTTATTTGCCCTTACCTTAAGAGCTCAGGTTTAAGAGGCAATTAAGGAGCAAGGAGATAATTTCTTCACACGTTTAAGAGACCCATTTCTCTCACTTAATTCACTTTAAATGTTGGGAGGCAGGCGTTGTAATTCAGTATCTATTTGTGTGGTTAACTTACTGATTTTAATCGTTTCGGTGTAGTATGATTAATTTATAACTGTCCAGTTAATAAATGTTTCTTTTCCGGAATGGCCAATAGCACTGCGTGAAGAATTCAGTTCACAGAGTTCTGTGTCTGAAACGGGACCATTTTTTTCATTTATTTTCTGGATATTGGATAGTTACAATTTTTATATTCCTCGTCTAAACGGAATAATAAACATATCGGATTGACTTTACTGCTATATAAGTGGTTGATAACTGACTTATTCCTAATTAATCCAACCGTCCTCCTAGCTAATCTGACTCTAGTAGGTACTACCTAAGTGTTTATGAAAAAGACGACGAAGTGTTAGTAGTACCTACAACAGAAGTTTTGTAGTAATAAGGCTGAGGAATTACAGGTACGCTTTAATTAGAAAGCGATCAGAATTTCGATTATCTTCTAAAATCAATGCTTACCTATAGAATTTCTAAAAAATAAACCACGTTCAACCCCAATAGCAAAATGTAGCGGAAAAGTCTTAAGTTCTGGTCAAATTGATTGAATAAACTGATGCTCAATATGTGGAAACCCACTCCGTTCCATGTAATGGAAAGCCGATAATTGAAGGCCTGCCGTCAAATCTTTATCCCTTTTTGCTTTGCGCGACTTTATCCTTTTATTCTTTATAGTTTCAGAGGTCTATTAGACCTTTTATGCTTGGGAGTAAGCTGGCTTGCGATAGCAATATATAATGATCTGATGGGTTATTTATTATTTGCGTATAACATTTTAAGTACCTTATTTATTTATTCATTTTATTTTTACTTCTTACACGGTAGCGTTTAGCGTGTAAACACAAGTCAACTGACGTCAAGTAATGTGGTCGAAGGTAGCACCAATGTGCCTACACCTTGGAAACTGGCTCTCAAGTGAGGCTGCTGAAACACACCGACTGGTGCTTGGTAACAGATTTAGCTAGCCACACCAGGACTAGAAAATTTCCTACCATTAAGATGGTTGGTTTAATAACGATCTTATCCCTCAAGTTCATTGTATATAGAATTCGAACCCACTGATACATCTATTTTGAAATCTTAGAATGTCAATACTACTTTCGAGCTTTAAGTTTTAAGGAATCTGAGTTTATAATAGGCAAGTTCCTAACCTAAGTACAACCTACGAATAATTATTTTTTCTCCATGTCACTTACATTTCTAGTTTATTTTTACCAAGAACTGCATTCCTTTGGATTGCGTGCTTAAAGCCATTCGTATTTCCTTTCACGATACTTTACGTTTGCATCGGCACTGCAATTGCAGACATTTCTGCATAGTAATTTACTTTACGGGCTTGTATATTTACCTTATTTTAACTATAGGTAGGTACAGACAAATGAACGACACATATGTGATAAAATAACAGTTGGTTGGCAGAGATTTTATCATCAATCATCAATGTATAAAACACTTACTACATTATAAACGTAGATAGATAGATAGATTAACCCTATAGTGGCACAAAAAATACAGAAAAATTTAAATTAGTTAAAATACCTACACGATAATATTAATCAATGCCAACCATATCATACGTAAGCTAAATCAAGTTATACTTTTTGATAAAACTCACTTTCCAGGAGAAGTTGTCTGTTTAAGTACCTATAGCTCAACAATAAAAAAGAAAAAATAACCCAAAGTACAACCCAGGGGTGTAGTTTGCTTGACAAGCGTGCTACACTTTCGACCATATCGTCACTTGCTATATATGGGTAGTCCCATTGTCATTAATAAATTTTTAAATTTTCATCTATCCAGCTGAAATGATGGTTTCACCAAACGTTTACTTTCTTTGATTATGAATTGCAGCTTTTGCAAATAATTCTTCATGGTATATGATTTTTTTTTTTGCTTGCTAATATTGATCTGTAACATTTCTTGTTTCAGGATGGACAGGATCCAGGTAGCGGTGAGTATTGTTATTTCTTGATTTCTTTTTTGTTGTCTTTTTACTACCATCATGCTTTGGATTTACACCTACTAAGTTAGATACTTTAGGTAGAGACAGTATAAATATAGAATAGAATATATATGTTTATTGGCTACAATAACATTAATAATACTAATATATGTAATAGAAAAAAAATGCAGTAATAGCATTAGTACACAAAAATGTGACCGTTGCAAATCGGCGCCAACTCAGCATAATTCTGAATTATCCACCAGCGCTGGTCTAGTGCTGGTATGTGTAAATTAAAGTAGTAAAAAAAACATTTCATGTCATCTTCATAGATCCATATATAAAACATAACATTCATATAAATACGTGTTTATATAATTATATCTATATCCAGCCTGACTTTGGAGTCATTCTCTTCACAACACAAGGCCAATAATTATGGAGACAATCTACAGAGCCAATTTATCAAAGACATTGTGTGAAAAGATATATATATAGGTATAGACAATTCAAAGCAGTGGATTTTCCTCAATCTATTTCTAACTACTTTCCCGCTTGCTCAGTCTAGTCTGAGTGGATTATCTCAACAATATTGAACTCACTTAAAGGCTCTATTAGGTAAATTAAATAATTACAGAAAAGCCTTACAGATAGAGGATAATGATTGACAATAGTCAAGTTTACATCGTAGATTTTATATTGCAAAGAATTATGAAACGTAGGTTACCTACCTACTTTGGACTCTGCAGATAAGTAGGTATGAGGCATGTGGTTATAATAGAGTAGGTATCAGCAAAGTGGTACCTAATGAAGTGGCAGTTAGTGCTAATAATAATGGACGTCTGGTTAATCAAATACACTTATTCGTTAAGGGACCAAAACCACTTGTTGTTGTTTAATAAAATAACAACAGACGTACTGTGCAACTCGAATTGAAAGAACCTCTTCATGACATCAACAATGTTTAGTCATACAGTACCTATAGTAAATATAATATACGGTGAAAGAAAACATCGTGAGGAAACTGAGATGTCCAAGAACTACAACAGCATGCGACATCTACCAACCCGCACTGAGCCCAGCGAGGTAGATTATGGCCCATACTCTCTCTCTGAGAAAAGACCTAGGTCCTAGCAGTGGAAACGTGAACGGCTGATAGAATATAACACCAAAAACTTTAGCAACTGCATCTAAGTACAAATTAAAATTTAAAACATGCAAGTCAGGGTGATAGTGTAAAACTCAGGACCAATAACAGTGCCCTGCGCAACCCCAGCAACATCTTATTAAAATGCAGATTATGAAGGCTCCGACAGTTAAATCACTTTATAAACGACATTGGAGAATGTAATTAGTATAACAAAGGTTGATTGCGTTTGAGACGTAAATTGAGTTAGGTCTTACGTAATCACTTTAGGTAGACACCAGTTGATGACTTGAGTTTCTTCATTTATATTAGTACCTAACTTTGGTAACTTACTTACCAGTGAATTTATTTAGTTAGTTTAGAAAAGTAATAAATGTACTTAAAATTCAACGTCCTAACTCGTTCACTGACATATCAACGCATAGCTTCATTCGCTGATCCTAACTTGGATTTTTGAGAATATATGGCTTCTCTTGACCCCTCTAAGAGGGGTTAATGAGATATTAAGGTTTATATGAAAAAATATCAACATCCACGCGAGCTTTGGTGCGCTGTAGGTTGCAAGTATAATTTTATCCATAGCTATAAATTTAACATTTATAATTTTATTATCCGGTAATTTGGGTACCCGTGTAAAAGGAATTAAATTAGGAACTCAAAGCGATGTATGCAGGTGCAAAAGTAATTATACCATAAAACCTTCAAGTGGGTAGGTAGGTATTCAATAAGCCTTAAAATGCTAAGGAGTAATTTACTAAGAAGACGTTTTGATTTTCTATCTATAGATATTAGTGCATTCTTTTTCGTGTCTACGTCAGACCTACATTCAACTATGTGCTTAGGTATTTTATACTTACTTTACCAGCACCACCTCTAGAATGTCACCTTCTGCTACAACGTCACTTACCATCAGATGACTAATGGTCAAACGCTATCCTGTGAAAAGTAAACAAGCATACAGGACAAATCTTTACTTCATCATTATCAGCCTTTCGCGTTCCCACTGCTGGGACTCTGGCCTTCTCTCAGAGAGAGAGCATGGGCTGTAATCTACTACGCTGGCCCAGTGCGGGTTGGTAGATGTCGCTTGCCCTTGAATGTTACAGTTCTTGGGCATGCCGGTTTCCTCACGATGTTTTCCTTCACCGTTTTGAGCGATGGCAAATCCGCACATAGCTTATAAAGTCATAGCGGGGCCGAGAGGATTCGAACTCGGTGTCGGCGTCTTGTAAGTCGCACGCCTTACCGTTCGTCCACCATCGCTCTAAAATCTTTACTTATCTACGAGTAATTAGTGTTTGAGCCTGTCTGTTATTGCATTACAATACAGAAAATATATTCATGAAATGAATTCTCATAACGGAAACTCTACATCTCCGTCAGATGCTGTGACAATTATTGTTTCCTCTGCATATAAATGTGTCTACGCTGAATTCATGCATAATGTATGACGCGAGAAAATCAAGGCTCTTTCTTGTGTGATTATCTCTGTTATAGGTACTATAAATAGGACATAGAGATAGATAAGATAGAAAGAGATTGTAAGAGTCGTGGGGTGCCGATGGATGCAAATGGCTAATAGCCGTTCATTGTGGCCTTTAAAGAGGGAGGCCTATGTTTAGCAGTAGACTTCTTCCGGCTTACGATGATAGTAGAGAAATATTATCGTCCCAGAGGGCGAGCGATGAGGGAGTTGAACACCCTGCCAGCGTCTTTGTTTCCCGATACCTAAGTATAATTTGGGAGTCATCAAGTTTTTCGTGAATCCTTAGGCAAGCATGCTCTATCATCGACCTCATCATCACTTACTATCAAGTGAGGCTATGATCAAATGCTTTTATAATTCCACATTTTAATATTACAAATGCGAAAGTATTAACTTTTTCTGTCCCTCGTTTGTTACCTTTCACGCCTAGACCGCAATGAACTGATCTTGTGGTGTGAAAACAGTTTGAACCCTGGGGAAGGACATAAGATAGGTACTTACAATCACGATAAACTGTAATCCGCGTGGGTAGAGAACCACTGGAACCACGGCTAGTGAAAACATTAAAAGTAAACTGACTAAACAATTTTCCGGATTTGACCGCCGAGCCGTCGAGCCTGCTATAGCAACATTTTAGTGTACGATAACCTTTTTCCGAAAACCCAATGTATATTAACGAAACAGTGCTTTTTCTAAATTCACTTAGTAGAAGGTATTTATACTATTTAGAAAGGTAATTCTGTGTTTCTCGCTAGACAAGTACCAAAAGGAAACCCGTCCGAGTCCGGTAAATTCAGTAGACCCTTTAGATATTTATTCATGAACTCTTTAGGAAATTTCATTTGGTGTCACACTAAGAACAAACTTGGAACAACAATCTCATTTTGTCCTGATTTTGAGTAGGTTTCCCTTAGGGAATGGTTTTGTAGGGACGTCGGTGTATTGTTGAAGGACGCATACATGAGCTGATGATTCATGCATGTTACTTACATACTAAAGCAAACACGTGGTTCAACATTATCGTCATCATCAGCTGAAAGACGTCCACTGTTAAACACAGGCCTCCCCTTTAAACACCACAATGAACTGCTATTAGCCATTTGCATCCATAAGCTCCCTACGACTCTTACGATGTCATCGAACTATCTAGTGGATCGAGAGAAACCTACAGAACGTCTTTCAGTTCGTGATCGCTACTCGAAAAATGGTTAGCTCTAGTTTATAAATTAAGTTAGATCAGGACACTTTTTTAATAGAACGTATCCGAACCTGAACAACGTTATCCTCCCCTACTGTTAAGGTTCGTTTCTTTCAGTCTCTTCAAACATCTTCTCATGTTTGCCTACCTCAATACTAAATTGGTATATATCCAATATCGATACGTAATAAGATATTGGTTACGTTCTTGCTCTACTATTAGGTAGATGACTTTATCGGTTTCCGATACGATTTTCGTAAGATCTTGAAACAAAATACACTTTATAGCCTTTATGGCCAACTTCTGTTGGCTACTTTACGATGTCTTTAGAGCTTTACGAGATATAATAGAGCGAAATAATTACGTCGTAAACCTGTCTCTCTTCACTATTTATTATACGCATAAAAAAGAACACAATGTGCAAAGTTATATAGGTATAACATAACTTTCCACAATGTGTTCTTTTTTATCTTTACTACTTTGTTTCATACAACGTTAGGTGCTTCTAATGTGTGCTTATTGCTAAAGCTATTAAGGATTTCTTCTGAGTTATTAGTGTTATTACAAAGTAAAATCATATCATCGTTCGACTGAAATTATGTAAACCTCTTAGAGTTTTCAGTGGTCTAGACAGCACTATTACGTAGGCACTTCTAAAAGTAATAGACAAATAAGTACATAACTAACAGAAATCTGTAGAGAAATTGAAACAAATACAGTAAAGTAAACAACTTAAGCCGTATCTATAAACTTACCAAGAACATAGTTATTTTCAGAATTTCGGTTTTATAGAAAGTTTTATTTAGGAAAGTTCTTCAAATTGGCACTAGTATGAAGCCGAATGGCCAAATCGTCGGTTTCGTTTCAAACTGCACATTTTATCGTACAAAATCAGACAAATTCTTGTTACATAAGTACTTGCTGTTGATGCCAAATCAGCAACCTATACAATAAAATGTATAGTACAGTCAGCAAGTTGCTGATCATACACGATTTTCCAAATATGTTTTAGATGTGTAATGTTTGTTTTATATTTTTACAACTAACAAGGTAGCGTTTGATTACAAAACAACACACCTGATGATAAGTGACAATGCGGTCAAAGGCTGGTGTTTAAGATGATGAACGCAATCGGTAAGTTTGCAATTGTTAAGTGACTTTTGTCGTTGACTGTACCTAGTAGTAGATAGTGTAGGTACCTACTCACCGAGTTCAAAATGAAAAAAAACGTAACGTGGGTTTAGACCTGGGTATATAGTTACAGTAGTTGTTCTATAACAGTAGGTATTTGGTACCTAATACCTATGAGATAAAAGATTCACGTGGTGGGCACTCTAATGATTTTGTTATCAATACAGAATACCGACGGTATCTAGACATAACTAGACAATTACATATCATATAACTTACTTAGATCATAATTCGTATACCTACATGAAAAAGCCTGTATTAATTTTTCCTAATAAATCTGAAGTCATCCTGCCAGCTGAATGATGGACTCGTTTACGGTCATTTAACCTTCTGCCCTCTCAAATCGTGGTCAGGACAATCTCTAGAGAATGTCAGGCCTTCGTCAACCTTAATGATGTTGTGCTTCCTTTATCTACCTACCTACTCGCGTAGGTACACATAACAAATAATATGTGGGCAACGGATATAGAGACAATTTTCACGTTACTCGACTTGTTGACAGCCAAATCCCTAGAGGCTGTCAGGTGCTTCGCTCGTTACAACGATGTCGTCATTTACTCAGTGGCCTTACTCCGCAGGTGATTTCTCCGCGGTTTTGGATCGATATGTCATGTCATAATTTGTCATTTTAGTACTAGGGCTTGACGTATTACTACTAGAATGACAATACTAAAATGACATTAAGACATGACATATCGATCCAAAACCGCGGATAATCGATTAATTATTAATTTCTGGTAAAACTTCAAACAAATGCTGAAATTCTCTTAAAATGACAGCTTTGTTAACAACCACTTCTATCAGAACAGAGGCCAAATATATCTAAAGCCAACCTGACACTTGAAGGCTAACCGCGGTCATCTCACCTCACGCTCGACTTGTGAACGGGAAATCTCTAGAGAATAGCGTTCAAGTTGTTTTCCTTTCTTGAGTGACAACGTGATGAGATTGACTTGAGAGCAGCTTCAATGTCGATTGTGTATAACAAGCCTTGTTTGTTTTGCTCAGTGAAGAGTTGGCAGCGATTTTGGTTATGAAGTTTGACTAGTTGTCTACTATAATATTACAAATGCGCGTGTGTGTGTATGAATGTTTGTTACCATGTATCACAGTAACTACTAAACTGATTTTGATGAAATTTGGAATGGAGGTAGCTTATATCCCGGATTAACACATAGGTACTTTTTGTCCTGAAAAAGTGGGATAACGGGAAGATGCGGGTGAAACCACGGGGCGCAACTACATAGTTTATAATATTACTGTGATTGTTAACAAAACATGAACTAGCTCTTCCCCTATCATGCTCACTAAAACGTGTAATGAAAATAAAAATAAACCTCAAATGTTTATCTCAAATAGGTTCATAAAAAGTGTTTTAAAAAGCGAAGGAAAGAAAAACTGCCGTCTAAGAAGAATGATGTCAATCCTATAATCGCATGAATCTTTAAGCTGTCTTCCCTTCAGACTTCCAAAAGTTATTGATGAGGTCCTCTGAAATTGCCTCTGACTGAAACGATTTTCAATAATACGGAGTGACGGATTAGGCACTTCTTTTAATTATTCCGATTGTCGTCGTAGTTATATTTTGATAACAACGCTCGATACTTTTGAACTTTGAACAAATTGATGTATAAATTGAAAGCTTCTGGTGATCAAACCGATCAAAGTTTTTTTTGACACCAGTCCTAAGTGCCAAGGTTTTCGTGGAATTTTAAAAGCTGTGTGCAAACTATTTTTAGATTATGTGACGTTACGAATGTCCTGACAAAATTTTTAAGAATAATTAGGTATGTATTTTCTGAAACAGCCTGTCGCGGTGGAAATTTTATAGGTATAGTTTATTTTTTCGAGACGAAAAACAACATATAGTAGGTATTTTTAGCTATCAATGACAGACAGATCAGACTGACCTATCGAAGTTCACGGAGAAAAAAGACCTTCCGAAATACCGTTTTCCTTCTGAGTCAAAAGGGAAGGAATTGTGATTCAGAAGGAAAACTAATACAAAATAAGAAAGGAAACGGTCTTGGAAGGTAAAGACTCAGAAGGAAAGTCAGATTTTTTTTCTGTGTTCATACATACATAGGTACATGGCCTTAGACGTCTATGACAACCGATTCAAACCGTGTCAGTGGGGTTAAAAGAACACTTTTGTTGGTGGCTATACAGAGCAATACGAGAACGGCAGATGTGATTAGCATTAGTTGGATTGGAGTCGCTGACGAGTCGCCTCGCTCTTTCTTCAGAAAGCTTGTCAAACCAGACTCTATCATGTTTCTGACCTGATTGAGTTTCTGACTCCTCCACTGAATCCCATCAACAACAAGCTTTTCCCATACGCTATGGTCAATGTATTCGAAGTTCAGCATCATTTTTATTATACCCTACATAGGTATAGTTAAACGTAATATATCGTATTTTGGTCTTTAAATAGAATTTTCTTCTGTATTTTGGCAGGCACCACTCTGGTTAAGTACGTTTGGAAAAATAAATTCAGACAAAGGCATTACGGCATCATTTTTCGTCAAAATTCAGTAGATAGGTAAGTACCTATTGAAAGGGTCTGATCGAGTGGGCGATTTCTATGAAAAGTGTGATTCGATTTGTTTGGTCTAAGAATTTCCTCAAACTACTCTCAAACAATACGATCGTTATATTTTTTGTGTTCAATCATTTCTGTAAAAGCTTTGTTGTTGTTTTTCAAACATTAATTCTTAGAAGTATACTGAGCTGAAAAGGTAGAAATTTTAGAAAGAAATAGAAAAAAAAAGAAAAAATAATAAAAAAAATAAAAAAATAAAAAATAGAAAAAAAATATATATATAATAGAAATATAGCGGTTATTCTATTGTTTATGAAATAGATATGCACTACATAGTGTTGATAGCTTAATTATCGGTCTGAAATAGCAACAAGCTGGAGATTCTCAGTGGATTATTATCTCAATCAAACATAGACTATGAAACTCAGGGATAGCGTTCTATGATGAACGATAATGATAAGAGAGATTAAATTAGCTAATTTCAGACATAATTAAATATGCGTTTTGGAAATTGTTTTATGTAAGTACCATAATAGAAATACAGTCAGATGTAACGATGCATGTAAAAACAATGCAGAACGTGATATTCTTCATATATATCGATCGTAAGATTTGTAGGACGTAGACGTACTAGGTACTTTGTATTCACAGACAAAAAAAAAACCACCCATTTATTCTTTTGTAGCTAACAATGCAAACGTAAATGACGTACTTAAAGCAACCTACACTAATGTGGAACTCCATTATTTCTACTCTTTTGTTATCTTTCGTTTTATCTGGCGGTTGTTTGCATAAATGTTGTCTCGAAATACACACATTTACCTTTGCCTCTCGTTTTGCTAAATAAGCGCACTGCAGTGCCTTTTTCACGTCTTACAGGGTAGTATTTGAGTACAAGTCACCTGATGTTTGATGACGATGTGGTCGAAGATAGAACCACGCTACACCTGGACTGGAAATGGACTTTCCAGTGAGGATACAGGCTTTCAAAAAGGTGACATCGCAATTTCTTTTGAAGGTACCTCTCTGGCAAAATAACTAAAATAAGTGTTTGTCTTGTGATTATAATATTTTAAAAAAAGGTATCTTCCTAAATTTACAAATAAGTGCAGAAGAAAATAAGTGGAGAAAATACACCAGTTGGATAGGTACTTGAATTGACCTTAATATCCTGTTAATTTGTGGGTACCTAACGACTACTTCAGTTAGATGGAAGAAACCACTTTTCAGTGAATTAAATTTTGAATATTCCGATCAAAAAAATTATTAAAAATGTTTCAAAATGTACTTGCACACAATAATCACTACTTCTCTACATCTAATGTAGTCCAGGTTTCTATGATCAGAAGCATAATTACACAGTTTTGTGAAATTCCGCACAATTTGAGACAGATCTATTACGAGATCAACGCGCTACGCTTCTTTCCGGCGACGTTTCCAGTTAAATTATGGCAGGTATTCCATTATCCACCCTCTACCCTGTGCCTGAGTACGGTTCAGTGAACAATGTACGAAATTGAGGCTTTGGATATTTACAGCTGAAGAGATATGTGACTTTTGAAATGGGGAAAAGCGTTTGTAGCTGTGCATTGAAGGAAGCAAGGAAGAAAGATATGAAGTCTAATAAAAGCATATTTAACAATTACCTATCCTCTTAGTAACCAATGCGTTCTCTACGCTTATCATCAGATGAAAATAGTATAGGCAGTCGTGAAACGAAACATTGCAAAAATTGATTGTGGACTTTATTAAGGAACCAAAAATAAAATGATACAAAACCTAGACATAATTAAAAAATCTACTTACACAACTTCTGAATAGGAAAATGTAACTTTCCTATACATAATACATAATATTCATCAACATCATTATCAGCCTTTCACGTTCCCACTGCAGGGACTCTGGCCTTCTCTCAGAGAGAGAGAATAACAGTAACTATGGGCTGTAATCTACGACGCTGGCCCAGTGTGGGTTGGTAGATATCGCATGTCCTTGAATGTTGCAGTTCTTGGACATGCCGGTTTCCTCGCGATGTTTTCCTTCACCGTTTTGAGCGATGGCACATCCGCACATAACTTATTAAGTCAAAGGTGCGGGGCCGAGAGGATTCGAACTCGGTGTCGGCGTCTTATAAGTCGCACGCTTAACCGTTCGGCCACCATCGCTCTTTATAAAATAACACCAATTTTATTAATCATTCCCATTGCTGAGACACAGACCTTCTCTCAGAGAGAGTAGCTACCTATGGGGGGCCACAATCTACCACGCTAGCTCAGTGCTAGTTAGTCGCATGCTCTAGAATAATAAATAATTAATATAACATGCTTACCCCAATAGTCTCCAATCTAGGGCTAGGCGGGTCGCCAGTACGCTATAAAACTTTATTGAATGAAACATTCTGGCACCAAAAAGGTTCAGACATTTAGCTATTCAAATGTCAGCTTTGCAGGCAAGGGTGCCAAAATCAATATTCACCCCATCATTCAGAATACCCCTACTCAGTGTAGGGGACAGCCGTACAAAAGGGTACCTCCATAATCCCGGCAGACACTCTTGTTCACAATCAGTTTTATTGAATAACGAAAATCGTATATATAAAACTACCTTTTCCCCGCGGTTTTACCCGCGTGGACTACAGTTTATTGCGATAAAAAGTATCCTATGTCCTTCCCGAAGGTTCCAACTATCTCGATGCGAAATTTCGTTATGATCGGTTTAGAGAATTAGGATAACATCAGACCAGGACGGGCGAGGACTGACACCCCGGTCCCACCGTCCGGTCTGAGCTGGCGAAAAGCCAGCCGTCGGAACGCGGCTTTAGGCGTGAAAAGGTAGGTAACACTAACACTAGAGGACTAGAGGAAGAGTTACTATTATTATGGATAGATACATAAACCTTAGTATATGATATATTGTCTAGTGAAGTACCTATCGACTCTAGCAAAGAAATACGAATTAATTAAATGGAGAGGTAGTTTGGTACTCCCTAGTGTTTTACTTTTACAACCGTATTTGTATTTAGAGTATACTAAAGTACTAAACATTTACTTCATACTAGCCACCTGCCCGCTGTTACGCTCGCGGGAAAGAATAAGTATCCGTGATAGGACCACCAGTGGCGTAGTAGATCAAGTAATAGAGAGCAAAGGGTTGAAGGTTCAAGTCTTATTTCGAACCAGGCTGAAAAAGGAATGGGGTTAATTAAACAAAACCATTTTTCTCTGTCACTATACATATGATTTTTATTTTATTTTTTTATGTAGTGGCAAACAAGCGGACGGCCCGACTGATTGAAAGCGGTCAATTTCGGCTATGGACATTTGCAACAACAGGGGAGTAGCCCTGCTAGAGTAAAAATATATTATTTAGAAAAAAAGTGCATTGGTTTTCAAAGTTACGACCACAATTCATTTAATCTATAAATAACAGACATGTTAATACCATCAGCATATAAAGGAATACAATATCAAAATGCCTTCAACTATCTTTTGAAAATACTGCCTTGAATAATTATGCGCCTTTTTTAAGAATTATATAATCCCAGTCCGGCATGAGGTACCCCCTGTCGCCTGCGGGTTGAGGCCATTGGGTCTCCGGCCCTAATGACCAAAATCCCTTTGCCAGATGTTCAAGAACGAATCAGATTTGGAAGGATAAAGCTACTAACTTACCAACACTGCTAAGATTAACCGCCATAAGCCGAAGGTATACTACTTAATTAAAAATAGAGTTCCATAAGCCACAATAGGTAAGTAGGTACATAAGCGATGAACGTTATTCACACTCGACCGAAGTTTACCCGAGAATGTAATATATTCCCTAACTAAGCCTTAAACAACTGCCAGGGGCGTCTACTGAATAATTAACACATTTACTACAATGTCCCTTACTATTAGAATGAACTAAGATAAAAGTTACTAGCTGTTGATACCTCGATTTATACTTACCTACAACTCAATCGAATCGTCAATATCAATGGGAGCGGTTGGCTATCGGCCGACGAAAGATATAAATTTGACACTAGCTCCATAGCAGTAATGTCAAATTTCTATCAATAGTAGGGCAAACCGTGAATAGATAGGTTATTGAAACCGACCCTATGTCACTAACGATCGATCCTGATCCGTTATTCGTGGTTTTGGATCGATATGTCATGTCATAAAATGTCACTTTAGTAGTAGGTAAAGCTTGACGGATCAGGATCGATTATTAATTTCTGGCGGTATACGCACAATCTCAATCCATACGAGTACCTACAAGAGAAGCTGAAATTTCACATAGGTACGCATTCTTCTTGGGTATTTTTCAGGCTGACTAGAAATGTTTTTTGAACATTAAACCAATAAATGGGTTAAATGAAATGTTATATGTAGTGTATGGGAGAATAACAATTTTACCACAGGCGAAGTTTTAGGGCGGTTTGCTAATCCCCAAAATCATTTGAAAAATTGGACCTGTCCAACAACTTTTGTTTCGCGAAGCCTATTTTTTAGTCAGATATGATTCCCATCACAATTTTTTGAAAACTATAACATTCCTTACCATTTGTTTCAGGTAATCTGAAGAGGAGGCTGGGACGAGCGCAAGGCTTCGTCCGACGCATGTTCGACGCTCTATGCAACTGCACTCAGACCGCTGCAGCCGCGGCGAGGACGCACGCGCGCAACAACCCCTTCACCAAGCGTTAGTTCCCGATCACAACTCACTTTCGAGTTCACGTAGTAACCCATATATTGACTGTGGACTCCAGTCGTTAGCCACAAATATCGCTTTTGAATCGAGTTCAAAAGCGATTTTTGCTTTATATTTTCATTTGGATTGCGTTTCTCTGAAATTACTTTATCGACCTTTGATGTCTGTGGAACTTTGTAACATGTTTTGTAGACGTATTTTTAATTAAGTGTTTAAAATAAGTGTATTTATTAGAGGAATGTTGTAGTAGCATTTTCTTTTTGATAGAAAACGCTGACATATCCTAAAGGAAAATGAGTGAGAACAGTGAATTAGTAACTTGAAAGAGAAACGCTAAACAAGCTTTTCTAACCATGTTGCGAGAATACCAAAGATCTTTTAGACCAAGTTATTTAATTATTGTTATGAAATGCAATACAATACCCTACGCTTTATTGCACACCAAGTCAGATGACTTTGAAAGCTGCTGAATAATATTTGCTGAATAAAAATAACTAAGCAGTTTAAACTTTTGGTCGCCAGACTTCTAAATATAAGACAAAAGTTTTCGTACCCTCAACCCTCAATGCCACCAAAAGATCAATATTGTAGGTATCACGTTATCAGTAAAAGTATTTAGCGTGGTTTATTTGTATAATTTATCGTTGTAAATTTACCTATAAATAAAACGTAACAAACCGAGCTGCAGATAATATTTACAAATTTTTGTGCAACAACGTTCGATACAATTTCAGCGTGGCTTCTGGCGAGGTGAATACTTACCTGCTTTAGACAACTTGGCATCCGAAAGGTTAAATTACATATGAATAAAATAACCAAGCGGTGTTCCCGTTTCCCACATAAGCTCTGCATTTTCCCGAGATGGAAACCTTGCGGTACTTTGATGTCCAATCAATCATTGTACCAATATTTCAGCTAAATCCGTAGAGTCGTTTCGGTTTGATTGAGTAACAAACATCCAAATCCAGTTACACATTTGTATTAAGTACCTACCTATATAAATATGACTGAAGACCATATAAATAGCAATTTATTATCAGAGTATAGCAATTTGGCAAACGTAGTGTAGGACGCCTCGCAACAAGGTGGAGCGACGACTTGCGCCGAGTGGCTGGCAGTGGTTGGATGAGAAAAGCCGAAGACGGGGCTCAGTGGCGTAACATGGGAGAGACCTATGTCCAGCAGTGGACTGATACAGGCTGATTTGATGATGATGATATCAACTTTTGCCGACTCAGAAGGAGGGATGATAAAAACTACTTGTATAGCAACTGGACAAAAAACTAAAAAAGTATTGTTTCGGTAATGGATACCTACTCCTGTTCCTCGGCGTATTAGAAGCTGTTTCACTGCTTTTTTATAAGTATTGAATATTAGGATCTTAAAATATCTGTCCCTCAAACTTTTGTCTTCCTAGTTCGTATCCCTAAACGGTGTTACATGGTGTTTATGTGATCGGTGTCATTACGCTTATAGTCATAAGGTGTATTTATCAACACATGGATGTATTTGTCTAGACCTTTTGCAATTTCCTTATAAAAAAATCTGTGAAAATCACTGAAGCGACCACACTCGATATACTTAAACGCAGTAGACTATACTAACTTTCTCGTTGAATGGACCATGCAATTTTGATTTTCGTAATAACTAAGTATGTTAGAGTTATAGATCCCAATTTTGACGTAACGTCATACTATATTCAACCACATCATCACGTCTTAGCATCAGGTGTAAAAAAAACATTGTCACAATGAAATTGCAAGAGGAAAATTCATTAGTTGTTCGTAATATGTATTCAAATACTATCAAATTATATTACTATAATATTGTACTTTCTGATCTACACTACACCTACCTGCCTTTTGGAATTCTGTCTATTTACCTACCAACATTTTCCTAATTTTCGAAAAACACTTTTTCATACAAGTATATTTATAAAGTTTATTTCATAATAGCTGTTGTTTATACCCTCAATAATATTTTTACAGTATTTTTATATAAGTAAATATATATAAAAAATAAGTGTATTATGAATAAGACAAATAAATGTAATATGTACTTACATCTATACTGTAACATTTAAAAAAAGTAGTTTGTGAGTTTGGATAAAGGTAATCTCCGCAAC
Organism: Opisthograptis luteolata; assembly: GCA_931315375.2. Classification (NCBI taxonomy): domain Eukaryota; kingdom Metazoa; phylum Arthropoda; class Insecta; order Lepidoptera; family Geometridae; genus Opisthograptis; species Opisthograptis luteolata. The sequence continues at coordinate 7,411,483 of OV928049.1, read as the reverse complement.
TATACTAGTCCGTTTTTGATAATTCTTTCACTGCTAGAACGCTACCCAGTCTCCAAGTGTCACAGCTATGTTTCATTGTGTTAAATATCCTGTCCACGCGGGTGAAACCGCGGGGCACAGCTAGTAATAAAATAAAATCGTAGTGTCCTCACCTTTTGCTTGAAAATATAAAGTAGGAATTAGCAGTATTCACTTTACTTATATAGATATTGATGTCAACAATCACTAGATTAAATTAATTACCAAGTAGTGAAGTTGGTTTGGTTCGTTTGAATTTGATCACTACCTTACATTAAAGTTAATTTTATTCTGAACGCACAAAAATGTTCTAACGACATAAGCTCGACTTTACAAAAAAAGTAAACATATATTTTACAGAGTCTATTTTATTCTAAACAGCTTACATACATTTTCAAACGAATATTCTTATTTACTTTAAAAGTACATACAACGTGAAATAATATTTTTTATTATTAATTAAATATGTCTGATATAAATGCACATTAATTATATTTTGATAATTTATTATAACGCAAAAAAACCTGTTGAATAGGTTTTATGTTGGGGAAACAGTAGTTTTTTTTATGTATTGTGTGTAATACAATTTTAATTTAATGTATTTTTTCCCAGTGTATTTCTGTAGACGATAATAATAAATGTTCAGGGATGTAGTTACTTAATTATAAGTGGGTATAAAATGTTTATAATAAATGTTCAATGTGATATCCTGCCTGTAAACCTACTTCCGGTGTGATTCTACTAAAAACTTCTTCTTAAATAAAATAAAATGATTTTACACAATGTAAGTGTCGGCGTTGTTTTAATTATTTACAACCTCTATTTTTAGTTTTTTTTTAACATAAACTATATTTTATTCTTGAAATTTCGTTTCGTGTAAAAGGAAAATTACTTCGGTAGAGACAAAAGACTTGCATTTTATGTTTTCTTGTTATGCTTCGGCTACACCAAACCAACACTTAATTTTTGATTACATATGTATTATATATTTATTGGATCCAAACTTGGCTCCAAGCGACCAAAATATTAAGTCCTATCTTTGAAAACTAACCTGTTCGCAAGAAAATTTAAACTACTATGTTATTCCACATCTATGACGTAGCGAAAGATTGTATGCACGATTAACAAAGATTGTGACTATTCGACCGACATTTGAACCCTTGACCCGACTTGGATCCAATAAACATTAGGTCGCTCGCAAACGTCAGACAATCGGTGGCCAACTTTTATTATGAATTCCATAGTTGGACCTAACTACCTACCAGCGCACTCATCCTATAAAAAAGGACAGCGACAGTCGATTCGTTTTGTACCTTTTGCAAAATTGATCGTTTTGTGTTTTGTACGTTTTGCGTATTAGACATTCTGGGTGTAGGTAGGTACGCTTTAGTCGCTCCGACTTATCGATTGGGCTTACAAAAAGGCTGACGACGACGCCAAGTCTTTACAAACTGGTTTTTGACTCAACAGCCCTTTTTGTCCAATCAACCAGCTGATTTATCAAAATGAATCTTAGACAATGGACTCACGTCATAGATTTTTCGCATGAAGCTGTCCTAAACTCCTGACAACAAGCACTGTCATACAATGTCACGTGAGCTGTCTTGTTGCATGGAAATGCTCGTAACCAATTTTGCCGTCGAACGACTTGGCAATTAGGACGTGCAGCAACGTTGCGAGCGCCCGTCGAAACACCGATATTAGCGATGGCCTAAGCCTGCGGCTGACCTACTTTCCTACGATAAAAAACGACTTGACCTGAGAAATGGAGGGAAAATTTAATTTAGAGCTCGCCGGGCATAAACAGATTACGAAACATCCTGTCAAGTACTTATTTGCTGAGGGATTTTATGTTTCGATATGCTTAATATAAGCAAGAGGCTCAGAATATTCTAAGCCAAAAGCTAAGGCTGTGTAGCTAATATTAACTATGTAATGTTAGGTAAATATAAAACGATTTTAGAAAGTTTTTATACAGGAAAGAGGGAAATTATTGTATGCAAGCGGCTAAGGCAAAGCTACCATTCGTTGTGTCGTTCTATGAGGGAGGCATAGGTACCTACGTTCAGCAGTAGACATCAACGAGCTGATAATGGTGATAATAATGGTGGTGATGATGATGAATTCCAAGTACCTACGAACATCAAGGAATGCCAAATACAACTACAGCGTAAACAATACATACGTTTTATCCTTACTCTAAAATAAATGGGATATCGAGTTTGTTGGTTTATCCTTCACACGCAGCAATGGCGAGCTACGGATCCAAGTGATTTGCATAGATATACTTGAGTGACGTAGACCTACTTTTTATCTTGGAATAATGAACAGTTCCTACTTCCTATATATACCTAGGTATATTCGCGAGGGTAAATCCGCAGGGTGGGTAACTATATACGAAAAAGAAGCAAAAGAAGTGAGAATCTAGTCACTACAAACGTCATAGTAGGGGTTGCGTTAACCTATTTTATGCCGCCGTATGTTTTGTACCGGGTCTAATTAAAGTGTCAACAGCAAACATGTCATGTCCGCACTGCTATTCACACTGGACATTGGTATAAAGTGGGTTGTAAAACTACCAATTGGAAGTAATGGAACGCGGTAACAGAAGGTTAACAAGGGATTTAAGTAATATTGTGTGGTAAGCCCTTTTACTAGGTAACATATTTTGACCGCAGGTCATCATGATAAGAGGCGATTTGGTCTCGATTGTGTACTGGCTGTCAAACTACTCTGCTGAAACAGTGAAATACACATATAAGGATCTTGGTGATAAATGGGTGGAAGCTAGTCAGGCTAGCCCTAGAATACCTTACCACCAAGCTGCGGCTTCATAACGACGTTTTCCGAAAGTTTACGTATTGTAGGATTCAAACCCAAGATCTACGATTCGCAAGAAGACATCGCAGCTCCTGAGGAACTACTAAAGTCTGATTTGTCTCTCTTATAAAGTTCGTACAGGTATGTGAAGGAACTGGAAGCAGAATAGTTATTGGGATAGACGTGTTCTTGAGTGGAGACCGCGACATGGCAAACGTAGTGTAGGACGCTCTGTGACAAGGTGGAGCGACGACTTGCGCCGAGTGGCTGGCAGTAGTTGGATGAAGAAGAGCCGAAGAGCGGGCTCAGTGGCGTACCTTGGGAGAGGCCTATGTCCAGCAGTGGACTGATACAGGCTGCTGATGAGCAGAATAATGAATTACCTGATGCATATGTCCATATATACCTATAGGCGACGGTCACCGTTTCAAGCGGGCTGTCTGCTACCTTATCCTATTTATATCCTACTAATATTCTAAATGCGAAAGTTTGTATGTGTGTGTGAATGTTTGTTACCACGTATCACCGTAACTACTAAACCGATTTTGATGAAATTTGGAATGGAGATAGCTGGATTAACATTTATAACGGATAAACGCTCCTGCGGGATAACGGGACACGCGGGTGAAACCGTGGGGTGCAATTAGTCACAAATAAGTTAAGCAGGTAAACATATAAATGCTCATATTACTTTATCAAAATACCTAGCTACTATATATTTTATTGTACGTAGTTAAGAGGCGGTCAGTTCACCGCGGTAAATTTAATTAAACTGCCAAAGTGTCAAGTACAGTAATATAATACACAGGCCTGCCATTCATACTGGTTCATGTGTTGGGTTAGTGGGTACTGTGAAAACTTTGACCTAGTTGATAATAAATGTTATTTTCAAAAAGATTGGCAAAAAAAAGGTTAATTATGCACTCATAGAATTACATATTATGTCTTGTAATTCTATGTATGCACTAGCCTAGATAGAAGGCAGGTAATGTCAAAGTTCAACTTTTCTACGTCGTAAAAAATAAAGTCGCTTTCCGGGTATTACTGTCTGTCTGTACATCCACTGACTCCTACTACACCACGCAACGGATTTAAATGCGATTTTCACCATCAGCTAGATATTTTTTCACGGAAATTTTATAAACATAACAAAATTTCTAGGCCTATGTTCAGCAGTGGACTTCTTCCGGCTGATGATGAACAAAACTTAATTAGGTTTTCATGAAAGTCAAGAAAGGCAATATTACATATTTTATAACCAAATCGCCGAAAAATAAGCTAAATTATACCCGTGCGATACCGGCGGCTATAAAATGCGTATATCCGCCACTGACGCACCTATAACGATTATATTTTTTTTTTAATTACTCAAACAAAACATTTTATTTACCTACTACAAAATGATCAGCCCGTATTCGAAATTCACGACCGAACGTCGTTTTACACCTCTAGTACAGGTTTTGATCGTTTCATCATCATCATCATCATCAGCCTGTATCAGTCCACTGCTGGACATAGGCCTCTCCCATGATACGCCACTGAGCCCGGTCTTCGGCTTTTCTCATCCAACCACTGCCAGCCACTCGGCGCAAGTCGTCGCTCCACCTTGTCGCAGGACGTCCTACACTACGTTTGCCAAGTCGCGGTCTCCACTCAAGAACACGTCTACCCCAACGGTTGTCGGTTCTGCGGCTTATATGACCAGCCCACTGCCACTTCAGCTTGCTAATTCTGTGAGCTATGTCGGTGACTTTAGTTCTCTGACGGATCACCTCATTTCTGATTCGATCCCTCAGAGAAACCCCAAGCATAGCTCTTTCCATAGCTCGCTGAGCGACCTTAAATCGGTGGACTAGTCGTGCCGTGAGTGTCCATGACTCGGCTCCGTATGTCATAACGGGTAGGACGCACTGGTTAAAGACCTTTGTCTTTAGACATTGTGGTATGCGCGACGAGAAGACTCGACGAAGTTTTCGAAATGCTGCCCAGCCCAGCTGTATTCTTCTGTTGGCTTCTTTCTCGAAGTTGTTCCTACCAAGTCGGAGCATTTGTCCTAGGTAAGTGTATTCGGGAACAACTTCGAGCGCAACGCCGTCAACAGCAACCGGCTCCGGAATGACATGTTCGTTGAACATAACCTTGGTTTTGTCCAAGTTCATCCGGAGCCCAATGCGTTGAGAAGAATCAGCTAAGCCGTCCAGCATTTGCTGCAAGTCCTGCACGGTTTCAGCCATAATGACGATGTCGTCTGCAAATCTCAAGTGTGAGATGTATTCTCCGTTAATGCTAATGCCACGTCCATGCCAGTCCAGAGTCTTAAACATATCCTCCAAAGCGTTTGAGAACAGTTTCGGGGATATTACATCCCCCTGTCTCACTCCGCGACGCAGGTGGATATGTTCAGACTGCTGGTTCTGCACTTGGACGGTCATTGTTGCGGCATCGTACAGACATCTCAACACTTGGATATATCGCCAATCGACTTGGCACCGTTGCAAGGACTCCAGAACAGACCAGGTTTCAATGGAGTCAAAAGCCTTCTCATAGTCCACAAATGATCGTTTACCTAAACTTTATATCGTTTTCGTCTCTTCCATACATTTTCCTTCAGCGCCTCTTACGGAAACTTGGAGGAACTAAAATCGGTATGACGAGTTATTTCAAATCGTTGCACTCGATGTCTCGATCTTGAATAAAGTTTTCGAGTTACTTTTTGCATTTAGGCAGTAGTAAGTTGCCACTTTGACAAGTTAGTGATGGTAAATTTTGACGATTACGAAAACTTTTATTCGATTGATAAATCTTGGTGAGAGCTTGTTAGGTTTTTAGTTTACAGCGTTAAATTATGCTACCGAGGTGATTTTTTGCGTCCGGAGACTTTAGAACTTCCTAGAGCGCCACCTTTTGGTATGAGATCCGAGAAGCGTGAACGTGATGTTACTATGAGCGTGGATGAGAACCTTCGGAATAGATGAATTTCTGTTGGACCTAAATAACACAACAACATGGTATGAGGTTGTATGTACTTACTAGTTTACAATACAGATGGCGCTTACACCAGAATAGCGCAGAGGTAGTGACGTCACCACTTGGGGTCTTTCTGAAATTGCTATCTCTCTGTAAATTATTTTATAACCGATGCGATTAAAGCAATGATGGCTGTGGTAGTGACGTCAACTTGCGGCCCGTAGGTTGCGGATTCAAATTCTACAACGAGCTTGAGCCTCCGATGAAGGAAAACATGAAACCATAGCTTGGTGGTAGGGCATTTTCTAGTGCTTTAGTGCTCACCAGGTCGATGGTTATGAATTTGTCGCTCAGCACCTATCGGTGTGTTCCGGCTGTCTTACTTGAGAGCCAGTTCCCAGTCCAGGAGTAGCGTGGCGCCATCTTCGACCGCATCGTCACTTAACATCAGGTGACTTGTGGTCAAACGCTACCCTAATCTAATCTTGTTTCTGGTAGTTGCTCTCGGGCCCCAAACATGCTTAGTTTGGGACTAAACTTAAATACCATCCTAAGTAAAATCACACTTAATGTTAAGCGAAACTTTGCGAGTATGTTCGTTACTACTTCATGCTCAAACGGCTAAACAGATTTGGCCTAGATGGACATGGCTGACAGTCAAGTGTCATGCTCAACATTCAGCTAAAAAACTTCCTGTCTATCTAAAAACAAGGAATTAATAAAATCATTGTATGCATTTTAAAAACTGATTTATTATTTCACTTACTTTCTATGTTTACGGTAATTTGGCGAACGATCTCTATCTCTCTTCTTCTTTTTACCTTTCCTTTTCTTGTCAATATCTCTTTTGCCTTCTGGAGTTTTGTCTCTCTTACTTTTATGGTCTAATTCTGAACCACTTGATTGTCTTTTTCTTTCTTTCTTTTTATTTTTTTTCTTTCTCTCTGTGCCAGATTGTGAACTTAACGAATCTTGACTGCTGTACCTCTTGGGTGCCTTCTTTTTGGATCTTTTCTTTTCTGTATCAGAGAGGGAATCCAACGACTCATTACTGCTATATCTTTTGCTCTTCTTTCGACTAGATCTTTCTTCAGTTGAATCTCTTCTTTGTTTACTCCTATGTGATCTATCGCGATCACGTCTTTTGCCATCTTCTTGATTGTCTTTACAATCTTTACCATTCTTGGTACTTAACTTTTCTTTTTCTACATTTCTTGAAGACTTTTCATCTCTGTCATATTTGCTTGAAGTGGCCTCTCTTTCTGAGTTATCCTCTCTCTTATTTCTATCTTTTGTTTTTTGATCTGTATTTTCTTTTTCAGTGTCATTGGATGATTTCTGCGCGGTTTCTTTTTTCTTATACTCTTCATATGAACCAGCATCTACAAAAAAATTAAATCTATGTTATAACTGATATACATTTTAAAAAATCAGGATAGTTTGCTCTAGTATTGTACCTTACAAAGTCCTTTGAGAGTGGGAACATAATGACAAACAGAATTGGATCTCATGAGACATATCTTCAAAGGAATCTGTGGACAGAAACCAATTAAAATATGAGCAAGGGATAAAATACAATACTTGGAACTACAAGTCATAGATAGCACATTTTAGTCAGTAGTAATGAATATTAATTTACTTAGAACTTTAGACTCCTTGTCATATTCTGATTTTGATACAGCATGCATCATAAATTCACTTAGGCTGACTGTTTCTTTTTTGACTGCTATATCAACCATGACTCTGCCATTGTCTTCATCCAAGCTGAGTACCTGTAAACACATGTTATTTTAAATATTCTATCCTATCCTACTAATATTATAAATGGGAAAGTTTGTGTGTGTGAATGTTTATTACCATGTATCAACCGTAACTACTAAGCCGATTTTGATGACATTTGGAATGGAGATAGCCTCGAATAACACATAAGCTACTTTTTATTCCGGAAAAAGGCTCCTGCGGGATAACCGGAAGACGCGGGTGTAACCGCGAGACGCAACTAGTATAATACTGTGCATGTTAATGAGAAGAAGAAGGTGAGCAACCCCATTATTTTTTCTAAATGGGATTGATATTTCGGATGAGCACAAATCTGTGGCATTTTTAAGTGGGAACAATAGGCAGAATGATGATAATAAAAATACGCCAATGAGCCCAAACTTTGGCGCCTATCAACCAACTGCGGCTACCCACTTTGCCACTCCGCCTCATAGAAAATTACCTTTCCATAATATCCACTATATTTCCCAGTTGTAATTTTCACACAAGCATTCTTGACAATTGCCAAGTCTTCCGCCTTGCTATCTTTATTTGATTTTTGCTTTTGGTTCCCTTTGACCACTTTATCAGCTCCCAATCCTAGACCTTTTGGACGTAACTGTGGCGGCTTATAAGAAGACCTGAAAATTATAAAAGAAAGTCATGTTAGTTACACTATTTATAACACAAGAACGGCTGACCCGATTTGGCTGAAAATTGGTGGGAATGTAGCTTAGATGATGATACTTTTTATCCCGGAAAAGGTTCCTACTGCATAACGGGAAGATGCGGTTGAAATCGCGGAATGCAGCCAGTTTGATATATATACGGGACTTGTATATTTTATTTCGACTTAGCTGTTGAGCTTTATTCAATTTTTATCATCAGCGTTCGTCACTGCAAGGCAAGGTTCATTGCACTGAGGTGATCTTATGACCGCATCCACCAGACTTTGCCATACAACAATCTTCCATCGTTTTAAAATGTGATATAACTTTTAAGATGACTAACCCATATAATATATGTAATCCCAAAATGAAAACATTATGAGGAAACCAACATGTTCTAAGACCATAATATTAAGGGCATGCAACATCTATCAACTGCAAATTTCCAGCATTAAAGCCCATGCTCTCTGAGGGAAGGCATGCCCCAATAGTGCGAGCAAAATAGGGTGCTAATGATGATGACGGTGATATTCATAAACAGCCTTGGTTCTTGGTTCTATATCATGATAATATCATGTTAACTAGGTTATCCACTATTGTAAATAGCTTTAGCAAGAAATCCTTAAGTATTTTACTCACTTATCTTTGTTAGGGGCCCATCCCATTCCTCTCAGCATGGCCATGCCGAAGTCTTGAACTGGCACGGACTCATAATCATCCAATGTTGACTGAAAATTATGTTTTTGATCAATTACAAACTTCACTACATGTCTGTTTTGCATTAAGTTTTCAAAAGAGACTACAAAATTGTACAGGCAGAGAAGCCAACTTTCCATGCTAATTGATATTATTTGATTTCGATTTTTTTGGCATTTATGACTCTTGTTTACAGTGTGAAATCAGACCAAAAACTAATTTACTTTTTTATGTCGTTACCACAGATTGTCAGATGACCCCTATGCTAGAGCTAAGCCACAACCCTTGTAAAATAGCTATCAATTAACATACAGAATGACTCGCTCTAATTATATTACATTGCAGGAATTTGGAACCAAAGAGTATAAAGTTTAAACTATCATAACAGCATTACCTCTTTTTCCCCTTCATTGACAGGTTTGGCAGGCAATGGCACAGTGAGTGTAGGTGTTTCAACATTAACTTCCTTTTTCGCTTCCTGTAGAAGTTCCCTAACAACCATCTGATCTAATGTCTCATTGTCCGGAGCGATTTTCTGTAGTGTGGGAGGGTTTTCAACTATGTCTGGTTCTTCTAATGCACTTTCTACTTTTTCTGCTATTTGTTTCAGTCTCTCAGCTGTTACGAGGGTGTTTGGCTTCATTGGAATGATGAGTGGAGTGTTTTCTTGGACCTCATCTCCACTGCAATAACAAAAACCAGATTTGAAACCGTAGGCTGTGTAAAGTCGACAATGGACAACAAATTATTGAAGTAATTAACATTTTTCAGGTGCTTTAAAGACACTTGAAACTAGAGATAGAATTTTTAACCAGTATTTAGCAAATAGATCTTGAGAGAACAATGTAAAAAAAAAATCATTTCAGTCTAGTTAGATTTCTGTGCCTTCAAAACTAAACTTACCCGACTACTTTGATGGATTTTTCCTCGACGCATTCTATGAAATCCTTTTTATCTTCCACGATAGGCTTCTGAGTTTTTTTGGTTTTCATAAAACCAAACGAAATTTTTTTTCCCTCCATTGCGTCGTATCTATTTGAGAAGGTAGCTACTCAATAATTAATATTATCCATAGCTGTAATCTGTTGCAAGATTTGCAGGGTATGAGAACGTAGAACTTAAAATAATTTCACCTTCAAATCACAACATCACAATCTCGAAACAGTAAATAAACCAAAAGATTTATTTTATTTATAGGTTATATGATTTTTTTATTGAATTTACGACGATTATGACTTTAGATACGTGTCTTTTAGCCATCTTGAATTAATGGCATTTACAGAGTTGCCATACTACAATTCCAAAAAACGGCTTACAAAGCAAGATATTTTCACTATGTCATCGCAAGTGACAATAATATTATATTAAAATAAATGCTATTAAATGACTGTTTCTAGTTATGTGACAACATTATGAACATTACATAAAATCATTCTAATAAATTCTATGATTTCGTTCGGCAAGTAAAAAAGTTTAAAGTCATTAAAGGGGCATTCCACCTCGCCAAAAGAAAACTAGATAATTTTAATTAAAACATAAAAAATAAGATAATCAAGCAAGTCACTACTTGACTATATAAATAGTTAATCTGGCAAAATTGGAGCTAAGCTTGCTACACTGCAAATAATTCAATTCGGACCATAGACACGGACACGGACGAACATTGACGTTTTGTTATTTTGTTCTGACTCTGACTTCTGAGTTCTGATTAAACCAAAGAGTAAAGAGTATAAAGACAGGGATTGATGGTTCTGACGCTCGTCGCACCAAAGCAGAGGGTAGAGCAAAGAGCGTAGAGGGCGTATTCTTTGGGGTGGAGGCACAGAAGAGCGGCTTGGCTACCCAGACGAAATTCGAGATACCTACTTAATATAATGCATTTTTGGTTGACCGACTCTCTCAACTTTTTAAAGAGACCTTTTCTTAGAGAAACTAACACCTACAAAGGTTCGAGGTAGGTTTAGCCTGCGTTCGAAATTGGTAATGTCATCGTGCTACATTAGCTACGTGTGACCATAGCTAAGTAGGTAGTAAAAAACAAAGAAAAGCCTTTTGGGAAGGCACCCAATTACCTACCCAACCCAACCTAGACCTCATAATTATCTTCCCTCCACTCTCGTATTTTCTTAAATTAAATATAGGTAGATAATATTACTGTTTTGCATTCCAACAAAACAGGTATTATGTGTGTAATAAAACACACAGCGTTGAGTTGAAGAAGCTGTTGTGAATTCTCCCTTTTAGATTAAATATGTATAGAAACTCACCCAATTATCTATGGTTCTATACCTTTCTCTCTCTCCTCACCAGCGTGCATCTCTCTCTTCAATCATGTATGATGCAAGATGTAATTGTCAATGTCATAGTGTCTTCAGCTCACCGGCAAGAGCATTGCTGCAACGCTGTGTGTTTTATTACACACATAATACCTGTTTTGTTGGAATGCAAAACAGTAATATTATGTGATTCCTTAAAACACACAGCGTTGAGTTGAAGACCTGTTTGGTATCTGCTGGTGATGAACACAAATGCTATGATGAATTGGATATAACATTTTTCTGCAATATAAACCAGTTTTATTATAACTAAAAAATGTTGTTGTTGATAGGTTGTTGGTAATGACCATAACATAACTATCATGTAGTACTATGTACCTTATAAAAATTATAACTTTACCTTATGTATTTTCATTAAAATACTATTATTATAGATTTATAACATATATATATTTTATAAATCATCATAATCAGGTTTGATTATTATAAATCAGTTCCATTTATCTATGGAAATGTGGCGGCGTCGGCGCGCAGAAAAAATAGGTAATTTTTATCTTAGTAAAGAAAATGTGTTACTTAATATTTGAAAACTTAGAATGCAACAAACACAGAGCTTGCATTATAAATATTATTGACTGGGCAACAGTAAAATCTCGGAATTGCAATAGGTACTTATACTTAGCCAGTTTAGTCTGCTAAGTATTTCCTGTACAGGTCCATTCTCCAGCCAACTTCTAGGAGAACAGCTGACCTAGTATTCTAGTACTGCCTGGGGAAGCATCAATGTTAGTATCCTTAAATATACCGCATATCCAACCTGCAATCAGTTTTGGAGCAGGTTTTAATTTCTCTGGTAGAGAAATAAATTAAACTTGTAGTACATATTTGTATGTCACTACTCCCCCTTCAGATTTATCAATAAAATCTTTAATATGTTTGACAGGACCAACATGATGGTCTGGATGGTTGGTGGTTTCCGCAACAACCAACCTGACTGTCTATAGGTATTTAAATACGTTTTAGAGCCAAAATTTGGCCACATATAAATTACCTCTTCCAACCATGAGGATCTCATATGAATTTTCTATATTACATGAGTGAGGTCGTGCATCCTATCGCCTGAGGCCAGCAAGAGTATGAACTTGAACACAGTTCACCTAGTTACTTTAAGTAAGGAAACAGTTTGTTAAACAACCGACAAGTAACACAATACCTGCATGCCATCTAAGTGGCTTTTTATATCTATTTCAGGTATAGCAAGCAAAATGGTTTTTTAAATTTTTAATACGGTTGTAGTGTTATATGCTAGGCTAGCCTATATGTTCTACAAACAATTTTGCTAATAATCTAGCATCTTGCTGGCCCTTAGGTACTTTAGGATTTACTTGTTTGGTTCCGCACCAACATAGCCACCTTTTAATTGGTGCGCTTTGTCAAAGTAGCTGTCCGCCAGCTACCTTTTAACAAATGTTGCTCAGTGATCTCGGCCAGTGAGCAACCTCTTCAACCCCCCAATTTTTTAGCAAGAAGAGTTAACTCATTCCCGTGGAGGACAAGTTGCTGTAGTCCGATCTATTCAAACCCGCCGAAGGTTCTTTTTTTTTTTTTTTTTTACGGAATTGGCTCGGTCAGGTTTCTTGCTTGAGGGTAGGGTAGCCAAAAACATGTTGTGCACTTTGGCGCTATCAGTATGTATTACTATGTTTATGCCCTTTGCACTGCTTAAGTGGGCCAATACTCTCGGTAGTTGATGCCACTTTGGTATTTTGCGGCCCCTTGACAGGCGATCCGCAATTCCGTTGAGCCTCTCCGGGAGGTAAGTGGCTGAGAGAGTGACCCGTCACTTCTCTATAAGTTCTAGAAGCCTGGTTGTCAAGCTTAGTTGAGCAAGAGAATGTCCCCCCTTCGTCTCTGATATTTGCGACAAGAGTTCTATTGTCTGAGTGTATTAATATGTCCACTCTTTGTGAAGTCATCCGCTGACTGTTTATAGGTGCGAAAAAACCGCATGTATCTATTTCAAAATTTTCATGCCTGCGACCTTGGTATGGGGGGGGCGACTGCCCTGATAGTTAGGTACTATTCAATTGGGCCCCCTCCCGTATCTGCCACACCAGAAGTCTAAAAGTGAGTCACACTTTTTTATTTTATTTTTATTTATTGATGTAAAAGTGCATTAAGCTGCCTTTAACCATTATTTTAAATCCTGCTACACAACTGGAGGTAGAAATATTTTTTATTGTGGTCTGACCTGACTTACACAAATCCTTTAATCTTTAATAAATAATCATTAATATTATTTTTTACTGTGTATCTGACTTTGGGAACAACAAAATTTACAAAATTTACCAAAGTTAATAACTCTTTCTTTGAGTATTTTATTGAACTGTTCCCACTGTCTAACATTTTAGAAAGCATTGGCATAATTTTTTATTTAATTATTTTTTGGCAGTTTGCAGCCTGGTTTGCTAAGTATTTAAATGAGACCAAGATATTCTACCTCCTAACAGGTTTCCAGAAACGATTTCTGATAGTTTATATGTCATCCCAATGTTTCCAATATTCTCAATGTTTCCGCAACCTGAGAAACCAGACCCCTCCTGTCCTGATTGACTAGGAAGTAATCCTCTAAATTTACAATTATCTGGAAAACTTGGGCTCTTAGGATTTCCGCAATCCCATAAGTCACTGAGGCAAAAATTTTTGGAACTAATGACAGACCGAATGGCAAACCCTCTGTTGCAACATTTAGATAAATTACTCCGAGATACCTCCGGTATGATTCTGCCATTGGTACATGAACATAGGCCTAGCATGTGTCTACTCTCACTAGCCAGTCACATGTCTGCAGAAATTCTGCTATATCTGTTTGCAAAATCAAATGTAATTGTTTCACTAACTCATCTGAACTGAGACTTCCGCAGTCTACTGTGGGACAAAGTATGGGGCAAAGTCCCTCATTGGCTTTCCTTGCTAAAAACATTTGACAATGGAAACCCGGATTTAATGTAGGAGATGCCTAGTATAATATATATCTATAAATATATTTAAGTCTAGGACCCTACTGGTCCTCTCTTTGGTAATTTCGGTAGCCTATCTTTCAAAACACCCGGCTGTCCGGATACTGAAAGGGATGGTGTCTTTACATAAAGAAAGCGGCAACCTGTTACCCATATGCTTGATAGTCAACTTTGTAAAGTATTAGAAGGTGCACATTTTGTGCTAAGGTTCTACAAAAGAGCTGACTCTTTTTAAAATTTGGGGTATTGCAAATAAGAATATTTGTTTAATAATCAGCTCAATGTGTTTTGACCCCTTGTATTTTATGTTCTGAACATGAGACCTGCCTCCCATTCTCTTCTTCTTAATGTAGGTAGGAGTGTTAACACTCCATACTAGTGACACACATAAAGAGGCTACGACAGGTTGCAGAGCATCTTGACAAAAAAGGCACTGGTTGTAACTGTTTATTTTATTACCGTATCCCCTCTAATTTCGATGCACTTTGCCTGCTTACCATCTGGATTGTAGTCTCAGAATAAATGACATATATAATATATTATATTTTTAATCATGGCGCTCTTATGCCTATGGTACTAGAGATACATTTAAATAATAGTTAAATTAATGGGATTTGTCGGTGCCCAGTCAAGCAAATCTTGTAGTCTGCAATTGCTTGGTTGATTCTACAAAATCCGTACTCGTATAAAAATGGCACATAGATTCATTGAGTTTAACACCTATGAATCCAGGACTGGCTACGCTACACTTTAGAGTTTTTTTATAGCAAGAACCCTTCCAAGAGGGTGTATCCATTGATAACTATTGCAGTCACTCTTTGTCAGCCTGTGGAACTAACGGATCACTTCTTTGATTAGCATTAATCACTATTTGGGGTATAACGTATGATATATATTCAGATATAAATCCCACTACACTTGTTGTAGGTAGGTATCTATGTGTTTATGCGTAGGTCCGAAACTTGTTCGTACTTGTCCGACCTACGTTTCATATTGGTGATATTTATTATGCCTTCTCATCCTCCGAGGATGAAGAAGGTGACGAGTCATCAACACTCGTCCTAACCAACGTTGATCTCCCTCCGAAGTATCAACTTGTTAGCAACAAGGAGGTATTTTAACCTCCGACACTCACTTACTTGGTTTCGTCCGGATCCATTGGAAATCACAGTTTCACTTGAGGAAATGTACGAACGAACACAAAACTGACGCTGTGTGCTATTAAAACATAACAAATTAATGTATTTATACACTTTTTGTAACTTTGAGAAACTTTTGCGGTTAACCCGGCAAAATTCACAAACGCTATGACATTGACAATTACATCTTGCATCATACTTGATTGAAGAGAGAGATGCACGCTGGTGAGGAGAGAGAGAAAGGTATAGAACCATAGATAATTGGGTGAGTTTCTATACATATTTAATCTAAAAGGGAGAATTCACAACAGCTTCTTCAACTCAACGCTGTGTGTTTTAAGGAATCACATAATAACAAAGCAGTGATTTTGGTTTAACGTTCGCTCGTTTAATTCCTTACGTTTCGCAGTTGCGTGGGTATCGAAACCCTCGTAAAATACTTTTTTTTATAGACGGATGCCTGTTGTCACGAAAATTTGATTTTACGAATGAGCGATTTTAATATTACCGAATCACCTTTAGCGAAATTAAAGGGCAGAGCTAAGAATAAGTAAATCTCCATTATCAACTTTGGCTTTTATATTTCGGTAAGTATGCTATGTAGTACATAATTTGTACTTAAACGGCCTTGGTACATAGTATGTACCAAAAGGCCGTTTACTACACTTGCCCTTGAATTGTGGAGGACCTAGTAATCATTAGGTAATATGTGGTAAAGGAACTGTAAGAACCTGGATGAGTGGTATACTTATCGTTAGATGATAAATATACCTATCTGCTTTCCTTCTTGTTCAAAAGTATAGACAGTAAATTGGTTCCCCAAGTTGAGATACCCTAAGGCTAAAATCCGGGTCCCTCTATATCCAGTTAGCAGTCAGGTCTATGCATAGTACCTATAGGTACCTATCCGGAATTAGTTAGTAGGTACATAATTTTACTATCTAAATATTTCAACATTTATGAATATTTAAAAGCCCCAGTTTCATGTTATAGCTAAGAATAGTTTCAAACTAAGTTTCCTATATTTTAAGTATTACCTACCTGTTAAGCAGGTAGGTTCGGTAGGTAATTAATAAAGGTTTCCCTTTGTTGAAAACAATTTTTTTATTGTTTTGGCAGGCAAAGTAAAAATCCACATTATCTACTCAATTCTGAAAACCAAATCCGCACAATGTGCCAAAGTATGAAAAAAATAATTAAAATTTGATAGGCAATCAAATTTTTTTTGCACCTGAGAGACTAGCTTAGCAAGACTCGCCTATGAAGCGTCACGCTTTCCATTTACAATTCTGCCACAGAATATAAAAACTAAGGCGCTACCCAGAACTTTGAACTGCAGTAATCCTGCGCGGCAATGAACTGCGTTCATGATCCTGAGATAATAGATTTCAAGTATCAATGAGTTTAAGGTATCAAGTATCAGGCACCTTAGGTTAGCTATCTATATAACTACGATTGTCGCGTCGTCACGCGAAAATTGTAAGTAGCAACACCAGATACATCCAGCCTCACTCTGTGGTTAGAAAAGTATGTCTACAACTACATTTGCATCATTCCGTGGTTAGAAAAGTAAATGACTTTGTCTATGGTAAAACGGTTTTGGCGGGAGCAAAATGTTTGTGTAATTCTGATGCGCGCCGAATCATCGCTTCGTTGTAAAGCTAAGTACCCTAGGTTGCCATGTACCCTAATGCTAAGTGTTTTAAATGATAAGTTAAATCGGCTACCGTTTTAGAGAATATTAGGTTCTACCGGAAACCTAATAATATCCTACCTCCACTGATGTTGGAGCTACGATGGTTATTTCTTGGGCATTATAAGCGTAACGAGAGCGCTTTAGGGCACAGAGGGCACGTAGTGTGTCGGAACGTAGAAGCGTAACGAGGGCGCTTTAGGGCACGTAGGACACGTAGTGTCGGAACGTACCTAGTTTCCACTAGTAGGACTATGATCGCGAGCGGATAGCAGCCGGGATGCATATGTTCTAGAGCAGTTTGTACCTTGGTGTAGCGTGTGGGTCCCGCCAAGGGTTTGTGGCGTGCAGTTCGCTACTGTCACGCGCTCGTAGTCTTGGCCAAGCAACTTTCGTTTGGTCCTGTCGGCGGGGTCAGGAATAGTGATTAAGATTCTAGACCAGCCGAACGACCTAGGACCCCACACTGCGGGTTCAGGATGATGTCCTGAACCCATGACCTTGAAATAACCTAGTGTAATGATATGTTTCGGTACTATAATAATGTTTCATGATAATGTGGGTATTTGGCTGTGTTGGGTCATTGTTCTCATGATTTCACTTTCAGTGGAATCATGGGAACTAAATATTACTAAATATTTAACTAAATATTTATACAGATGGTGAACGTCAGTACATCATAAAGCGAAGCAGATTATGCTACCGGAGAGAGAGAGTGAGGATGGTGATCTTGATTGAGGAATTACGCCGTGGAGCTGAGGTATGAAAACTGCATTGGTATACATTCAATTCAATGAGCATAAATGTTAAATATACTTTCGCGACCCGCGTATAGCATGTTAGTGTTACATCCCTATGACATATAAACAGAATTATGTATATACATCGATTGTATATAAGGTACGCGGGGTACAAGTTATATAGAATTAAATATAAAACGATAACTATATAACTAAATCGCGACAACGATGATGACTCATTGGTAATAACGTGGGCTTGTGATGTGTGGGTTTGAATTCTACAATGAGCTTGAGTTTTCGGTAAAGGATAACATCGTGATGAAAGCATAGCTTGGTGGTAGGACATTTTCTAGTGCGGGCGAGCACTCTCAAGTTAAGAATCTGTCGCCAAGCACCATTTGGTGTGTTCCTACAGCCCTACTTCAGAGCCAGTTTCCAGTCCAGGTGTAGCGTGGCGCCAACTTCGACCGCATCGTCACTCGACATCTGGTGATTTGTGGTCAAACACTAACTACCCTGCAAGCAGTAAAAAAAAAGCAAAAAAAAAACCAACCAAACCGACAAGTGGGGACTTTTTTGGCGGCAATTGAACTGTCAACATCAAGATTTTGTTTTTACATATTTCCAAAACTTGTGTTTCTTCGAGTGATATTGATTATGCGTTCGTTAATGTGCACGAGTGTGGTAAATTGAATTAAGGTTGTGAAAGTGACTTTTCTAGTTGCTCCAAAAAAGTCCGTGTAAAGTTTAAGTAAAGCTCCACTACTTTACTTAAACACTATCCTCATCCCATCATCTCATCGTCATCATCATCATCATCATTTAAACTTGATTCAACTCTCTGAGTTTGGAAATATTTTATACTTGACACTGGCAAATACACTAATCGTGTGACGCCATAACAAAAAAAAAAAGGTGAAGCTAGTAAAAGTGTTTTAAAAAGAGCTCTGAATTAGGTATAAACTTATATTAGGTATCTGTCATATCTAGTATCATAATTAGGTACCTACTCGAATGTCTGACATTGAAGCTAATTTTAGTAAGGCTCTTGTGGAAGACCTAGATACCTTTCCCAGGCGAACTTATTATTAGCGTTTCGTTATTAAAAACCTTGGAGTCGGGATTGACGTCGCGGCGCGAAGATCAATCTTTGATCTCAGCATAATAATATAGGTCTTCACATCTTAAAATATATATACCTAGCTGTTCCGGCGGTTTCACCCGCGTGGGCTACAGTTTCCCATTATTTACCCCTTAGGGGTTGAATTTCAAAAAATCCTTTCTTAGTACACCCCTTTGCACCAAGACAAACATACCCTCCAAATTTCAAGTTTCTACGACCAGCGGTTTGATATCAGTCCGTAAGGACTTTGATTCTTATATATAAATAGAAGATAGATTAGTTCAAAAGTCAAATAATATACTTATAACAAAATATAGCTTACTTAAAGGTAGATCATAGCCCGTAGGTCATTTTAATCATGCCCTAAAAAATATTTGCTTTGCCTTTGTAGATAAAGGATTTACTGGATAAACTGATGACAAAAGACATTTAAAAAGAAATGCGAGAACCAAGCGACGGGTTTTTCTGATGTTGATAAACATTTCAGACGAGGCAGATGAACGCATTTATTAAAGTATTTGCATTCTTTTGAAAATAGTAAATTATAAGA
Organism: Opisthograptis luteolata; assembly: GCA_931315375.2. Classification (NCBI taxonomy): domain Eukaryota; kingdom Metazoa; phylum Arthropoda; class Insecta; order Lepidoptera; family Geometridae; genus Opisthograptis; species Opisthograptis luteolata. The sequence goes on along the minus strand of OV928049.1, from coordinate 7,392,015 downwards.
TTTGTGTTAAACAGTTGGCGCTTGCTTGCTTGTATGTCTAATAACTAACAAAATAATATATTTTGTAATATAATATGAAGGTATATTTTGTAATATATATTAAGAAATATAATAAAAATAATATGCCTTTATCGTATCGATTTTAATTTACTTTCATCTCCATAGTTATTAGGAAAATTCGTACTCTAAAATGTCCATTTCCTTTAGAAGCATTAATCAAACTTCTAAACAGATTGACGGCCTGACGGGCATTGAATGTTTCAACAAAAACAAATACTTATTGAGATTTTGAAATCGATCAATGAAAAGCTGTTTAAATTAATAATGTTTATTTACTTAATATTTATATCCTATTTTCTACCCATTTTAAATTGACGTAAGTATACTAATTTGAAACAAAAGTTAAGACTACCTTGAAAACTTCCGAGGCCTATACATTTTAAGTCCGGTAGTCGAGTTATAAAACAAGAATTAGTGTAAATTAATCCACTTAGCAGGTGTTCTTTGTACTTACTCGTTCTTGTGATCTAAACTTCAGTTTATTAGTTTTAAAGCAATCGAGTTTACAGCCTGCCTCATCGTTCACAAAAAGCTGTAATTTGCTTACTGTACCTATTGACAAGACTTATGTGCCTTTATACCGCTATTAAGCTGTTCCTACCTAGATGGAAAAAATACATTCAACATTCCATGTTTTGTTATTTTGAATAACAAAACTTAAAAAAGATTCTGCATTCTACCACCTACTCAAACAAATCTTGCACCATAGCCTCCGTTGTCACCACTAATGAATGTGGGTATAGGCATAACCGATTTAAATGAAAATTGGTACAGAGATAGTCTAGAGACTGAGAAGGGACATTCGCTACTTTTTATCGCGATAAAAAGCGCCCGCGCGGCTGAAAACTCGGAGAACAGCTAGTGAAAATATAAACTCTCTTTTAACTTTGTTAATGCATAATATCAGAGAGAATAGGTACACGATCAAAAAAGCAACAAAGCTTATTTTCATATTAGTATGTATTGCCTTAGATAAAACAACGTTGATGAACGTAAAACGAATTTCCAAGCGAAATAAGCGTAATTTCATGCGAACTCCGGCCATAAAACAATTATGCATTGACACATAGAAGTAACGTCGTCGGATACGCGGCCACAATGAGATTAAAAAGTTTTCCTGCACTCAGTACAGAAGTTCTAGCGGAAATGTCCGATAAAATAAAGAGCCCTTCAGACTGCACATCCGAGGCTCAGCCTAGCCCGGCACGGGCAGAAGTTATTTTCAGTAATTTTATTTAAGCCGGAGCGTCCGTGCTTCTACCGTTTAATGCTAGGATTACACGGAAGAAGGGCGGAAACGGCAAGAAAGCGAAGATAGCATAGTAGGAATATGTCGCCAAGGACCTATCGGCACAGTAGCTATTAGTGTGTTCCGACAACCTCGCTAAGGCTGATTTTCTAGATTGATGCTCAAGCAGTACAATCCCTACTTCCCTACTTATATTACCTACTTAGAGATAGTTTGAGCCCTGGGGATGGACATAGGATACTTTTTATCGCGATAAACTGTAGCCCACGCGGGTGGAACAGCGGGGAACAGCTAGTCTCTACATAAACACAGATTTGAGTCTATCATTTCATACAAATATGTCACTCAATCGCTACTCAAGCATTGATCTACACTTGAGCGTCATTCTAGAATACCTAAAGAGCTAGTGCACGGAGAAAAAAGATCTTCCGAAATACCGGTTTCCTTCTGAGTCAAAAGGGAAGGAATTGTGATTCGGAAGGAAAACTCATACGAAATAAGGAAGGAAACGGTCTTGCAAGGTAAAGACTACGAAGGAAAGTCAGATTTTTTTTCTCAGTGTGGTTCCAGGCTGGTTTAATACAATCATGGCATGCGTTGGTACGAAAGGTAGACCGCTGGAAGTTATGAAACTGGATCGAAATCATCTTGTTTTGTCCGGCCAATTTGCCCAAATGCAACTGTTCGCATGTTTGTTTTGTCATATGCCCGGCGGCCGGGTCCCGTTCTCGGTACAGTGTAGTACGAAATTATCTTTAACCTACAACCGGAGCGGATTTGCAAAGAGAGTGCTTGCAAGGGTCTTTTTGCAAACGTCCATTGCAGTAAACCAGCGATCGGTGGGGTTTTAATCGCTAGGAATAGTGGCGCAGTTTTACGATGCCGACGATTTTTTTACTAACGACCTAAATTCCAAAGTAGAGCGTTTTCATTGTTAGATGTCGCACAATGCTGCTTCTTGTAATTTTCATTACCTAAAAGATTTATTTATTGTGTCAATGAGTTTTATTTTCAGTATAGGTATACCCAGTTTAAATGTACTTGACTATATCGAAAGACAAAGAAAGAAAGAAAGACAGACATGCCGCGTAAAAGAAATAAGGTAATTAGTGATGACAAGCAATCTAAATCTAGTATAGGTATAATTCTTACATCAACTGTAAGTAACTGTAAATCTGTAACCTTATGTATGACCTACCAGACCAGAGATTTAACTTCTACCATAACAATAGATTGAATTAATATTGGTATTGTTATGACAAACTAAAATTTCTAGACAATAGATCAAAAAGCAGACAACAAAACAGATTTCATCCACAAAAGATTTAATTACAAAGACAGCAATCTCCGATGGGAAAGTTACCGAAACTTGAACAATTACATCAATCCATCTGTTTTCGGCATTATTCCATAATGTCCAACAAAATTGTATCAGAGCCTTTCTTAGAACAACTGAACCTTCTAAGAACTTTTTAATTTAATCTCGAAATGAAGTTCTGAATATTGTTTGTTTTTTACCTTTTTCATCTCGCTTATAGAATATTAAACCCTTAGGTCTTAACTTAACGCTGTTTAAGCAATCAAAGGCTGATTCTACTATGCATAATGTTCGTCTAATATGAACGCACAGCTGTATAATATTGTAGCTGTACCTACGTACATTTTCAAATAAGAACTTATTTTGTTTATTGAGATTGATTCCCGCTATATGGGACAAATGTCGGGGTGTTGTGGATAGTTTCATATATAGGGGAAATCCTAGTCAGGAAAGCTGTGTGATTGTGTGGCCGTTGTTATTATTATTATTAGGATATTTATATACCTAAATGTAGTGCATACAAAAATATTCTAGTGATGCCAGTGTAAGTCAAGCTTCCCAAATAAGTATATTCGTAGAAAACGTGCTTACCATAAATTACAAACTAGGTTTTTACTCCTTTACTCCGCACTAAAACTCAGTTTGCGACTCTGTTGCCATGATAAGAGTTAAAAGACAAAAGGTTCCAACCATTTCAGTAAGAATTGAGACCATTTCGCTTTTGTAGGGGCGTGCTGTCCTCGGAAGATAGCTCGACTTTTCAGTTCACACGACGCGATTTATGGTGATCAACTTTATAGTTCGAATATATTTGACTGATCATACTATACTGAGCTGAGTACTGTTCCGACGTTCGTATCAGATAAGAATAAGGTTGGAACTCCACCATCTTGCATTGGGCAACAACTTTAACATTTTTAAATAATTTTGGTGTGCAAAAAAGTCACTAAAATATTGTACTTCTATAGAGTAACAATTTTTCTTTTCGACTTACATTGATATCGTTATCAGAATCTATTCGCAATAACAACTTAGTATTTCAACAAACAAAACAAAAAACTCGGAACTCCTCGATCAAGTTAAGGAATTTCAAAAAAATACTTTTCTTACGTTGACCTAACGCTACTATTACTTGGTTTTTCTCAATAATGTTAGTCACGAGTCCAGACCTATTCTTATTTAAAACTTGCTGTATTTATAACTACCACAAAGAACAAAGTCAAATCCAAATAAAAACAAAAGCGAAAACCGAATTAAATAGCCCAGAATTGCTGAGAAAGTGTCAAGGAAAACGAGTCACCACTTAAAACCGTCTTATTAAAAAGTCCCACAAAGTTTATCTGCTCAATATAAGGACGCTACGTTATTGAGGGTAGTCTCGGGTAGAGAGGGAGGCTGTCGCAACGGGCATCATTTAACATGTCTCCTCTGGCCACGATAATTGGATTCATTGCCGGCCAAGAGAAATATCGACGCCATTTGTTCGCCGGGACGTATTGACGACAGTTCGCAGATAATTCAGCGTATTAATATCCTATGTTATCTGTCCTCGTGGAATGATTACAATAGAAATGTGATAGAACTATCTTTCCCTAGGCCATTCTTCGACATTCGGCGGTTAGTTGTATTGGTATCTTGTGAAAAATGATTACCCACATGTCCTGGTTTCCGATTTCTATTCTACATAGATAGTTTTTTTATGTGACGGTAATCCTCCGGTGGTCTCTAGGTGGTAATCAGTCACTGTCTCTACGGACATCTAAAGCATCTTAGGTTATATAGATACATTGCTTACGCTTTAGGCTCTATTGAGAGTTAAGACTATTTTTAAATGACTCCTACGTCTAATATCAATAATTTGATGACACAACTTTTCGTGGACTTGTTTTTCTGGGAATATTTACTACCAAACGATTGAAATAAAATAGCATTGTAGATTCGATGTTATTTACTTAGCAGATCTCGATATTTACTTTTAGTTTATTACTTTTTGTAAGGCCGTTTCAATGAGTTGAATCGGATTGTTTATAAAAGTTATAAATGTGTTATAAAAAGCTCGCCTACTAAGAATTTAGATATTTAAATTCAGTGGCGGACTTCACTTTCGGCCGACTAGGCCTAGAAGATGTTATACCAAGATGATTATGTTAAGATAGCCTATGTTCTTCTACTAGAAGAACATGTCATGGCCCGAGAAATAAAAATAACGATGTTATTTAAATAGTTTTATTCGTACTTTTTGAATTTAGGCAGTATACGTGTTGCCACTTTGATAAGTTGGCGAAAGTAAACTTTTTGACGTTTAAAAAACCTTAAAAGGTTTTAAAACTAGTACTAAACGTGTGGTACAGTCAACGACAAAAATCGCTGAACAATCACACTTTTTTCTATTATCCTCATCATCTTAGACACCAATTTTTGACCTCATCATCACCTAAAATCAGGTGTGTTATGTTGTGGTCAAAATGGTACCATGTAAAATGTAAAAAAAACAATAATAATTACTGATTTGAAGCACATTTGGAAAATCGAGAACGATCAGCTACTTTTGTCGCTGACTGTACTTCTCCAGCATTAATAACACAGTTTCCCAGAACATACCTCGATCAGAATACAAAGTATAAATCAACACGTTGAAGGTTAATTTCAAAGTTTAATTAGAACAACAGGTGTAGGTGCTCAAACATATAACACGCATAAATCACTTTGGAAACTAGCTTTTGGACCTTGTCACGTTTTCGAAATGGTTCACCGTTTCATTCAGGTCAACTTATGTTATATACAAAATTAGAACCTTTTGATTTGCTTACCACTTAAGAATTTATAAGCGGCGGGCTATTATGAGATATACTAATTAATGCAATCATTCGATTATGAAAATGTCTCGAAATATTATCTCAAATCATAATTTCTTACAGGGTAGCGTTTGATTACAATCCACCTAATACGAGTCTGCTAAGTAACAATGTGGTCGAAGGTGGCGCCACACTACACCTGGATTTGGCACTGACTGCCGGATCACACCAATAGGTGCTTGGCGACAGATATCTACAATTCTATACCCAATTAGTATTGAAATAAGACGAATATCGATTTGTTGTTCACATCGCGGAGTGAAACATAGTAACTATTAGTAACTTAGCATCAAGGTGCGGGCTAGTTAATTTCGTAATCGAGTATCAATATTATAAATTAGTAAATGTCTTGTGTATGGCAATTAGCCATGATCAATTGATCATCTACACGTTAGTTGAAGTGATCTACAGAATAACTTTGTCAAGTAGATTAGTGTGGAGATTGACCTAATAAACCTTGAATGAACGTAATCTTCTTACGATGATTGGCAGAATCACAAAACCTATTGACTAGAAATCAATGAGATAAGTGGTTTGCCTCGGTTACAGGAAAAACTAAATAAAATACCTATCTAGCATTAAGTGGGTCGATCGATTTTCGATGAGGTAACAATGAGGTTTTCTGTAGGTATCTGACTTTCTGTCTGCGGTTGATTTATTTAGGTACCCTAAAAGTCACAACACATATAAAAGACATACAATTTGTGAATGTCCAGTTTCTATTTCCATTTAATTTGATAAGTTTATTTGTTGCGGGAATCGAACCCATGAACTCACGTTTCGCAGTTGTCTATTCCTCCATTATGCCACATCAGTCGTCTTTATTATGTTATCTTGAATGAAGGATAGGAAAAATACTTCTCCTTAATTTATAAATCTATAGTGTCGTAAACAAAAAGACTTGAAAACGTTGAATTTTATAATACCCAGAAAATATAAATAGGTAATTTTGATATGCGGGAAGCGGAAAATTAATTCCGGAATGTTCTAGCAACATGGGTGCGTAATATCAAGGAAAGTTTTGATAAGGGTCAATGTTAATGGCCTAAGGTTTAGGTAATACCGCTTTCACTTAGCAACCGTGAGCGTGTATGAGTATTAGGTTGTTAGAAGTATTTACACATCTTCTGAATTACCACGATTTCACATTAAAAACAATTTTCATACAACCTCTACGGGGTGGAATTTTATTTTACTACATTTTATTTTTGAATTTGGAAAAAATAGCACCTATAATTTATTTATTTATATACGAGTACAGCTCAAAAAAGCTTACATAGTTTCAAGTTACTTAAATTTAGAAAGCGACGCCACGCTACGCCTGAATTGAGTACTGGCTCTCAATGTTATGTACGTTATATTTCCTTAAAATTATATGAAAATAATTTTTTTTTTAAAATATCACTTTCGACATATACATATCTCGCATTTTGACGATAATAGAGCCCCTGATAGACTTATTCAAAATAGGAGGACGCTCATTTCACGGTGAAAGAATTTCGGTAAGAGACAGTACGCAGAGCGTTTCATTACATAAAACTCAGTGTTGTTTCCCGTAGGTACTTAGTTCTTGAAACTGTTCATTTTACATCTTTCAGGGTAGAATTTGATCACAAGTCAAGGCGATGTGGTTGAAAGTGGCACAACGCTACACCTGGTTTGGGAACTGGCTCTCAAGTGAGGTTTCCAGAAACTTGAAATCAGAAGAAAAGGATCATGTAAGTATTTATAAAACACTTGAAAACGTTTTTTTAATCGACTAATGCTACTACAGTATATAAATGTGACTTCCTCAATGACAATTTTACAAAACGACTAGAATGCATCGGTCCACTCATAAAACATTGCATTATACTCTTATTTACATTTTTACATTTTGTAACATTACATTAAACCATATTCTCAATAATTTTAAGCACTAGTCGAGCTAGTTGTTGTAGGTAAAAAAAATATTTTGTATTGAGCTTGGCGACTGTCAAGTAGCTAGCCAGGCGACTAGAAAATGCGTAACCACCAAGCTATGGCTTCATCACCAAAATGCTCATTGCAGGATTTTCCCACAACCAACGGGTCGCAAGTTAACGTCACTAGCCAAGCGATCATCGCTTCGAAATCTGTAATGATATCGGTGTGTTGATGAGTTTAACTTTCTGTCTAGTCTATTCGCCCACCACTTGGGGCATGTTGATGTTTATATAGCGCCCACTATTTCTCCGTATACGTGGGCCATAACCATTTCCAGTTTTTATTTACAGCTCCGGAATAAGATGATGAATCATGCATGTTCTTTGAGTTGTTACATTCTAGCTGGCCTTTAGCCTTTTAGTTTTTATTACTGATGAATAAAGACATGATTGGACTACAATCCAGATACTGGAGGACCGTTCACCGAATGTGTATTTTTGGTACATTATATTAACAGAAAAACCATGTTCTATTTATGTAGCTTAGTGATGAGACCAAGAAGTCACTCACCTAAAAGTATACGTCACGCTTGCCCATTACAGCTCAGTGCCCGCCAACCCAGAATTTTTAAATTGAGTTAGTAGTTCGAAATCCTGCGCGGCAACGAATTGCACTCATCATTATGATGAAATAAATAGAATATTAGATGTTAAAATATAATGCCATGTCCAATCCATTTTCGTGTGACTATGTTTCCTGTGCAGCACACGCGTTGCACGGACATTGATGACGCTACATCTAACCACCCGTTGCCACCGTGTAGCTACGCCTCTACGTGCCGCATGTATCCCATGCGCTGCGTTGAGCTACGTGAGCAACACAACCAAACAGGCCACGCTTGTTTTGGTTACGTCTTCAAGCTACGCATCCGTGCGTAGCGTGGCCGTGCGTTACAATCTTACAATTGATGATTCCGCCTACATTTTCATACAAAGCGAAGCTATAGCGTGCGTAGCGATGAGCCACGTGAGTAATGCATCTAGACAGGCCACGCGTGTGATGGTGACGTTATCAAGCTACGCATCCGTGCGAAGCGTGACCGTGCGTTACAATTGATGATTCCGCCTACATTTTCACACAAAGCGAAGCTAAGTCTACGTGCGTAGCGTGCTCGTGAGCAGTAATGAATGCTCAGCTTTACTGCGCTGCGGCGATTAGTTTAGTTCGCTGAAGACAGAAAGCTGAAGTTGCCAGGTCACGTATTGACTAGTACGTGAAGTAAGGTAATGTCGTACAACTTGCCTTGAGGTGCTAGTTGCTTGAATTCGGAGTACCTACTCGAGTAGTACAAAGTTTTTTTTTATAGTAAATACTCCATAGCGATTTCATAATATCATGGTGTTGTATCCAGAAAACGTGCCGAGCGAACCCGATCTTCAGCTTCCCTCATCCAACCACTGCTAGCCATTCTTGCTCCTAAGTGGAGACCGCGACTCAGCAATCCTAAGTGTAGGACGTCCTCCAGCTAGGTTGAGCAACATTATACGCAAATTTAACTTACTAATTACTTCATTACATTCATACACGAGCAAGTCGTATAAAATGTAAAATCAATTATCCGATAAAAAAACATCAAGCAATTCGAAATAAAAACGAAATACTAATAGCCTAACTTTTATTAAAAAGAAACCCGAAATAACCAGTTGTTAACCTGTAGACGGGAAAACGATTTCCCAAGTTTCGGAGATTGGTTATTTAACCTTCAGATTTCTTCTATTATTGAGGAGCAATCATATTTCATCCTTTGCTCTCTCCTCATTTCATCTGTGAATGATGTAATACAGGTGAGCTTTTTTTTTCTAAATAAAAGGTCGTAGGCGGAAAAATGTCGCCTCATCAGAACAAAGTGGGGAGTAATTTTTCTTGTTTTTTCTTTATTTTCCGTATTTGCTGGATTTGGGGATGAAATACGCTTGTTGAAGTTTGTCTTTTGGAGTGATGCGGAAAACGATTGCGATTTTTTTGTCTTAATTGGAGTAGATTTAAAAATGCTTTCAACAGCCTTGTTTTCTTTACGTTTATTTTGTTTTTTTTTTGCATCGGGCTAAGTTGTTGGGAAATAAGGCGTGCTAGAAATTACATTAATTGTATTAAAACATGAGCATTATGTTTATGAAACTGGTCCATTATTCTAATTTATTTAGTTATTTGAGGACCAAAAACCAGACGGTATAGGTACTTTTATTTAGATGGTTCCGTAGTCTTCAAAGGCACAAATATTTGTACCGTAGCGGGAATTGAACTTGCAATCGGCTGTATGCCCATTGCGTCACATTGGTTGTCGAACATAGTTACAAATTAATTCCTCTATTTTTCGCGTTCGAAGGATTTGCGCGAGCTTCAGGTGGAGGACTGGCAGGAAGTGGCCCAGGACAGACCGAAGTGGCGTCTTTTGTTATCAGAGGCCAAGACTCACTTTGGGTCGCTGCGCCATCTCAGTTAGTTTTATTTTTCGCGTAGTAAGGAAACGTGTTATACACCCATCATCGGGTCTTTAGTCTCAAGCCTACCGACTCCACTGCATGTTTGTTCGGGCGATGTGAGTTATTCGATCTCCGTAGAACTTAATGGACCCAATAAACTGAGAGCTGAAACGTACCTTGTTCTTAAGGGCTGTATATAGGAAAGAAGAAAGTTACGTTAAGTTACTATAAACTATTGTGATATAAGTTTTTTTTTTACTACTTGGTAGCGTTTGTCCACAAGTCACCTGATGTGAAGTGATGATGTGGTCAAAGGTGGCATCACATCACACGCTACACCTAGATTGGGGATAAGTGACAACTGCTTTTTAAATTTTAAATAGCAAACTTTTCGTTGTTAACTTCCTCATACTTATATAATAAACTATTGACTCGCCCCGCCTTTGCACGAACAGTCAATTTTAAGACATTCTTAGGGCTAACGAAATTCTCATACAAAATATCACTTTTAGTACTTCCCGAATTTTTCAATTTTCTGGTTGATATTCCGAAAAAAAGCTTTTTATATATAACCTAAGTATAGTATGTTTCTCTTGTTGTTGTTAGTAGTCTTCAAGAAAAGTGTGAAAAGAGGTTTTTAAGGGTCAGTATGAGTGTTTCATAGTGTTGCAAATGTCCATAGGCGACGGTGACCGCTTACCATCAGCCCGTCTGCTTCTTTGTCACTCTATTACATTAGAAAAACGATTTTCATTAGGTACTCCTTTAACTAAAGAGTGAATTTCCTCTATACGAGATCCGCAGCCGAATTCCTTGTCTGTTTCCCGGTCGCGCACTTTTATCTGTCACAGTTTCCGTCTCTTTATTTTCAAATCTGTAAGCTTTAAAGTCAGACAGATTGACTGATGTTTTTTTTCCATTCTATCAACGTTCTATCAATATTTAACAGTGTATAGATACATATTTTTATTGCCGTCGCTGTATTGCAGCTAGCGTTGCCGATCGGTAGTCGTCTATCGATAGTCAATCGATAGTTAATCGATAGCCAACCAATTGCAACGCTATCGATACTATCGATAGCTTCGAACGAGGTAATACTATCGATAGTATTGCTGCCCGCGAAGCATAAACTATCGATAGTATCGAAAGTTTTTTTATTTAAGAGTAACAATACTATCAGTTCTATCGATAATAATGAAGCTGCCAGTATTTTTCGCGGGAGGCGCGCGACGCCAATAGATAGTATCGATACTATCGATAGGGATAGGCATATCGATAGCATGGCTTTTACAGATGGAAACTAGAAACTATCGATAGTTTTACTGTTGATAGTTTTACCATCGATAGTTTTACCATCGATAGTTTTACCATCGATAGTTCGGCAACACTAATTGCAGCCAGTGACGGCAATCAGCCGCTGCGGATTTCGCGCGATCGCTAATTGGCGTCGCGCACCTCCCGCGAACAATACTGGCAACTCAATTATTATCGGCAGAGATGAATATTTAAATTTTTGGCGACACTTTTCAGCGATGTCTGTAGAAACGGTGAAAATTCGCGCAACTGCAAATGTTAATTTTAATTATAAATGACAACATACCTACTTGCAGGATGAATTGAATTTTCGCCAAAGTTACCTACAAGTACAACAAATATGAGTGAAGATTTATTCATCTACTTCTCATGAAATTCAAAGTTCATCATCATCAGAATATTACGTTCCCACTGCTGGGTCTTTGGCCTTCTTTGAGAGAGAGAGAGAGAGATAGAGAGAGAGAGAGAGAGAGAGAGAGAGAGAGAGAGAGAGAGAGAGAGAGAGAGAGACACAGAGTGAGAGAGTATAAGCCACAACGTACTCGCTGGCCTAGTGTGGGTTGGTAGATGTCGCATGCCCTTGAATGTTATGTTTCTTGGACATATGACGTTTTCCTTCACCGTTTTGAGCCATGGCAAATCCGCCATGTTCAAAGACGTTCATAGCTGTAATTCACCAAATGTTTGGAAATATGCGTATCTAAGACCTACGATTACGTGTGCTGTAAATGAGACATAGCCTACTTGTTTGTAAATCTAGATAATTATATTTCAACAACTTTGTTTGTAACATACCAGCAAAGTAGCAGCAGTAGCGGTAAACAGCAGAGAACAAAGGATAATATTGCATTCCTAGAACTTATTACCGACTCACAAAGCTCACTCGACACCTCATATACAAATACATCTCTTAAACTTAATATTATATAAATTACTGGCTGTTCCCCGTGGTTTTACCCGCGTAGGCCACAGTTTATCGCGATAAAAAGTATCCTATGTCCTTCCTCAGAGTTCAAACTATCTCCGTACCAAATTTCATTTAAATTGGTTTAGTAGTTTAGGCGTGAAAGCGAGACAGACAGACAGACAGGCAAAATCCAAGTCACCTTTTCATTTCACCATAAATAGACTACTGCACTATCACCTATAAAAACACCTTTATCGTTCACAGAACGATAGGTTGCGTTGCCACTAATCACTACTCACAAAAACTGTAATTTAGTCACATCACAAACTTCACTAAAATGGCACGAGTAATGGTCACTTACTCATAAATTGCTTCCAGTCTATTTGTTTAGCTCCAATCACTAAAAGCTAGCTTTAAATTCGCACGATAAAATTTTAATCACGGTTTAGGCGGAGATTACAATATCACACTGAAAATGAGGGTTAATTACAACCATTTTTTTCTGTGATTGTATTTTAAAATATATAAAATAAACACACACATAGATACACATCACGCATATATATATGATAACATAATACATAATTAACAAAAGTGGGTCTTCCTTTCAAAAAACTGAAAAAAGAAATAACCATACTTACATCTAAAAAAAGCACAAAATACCTTCTTGGTTTATGGTTTCAACCGTTTATCTCCTACTCTATACAGTATAAGGACTTGTTAATAGAATCAGTAAATTACAAAATCCAATACTCAGAGGACCTTCCAACTATTTTTCCAAATATTACCTTGATAATAATAATTTATTTCTAAATCACTTGAAAACGTTTTTAATCGACAAATGCTACTACAGCATAAATGATTTCCTCAATGACGACTTCTCGAAATTACTAGAATGGATCGGTCCGCTCCAACATTTCTATACCCTATTCAGGTCCATATGTTCTCTAATCTCAACCTCTAAGATCTCATGTATACTAGCATATGAATGCAATAAATGATTGAAATTGAAATTGATGGTAATTTTAAGCCATTTTTTGTTACTCCTAGACTGGCACGAAGTACCTACTTCCTCAGGCGCCTGTAGGGTGAAGCTTGTACTGAGACCCTAGCCTTAACGCTCCAATTACGGGTGAGCTTTACATCAACAATTAGAGGTGCTTAAAAAATGTGGAAAACAAAGGTGGACTCGTTGAGTGTAAAATAGGAGTTAATCGGGGGAAACTCGCATGACTGCGTCGTTGTTTTGATATGAGTGTGCAAACATTAGTCTGTTTACAATGTGTGAATGATTAATTACTTCGGTTTGTCAAATCTGACCAAAAAGGCGACAGCACATACTATCCATACCTAATATTCATCATTATCACTTTATTTTTCTTATTACTTGGGTACAGGGTAGCGTTTGACCACAAAAAACGACTGGTAGTCATTTTTTGGGTGCAATCATAATTTGTTTCTTCAATGATGTCCTATTAGCATTTGCCCGCGGCTCCACTCAAACAACGATTCTATTCTCCTAGTGAATACATTTTCCGCACAAATTCGTAGCGTTATCAACGATATGTCAGCACTCAGCACTGCGTTGCCAAAGCGAAATCAGATTATAAGTACATCATTGCGCAGTGGACGTGTGTATAAACTTATTAAGCTATCAAAGTCCAAAACCGCATCTCTGTTCTGTAGCTTCTGGTGGAATTTGACGTCAAGGTCGGTCTGTCTGTGTGTGTGTCTGTCTGTAGCATCGTAGCTCTCAAACAGATGGAGAACATAATACGAATTACCATCAATTTCTATATAAACAAATCTTCTAGATTACGAGAAAAACAGCTATGGCCAGCGAAAAGTTAAATCATTTAGAAAGTGGTAACCCAGAGTTCCAATACCGTACTGACAACTGACAGATGACAGTCACTTACTTTGGCTTCTTACGCTTTATGAATTCTGCCAAAATGGTAATCGAGTTGATTAGTCGAGTTATGATGCCAAAATTATCGACTTCATCCGTAAGCAGAAAATCGAGGGTTACAAATTAAGTGCTATCTTTACTATTAAAATCAACTAAAAATTATGAATACCTTTATTAGATACTAGCGGCCCGCCCCGGCTTCGCACGGGTATTATTGGAGTTTTAGTAAGGATCCCTAATTTTATTGAAAACAGACATCAATATTTATACAATACTAACGTCACTCAATTGTTTTGCCTTCCCGGAACCTCTCCACTAACACTTGAACTTTATGGTATGGTATTAAAGTTCTAATTGACTTAAGTATTATTACGAATCGTTTGTATGGGAAAAGAAAAGGGCTAATTTTAGTGTTTTCCCGGCAATTATTCGATTTTTCTCGCCGTAAAAACCATTATTGGACTTCAACGAACATTTAAAAAAAAGAATTGGTAAAATTGGTCCAGGCGTTGTTGAGTTATGCGCTTACCAACACATTTTGCGATTCATTTTTATATATCAGATAAAATATATTCCTTTATTTAGTGCTTTACAATTTAGTTTAATTTTGTATCTTACTATATATTTTTGTTGTTGTGATATATAATATTATTATATGATTAGTTATAAAGAATATAATTATATACCGTTAGATAATACACAAATCTAAGTTTGTCGATCTGGGTCACTAGATACTAAATTAGCGTATTTACTAATAAAAGTCATTTTACGCTGTGTCGTTCCAATTCCAATGAATACCTTATTTGTACGGAATAACTCGGAGTATGAGTATGCTGATTAATGAAATTAGGTTACCAGTCGAGTTCAGATATTATTGTTCATGTTGTGGCTACATCTGCGTCTCAGTAAAAGTATTATTCTATTTAAGTAACTTAATTTTAAAAACTCCAACACCATAGCTAGCGTTCGATAACCTCCTTTAAAAGAAAAAAAAAATGAAAATAGGGTGATCCGTTTGGGACCTATACGGTGCCATCACAGACACATCGCACGAAACTCACTTAAGGTGAATGGGCTCGTGCAATTTCCCATACAAACTCAAGAAGGGCGATATGGATCACGCGAACTATTCTAATGAAGTTTGAAAATTTTCTTAAATTGTTCAATTAATTACCCATTCGCGAACTATCAGTTTCTCTTACAAAAATTATGTTTTCCATGTAATTTTACATCGGAAAAATCGTATTATTATACACATGTGTGCGTGAGTGGCACTGAAGTTGACGGACTTGAATTAGGTGATTTTAACCTGCCATCTATCTGAATTTCGATGAACTATTTAGATGTAGACCTTGTGCAGTGAGCGAATGGTGGCATACGACAACGTTGAAGCGTCACAGAAGAAATTATAGTTTGTCAATAGCTAAAAATTATGCGACGTTGCAAGATCGGGCGTGACTAGTGAAGAATGATTTTCTGTCTCGCTCGCCACGATATTTCGACTTGCCAAGTCGTGCATGAACGATTTTGTTGACTTTGGGGCAATTTTTACTTTCCGTTCCGAAGACGTAAATCGAAACGGGTTGGTAGTCAAGGTCGTGGAGGTCTAATCCACTTTGATAACCTAAGTGATAGAATTTCGCCCAGGTAATCAAAGTAGGAAAATAAGTTAATAAATAAGTAAAGTAAATATATATCTTGCGATAGTTTCTCACACGGCCATCCGACTTGTATGTATTATGGTAACCAGGCAGCTGACAACATACTTACATTAGAACGTAAATCTAAATACATACGGTCTACGTAGATAGATACCTACTATTGATAAAATAGTTAGTTAGGTACTTGGCGGTAGAACTAGAAAATAATCGATTTTTATATTAATCGATCTTTTTTTTATCGATTTTTAAAAAGTCGATGATTATATTACAAATCGATTATTTTTATTTAAATAATTGTTTTTTACAAATCGATTATATAAATAAAAACAATCGCTTAGTAAAAATTCAAACAATAATCTATTTGTACAAAATCGAAAAATAATCGATTTGTAAAACAAATCGAAAAATAATCGATTTGTAAAAAATCGATTATTAAGTAAAAAATAATCGAATCGTTTTTACAAATCGATTTAATCTAAAGAGATAAAAATCGATTATTTCTTAATCGATTTTTCCCTTTCAAGTCACACCCCTATATTTGATACCCAGTGTGTTGGTACCGCACTACCGCATTATCAAATAAATATTTGGTAGGTAAAGGTATGGTAGGTAAGGTACTAACTACAACATAAGTAGCTAGCGAAGTTACTGGGCTAATGAGTGTCTTATCTACTAGGTAGGTATCTGATCTAAAGTCTCAAATATTACATAATAAGCCACCATGTTGTGGTTTGGCACGATATTTTTCTTCACCGAAACCTCATACCTATTGTTGGTATTTGAACATGTGCTGTGCAGCACGGAAGTTCAATACGCAACCGATTGAGCTATCATCGCTTCAAATCATAAACGTCAAAGAAAAAACCGAAATCAACCGATATCTATCAATGTAATACTATACATATTGTTATCAAACGGAATAAGGTATATTTTTCAATAAAACAGTCTAAGCGGTAAAGAAGACGGAATCCAAATCCACATCCACATTTACAATAAAAATTTATTTACCTATACATATAATAAAACTGTGACTGATCGCTGTCTGTACATCCTATCCTTTCCTACTAATATTATAAATGCGAAAGTTTGTGTGTGTGAATGTTTGTTGCCACGTATCACCGTAACTACTGGAATGGAAATAGCTTATAGCTACTTTTTATCCCGGAAAAAGGTTCCTGCGGGATAACGGGAAGACGCGGGTGAAACCGCGGCTGAAAACTAGTGAAAGATAAATGAGAAAAGCTATTATTGGGGGGGGGGGGGGGTCTTTATCATCAACGCAATAGAACCCAAAACAATGATAAATGGAATTTTTGTCTATTTGACTGTATGTCTGTTTGTCTGTGCGTTTGTGCGCGCTAATTCCAGAAACGGCTTAACCGATTAGGGTGCGGTTTTCACTAATGTATGTGTATGTGTGGTAAGTGGTAAGCTTCACTTAATATTTAGTGTTTCTTTTACTACAATAGTTTTATAAAAAAAAATATCGATAAACTGTAGGACACGCGGGTGAAACTGCGGGGTGCAGCTAGTATAAACTAATCAGACTGTTCTATGAGTTTTTTGGTTACGTCATTCACGTAAAATGCATTTTTGACTAGTTGCTACGTTGCTAGGCAAGTTGTTGTTTATAGTTTTACTCTGTAAAAAAGGTTGATCAACGTTGGAAAATTATTGATGGAAATCAGCAGATACAATCGTGCACCACTACGCCAGCTGAGGCCAGCAACAGCCCTGCCACATAGTACCTTTGTATAACCGGAAAAGCCCTGCTGGCTGGCTGTCACCACAAATCTAATTTTCGGAGGATCAAGGACGTTGTTCTACAACTGCCCTTGCTGAAAGTGTATTCAAATACCTTTGAAATAAACAATATGATGACATATAATTTTCCTACGCTTATTTACTTCGTAAATGACACCTTGAAATAAACGAAATTTTATTCTACTAATATTTTAAATGCAAAAATTTGTGCGTGTGAATGTTTGTTACCACGTATCAACGTAACTACTAAACCAAATGAACCAATTGTGGAAACAGATTTGAAAGAAGCATGTCTTTCGAAAATTCGAGACTTCCAAAAAACAACGGAGGAAATAAAAGGAAATGAACTTCTGACCATAGGGCAATATGAAAATGATGTTTACACTACATATAAATGCGACAGGCCAGCCAGCCGATTTGGAATGGTTAGTTTTTCAAAGTCATGTTTGTTTCTTTAGTAGTGTTTAGTAGACATAAATCCGTGGTTTTCGTATGGCCAGGTTGGGATACAAATTAGAATATACTTTAATTATAGCTTTGTTGCAGATATGTAAACGAAAAGCGATAACACCATGCCACAACCACGTCAAAAGAATTTTGTATAAAAACAATGTTCTGACCAATAACATGGCATATGGCCAACACAATGAGTCTGTGGCCAGAACATAGTTCATGGAAAAAATGAAAAAAACTGTGCGACCAGCAGGACTTTATATTGACGAAGAATTGTGAATTATTGAATATTTTAAGAATGTGTAAATAAAAAGACTATTGGTGATTGACTGTTTTTTATTTTGATACTATGTACATATATAATAAATAATCCTGATTGTTTCATAATAAAGTATTACAATAGCCAATGTCTTTATTGGTAGGAGAGTAGAGAGTATAGGTAATAAAGGGTATAGGCCATCTCCATTCTAAATTTCATCCAAATCAAAGAAAATTACCAAAAATCTGAGGCAGGGATCGAACTCGGAACCTCGTTATTAGTAAAGAACTACTGAGAGGTTTGACCACTGGTCTAACCTATACAGTAAACGAAAGAACGAAATTAGCAAATGGTTTCGTGTACAACAAGACCATTTTCTATGTGTGCGTGAATAGATCGCTGCCATACACCACTACCGCCGCGATATTGTTTGGCACAAATAAAAGTGTTTTGAAAACTAAAACACATCTGAAATATTGTTGGATACATAAAACATATTACGCCATTACCGGTAAACATAATTATTATTAAAATAATATGCACCTGTTCATTCATAATAAAATAAGATGCGTTAATTAGAAACAACGCCATCTATTGACGCTGGGCTGCTAGGCGGACCGCAAGCAACCACCTTAGATGCGTTCTAATGACATACTTTATGTCTACGTGTGCGTGTGTAAGTACGTAAATTTGTGACACCAGCAGTAAGAGAAGCGTTACGAGTAATTTATTAGTTTATTTAATGAAGATTTGGGTAATTTACAATTGAGTAACGCTATAGAACGCGCGCTTTAGTGTTTGGTTCGAATAAGATTGTTATTTTCGACGTAAAAAAATAATTTAGGTAAAAAATGACATCAGCGCCATCTCTTGACAACATAGCGTGATGAGCTCTGGGATCATCCACCTTAATGGCACTTATCGGTGTGTTCCGGCAGCCCCACTTGAGTATCAGTTCCCATCCGTCCAGTTATAGCGTCGTACTACCTTCGCTCATATTGTCAATTAACTTCAAGTGACTTGTGCTCAAACTCTACCCTGTAAGAAGTAAAAAAAAGCCATTTCCTAAGCCAGGCGTAGCTTGGCGCTACCTTCAAATAACATTGAACTATGACTGAAATATAAAATGTTAACTCATCTTGTTGTTGTACTGGTGGCTCGCAATGATGTATCTTGGATTTGGGATTGGTCAACCAAACCTTAATTTAAATTCGACCACATCGTAACCTAACATCAGGTGACTTGTGGTCAAACGCTACCATGTAAACATTTTTTTTTATTTATCGATTTAAATTGTGTTAATTTTAGTTTACTCACAAACACATTGAATTGTAACTTAACATTAGCGATTTGTGATCAAAAGTGACCATGTAAGCATCTTTAAAAGTAGGTAGGTGTAACTGTAGCAGAGCAAAAACCCATATAAATTTCTTGTAGAAATTCATTCGATACAATAAATGATTCAAAGGAATATCTCCGTTCTTTGGAGATTGCGGCAAGAAAATTAATTTAAATTCACGGCGGGGAATCTGTTTCGTGCGAATTATTAAACATCCTTGATTTTGAGTTTGGGCCCAAATTGTGGGATCGTGTGTATTGTTATCAGATAAAAGGCTTGCTATTAATCGTTGGATTGCTACTTTTAAGCTTTCCGACGAGTAATTAGATCATTTACTTTTCAGGAACTTAATAGGTAATTATCCGTACACAAAAGGTATATTAAGTCAATTTGTTTAGTGATTTCAACCGAGTTTACTGGTTGAAGCATTTGACTAAAGCGGTGATAACTTGATGTACTGACTCAGTGACGTTGCCTAACGATTCTTAGGTCGTGAATTTGAACCTTGAAATGAGCTTGAGCTTTCGTTGAAGATCATCGTGATAAAACCTTAGCCTCAAAGATTGTCTAGTTGCTTTTTTCAGCAGAATTGTTAGTTGTCATCATGATCATTATCATCAGCTGTAAGAATGTCTCTGCTGAACCTAGGTCTCCCCGTTTGAACGCCACCATAAACTGCTTGCAGCCATTTGCATCCATTTGCTTTGCTCGACTCTAATAATGTCATCGATCCCTCTAGTTTTACCTAGGTTTACCTACAGAACGTATCCCGGTTCGTGGCCTCCACTCGAGAATCTTTTTTTCTCGTTCGTCGAGCGATGTGGCCTGCCCATTGCCACATAAACTTGCAAATTGTGAGAGCTATGACGGTGATTTTGGTTTTCGGCGAATTGTCTCATAATACTAAAGTTAATTATATTTTATTTAGCTGTAATATTATATTTATGTAGCTCCTTCGCTTACCTACTTTATACCCTATTATTAACAAAAAAAAAAACTGTTGTAACAAAAGTGAGTATGAGTAGTAAGAAATATCTACTAACCTTACATTATTACAGGTAACATTTTTAGCATAGAGGCTACAATTGGTAATATTCCAGTGTATATAAGTTTTTACGATACCCTTTCGTAGAAAACATGATACCAAACTTTCCCCTTTCCCAAATTAAGAGTTTACTACCTGATATATGGGGTACATGCAATGGGAGCTAGAGTAACAAAGTAGGCTCCGTTCCGGTAAAATGGAACACCCTCTATTCGCAGATTTATGCGTTACGGATGGACGAAAATACTTTTAAAACACACTGTGTACGGCGGAATCGGTTTAAAGCGGGACTGAATATTTTCAATTTTGCAAGGGGATTCAATGCTGCGAACTTAATGCGTTGTATTTTTACGGGAGCGAAGAAATGGCATCTAATAAGTTAACTTTAGTGTTAAGTTCAGTTCAGTAAGTCAGTTTAGTTTATATGAACATTGTTTTATTTAGTGAAGTAGTCGAGTTATTTAATTCTTAATATGTATTTTGCATTATTAGTTATTTTTAATTTAAGTATATTTTTTTCAACTAGGTACCTTAATCAAAATCAGTTATTTGCCAGAATAAATGTAAGTATATTAGTCAAAGACACATTTTATTAGGTGTGCAAGCAAATGCCCAAATGTTTTCCATTATGAACTTTTTCAAAGTGTAAAGTATATTCAATTTCTTATCAATATGAACAATGATAGTATGCTAGTTAGTCAAAATTCTTTATAAATTATATACCTTACCAATACTTTAATGGCTTTACTACTAGAAAAACTAGAAATGTTATTGTGACAAATAAACATACGATCGCTTTTTCTTACATTCGTTCATTGATTCATTTACAAAACAAGGTACTTAACTTTTTACAATCTGTAGCCGGAAACAGTTTTCATACCAGCTCATTTTTGCAACTATCCGAGTAAAACACGGAACCAAACTAAATTTCTTCGTAACAATTTTAATTAAACATTAACTTTCTTGGTATTTTAGTGAGCGCCGTGTACTGCAATATGATTCGGTCGTACTATGAATATAGTTTGAAACGTCTTTGATCCATCGATGATGATCAAACGGTAGTTTCGGTACAATATTCTATTTCAATGGAGCATATTAAATGTATTTCGAGCGTCTAGTAGAGGCAAATCCCTGTAACCACTGTAGGTACCTGTACATATACAATCGTATGTCAAAATGATAAAAATGAATTACGCTGTATTGGATTGAGTTTTTTATTACTGAGTAGCTGCACCTAGTGGTCGCACCCGTGGTTTTCCTATAATAAATCTCAAAAGAACCTTCTTCCCGGGATAAAAAGTAGTTAATTAAGGGAAAATGCTATTTCTGTTCCAAATTTCCCTTAAATCCGAAAAGATGTTTTAACGTGAAGAGGTAACTAAAATAAGTAATAGACTTACTCACTCACATACTTTCATATATTATAAATGCGAAAGTGTGTGTGTGTGTGGTTAATATCCTGGATTAACACATACCTAGGCTACTTTTTCTCCCGGAAAGGGTGAAACCGCGGGGCGCAATTAGTTTGTAATATTTAATTTTGAAGTGTTTTTTTTTTACTGCAAATATGTATGCATTTGACCGCAATCCCGCCTGTTGCCATGCGTGGATGCGGTCGACGGTGTAACACGCATACCTAGAAGGTACCTGTGATTGCGAATTGAACATTTACATCGATGTGTGTGATATCACATACATTCAACCAATTTTGCAACCAAATTATTATTACTCGACGATTTTGATAATCTTAATATTATAAACGTGAAAGCTTGTGGGTACTCTTTCACGCAAAAACTACTAAACGGTTTTGAGTGAAATTTGAACTGTATCAAAACATACGCTACTTTTTATACCAAAAAGGTTTCTGCGGGAAGACGAGAGTGAAACGGCGTGGCGTAGCTCGTACTTCATATTTCATATTAAATACCGACTAGCAAAATATTCTAAGCTCTAAATTAAAATATAGCCGACCATAAAATAAGTCTACTCCAACGTAGAAACATAAACTAGACTTTACGTGCAAGAGTGTGCTAACTTCGTGAGAAAACAAAATTTACGTAGAAGAGCTGTTTTCCAACAGCTTATGATAAACTTCAGTACAGCTTACTTATCCATCTCTAGCGATAGCGGCTCATGATAAGTTTGCTGGGAAGTGGCAAAAAGTCAGCTGATAGGTGTAGGGGAGGAAAGTACCGCTTTAAGCTTCTTAGCTTAAAGCTGTTTGCGTTGTGACTTTGTAAGCACAAATCGGCAACCGCCTTTATTGACTGTATAGCTTTTATACATTCTCACATTTGTTTTAGTTTTAACGATTTTAAGCAGTTTTGATAGTAATATTATTTTTTATGAGCTAAGGGGAGGAGTGGTATGGATATAGTTTGAACCCTGAGGAAGGAATTTATAAGTTTGACGTTTTAAGGTGATCACAATGTATCCTATTGAATAAAAAACAATTGACTTTTGACTTTTTAAGGATACTCTTTATCGCGATAAACTGTAGCCCACGCGTGTGAAACTGCGAGGAACAGCTAGTGTTTGACATGTCCCTAATAATATTTTGTAGTAATTTAATTTACATATTATTATTTGATTACATATTATGTAATATGTGTAATTGGCATGTCGTTCTTATTACAATAAATTCATCTGAATTTTAAATTAGAATAGCTTCTTTGCCGAAAAACAACCAATAGATGAGTCGTAGGAATTTAAATTGAAAGTTTGGGCCGCGCCCATACCACTACTCTGTTTTATGGCTCATTTACGAGTTTTTGCTTACAGATTGCTAATTTAAAGCTAATTTTAACAATTTCAATTCATATTCTCTCAATTACTCGATTGACGATCGATGGGCATAATAGTCAAATAGCTGACTATGAAGCGTGACGTAGCGGGTTCAATTCCCACTACGGGACAAATATTTGTGCATCGAAAACGAGCTCAAAAGTTAGTTCTGTGTCTGGGTGTATAGAGGATTCCTGATTCGCGTAGTTTTGGACACTCTAGATGCAGGATATCCTAGTTCGGCGTCTGATATGGGATCTGGGTGTTATATATCTTAATTTATTTTGATTAAACTTGCCAATTGAATATTTTTTATACCTATCGATATGAACTGTAGTATGCACGATAAAAGCATTATTAATGATAATTATTTTGAAAATTATGATATTTGTATTTGTAATTCGATCCGTAAAGAACAGATGAATGGATTTAGATGGTATATTGTATTTCAAAGGAACAACGCACCCTTCAAAAGATTTTCAAAGCGTACCTTTTTGTTTGCGAAATAAATAACCGTTGTATTTAAATTTCAGCATTTTTTATCTCTTTACTGATCCCAGAACCACGTAGTTTCTAATACACTAGATATAAGAGATATAGGGTCATAGTTAGGGTTCAGAGCTATGCATGTGATTGAGTGGGCGTTACTCACTGAAATAAATAATTTTAGTCAAACTGAAACTAAAGTAGGTCAAACATATATGTTAATTATACCAACATTATTTTATAAACTGTTTCAAAACATGTTAATTACCATAAATTGTTTACCCTACTTACAGTTTTGTTAATGTAATCAGTGCGTCAACCAACCATCAGCGGACATTATATTTTTTATGCAACTTTGGGATTTAAATCTAAGTTTTTTTACTATTTGTTGGGAAGCGTCAAACCACAAGTCACCTGATATTAAGTGACCAAGATATTATTAGCAAGTGTGCCACTTACGTCCTACCATCGACTGAGACCTCTTATCGGACATCCAAACAAACGGCGGAGCGCCTTCGGTAAATGGTGGATACCACCACCTACCCACCTGTACACAGGAAGCGTTTTGTTTACAAAAGCAGGCTTTTTCGCAATTAAAAAATTCACTTTACTTTCATTTCCTTAACTTATAATTTCTTAATGCTGAGGAAAATATTTTCACATAAAAGTAATTACAGTTATGATCAGCTACAGTCGTAGCAGACACGTACAATTGTAGCAGACACCTACGGCCGTAGCAGTTGCCTACGATTGTTGCTTTTCTTGGATCTATCATCATAGTGCATTTTAACTCAATTTAACCTGTTTTATGATAAGTAAAGATAGATTGATATAGCTCATTGGTCCCAATCCAGGTATAGTGTGGCGCCATCTTTGACCACATCGTCACTTAATATGACATGACTTGTAGTCAAATGCTACCTTATATATAGCAACAAATATATCATGTTCGTGTTTTTTCAGGCACGCATTGTTCATGGCATAATCGTTGTACAAATTTCTCGTTTTCAGTACTTACAAAAAGGTCCGCTTTGTGATATACTGGAAAAACTGAAACCGCTCGTGGAATTTTAAATCAAAGGGGTGAATAATAATGTTCAGTTTATTTACAAAAAAAGTTGCCTAACCCTAACAGTATTTTAGAGTTAATAAAGAACTTCCGTTATGCTTGAAAAATAACGGAAATTGTTCTTAAATATTTTTTTGTATACAAATAAAAAGTACAGTGTATATGTGATCGCTCCCAAAAATGTGACCTGCCAGCCGTTTCTTGCCTGCTATTTAGCAGTTGTAAAGAGATGGAAACAGGCCTTGTTAGTTTTAAGTGTGACGTTTTAAAGTGATCACATGTTGTGTGCTACTAAATGAAAATAGTTTGGTGCCAAGTGATTCTAGTTTAGGCATCTCAAAAACGTGTGCAACACAGCGAGCTTACGAGTAACTTCATTTGAAAGCCAGTTCCCTATCTAGGTGTAATATGACGCAAACCAATCCATCACTTAACATGAGGTGACTTGTTGTCAAACGCAACACAACAAGTGAAAAAAATATGTAAAACAAAGAATTTTAAACCCTTTAAAAAACAGAACAGTCATTATATTGAGCAAGTATAATCTTGTAAATCTGCATCAAACTATGTAACATAAAATTGTCCATAGTGCGTTATTTGTAGTTAAAGTTTAGTTCAGTGACAAATCTTGAAGATAATCTCCCAGCATTTAAAGATCTTAACAACAAGCCAAATGTTCAACGCACATACATCTCCTAAATGCAACCCATTGCAAGCTTTATAATGGGCAGAGACGGCCATAAAACACTTTAATAGGAAGTTGCCCTGGATCTGACCGGATATTTGTTACAGCTATCTCCACCCACAGTCGCTCTATTAAAACCTTAAAAAATACAGGGTCGGGATCACAATATTTAACGTACCCATGCAATATTTCTTTACCATACCACCCTTTTTATGGATTGCAGATACGACCATGTTCAAGGCACAAAGGTACCTAGTAGCCTACTTAGTTACCCTTCGCCCGTTCTGTCCATTTATCACAGTTATGCCACCTATGTGTTGCGCAATACCTTTTTTTACGTAAATATTTTTATGGCACGAGGCCGAAGCACGACAAGGGACGTGTCAGCGGAAATTAAACTCTATAAATGTGGACTACCGACAGTGTACTGAGTGTTTTTGCGATATAATCTTTTTTGAGGTTCATTGCGGTTCTATTATGCGTCGCGCTGGTCTGCCATTATGACAGCCACATTCGGGTGGATTGAATAGAGACATTGTTTTTTTCAAGCTAAACAAAAGCATTAAAAATTGGTTTACATCATGTTGTTATTTTTAGAACGAAAATTCTTAAACAGGAAAAAGCTATAACCACGTATTAAGGTACTTTATTGAAAAGTTTATACAATAGCAAAGTTTAGTAAAGATTTTTTCCGGGAATTTCAATTTGTGGGTACAGAAATAACATGGTTTGCTAACAACTTTATCGAGTTTTGAGTAGAAAAATAATTCTTTGATAACATTTTTTCTAAGTACAAATGGCATGAAAGCCTATTCAACCGTGAACGAAAGCCGAATTCGGGATTTACGAAGGACCAATTTGTTGTTCTTGTTTATTTGAAATACTCAAGTTTGATCGAAGTAAAGAACAAATTGAGTGAAATCAAGCATCCTTTTATTCAGGAATCGGTTTGTTATTATATTTTTTGGTAGGATTCGAAAGATGAGATTCTTTATCGAATGACTTTCAAATATATTTGATGGCTTATATAAAAGCTACCATGATATTCATTTTTAATGTAGTAGTCACAAGTTTGCAGTTTTAAACACGCATATGAATAATTTACGGTACATTTGCACGCGCGAACTACGCGTCACGATTGTTCATTCGGCAAAAGAACAAACACGCCAAAAATAACAGTAAAAATATCAACCCACAGCCCTTTTCACGAATCATTCGCTTTCATTTATTCAGCCAATTTATCGAAATCACGGGAACATTGGCGAGAGCAATATCGATTTTAGTTCCGCACTATTTTGTCTTCCGCTCCAAAAATCAGAGCGCACGTGGGCTAGTTCCTTAGTTGAAGGGTCAGCAACTTTTAGTTATTTATTTACCTGCCCTTATTAGGTTTAACCACGAGGGAAATGTGTAGATAACTTACGGACTTTCCTTTATGTGCTTGGGAATTTGCGGTCAACGGAGGTGAAGTACAGTTAAGTTTGAATAAAACCTTTCTGAAATTGCATAGTAGTGGCAGGACTTACCAGCCAGTTATTTAACAGCCAATCAGCAGTAGTGTGCAAACATTCCAGGTTTACATCCAATATCTCAGGGCATTTAAGCGTAGTCAGTACATTGCCGCGCAGGATTTAGTGTTGTTGAAATTCAATATTCTGGGTGGCACTGAACAGGGTAGCGTTTGACCACAAGTCACTTGATGTTAAGTGACAATGTGGTTGAAGATAGCGCTACGCTGGACTGGGAGCTGGCTCTCAAGTGGTGATAGGTGCTTGGCAACAGATTCTTAACATGAGGGTGGTAGCTAGCCAGGCGAGTACAGGAAAATACCCAACCACCAAGCTATGGTTTCATTACGATGTTTTCCTTCACCGAAAGCTCAAGCTCATTGTTGTGTTGTTGTCTCACGTTCCCACTACTGGGACTCTGGCCTTTTCTCAGAAAGAGAGAGAGTATGGGCCATAATGTACCACACTGGCCCAGTGTGAGTTGGTGACAAGCTGGACGCTTATTCACTCAGATATAGAAAAAAGGTGACTATGCACAGAAACACACTGTTTCTGTGAAGACAAACAGTGAATTCACAATAGCACAAATATTCATGTTTTCGCACGAATTTTCGTTTGTTCTTATTTACAAACATATTTTAATAATTCCACTGTTAACATTATTTTATTCGTAAACCCTGCCTTTAAGCGCTTATCCCGGTCAAATGCCAGAGTTCATTTTCCTACTTAGCTTTATCCACTTCCCACGCTTGTTGGCTTCCTGAGTAGCCATTAGATAACTGCTACTTATTAACGACCGATGTGGTATCATGGGTGAACAGCCAACTGCAAAACGTGAGGACGCAGGTTCAATTTTCACTACGGGTCAAATTATTTCTGTGTTGAAAAAAAATGGGAAGTATTTGTACCGTGTCTGGGTGTTATGGATCCCCAATCCACATAGTTTCTGATACATTAGATACAGGGAATTCCAGTTATGGGTCGGAGCTATGTACATGATTGTATAGGCGCTTTTATTAACTAGCAATCAGCCCCACGGCTTTGCCCTTGTGGAAGTTGGTTATATTTCCCGCATAAATTTTAGGATAATTTCTTAGTGTACATTTATACCCTTCCATAAACATACCCCCGAAATAACAAATCTCTACATTCAACGGTTTCGGCTGTACAATGCCTCTAAGGCCCGTATTCTAGAATTACTCTCAAGTGTAGATCAATGCTTGAATAGCGATTAAGTGACCCATTTGTATGAACTAACAGCGTCAAATCTGTGCTTAAGTATTGTTTAGCGCTGAAGTCTGTCAGTTAGTCACTTAGGACAAAGCTTTTTATAGGTATAAATATTATCACACAAGTTTCTATCTCCACACAACTCCTTCATCAAAAACGTAGGGAAGTAGATACGCTGTATCTTTACGTCTTTACAATACCTTTCCCGTTGTAAATTCGATAGAAAACCTGAAAAATATAACAATGAGTATCTTCTGACAGCGTAGAGCTTACTATCGTAGCTAGCGGACGGAACTTCCCTATTGAGGCGATTCCTCTTGAGACGAGATATCTTTACAAAGAGAAACCCTATGATATCTTACCGATCTGGATAAACAGTAAGGATAGTACAAATGGAATATTGTGTCCTAGAGCTTTACCAAGTGTGGGGAAGTTGAGGCAGACACTCGATAAAATGTAGTCAAATGCCAAGAGTCATTTATTATACGATTTATAGAGCGATGGTGGCCAAACGGCACTTATGGCTGTGATCCCGTACTTATTAACTTATTAACTTATATGTGGTTTTACCATCGCTCAAAACAGTGAATGAAAATATCGTGATGAAATCGGCATGCCCAAAAACCACAACATACAAAAACATGACATAGATCTACCAACCCGCACTGGGCCAGCGTGGTAGATTACGGCCCATACGTTCACTCTACTTATATGGACAGCGGTATACATATGTATATCGCCTATATAATATCAGTATGGAATAATATAAACATGAGGCCAACATAATGAGAGAGTGTAGTTCAAAAAGCGCCCTTACTGTTAATATACTATCGTAAGGAATGTTCCGTTATTAAAAAAGCAAACAAGTGGCAAACCGAATCATATAAGGTACTACAATAATACCTCTAAAAAAGTTGAATGTGATTCTCTGGCATTTGAAAACCAGACTGTCTGTCGTCTTTTCTGTAATCAATCTAAGTATTACGAAGGAAGTTTACTAGTTGTAGGTACACCAGTGCTTCATCTGCGTGAAAGATGTAATTTTTCCCAAAATTGAAAATAATGACTTACGAGTTTTCCCGTCCATACTTTAACACCTATTTCAACGCTTTTATGAGTAGAACAATAAATCCTTTTTTAGTACGTGCCTACGGTACGAAAAGAACAATTATTATCCTTCAAGTTTCTTGTTTCAAGGTCCAGCGGTTCAGGTTTTTCGTTGGTATGTCAGTCAGTCAGACGGGACAACCTTTTTTATACTCGAATAGAAAGTAAAGAATAAAGACCGTCAGTAGAAGGAACGTACGTTAAATATTGGTGATGGGGTAACATGTACCTACACAAAGAAATTAAAAAGACTTTTAAATTGAGAAAAAACAAAACTGCATAATATCAACAATTTCACTGTTATTTTATTTAGGCATCAATCGACCGAATCAAAATATCTTCTTTTTTAAATGTTTTTTTTTTCAAAATGCTGTGCCACCAAAGTATGGTTTTATTACGAAGTTATCCTTCATCGAAATCGTTATCTCTTTGCAAAAACCTACGCTTCCAAGCCGACGTCACTAACACTGAGCTATCATCACTTCAAACAAAAAATCGAAATCAAATATGTACAAAAAATTCAAAGCACCATCTGCTACAAAAGAGAAAAATGATCCTAAATCTTTACTCCCGCGAGTGGGTTGTGATAGCGTAAAAGATTGCGGGGTATGCGTAGTTCCCAAAGAAAAAGTGCCAAAAAGTATGAACGACACTTTTTGGCACTTTTACCATGTGATACTCATGTGTCATACGGAATAACTAGTTCAACTGGTAAGGGTAGAAATAAATTGGTGAAGTTAGACAGCTGGACTTGAAAGGTGTTTGTTTTGACAACTTTGCTGTGACATATTCATGTTGGTTTGAAGAGTTCGGGTCTCGCGAAGTTTTTTTGCTAAAATATCTATCATGCTACACAAAGCGTTGACAAATAGAAAATTGAAATTGATATCATTAACTGTACCACAATAAAGTGAAAGAAAACGTTTTGCATTTGTTCTGATTTTACGATCCTTTTTATAAGGCGCTGTCATAATGTCAAATCACTAGTGGTGTTTTGAAATTTTACCACGGAGCCGTGTATTTATAATAGGTTTTTTTAAACATACAAGTCCGTTATATTACAGACCTATAAATTTTACTTAGGTTCAGTCGATTTTTTATATCTTTTTCATTTATTATTATCATCAACTACATACTACTTCCTAATACTGGAGACAAAAGGGTTCTCGTTGGGAGAGTATTGATTGGCAATAATATACCACACTGTGCCTGTGCCCTGTGGGTCGGTAGATGTAGATGTGGCATATCCACACATAACTTATTGTCATAGGTCGAGATGGGATTCGAACTCGATTTCTGCGACTAATAAGACAAAATTATATTATGTTTACATAGCTACTAAGCTATATATTATACTCGTAGCTCATAAAGGTCTTTAAATAAACATTAAAATGTGGTATACCTACAAGGTTTGTTTGTCTAAACTTTAAACTTTAAACATCTGCTGTTGTTGGTACATATTCTATTATACTAAATATAAAAGTAAATATTGTACAAATGTTGTAGATAAATTACGTCACACATGTACATGCATCAGCAATTCAGCAACATGAAAGTTCAATGCCCTTTATCTGAAATATGCAATGTATGGCTTGCCCGTACAACATCTATAAATAAAAACTTTTGCAAGCATCTGTAGCTAAGTACCTACTTATAATGGCATCAGAGAGTATTCGAAAGACCCTGAACCTTAACATAGTTTTGGATATAGTACATTGAACGGGAATCGGAATACACTAGTGGTGTGTCAATATCCGCACTTGATGCTGCGGAGTCCGTATTTGTTTTCCTCTTTTGTAGCAAGCTCATGTTTGCACACTATGCAAGTTTTAGCCCGATTTTGAGCACTTTATAAACTGTTTAGGAAGCGTACATCGGTATTTTCCAGTGGGTACAATGATAAAATGCTAACGGAATTAATAAAAGGCCATGCACACAGCGTTTTTTCTACGCGCAGGTAAAGCACTTCCATCGCAAATAAGTTGCGCTGCATACGCATTGCCTCTGCTATTCTGTAGTCTGTGTATGTTTAATAAATTCAGTCACGCGTTTGCATCGCTGCAGACGCGGAGATACGTCACTTCAGTATGACCCACACAACTACTGTCTGCGCATTATTGCTACGCGATACTTGCGTGTGTTTGCATCCATACAAAATGCAAATAATCTTTCTTAACTCGCACAAAACACGCGTACAAGAAACTCGCCTCTTTTGCGCGTGGAAAAAATGTCGTGTTACATGGCTCTTATAATTAGTAGCGCAAGGTAGGCGAACATTAGCTTCAACTACATAGAGGTAATATGTAGGCTTACTATAGCAGTCACTTCGAACAAAATATATTGCAAGACGCCGTGACGGTGGGGCGCGCGTAGTTTGTCTATGTTCTTATAGATTACGGTCGGTACACTACAGATGTTTATTCTACCTACTTGATGTTTGCTCATTGTCTACAAGAGTAATGAACAAAAGAGTCACCTATCTAGAGCCACGAAGACACTGCTGTGTAGGATGTGCTCGCAAAGGTTACGCACGTGAGCTGCGTGGACGTGCTATTTCTCTGCATGTGTTGACGTTTTCACTGCAGCGTATGCGATGCACGGATATTGTGATGCTACCCTTCCCTCCTGCCACCGCTACGCCTCCACGTGCCGCGTTGAGCTGCGTAGATGACGCATGCGACCAGGAGACGTATATGTTAGTGACGTCATCAAGCCACGCATCCATGCGTAGCGTAGCCGTGGGTCGCCGTGGATGATTCCGGTTACAGTTTTATACAAAGCGCAGCGTGTCAGTGGCCAGCAGTGTTGAAATAGTCAAAAGCGGATCTATCGTGTTCAGTAGATACTAACATTCCGGATAGAAAACCAAGTACCAACACTATAACCACATCAAACACATACGTAAGCGTACAATGGGCATGTCGAGAACAGAGATTAAACCAAATTAAGCCTGTAACTGGCACGAACCCCTTATTTATTCAGATCGTTATTGGCAATACTGTGCGATATTGCGATTGGTGATTACACCTCTAACTTCCAGAAGTTATTGGTTATCGAACCCGAAAATAGCAGTTAGAAATAAGATAATTTAGGCCAATTCTAAATTGGATTTTTTAAATTGAGTTTCTGCTTAAACATTTAACATAACATTATTGCATTTACTATCTTCTTCTTATAAAAATGTATGGAATATCCAGTACCATTAAGGAGCAGTATCTTTTTCCGCGTGCGAGCCATCATTTTTCTGAAATTTAAAACATTAACGTAAAACATTTCCATACAAGCATTAAAACCTTTGACTCAGTTAGTTAGGGCCACAGAAAATATAAGATAGATGGCAACCATTGTCAGAGAGCTAATAAAACTCATCTTACACACAGTTTGGCGTTTCCATGACGCTACAAGGAAACGCTTCTAATCTAGCCTGTATGAAAACAAAACTCATTCACGCAACAAGGTTTACCGCTCGGAATCAGAAGTCAGTCATGATTTCCACATGGTCGGCCTCCTAACCTAACAGACGTAAATCCGCCAGATTTCCGGATCGGACATCAATCCAAGAAGGATTTGCGTATGTGTATGATATAGGGAGCGTTATATAGAGAACCTTTTGGGTCTTTGAGAACTTGACAACATATTACATCAAGTATAATATGTCATTTGATATAGTGCTTGCCTGGCTAAATAAGAATTTGTCGCCGTGCACCTATCGGTACGTTCTAGTTACCTCTTTTGAGAGCCAGATCCATAATTACCCAGGTGTAGCGTGGTGCTTCCCTCGACCACATTGTCACTTAACGTCAGGTCTCTTTGTTTTTTATCTTCTTTCTTTTATTATTTACCATACAGGGTAGCGTTTGACCACTAGTTTGCCTTGTGATCAAACACTACCCTGTAAGTCATATTAAAAAAACTTGGAAGTAAGTTCCATTGTGTTGATTGCATAGGCAAGATAAAAGGATTGGTAAGCCTCATCCTCACGACTCACTCACGTAATGAGAATCACGCTACTCTGGCGTCAGCTATAAAATTGAATTATTTTTTCCATTGATCTTTCACCTAAGTATCCCCCCACTCTTGTAATGAAGCCTAAGTAAACTTGCGTTAGGGAGTTGGACTGTTAAGTCCAGTTCCAAATACACATTTCCAGTTAGTTTCCATTGGCGTATTGCCACGTTGTTTATAAGGTGCGAGCTGCCATCGATTTTCTACTCTTTGGGTCAGTTGCCAAGTTTAGTGAAAGCTGACGGGTGAGCTAGTTTCGACAACTCTGTAATTTCTCTTTGCCAATTACCTAGCATATGAGTTCAGTAATAATATCAAGTATTTCAAAGACGAAGCCCGGGACCGCTGTGATTGGATTTTAACCTTTAACAAGCAGACTCTACATGTTAAAGTGAGTCCACTTGTGTCATGTAGTTAGTATCGTGTAGTGCTAGTAGTTTAATTTTCCGTTGCTTATACTACGATAAAAACAAAATTTTAAACATATTCCCCTTCACTACACAACTTCACTTACTCTATTCCACTTCACTCCACCACTCCACCACTCCACCACACCACCACACCACTTCTCCACTCCTCCACTTCTCCACCACTCCACCACTCCACCACACCACTTCTCCACTCCTCCACTACTCCACTCCTCCACTGCCCCACTACTCCATTTCTCCACTCCTCCACTACCCCACTACTCCACTTCTCCACTCCTCCACTACACCACTCCTCCACTACTCCACTACTCCACTCCTCCACTACTTCACTACTCCACTACTCCACTACTTCATTACTCCACTACTTCACTTCACCACTCCACTATTACACTCTACTATTTTACCCCACTGCTCCACTGCACTTTACTGCTTTCCACTCCACTATCATTTCTTTTTTATTTAAGGCAAGAATAGAACAAATCATACAACTACTCCAAATTTTCAACTAGATATTGTTCTAAAGAACTATACTAAACATTCAACTTTCTGCTTATTGAAAAACCTTCACCCAATTCCCCGAGCTCTTACATTGGCACGTTATAACAATGATTTGGCGACCGAGATTTTTCCATAATTGTGGCGCCTTCATTTACTGGCACAGCTTCTGTTTCAATCAGCACACCAGTAATTACTATTACGCTGTGAAATGAAGTATGCGCCTTTACTATTATATAAGTAGACTACATTATATTGAAAATGGATTAGGTATATTAGGTTATTGAAATGCTATACGTACTTTACTCATGCTATGACCCATAGCATTCTATGATATGCTATGACCCATAGCATTTGTTGTTTTTTTCTGATTTGAATTTTGTTATTTTGAATTTTGAATGAATTTTGTGTTTTTGTAGTTTTCTAACAGACTAGGTACATTCTTTTTACATATTTACTGTACTTTATCGAAACCTCAATCAAATTACGTAAAACCTAATGAAACTTCAGTCTCTTTCGTCACTAGGTTAAAAGGTTCGTTGTATCACCGCATTTAAACCATTTCGTGAAAGTTCATTACTCTGCGAAAGCACAAGGACTGTTTTAATCAAGCAACGCTAATTACACGCTCGAGACGAAGCGGACGCTGAAATAATTAAAATTATATTGAAATCTCAGAGCTAACTTTAGGGCAGCTACAGGCAACAACATAGGGTGTTCGAAATTTACCTAAGTTATAATTACCAATTTTCAGAACTCTACCTCAGCCTTGAACTTGTAACTAGTGCTCCTCGATTGAGTAATGAGTTCTTTATAATTACGTAGAACAAAGTTTAATTAAACCTGGCTACGTTCAACCTTTATTTATTTATTAGACACAATACAACACCATTACCTACAGCTTACGCCAAAGCGATATCATAAGACACAGACACACACATATATATATATCTTCTATAATATGAAAATGAATCGCAAAATGTGTTGGTAAGCGCATAACTCAACAACGCCTGGACCAATTTTTCCAATTATTTTTTTCTAAATGTTCGTTGAAGTCCAAGAATGGTTTAGTAAACGCTAGTATATTATACAAACAATACAATTTTTTTAATTTAATTCGATATGGTTATTATTATTAGGTAAGTATACTTATTGTTTAATAGAACAAACATCCAATTCACTTACAATCACTTAACATACCGCACCCTACATGTTAAAAAAACAAAGTATTTTTAGTATCATAAATATAGATCACACATGTTTACAAAATGTTGTAAGTACCTCTAAACTAATGTTTAACCCACATAATGTAATTTCTTCTCTCATAATATTATTTTATCTTTACTGATGCTATGAAGAGGTAAAAAGGTTGTTTTTTTGGATAAATTGGTTGATCTCTTAAACTACTGATCTGATTCCAAAAATTTCCTTCACTAATAGAAAGATAAATTATCCCTGAGCGTCGTAGGGAAAGTTTTGTTCTGATAGAATAGAGTTTTCAATAAAAAGTTGGGATATTTTTAAAATCGGAGAAAAATGAGCCAAGTGCCTGTTTTATCAGATTACACTGGCTTAACGATTCGATTAGAGTCGATTTAATGTAAATATAGCCCATATTTCTGTGATATTGAATAAGTCTACATAAAAGTCCTCGACATCATTCAGCTTTTAATGGATTTTAATAAAAAAAAAACTTTTGGTTGACATTATTTTTACCTATATACGAGTACTTGTGCAAAACCGGGACAGGTCAAAAGTATAAAATAATTCCGTTATTAATATTACCAATTAGCAAGTATGCAAACCGAATTTTAAATAAAAACACGTTAAAAAATGGCGTCGGTATACATGGCGTACACGCCAACAGTTTAAAAACATTCCAAATAAAACCAATGCAACCGAATACAATTTCTCGGCATAGCTTGTAGCGATAGAAACACACGCAATTGACAATTTCAATTTTAACAACAGCATAATTGTTATTGACTGAAAGGAAAGTTACAATAGTTTCAATTGAGCACTTTTTTCCATTTAGTACATCATTTTCTGTCTTATTTTCCTAAGGCTAGCAGTAGCTTTTTAATAATAATCCTTAGAAAGTAGACAGTGTCTTAAAGCAGGAAAAATCCCTCTTACCCACCGGGAGAGAGATTTGTAGGAGGCCATGAACCCAATGCTTAGCGGAGGGACCTTGTAGGGACCCACTTGTATAGCTATACTATATACCCTTCTGAAACGTGTCGAGAAACACCGCTGTGTCAGCTTAGGTTTGTTATTTTTTGGTTCCTTTATGTTCCCTCTATGGTACAAATTAGACATGAGATCAATTTACCATTTATTTTCAACTTATCTAAAATTCGATTCCAGTCAGGAATAATTTCTAATTGATTATTCTAATCTAATTAATCAAGACAAACCCAAACGATAATAAACAATAGCAGATGATATGAATCCGAATCCAACAAATTCAAACCATTGTTCAAAACCAACGATCGAAACTATAGCAAGACGCTCTCGAAATCGATTTCCATAGATATCAGAATGTAAAATCGGATATCCGTTTGCAAAAACATCTGAAAATGTCCACGTCTAGACCAAATATTTGTGCATTGAAGATAGGGTATTTGTTCCGTAACTGGGTGTTCTGCAACTCTATGGACGATATTAATGTTAGCTGACACAGTTCTTCAGAACAAAGAAGATTTAACTACCTACGCGATAGTGACAGAATAATAACAACAAAATAACTTATGGAATACTTCAAAGCTTAAAATAAGCTTATTTTTGAAACAATTGGTGAGTTGTGACATTCCTAACCTCCTATCAAGACCTAGAGCAATGGTGATAAGAAAGAAAAAATAAGAAAAATTAATGTGACAGGCATGATTTTAGAATTATTTTTCTTTAATAGTATTATATAGACTTATCTAGTTCACAGTCACAAATAAATCTGTCTTTTATTCAAGCTTTTATACACGGTATCCGTGCCTACATGTGTCTTCCAAGAAGAAACTATCTGACGCGAATTATAGCCATCTAAAGTCGACTTCCAGTCGCGTTTGATAGTTTGTGAGCTCTAGTGGCTCAGACAAAGTAGCTCAAGTAAAGGGCTTAATATGAATAGGGAAAGTATCTACGTGTGTTTACAAAATGTTCCCGTTTCAATCCTTTGAGAACGTGCCGTTGAAAAGCCCTCTTTTGCTGGAATTCAGTGAAACCAATTGACGATATTTGTATATGAATAAAAGTATTACGCTCAAAAATTTCCATCGCGTATGATGAACCATTTTATTTTAACGGAGCTCAGAGCTAACTTTATAGAGTAGGTAACAACATTGAAAAGGTAATTTTAAGTCTCAATAACTATAGATATACCTACCACTATATTATATAGTAGGAATAGCTTAATACATGTGTATTGACTATTGACTTTGTGAAATTGAACATGAACAATTTTGCTGTTTTCTTTAG
This sequence comes from Opisthograptis luteolata, assembly GCA_931315375.2. Classification (NCBI taxonomy): domain Eukaryota; kingdom Metazoa; phylum Arthropoda; class Insecta; order Lepidoptera; family Geometridae; genus Opisthograptis; species Opisthograptis luteolata. Next base: position 7,354,226 of record OV928049.1, on the reverse strand, counting down.
CAATTTAATAACTAGCTGGTCTAGTACACATCAATTATCCTTTCATAATTAAAAGTAGCAAACTCATAAAAACCAAATCGACGCAAATTAGGGTTTAATTAAAGTAAATTCGAAATCAATCGAAAAAGTAAACCAATCTAAACCGCTTAAATTGGGTCAAATAAACAAGCAGTAAATAAAGCCAGCCTTCCCGATAATAACCTTTTTATAGGTGATCTAAACCGGTTTTAAATTCGGAGTAGGTACTTTGGAATATCGATTGCCAGTGGAAAAAACGACGCGATTATCTTCCGTTTTGTCCCAGCAAATGGATATTCGGACCCTGCCCCTTGATGGGGGGTTTTATTATGGGGAGACGGATTGGCTGTATAAGCGGTCGCTATTTGTTTTATTTTACAACTTACCAACGTACCACGGGCTACATACTGCTTAGAGTCACGCATCACAATTAGTTGCTTGTGTTTATATATTTTTTCCTATTGGCTGATGACACGTTTGGCCTTATACTTGACACTAATCGTGCCCCACGGTATTTTCCGCGTATGACAATGAAACAAAGCACTCAAATATAGTGTGTAACGGTTAGTAGAAATACCAGGAAAAACAATCCATTTTGAGCAAAGGAGTGAAATGCCTTGCCACGGTCGGTGTTTCCTGGAAAGTACAACCGGCGGTGTTCAAGTCAAGAGTGAATAGGTTTATGCTAAGAAAAGCGTGTTACACCTTCGATCACATCGTCGCTTTCCTTCGGGTGAGCTCTTGGTTAAACGCTAATCTATTATGAAAAAAAAGTTTCCTGTTAGTCATGACTGATTTATTATTACAATTACTAATACTGATTGATGATCGATTATGAAATAAGTAACGCACTATCAAAATCAAAATCAATAGTTATTTATTCAATAGGATACATTGTGATCAATTTAAAACGTCAAACTTAAAACTAGCTACGCCTGTTCCATTCTCTTTACGCCGGCAAAAAAACAGGCAAGAAAAGCCCGGCAGGTAATTTTTTTGGCACGATCCAACTGTCAATTTTATTCTTATTACTAATTAGCTGTTCCCTGCGGTGTCACCCGCGTGGGCTTCAGTTTATCGCGAAATCCTTTCTTAGCGGATGCCTACGTCATAACATCTACCTGCATGCCAAAATTTCAGCTCGATCCGTCCAGTGGTTTGGGCTGTGCGTTGATAGATCCCTATGTCATCATATATATATATATATATATAACTCAAAGGTGACTGACTGATGACTGACTGACATAGGGATCTATCAACACTGATTGATGCTAAATAATACCATATTTTTATAGAAATAGATTCTTAAACCTTTTATCTTAACTCCTACAAAAGCAACATTGTTGTACTAAAGCACCAAATATTAACAACAAAACAATTCTCCTTGCAGAATCCAATACCTCTGCTTTGACAAGGATCGACATTTCAGTATCAAATTCTCATGAGTGTTAGAGCATTTTTCCATGGCCGTTGATCCCCTAAGGCTTTGTACGCACTAGGTCACGTTTGAATCGGTATTTTATATTTATATTGGGTCAAGTAAATGAACACTACGTTGAAATTACTTTCACGATACATTTTTTGGTATTCATATTATCTTTGTTTTCAAAACACCTTTCTTTTTTGATAAACGATGTCGTGGTAAGGTCCTTTGTATAATGAAGAACATGGTAGTAACCAAATTGAACTTGGTATTAATATCTATATTAAATAATTCCTTCGATGGTCTAAAGTTAGTGAAGAATTAAAGTTGGTCTTAATGGGATCTACTGTACCTACCGATTCAAAAATCCTTAACAAAAAGCGATATCAACGCTGAAAGCTAAGTTATTCGTATATTGTGATGAAATCCCTGAGGGAGTCTCTACGCAGACAAAACCGTGGGGAACAGCTATCACAAATGAAATTACTCATAAAATATAGTACCACATATTCATTTTCTTATCAAATTTTCTTCTTTCATTTATTTTTAGCTATTCCCAATTCAATTGAAATGAAATTTAAGTAATTCACAATTATTTAGCATATTTTTTTTTTCCTTTCAAACACAGTGTTTCAAATTGTGCGTGCAACCCCAACGTAGTATCCAGGGTACAGAATGGCAGAGACTTGACACAATTTCGGGATAATCCCTCGTTTCTATCATTCACCTGTCCGGAATGTCGGGATGTCCGACGCCTTCCACTGTAGTGTTCTGTCAGTCCATCAATTGCGTTGAAATGTGCACCGGTGTTTTAGGTATTTCGAGTTAAAGCTGGTAATGTGAGGAATCTGTCTAGTAGGTTTAATAGTCCGTTAACTGCATAGGTAGCAACGTAGATGCATCTTAGGTGAGAGTTGAGTGTAAGTAAGTTCATTTTTCTTCGTTAGAGGGTAGCGCTTGGCCACAAGTCACCTGAGGTTAAGTGTCGATATGGTCGAAGGTGACGCCGCGCTACACCTTGATTGAGATCTAACTCTCAATTGAGGCTGCCAGAAGAGATCGATGAGTGAGAAAGTAGCAACTCGCAAACTTCGCATCTATACTAATAAAAAAGCGAATGTAACTGTTTTTTTGTTTGTTGCTTATTTACGATTATACGGCTGAACGGCTGAAAGTTCGAATCCTGAGGAAGGACATAGGATACTTTTTATCGTGATAAACTAAAATCCCCAGGTGAAAATGTGGAGCACAGCTAGTTCATAATACTAATTCCGTAAGTGAAAATTAACGAATGTCAATGAATGACATATTATTAAAATAGGGTGTACTTACAATAGTCGTAGTATTGTACTTCCCTTTATTTACCGTCAAAATTTTCCATCCAGTTACATGATACCGTGCCATATAAAAAACACAGAAAAACGTCACAACTGACAGTGATGAACGGAGCGACACCTAGGATCAAGGCGACACTAAAGTGACAAGATGAAAACCCGCTGTAAAAATCTCTATCAATTTTTGAAAGAACAGACATATTATAAAATATAGTATATTCAGTGTATATTTTACATCTTAAGATTTCAAACAGTAAATGTGAAAGTTTCTCTCTGTGTGTGAATCTTTGTTACCACGTATCACCGTAACTACTAAACCGATTTTGATGAAATTTGGAGTGAAGATAGCTTATACCCTGAATTGCCACATAGGCATCTATCCCGGATAATGGTTCCTGCGGGATAACGGGAAGATGCGGGTAAAACTGCGGGTGCAACTAGTTTAAATTAAATTAACTAGCTGTACTGTACTATGCTAGTAACCACTACAGTTATTCTATTATCCCGTATATGGAAACTTATGCTTAGCCTATGTGTTAATTCAAGGTATAAGTTATTTCTCTCAAATCCGTTGATACATTCTAAGCGTGAAGAAGTAATAAGAAACACACTCACTCATAATTTTTCACATTAGAGTGATATCGGTGTGAAGAACGTTTCATATAAAATGATAGGAGGTAGAATACTGACTACTGAATTCAATTGATCAATTAATCTTCATAAATATTCATTAAATCTAATCGAATATTCTAATATGGGGTAACGCGTTCCGAGCGCGAACAAAGTCATGAATTTTGAACACAACGTCGAGTGCACGATACGGCTCAATTGAAAAGAGTCATGGAATAGTTTCTCAGAGTTCTTAGATTTGAGTCATACTTCTTGGTTGAAGTTTGAACTTTCTATAACTTGTACATGTAGCATGCGCTTATGATATGCGCAAAGAGAGAATTTCAAAGACAACTTCCGTAAAATTATCATAGATGGCGTTGGATAACGAATGTTTATAAAATATACGCATTTTGCAACTTTGAAACGAAAAAACCTAAAAGATGATTGAGATGTCACCTGACCTATGGCCAAACGCTACCTTGTAAGAACTAACAGTCATATCATCAGTCAAAGTCATCTGTTGGAAATAATTTCACTCTGGTCTGGCAATCTTTGTGTAGCTTCTTGCCAAGGTTTAGGGTTTTTGTGTTGTTTGTCGGTGTTCAAATCACATAGCCAGGTTTGTAGTGAATATCCCAGAATCTTTCAAACGAAGCAAATAGACTTAAGCAGTAATTTACCTTTCATTTTTTATTTGTTTGTAATGTGTAATATTTTACTAAAGTTCGTTATCCAGCGCCATCTATGACAATGTTGTGTAAGCTGTCTCTGAAAGTACCTCATTCAAAAGTTGTACAGTACTGTAATCTAGCGTGTGTATGTCGTCTATTACCAGTGTTTTCCACACGAGGAAAATGTAGAGCGAGTCCAATTTAACGCGTGGTTTAAAACTAGCACTTTCTAGAACAACTCACATCGGGGAACTTTCCAACTATCCAGTGTAATCATAAACATAAAACGGGTATACAAGCTGTCCCATCCGCACCTGTACTACATGGTCACACAGCCTTATCGCTGCCACGAACAAGATGTAGGCAAAGTGCTTCACTTGCAGCGAATAGGTGCTTGAGAATTTGTACATTTTGTAGAGAGGGCATGCTAGAAAGTTTAGATTGTACTGAAACTAGCTGTGCGCCATGGTTACACTCATCGCTTTCCCACACTGGAACCTATATCTGGAGTAGGAAGTAAGTTATGTATAAATCCTATGTGCAATTGTTTTGTAAGGCTCATGTAGTATGTATGTATTATCTCTTTTCTTTCTTTCTAATTTAGGGTAAAATAACTTATCTCCATTTCGAATTTCACTCAAATCCGTTGAGCTGCACTGAGAAAAAAAATCCTGAGTTTCCTATTTAGCCTTCTAAAACAGACCCCTTCCAAAATGTGACTTTTTCTCTCTTAGTTTTCCTTCTGAGTCAAAAGGGAAGGAATTTTTTTCAATATTTCGAAAGATCTTTTTTCTCCTTGTGTTGGTAACAAATCTACACCCATTAGTTTGTAAGTTAGCTTACAAACTCTCGCATTAACAATACTAGCGTGATTGTGGGAACAATGGTGCATTTGTTGAGAGTTGAATTTTAAAGCCAGCGATCTCAACTTGTAGGTAGTATAACTAAATAGTAGCTACCGTACTATTAGTTAAGTGCATTCCCTCGGTACAATATCCAGGTCGTCACTCCCCCTTTCGTTTCATTTTTCGCTTTATTTCTCCTGGTTTTCATAACGGGCGTTTTGTTGAGAGCTGTTGCGTACCGTACATTGAATACAAGTATTCACGAATCACGAGTGCAGGCCAATGTTTTACGGTAAAAAAATCAAAACTTCTTCTAAATAAAAGGACAGTTTCCGATTCTCACACCAATTATACACAGAATAAATAATACGACTTATGAAGATCAATAAATACAAAACGGTATTTAGCGATATAACAAGAATGCCAAATGAGCAGGTCAATTTTAATGTCAACCTTCTAAAAAATCTAAATATTACTTTAACACTATGAAACCATTTTTAGTAGTGCCGGTTAGTAAATAGTGATGATAAAAATAAGTGAAAAAGTAGTCAATAGGCAATTATCATAATACCTACAAGCTATAGAAAGTTTTAAGCTGAATACAAAATATTATTTTTCGATTTGTAAAATTCACCGGGACAACACTGTTCCAAGCTGCCCATTCGGCTTTGTTACACAACAAAATATAAGACGGAATTTCGAGGTGTAATACGGCATTTTCACATTGTAAATGAAAGTTTACTGCGTCATGAAATTAACACGGTTGGCTGCCCGTAATTTTTTTCATTTTTGTGATAGAGCTGGACGTGTACCTACGTACTTTCGACCGTACAGACCTACTTTTTACATAAGTCCAAACTCACCCCAGCCAAATTTAACGTGGAATCTTCGTAAACAAGCCTTTGACGTCATGTAGTTTTTTTATCACAGCGATAAAGACATTGTACCTAATATTGCATGGTCCCATATCAATCTAGATTAGGGAAGGGTCAACAAACCGATACGAAATTACAATTAATCTGTAGAAAAACATAAAATGATACAGTGGGTGGTTTTTTTTACATAAAAGCGATATCGAATTAGGCAAGAATCTAAGGGACTGAGAAGCAAAAAGCTATAGGTAATATACGATTTAAAAAGGCATCAATATTTTGTCAATATAAGACGTGGGAGAAAAACTAAGGCCAAACATTTTGATTACTACCTCATATTGGAGTTAAAAATATTTTGGCATAACATAATTTATTTATTTACCAAGCTTTGCTTTGCTTTGCTTTTTTATATGAAGAAGAATATTTTTTGAAATTAACTTTAGTAACGACTGGTATACTATATTTATATATCTTTGCTAATATATTCGTGATAAAAATTTACTCCACACGTGTGATGTGAGTTCTAATATTATAATCCTTGCTATAATGTTATAAATGCGAGAGTAACTCTTCTTGTCCCTTTGGGAACAGATCTTATTTAACTTGGCATGGAGGTAGTTTGAAGCCTGAGTTACAGTTTTATTTACTCAAAAAGCATTAAAAACCGAAACGTCCACGAAAATGCTCAAACATTTGAATAACAAAAACTGATTTTGTAGCATAAATATCTAAAAACAAAAGGCGAACGTTTTTTAATATCTTTAATTTAATTGTTAGTTCGAAGTAAGATGAATGTAGTATCTAGTATTCTAGATGCAGATCTACTTATAAATAATAATTGTACAAGCATTTCATTTCCATTTGCAATTTTCTCGTGCAACGGTTTTAAAATCCATTATGTAGCACGGAAAATAATTATGTCAGTCGTTTTAAACAGAACGCGCTACTGGTTTACTGAGAGGATCGTTTAAAGCACTATTTCTTTGATGTGGAACTGATATTTAATAGATAGTTTACCAGCTTATAAAATAAACGAAATGGGACGAAATTCCAAGTATGGAAAACCTCTCCTCAACCTGAGGGCTCTGGAGTTGAGGTGTTGAATTACGAGTATTGTTTACACATTGGTTTTTAGCTCTCACTACTGGGAAATTCATTATATTATTTAAAGCCAAAACCAGTAAATACATATTTATTTGTACCTTTTCATTAAATTAAATGAACGTCAAACAAATTAAGCCTTCGTTATTTTACCATCCCTACAATACCGATTCTGCCCAAAAGTTCTGTAACTAATGAATATCTACCACAATTAATTTTCAAAAAGCATTGACTATGTATAAAAACTAAGACTTACCCCACGTTTTCACCCGCGTTGAGACCCTACAGGATTTTTTTTACAATAAAATCCTAATTCCTACTAATATTATAAATGCGAAAGTTTGTGTGTGTGTGTGAATATTTGTTACTACTTATCACCGTAACTACTAAACCGATTTTCATACAATTTGGAATGGAGATAGCTTACAACCTGGATAAACACATATGCTACTTTTTATCCCTGAAAAAGTTTCTTGCGGGATAACGAAAAGATGCAGGTGAAACCGCGGGGCACAACTAGTATAGCATAAGATGATCAAGGACAGTGTAGCATTTAAAATGAAATATATTTTTAAGATGGTATTACTCTGTTTTGGAGATACCTACAGGAAACAACTTTCATCATCATTATCATCATCAGCCTGTATCAGTCCACTGTTGGACATAGGCCTCTCCCAAGGTACGCCACTGAGCCCGTCTTCGGCTCTTCTCATCCAACTACTGCCAGCTACTCGGCGCACGTCGTCGCTCCACCTTTTCGCAGGGTGTCCTACACTACGTTTGCCAATGCGCTCAAAAACACGTCTACCCCAGCGGTTGTCGGTAAACTTACCTCTTTAGAATATTAAAGTGTGTAGGTATATATAGGCCTCTCTACTTACCATTTTACTTCTCTCACCTTTTTGTCGATGTTAAAGATGTAATTCTCTGGATCTAGACTAAGAAAATATTTTATGAAGCGTTTCTTTTGGAGTTCGTTCCCTAGTTTGCTTTCAATTTCGCTTAGTGGACCAGTTTCTTTTGAAATTGATGTCAAATACAAAGAGAGAGAAGGCGGCGAAAAATTACAAAAATTTAGGTAATTGTGTCAAGTGAATTTAGGGTAGATTTGTTTTGGCAAGTGATTGCTGAAGTGGAAAGTAGATTAAAATGTTTGGAATGGAAAAGTCAACTCGGAGAACTACGCCTTCGGAAATTACTCTTAGCAATTAAAACTAATTAGGTTATTTGACGCTTTACCATCGCTCAAAACGGAGAAGGGAAATCATCGTGAGGAAACCGGCTAAGAACAACAACATTCTAGGGCATGCGACATCTACCAACCCGCACTGGCCCGCGTGGTAGATTACGGTCCATACTCTCTCTTCTAAGGAAGGTCTGAGTCCCAGTGGAAACGTAATGGGCTGTTGATGGTTTTTTTAATGCAAATAAGTGACTAAACGAGCAAATCACTGATGGTAAGCGTAACGATTGCCCACTACAGTTCAGTACGATCCTATGAATTTCAGCAGTTCAAATTCCTACGCGGCAAAGCACAGCGCTCGTCGCCATAAGATATTTAATTTCCGTATGCCCTGTAATTTCACTGGAAACATTCCCGTTAATTTGGAAACTATAGTAAAGGACATCTTCCCTTGGACTTGTTGACACTTGGGCCAATACAACCCGGAGGGTTTGTAGTCTATACTGGCGATTTAATAACTAGCAAATGTCAGGTACCTCCCCAGGTGGATTTAACAAAAGAGGTATTCTGTGAGATAACTCTACTACATCAGAATAAAACATAGCCTATAATACTCTTAGATAATGTATAGCTTCCTATTAGCAAAAGAATTTGGGGAATGAGATCAGTAATTTAGAAGATTAGTCTCTAAATGCAAATAAACAAACCTCTTTATAATAAATATACTAGCGTTTCCCCGCGGTTTCACCCACGTGGACTACATTTATCGCAATAAAAAGTATCCTCTGTCCTTCCCCAGGGCTTAAACTATACCAAATTACCAAGATCGGTCAATGAACAAACAAATCTTATCTCTTTAGATATTAGTAGAGAAGTATTTATGGTATAGAATTAGATATCATTGGGTCTAATCATGAATTAGTATTTAAGTTCAGTTAGGCAAGCGCCTCGACAACATCTGTCGCTGCACTCCCGCCGCATATTATTTTAGCTTTAAACAGTAACAAACTTGATAATCACCGATACGCTTTCAGTTATAAACTTTTCTACGTGACCTATCGAAAATGCATCGGATGGTAAGAAGGCTTAGACGAGCTGACTTTAAAGCAGTTTTGAGCGCTAAGCGCGATGTGCATTTACCCCCATCCCAGTCTACATAATGCACTGATCCCTCCCGTGTCACAATATGTTCTAACTAGCTGTTCTTCGCGGTTTCACCCGTGTGGCTTACAGTTTATTGTGATAAGAAGTACATTGTCCTTCGCCAAGGTTCAAAGTATCTCTGAATAAATTACATCAAGATCAGTCTAAAGGTATTAGACAAACGGACAGACAGAACGAGTTACTTGCGCATGTATATTATAAGTAGGTAATAATGGTATGGATGAAGACGTTATATCATAGACTATATAATAATTTTGTGTTTCAGTTATTAATTAGTTTTAAGTTTTTATTTAAATTGCAAACGTATCGCTTGGTCATATTAACTAAAATTGTTAAACTGTAGACAAAATAGAAAATATGCCAAACATTAAATAGAATTGAATTGTGTCTAAACACAGAATTATAACTCAAAGGTGACTGACTGACTGACATAGTGATCTATCATCGCACAGCCCAAACCACTGGACGGATCGGGCTGAAATTTGGCATACAGGTAGATGTTATGACGTAGGCATCCACCAAGAAAGGATTTCGATTAATTCTACCCCCAAGGGGATAAAATAGGGGATGAAAGTTTGTATGAAACTTTGTCAATTTTAAGCCGATCGGGCTGAGACTTTGCATGCATAAAGCTTTAGCCCACGTGGGTAAAACCACGGGCTAGTAACAGCTAGTGTATAATGTAGTATATACCTACCTACTACTCAGAGCCTTATGGCCGTTCCTAATAACCGATCCGAACCGAAAAGGTTAGCACTACTAGAGATCGACATTTGACATTAATTCTTTGGAGGTTATGTCAAATTTCTATGTCCAGTAGGGCAAACCGTGGATAGATCGGTTATTAGGAACGGCCGTAAACTGTTTACTTGAAATCGTTAGTCTTCCCAAGATTAATATACAAAATAAAATGAAGCGCCAACACTATTCCCCTGCGGTTTACGTTATGTTTCTTTAATTTTCTGTGGATTTATAAGCCACCGCTTTGAGCTAAGACTTTCAATTTGCGTTCCGTCGACATATTTCTGCGTTTCGTTGTGCACGAATTATGTCGAAACGCGTATTTCATAACGAAGCGGTGAATTTTAATGCGGCTGTAATTACATTTTGAGACCTACTTTTTCTTCGTTATGAATACTAGAAGTTTATTTATTTGGTTACGATACAATGGGGGCCTTGATGATCGTGTAACTTCATAAAATAAAGCGTAGTTGCAATTCCGGAAGGTTATCGGATAACATCTGAGTAGCTATCAGTAGCTATAGCAGCTGTTCATGCGGGAAGTGGTACGGGAGGGGTGTGTTGACGTCACGAGACATCCTTCAGCGTAATCCACGGATTTACTACACGGCACGCTACGCACGTGTTTGTAGCCCCGCTTTGTATGAAAATAGTAGCATCATCCACTGCGACTCACGATCACGCTACGTGCATATGCGTAGCTTTATAACGTAACCAACTTATGTGTAGCTTGCTTGGATGCGTTGCGTTGCTGATGCAGCTCAACCCGGCGCGGCACACGCTATACAATATACATGCGGCACACGAAGGCGTCGCAACGTGGATCTATGCTCATGCGTTGCATGTGTAGAAAAATGAAGCTTCGCAGCTAATGTGCGTAGCCTTTGCGTGCGTAGGTACTCAATGCAGCAGTGGATTAGTGGCTTCATTTCTACCATACCGCTCTAATACCGAAGAGAATTATTAAGGAAGGACTGTTGTGTGTCCCTTCCTGGCGAATGGTTAAATAAATAATAATAATTTTGACCTACATTTATACCCAAGATTAATTTTTATAAAATATTTAATGTACTTAATACGTGTAATCGGTGCAGAATTTCATTTTTCAACAAGAGCGCTTAAGTTTTGAGAGTCCGCCTAGGTGTTCTAAATGTAACATCCACCACTATTGTGCAAGGCGAAGCCTTCCCATCAAAGTCTATAACAAACAGCGAGAAAACTGAAATAAGTTTACGATATAGCATCTCACTGTATTTTAAAATGTAACTAGATAAGTTTTTAAAAGTTCTGCGGTGGCAGCGGCAGTCGCGAACGAGACTTTGCCACCTTTCTCAACAGAATTTTCACTATGAATTCGAATTTAAATTATACTTTGAAACAAGTTTCGGTACAATGTATCATTTTGTCTCGCTACAATAAATTCTGTGCGCATAATTTAGCAGTACCTTTTTGGGTATATTACACTGCCCTTTTGAATACTAAGTAGTGTGGCAATGCCCGAAAGAAAATGTACTTAATTGGATTTACTACGTTCAAAGAGAGTATTTTGGGTGGCATTAACTCATCATGAGTAGTGTCGAATAATTATATAGGTTTCTAGCTGTTTCACTCGCGTGGTCTACAGTTCATCTCGATAAAATCATCTCGATAGCCTATGTCCTTTCTCAGGCTCTAGACTATCTCTGTACCCATTTTCATTGGTTCAGTTTAATCGGTTCAGTAGTTTAAGTGTGAAAAACAGACAGACAACGTTACTTTCGCATTTTCATTATTAGTATTAGTATTTTTTGCAACCAAGGCCACTTGAAAAGTTGAAAGTCAAGACCAAGATAAAATTGTAACATCGATGCACGGTATTAAACAAACATGGGATAACATAACATGTTTATAAAGATGTCGTTTGAACACATTCTATTGGCTCGAAGGTTTGGGAGGAGCTAGCACATAGGTCGTCTTGGCAATAGCCAAACACGAAAAAAGATACCAATGCCCTCCTGAAGGCCAACTTACTACTATAGTACATGTAACCGGGTATTTAAAACCATATTTGGTTTAAGCGAGCCACATTAGGTAGAAAACTATAACAGTTTTTGGGGCCACTGTCATCAGCATCAATCGGTATGAATATTGTTAGAAACATTAAGGCTGCCGGATTAAATATTGCCCTTATTATGGATACTCTAGTTTAATCTTAATCTAAAGCAGACTACAATCTGATCCGAACACTATACTAATAAAATACCTAGAAATCAAATTAAATAGATGAAATACGAACGCAGATAAAAAAGAGTTCAATAAAATTAATTTGGTTAATCCATTTAACTCAACTCAAATGTTTGAGGTTCACACGTTTCAACAACGCCGTGTGATGTGCAAATAGAGTGAACCAAAAATTCGCGTGTTATCCCGCCAAAATATAACTGGATACGGGGTGAGTATTTGATTTCATTACCCTGTGTAAACATGGCCCCATGACTCGAAGCAAGCACGTAGTGAGGTTGCGACCTCGCAGTGATGTCACACAGTTTATATAACGCGTATCATCGTATCATAAGAAATAATAACTTTCTTAATTCGTCAATTTTCTTTGCGATGCGTATGATGATGCTATATGCTATACCTATCGTAGTGATAGGCGCTAAAGATTGGGCTCAATGGCGTAAGATGAAAGAGGCCTATGTCCAGTAGTGGACTGAAATAGGCTGATTAAAATAATGATGATGATATTTTCACTACATTGATAGAAAAGAAAATTAATAATATGGGAACAACATTTCAACGTAAAGTCAAGTAGTCAGGCCAAACGTCTACAGTGAAGATCGCTACATCCAAGCTACATCCCGTACAAAATGGTATCCAAAATGCAATACAAATTATGTTATGTCACAAGGCATTTACGATTGCAGAAAAAGAAAAGTTTGCGTTGGCTAGCCCCCCTGCACAATCTTTCGATCAACGACGTCACTTAACACAAGGAGACTAAACCTTAAACGTTACCCTGTAGATATAACGGCCGGTTTCATTTCAATAACCTATCTATCCACTGTTGGCTCTACTGGAGAGGAATTTGACATAAGCTCCATAGTAGTAATGTCAAATTGTCTTTAGAGATAGAGAGATCAGCCTACTAGTAGGGCAAAACGTGGATAGATCTGTTAGTGAAACCGGCCTATAAAAAAGAAGACATTTCTACCAAAATCTGATACCTAAATACGCCACTACGATACAAGTGGTGGGGTAGCAGCACAGAATACACATCACAGACAGAAATTGTTTAGTTTATGCTAATATTTGACGAGGTTTTTCGTATGTAGTGTCGCGCAGTGAGTTATTGTGGCTGCTCCAAAAAGATAACATTAGAGGTCGTGACCATGCTTGAAAAGGAGAAGGGGGGAATAGGAGAATGATATAAATTTAGGTAAGGGGTCGTCTAGGTCTAATAAAAGAACTGTCTGAAAACTTGGTTATATTTAGGAAATTAAACGTTGCGGTGATCGTCTGTTTACAAAGAGAGATGTTTTTTTTTAGTATGTACATTTGACCACAAGTCACCTGATGTTAAGTGACAATGTGGCCAAGGTGGCATTACGCTTAACCTGGATTGGGAAATAATGTACCATAGTGTAATTCATTCGTAATATTAAAAGGAAACAGTTTCGTTTATTTATCAGGGTAAACTGAATCAAAAGGACGATGAAACTTGACTTATGAATGCAATCGTTTGGTTCAGTCTTTAATTACCGATAACTATTACACGCTCATTTTGTTATCCATGCTAATATTATAAATGCGAAAGTAACTCTGTACGTCTGTCCGTTTGTTTGCCAAAGCCACTGAAAAGCTAATCTTGATGAAATTTGGTATGGAGATAGTATGAACAAAGGGGATACGTTTCACCGCGATAAATTGTTGGTAAAAGCCGCGAGGAACAACTAGTGATTCATATTTGAACATTCTACAAATGCTATACCTATAAATCCTAACACTTATTATAAATGCGAAAGTAAGTTTTTTTGTTTGTCGGATAATGGATTGTCCTTCTTTCACACAACATCGGAGCAATGAATCAACCTGATTTTTTGCATGTAGATAGTTAATAAGCAAGAGAGTGATAAAGGCTACTTTTTAGTCCTGAAAATAATAATAAATAACGGGGCACACAAATTGAAAATTGACCTAGCCCCAAGTTAAGCTCGAAACTTGTGTTACGGGTACTAGACAACGATATGCATACTTATACAGAGAAATTAATACTTATATAAATAGATAGCTCACAGAATTAGCAAGCTGAAGTGGCAGTGGGCTGGTCATATAAGCCGCAGAACCGACAACCGTTGGGGTAGACGTGTTCTTGAGTGGAGACCGCGACTTGGCAAACGTAGTGTAGGACGCCCTGCGACAAGGTGGAGCGACGACTTGCGCCGAGTGGCTGGCAGTGGTTGGATGAGAAAAGCCGAAGACCGGGCTCAGTGGCGTATCATGGGAGAGGCCTATGTCCAGCAGTGGACTGATACAGGCTGATGATGAATCTAAGACGGACGGTTATGATGGTACGGTATTCAAAATGCACGGTTTCTGTGGAAATTTCCACGTGAATGAAAGTAAGAGGCACGCACACCTAGCCTTAAATAAACAGAGGCGATACCTAAACATTCTGAAACAGTTCCTTGCTATGTGTAACTTAATTTATTACGTCGAGATGCCGTAGTGGGTATTCGTTCTTACGTGAAACAAAAGACAAGTCCCAAGTGACTGGCCTTCTCGTTCTAGGTACTGTATCGGCGCATACCTACAACATTGCTTGTTTCTCAAGAAATAACAGGTATTCATTTTAATCTACGTTTGTATGAACATTACTAGATGTTACTAATTGCTTTTTAAAATTTTACATGTTAACAAGTCCCACTGCTGGGACTCTGGCCTTCTCTCAAAGAGAGAGTATGGGCCGCAATCTACCACGCGAGCCCAGTGCGGGTTGGTAGATGTCGCTTGTCCTTGGACTGACATTATATATATGTAAAATTTGTTTTTTTTGGTTTGGATGAATGTTTTTATCTCTACTCACCCGATTTCAAAAAATATTTTACTAATAGTAAGTTTATCACATTATCCTTGAAAGTAGTTATCTATGTTTTGTTTCTGGTAAAGTTGAGTTTTCGGTAAGAAATCATCATCATTAGCCATCAGCCTGTGTCAGTCCGCTGCTGGACATATTAGGCCTCTCCAGGAAGTAGGAACGACACTGAGCCGGGTCTTCAGGTCTTCCCACTAGCTACTGCTAGCCATTCAGCAGAGAAAGAAATCATGCTATTTGTAAATCAAGTCACTCAAGTGAATTAGCTTACGTTGTTATATTTTGTATTAGATAAATTCCAGTAGCTCTACAAAAAAGTCCGCGACATAAAACATTACATATAACGCTTATAACGGATAGGTATGAGATAATTTCCGGTTGTCAAAATCTTTGTCTACGCCTGCAAAGCTAGGGCGGGTCGTTAGTGTAATAAGCTAAATAATTACTTCTTAACAGATGAAATAAAATGAGGAGGGTCTCAAGCCAACGTGTATGTTTTTTTGTAACATAATGATGTCCCGACGGATTACGCGATCTGCTTGGTTGGATATGAAAGCGCCACCAGTCTATTGAAAAATTACATCCTGCGATTCGTCGGGACATATATCTACTCCTTCAGAAACAATGCTCCTAATTGACATTGTACCTTGTACATGCTATAACGATGTGGAGACGAAAGCGCACCATACAATAGCTTGTGATTTTGTTCGTGCAGTTCGTTAAAACATCTCCTTTGTTGTTGTAAATAGCTTGATATATGAACAATACATTATTGTACATCATCATGGTAATTAATATCGTGTCATGTTAATGATTTTATGTCTATTACGTTGTTATAAGTTTAGTAATTTAGTTACTACGATGTTGTGCATTGTATTGTCTTTAAATAACATGTGCCTAATATTTATAGTAATTATCTGCACGGTTGCTTGGAAAATTATTAGAGCTAAGGTCGTCGGTTGTATTAATGATATACGAGTATTTCTAGCAGATATTATTGCTATTTATTTTTGCAGTGGCTCAATTTTGAGGGCTCTTTTGCAGAGTTTGCCTGAGTAAGCAACACCTTTGCCAATTATTTTACTATCCAATTCGGGAATCGAAGTATAAAAGTGCTTAATACTTTTTTTACCAAAAACGATTAAGGTTGCATGAAATAAATGATGCTATGGAACCTTCGACCACATCATGTGACTTGTGTTCAAACTTTTAGGCGGATCAGGACAGATTCGTACTAAATCAGTTGTTCATAGAAAAATATCAACTTCCGTACGAGCAAAACCGCAGGGCAAATCGCTAAACTCAAAGTCAGTTTCCAATCATAATCCAATTAGCGTTTGTAATCTCAAATCAATCAATGTACCTATTATTAAGGGTTAACTTAACCGACGAAACCATGTAGACACAAATTGGTAAACAAGCCGCTTCTCCTATACCAATGAAGATAAATTGATACTAAGAAAACATTTTTCACTATAGGATTAAAAACAAATCTCGGATAAATCGACTGACTCCGTGGCAACTCGTTACTGATACGAGCGCGGACGATAAGTGAATTCTTAGATAGTGTATTACCCACTTTATTTCTATTCTCTCAACTTTCCGCTCCGGGTCGTTACCTCCTCATCTAGTGTATCCCGCCCTTTATATCTCGCGAGCTGATACGTCGCCTGCCATAACAATGTTAAAGAAAACTTTATAACAAGTGAACTCCTTTGAAACTACAAAAAGTGGATATACATTAGTGATACTGGTAACTTATAATGAGACCGTTATACGGAGTTGGTTTTTGTTAGTTAATCCTCGTGACATGCTCTTTAGCGCATCGTTGTCTAGGTTCAAAGTACTTGGAAAGTTACCAGTTACACGACCAGTGACCTGAAAATGTGCTCTCAACGGTGGTATAAAAAACTAAAAAAACTAACTGAGATGGCGCAACGACCCAAAGTGAGTTTTGGCCTCCGATAAATAATCAAAGACGCCACTTTATGTCTGTCCTGCACCACCTCATGCCAGTCCTTCAGCTTGACTTGGAGTCATCAATTTTATTCACTTTCTCGAGACAGAAAGTATGGTGCTGTTTTCAGAACATAAGGCTTTGAGAAAAATTTAGTTAAAATTGTATGAGAAATTGTAAAAACAGAGAGACAAGCTTATACCTAGGTATAGGTGGTAGAGTCAGCGATAAAAGTAGCTGATCGTACTTGATTTGCTCAATTGTGTAATAGATCAGTAATGTTTAATGTTTAAGATGTTAAAAAGAGTCAGAAAACAGTTCACATTAAGCGATTTTTGTTGTTGATCGTACCTTATACTACTTGCCGTTTGTGAGACGTTGTAATTTGTCCAAAATTGCTCTTATTTGTTTCATACCACAAGCATCGCTGACTTTTTTCTTTCGTATGAATTAATTGATTGTTGGAGTTTTCAAGCCGCCCGTAGGCCTTCCGACATGATTTTCAAACTGGCTGACTGTGCCTTCCGAAGCACGGTATAGATCAGTTGAAAATGCTACGAATGGTACGAATAGATGATAGTCGCGCCGGCTAACAAAACAGCCGGATTAAATCCATTCAATAAACCCTGACTACGCAATATTTGTTTCAGCAATCGAAACTAAAAGAGATTTATCGCTTCACATGCATGCACAATTGTACAGTCAGCAACAAGCTGATCATACTCGATTTTTCAAATGCGTATTAGATCTGTATCATTTGTTTCCTTACAACTGAAAAGGTTGCGTTTGACCATAGCACAACACACGATGATGTTAAGTGGTGTTTAAGATCATAAAGTGAATCGGAAAATTTGTTTTTGTTCAGCGACTTTTGTCGTTGACCGTACCAACTCGTAAGTTCTGCGAATAGTTTTATTTACTCTAACGTTTTTGGGTGCAGATGAAACTAGCTGATCGCATTCGGCATCCGAAAAAACTGTCTGGAAATGCAAAACTAAATTGGAATGTAAATTAAACCCGCCCGTTCTGTGTTCCTCTCGATTCTCGATACACCTGATTACTGGAACGAACTTCAGCATCCAAATGCTAAAAATCTGAGCGGGTGCTTTAGTATTTTATGGTTAAAATACTATTTGTAACTACAAAATGCTAGAAAAAATCCGTTTTAGCTGAAATCGACTATTTTTTATGGAACTTTTAAATAACATTTTTATTTTCTATCTGTTTCAAAGGTACCTACATCGTTAAAATGAACACATCGTATTGACATAGTATTTTTTAAAAGCCACAAAGTTGTTAAAAAAAGTTAATATTATGTTAATGTCCAGATTCTATCGATTTGTACATTTTATTTCTTTCGCCAAGCACCTATGTGTTGGCAGATCCACTTGAGAGCAATTTCCAAATGCAGGTGAAGCTTGACGCCACCATCGACCGCACAACATCAGGAGAGTAGTCAAGCGCTACCTCTTAAGTAAAAAAAAATTGTACGTGAGCTAATAAGTATTCTTTGAGAATAGTAAAAACTCATTATGACATTCTGGAACTATTTTATTTATATAAACAATGCTCACTCTACAACAGTCATTTGAAATATACTAACAGAATAGTTACATGGTCCCCAGTCTGGAAATTTCAAATTAACTTTTCAGATTGGAAAACTCTGAATAAGCCATGGGACAACAAAGCAATTTACGCTAAAAATACCAACAAAGTTGCTCTTTGTTTCTGATATATAACAAATTCTCACTCTTATACCTAAAATAAGATATCAAATCATATAAAATAAAAACACCTGCAAGATTTATTTAGTGGATACAACATGTAAACACTTTGTAACGTCAAACTTAAAACTAGCTGTTCAAACCTCCTTTCGCAGGCAAGAAATCTATAACAAGTATTTTTTTAAGTACGATCACATAAGGTACAGTCAGCGATAAAAGTAGCTGATCATACTCAATTTTACAAAAGCGTATTATCAGTAAAGTTTGAGTATTTTTTGCAACTTACAACGTTTGACCACGACACAATACACCTGATGTTAAGTGATGATACGGTTGAACTTTAGTGTTTAAGATGATGAACGTAATCGTTAAAGGTTTGTTATTGTTCAGCGACTTTTGTCGTTGACTGTCTACTTATTGTCCACGTGGGTGAAACCACGGGGAACAGCCTATAACTATAGATAAATATATCAAACTAGCTGTATCTAGTGGTTTCGTCCCCATGAATTATAGGGCTGCCACAAAATTAGGATTTTCCTACTCTTTAAACTTTAACATTCCACTTATTTTTACTCCCTTTATTTTATAGCAATTCCCGCGCTATTTTGTACGTGTTTCCAATCCCAGCTTTCTAATGTCACAACGCAATCTCATCTAATTTTTTAAGTTGAAAGTACTGGATTGTTCTTTAAGTAAACAATTTCTAAAGAAAGTAAATTTTCTTTCTAAATCTTTAACGAAAGGAGTCAACTTTCACACGCTATCACGTGATAATATTGAGTGAATTGTACATAAACAATTTATCAAGACTAGGTAATAGTCGAATTCACGTGGAGAGGGTGCCGTTCCATTCCGTTTTCAGTGAAAACTTCAAGACCGGAAATTAATTAAAGATTTTCTTTAAACTATAAGCGAAAACACTGAGAACCATATGTTTCTTGTTTTTTATGATTCATAATCTTAGACTCTATTAAATTATACAGCACTAGCTGTTCCCCGCGGTTTTACCCGCGTGGGCTACAGTTTATCACGATAGAAAGTAGCCTATGTCCTTTTTAAGGCTCTAGACTAAGACTATCTCAGTGCCAAATGTCATTTAAGTCTGAGTAACTTTCACATATAAAATATTAGTAGGGAAGTACGGATTGGAGATTTTAATATAAGACATTTTCGTTCAATTGATTAGGAAAAATAAGCTGTAACAGATGAACTGAAAGAAGACACGAGAGTCTCAAAGGTTTATATTAAATCAGATGTACGGAACTCTAAAAATGATGAAAACACCACCCAATTACTAAAGGAATTGTTTCGATTCAGCCCAATATAAAATCATGCTTCATTATAAGATAAATCAAGGCTACAACATTCTTAGAAGTAATAAACCGTTTACATAATTTGCGTCCCATAAAAGCGAAATATATTCTACCAATCCTGAAAAAGTTTCTGTAAGAGTACAAATAGGGGCATGAATACAAAATCTTCGTTTACGAAATACATAACTCTCTGGAGTCTGAGAAACATATTATTGTCCTACATATACGAATTCCTTGAGAATGATTACATTTAGGAATTCAAAACTTCATTTTTAGTATTTCTTTGTAGAGCACCTGGTTAAAGCGATGTGGGGCAAATTGCAGCTGTATTTTGAAGCGGTGATAAAAGTAGTGACGTTGGCTTGCAACTGGTAGAATGTAGGTCTAAATAATTCAGCGAGCTTGAACTTTGAGAAAAACATCGTGATAAAACTTCAGCTTGGTAGTAGGGCATTTTCCAGTGATCACCTGACTCGTGACCAATCTTACGAATTTGCCACCGGTGTAAGTGCGCCCGCTGTAATTTTTGTTATGACATGAAACTTAAATAAATAAAATAAAATATGTAGCTTATACATACTAATATAGAGAAATAATTACATGGTATTTTTGATCTACTCGTAGGTTCAATCATTATAGCATCGAAAGGGCAGCCGAGCGTACCAATCCCACGTATTCTTATTCCTTCAACATAAACCTACTTCAATTTTATAGACCGTAAAACGTTCGATGGATAAAAGAATTATTTTAAGCAGATGAAGAAAGGGAACATTATTACATTTGAATATTATTTTTATTTGTCTATAGGTATCTATTACATTAGTGTGAAATACGGATACTTTTACAGTTCAAAAATCACTTCAATTTTAACCAAGCAATTTTCTTGCTTTGAAACTTGTGTTATGAAACGTAGAGAGACGCAGAGTGATCGGCTGGTAAAAAATCATTTTTAGTAATTTTTTTAACCTATAGCGTCACACTGCTGGGCAAAGGTCTCCCCCATTTCTTTCTAGATATCTGAATCCTCGAGATATTTTCAGACTATTCCACTTCAATTTTAAAATATGTCAAGGACGTTCCGTAGCGACTGGACAAACTCTACAAGTACGTTTTTTTTAAACCTGAGCTCGCTACAAATATTGAACATTGACTATCTAGAAAATTAATCGAAGTCGTTTTTAAGAGCTTTAATCCGGATTTGCACGTTATTTTCTTTGTAAAATGACCTGAAGCGATGATGGCAGTAACTTTGAGTTGAAACTACTGGAAACTGCATGTAGCTTGAAGGAAAACATCGATATGAAAGTTATGAAACCATGACTTGGTGGAAGGGTTCTATTTAATGTTTGCCTATGGTTTGCCTGCTAAACCAAGCACCTATCGGTGTGTTTCTCTCTTTGAGAGAAGAAGGCTTCTATCCTAGCACTGACAACGTAGGATAATGATAGTTAAATATGTATTATGAAAATAAATCTAAAAAGAAAAATATTTTCCACCAAACAAAACAATACCTTAAATTGTTTGTTTAACATAGAATTGTTTATAATACAGAAAGTGTTCGCCAAATGCCACGTTGGCGTAATAGAATAACGAGATTACAATACATTATGTAAAGAGGTTCAAGCTTTTTATTGAGTGAAGAGAAAAATCGTAAAAAAGAGTTTTGCAATATCACGAACCAGACCACTTTTATAGTGATCTACCCAACCTTATTAAGTCAGCTTCCGACCCTTCTTAGGCTGAAGTTTCACTGTCTGCGAGTTAAGATAGGCAAGTAAAAGAGGTGGTTCTAAAGTACTTTAAGTACTACTGTCCGTCATTTAGCCCAATCCAAGTGACGCTATATAATTATATTCGACCACATCATCACTTAAATTTCAGATGACTTGTGGTCAAAAACTACTGTAAATTATGGTACCATTTATTATTTTCAACATTAGAACCTTTTCTAAAATGTACATGGAGTATTTAATGCCACATTAAAAAGTAAATCCTTTTACTATTTGGCATAACCCACTAACCACAACAGGGCTTTGATTTTTGTGGGTTTGTGAATGATGTGTAAATATACAATATCCGTTTCATTAAATGAATTACGAATGTTATTCGAAGCTGATTGAGCAAATGAGAACAATATTATAATAATAATAAAGTAATATTTCAATATACAACCATGCGGTGGTGGCAAAACCGTAACACATGCGCATTACAAGGCTTCGATACCAAGTTCATCAAAATTCAAAATTCAAAATTCAAAACTTTTTTATTTAATAGGATACATTGTGATCACTTTAAAAAGTCAACTTAAAACTAGCTACGCCTGTTCCAACCTCCTTACGCTGGCAAAAGAACAGGCAAGAAACGCCCGGCAGGTAATTTTTTTTGGCGCGATCACTTTGACAATTTTATTCTTATTACTAATTGATTGAATTGGAGCAAGTTCACTAAAATCCCAAGCTTTTTTTTTGATCATGAAATACCTATGACTTTAATAAGTAACCTGTGCATGGATTTCCATCTCAAAAAGAAAAACATCGTTAGAAAACCGGCATGTCCAGGAACGACTACATTCAAGGGCATGCGGCAACTAGACTCGCACTAGACCAGCATTCGCATGGTTGATTTTGGCCCATACACTCAAAGGGAAGTCCTGTGGTCCAAAAGTAGACACGTTATAGGCTGATGAAGTTGATGATGATGGTGGTTTTGTAGAATAACTTATTATCAAATTGATTTGATTTTAAACGTAGCAAAGACCGTCATTCAATATTCACAACCGGACCTTGATGTGAAGAGCAAAGATAGTCGAGATGGTATCGCTACGAACTCACAATGGAATCTCAGCCTTAACTCCCCTCCAAATGTTTATGAAAGTGAAAATGTCTTTAAATGCACCTGCTCTCAAGTTACGAAAGAAAAATTGAACTGGTAATTGTTAAAAAATATAGCACTTAATTGCTTTGGACTTGGTGAATGCAAATGTTAATTTAATTCCGGAGTTTCCATTTGCGTTAATACTGGGGTGACTTTTGTTGTTGGGTAATTTTTCCTAACTTAGCACTTTAGCTGGTATATTAGTATAAAATAGATTAAGGTCTTTTTGCAACAAATTTGGTCAAATATAACATTTATTGAACTAATTAAGTAAAACTATGACTAATAATTAATTAGCAAGCGTATGATGCTATAATTTTGACAATTTGTAAGGCATTCTTTTTTTACAACGATGTAGCCCGGTCCAGGTATAGCGTGGCGCCATTTTCGACCACATCGTCACTTAACATCAGGTGACTTGTGGTCAAACGCTAACCTGTAAGTAGTAAAAACATGACTAGTGTTTGACTACGATCTCACCTAATAGTAAGCGACGATGTGGTCCAAGATGTAGCACGTTTGTCTTCACAAAAGCTATTAGATGAATAAAATTCTCCTTTTAGTAAAGAGTTTTTATTGGCTTGCATTAAGGTTTATTTCAACATAACAATCTTCCAAACAGACCATTTCTTCAGCCTTTCCAATAGAGACTTACCAATATTTTTTAACATCCCGACAAAAAAACTGTTCCCAGCCACTCGTCTCCAGCAATTTCTTTTTACTGGAACCAAAAATCCCCGAAAACTCACCGAGACGTTACAATTATAATAAAATTTGCTCTTGCGCGCTCTACAAAGTATTAGCAGACGTTGGGAGCGTTTATGTATACCGCCAATTTATAGCCGTGTAATATCAGGACAATTGCTATGTGAAGCCAACGAGACTCAAGGAATGTTGCTACGTCTCCCTCTAATTTATTAGACGTAATATTCGCTTCGCTCCCGTCGAGACGACGTCTCCACGCTCGACTCCCACCTGAAACATGCTCGAGAAACATACAGCTTTAAGAGTATAATCTTTATTACCTACTGGTACTCACAAAGAGTTCCTTTATTTTATTCCCGGTTGCGGCGGAGGTAATATATCCGGGATTACGTGCTGCCATGAAATATGCAGAATCTCTGAGCGGAGACAAATATATGATGTTTCTTAAGCAGCGTTGCGGATTTCAAATCGCGTATGTATGTGCTATTTTTAACGAGATTCCTAAGACAATATTTTCAGCAACATGGTTCTGCTTGCCATTTCTCGCTGCTGATACTGAATGATCGTCCAATACCCGAACTCTGAACGTTCCTCCGCATCTGGGAAAACTTGACGTATCTATAAAACATGCCCACAATACGATCGTCCAACTTTAAAATAAAGTTGGCATTATATAATTGCAGGTTAGAACGATTACGAAACTAGAAAATGTAAAAAGAAAATTTGTTAATCCAATAGCGTTTTCGTTTGTATCCCAAGGTACAACAAAGGGATAACAAAGGGTATAATTATAAGTGCTTTAAAAGATTGGTTAAGTAATAACAATAATAATAACGCCTACACGATCCCCCTTAGTCGGGTTCTAACAACAACCAGACACGGAACAAATACTTACTTGGTTTTATTGAAAGCATAAATATTTGTCCCGTAGCGGAAATCGAACCCGCGAACCCAAGCTTTGCAGTCAGCCGTTCGCTCATTGCGCCACACAGGTCAAACTAAATCTAAAAAATATTCATTTTACTGGATTCAAAATCACTTTAAAACGTCAATCTGAAAACTACGCTTGTTCCAACCTCCTTTAATACGCCGCCAAAAGAACCGACAAGAAACGGCTAACAGGTTAGTTTTTGGGCGCCCCCACATTTATAAGTCGTCAGTAATAATTAAGATTAATTCGTCTCCGTATGGAACCGTGGCTGGAATTATTGATTGCGAAGGCCTCACCGCTTCAGGAATTAATAAAATTAATTATGCGGTTGTATCAAAATATACCGAGCCACGCTGCCGCGGTTTGATCTTCTACGTAAACCAGATGGTGTGCCTTACTGCGGTGAGCAAAATTATAAAATTCATTGAATTAATTGAATATTTTTTACTACTTACGCAGGGTAGCTCTTGACCACAAGTCATATGATGTTAAATGACGATGTGGTCGAGCGTGGCACCACCTTACACTTGTATGGGGAACTGGCTCACTAATTAGGCTGCCGGAATACACCGATACACACTTGGCGACTCAGGGTCGTAGCTAGCCAGGCGAGCACTAGAAAATGTCCTACCACCATGCTATAGTTTCATCACGACGTTTTCTTTCACCGAAAGCTCAAGCTCATTGTAGGATTTGAACTACTCAAACCCGCGACCTAAGGATCACAATCCGCTGTCACTACCACTGAGTCATCGAATTAAATTTCGAATTAATTGAACGTATTATTGATTCGGCGCTTTACTGAAACGCTAGTGTTTGCTTGGCTTCACGATTCAGCATTGTGATTCAACGAGGAAATGCCGTTTGCATACGCTGCCAACTGATCCCTATAACAACAGATCCCTGTTTAATGAAGGTTTAATTATTTTATAGGTTAGTGGTAAATTGTTATGGAAAAAGGATGTAGGTACTACTATTTGTATTTGAATTAGTAACATAACTCATTCTGTCGGAGTCTTTGTTTCCCGATAAGTGTAATTAGGAAATTTTCAAGTCGAGAATGAATAGATATCTTCTAGGCAAGCATGCTGCGTCATCGACCTCATCAGGAGTTACTATCAGGTGACACTGTGGAAAAATGCTTACGTAATGCCTATGCAAATAAATATCATAAAGAATCTAAGAAAATGCATTTATTTAACTGGCTATTTAACTCTGAGTGCTGCACTCAGAGACTCCACTTAACGCTAATTAATTATTAGCATTAGTTCTGTCAAAATCCATACAAAATAACGTTTAATGCTAGTTAAAATTTTACTGGTGTCTCTTATTAGGTGGTAAGTCATTTCCTAAATATGCCGTTGATAAATGACTGGACGGATGGACTGGACTCAAGCAAGGAAAATAATAAAACAATCGAGATGAATAGTTTTTTAATTCGTTACCATTTAAGCATTGAGGCGAGAGTCTAGACTGTAGACTCTGGATCCAGCCTCTTGGCCTCACGGATAAACATAACTTGGCAATGACACCGCAGAATAGTGCTACCGAAATGTGGATTTTTTAAATTGCTTTCTTTTGTCATTGACATTGCTTTAGTGCGTTGGCTGAAGATTCAAAGCTATTGTTGTAGGATTAGCGTTAAAGGCGGCCTCTGAATTTACGAGAAAACTTATAGAAATGTTACCAATTTATTTTAATGGTGCGGTAGATTATTCACTGTGTTTCTGTAGACAGGCAAGGTAAGGGCTAACTTAACAAGGTAATGTAGATACTGTACCTAACTATGTATATTGGGCTTGGAATTACTTCCTGCTTGAGGTTACTTGTGTCACTATAGTTTCTTGTGATATAATTATATTACCTGTCTAGATCCTGTGTTTGTTTGCCTTAAAAAGGTTTTGATTATGTATGAATAAAACAAATATCATCATCATCATCAGCCGGAAAGAGTCCACTGCTGAACATAGCTCCTTTGAACGCCACCATGAACGGCTAATATTATAAACGTGAAAGTTTGAGTATGGATGTATGTTTGTTACTCTTTCAAGCAAAAACTACTAAACGGATTTGAGTAAAATTTGTAATGGAGATAGCTTATACCCTGGATTAACACATAGAATACATTTTCTCCCTGAAAAAGGTTCCTACGGGATAACGGGAAGACGCGGATGAAACCGCAGGGCGCAGCTAGTATAAATATAATATAAAGATTTCAATTTGGAAGAGGTGCTACTCAGAGCAAAATGTCCTCCGTACCGTAATGAAAAAGCCATTCATACATTTCCTCAACATGGTAATGAGCTCATAAGCGTAATTAGCTCATATAATGAGCTGACATTTAATAACAATTCTGTGTCAAACTCAGCCAACAATATGATTAAATAACCGGAATCATTAATTACATTGAACATGTATGTTGTTGCGAGCGAAATAATGAAATATCTCTGTACTTTTGATTCGCATTGAATTTTCATTTCATGATGCAAAATTAAAACAAATACAAAAGGCAAACATAATGTTAAAAATACTTTATAAGGCCACACCACCTTAGGGCAGGCCGCACCGCAACGCATTACTTCTTCTCCTTCGAACATTAAACGACAGACATGCAAGTTGTTTTGAGGTGCGGCCCGCCCGTATTGTAGACTAGCTGTTCCTCGCGGTTTTACCCGCGTGGGCTACAGTTTATCGCAATAAAAAGTATCCTATGTCCCTTCCCCGGGGCTCAAATTATCTCTATACCAAATTTCATTTAAATCGGTTCAGTAGTTTAGGCGCGATAGCGAATATATTCCGTTTACTCCAAAATTATTCCCGCACTTCGGTGTCCCCTCAACGCGTTACCGGCTGTAGGTACCCATTATCCTATTTTAATTCTAAGTTAATTTTCTTGGACCGCAAGTTTGAACCGCGCAGTTAAAGGTCTTCCTGGTCCGCGACCGCACTTTACCTATTTCATAGATTCTCCCGGTGCCCCCCTCACTTCACCGCGTTTCCCGCTGCGCTGCGGTGCGGCGGTTTTATTTTTCTACTACAACTTACATTTTTAAACTCGTGATATCTTTCGAATGAAATGTCCGAATTGAATGATTCAAAAAGTTATATAAAGGCATTGAAGCAGTTTTGAATAAGAAGTTATTTATTTTGATAAGGATTAATACCAAGATACAAATAAAGAGCCTTTTCTAGCGGTGGCATTAAACTTCCAATACAATTCGAAATGCTTGCTGCAGGTGCACGGAACAAAACCAAAATGCGTCAAAGAACTAAGCGTACTTATTGTTAACTATATACGTATTAGGGGAGAGTGTGTATGAAAGAGCCAAGCTTTGAAAGAGCCGATGCGATTATCTGCCACTTTTTTTTTATTTTTTTATTACTTACAAGGTAGCGTTTGACCACAAGTCACCTGAAGTTAAATGACTATGTGGTCGAAGATGGCGTCACGCTACACCTGGATTGGGAACTGGCTCTCAAGTGAGGCTGCCGGAACACACCGATAGGCCACTTAACCTAATCCTACCATAATTCAATTTTACTCTTTAAATGGCAACACTAGACAACTGTCACCCACAGACATTTGCCAGTTTTTGGAAATCAAATGGCGTTGTAGGACTGCATTGAAAATGTTGAAGCCAAAAGTATTTTTATTTAAAAACCATCAGCCTGTTTTTTTTTTTCTTTATTTTTAAAACTGGCTCTTTCATGCACACTCTCCCCTAAGTGATCTATTAAACAATTAACAACTACCAGTAATTCCCATAGACAATGCTCGTTCCAAGCCCCGCCAGTCGAAGTTGCCGACACGCGGCTTTCAAATCTCCTAACTTGATATATCTGCAGCTCTCAGCTGCACTTATGTTATTAAGTATTGGGGCTTAGCTTACACCAACGGGCACGTTTAACTGTTTTCAAGATTGGTACAAATTTGGGGCTTCTGTGGTATAAACTTATGGTAGCTGTCATTTGTTTTTCTCATGTTGTTTGGTTCATTTTGTACCAATCGCCATCGCCACCTCCGCTACCATAATGTCTATAACCTGTCTAGTGGATTTATAAGTACAAGTTTATAGAAAGCTTCATGATAAAGAGCTCATCGAAGGATTTTATCATCAATGTTATAATCATCATCATTTTGGTTCGAAAAATAATATGGGTGCAGCGGTGTAGTCTACGAGATTTATAATCCATGACTTATGGCGACGGAATGCAATACCGTAGAGGTCTCAAGACATGACCTAAGAGATAATGTATTGGCAATTGTACCACACTAGATATATTAATTGCTTATTTTATCTAGCTACAAGAAACCTGCCTCACACCCGGGAACAACTTCAACCCCCATTTTACTTTCTAAGGGAATGATTGAAAGACCCTTTCTTAATGTACTCCTACACCACACAATCCATATACATTCCAAGTCTTGTTTCTTAGGCTTTACCGTTTAGGCTGTGTGTTGTCTGACAGTTACCTAGTACTAGAGTTTAATTAAGTACATAGAGAGATATGCAAAAAGACGACGATATTGGTAAGAGTGATGGACGCAGATGTCTAACAGCCGTTCATAGTGGCGTTCAAAGGGGGAGGCAGCAGTAGCTATGTTCAGCAGTGGACTTCTTCCGGCTGATGATGATAATGATGAAAAAAGTATTTTAGTGTCAAAAACTAACAGATATATACCGTGTTGACTGTACATAAGAGCATTCTTACAAATCTCCAGTAATCGATTTCCAGGCTTTGTTTCAGCTCCCACAGTCGAAGTTTCAAGTTTATGTTATTACTGGAGCTTAACGTATGCCGACTTGGCGACGGATGGGGTACGCTTAACTGCATCCTGCTCGAGATACCGTGTAGAGGTCGGGACACGAGTTTAAATGGTTACACAGCTTTGATGTTAGGCGAAAATGGTACTTGTACAGTCGGTGTTAACGTGACTTTACGTGACGTATTCTTCTTATTACATTTAGTTGGCAAAAACAAAAATATACAATCAATTAGTACTTAGGCTGGCTTGCACAACACGTTAAACTTTGTACCTATACCTATAGTTATACCTATCCAGACGAATCCTGACCATCCAGCAACCCTAATGGAGAGTGATATTTGCAACCTACGTAGGTACCTACGCAAAAATTGCGTAGTCATCAAAGAACGGCTCGCGAAATCGTCATCTCCTTGCCGCACCACCCACGGTTCATAACTTTTATTATAAAACATTGTTCCACCTTGATTAACAGAGGTTAAGTATTCAAAACGTATTATTTTAATTTTCAAGTCTGCAGACTTGTCAGTTTTGAAAATTTCCTGATAATTTCGTGAGTTGTAGATCCCGCATTATAATTATACATAACTAAAACAAATTAGACCAAATTGTACCTATATTATAACCCGCGGTTTCACCCGCGTAGGCTACAGCTTTATGCATGCAAAGTCTCAACCCGATTGGTTTAAAATTGACAAAGTTCCATACAAACTTTCATCCCCTATTTTATCCCCTTAGGGGTTAAGATAATCAAAATCCTTTCTTAGCGAATGCCTACGTCATAACATCTACCTGCATGCCAAATTTCAGCCCGATCCAGTGGTTTGGGCTGTGCGTTGATAGATCATTATGTCAGTCAGTCTCACCTTTGAGTTATATATATTTAGATAATTTTATAATTACAATCTATAATAATTATCCCAATCCAGGTGTAGTGTGGCGTCACTTTAAACCACATCGTCACTTAACATCATGTAACTAGTGATCAAACACTACCCTATAATATGTAAAGAAATTATTTGCTTAGTGGTAGGGCATTTTTTATATTTAGTGAAAAATCCGTACCCAAGTAGCACCTATCAGGGTATTCCGTGCTTCAGTCTGCTTTATTCGAGAGCCAGTTTCCAATCCAAGTGTAGCTTGTGCCACCTAAAACCTGGTCAAACGCAGTAAAATGTAAAAAATAATACTTGCGGTTGGTTGTCTCTCATCTCTATAGTAAACATTAGAAAACCATGTTTGTTTGTTAGTGTCAGCGCTGTTTATCTACTCTTTTTGCGGCACTAAGGGCATATCGATGTCGACGCCGACGAGTGGTTATTCGTCTTTCTTGGCCCTACCAAGGTGTTCACAAAGTTTATTCAGAATATAAGAAAAGTACCTTTTTCTTTTTTTTACTACATTGTAGCGTTTGACCACAAGCCATCTGATGTTAAGTGATGATGTGGTTGAAGGTGGCGTCACGCTACACCTGGATTGGGTACTGGCTCTCAAGTGTGTCGGCCGGAACAAACCAACCTTGTTGGAAGAGGACATTTTTCAAAGGTGTATGACTGTATGTCCATTTACGTCATAATTATCACTACCTGCCTGTCTGTTGTGTTCCCAATCAAGCGTGGCGTTTGCCTTTAACATAATCGTTATTTAACATTAGGTGATTTGTGGTCTAAAGTTAGTTGTAGCAGTGAAAGTTGTGATAAATAAAACAACAATAAAAACCTGCCAGTATTAGCCAGCGTGGTAGATCACGGTCAATACTTTATCTCAGAGAGGAGGCTTGAGTCCGATCCCTGGTATAAAATTGCCGGTGTAAGGAGGTTGAAATAGGCGTAGCAAGTTTTAAGTTTGACGTTTTAAATTCACTTTAAAATGAAAGCATTGCTCTTCCAATTGGAAAGGCTAAGCGATGAAATTACAACGTGATAGCATTAAAAAGACAATCTGAATTCCGTTCAACTAGTTACTTAGGATTCTAAGCTCGAAAACAACTCTGCTTCGAGAACACGTAGTAACTGCAGAAGTAGACTGATTGTACGGCCGTTGCTTCTCGTACTGTTTGGTCACGATCCCAGTAATCGAATAATCCACACAAGGCCGTGACGATCGAGCCTTCTATCTTCCCTCTGTCGCAGTATGTGCCAGTTACAAATGTACTAACACGTAGGTTAAGTTAATAAGACTTGACATGTATACACAGTCCTACTGCACTTCTGGACACAGGAAACTACCGTCAAAAATGCACCTTATTATTATCTGCTTGAAATTGAAATTTGAACAGCTTTTCAAATTAAAATCGGTTTATGTCTTTACGTTTTGCTTTCTATTTTACCCACGACGCAACGGAGACGGTATATGCGAAGATGCTTGTTGAATGACTTACATTTATTAAGATTCTGTGGGTGCTACTGTAAACTACCTTCGATATTTTTAATATAAACAAACATTGTCTAATCGAAACATGGTGAAATGTGAAAAAATGTAGACCTACCAACTGCTTTTGCACTGTAACCTGGCCTTTCTATTCTCTCTATTGGAGTTTAGAGAATTGGTGCATTGTTCGTATATACCAATTCTACTTTGAACTTTATTTCTGCGTATTGTAGAGTTCAAGTTAACGAAAAGTCTGTACTATTATCACCTTTAGAAAGTACCTATGACTGAATCATGTTACGTATACACATCGAAATCGAGAGTGTATTGAGATTGTAGTAACCGCTGGCTCTTTAAAAATAATTTCTATTATCTGTATGAGTCAATTAAATTCTTGTTAGTATTATATAAAAAAAATTCTAACATGTTAGAGAATCTTTTGAGCGATAAATGGAAATAACGAAATTCTAGCTAGTCAAAAACACACCGTTAAGCGGTCGGTAATTAAATACGAAAATTCACCGTAGAGATATAAGACGTGTTCTCACGCTGGCATTTCCTTGAAAATCCATAACTGCCTCGTCTTTGAATTTTCGTAAAGAGGTTTTATTACTTACTTTCCTCAATAACAATTTCAACGTGCAAAGAGTGTGCTGAAGCATACAGCCAAAAACGTAATATAACCAGATTCAAACAGATATACCTACAAACAAATTTCGTCAGACTGAAAAAACATAGCGTCCGAAGCGTAGATTTATTTAATTTTACTGAAATTGATTTACCTACGTGATGTTCCTGATAGTAGCTCAGGTTAGTTTATAGAAACAGCGTTATGCAAGCAACCCTTAAGGGGACGCCGTGATAAACAATGAATCTGAAATCAGCTCCATACAAAAACGCAAGCGAGCTAACTAATGCCGTAAGGTCGTATGCGTCAAAAAAAGGTTTTTTTTGTTTAAAATGAAAACTATCGTTAATTTTATAGAACTAAACCTGTTCTTTGAAGAATGTGTATATACCATACAAAAAAAATCCAACTCTTAAATCGGTTTTGTATGCCTGTAAAATTAAAATCTTTTTTTTTTAGAGGGCAGGTTTCGATCATTGTTTCTCCGCTATGAAAGTTAGACAATCGTGTTATCCTTCTGACAATTTGATGTCAAAAACATGATCTTTAATGTACATAAATATTAACTCTGTATGTTTTGTAATTGCTGAGAAAAAAAAAGATCCCTGCAGCCAATATTGCCAATTCCTCGTCTTAACGCTGGCTTCTCATTCCCATTTCCTATTTTGAGCAAACGCATCCCTGTAGCTCGTTAATTTATTATTGGACATGACTCTGCACATCTCGGGGGATCAGATGAATTAGTTTCAGCAAATGAACAAGTAGGTGGCGGGCTGACCTGAATTACCATTGCGTGGGTTGGGAAATCGAACGTTAAATAGATTATACCTTCAAGTTCTATGTAGGGTTCTAAAGATATCGTTTTAATGAGATTAAGTTTTGGCCTTCAGGTAGGTTGAGTTTAGACTAAAGATTTCCTTCGCCTTATTGTTTGACCAACATAATGGTCTCTATTTCAAATAGGCCTTTGTCTTTTTGGTTCATCATTATTATCATCATCATCGGCCTATTACGTTCCCATTGCAGGGAAACAGGCCTCTAAGAGAGTATGGGCCATAAACTACGACGCGAGCTAGCCTTAGTGTTGGAGTTTTTAGACTACCGCACAACTAACTGGGACCTACGGCTTAACTTGCCTTCTAAAGCACAGAAGCGTTCAGTTTTAAATCGTGACCACAGATAACGTTGCTTAACCCAGCAAATTACATACTTAAAAAGCCTATAGGAGCTTCTTTTTTCTTTTTTGTTAATTACTGGACAATGACGAAGACCACTTGAAAAATATGATGTGAATATAAAGAAAAACAAGCAACAAACGCGAAACACGAAGCCGTGGCATTACCACGAAGCAATTTAATAAATCTCTATTCTCACACTGTCTTGTCGTATAAACCTCACATTGTGTAACAGATTAGGGTGATGAGATTACCTATTCAATCCTCCTTCATACAATTTATATTCATCGAATCACAGCGAGGATTAGCCACGAGTTTTGGCTACTTGCTTTGGTCTGGGGAGACCTACGCAAATATACACCGCTTCAAGTTTACGATGAGTTAGATGGAAATTGCATTGACTTTGGTGATTCTTTTTTCTTCAAAAAAAGTTAGCGTATATATATAAAAATCTGAGGAATGGTAAGCCAAATACGTAGCTCACGAAAAATTTGAAGTTGAAAAAATCCTTGGCATTTTCTTAGCGTGGAGTTGCATAAGAAAACTATGAAAATATCCAACTTAAAAATGTGTTTTCAAGATCTTTTTCAAGCACCAAGATCTATCTAAATATATTCACACCGCAAGCCTCAGCTGTCAGCTCCGAATTAGGCGGCATTAGTAGGTTTTTATAGGCAGCTTCCTACAGCCTCAGTCATGAATATTAATTAACCTGATATCGTCCCGAGACATTCCGTCTCTGCCAATAAGAGAATACCTTTAAAATTTTGTTCATTAAATAGTATATTTTGAGGTCACCGAATTGTTTGGGGATCTCGTCACTTCAACTTTCAAGAGTTTCCAAGTAGTGTAATTTCAAACTTAAGTTTAATTCTTAAGTCTGTGAATCATTTAACGGTTTCCGTTCAATTCACGCAACAATCTTGTTACGTTTACCCAACGGTTGATATTTCTCCGAAAATATCGCGACACGTTTCCCTGCATTCTGTTTTTATCCGAGTAATTTAATTAAAAAAAGATTGGGAACATTTCGCGAGTAGGGCGGACGGACTGACGTTGGCGGGCGGGAAGGTTCGGTTATTGCGGGGATCCTTGTAATACTACCAGAGAAGTGGGAACAGTCCGGGAACAATGTACACCAGTATTAGGGTTACTGACAAATGGTACATAGGACGAGCACACACACATAGAGAGATTATCGTAGATGCGCGTAGGATGAGAAGTACGAATATTCAATAGCTGAATTCGTTTTTCGTTATTTTGTTTGTGATAATGCTTAATTCTAAAGTCTGAAGTCTGTTTTAGGTGTATCTGTAGTGTCTATAAACATTGCGGCACGTCTATTGCTCTCGAGATAAGTAGTACTACTTCAAATTAATTACACTTGATTTCATGAGAACTGCTTCAATCAAGCATTGTTTAATGGAAAATTTTCATTTAAGACAAGTGTGCTTGCCTCGAGCCGTTGGCTAACTAATCTTGCTATTGTAATGTGTAACTTACAGAACACGTCATAAATCCCATATTTGGTTGAGAAGCTGTTTGCTGTGCCAGAGCGGTGCGGTATAAGTGAATGACGACCATAATACGCATAAGCTTCGGAATTTGAAATCCCCAGGTTTATCTGACACCGAGTCGGTGCGATCTACAGAAACCCTTAGTCCGATGTCGAGAAAATCTCTCGAGCTCAAGCACTCAGTATATTATTATACCAAGGCCTGAGCATGGTCCGGGAAATCTTCGTTGGTACCGCAATTCGTCCGAACAACGAGGATTCTGAACGTTTCCAAGTGCTCACGACCAATTGCCTCTGCCTTTTTATCACACAGCGCTATTGTTCGACGAATTTCTTTCAAAAACTTTTGTACTCGTTCAGTTCTGAGAATGAAATGTGGCACCTCACAGTGCTGGAATCTTTGTTATGCAAACGCATAACCGTTACCTTATTGATTTAGCATTTCATTAAATGCAGGTATTTCAAACGATGATGGCTCAGTGGTAGTGACGTTGGCAATCCGCAGAACGTGGGTTCAAATACTACAATGAGCTTGAGCTTTTGGTGAAGGAAAACGTCGTGACGAAACCATAGCTTGGTGTTAGAATACTTTCTAGTACTCGCCAGGCTGTCTACGCACCCTCATGTTAAGAATCTCTCGACAAGCATCTATCTGAGTGTTCCGGCAGCCCGATCCACGTGTAGCGTGGCGCCATCTTCAACCACATCGTCACTTAACATCAGGTGACTTGTGGTAAAAAAGTAAGGAAAAAAAACGCAGGCTATAA
The DNA here is from genome assembly GCA_931315375.2 of Opisthograptis luteolata. Taxonomy (NCBI): domain Eukaryota; kingdom Metazoa; phylum Arthropoda; class Insecta; order Lepidoptera; family Geometridae; genus Opisthograptis; species Opisthograptis luteolata. The sequence goes on along the minus strand of OV928049.1, from coordinate 7,318,463 downwards.
AATATATAAACGTTTTTTTAACAAGAGTTAAATTTTAAAAGAGCCATTCTTAAGAGTCGTCTAAAATTATTCCAGGAGTTTTTACCGGGAACTCTGTAACAGATGGCGATACCTGTTTTACAGAATTTCAAAGAAAAATTCTCGAAAGATTGTTCCTAATTTGCATTATTTTAACGTGCCATTTACGAATTAGCTTTGCAGGTACTCTCACTGAGTATTTTCTTTTTCAGTAAAATATTGGGGCAGCTACAGCAGTGGCAGGGAAGTTTCTAAGAACTGAACGGAAGTTCTTTATAAAATTACGGGGAAGTTGCAAGAAAATACTATCAAATTACAGCACTGTACCTAACAATTTCTACAATTCGTTAGTTTTGACGTAAGCCATATTTGTTATGATCTTATGGCGGTGCTGTAAAAATGTGTTTAAATTTTTAGGAGACTTTACTTCAATTTTTATTTGCTTTAATCGTTGGTATGTTGATTGACAGATCAATTGTGTCGACTTAAAAACATAATTTTCCTCCTTGTTTCATTTCCCTCATTGCTGAGGGTCGTGACCTCCACGAATTATTTTCTGGGCGATCGCTTTCCATTTGTTTCGGTCGTCGGCAATGTGAATAGCCTCGTGGACGTTCTTATTGGTGGTGTTGCGGATCTGATCACTCCAGCGTAAAGGACTCCTGCCTCTTGGTCGCTTCCCTTGTATCTTCCCTGTTACCAGAAGCTTTCAAGGCTATCGCTGGAAACATCATTTTACCATCTGTTTAATTCTACATTAACATCACACCATCACATTTATCAAACTAAACACTCTACCACACTAATTCACACCAATATTACAAAAATAGAAAAGTTTGTGAACGAGTTACGTTTGTTATTTCTTCACACTACACTGAAATGGTTTATAATATATTGCAGTGAAATTTGTAATGAAGCTAGCTTATATTCCGAACTAACATAAGAATAGGCTTATTTTTGTCCAAGAAAAAGCAGTACCTAGTACTTCATAAATAAATTATTTGTAGTAAATAAATTACTCTTATGCCACCTCTACCAACCCACACTGAGCAGTGATTATAGCCCGTACCTACTCTCTATACTTGACCACACTTGGAGAATGCCTATGTCTCAGCAATAGGAACCTATAAAATAGGCTAATGATGATGTCGATGACTAAATTACAAAATAAACATGCAAAGTATTAACAACTGAACTTATTTCATAAGCATTATTCCAACGCACGATCCAGCTATCGACATGGGGATTCATACAAATACCCTTGTTAGCATTGTTTGCTAGACTAATCGCGCCAAACACTACTATTTGCAAACCCCTTATGCAGATAGGCAGATAGGTCGAATGGCTACCTTTGTAACTATCGAGTTTGATACCTACGCGGCTTTCCGCTATCCCACAGGAACCTTTTCCCGAGTTAAAAAGTAACCTATTACCTACCCTACCCTACCTACCTACCCTACCTACCTACCCTACCTACCTACCCTACCTATTAGTTACCTATTTTTATTTAAAATTTCAATCACATCTGTTTAGCCATTTCAGCGTGAAGAAGTTACAAACATACATACTGACTCTCTCACAAGCTTCGCATTTATGATACTAGCTTCGCCCAGCGGTTGCACCTGCAGTTTTCCTGTTATTCAACAGGAATTACCTGTTAATTTTTTAATGTAATAGATTAGCAAACAAGCAGGCGGCCCGCCCGATGGAAAGCGGTCACCGTCGCCTATGGACATTTGCAACACCAGGGGAGTTGCCGATGCGTTGTCGACCTTCAAGAACTCTTTTCCATACCCATCTTGAAGGATTGCAATCTGTAGCATAGAAATAATTACTCGTAAATTACTTCTTCCAGAGATTAAAAGCCTATGTGTGGGTAAATCTAAAGTATAAGCTATCTCAAGTTCAAATTTCAACAAATCCATTCAACTGTTTCAGCGTAAAAGAGTTAGGTATAGACATACGAGTAAGTATACGTTCACTCACTTACAAACTATCGGATTTATATGATTGAATCTTAGCTTTAAGCTTAACGTTTTTTAACTTACCGTGATATTATTACTCGTATATGTCAAATGTTAGCTTGCCTCTTGAGAAATTGTTCACAGACCGAAGAATTAATGTCATAATAAAAAGACCGTAAAAAATCGAAGTGTTCAGTGCCCTGAAATTTATTGTAAAAAGAAGCTCGTGATAAAATCCTCACAAATTATATGCGCGGGCAGAATATTCTCGCTCAGGACAGATTAAGTGCTTGACAGCAAATGGAGGAAGCCTACCCAATTTTTTTTCGAATTCCAAATATATACATTTATGATACTTACGTAAATAATTTTGCTAAAAAATTGGTATTAGTATTGAAAAACCAAAGAAAACTATAAGGTAAAATAAATAGTGCTTCCCAACAAGTTGAATTTATATCCTACACATACTAAAGTTTTGGCCAAACAATTGAATTTTTTTCTTCCAACTCATGAACTTAATAACGAAACGAAAGCCACGAAATGCTTAAAAATTACCAATATCAAATCATAAAATTATACTAATAAGTCTCATAAGCAGTCAGATAGTTTTGTGTAAGAATGTTTGTTCTCTTTTAAAGCCGCAATGGATTTGAATGAAATTTGAAGTGAAAATAGCTTCAAATAGCATCCTGGATATTATCATAAGGATACATTTATTACTTCAAACTAAAAATAACAAAGAAATAAAAACAAATAAATCTAAACTAATAACTAAAATACATTATTAAAAGAAGTCCCTTTAGGCAAGGTACCGAAGATACTGGCAGCGTTCCCCCTTTGAATGGCTAGACTAATTCTTTGGCCCAGGTAGCTGCCAGATCTTCGGTCTCCGGTGATGTCGACTAACCTTTTTGTTATTTCCTTAAAAAGGCTTAAAGCGCTAGGACCCCACGGACCAAGGGTCTCGACACCGAATGGGACAAAATCATATTCGGAGCCTAGACCCCTGTATTTGCATGCCTTCGCATCCTGGATTGACATTGACACATTGCGGAAAACTGCGGGCGTAACCGCCAGGCGCAGCTAGTCTTTTATAGAGCACGTCTTAATAATCACGAACTCTGTTTTCATTTTAGCGAGGGCAATATTTATAATCACAAGTGATTAAAAGAAATGTGTTTTCGTATTTTCATCGTCGCGTCATTAGTGCCTCCGCCGCTCAAAATAATATGATGAATACTCTCGTAAATTAACAGGAAAGAAGGAAAAAAAGCGCTGCGGTGCTTTCGCAAAAACGCTTTCATTTTTCAAGCCTTGATAGGTACATTAGGAAGAAACTGCAAATGTTCTGGAAGGAATGTTGGATGGACGTTTTTCTTCGCTACGCTCCTTTTTGTTTTGGAACTAAGTTAGCTGCCACGTTGAATATGTTGCCAGAATTAAGATTGGACTCTTCTACTAATATTCATTGGACATTTTGAACTTTATAGTGTTGAGAGTATTTTTGTTACTGTTAAAATTACTCATTGTTTTTCTTACAAAGACATCGTTTGCATGCGTGCTACTGTTTTGCTACAAACTAATAACTTTAAATCTAGAAAACGAAACTTAAGAAATACAGAAACGTAGGTAAAATTGCAGAGCTCTACCTTGCAACACCATCTTCACATTTTGTTCAGATATTTTGTTATGAAACTAAGTTAGCTACCGCGAGTCAAGCAGCGACGGCCAACTTTGCCTAGATTGTGGCTTAAAGTCTAATCTTGCCAGTTACTTTATCTTTCATGAGAATCGATAGAAGTTTGAGTATTCTCCGAGGCAACTTTCTTTAAGAGTACAGGTGAGCGCGGATTTTTAGCAACTTGGACAATAAAGTTACGGTCGGCTTTTCGAACTAGGATTTTCAGGGATTTACTGTAGTATGCTTTCGTTAACTTGAGCAAAAAAGTGTACTTTAGTAACAGCACTTATTTAATGGAAAAACTCGAGCTTTTTACGAGAATGTATTTGCCAAATACTGCTCACTCACTTTACACACTCATCACGAAAACAATTTAAAAGACGTGTTTTGCACGACGTTTTATTTCTTATTTCTTTCTTGTAGTAAAAATCATGACGCAAGATTATAAAATAAGTGATTCAATTAGAAAAATGATAAAACTATAAATATAATAGAATCCTGAAATAGGATTCGGGACTGAAACAAAACAGGTTTCAACATTTCGTTTACGATTATGGCCTTCCAAACCTCTACATAATGCCACCGTAAATAAGCAAAAACATGATAAATGCTATTTTCCACAAGATTTTTTATGTACATGAGTGTCAAGACGAGCAAGTCACTCGCCTGATGGTAAGCGTCGCGCTTGTCCATTACAGGAGTGCCACCCAAAAAATTGAACTTTGACAGTTCAAATTCCTGTGCACTGCCCTTGTCACCGCGTCATATCTGATGGTGAATATTATTTTGCAAATGTAACTTCACTGAAATATATTGGATTAAAAATGACAAAGGTGTGGTACTAAATTCCCTATGTTTCACTCGTGGTTTTCCCGTTATCCCGCAAAACTTTTTTCCAGATAAAAGTAGCCTATGTCTTAATTTAGGTTACAAGCAATCTTCATCCAAACTTTCCCATTTGTAATAATTGATGTGATTCAAAAGGCCGTTTGTTCACTCTCAGATCTTAACTATACGATCAAGCTTTACCGTGAAAGCCAAATCCTGTAATCCAAACCACTCCGACACATAACATACAGTGAACACCCCTATCCAGCCGAAGCCCTCGACTTGACACGCACACGGACACCCCAGCTCCCAAGCTCCCAGCTCGCTCAAAACCTCACGGGGCTATTATTCATCTCATGTATTGTTCTGCTGATATTTATTTTTTTAGGGAGACACAGGTATTTGTTGTAAAGGCAGCCACGTAACTGCGACCCAGAAATTTTATTACCAACTCGTGATTTCCTGCGTGTTGGGAATATTTACGGTTGCGGTTACTACCTATGCACGAGCGAGTTCGTACGTAAAATTCAATGTTGTCAACCTGAACGTTTTATGATCGAATCGCTGCGCGACTGTTTCTGTACATTGTGTTACAATCGTTCTTGGTAACAGCGACGAATTACGGTAACGGTCAAATCTACGCTTTTATGTGCATCCTGATGGAATATGGTTTTTATTTTAAACTTTTATGTTTTAAATCGCGCGGTTCGGGCACATTGGTACAGTTTTCATATTGGTGCAAATGCATTGGCAATACAAGTTTGTACATTTTTTAACAAATATGAAAAATTACTTTTGTTCAAATTACAAAAACAAAACATGCTACTTCCAGGTACATCAAATATAACTTAACCATAGTGTAATACATAGTAGGTTAAGGTTCTAAGCCGTCAACATGTTTATTTTCATCTGTGATCTATATATAATAATACATGGAATGTGGAATCGTAAGATTGTGGAATTGTACTAATCGCATACCTAATATAACTAATGGCTTATGTACAATCTTACTGTTTTTTGTGCGTTTCTTTCTTTATTTTTAGTTTCGTTATTGCGTGCAGTTTTTGAATAAAGTCTTTCTCTCTCTCTCTCTTTCTCTCTCTCTCTTTCTCTCTCTCTCTCTCTCTAATATTGAAATTGTACCACTGTGTCCGAAGCCAAATCACGACATACGTTTTGAGAAGATAAAAGGTTCGCGAGAATGCAGCGGTGCGCAGATTTGTGGACACTGTGGGGGTTTATTAGTTTTATTGCGAGTTCCGGGTAGACAATGAAATTGTGTGTGCATGTCGGCTTTCACGCGGACGGATGTTAAAAGTAAAATGTGAAGCTTTAGCCGCGTAGATTGTAATCGCCGACCCGCATCTATCCAAATCTACCACGCAACGGGCACCAGCCCGTTTGACCGCCCCAGTCAATTCACTGCCTCACAGAATTCCCTTCATAAAATTCCCGTTCCGTTACGCAGATTAACTCAGAGTTGGGTAAAGTCAGAAAATAATTTCCGCTATCTAACGCTTGAAGAATTGTCTTTGTGTTTAGACGATTTTGTTAATCGTATCGGATAAAACGCTTTGACAAATTAATTGAACTTGTTATTGGATAAGATAAATTGTCGTAAGAAATAATTAAACGGGACCTTTAATATTTTGCCAGTAATAGCTTGGTTAAATATAAATTAGGTTGGTATTGATAACTCACCAAACCGAGAAACGTGTTTGATCACCGTAGAAACGTGTTCTGCTGTTTGTGACATGCCTAAATTGATTAATGTTTTTTTTTATACTTATACGGATTTTTTACTAACCATTACTTTTGCTACTAACAGGTTGGCGTTTCACCACAACTCACCGTCAAAGATAGCGCCATGATACACCTGGACTGGGAACTGGCTCTCAAGTGACACTGCCGGAACACACTGATATGTTAAGAATAGGTACCAAATTCCGGTATTCCGGAAGTAATATCTGTAGGTGTTAGCATCACGCATAAAGGTACATTACACCCATGAAAACGTTCTAATGCGAACTATTAATTTTCTTTATGAACCACTTCGTACTATTTTTTTCCTCAACCAGTTCCGCTGTCAAATAAAATTACTTATATCCCGTACACAATAAAAATAGCGTCCACTTACGCAAAGCGTTTGCGAGTGAAATTATTTTGGTTTGCACAAAAATGGCTGGATTTTCTGCTGTCGGACACAACTCTGGGGAAAATTGAACACCGTACGAGTGCAGTTTGTGTTGAACAACTTGTAGAATGGGTGTAGTGGGTTAATTCTGTTACGTTACGGTTTTTCTGATTAATAGAACAGTTTACAAGGAGACACCGTCACCTAAGGACATTTGCAACACTAGAGTTGCAAAGCATTGCCAACCTTCAGAAACTCATTTGGCACCCATCTTAAAGGACTGCATTTTGTAGCACTGCGGAAGAAATTGTGGAGAGAGCTAGTTACCCATTTTGCAAGTCTTTTGTTAGATTTGTTCAGTGAATTAGAATGGAATAGATATCATGCTTCTCTGTCGTTAATTTTTATGAGACCATTGCTTTTAGTCATATCAATAGGTATAGCAACCGATTGAGAAAACTAAACACCATTATATACCATAGTCATGGTAAAACCCAACCGTGTGCTCCCCACCCTGGTCTCAAAAGTGGGCAAAGCAATGCAATGATATTGCTCCAAGCTGGATTATTGCTGCACTGTGACCCAACCACAGACATAGGTTTAACTAGATGAAGTAAGATCATCTACTTTACGTGTTTTGAGTTTGATAAAATCTGTCGCAAAATTCAGTTGAATGCGGCAAGCTTGGCAGTAGCATGTAAGTTACAAAAATGCCTAATTGCTGAAACTAAATATTTATACATGTCAATTTACTAGTTTAACACATAATCTAGCACAACAGATTTTCCAGCGTGTCCTGTGACGCATAGGCCTTTTCCAACTGTTTTCATTCAACATCATCAGCTTATTTCGTTCCCACTGCCGAGACTCTGGAATTCTCTGAGAGAGAGAGTACGTGCCGTAATCTATTTCAATGACCCAGTAGGCGTTGATAGATGTATTGCCTGCCTTATCGACCACATCGTCACTTAACATCAGGTGACCTGTGGTCAAACGCTACACTGTACGTAGTAAAAAAAAAATCATACACATGCCTTGCATGTGGTTCTTAAATATGCCAGTTTCCTCATGATGTTTTCCTTCACCGTTATGAGCGATGGCAAATCCACACATAACTTAGGTGCGGGGCCGAGAGGACTTCGAACGGTGTCGGCGCCTTGTAAGGCGTACGCGGTACCGTTTGGCCACCTTCGCTCTTTGTGCTGTTTAAGAACAGTATAGCTAGGCTATCAAATTGAAAGGTTTCGTTTCATCGACAGTACTTTAAGGTAAAAAAAATATGGCACGCTTTCTTAAAATTTGATGCGCGTGCGGTATCTAGTTTAATCTACATCTTTGGACCCAACCAACTACCATTCCAGTTTACCGCCTAGAGCTGCGACACAGTGTCGTTATAACTGCGGCTGATTTATTCGCTTTATTACTCTGTTAAACACTCGTTCGGCTGTTAAAGTTTAACTGGTAATAACTTGGCTTTGTATGAGCTATATAAGAAGCCTAACTTTGAAAGACCACTGCTATGAAGATGGGTGCGGTACAATTGGCAACTATCAATAACCTATCGGCAGCCTATTAGGTATGATCTCACTACTGGGACACTGCCTTCTCTCAGACAGCGAGAGAGAGTACCTTACTTTTACTGAATAGGCACCATATTCACGCAAGGCAAACCGTCACGACGAGTTCTAATAAACCGTTGCTGATGTGACTGCGAAGCGTGAGGTTACAGGTTCGATGCCTGCTACGAAATGTTTTCTTAATAGATTTTTTTATTTATTTTTTGTTTCTGCTTTATTTTTATTATTTTTTCATTAACAAATCATAGATAACAGTGATTGCAATTAACTTCACCTTCAGCTTGCGATCACGACTTTAAAACCATATAAGTACCCACATCCTCGCACGTACAGTGCCGGAATCCTATCCCATTCTTTCGATTACCATAAAAGGTATGTTTCTAATTGATATAGGTAATTGAACAACAAAATTTCCACGACTTTTGGAAATTCACGATTAGAACAAGTTTGTTCCCAACACTCTGCATAGACTTGTTGTATGTACATGCACTTTCATCTCTCAATAAAGCCCTGACACGTTATATTGCTTCGTGAATGCAACCTGGTAATACTGTACCTACGCCGCATTCAGAAACACAGATTTCTCTCCGCCTTCCAGCTTGAAATGACGGGTACACGAGATGAAATGAGCAAAAAATGCTTAACGCAACACACGGTACGGAGTTTGCAGAACAAATAATTGCTCAAGGCTTGCCTTTTCATATGCAAGCTGCAACGTAGTATAATTGGAGGTACGAGAGGGTACAAATTCGTGATTCAAACTGTCCTAATTTAATACTGTTCATATAATTCTACGAGCAATTGTAGAAGTTCTCACAATATACCTCCTACCTCCTTCTTGTTTTGATTTGGACCAATCCCCGCTATCAATGCTACCTGTCGCCAGTCAGAAGGCAAACAATTGTAGCTAATGCTTTAATTATATAAAGATATAGATACCTACCCGGTTTGAGAAATTCATCTGTTTGAAGCTGACGCAATGACATCTACAATCTATTGAAATACCCGGCGTTATACACGGCGTCGTAGCGTAAGCTTATCTTAGACGCGCGTCGTACACATCTTCAAGCAAGTCCGCAGATGAAGCGGTGCGGCATACGCTTCTCTACGACAATGCTTCGTCTGCGGACTCATATTGCTCTCATACTACGTACGCGCGTCTTACGATACGTTTACGCTACGACGCCATGTGCGGCGGTAACGCTTCCCGCTAGCTATTAACCCAACCCTTGCTTCATTATGTGACATCTGTTCAACGCTACCTGCCGGCTGAGCGCATGTAAATTGTAGCTAACGCGCTAATTATGCAAGGAAATAGCTATAAGCTACGAGTAGTCATCTGTATGATCTAGCAGACGTCTGATGGCTTGAATTTACGTGGTGTGTTCTTAATACATATTCAACTCAGTAGCTACTGCGGCGCTGTAATTTTGAACTATGTAGATGCGCTCTTTTTCTTGCAAGAACTGTTTCCGGAATAAAAAGTAGCACATGCGCTAATCGGGGGAGAAAAATCGATAGAGTAATTTCGAAGAAGGAATAAGAAACTCATTTACATAATGTCGCAGTTTTTTCTAACATTCGTATGATGTCCCACAATATAGATATATATATATATATGTAATTAAATTAGAATAAGCTTAGAATTTGTGGGATTAATTTCTTATGAACTGCTACGGCCAACTCTGCTCTCTTGTAACTAGAATTTTTTATGTATCGATCGCTATAATTTGGGAATCTACAAGGCCTTCGACCGCATCATCGCTTAGTAACGAAGGGTGGCAGTCAAAAGCAGATCAGCAGCAAATCCATATATACAATTTAAAAGAATAGGTGAGGTAGCTCAAATTGGCGGGAGGCAGTGAAGTGGATATTAAAGTTAAAGAAGACGTCTCATACAGTACATACCTTTGTGTAAGAATTCCCGAGTGGAATATGGATCGTGTATTCGTTATTACAATCATTATTTCGCTCGGTGGCTGGGTTGTCGTGCAGTACGTCGCGGATAAGTTACAGTAAGGTTTATGGTCTACATCAGTGCGCTTTCATGTTCTTCTTGCGTCTTCAAATGTCAACTCGTCTTGCAACAAGCGTATGCGATATTGATCACCTTGGGTTTCGGTCAGTCGTAGATTCGTAGGTTAGCGTATGCTACGGGCATGCGTTATTGCTTGTGCTGTTGCGCTTGATGGGTCAGATGAACACAAAAGCGCACTACATTTAGGTCTCAAGGTAGATCAGCTACGTTCTACTATAGTAAATTTTCGTTTGTTTCATCTTAATTTGTACGGGTATCACAGCAATTTGTACCAAGCTTACGTTGGTCAATAAAGTTTAGACTATGTTGTCTCAGCAGCTAAATCTCGAGGCCAACCAAAGCGGCAAGCAAGGTTCAAAGCCTTCAAAGGCCCTTAAAGAGCAATCAACATGACATGAGATCTATATAACTGAATTACTTTTGAAGATTACATCGATGGTTATATTTTTACTTTTAACAGGGTTCTCTACCCTGTTAAAAGTAAAAATAAAACCACTAGTCCACAAGTCACCTTGTACCTACCCCACCTTCCAGCATACAAAAATATATATATATTTAATTCGGGAATGTATGATTGTTTTGTCATAGAAAATAAGTAAATTAGACTCTAGTATTGTACAAGTGTTTTAGCTGAGGAATGTGTAAGATAAATAGAACTGAAGCTTGCGCAGGATTGCGGCTGCAAATGTGTCGGCGTAAGCGTTTTTTTGGATGGCGATGTGACTTGAAGCTTTTACAGGAACGTTTAAGTGGGGAGTGAGTTTTTGACGGTCGAAGGGTTCGGACTCTTCCGGGTTACGGTTAAGAGTCCTCGAGCGTATTCGAATTAACTAATTAATTTAAATAATTATAGCTTGTTATAATTATGGTGTAAAATATTGCTTTCTAATAATGAATCAGTGATCTCTTAAAAATATACCTAGAGTGTGATAATTAAATAGAGCTCTGTGGTTAAAGTTGATTTTGTAATTAAATATAAATTTTACGAAAATTGTGAATTTCTTAGGTTTTATAAAATAATCGCGAACCGGGCGTTAAATCTATTAATTTCGTTACGAAATATAGTGTACTTCGGCAGAGGTCGTGAGTTATTAGGATAATGAATTATTTTGTATCTATCTATTTATTCGATTCAGTTTTTTTAATTGATTGTTATAATGTTCATTAAAACACTGTTGTATTTTTATTACGTTAAAATTATTCTTTTAATGAACGTTTTATCAATAAGCTTGATTATTTTACTCTATGTGTCTTTTTGCATTTTGATTGTTTATTTTATGTGAGATATTTTTCTCTCTTAAATTTTGTCTTACATCACTAGTAAAAATAAATCACAATACAGACTGGTGATGGATGTTTAGATTTGTGTAAAGACTGGGGAGAACCTAGAGAACTCTTTCATTTAACAAGTAATGTTTTATTATTCGAAAGGAAATTCGCGGAAAGCTTGATATTAAAAATCAATAAGACCTGTCTAATAATCTAGATCCTAAAGACTCATCGTAGATATCACGGCTATAGGAATTGTATTTCAGTTAGAGTTAAGTATTTGTTCCTGCATCAGCGTGTTGCAGAATCTGGGATCGTTATGCTCTCCAAACTATTTAGATCTTATTTTTCAGCAACCAAAACCTAAACTATCTATACTCCAAGTTAAGAAATGAAACCTTCGACTGGTTTCAGATATATGTAAGATGTTTTGGACAGCTTCTAAGCTACTGAACTTAGTAAGGAAGAGGGATAATTATCTACTTAATGTGGTTTCGACACCACTTAAATTATCGCAAGACATTAGGAATTTATATACCTACATAATATACTGATTATTCTGCGAATTAAAGGAATGAAACCTTCGATTGGTTTCAGGTATTTATTTACCGAATTTATTAAAGGAAGTGGAATAATACTTATCTACTTATCTAATGTGGTTTCGATACTGCTGAAGTTAATACTGGATATTTGGAATGAACATAATTACTTCATAATATTATATAAAATCACAGATAAAACTACTGAACTAAATATAGTCGGGATAGCAACTACATTACAGTTTCCGTAGATTCGATGCTACGTAAAGGAATACAAGAGTTTTGGAAATTTGTATTTCCTTTCTTTTTATTATATTTCAGCTGTTAAAGCATAACGATCCTAGGTACAAAGAAGCCATCGAGGTTTGTGGAAGTTCTTATTATTTACCCATTTTGGTTCCTAATATTTTAGAGTTAGACTTTTAATGTTCCAATATTATTTTGTTATCTCAATTGATTAAAGTGATTCAACTCTTATTATTTATAGTTTATTAGATTCCTTTACTATCTACAGAAATGGTTAAAGAACCAAAATGGAAATACCACTGTTATAATGAGTGATTTATTGGTACAGTTTTGATTTTAAATAACATAATCACTTCTTGTACAGTTGGCTTAAGATTAATTAGAATAAGTTTACTTATACGGTTTATATTTGGTATTTTCCAAATAAATAAATAATACTTTTGATATTACTTATTTCGTTAAATTTGCGATTACGGTTTATGCTTGGTGTTTTCCACGGCATTATTACGGAAACATTTTATTAATACTTATAATACATAATTCTTATTGTGTTAAATTTACGATTACGGTTTATGCTTGGTATTTTCCAAAGCATATTTTAGAAATAAGTTCATGGTACTCTTGCGTTCGTTTAATTATACGGCAATACCTAGTTATTAATAGGTACTTTTGATATTACGTGATACCGGTAGAATTTGAAGTCGTACCTTGTTTATACTACAGAGATCAGGTACGCTGATGTAGGTAGATGCTATAAGAAGCACAATAGTTCGTTGTTCAAGGAGATTTATATAACACTTAATTCATCTCCTGCGCAATTCTTAGATGTAGATTATTTACTTTATTGATGATTCATACCATAGGGATGAGGTGGGAACGCTAGTACCTACTATATGCACACAAAGGCTCGTTATTCGAGGTGTGCTGTTTATAACATAAAGTACCCTAGCGCGCAACTCTTAGATGTAGGTTGTTATTCTCACTAGAGTCTGTTTATATTTTGAGAATCAGTTACACCTTATGAAAGAAGGTACTCATTGCTAACAATGGTTCTTTGATGGCGGCAATTCATATTAGATAAAGTACTCGTGTCGCATAACGTTAAAATTTATTATACATCCGCAATTCCGTTCCCACAGCGATTTTTTATATTTTGGGATTTGGGTCCACTTTAGTGAAAGGTACTTAATGTTGACGAGGGCTCTAGCGACGAGGTATATATGACCCAGGTACTTAAGATAAAGCATACAAACTTTTTAACTAGGATTGTGTATCGGATTTGCCTGCGGTATAACGTAAACCCAATATAGAGTCAATAACGATGCATCGTTATAGGTAGGGTATATCTTAATTTGTTAGATTACTTTTATATGGAAATGATTTGATTAAAGAATGACTTGTTGATTTATTTCTAATCCCGGTAATCCTGGTTTTGAAAGGTAAAGGTAACGGTGGTTTTCTGGTAAGTTATGAGTAAGCAAGGTACATTTACAGAAGCACAACCCTGAGTACTTTTACATATAGATATGGGAGCTGATGTAGACTACTCGTGCTTATTTATGACATTCGTCTGTGTTTTACTTTAGTTTAAGGTTTTGTTTGATCGATGAAGTTTTATTGATTTATTACTAGTCCGACTGTATTGACACACTATTGAATTTCTGTGGGTTTTCATGGGTGTCAGGAATATTTGTGATTGGAAAAACTCACAACTTTTTCAATGAAGCAAGGTCCTGGCTTTAGACCTGTGACTCCTCCACTGCAAGCATATTTACTATACACGCAGCTGATATCTTTACGCACACTCTACATAGAGTTGTAAAGGCGTGTTTCACTAGGCCGGTGATTCATTACTTTATAAACTCAACCTACGACACTAAATATTCATTATGGTTAGACTAGTATCGCGAGTAACGTAGACTCACTTAGGGAAATTCCTTATTCCGTCATTCTCCTACCCAACTCTCATCCTTTCCTTTTAGATAAGTTTATATCGGGAAACTGGTTCAGTCTTAGCATAATTGGTTAACAGTGTGGTTTTGCACCCACTTAATAATTAGTAATATTAATGATTGTAGGATAGTAATTTTTAGTTCATCTATTTCGAGCTTTCTGGTTTCTAAAGGTGAACATATGGGAGGACCTGACCTCTCCTGTGTTTGGTAACCAGCGCTGGTGGAATATCATGTATGGATAGGCATAAAAATGTCGTTCATGCATTGGGACCCCTCCGCGTACCTTCTGGCTCTGCCGGCACTTGAGACTGATCAGGATCCTAACCTAACATCGCTATACGAGATCATAAAGTCAGAAATGTCTTTAACATTATATACTGGTAGCAACCAGTTAGAGCAAAGCTCTAATCTTTAGTAAAAAGGACAATGTTCCAAATATGATGTACTGGCATTCTCCAGCTATCACCATACACTGACACAAGTCAGAAATATGTGCAACAATATATGTACTGGTAGCAACCAGATAGAGCAAAGCTCTAATCCTTATCAAAAGAGACATTGTTCCAAATATAATGAACTGGCATTCTCCAGATTAAAACTATGTACTGGCATACTCCAGAATACATAATGTACTGGCATACTCCAGATTATTACGGCAAAGACCGATATTATCAATTGAAATATTTTAACTTCATTTTATAAGTTAACCACTTTATGTGAGATTGAATGGTCGTCTGATAACATTTATTGTTATATATAACCTAGACACCATTCCCATCCTACCCCCTCCGGTGTCGCGAGTGCGACTTGCGAGGCATGGGGTGGCTTTAGGGGAGGTTGGAGGCCATCGGGGGTTTCCCCCATTTTATCCTTTCCTTCCTACCTAAATATAATTCTAATATATTTGTGTATGAGATTCTCCAAACACTGCAATTTGAACATAATTTTCATTTACTATTTCTCTTTCAGCTTTATTACACATGAACCAAGTTCTCCATCTTATTGCGTAGCAATCGATTTTATAAACTCACATGAACGAAGAAGAAACAAAGCAATTACGTTGAAATCTGCGATAAATTTATTATGTGTCTTCTCCTGTTAAAATGTTTATTATTGTTTGAAATATTTAAGTTTTCTTGTAATTAAAATTTCCATTAAATAGTTTCCAACTCTAAAAGAATTTGGGTTACTTATTTACACAACGAAGGGTTCCGACGATCATCTGGCCAAGTTAGTTTTAAGTTTCGATTAAACGGTATCTTTGGGTTAGGTCTTATCTTTTTGTTTGGGTCAAGTCTAGGGGGGGGGTTAGTTACAATTTAGTGCCGCGTGACCAGGATGTCGTTTAATCATTTAGTTTTAAGAAAGTAGGCTTTATAGCCTACAATTTGGTGTTCGTGAAATGGAAAGAGTTGAAATGGAAACTGTTTTTTGGGAGTTTATTTTAAATAATTTTTTTAGACCGTAGCAAAAAGGTGGATTGTGATTAGCACAATACACAAATAGGAATTTTTGTGACGATAA
The DNA here is from genome assembly GCA_931315375.2 of Opisthograptis luteolata. NCBI lineage: Eukaryota > Metazoa > Arthropoda > Insecta > Lepidoptera > Geometridae > Opisthograptis > Opisthograptis luteolata. The sequence goes on along the minus strand of OV928049.1, from coordinate 7,302,690 downwards.
AATAAATGACATTATGTAATTAATTAAATAATTGTAAGCATGCGAGGGTATTTTAGTGAGTGAGTGAGTAAGTGGGCGTGTGTGTTCGTAAATGGTTCACTGGATTTGAGTGAAGTTCGGGATGGAGATGACTTATGCCCTGGAATGGACTGGCTGCTTTTTGTTTCAGAATAGGCTCTTGTAGTTTTACAATGGGAAAGCTGCGAGTGAGGCCGCGGATACAGTTATTAATAACAATGTGTAGTTAGATGGATATTTTGTGTTGAATCGACTTTTAGAAAATAAGGATATTTTTAGATTGAGGTTGTCAGAGTTTAACACAGAGAGAGAGAGAGAGAGTTACGCTTTGAAAGAGAGTTGAGTTTACATTTTGAAAGTTGTAAGAGATAAGGCTTTGGAGGTGTTAGAATTCAAGACTTGAATGGTGTGTTAGAGTTCGAGATTTTGGAAGGTGTGAGAGCCCAAGATTTTGTCTTAATAGTAGGTCATATAGTTTGACAATTAGATAGGTGTGATAGTTTTAAAAGGTTTGGGGGGTGGTAGAGCTTTAGACTTGGGGGGGTGCAAGAGTTTTATAATCAGGGGGGTGCATAAATTATACATGAGGTAATTGATGTCAATGAAAAAATAGATAGATCTACTAAAATATATATATTTTTCCACCTTCTTTTAGTTTTGAAAATTTTATTCGGTTAGACCTCTTAAAATTTTGGGGGGTGAATGTACCTACCCCACCTTCCAGCATACAAAAATATATATATATTTAATTCGGGAATGTATGATTGTTTTGTCATAGAAAATAAGTAAATTAGACTCTAGTATTGTACAAGTGTTTTAGCTGAGGAATGTGTAAGATAAATAGAACTGAAGCTTGCGCAGGATTGCGGCTGCAAATGTGTCGGCGTAAGCGTTTTTTTGGATGGCGATGTGACTTGAAGCTTTTACAGGAACGTTTAAGTGGGGAGTGAGTTTTTGACGGTCGAAGGGTTCGGACTCTTCCGGGTTACGGTTAAGAGTCCTCGAGCGTATTCGAATTAACTAATTAATTTAAATAATTATAGCTTGTTATAATTATGGTGTAAAATATTGCTTTCTAATAATGAATCAGTGATCTCTTAAAAATATACCTAGAGTGTGATAATTAAATAGAGCTCTGTGGTTAAAGTTGATTTTGTAATTAAATATAAATTTTACGAAAATTGTGAATTTCTTAGGTTTTATAAAATAATCGCGAACCGGGCGTTAAATCTATTAATTTCGTTACGAAATATAGTGTACTTCGGCAGAGGTCGTGAGTTATTAGGATAATGAATTATTTTGTATCTATCTATTTATTCGATTCAGTTTTTTTAATTGATTGTTATAATGTTCATTAAAACACTGTTGTATTTTTATTACGTTAAAATTATTCTTTTAATGAACGTTTTATCAATAAGCTTGATTATTTTACTCTATGTGTCTTTTTGCATTTTGATTGTTTATTTTATGTGAGATATTTTTCTCTCTTAAATTTTGTCTTACATCACTAGTAAAAATAAATCACAATACAGACTGGTGATGGATGTTTAGATTTGTGTAAAGACTGGGGAGAACCTAGAGAACTCTTTCATTTAACAAGTAATGTTTTATTATTCGAAAGGAAATTCGCGGAAAGCTTGATATTAAAAATCAATAAGACCTGTCTAATAATCTAGATCCTAAAGACTCATCGTAGATATCACGGCTATAGGAATTGTATTTCAGTTAGAGTTAAGTATTTGTTCCTGCATCAGCGTGTTGCAGAATCTGGGATCGTTATGCTCTCCAAACTATTTAGATCTTATTTTTCAGCAACCAAAACCTAAACTATCTATACTCCAAGTTAAGAAATGAAACCTTCGACTGGTTTCAGATATATGTAAGATGTTTTGGACAGCTTCTAAGCTACTGAACTTAGTAAGGAAGAGGGATAATTATCTACTTAATGTGGTTTCGACACCACTTAAATTATCGCAAGACATTAGGAATTTATATACCTACATAATATACTGATTATTCTGCGAATTAAAGGAATGAAACCTTCGATTGGTTTCAGGTATTTATTTACCGAATTTATTAAAGGAAGTGGAATAATACTTATCTACTTATCTAATGTGGTTTCGATACTGCTGAAGTTAATACTGGATATTTGGAATGAACATAATTACTTCATAATATTATATAAAATCACAGATAAAACTACTGAACTAAATATAGTCGGGATAGCAACTACATTACAGTTTCCGTAGATTCGATGCTACGTAAAGGAATACAAGAGTTTTGGAAATTTGTATTTCCTTTCTTTTTATTATATTTCAGCTGTTAAAGCATAACGATCCTAGGTACAAAGAAGCCATCGAGGTTTGTGGAAGTTCTTATTATTTACCCATTTTGGTTCCTAATATTTTAGAGTTAGACTTTTAATGTTCCAATATTATTTTGTTATCTCAATTGATTAAAGTGATTCAACTCTTATTATTTATAGTTTATTAGATTCCTTTACTATCTACAGAAATGGTTAAAGAACCAAAATGGAAATACCACTGTTATAATGAGTGATTTATTGGTACAGTTTTGATTTTAAATAACATAATCACTTCTTGTACAGTTGGCTTAAGATTAATTAGAATAAGTTTACTTATACGGTTTATATTTGGTATTTTCCAAATAAATAAATAATACTTTTGATATTACTTATTTCGTTAAATTTGCGATTACGGTTTATGCTTGGTGTTTTCCACGGCATTATTACGGAAACATTTTATTAATACTTATAATACATAATTCTTATTGTGTTAAATTTACGATTACGGTTTATGCTTGGTATTTTCCAAAGCATATTTTAGAAATAAGTTCATGGTACTCTTGCGTTCGTTTAATTATACGGCAATACCTAGTTATTAATAGGTACTTTTGATATTACGTGATACCGGTAGAATTTGAAGTCGTACCTTGTTTATACTACAGAGATCAGGTACGCTGATGTAGGTAGATGCTATAAGAAGCACAATAGTTCGTTGTTCAAGGAGATTTATATAACACTTAATTCATCTCCTGCGCAATTCTTAGATGTAGATTATTTACTTTATTGATGATTCATACCATAGGGATGAGGTGGGAACGCTAGTACCTACTATATGCACACAAAGGCTCGTTATTCGAGGTGTGCTGTTTATAACATAAAGTACCCTAGCGCGCAACTCTTAGATGTAGGTTGTTATTCTCACTAGAGTCTGTTTATATTTTGAGAATCAGTTACACCTTATGAAAGAAGGTACTCATTGCTAACAATGGTTCTTTGATGGCGGCAATTCATATTAGATTAAGTACTCGTGTCGCATAACGTTAAAATTTATTATACATCCGCAATTCCGTTCCCACAGCGATTTTTTATATTTTGGGATTTGGGTCCACTTTAGTGAAAGGTACTTAATGTTGACGAGGGCTCTAGCGACGAGGTATATATGACCCAGGTACTTAAGATAAAGCATACAAACTTTTTAACTAGGATTGTGTATCGGATTTGCCTGCGGTATAACGTAAACCCAATATAGAGTCAATAACGATGCATCGTTATAGGTAGGGTATATCTTAATTTGTTAGATTACTTTTATATGGAAATGATTTGATTAAAGAATGACTTGTTGATTTATTTCTAATCCCGGTAATCCTGGTTTTGAAAGGTAAAGGTAACGGTGGTTTTCTGGTAAGTTATGAGTAAGCAAGGTACATTTACAGAAGCACAACCCTGAGTACTTTTACATATAGATATGGGAGCTGATGTAGACTACTCGTGCTTATTTATGACATTCGTCTGTGTTTTACTTTAGTTTAAGGTTTTGTTTGATCGATGAAGTTTTATTGATTTATTACTAGTCCGACTGTATTGACACACTATTGAATTTCTGTGGGTTTTCATGGGTGTCAGGAATATTTGTGATTGGAAAAACTCACAACTTTTTCAATGAAGCAAGGTCCTGGCTTTAGACCTGTGACTCCTCCACTGCAAGCATATTTACTATACACGCAGCTGATATCTTTACGCACACTCTACATAGAGTTGTAAAGGCGTGTTTCACTAGGCCGGTGATTCATTACTTTATAAACTCAACCTACGACACTAAATATTCATTATGGTTAGACTAGTATCGCGAGTAACGTAGACTCACTTAGGGAAATTCCTTATTCCGTCATTCTCCTACCCAACTCTCATCCTTTCCTTTTAGATAAGTTTATATCGGGAAACTGGTTCAGTCTTAGCATAATTGGTTAACAGTGTGGTTTTGCACCCACTTAATAATTAGTAATATTAATGATTGTAGGATAGTAATTTTTAGTTCATCTATTTCGAGCTTTCTGGTTTCTAAAGGTGAACATATGGGAGGACCTGACCTCTCCTGTGTTTGGTAACCAGCGCTGGTGGAATATCATGTATGGATAGGCATAAAAATGTCGTTCATGCATTGGGACCCCTCCGCGTACCTTCTGGCTCTGCCGGCACTTGAGACTGATCAGGATCCTAACCTAACATCGCTATACGAGATCATAAAGTCAGAAATGTCTTTAACATTATATACTGGTAGCAACCAGTTAGAGCAAAGCTCTAATCTTTAGTAAAAAGGACAATGTTCCAAATATGATGTACTGGCATTCTCCAGCTATCACCATACACTGACACAAGTCAGAAATATGTGCAACAATATATGTACTGGTAGCAACCAGATAGAGCAAAGCTCTAATCCTTATCAAAAGAGACATTGTTCCAAATATAATGAACTGGCATTCTCCAGATTAAAACTATGTACTGGCATACTCCAGAATACATAATGTACTGGCATACTCCAGATTATTACGGCAAAGACCGATATTATCAATTGAAATATTTTAACTTCATTTTATAAGTTAACCACTTTATGTGAGATTGAATGGTCGTCTGATAACATTTATTGTTATATATAACCTAGACACCATTCCCATCCTACCCCCTCCGGTGTCGCGAGTGCGACTTGCGAGGCATGGGGTGGCTTTAGGGGAGGTTGGAGGCCATCGGGGGTTTCCCCCATTTTATCCTTTCCTTCCTACCTAAATATAATTCTAATATATTTGTGTATGAGATTCTCCAAACACTGCAATTTGAACATAATTTTCATTTACTATTTCTCTTTCAGCTTTATTACACATGAACCAAGTTCTCCATCTTATTGCGTAGCAATCGATTTTATAAACTCACATGAACGAAGAAGAAACAAAGCAATTACGTTGAAATCTGCGATAAATTTATTATGTGTCTTCTCCTGTTAAAATGTTTATTATTGTTTGAAATATTTAAGTTTTCTTGTAATTAAAATTTCCATTAAATAGTTTCCAACTCTAAAAGAATTTGGGTTACTTATTTACACAACGAAGGGTTCCGACGATCATCTGGCCAAGTTAGTTTTAAGTTTCGATTAAACGGTATCTTTGGGTTAGGTCTTATCTTTTTGTTTGGGTCAAGTCTAGGGGGGGGGTTAGTTACAACCTGATTGAAGCACACACCACCACCACCACCATAATCATAATCATCATCATCATTATCAGCCTATTACGTTCCCACTGCTGGGACTCTGGCCTTCTTTCAGAGAGAGAGTATGGGCAGTAATCTACCACGCTGGCCCAGTGCGGGTTGGTAGATGTCGCATACCCTGAATGTTGCAGTTCTTGGACATGCTGGTTTCCTCACGATGTTTTCCTTCGCCGTTTTGAGCGATGGCACAAGATTATTAATAATATTGTATGTGAATTAAATACATACATTTTATTACATTTTGTTTATTTAATTTACTTTTTAACAGCACACTTCATCCAGAGATGGAAATGAAATTGTCGCATCAAAATCCAAATTGTTCTCTCCAACGACGCGGCCTCGCTCGCAGAAATTGTAAAACACGTTATAGAGCCCTCACAATATAAATTCCACCCATATTTCATAGGAAAATTGCCGTTTTTGCTCGAGATGAAAAGAGCGCGGACATTATACTGCGGCTTGCATTACTTAACCGAAGGTAATTTCTGACCCCTATTTGTTTAAGCTGAGCCCGTAGGTATGCACAATTAACGAAATAGAAGTTTGTTACAACGCCCTGTCACAGTTGATGTTAACATGAGTGCTTAAGTTCGAATGCTTTCTAGAAACCGGACGCTTTACAGAACCGGATAATTGTTTGCAGAAAGTTCTGGCTAGGTTAGCCACTGAACTCAGTCTTCGGCTCTTCTCACCCCACTACTGCCAGCCACTCTGCGCAAATGGTCGCTCCACCTTACCGCAGGGCGTCCTACACTACGTTTGCCAATTAACGCTTACGCGTTGATTACTTAAAGTCAAAGTAACACATATGTTTTTTAGTAGGATGCAACAGATGAACACTTTAAAACGTCAAATTTAAAACTATATAGCTAGCCGGTTCCTGCCACCAAAAGCAAAAAACCAAAAGAAACAACAAAAAAAACTAGCAAGAAAAAAAGCTGGCAAAAGAACTAGCAAGAAACGCCCAGCAGGTAATTTTCTAGGCGTGATGACATTTACAATCTTTTTTATTACTAATTGATTGAATATTCTAACACTAGGTCTAAGATCTTACGTTTCTTTAACATTGTTCTATTCTCTGTTGTTGCGGTAAAACAACAAAGCGCTAACTATATACAACTGTCTTTCCTTATGTAGCTATAGGTAAAGTTGTCGTGTTGTTGTTTCGTATTACGAAATTATGGTCGGTTGGCGTGTTATGAGCCTTCGGTTTCGATGGCCACTCCACGGATGAAATGTCCGGGAGTCACAGCACTACGGCGATTGTTCCTAATAAAATAGCTCTTGGGTGTAGTGTGTTCTTTAGTTGTTGTTTATGCTAATGAAGGGACAAATTGAACATAGTTGAGGTTATTTTTGCGGTCAAGGAAGTTGTGCTAAGTTTTAAGTAGGTCTGTAGGTCAAAATCTAACAATAGCAGAATAACCCTTTATTTGTTAGTATTATTTATTGCCTAGCATTAAATCTAACCTAGAAAAAAATTGTGAATTTACTTAAAAAACCATTCATATTCCTGATGAAGTATGTTTAAAAAGTTCTATGTAGGTATCCAACGAGTACCTACTTAAAGTTCAGTGGTTTTTATACTGAACACTAAAAAATTACAATCAGGGCTGCTAAATAACTATTATGAAGCTAAGGCCATCGAATCATGGAAAATGAGCCACATTCGAAAGATTTCTTATATAAACGTAGCGTATAGATTTTTCCAAACTTACCGACACACTCCCTGTCCGAAAACATAACTCAAACAGAGCCCGGACAGAAGAGCCCTAAACTTTTGAGTTTCTCATACATAATGGTAAATTTTGTGGATCCTAAAAATTCTTTTTAAAATTCTTTTTAAACTTGGCTACATATCTGAAAACAGCGAAAGCTTATTGGAATCAGACATAAATAATAGTACCTAATAAGATTCATCATCATCATTATCATCAGCCGTAAGAAGTCCACTGCTGAACATAGGCCTCCCCCTTGAACGCCACCATGAACGGCTATTAGCCATTGGCATCCATCGGCTCCCTGCGACTCTTACAATGTCGTCGGTCCACCTAGTGGGGGGCCTACCTACAGAACGTCTTCCGGTTCGTGGTCGCCACTCGAGAACCTTTCTTCCCTATCGGTTATCGGTTCGTTGAGCGATGTGGCCTGCCCATTGCCACTTCAACTTGCTAATTTTGAGAGCTATGTCGGTGAGTAATAACATTACGCCCACACAATCATATAAGTACATGGTATTTAACCCTTAACTAGGATTCTCTGTATACTTAGATAAAAGGAATCCTAAAAACACGCAAATATTACTAAAGTTGTATCTGTGTCGATTATAATTCTACGTAACATGTTATTTTTTAAGTGTATTTCTAAAAGGTGTAAGCGTCTCGTGAAATTACTGTCATTATGAACCAGGTTATAATAGGGCAGCAGCATATTAGGCAACCATGCCTATGTTAATATTATTTTGTATGCATTAATTAAAATTAGCTTCAGTTTATTATCCCTCTTCATTAATAAAGCAAATATTAGCTTTTTATTATTCAGTATCATTGATGAACCAAATATTTGTACTACTTTGTTCATTATTCTATTAGCCCGGTGGCCGTCACGTAGGAAGAGATTTATCATTTTGACTGACGTTGGCAATTACTGTGTTCTTCTAATTTAAGAATAAAGTATCTGTCTGTTGCTAGTACATATTTCTTTTTTGTATCTTACTGGGTAGCATTTGACCATAAGTTGCTTGATGTCTAGTAAAAATATGGTCAAAAAACGTAGCGCAATGCTTTTTTTATACTAAAAACAAAAAATGAGGCTGCCGAAACTCTAGGTGCTTGGTGACAGGACAAGACACAAAAAAGAAAAATAATCTAAAATATCAGTCAGAAAAAAAGTAATAACTACTTTGGAAATTCTTGTTTTGTTATCTATTTCAAACACTCCTCAAAATATCTTTCATGAAAATGTTTCCATTGTACAGACTTTTTGACCCTCAAGAAGATGCTAATTGACTTTTAATTCCAGTCTAGATGTGGTCGTGGCAGTTATTTGGCCTATTTATTTTAACATTTTCTATTTTGTCGTTCGAATGAAAGGAGACTTTCAAGTTTTGTATTATGAAATGTTATACAAAAATATCTGCCTTTTACGGTAAATATAGCCTGGTACACAATGCGTATTCAACGGAAATCTCATCTAGAGGAAAATTGCGTATTAAATTCTGAGGTCTTGCGGAGAACCGTCTGATAAAATTAAAGGAAAGTGGAAGAGATCGGTAAAGGCAATATTTATTCGTATTAGATTTTCTGGACCATTTCTTTTTCTGGATATCAACAAAATAGGTTTAACATTTTAAAACCGAGTGAGAGACTTTGTTTCTGATAAAAATATTTAAAAAAAATCACGAAAAGGTCTGTAAAGGCTCGCGCACACCGGGGCGGACCCGCAGCGCATTAATTAATACATCTTTCAAAATTGAAATGAATGACAGATATACATTACTTTTTGAGGTGCTTTATGCCCTTATTAGGCTTTAACTACCTATCACAATCATTGTGGGTTGCTGAAAGACCGATGTGATAGTCTGTTTACTTCTAGTTTAGGGTGGTAATTAGACAGTGAAGTGAACGTTTGCTGGCAAAAATTGAAAACAAAGTACAAATGAAAGAACGGCGTGAATTTACGAAAATAACACGCATGTAGGTAAACAATCAAATTTCTAAGTTGTAGATGATATCCGATATAAAAACTTAACTGATTAATGATATTGTATCTTTATTATTGGCTACATAACATTATTCAAGTTAACGTTGTTGAATTCTAATCCTAAATATCCATGCACCTGCATTCCTGGAAGCCAAAGCTAGTGCGGAGTAAACCAATATGTCACGCAGACATTTCAATTATTTCGGAACCGCATATTGGAAAATTCAATAACTCTAAACATGAGTAACGTGAAAATTTAAAGGAATTTACATGAAGTATCTACACTCAAAATGGGAACCGAATTCACTGGAAAGACTAAAGGTATGTCCACACCAGTGCGCTTTCATATTCGTTTTGCGTCTTTAACTTTCAATTCGTCTGGCGTTAAGTGCAATATTGATTGCCATAAGATGCATGCAGATTATTGTCTGTATACACTCGTGCGCTTCGGTCTGCTGTAGATTCGTAAATTAGCACGTGTACGGGCATTCGCTGTTGTTGAACTAGTTTTAGCGCATGCGTTATTGCATGGCGCTTCACGCATAACTAACTGAAATTGCGCAACAACCCAAAGTGAGTCTTGGTCTTCGATAATATTTGACACTACTTTGGTCTGTCCTGCACTTCCTTCTGCCAGCCCTTCTAAAGTTCACGTGAATACTTCGTGTTGTCTTTCCAGCGATACCTAAGACGGCTGACTGGGCGTCGGCTATTCGGCATTTCACGCGTGCGTCAGACGAAAACGAAAGACGAACATGAAAGCGCGCTGGTGTGAACAAACCTTTAGTTGCTTTTTGCTCCACGTCTGATATTATTTCAATGGGATTTGGGAGAAAAGGGTAAAGTCAGGACAGTAGACTTTAATCCTGTAAATATATTCTCGCCAGAATACGGTAAAAATGCGGATGAGGTCAAAGCCGTGTGGCGCAGTTAGCCATTCGGAAAGTTGAGTAAAATTCTGTTTAGAACTAATAGTGTTGTGTGCGGACTGCCATTGAAATACAGGGGCAGCGCTCGTTAGTGATTTTTAGTATGAAACTACTTTCTTTTACATCTCTTTGTAGGAGAACTGTAATAATCTGAAAAATATATTCTTTCATGAGTTCTTGTTAAAAAATATGATTCAAAGCTATAATGGTATTCTGCTTTCTAGGTTAGTTCCGTCCAATCTGCTATATCTTTGTGTTATAAATAAATGCAAAGACTAGTTTGTTCGTTTTTCAACCACACCCAAACGACTAAACGGTTATAATTTGCAACAATGTCAGATGAAACATCCTAATAAAACATTTAAACATTTCTTTATAGATAAACGCACAGTTTCAGCGGAAAACGGGAAATCTGCGGTTGTACGTGTTATAATTTAATATTGCCTTAGCACCAAGAAGCGGCGGACAAATTAAAAAATAACATTAAGATAACGGTGCTTGGATAAAAATAAATAATGTTGAATATTTACTATACTTTTTCTGTAAGCTCCATTATCGTCAGAGATAAGGGAGGCGGGATGGGCACAAAAGGGTCGCAATCACAAAGGACTACGTAATAATGACGTAAATTTTTGGCATAATTTTAATTAAAGCCTAATTTGCGACATTCACAAACCGGAAAATTGGACCCCGTAGGTAACAATTTAGGTAAAAAGAGATAGGCAATTACTGCTGCGAGTGAAAGGAAGACGCGAGCATCTGAGGGCCCTTATACTAAGCGATATTTTTCCTGAATACCACAGGAATTTAGTACTGAGCTTACCTTCAAATAATGTTCCCACCTACAGTCTAAACAGAAGGAAAGAGTTAAGCAAAAGAGTTAGACGTGTAACGATGTTCATCATCATAATCAGCCAGGAGAATTCCACTGCTGAACATAGGCCTCCCCCTCGAACGCCACCATGAACGGATATTAGCCATTTGCATCCATCGGCTCCCTGCGACTCTTACAATGTCGCCGGTCCACCTAGTGGGGGCCTATCTACAGAACGTCTTTCGGTTCGTGGTCGCCACTCGAGAACCTTTCTTCCCCATCGGTTATCGGTTCGTTGAGCGATGTGGCCTGATGTGGTGTAACGATGTTAAATTAGTGTAATGGTAGGACTATTCTGCAGAGTCCACCTGGCGTTATATCACACCAATGCCAGTTATTCAACCGCCAATCAGATGTGTAGAAACACAGTAGTGTTCTGGATTAAAGGGCAATATTTCCACTGAAATTACAGGGATTAAAAAGATTAAACACCCAATCTCAGGTTGACGCAGTCCGCGCAGGATTTTGAACATTATGACAGGAATTGAACTTCGATAGGTAAACGTGAAGCTTATCATTAAGCGAGCAACTTCAATGTCAGTTGAAAAAAAAAACATATCCTCAACATTCAACTTTAGTATTAACTCATCATTACTATATTTTTCTTTATTAATGAAACTATATCCGTAGACGTAGGAGGGCGTAACGATTCAGTGCCTTGATTCGCTATGACCATCTAAGCACGTAACGCCGCCGCGTTACGTTATCTGCGTGGAATACCGCTAAAGCCCATAATGACGTCATACGCTATTGGCAAAGTATCTTGATGGACATAGCAAAGAAGGGCTCAGGTGTCATCGCAGTGTAGTTTTTAGTTTATCTTATAAAGGGCATTTATTTGACTATCGTTTTACGAGAAATCTGTCATAAGTCGCAATGCGTAAAGGTCTCCTTATTATTATGTTATATTATATTGCTACATTGTCATAACAATCTCTTACATTCAGAACCTCTTATTAATTTTAATGTTACCTTCATTACCCAGCCACTTGTTTTGTAGAAAAATGGGGCCGTCTTAAGAATTGTATATTAATTTACCTTAAAAATCGTTGTAATTTTATATTTAACCGTTATTTTACTTTTTCTTATTAAGTTTAAAATTAATGAGCATTTTAATATGAATACTCTGATAAAAGATTTTCCTTTAACCCTTCAAGGTGTACCTACAAAATGCTAAATTGTATAGAATTTGTAATTTAAAGAACAATTTGTCTTAATTTTATCCAAAGTCGAAAAAAAACACGCAATTAAAACAAGATTTTTAATTATGAAACTAAAGATTTTCAGCGTTGATAACCAAAACTATATCGCTTTTTAATATAGTTTTCACTTAATCGTAGATCATAAAATTTCATTGTTAAGAAATATCTCGGCCCGATATATATTCCGGATGGATTCTGCATATTAACGTCTCGAAATAAAACCATAATACTAGCCATGGGTGACTCCGGACACAACTATATCTTCGGATATATATCCGGACGCGGATATGTGTCCTTGATTCCTTTTTAAAATAATTAACATATCCCATATCCGAGACCGAGATCCCATATCCAACTCCGGAATGGAACGCTCAAAGAGGTCGCCTGTAATGAGCGAGTGAGACAGAGTGCATTAACCATTATATCGTAACTTATACAAGGCAATTTAATTATTTTATGTATTTTAGTGCATAATGAAGTGTATTTGTTAGTTTTTTGTAACCAATTAATATCTTTCCATGTAACGTAATCGTTCCGCGGATATTTTTTCACTCCGTGGATATGTTTGGAAGCCGGAGTTATTTATCTCGGATACATTCTTGCAATATACAGTTCCTTCACTCCCGGATATGTTAAGCGAATCTGGATATGCTAAGCGGACACATATCTTTGCTCGGAGTGGGATATATACATATACATATCCGATCCGGGATCGGAGTTGGTTAGCCCATGGCTACATAATACATCTTCGACGTAGGTACTATTATAATGAGCCTGTATTGTTGTCCAAAATCCTTTGTTCAAGGTGTCAAGCTTGTTCCGTCCTTGTTTACTTTGCATCATTATTTGTTATTCTTTCTAAAAGGCCCATCCCTAACAGCTTGTAAGGAAAACCCTAGAGAGGTTTCAAGTTTCAGTGCTATCTACCTTGTTATCCGCGGATATATTTGTTTTAGCCAAGTTTAGCCGGCTAATCGCCAAAGGGTCCAGTTGTACAGCGACCGATTTATTGGGTTAGGCCTGTTTGTCCGGTTGCGTAGAAGACGTGTAAGCTGTGCTTAGAACGCTTAGGTGTAATTTTATTCCTAACTGTCGTAGTATCTTTGGTACGAGTCTTGTGTAGAAGCAAAAGCTTATCCTCAATAATACACCTATCAGATGTCTGATGGATAAAAATGCGGCGAGAGATTATTTTTTTACTAGCTGTTCCTCGTGGTTTCATCCACCAAGGCTACAGTTTATCGCGATAAAAAGTATTCTATGTCCTTCCTCAGGGTTCAAATTATTTCCGTACCAAATTTCATTTAAATAGGTTCAGTAGTTTAAGCGTGAAAGCGAGACAACAGACAGACAGGGTTACTTTCACATTTATAATATTAAGTAGGGATATTATATAGGTGAGTGACAAAACGATACTATTCGCAGGCAGGTAAATATATCTATAATCATAAAGATGGTACCCATTACCGTACGTCGCTGTAGCAATATACATTGTGTAGGTAATTCCAACACACACTCACTTTAATGTGTCCATTAAAAGACCGCGCTACACTACTTATGTAGAAACGCAAGCACGTAGTTCTCACCCTAATATTCGATGCTAAAAGCAGTAAAGTTTAGTAAATAGACATAATACTTAGCATAAAACATAGCGGTGTTTCAACGCAACGCTTTTAAGGAGATCCTCTTAACATAACTTTACGCCGTATTAAAGGCCCTAGCTGGCCTATTTTATTTCACAATTGTTCGCCCAAGTGCCTATAAAAATACTCAAACATTTCTCTAGAGATAAGCTCAAATCGTAAAGATTGGAATTTATTAAATTTTAACTTAACAAGATTTTTTATGCAAACGCAATTATACTTCGCCCCTTCTTTTCAAACTTTTTAAGTCAAATAAAACAGCGAAAGTAACACGTAAAATGTTTTTATTTACAAACGTAATTAGTATTTACAGTTTATTTTTTTAATTTACACAGATTCTTACATGCTAAGTCTTAGAGACGATGGATTTATCCAGTTCGGCTAATATGTTTGGGTACTTTATTTATTAGGAAAACAACAAAGACTACCTTTATATACCTGATTAGAAACTATTTACAATATTCTTAGTGACGGTAAGTATCTAAAACTAAGGTACAATACCTGGCCAAGATACGATGCTTTGAAAGATCGGATAGCACGTATAAAAATTAAAATAAAATTATCCTAGTCCTAATGAAATTTATCTTATCAAAGAAGGGTGAGATATTTAATATAACATTGAGTTCATCATACTGTCTATTTACACTGGAATCACATTTTAATGTACAAAAGGTGTCTTGAAAATTTAGATCCATATCTTAGACGGTAGTAGCATATTTTGTGCTAGGTATTGTAATATTTTCGCAAGAAACGAGGCAGCCTTCGATCAAGGCCGTCACATAGTAATAAAGTTAAGTATGCTTTTAACAGTTAATTATGTAGCAGCGTTTAAATTGAGCAGGTAAATAATTGAAAGAAAATTAGATCCAAGTATGTTCGGAAGAAGTACCGACATGCTCGCAAAAGTGTAGAATTAACACTGACCTATCCGCCCAGATTCGCATCTTCGCGTACCTCTGTTACTTTTTGTCGCTTAGAAACATCATTCACTTGAGCGAGTAAGATAATTGGCACACCCATCGGCCGATGCCGAAGAATGCGGGCGCTTTCAAGCAATCTTGGTTAACATAATATGACTGAATACAACAGTAAAGATGTACAACAGAGAAAAAAAATATAAAAATGCAGATTGTCCCGTAGTTCTTTTATTCTACTTTATAAATAACAAGGACCTTGTTAACGCGATCAGTACTTATATTAAAAAGACAATACTGAGAGGGCCCTCGAGCAGTTTTTTGCAAATGTTTCCGTGTTTTTTGTAACGTTTTCGTTACATCTAGGTCGGCAGCAGTTGCCTGCGGGGCGGGGCTTCTAAGAACCGAGCTTTAACTAAATATTAAAAGTAACCTAATAAATTGATGATATTGTTTTCCACGATGAGTTAGAAGAGCAAATCCTACGGCTTTTACGAAGTTTATAAACTTAAACAGGGAAATCCTTTTTAACTTGCTGTATAGTTTTCCTCTCAAGTTTATCAAAAGAAAAATGAAGCAAACATAGTTTAGTTTCATTCTACAGTCCACCCCTTTTGTTAGCGTTGGTAACAATTAGTAATTAATATCTAATCTATGTCGATACACTTATACGTAGTGGGGTAGGGGAAGTAATTTCGATTGCTCTAGAATTCAAGGAGGCATGCGGGATCATCAGCTGAGGCCGTCGAACTAGCTACAGGCGTATGGCGATCAAATTCGAATTATTATAATCAAGGAATGGGCTAAATAAAAAAGTAGGTACTTACGTTAAACCACATAACTTACTCATAATAAAGGAAATGGCTTATTACAATAATTCGTTTATATAGGTCTCAAATCACCTACTAACATCATAATCTATTTCCCTTTCAGATAATTTAATATCCGACAACTTCTGGTCATCTTATAACAAACATTCTAATTTGAAAATAATTCCAGAAAGGTCGCACTTTAGCGAGATATTCTAACGAGAAATTTCGATGGAAGAATATGAAGAACTGTGCCATGATATCGATGATGTATGCTCTACTTTGGAACGCGCTGATGGTAATGAGTAGAATTAAAGGACAAGATGGGGACACTTTTCCAGTGTTACTTTGCATTGCCGCAGGACGTTCACCACTGACCACGTGGACCACCACTGATGCTGAATCTGTAGAAAGAAAAAATCAATTTAAAACTCAATGAAAACAAAAGATAATTTAGGCGTGCTTTTTGAAACATCGTGATGAAACCGTAGCTTGTGGTAGGGCATTTTCTACTTCTCACCTGGTTAGCTACCACTCCTAAGTTAAGAATGTGTAGCCCTATCAGTGTGTTCCAGCACGCCTCACTTGAGACTCAAATCTCAGTTTAGGCGTAGCGTCGCGCCACCTTCGACCACATCGTCACTTAACATTAGGTGATTTGTGGTCAAAAGATCCATAGAAAATTAAAAAAAAACAATTACAATTACAATAACAGTTAAAAAATAAAAAAAATATGTAATAAATTACAATACAATTTATTATATTTTTTACACAGTGTCCATATGTTCCATAAGTTATGAAAACGATTCCGTTCTCAAAAGGTATGCTTACCAACAAAACACACCATTGAATAACAAAAATGCAAATGTAGATCTAGAATTTTGCAGTATTGATAAACTAAAGACTGGAAAAACATATGCTGATAGTGATGTGAAAGAAAACACGAAAGCAAGGCCATCCTCGGCAATAATTAGTCCCATGAGACTGAAAGCTACCAAGTAAACAATGAGTTCGAACACGTTGATTCAGTCATTCAGGGGCGAAGACGAATGGTTTTACCGCCATGTCGACAGAGATGTAGTAGCGATACGTGGGTAATGTAAGTAGTAGGTACAGTCAGAACAAAAGTCGCTGAACAATAACAGATTTTCCGATTACCTTGATCATCTAAAACGCCAACTTTTAACCGTATCATCGCTTATCAGTACCCCTAGTACAATTTTTAAAAACTATAAAAGTTTTCGTAAACGTCAAAGTTTACTATCGCGACTTGTCAAAGTGGCAACTCGTACTCGCTAAAAGTAACCCGAAAACTTTGTTGGATAGATTAAAAATAACCCGTATTACCGATTTTAGACCCTCCAAGTTTCAGAAAGCGTGTTAAAAAAATGTTTAGAACGAAACTTTTTATAGTTTTTGTAAACTATCAAAACCTGTACCTACTAGGGGTACTGGTGTGTAGTCTTGCGGGGAAACTATCTTGTAAGTTGTAAGTAAAACCTAAAAATTACTGATCTAAAAGACATTTGGAAAATCGAGTGCGACCAGCTTTTTGTCGTTGACTGTACCTACTAAAACAATGTACTTGGGAAAAGGTTGAGATAGTATATTTAAAAGGGTACATTTTTATGGATTTGTTACGGCTTGTAAAGACGCTGATGGCAAGACATCTAATGCAATGACTCTAGTCCCTTTGGATGTTGGAACGACGTTTGTATGGGATGCAACTTATGTCGATAACGTGGCATTGTCTCGTTTTACAGAGGCATAGCAGATCCGGTCAGTCGTAACAGATGAAAAGGGTTAAGCAATGCTCAGCACGAACAACACTTGGATGGGTGACCGTTTAATAGCATTTTAAACTGACCTCTACAGTGATTCGGTCCCGGTTGTATCTGTCGTAAAGTCAAGTGAAAACTCCGACAGTAGATTCGTTCGCTAGCTTACATGAAAGAAAGAGATGAGATTTTCCAGGGATAATAATTCAAGCAGACAAATGTGCAACGAATGCAAAAAATCTGATCTATCAATCGATGTAATTTATTTGCATAAATAAGGGGGTATACAGTAAAGGTTGTTAGAATTAAAAAGCTGCCGACGCGGTGCAGTTATAGCAATTTTGAGGGGGTACATTAGTATGCTATTTGGGGTAGAAACTTTGGTCCTGTTGGAGCCAGATACTCAAAAATCAAAATTGAATTTGAAGTATAAAATTTTTAGATCGTTATAATAGAATTTTCATTGGATATATATGTGTGTTAACTCAATTTCTTAATTTAGGTTTAAATCATGAGGTTTAAGTTTAATTAAGCCTTGACTGTTTGCATTGTTTGCACCAAGAAGTGGTAGCTTTCCGGTTAACCATTAAAGGACATTGTCCGCCATAAATAAGCTAAGTTATATTAATGTAGCCAAATCGGCTAGCATAGTGGCTAACTGCCAAATTATCTCGTGCAATAGACGCCGCGAATAAAGCAGCATAAACATGAACGACGCGAGCCAAATACCTGTCTCAGGCGTGCAAATATTTTGTTTGCAGTGGATGTGGAAGAGCAGGAAACTGCGGAACAAATCTTCTTAATTACCACTCGGAACGGTTCCTTGCTGGAGGCGATGTTGGTATTTGGGATGTTTGTGTCGTAATCTTTGGGTTTATAATGGGTGTTGTGAGACACTTAGAATGTACAAAGTACAACAGAATTTCCTACAGCTACGAAAACGAGCTTATTAACTTGTCAACAAATGAAGATGATAACTACAGTTTTTCTATCTGAGTACTGTTCTCATTCATACTTGGTTTCTTGAGCTACAACAGCCTTAGAGTGCTTGTATAAAGCGAATAGTTGTCAGTACCAACTCCCGGTCGGTCATCTAAAACTGGCAAGTTCATCGTACTCTTACTAAATTAATTTCATTAATCAGTAGAAAGAGAAGTGATTATCACAATTTTAATACTAGAAACAAAGATAAAATTGCTGTACCCACTACTAGGCTCCATAAAGTTAGCAACTCGTTCAAAGGTCAATGTGTACGCTTTTTCAACAAAATCCCAAGTGAAATTCAAGACTTGTCTATAACAAAATTTCAAGTCCGTATAAAGAGAAATCTCATTAGTAAAGCTTATTATAAAATATCGGACTATCTAGATGACAAACAAGCTTGGGATTGTAGTTAATCTATCTATCTTTCTTTCTATCTATCTATTCTCCCTATTTCCCCTATTCTAACCATTTTCGGTAAACAGCCAAAACAGTCATGCTCACGAAAGTGACTTTGCTTGCAGCGGCGTCATGTGTCGGGTCGCCCTCTTCCCTCTCATATGGTCGAGGAGAGCGATGGCTGGCACATGCGTCAACTCGTGAACGGGTGCTGCTTGTGGGGTCTGGTCTGCTTTGGTTGTGATCCCGCAACTCGTTAATATTCATGTTCCCATATCCCAATGTGTACAACCAAACAAGAGAAATCTTCTTATTAGTAAAGCTAAATAAAAAATATCGATTAGATGACAAAAAAAAAAACTTGGGATTTTAGTGAACTTGCTCCAATTCAATCAATTAGTAATAAGAATAAAATTGTCAATGTGATCGCGCCAAAAAAATTACCTGCCGGGCGTTTCTTGCCTGTTCTTTTGCCGGCGTAAGGAGGTTGGAACAGGCGTAGCTAGTTTTAAGTTGACGTTTTAAAGTGATCACAATGTATCCTATTAAATAAAAATAAAAAAAAAAGAAATAACAAAACAAAACAAATGCAAATGTAAACACAGCACAAGCTGAGTTTTACCCCCTTTGCCGTTATATTGTATATGTGTCTTTTGTTTTTCTATAAAATGTATGTGTTTCTTTTTTTAATGGCAATAAATTGATTTTATTATTATTATTATTTATTTAACAATAACTATCTCTTTCACGCTCATAGCAGTGATTGCGTGCGAGAGAGACAAATAGACTTTTCATGATCTGTATGCAGTTCGCCATCTAGACTTGCGCTCATTCATAGACAAAGTTTGTAAATTTGTTGTATGTGCCAGCTTTAGATAACCGACCCTTTTTCTTGTTTTCTTAGCGTCAACGATTGCAGAATGCATCTTGGCTAGGGGCCCTGTTCCATTCAACGTAGATAGATTTTCCTCAGTTCAATTATTTTTATTTTATTTTTTATTTTATTTTTTTTCGGAAAACTTACAGCTAGGAACTTAATTAACAAAGTTAACTAAGTTCCTAGCTGTAAGTTTTTTATGAACTCTATTTTGTTTTACGAAGCACTACCGTGTTGTTATGTGCATGTGATTGTTTATCCGTGAATGTCTGTACCGAAAACTGCTTTTTTCCAGCACCTTTCAACAAGATGATTACGACCACTCAATATATTGAGAGTAATAACAGCAAAACGACTGTAGAAGTAAATCCCCTAACTCAACATACGTACGTATACATATTAAGAGCCAAACCATTAAAGAAATAAATCCTCTAAAGATTATAAGCACAGATGAAAATACTACAAAAATACAACAGGACGATAGTACATTACTTATATTAGTTCGAAGAATTATTCAGTATTCGAAAAATACCGAGAGATAAATTTACCGATGCATTTCAGTAGGTATACTTAAGTTGGAGATCACAAAAAGTATTTGCCGAAGCTTTTCGGTGAATTGGTCCCGGGATGGACGAAGCGTGGGCGTCAGTAGTTGAGTGGTTTGCGCCCGCTGCATAGTTTTAGTGCTCAACTTTTGGCGTTCGTTATTTGCCTAGATATATGTTTTTGTATATTTTATGAGCCACTCATATATGAGTGTCCAAAGTGCGAGTACGCGATTGTTGACTTTCTTCTTGCCTGCGCTTATCGTTATCGCCTACGTCTATCGTAAAGTACTTGCTTAAATTATTTTATGTGTAATAACTTTACGTACATAGTACATGTAAGTGTAGACAAATTCAATTCAAATTCAAATTCTATTCAATTAATTGTTTCAATTGTTATTAGCTGTTAGTTTAAGAGCTGTGGATTTTGTTATATAAAAAAAAAAATTAAGTATATATTTGGGAACACGCGCTCTAGTGCGAGAGTATGAGTGTGTAAGAGTAAAAGTGTGTTAGTATATTTACCAGAGCTGCTCGGCGCACAGGTGTAGTTTCCCGAGTCCCGTGGCGAAGCTCGTGCGATGAGCAACCGGCTGGTGCGCGTCCGTTGCTCCGTCTCAACGCTGATGCCGCCGCGCTGGGCATAGTTCACCACGTTCGTCCCACGGTACCAGTAGATGAAACTAAAAAACAAACCACAAAACAAAACAATTGTTAGCTCTTTTATGTTTAGGAATACAATTTAGGAATGGTTCTAAAGTGGCGACCACGAACCGGAAGACGTTCTGTAGGTAAACCCCCCCCCCCCCTAGATGAACCGACGATATTGTAAGAGTCCCAGGGAGCCGATTGATGCTAATGGCTAATAGCCGTTCTTGGTGGCGTTCAAGGGGGGCTATGTTCAGCAGTGGACTTCTTCCGGCTGATGATGATGATGGATACAATTTTGACCGAAATGGATAAACTACACATATAACATAATTATATGCAGTTTTTGTAGTACAGTGAGCGACAAAAGTTGGGATCAAACTCGGAGAGAGAGATTGCGAGCGATATTTCGTGTTTAAGATGCGTAAGAAAATTGAACAATTGGGATTGTTCAGAAACTTTTGTCGCTGAATGTACTAGTTAAAACAATTATGAAGTACCAAAAAATAATTATTATGAACATTTATTTTAAGTTCATTTTCTTTGTTTATTTATTCTACGGCTCTTACATTTTTCTTACACTTGAAATAAATTTTTTTTTTACCTTTACTTTAATTATCTATAATAAGCAAAATTATGGATAACATTTTTAATATTATGAATCTTATCGTCTCATTATAAAAAACTCAACTCTATTCATTCTATTTTGAGTGAAACTTCGTACCTTTTATCATTTAGTAAAGATGCTTGCTATTGTTATAAGTAAGAATTGTAAATTTGACTTGCCCAGTGAAAATAACAAAGATAAACGGACAATAAACAATTCTAATCTACAATTGGTCAGCGACTAAAATACTTCAACTAAATGTGGCATCGTCTCTCTGCCGTATACAAACAAACCCACACACTTAATTAATGAAATGTTATCTCTACCTAAAAGCCCACAGATTTCTAAATAATATGTTTCTTACCTGAATAGAGACGAGAAATCTTGCGGTTTATGATTTAAACGTGCAAAGAGCAAATACAAACGATGTCCTTTGCAAGCCATATCATAACTTTACTGAAAGGCATTACCCTTCTTTTGTGATATTCCATTTTGACCTCCAAAAATTTCTAAAACTTGATAACCCTAGCCCACCCTATCCCACCCTAGCTCAAATAGACTCAATTCGAAGCAAACAGTAATGCTTCACTTTATTTATTTACGATACATACACATAAAATAAATTACAGTGGATTTCTGATCTGATATAGATATTTACTAAATAATACATTCTGAACTGGATTACAACTCAAAATATGTGTAGGTACAGAAAAGCAAACAATAAGATTTTCAAGACGAATGCGATGAAAGTATCCATTTACAAAGCAGTGAGCTTTGCATATAATATAAGCACCTAAGACGGCGCAATATATTTTCGTCTACCAAAAACAAGAATTGTCGACACGTCCGCTCGATACGAGAGTCGGGAAACGAATTCCTTATCTAAACAAAGTCTGTCAAAATTATTGCGCTGCAATTTGCTGAATATTCAATGCATTGATACTATCGTGTCAAATAGTGTCAACGCAAACCAATAGCTGGGAACATGAAGTTGAAATATGTGTGGACGTGCAAACTGAATACTGAAAATAGCAGCGGCTGGAACTGAAATATTTGCGACCAGCAAAAAAGACTATGCAACATCTGTGTACTGGACAAAAATTGTTGTCCGATACTGAAAACTAAAAATCAGCTTACATACATTTTTATACGGCAACTCTTTTAAATATTTTTGTTAAACTCTGACTCTTTTTGAACTTTTCATCATCATTATCATCAGCCTATTACGTTCTCACTGTTGGGACATGGACCGTCTGTCAGAGAGAATCTACAACGCTGGCCCAGTGCGAGTTAGAAGATATAGCATACCCTTGAATGCTATGATTCTTGGACACACTTCGTATACTCGTATTACATGTCCGATAACCTAACATGTGTTTTCAGGTTGTTTATCAACATTTACAAGATAATAATTGTATATTAAAGATTTTAATATATTTTCAAAATGTTTACCTTGGGGGGTCTGGTGCATGTCTTGCTATGCAGGTAAGGTTGATGTCAGAGCCAGCACGAACGAATAACTCTGGCCCAGAAAGAATTTCCGCTTTTGATACTGCAACAAAAGAATCAATGGGTTACTTTTTAACTATTTATAGGGTAGCTTTTAAACACAAGTAAAAAAATGGTGATCGAAATTTGTTGCACCTGGATTGAGCTCTCAAGCGAAACTGTCGGACAAATAACAATTAACTTGATGATAGTAATTTACCAGGCGAGTTCACGATAATATTCTACCATCAGCCTCTAACCTCTATGGTTTCATTACGATGTTTTCTTCACTGATAGCTCAAGCTCATTGCTTGATTTGAACTTAAATACGATCAATAAACCGCAAGCAGACGTCAATATCATTATGAAACAAATGAAAATATGTAAACAAGAATATACCTTATTTTCAGTCATATCAACTCCCTCAGCAATTTCTAAAGTACTTCAGCTCTAGACTTGCTACACAGGATTTAATACAACGTTTTACTAACAAAGAAAACCATCGGCAACACCTGACGCCTTCATATATATACCTGCCTAGCTGATTCCGAGTTTAATAACACCCTCACAGCCTGACTTAAATCGCTGGGTCTAATACTTTCTTAGCTCATACCGGAGGAAACGGTGTAATTTGTAACTATTTAGGTGGTTGTTCTCGCGTAATGTGGTGTATAAAATGTTTGGTAGTGGTCGCTCGTTTCCAGTTAAGTAGGATGTTTTGGAGGCTTCTTTTGTGTAAGCGTAATTATGTCGTTCAACAAACTGTTCTTGCAACGTGTTTGTGGTGGTATAGTATTATTGTGATTACACATTTTCTTCTCGGACTTTTAGTAGATTTTAGTGGAGCCGTAGTCGACGAGGTCCTTTTAAATTGAGAAGTGTAATAACCAAAACAATGGCAAAGGGAAAGGAGGGTGAGGAGTATTTAACGACAATATTATAAAAGTGTGCTTAGTGTGGCCCGGGCATAATGCCGTCACTAAGGTCAACGTCAAGGGAAATGTCAATGCCTATCTTCGCGAGAAATATTGCGTTAATTATGTGAGTGGCTACACTTGAACGGTCAACGTAAATGCACTAGAGTTATCGGCTAACGTCAAACGCCAATGTGAATGCCGTTGTCCAATGTCGTGGCCACACTTATGTCAAACGTCAATCATCGCGCTATTGAACGGCATTTCCCGTTAGTGTGGCCCCAGCATAACAATGAAAAAAAAATATTTTTGAAGTTGTCGGTAGCTGAAAACTGGTCTATGCAATGGAACTCCATCATGACCTTATAATTTACTATCTGAGCTCAGGTGTGGATGGCTAAAGGGTATAGAGAGGTGTACTGCAGTTTTACTAAACGCTCCCCTCACATTGTTAACCTCACCCCTGACGAGGCAAGCTAGGGACTGGGTTAGGGATTAAGTCCCAGAAAGTGTTTTAGGGTACGTAGTGTCACACACCAATCCAATCATTTTGCTTATGGAATTTTACTTCCTTTGCAACTTATTCAAGTGCTAATGAAAAGTTTGTACATCAGGCCTGTGCTTATAATTATGTCATTCCCAATGAAGTCTTTATGTAACTTTGTAAGATCAATCAGATGTAATCAAAATTGATTTTTATACACGTAATTGGCAAACCGTTCAGTTATAGGTGAGTAATATTTTGATTGGATGTATTCCAAGCCGCCGATGGAGATTGAGTAATGAATATTCAAATAGTATGTTTGGATTGAGTTAGATCGATAATGAAGACGGTTAGCTTGAATACCTACCAATTGCTTTGGGATTGCGTCATTAATAGAAAGAGCTTTTTTGCTTTTAATCACACGTATAATAATAATAACTCAATTAAGGAAATTAGGCTCCAATTGTCTCAATTAAATTTGTTCTTTTATTCGGTGTACTGATACAAAAGCAAGGAAATAAAGTATGGTATGCTCTTTAACCAGTTATATTAAGACAAATGTCAAATATTAATTCTGAAAAACCAATAAGTATCATAGAACTGAGTAAATATCTACCTTGGCTTTTATAACGGCGAAAAGAAGTTTCACAAGCGATTAGTTTTCAGTTCAGTCAACCCCTTGCACTCGAACTTGACTAAACTGGTCCTATTCATGCCACCTTTTCACCAGAAAACCTTAAGTATATAGAACCAAGCGTCGTCACTTAAGTACTTAGCAGGGCTGTACTTGACATTTTAGTTTCAGTCGACACCTGGCTCGTAAGCGCCAATGTGTTTGAACTGAACTGCTCTACAATTGAAACCTATCTATATAATAATAAGAATCTTATAGGTATACTATGTCTATAAAAAAGAATCGCCGAAATGTATGTAGGTAGGTAGGTACGCGCATAAATCCAGAACGACTGCACCAAATTGTATAATTATTTTTTTGTTGGAATTGGTTAATTATTTGTAAGTATCAGGACAAGAATTGTTTTTTTTAAATCGTCTTGGTAATTGGGTAATTTGAAAGAAAGAAAGAAAGAATATATGTTTTGTTTGTTTTGTATTTGAACAAAACTGAGATAGCTTTGATCCATGGGAATTTTGTGTATGAACTCAAGTCTCGCCCAACCGCCTACCCGTGCGAAGCACTTTTTTTATCGTGAAGTCCACGAGGCCGCGGGCGCAGCTTGTAAGAAATAAGTATAAAGCAAAACGTTACTTACCAACAACAGTGAGCCTGAATGACAAACTGATCTTAGGCTCAGTTGACACCTGGCACTCGTAGGCACCTGAGTCCCTCGGCTGAGCAGGTGCCACTCGCAGCGTCCACTCATCTGAGCCATCTGTGTGGAGGGCAGCGAACCGAGCATCGCTGCTGTAAGTGTGGACTCCCACAGTGAGGATGTGTAGGTCACGTTTTCGGATCCAGGAGACCTGTAGACAACGTGAAAATGAAAAAATTGGCGAAATTCTGTCCGAGTATAGAATTAGTTTGAAAGACAGCGCTGTGCTCACATACCTAATTATTGTATGAATGCAGCACATGCTGAAGTTATCCCTATTGCCCTATGATTGAATAAGTAATTTTTACCTTCTGTAATAAAACTCTCTGTATTGTGGCACTAGAAGGTTTTTTGAATATTTTATACTACGAAGGAAAACTGGAAATGGAAAGATTTAGGCTATTAACGCATCACGGATTTGAAAAAGCATTGGTCGTTTTAGCTCACACAAAAGACCGCGGTCTTTTTTTCAAGTACTGTCAATAAAAAAAGTTGGTGATCAAACCTAATATTTAAAATGTTTACCAGATCAACGGAATTCAGAGTAATAGGTATGTTTCAACTCTTATCGTTGACTGTACGAAATATTTGTTATTAGTTACGTATTTTGAGTATTTGGTGCATAACCATTATTGTAGTCTTGTTGTTTATAGTAAGTATATCTTAATATATATAAATCTCGTGTCACAATGTTTGTCCTCAATGGACTCCTAAACCACTTAACCAATTATAATAAAATTCGCACACCATGTGCAGTTCGATCCAACTTGAGAGATAGGATAGTTTAAATCTCAAATTATAGTCGCAATTTTAATTTATTGCTAATTATTTGTCTGTTATTATTTGACAGTCACAATTATCTGTTAACTCCAAATGATTCTAACAGATGTCGATACCTTTCGACTGGGTTGAGTAAGTAATCAATAGATGGCGCTGCTATGGTAAATCTACGAACGTAATATAACAAAAACTTTAGCCACAGCAACGCGTGGCCGGGTCAGCTAGTACAGTATATGTTCCATATCCTTTATATAGAAGCTTCTACCTTACCATCCTCACACACGATCTCCTCTTTACACTATTGTGTAATACTAAACGTAGTCACTAATGAAGTATTTGTTCTATACCAGTGTACTGTACCAATTATCCATTGACAGCTAGTGGAGAGTGACCGGTGTATAATGCACCATTATCCGCTAATCCTTTTTGGGTACAAATCGTGTAACTTACCAAGAGTTAGGTACTCGTTTTATGCGATAGAGTAACTACAGAAAATTTTGTTTGATATGGTCAATATAATAATAACTGCAAACACATTGAGATTAGAAGCAAAAAATGTCACTTGTCACTATGATACTTCGTCAGTAAAAGATAACGTCAATATGATGTTTCGTTAATTTGTAATCTTGTCTTTCTCTTCCAGATTCTGTGTTTATCTCCAGTTACACTTTTCATCATCAGCCAAAAAATCCACTGCTAACCCTAAGCCCTGTATAAACGGCACAAAAAACAGCTATTCGTACCCATCGGCCTCCCACGACTATTACAATGTCGTCATCTACCCAATAGGGGCTAACATAGAGAATGTCTTCCGGTTCGTGGTTGGTACGTTTGCTGTTTAATTTTAGATGTCGGTCGAAAGCCCTCATTTGGTTCAAAACCTAAAAAAAAAACAGTCGAATCCAGCACTCAGGGCGGCTTGCACAACAATTTTTAAACGTATTTAAGCACCCCTTAATTGCATTTAGGCAACTAAAAACGTTTAGCATCTTGCACAACAAAACATAAGCTCTTAAACGTATTTAACAAGCTGTCAAAATTAAACACCCCAGAATGGCTATTTAAGAAAGTTAAAATTTGTTTAGCGCCATTTTGAATGACCATCTGTTTCAAAAACAATGGTTTTTAGGTCTTTGTATTAGTTTTTATATGCTTCGTCTGAGTAAAATGCCTCGTTGATTTGGATTGGTAGTTTTATTGTTATTTTTAAAGATTAATATTGATTACCTATAACTACAATGGATTTGTGAGATTTCTCAGACGATGACAAAGAAATTATAATGTATCTACGCCGGCCCATTGCACCAAGAGAACTGTTTCCGAGGTCAAGATTGTTCGAAAAACTTTCAGTGCAGAAATTTTTGCGGAGATTTCAACTATCGAAAGCTACCATAGTGTTTTTGTTACAACAAATAGAAAAACATCTAAAAGCAGTACTCCATTTTACGCAAATATTCAACCCTAATGTTAACCAATTAACATGGGTTTGACCGTGTTTGACAAAAAAACACAAGGAGCGCGTGATACGGAACATCTGGGCTGTTTGAAGAACACGCTAACTACGTTTAACTAAATTGCATCGGAAATCATGTCGTGCAAGACAACGCTAAACTAGATTAGAATAAATCTGTTTAGCGCCTAAAACTGTATTAGCTAAATAAAATTAACGACGATTTAAACACAACGTTGTGCAAGCCGCCCTCAAAGTTATAACTGTGTAAAGTTCGTCAAAGTCCCACAAGTGGTGCTTGGTGGTTTTCCTAGTTCCCACTCCTCTTTGCGGTTCGTTCGGTTTAGCCGAACTGTAATCCGGGGCTTGACGTACTTGAAAATAACTATTTAAACAACATAATAATATAGATTAGTTGTGAAACTATTGAGTCAAGTATAATTTACAACTTTAACTTTGGATGATTTCCTTTACAAGTTGGGTATTGGGATTTGTGTTTTTGCATGAGTTAGCTATACAAACTTTGACCTAAGTGTATTTGATAATAAAATAATATAGCCACATTATACATTGAGGTAGAGGTATTCTTGAGTGGTGACCGTGACTTGGCAAACGTAGACTGACGCCTTCCGACTAGATGGAACGACGAATTGCGCCGAGTGGCTGAAGGTAGTTGGATGAGAAGAGCCGGAAACCGGGCTCAGTGGCGTACCTTGGGAGAAGCCTATCTCCAGCAGGAGACTTATACAGGCTGATGATGATGATGATGAACGCCAACACACAAACTGCTCTTACTCATAAATATAATTCCCAGTATCAGTAAATGCATGGGTAAAATCTACAACACCATGACATGAAAAAAATACTTGCTGAGACATTTATTTCGTTTAATAGTCTTTCTTTCAGCCTGTCCATTTTTCAGTTGCTAAAACAATCAGGCATCCAGTTCAGTTATAATTTAGGTACCACACACTAAGCACGTTGTTTCGAATGCAAGGTTCTTGGTTGTTGTTTTACGGCCAGCGTAAAATACCCACTGCATAACCACGCCTTTGTGTAATCTAGTGTACACTAAAGCTTTGCTTGCATAAGCCCACTGGTTCGGGGGTACTAATAGTTACGACAAAGTAGCCAGAATGGGCATTTTTAGAGTTCCGTATACCTAAAGAACAAAATGGAACCCTTATAGGGTATCTCGTCATGACACTCCGTCTTTTTGTTACAACACTTATTTTCTTCGAATTATTTGAACTAAAATAAAGGCATATTAGCTACATATATCTATGTATAGGGTTATATAACGTATAGAGCAAATAATTATGAATTCTTATTTTGTTAATTAATTTCGCTGGATAAATGTATTTTAAATAGATTTGAAATGTGTAGTTGAAAAGAGATATTAAATTAAATAGCACCTTTGGAACCTTACTTATACTTTACATAAAATTCTAAAATGTTGGTGTTGCCCAAATTTTTTGCAGAGAATGGAATGATACGGAACCCTCTCCACGCGAGTTCTCACTTGACCGGTTTTTTAATATCAGTTGGGCTGTAGCATAAAAGTTACAGTTATTACGTACCTAACTATGCGTATACTCCATTCGCTAAGTCTCTGATATTGTATAGTTGAATCGGTTTCATTTGTTACCAAAAAACTCTGTTATTCTATAACTCACCAAAACGTTTACAAGTGACTTGTTATATCAACATGTTCTTGTTAGGAAAATATCTAAAAATATCCAAATGATGTTCTCCATTACGTCGCGCCCCAATCTAATTCTGTGTAAGAAACATGTGAATTTCCCAAAGGTCAAATTATGTCAACATGTGTTGCATGTACAGCGTTTTTCTGTCTCGGCTGAAATAAACGGCTCGTTCGATGGAACGGGAAAATTGTAACTGAATTGCCTTTTCGAGTCGCAATCCGGGAACTTGTAGATGTTTATCAGCATTAATATTTCATATCACGAGTTTTCCCATGAAACTTTGCCAGTTCAGTGAAAGGCAGTACAAGGCATACATCTATTATCACTCAGGGTGACGAGCGCAATAACGCGTATGATTTTGAACTATAGTAATTATAACTTCTGACACTGAATTTTAATAGGCAAACGTGACGCTTATCATCAGTTAGTCGCATAAAAAATCAAATGGCGAGTCGAGACATTTCAAAAATTCCTTGCCCGCTTCAAATCAACCTTTAATTTATTTGCGTCTTTTTTTCTTTAACTACAAACGATTTGTTAACGCTAAGTGTCTTCATTGACATTCTAACCTAATCAGTAATGCATAACTGGAAGCCTACTCTAATTCAACGAACAACGAAATTTCGATCGAAATTTCGTTCATTTCCTACCATGGTTCCATTCGATTCGAAACTTCGTTGAAACTTCGTAGAAACGAAATTAGTTTGACGTTTAAATTCTCTAAGCCTACTCTAATGCAATTTAGTTACGAACGAAAATTGAAGTTTGACAGATGATTGTTCGGAATTTTAACCTCAAATTGACGAAACCAAAAGTGTTACCTTTTCATTTTCGTTTGTTGTTCGTTTTGGTCAATTTTGTTATAAAATATATTAAAATGGCTACGAGACAGCTTTTAATCGAGGGTATAAGCTATCTCCATTGTTTATTCCAAATTTCATTCGGATCCGTTCAGTAGTTTTTGCGTGAAAGAGTAACAAAAATCAATCCATCCATCCATCCATACTCACAAACTTTCACGTTTAGAATATTAGTAGGATATTCCCGATCCAGAGTAGGAAATTACAGACTTAGTCGGGAATTATTCGAGGAGTTGTGCAAGGAAATAGTGCCGGGCAAATGGCATAAAATTAGTTGTTTTATTTTTCACCTACATAATGTTACAATATCTACAAACTTAGATGACCTAGACCTAGTTATACCTAGATGTTTATTAGATGGTAAGGAATATTTAAAAGAAGTTAGTGATTTAGATAGGTATTTATTAATTATTTCAATACATGTTATTGGACTTCAGTCTATGGGAGAATTTGTAAGTAAAATATATAGTATCAAGAACAAAAAAATTAAAAATCAAATCAATTTATTCTAAAATAAATTTATTTCAAAAATATTACTTAAAGTAAAAGGTTAAGTTTGGGTACCCGTTTGTGGATATTTTAAAATGTTTAGTACTCTTCTATTTTTATTTGTAAATAATTAATTCACTGATATGCTAATAAAATTTAAAATAAATAAAATTTCTTAAAGTTAAATACTTATGCTAATGCCTATATAAAAAAATGCCTATAAGTCAGTGACTTGAACAATTTAAATATTGTTTTCATATCACACATCTCCTCCAAGGCAACCCTTGCCTGCGAGCTCGGTATTCCTCACTGTCTCTCTCTCTAATACACGTCTATCTTCATACTGCTACAGTCTGCTTCTGATATCATAGCCAGCAGCAGATTGTGTTCTTCTGGGATGTGTTGATTGTGAGGCTGCAAAACATTCCAATAAATTCCGTTATGTTACATTGCAGTAAATAGTTAACCACAATTTTTTTTGCAATATACAGTATTTTTGTCATTTTAATCTCCTCTGTAGTTTAGTGGTAAGACCTTCGTGTTTTCAGAAATCCATATATGTTTTCCCGAGACCCGAGAATTAGAACCTATATTCATAACACATAATAATATGTTTGCCCGGGCCGGGAATCGGGATCATAAGTCAGGGTCACTGACCACTACCTACTGAGCAATGATTTGATGATATTACTACAAATTACCTTTTGCGACTGCACTGTCTTCTGAACTGCTTTTTGCCTGGACTTTTCCTTCTAGACTTCTCAATCTCCCGCGAGCAAGATTCCTATGTTCTTCTAGGAAATTGAGAGTGTATCAATTTGTTCAGGAGTAGCCGAACCCGTATGTGGAGCCATTTTACTCTGAAAAGATGTGGTAAAAACACATTAGAGATACCCTGTTACTACGAAGAAAACTTTACTTTTACGTGCAAAACATATAATAATACTTACACTCTTTCTAAATCTAAAACCTAACGACACGACAAGTATTTATTTATAGCGAAACACACCCAAATGAAGACTTGAAATTGAAACTTTGTTATTATGGAATATGTATCGCGTTTGCGACGTAGTTATAGAAAAAAGCCCTTGAAACATTATTATTTTATTATCACTTCACTTGAGCCAGAGGAAATAATCACTACGTCTTACACTTGAGCTTGAGAGAAAAACATAAAACAATTCAAACTTTTTTGAAATGTAAACAAAAAATTCACAAGACGTGACGACTGACACATTGACAGCACTGTGTTAATACGGATAAGTTTGGTTGTCATACGTTACTATAAACACCGTTTGTTATTTTATACACCTTAACTTAGTCGGTTATTAACATTGTTCATTCTAATCGTTCACGAAAATTGTCTATGAAAACGAACTTCGCGTGCGCGTCCGCAAATGATATAGAGTAGGGTCGGATACGAAACTTCGTTTAAATTTCGTTCGTTAACGAAGTTTCGTTTCGGAGAAAGAGAGTAGACCTGCTGCTTACCGTGGTAAAGCGGTATAACCTACGCAGACGGATTCTCAGAACCCATTCAGAATTCTACTTTTCCTCGAACAGAAAGAAACCCTTATAAGTAGAGATTGCTTACAAACTGGTAATTCCAGAAATCGCCATTATGTTAGAGAGTTAGGTTAACAAATCATATACATACTTTGAACTGTTTAATACCAACTTGAATGTAGTTTATTAGTATAGAACATTTTTAATAAGCACGTCGTCAATTCATTTATAACTTTCCAAGTATCAACCAAAACGTGTTTTTCCACTAGAACTGTGCAAGGTAGCTGAGCAGTTTGAGGAGGTGTAGCGGAGCTGTTAACGGTGTGCTTTTTCCATCCAAGCTGTACGATACAGCTAAGCTGTGTTAAGATACGTAGCGGACTATTTTCACGAGCGAGGAAGCAGTATGCTGTCTATTGACCGATAGTCTATCTAGTAGCATGTTTAGCCATACTGCACCCACGCCTCTTTTACTCACATCATTCGCACATATCTCTCGCTAGTTTTGTACGTCCAGAGAATTCGCTCCGCTTAACCCTTTTCCACCAGACTTGCGCTGAGTGAGGCTAAGAAAATAAAATAATTCTAGGTACGTTTTTTTTTTTGCTCAACGCTTTAGCCGCCTCGCATAGCTCCCGTGGAAATGCGTTCTTATATCTGTCACACAGTTCACTCAACCAAGAACTTGTAATAACTTTACGAGTATTATGTTTTCTTCTGTCACTCAATTCGTTCCTACGTGAGATTGTCGTTCTTCGCTTTCAGATTCTGTATCAAGGTTTTAAGTAATAATACCCTGACACCTAAAATACTCTTTTTAGGAATAGACCATTTTGTATAGAATTGTAACAGCCAATAGTCAACTTTTTTTGTAAAGAAGACTGACCTAATTACTCAATCATGTAGCAGTTTGCATCCTAAAGGCCGAAAAAAAATTTAACTGCTGTATTATAAAAATGTCAAATATCAGATTTTGTTTTTCATGTTTTTGTGTTGTTTTACTAGCTTCACGTACATTAATGGTACTACGCACTTAATTTCTGAGCTCCAGTAAATAATCTTGTTTACGCATTGGATAAAACCATAAAACGAGACCAATCGTCCGCGATCGTAATGCCTTTGTTAACCCGAAAATTGGATGAAAAGTTGCCATAACGTGCTCCCAATAAGCGCTATTAAGCCTTTCTCATATATGGCTGGTACAGCATTATTATATCCGTTGCCACAGAAAATATTAAGTAAGTTTAACTAAGTAAGTTAACCTTAAATCTCTTTATTTTTCATCAATATATTAAGTTATCGTTAATGCTTATGATTTTTTGATTGTTACTACTTACAATCACTTTTCTATACCCATTACTGTAATTGAAAAAAATGTACGTACATAGTCTTCCTTCTACAAAAATTTGTAATAAATGTATATTATGTTTATTAAATGAAAGGCGCCTGTTTTAGTAGTTTTCTGCTATTCTATAAATAGTAGACTTATTAAAGCAATCATTTTGTAAAAATTATATTAAAGGTACACTAACCAAAGAACATATTTTGAACTGGAATCTCGTTAATTCTTAGCTAATTATCAAAAGAGCACGTGACATTATTATTGTACAGTTCTTTCTCAGTCGTCGAGTTCGCAAGTTCTAACATAACTCAGGTGTAACTTAAGGGCATCTAAAATGTGCACGGGTTCCAGAATACACTACTCTGTGCAAAGATTTCCTGCTGCCAATTCACTGTGTCAAGGAGTGAGCCGTCACATGGCTTTAACGAAATAAAACAAATTCTGCGGTTTCCTGGCTTTGTTCCAAACAGTAGGTTTTCGCAGTTGCCGACCCAATTCCGCTTTCTTCCGCGAGCGAGTTTCACAAGACATTTCCTGCTGCACTTGAGTTTGTTCCGAACCTTGACGTGAACTTTAGTGGTCCATGATTGATTGAAGGACCTTTTGCAACATTCAAAAAACGGAAGCTGTATTTTTAAAAATATGTAGCTGTTGAGACGTGAACTGATAGACTTGACTGCCAGTTGATTAATGCTGACTGTTTCAATAACTACATCTTGTTACAAAATATCAGACTATTTAGATGACAAAAGGCTAGGGATGTAGCGAACTAAACATAGGCCTCCCCTTTTGAACGCCATGATGAACAGTTATTAGCCATTTGCATACATCGACTCCCTGCGACTCTTACAATGTCATCGGTTCACCGACAGAATGTCTTCCGGTTCGTTGTCGCCACTCGAGAACCTTTCATCCCCATCAGTTATCGGTTCGTCGAGCGATGTGGCTTGCTCATCTCTATATAAATACTTACAGACTAAACTAACTTTCATCGTTAATTTGAATAAATCACAAACCGGATTGGTATAAGGCCCTTTGCAAATTTCCAAGACGCGGCCTTCTACTTAAAATAAAAATCGATTGATTTGCTGTAAAAGTGCCTCGCCTCGAAACATTACAGGCTCGATCGGCCTATCGCTTTTACTCGTATCAAGCTTCAATGGTTTTATAATATTACCTTCGCTTTACGCATCAACTGTAGGTACCTAAGTACTGCGTCATCGCTTTTCGTACTCACTTAGAAACTCGTATAAAAGATTGTGCTTGCTTTTCATTGTTAAACATTAAAATATTCATAAATTTGAGTTGCTATAAAGTAGAAAATTAATAAGATCCTCTTAGTTGTTTCTTTGTGGTAGTTAAGTGAATTTAATTTTATTCAGATCTAGAAAAAAAAATCTATTTCAAATTGAACCTCCTTGACCTCCAAAATCCGTTTGTTGAAGTAAGAAACCACCCACTGCTCAACTTTTGCGTTTATAATTAATCATAGCCATCATCAGGCTATTACGTTCACTCAGAGAGAAAGAGAGGTAGAGAGAGAGAGAGAGAGAGTTTGGTCCATAATCTACCACGCGTACCCACCCAGTGCGGGTTGGTCAATTTCACATGACCTCGAACGTTGTGGTTCTTGGACATGCCGGTTTTCTCACGTCACTTTCCTTTAGCGTTTTTATCAATGGATAATCCGCACTTAACTTCTTAAATTCATAGGTGTGACATTGAGATGTGAATCGAACTCGATATGGGTGCCTTTTAAAGCATCCATGTGGCCACCACAGTGTTTATGTAGTTACTAGTTGCGCCCTGCGGTTTCACCAGCGTCTTTCCGCAGGAACCTCTTTCTGGGATAAAAAGTAGCCTATGTGCTAATCCAGGGTATAAGCTATCTCCATTACAAATTTCATCAAAATCGGTTAAGTAATTCCGGTTTTTTTTTAAATTCACAATAGGCAATCATTTGACCACAGTTTCACCTGATGGTAAGTGAAGACGTGGCCGACGATGGAGCATGCTTGCCTAGAAGCTACCTATTCACTCTTGACTTGAAAACTCCCAAATTGTACTTGTGGTGATACGTGGTAATAAACATTCACACACACACACACAAACAATCGCATTTATAATATTAGTAGGGTAGGGTAGGATTCAGTAAGAAAAATAAAATATGACTGAGCCGACAGCAAAAAAACAATTAGTCTGTCCATTATTTGTCCAATATGAGTGAAATAATCGATGCGATATTTAATATTGTTACTTGATAGGCATACATATACAGTTAAGCAAGTTAGCTAGAATTCTTTAATGACCATTATAGTAAATGGATTCACAGTATCTATCTTTTACTACGTATTTCTTTGTGTCTATTGAATTAATAATCAGTCTCAACAACAGTCCACTTCTAGAAACTAGTCAAACAAATTAGAATTTCTATGAAAATTTGCGGCTTCTAATTATTCTGTCATGCTACCTACGTTCTCAATGTTCTTCGAATTTTGCAAGTATTTATCTAAAGCTGACACGTTCACAGCACGCACACTAAAGCAATTTCATTAAAGAGTAGTAAAAACAAAACAATAACTGTCTCTGTCAAGCTCTATTTTTGAACGCGTGCGAGAGAGACCAAGATACGTTTCATAATGCGTATGCAGTGCGACGTCATGTCATGCGCTTATTCACGGACATAATATTTGTGAACGTGTTGTTCGTGCCAGCTTTAGTTATTCAATCTATACGCGAAATTAATACCATAATTAACATTTCAAAAGAAATAAGCATAATGTTAATATTAAAACGTTTCCAACAAAATCCTTTGCCAAAAATATTTAGGTTTCGTAATAACTTGTATGTCATATTTCATTATTTGCTTCAATTTATTACGAAATTCATTTCGTGCGCCAATGAAAAATGGTGTTTACAGACTTTATTGAACTCCGAACAGGAAATCAAACCACTCTGGCTGGGGTGGTAAACCAGGTTGGTTGGACGTAGCGTTCAATCGACAAGGGGCTAATACGATTCAACGATTCCTTTCCCATTTTGCTTTGTAGAGCTTCACTTTGAATCGAATGAACTTTTTGGGTGATTAGACAATTTCATGGTGTCGAGGTTGTTTTGAGCATATAAGATACGAGGAGGATAATAAAACCTTGAGTACAATAAGGCCTATCTCAATAATAATGGCCTTTCTATTGTGGAAATGTATTAGTTATTAAACAATAAATAATATGAGATCAAATTCTGAGCTATACTGTCAGATAGTATGATAATGGCAATGGTTGACGAGTTGCGATAACACTAGTATAGTCAGCGACAAAAGTAGCTGATCGTTCTCGATTTTTCAAATTTGTTCCAAATCAGTAATTATTATTGTTTTTTTTTACATTTTACATGGTATCATTTTGACCACAACATAACACACCTGATTTTAGGTGATGATGAGGTCAAAATTGGTGTATAAGATGATGAGGATAATAGAAAAAAGTGTGATTGTTCAGCGACTTGTCGTTGACTGTACCTACCTATATTGGACCGCTTATTACTAATTGGTAGA
This sequence comes from Opisthograptis luteolata, assembly GCA_931315375.2. Classification (NCBI taxonomy): domain Eukaryota; kingdom Metazoa; phylum Arthropoda; class Insecta; order Lepidoptera; family Geometridae; genus Opisthograptis; species Opisthograptis luteolata. Next base: position 7,265,298 of record OV928049.1, on the reverse strand, counting down.
GCCAATATAATACAGAGCTCCTGATTTATATTATGGGGCGCGTAGCCTAGCGGTATTAAGAATATGAAAAAGTGGACTGTATTTTTTGAATCGTTAGGTAGGAACACTAGTTACAAACGATTATACGAGTATAAATATGTATTGCTTATATTTAATATTATAATATTACCAGCTGTTCCCCGCGGTTTCACTCGCGTGGGCTACAGCTTTATGCATGCAAAGTCTCAGACTGATCGGTTTAAAATTGACAAAGTATCATACAAACATAAATTCCCTTATTTTATCCCCTATCCCGATTTTGATTAATTCTACCTGTTTTCTTAACGGATGCTTGCGTTATAACATCTACCTGCATGCCAAATTTCAGCCCAATCCGTCCAGTAGTTTGGGCTGTGCGTTGATAGATCAGTCAGTCACTCACCTTTGAGTTATATATATTTAGAAAGTGCAGCAGTTTTTTGTCAGATGATACAAATTAGCGCAGTTTTAGTAATGGGATTTATCTAGCATCCCCAGAGAAATACCTACTAGCCAGCGTGTCCCACTTATTGTGACATCATCTCTTCTCTAATACTTTCTGGTTTACCAAAAATCTAACTAACTAACTGAAATGGCGCAACGACCCAAAGTGAGTCTTGGCCTCCGATAACAAAAGACGCCACTTCAGTCTGTCCTGCGCCACCTCCTGCCAGTCCTCCATCTGGAGCTCACGCAACTCCTTCATGACTTCGTTTTTCCAGCGATACCTGGGACGACCGACCGGGCGATGACCACTCGGCCGTCCCATGTATGCTCGTACACAAATCAAACTCCAAATCTAGCGACATCAAATTTACCAAAACGTTTAAAGGAAAAAAACACAAAATGTGCCCGTCACTCATTTAATCTTTCCTTGAATATGGTGTAGCGTGTTGATAATAGAGCTTTTACCCAATTTTATGGCAAGTGCTAAGCTAATGGTTCTTTTGTTGGCTGAGTTCTAAGAAAAAACCGCTTTTGTTATGAAGTACTTGCTTCGACCGGGGTTAACGTTGTTAATTCTTAGCTACTTAGAACACGTTTTTCCGCCTAATACAAAAATAACTGCTCGATTTTCTATGAAAATAGGTACATATTGTTTAACTGTGGTTAATTTTGCGAATTGTTTTATGATAACGCGTGCACTTTACAAGGTGCCGATAACGAGTTCGAATACAATCTCGGCGTTGCACCTATGACTTAAAAAGTAATGTCAAAACGGTGAAAGAAAACAAGGGAACCGAAATGTTCAAGGTACCTGAAATGCACCGGGATTAGGAACTGGCTCTCAAGTGGGGCTTGGCGACAGATTCTGAACTTGAGGATGGAATTCTACCAGGTGTGAGGTGAGCACTAGAAAATGCCCTACCACCAAGCTACGATATCATCACGATGTTTTCCTTCAAGAGCTCAAGGTCGTTGTGGGATTTGAATCCGCGACCAAGTAAGCCAACATCACTACCACTGAGCCATCATCGTATAAAAAATTACTGTGAAATTTCATTTTTCAGTTTACTGGGCTATAGACGTAACTTCAGCATGAGCGCAGCGCTGTTTTTCAAACTACCCATATGTTTGGACAATTCACCGGTTCGGACAGATTTTCGCCGAATAAATTGTTTGCACCGCAAATCTGGGTTTTGTATCTATACCTACGCATAGATGTGCGTGCATGTATGAAATGCGCTTATGAGCACACGTGTGATTGATTATTTTCAAAGTACAATGAAGTCCGACCGGACCACAGCGCGACACATAAATTGTTTCTTATTTTATTACATTCAGGGTAGCGTTTGACCACAAGTCTCCTGATGTTATGTGACAATGCGATCGAAGATGGCGCCACGCTACACCTGGTTTGGGAACTGCTTCTCAAGTAGGGCTGCCGGTAAGTAGCTATGTAACTATGTACAAGTGGTCGAAACTATAATGTAGTAATCGTTCCGTAATATATTAGACACAGAAGTGATTATAATCTACGATCTTGAGCGTCTACCAAACTATTTTCACAATTTATAGCCTACATAGAACCTATGAATCAAATTTATGGTCCATGATAATGGTTGGGGGTAGCAAAGACGAGTAAATGAAACCAATTACTGATTGGAGGGTGGTACCTTAGAGTAGTTATCAAAGTTTAGTCTCCTATCTAACTGATAGTTTAATTTAGGGGCGAAGTTAGTCGTGGTGATGTTGTGGTAACAACGAGATGAATTGGATTTCAATTTATAAAATTGGAGTCGATGCTTGCGTTTACCTTACAAGTCAGGCGAAGATTTCTTCACCATTGATAAATGCTTTACATATTATGAACGTATGAAAATTAGCGCAAAAAAATAGAAAAGCTGAAAGAGAATTGTTTGACTTGGTATTTACATGTTATGAGGAGAGATAAAACTTTACTATGAAGTGAATATGAATATTGAAAGATGGAAGGGCAGAAGAAGATGAAAGAAAAGGTGGATGAATTGTTTAAAGCTAGATATTGAATGAAAAGGAGGTGAATGAAACAATGACAGATGATAATTATTAGAGAGTGGAAGACACATACTGCACCGATCCCGAATAAAAGGGACCAGATCAAGAAGACGAACATAAGCGCAACTGTTGTTATATCAAACAATTCCTACTAGTATTACAACCAAGTTGCACCCCGCGGTTTCACCCGCGTCTTCCCGTTATGCCGCAGGAACTTTATTCCGGGATGAAAAGTAGCGTTAATCCAGGGTATAAGCTATCTCCATTCCAAATTTCATTTCCGATTTTTTAGCCATCGCTCAAAAACAGTGAAGGAAAACATCGCGAGGAAACCGGAATGCCCAAGAACAGCAACATTCAATGGCATGCGACATCTACCAACCCACCCTGGGCCAGCGTGGTAGAATACAGCCCAAACTCTCTCTCTGAGAGAAGGCCAGAGTCCCAGCAGTGAAAACGTGAAAGGCAATAATGATGATGATGATTCCAAAATTAGTAGCATAGTAGAATAGTAGGATAGGATGTAAAACTTTATGAGGATGGATGGATGGATGTTTGTTACTCATTCACTCAAAAATTACTTTACGGATTTTGATGAAATTATCTATGGAGATAGTTCAAGCACTGCAAAAAGACATTAGATACTTTTAATTGCGATAAAATGTTGTTGTGTGAAACCGCGGGGCGCAGCTAGTGTTAAATGAACAAAATTACGTGAACCACAATTATACTAAGTGATCATTACACTGAACGTTGTTAGTTCAAGTGAAATTATGTTAAAGGTTGTTTACAAAACAGGGGGATAACCGGTAACCCTACGCGTGGTACACGCGCGCTCGCTTCCGGTGCCGGCGTTTACAACGATATAGTCAGGGGCGGCCGAGTTATCGTTCTTACTGTCGAGGAACAGTCCATCCTGTTTCTTTTTAAAACACTTTTATTAGCTTGACTTGTAACTAACAATGTAATCAAATCTTAAAAGTATTTTTTTTCATCTATCAGGTACCCTACTAATAGCCGTTCATGGTGACACTGAAATGGGGAGGCCTATGTTCAGCAGTGGACTTCTTCCGGCTGATGATGATGTTTATGATGAAGTACCTTACTACCAACTCATAATTAAAAATCCTATGTGTAATAGAGCGTTATATCAACTACAAATAGTAGAATATAGCGCTCGTGATATTGCTAGTTCATTCAGTCGTAACCGATTAACCAGGTTACGAAACAGGACGGCCATCTCTTAGATCAGGGGTTCCCAAACTTATTTTGTGTACCTACCCACTTTGAGAATAAATTATTTTTTAGCGCCCTCATTAAGCCTCTATAGACACCACGCCCACATTTTTTCTGGGGCTCTTTAGGCCTGCAGCGCCCAAAAGGGAGCGTTATCGCCCACTTTGGGAAAGGCTGTCTTAGATGAATGACCATTCAGTAGTAAGTAGAGTCAGTTAAGCGCTACCATGCTTCGGAAGGCACGCCGAGCCGAGCCGTCAATTCCCGCTGCATCAGTCGTCCCTTCGAGCAGCCTGATAGCTGCGACAATAGAGCTAGCCGCTAGCTAAAAGAAAGAAGGAGAAGGAGAGAATACACACATAATCGAATCCTGGTCTCACACCATACGGTTTATGCGCTCCTTACTCCCGTGTACTTACAAAATGTGAAACAAGATCCCCTACAAGTTTTTCCGCAGTGCTACAAAATTAATGGTTAAACGAACTTACCTAAAGTGATGTTCGACCATAATTATACTAGACGTTGCATTCGAAGATATTTATTCACTTTGTAGTATCCTATTTATTGCACAGGGCGTTGCACATAATTTTTAGAGCTGTAAAAATAAAAATCAAATCACAAAAATATAAAGTTCACTGTTTCTGAACGATACCTTCCATGTCATAGGCAGTGCTGTCATCTCCGTCATACTTCATTCTTTCAGAGACACTTATCTCGTTTGTTAGTTGTATGGGCTTTAGTAGCTGGGTTCGGGTGGGACTATAAATATCTTCGAATGCAACGTCTAGTATAATTATGGTCGAACATCACTTTAGGTAAGTTCGTTTAACCATTAATTACACTTCGACGTTGCATTCTCGATATTTATTCACTTTGTAGATGTTTAGCGCTTTCACACAAACGAGATAGGCAGGCAGGATTCTAGGTAGAAAAATAAAAAGATACATTAACACATATAAACGAAAAAAGTGGAGTGATTATCCACATTATTATGAACCTTACGTTCAACCTAAAACCAATAAGTCAATTGATAATGTAAGCCCAATTACCGTTATTAGCATTCTTGCTTGAAGATATTATGAATTACCTTTGTGAATGCAACACTTATAAGCTTCCTGACCATCCTGTTGTTCATTTTATAACATGGACAGAACTCCTTATAACTAGCCGAGGTAGAAGTGTAACGGCTACTATGTGCCGCAAATACCAGTATTTGCACCAAACTATAAATGTAAGTATGTCTAATGTATATGTGACTTGTGGTAGGAGCAATGGATTATCTCTTAGATGTATGAATTAATTTCTTTGATGGAGGTAGCTCTTAGGTGCCATGGCATCTATCTAAAATGATAATACTCTCTCTGGATATATGTTTTCTCTGTGAGGTAAAAAAGTATTACTAGATTAGGCACCAAAGTATTTGTAGGCGAAATCAGTAATTAGTCTATTTCTAGTAAGTGCTTCTAGCCAAATATTGATTTCCATTCGTGCGACTTACTTTAATTTCGCACTCGTTGTATAGTTGACAACGCGAGGAAAGGCACAAACTTTTTGGATATGGAATCAAAAGCTTAACTCTCGTTTGGATAAAATTACTACAAGTGATTGCGTACTAGGATCTCATGTAGATACGTATTTTGAATAGCAAAGTTTAATTCCGTAAACTTCTTTTGTGAATCTTATAATTTGGTCATCTAAATAACACATTTACCTGATATTAAAACAGAAGCCGAACGGCGAGTCTGTACCTGAATGATATTCAGAGACGAGAATTTGAATCCTATTTGAGAAAACAGGAAAAAATATGGTAATACTTTGAATTATTATTATTATCCCATGTGGCTTTATTCTCGGGTCTTTGCCCGGACCTTTATTAGGCATTGGCGGAGCCGTAGCCAAAGCTAAGAGGCCACGCTAAGGGTGAAGTGTACTATTACAACAATGCTAAAAAGTTATCTGAGTTCTTATTGAAATTATTGAATCCAATTATTATTTTTTCTGAAATTATTATTTTTTTTTTTTTTTTTTTTATTCTAAGTTTAAATTATAATTAATTTTGATACCCCTTGGAAATATAACTATGTTTGGTTGATAATACCTTCGAAACCAGGATATAATGCTACCAGAGAGGGTGAAATGGATCAATCTTCTTTGGAAAAATAAAAATAATAAGAGTAACTAAAGGCCTTCTTAGGCCTGTTAGCTGACCATGACTCCCGTGCAGTGGCTTGATCAAAATAATATTTCTTAAAAATACAGATAAACTAGAATAGAAGGAAGACGTAAAATAAATGAGTTTCCCAATCCAATGAATGCATTGACCATAGGGTCCATAAGGTCAGGCTATGCCAAAGGATCTCTTATCCGTAATAATATGTATAATATACCATCTAAAACATAAATGTGAAAAAAGTGAGACAAGTTCAATATTGTGATGGTATGTTTGGTTGTCAACTTCACATACAAAACAATTGTGGTCTAAATGGGTGCCCAGTTCTGTGAATGAATCTGAAATTTAATGAATTATAAGAAAGTGTATAACATGCATAAGTAAATATCATTTGCTTAGTTTTTTAATGATGTAAGTTTTTTTTTTTTTATATTATATGCTTCGCACAAATATTCTTGTACATAAACATCAATTTAGGGACTCCAAAAAACAGTTCGTGATTATGATCATGATAAATCACAGGCACCTGGAGCCAGGTCCCATTCAATGTTTTGGTCCTTTATTAATTAATATATATTATTTTGTACGTATATTAAGCTATCTTTGCTTAAGCTAGTGCAAGATATCTCTGAGAGTATATTAGACATCTTCATTAATGCAGACAACAGCGGTACTCTGCCCATATTTATTCTGTTAATCCTTAGCAAAGCATTGAAGGCCAATGTAAGCTGATTTCAATTCTAATAATAAAGTATGCTAGTTGTGATTGTGTGGTCCCAAAACAAAAAAACTCACGTTACAAAAAAACACCCCGCCCAATAAGGGAGGCACCTATGAAGATTTCTAGAAGGTACTTACCACTGAGTTAAAACATTATTTTTCCCAAGACGACTCTGACTTCGAGTTTGATACATTTCTCATATAAATCATTCGTAATGTTATGCAGTTTGTAATTTTTCTTTCTATACAAAGAAAACTGCAGGGTAGGCTAAGAAAAGTAACCTAAGGTACAAAGGTTAAAAAGGTAAAAAGGCCCTGATTGTCAATCTGCTTAATCTGGAAAAATATTTTGTTTCGTCAGGTATTTTTAAGTTTCTTTTTTGTAAACTTTAAACACATATAATGACTTTTCTGTAAATATGTAGTATTTCAATGCCAAAATGTGTGTGTTTTTTGTTCCAAATCAAAATACATTTTTGCTTGTTTTAACACAAATCTTAACCTTTTGAGAAAGTTTAATGAACCCTCTAAGCAAATTTTAAATTATGGTCATTAATGTGTAGTAAGACATCAAAATAACACACAAGTAACAACAGATCTCGGTTTCTAAGATAATTACCAACTGGTACAGAAGCCAATGACAAACCAAAGGAAGTCATTGAAATACATAGGTTATCTTGAAGTTTTAAATTATGGATAGGAACTTAAAATTACGGTTCCTTGATGTGGACATAATGTATATAAAAAACCTTACTTGGTAAATATTAGCTGTGTGAATATCTTCATTTTAAAGTCTTCAGTTGTTATTGTCCTTCATATTCAAAATGAACCTGATGTCTAGAGATGTAGGTAGAACGCCAGCCTTGCTAAACTTTGAATGAAGGCCAGAGCTTTCTCAAATTTTTTCTTTGTAAGAAGTTTAGTTTTTAGCATTTATTTCAATTTTCTATCCAACTGTATATATTTTGTTGTTTTGTTGTTATATAATAAAAGACAAGTGTTTTGTGTTCTTGTTTTTTGTTTATGATTTATGTCCCACAGATATAAGTCTAGAAAATGACTGGCTTGTTTTAGCCTTTATAAGGAGTTTATCCCGACTCTTTAAGTTCGTGTATAAGACTGCAGAAAATTCTAAGTTGAACCTTGGTGCCCTCCGTAAGCTAGGTCTTCAGGTATTAGGGTTTCCTTTATCGTGGTTTCTTCTGCCTTTACCATTTACACTAGGATTCTACCCCAACGTTTAGATACCTTATCATAAATCGCCCACCAAATAATTCATCTTTCCGTACTGGATCTATGAATGCATTTTGGCTATAAAAACTCTGGTGCGGCAGACATTGGCTTTTCGCTTGAGCTGGGACATGCTAGCTGCATCTGCAGTATCTGTAACTAGACCTGTCGGAATGAATGTACGGGATCTAACCCGGTTATCATCATCAGAAGACCATTGTCGCGGGTCTGGTGTCGGTGACCTTGGATGATTATGGTCGAGCTTTGTCTGGTCAAGAAGATCCAGCGCCATATCAGGTTTTGTACGTATTCACGCTTCACCTATAGACTATTTGATTCAACCAGCTGCATGTGCAGTATTGAAGGTTTTAAAGTCATTGTCCATACTCACGTTACGCCTCTTGGCTGTATGATTCAACAAGCTGCGTGTGCAGTATTGAAGGTTTTTAAAGTTATTGTACGCACTCGCGTTACTCCTTTAGACTGTATGATTCAATAAACTGCGTGTGCAGTATTGAAGGTTTTTAAAGTCATTGTACGCACTCGCGTTACTCCTCTAGACTGTATGATTCCATAAACTGCATGTGCAGTATTGAAGGTTTTTAAAGTCATTGTACGCACTCGCGTTACTCCTCTAGACTGTATGATTCCATAAACTGCATGTGCAGTATTGAAGGTTTTTAAAGTCATGGTACGCACTCACGTTACGCCTCCAGACTGTATGATTTAAAGTCATGGTACGCACTCACGTTGCGTCTCTAGACTGTATGATTTAAAGTCATTGTACGCACTCACGTTACGCCTCTAGACTGTATGTCATGGTATGCACTCATGGTACGTACTCACGTTACGTCCTATGACTGTATGATTTAAAGTCATGATACGCACTCATGGTACGCACTCACGTTACATCCTATGACTGTATGATTTAAAGTCATGGTACGCACTCATGGTACGACTCTAGACTATATGATTCAGCAAGCAGCGTGTGCAGTGTTGAAGGTTACAATACGCCGCCGGAGTAACTCATTATCAGCCGAGCATCATGCAAGAAAAAAGAATGGAAAAAATCATGAATTATGTGGGTAGTTACAAAAGAAAAACTACGCAAAAATCATGAGGAAAAAATATCAGTTATTTTCCAAAGTATGCGCCTTTTCCCTAAAAAGGAAGGGACAAAGGCAAATTTACAGATAAAACTAACACGCAGTTAATGACCACGAACTAACCTTGATCGTCCGAACTAGTTGGCGAGTTTCGTATCTTGCGTTCCCAACATGTTATTTTTCGTCATTATTTGGACTTATGACGATCTTTTCTCCATAACACTGCTTTCAACTAACTTTTTCACAAAATTTCCAATAAAATAACGGATTTAATCGATAAGTCGAAGCTGCGACGCCCGCACATAAAAAAGGAATGAAGTATGACGGAGATGACAGCACTGCCTATGACATGGAAGGTATCGTTCAGAAACAGTGAACTTTATATTTTTGTGATTTGATTTTTATTTTTACAGCTCTAAAAATTATGTGCAACGCCCTGTGCAATAAATAGGATACTACAAAGTGAATAAATATCGAGAATGCAACGTCGAAGTGTAATGCAGACTTTCAAGGTGGGTGTCAAATAGATCTTCAAGGTTGGCAACGCATTGGCATGCCCTTAGTGTTTCAAATGGTCATAGGTGACTGTAACTTTCCATCAGGTAGGTTGTCTGTTTGTTTGTCAATGCTTGTTTGAAAATTTCAAAAGTATAGTATAAAAAATATTTACTTCCGAATTTGGCTCAAGGCGTACGAATTTACTGTAAAAGGTAAAATCCTCGAATAAACGAGTAAGTAATTGGGCACTCGCCTATACAATTTCTACTTTCATTTGATTTTCAAAAAACGTACCTATTAGGTAAGTATGTATACAAATGAATTGACAATATAGCTAAAAGTTCATGCCTAAACGATTTTATTTGGTTCTTACAGCTGTCTACATATTTATTATATTTATATAAAAATCAATTGCCATGTGTAAGTCTCGCAAACACTCAAAAATGTATCGACCGATTAAACTGTTTTTGATAAAACTAGCATGAAAGACTTTTTGGAATATCTACCGAAAAATTGGAAAATTAGGTAAAAACTTAAAGAGCTTTTTTCTATGGGATTTTTGCAGATACTTAAAACCCGCCTTTTATTTGCCTATACGTGCCAAGCCGAGGCAAGTCAGTAGTAAAACAACATTTAAGTTTTAGTTGAAATGTGCTCAAGCTCACTTTAAAATTTGAACCCACACTCTACGAGACGTAAGCCAACGTCACCATCACTGAGCCATCATCACTTTAGAGATAACGCGTTCTCAAGTAAAGGAAACCAAATACTCCTTTACAAAGTATTCAGTTAATCCTACTACCATTTTCTTCTCACACATTCACCTCCTAAATTCGCATTTCCTATGTAACACAAACTACTACATTGTTCTTAGAGACAAATCCTTACACACGATGTAGGTATGTCAGCAATTCATTGTGGCATTATCTTAAAGGATTCTGAAGGATTATGCCTTTACCTATTCATTTAAAGCATCAAAGCGACATGTACCTAAGTACTGGATATACAATTGCGCACTGCGCAGTTTACATATCGCTCTGTAACGTTTAATCGTGATCTAAATGTAGGCACCTGTGCTGATTTTGTTATGTCCCTATGAGAGCCAAAAGTCTGATCTTAGGACACATAAAATGAACATAAGTTCTTTCACTTTTGTCTTGCTATATGAAATAACATAAAACAAAACACTGTGCACACAATACTTCGCTGAAAATGTTCCAGTTAGTTCTAGTTAAAATTGGCAATCGACCCACGTTATCTTGTCTGATGCCGAGCGATGACATGGGTGACGGAGTAGCACGCGAGCAGAAGGTGCCGGTTTACTCTTGCCTTGAAGATACCCAAAAGACGATCAGGAATCAAACCCTGGAGTTTCACTTGGTAAGAGTACGTACGCATGATGAATATAAAAGCGCTGATGCTGAGTCTCTGGTGCAGTCACTTTGGATTGTCATTATATTCAATAGCCAGCCATCTTAGAGAATAGCGTTTGATTTGAGCACATGTGACCGGATGTTGTCGAAGGTGGAGCCACACTACAATTGAATTGAGGTAGAGGCTCTCAAGTGAATCGTCTGGAATACGCCGAATGATTCCTCGCGACAGATTCTTAACTTGATAATACTATTCCACTTAACTATGGCTTCATAAGGATGTTTCCGTTCACAGAAAGTTCAAGCTCATTTTCGGATTCTAACCCATGGGTACATCCTGACCTAGTCGACGGTACTACGACTGAGTTATGATCGCTAATAAATCTTATATCGTATCGTACCTCTATCTTCTAAACCTGTAAAACTAAAATGATCAACGAACAAATAACATTTATACGGGAATACAAAAACGTATAAAACACGACCTTATACCTACAAGAATACATTACTACAATATAAGCATGCTACATATAAAGCCTAGTTTATAGTAAAGAGTTTGCGAATAGCATGTCTTTACCCACACTAGCGTTTTGGAGACAAACGCAACTTTACGGCTTCTGTGCCAGATATACACCGAGAGAAAGGTAAGGACCGCGAATAAATTGGAGGTTTTATTTGTAACGAAAGGGTTCACGTCGTTCCAATGGCATAATTATTACGTCATAGTGAATAATATTTTTCTTACGATTTTTCGACAAAAGAACAACACAACAAGCCTACAGCCACCTGATACAAGCCACCTGATCAAGTAACAAAATGGTCGTGTCGCAAACGAGATAGTCTGCCTTATGATCACCGTCACCTATAGATATTTGTAACAAGAGAGTTGCGAATGCGTTGCCGACCCCGAAGAACTCTTTTGCCGACCATTTGGTCTCATTTTAAACTCGCCACTATGCAATTTAACCGGCTATTGAAATGGTTGACAGTATAGAAAAATACTAGGTACCTATACTCAATTCTCAAAAAATATAATCCCGAATGAGAGCGAGCGATTGTCGTGACACAATGGTAGGTAAGAGAGACTAACTAGCCTTCGCCTTCGTGTCCTCGTTGTGCGCTCAACATTACATTGAAGGAAAATATTCATGTATTCCGTTTACGTAAATCTTCGTATATTTTTATACTCGCAAACATAGTTCGGCAGCGAGTTGTTTGTTCTCGGTTTTTATAACATACTTGTATATTTGACTAGCATGGTTTTAATGTTTGTCTTTCGCTTCCTGTCGTTTGAAGCGATATACACTCAGTGGCGGTGATGTCGGCGTGTGGCCCGCTGGTCGTGGGTTCGAATCTTACAACGAGCTTGAGATTTCAATGAAGTAAAATAGCGCGATTAAACCATAATATTATGGTGGTTGGACATTTTTTAGCCGTGCCACACCCTTAAGTTAAGAATCTGTCACCAAGCACCAATCAGGTGTGTTCCGGCAGCCCCACTTGAGAGCCAGTCCCAAATCCAGGTGTAGCGTGACGCAACCTTCGACCAACCCGTTAACTAACATCAGGTGACCTTTGAGCCATTTCAGCATGAAGAAATAACAAACATACACAATCACACACACAATCTATCGCATTTATAACATTAGTGTGGCTAGTGTGATATCTAAACACTCGCATATTTCTCATTTACAGTAGGTATGTGACATGCCAGTTAATAATTCATTCATACATTTGGCATTAGACGTGGCACCGTATAAGCGAAACAGAGTAATGTAATTTTAGAGGATTAGTATGTAAATTGGGAGATAATTCAGAAATAAGTCGAAACAAGCGGAATTCGCCCGCTAGGCCGGATTTGTGCATTATCATGTGTAGGCAACCGTTTCGGGGTTAGAATATTATGTCGTATGTTAGCAAATCTGGTCATTTAATTAATGGTTTTGAAGCGGCGATGGCTCAGTGATAGTAGCGTATACTTGCGATCCGTAGAGCGTGAGTTTAAATCCTGCTTGGAATGAGCTTGAGCTTTCGGTGAATGAAAAGATTGTGTTGAAACTGTAGCTTTGTGGTAGAGTGATGTCTAGTGCTCGCCTGGTTTGCTATCAACCTCAAGTTAATCTGTCACTAAACCCTATCACCTATCAGTTGTTTCCAGCAGCCTCATTTGAAGGCCAATTCCCAGTCTAGGCGTATAGATAGCTTGACCATATCGTCATTTAATCTGAGTTGAAACAGTAAAAAATTATTTGGAATTACAAACCACAAATCGAAATCATTGAGTAAACAAAACAGGACGTGGCGTGACTTTGTCCTTATCCCCGATATTCTAAATAAAGCCAAAATATGATACTTTCTTGCCTACCTAGTAACCCTTCCGATCAAATATCAAAGCCAGATCTCCCTTTGAAGGACAAAAATCTTTTGACGTCCCAAAAAATCACTACAACACATAAAACATTTTACAACTCAACCAAATGCTTCGAGGAATAAATATATCATAGGTTTCAGTGACAGATACAGTTTTTGCGGAGAACCGCGGCGAAGGCGATTTTTCATTGAAATAAATGACTTTTCTTATCTGGACGTTTCTTAACATTGTCTGACGTTGAACCTAGACTCAGCTGTTCTAGATAAGGTATTGTATTTACGAGAACAATGACACTTTTATTAGATTGTTTAGAAGAAATTCTGTCTAGATGTCACGCTTAGTTTTAATAACTTTGGTAGAAGTTTTGTTTTATGCAATTGAGCGAAGAGACAAGCAAGTCTAAGCCCAAGCTTCACGCTTGCCCATTACAGTTTAGTGACTTCAGTGCCACTAAGAATTTTGAACTTCAACTAAGTAGGTATTCGAAATCCTGCGCGGTTATGCACTGAGTTCGTTGCCCTGAGATCTTTGTTGTTAAATCTCTTTCAATCTTGTAGTTTCACTGATAACATTGCCCTTCAATCCGTAATGTATATGCAGTGCAATATTACTCACTTCTTATAAAAGAGAATGCCGGTTTGCAATTTACCACAAACTAATGATGAAAGATTTTGCAGTAACATACAAGGAGAACAGTTCATTATTTTATGTTCCTTACGATATTTGAGCGCGCCGCGACTGCACCCACATTTTCTTTTTCCTTTTTATTTTTTGAAGGATCATTTTTCCGGAATAAAAAAATCTATGCGTTATTCCAGTATGTCAGCTATCTCCATTTCATTCAAATCCATTCAGTCATTGTTGCGTGAAAAGGGAACAAATACAAAAGCGTTCGTATTTACCACTTGGAAATATTCGATAACACTGCCATACGTCAATAATAATGTAATCCGTATAATATTATGAATGAACATTTTCAAAGCAACAAACCTGTTGCCTTACATAATTGCGGAGTTCTTAATGTCAGATAAACATATCATAAGTTGTAAAGGCTAACTTTTTAATGTATCCGACGTTTGAAACTACATGGACATCGCTTTTTTGTATGAATGAACTAGAACTTAAACAAAATACATCATTTTGAGAATCATCAGGTTCTTATTATGTAACAAACGCTGCATAAAATCCAGCACAATATTTTACGACTTTTTTGTTACTATTAATTTAATAAACAAAGTTGTTTTCTATTCTAATTTAAACTCCCCGACTACGTATTTCCAACTATTCAGTTTCCATTAGTTTCTTATGAGAAAATGTTTGTGTTAGTCCCAATTTAATGAAGCTCTAACTTTAACATTCAACCACGGTTTTTTTCTATACAGGGCAGTTGAAGTTGTTAATTACGGTATTACATAAACTATTTGTAAAGTTTTCTATTCATGCTTTTAGAAAGGCAAACTTAATTGAAAGTTTCAGTTCGCTCTCTGAATAAATCCTTTTGACAAATTTCATCGAACGGGAGCCGTTGGCGTCGTTACAAATTAACGGTGGGTAATCTCGCCTCTTGATTAGTGTTTTTGAGCTTGAAAGTAATATGGACTTTGGCGTGTTGTTATTAGGTCGATAATGGCGTGGATTGGGGGGTTGTGAAATGTCAGGGGGCAAAAGGGTGATGCTCACCTCTGGATCAGCCGTGACAGGGTAAGCCAGGTGCTTGTATGTTATAGTGGCTCTGATGTAGCAGGTCTCTTAGCCGTTTAACATACATTGATGGATTTATACGTAGATAGCTATTACTAGATAGTCTTTAGGTCTTTTGACTGATCGCAATATCTGTATGTATATAATATATATTACACACATATGGAAATCAATTGTTTTTATCCATACTAGTATTATTATTGAGAAATTAGCTTTGTTTGTTTGTTTATTGGCTTTATACGACTAAACAGCTGAAGGGATCGTAATAAAATTTAGCAAGGAGATAGTTTACCTACTTGCAGAAGGACATGGGATACTTTTCATTGGAATAAAATGTAGTTGTCGTGAATGAAACCATGGGGCACAGTTAGTCTATAATAAAATAAAATGTGTGTGTACAGTCAACGAAAAAGTTGCTAAACAAAAACAGATTTTCCGATTCTCTTAATCATCTTAAACACCGACCTTCGAATGAATCGTCACTTCCAATCAGGTGTGTTGTGTTATGGTCAAACGCTACTTTGTAAGTTCTGAGGAATAACAAATATTACTGATCTAATACGCATTTGGAAAATCGAGTATGATCAGCTAATTATGTCGCTGACTGTACAAAGGACCTAAAAAAAATACAATTTTGATGTAAGCATTTTTATCTACTCGTTGCGTTTTAATATGATTTCAAGCAAAAATCTGTAGTGCCTTTTCATTTATTTTGTTTAACCGCATTTTGTCTAACCGCTTCTACGCGGAGCGGCTAAATAAAAAATGTAAACTCATTAGGAGCCTAAATTCCACTTAATAAATTAATTAAGCCTAGATAGACTCCATTCATTTGCCTAGACCATCAGATACATTTAATTAGTGTTATTTTTGAAAAATTTAAATAATACCGATAAGCGGCTCTATATTAAAATAACTTTTAATATCATATTGATAAGGTTGCCAAAATTATAAGCTTGTAAAAGAGAATAGTTCTTTCATTAATATAACGGGCAATTCGAATAGCCAATGTTACATAATAATAGCTGTTACGGTCGTCCGTCAGTGCCATAAAAATGTTATATATTATTTATTATGGCCACTCTGCCAGGACACAACAATAATTGGGTTACTTACAGAGGACTGCGCTACGACGCCTGGCGCTTATGATTTTGGTTACGAAATTACGCACTAAACTCGTAGCTCGCGTAATATAATTATTACGTAGCAGGAATCATTGTTGCACAAAACTTATGTTTAACGTCTAATTTTGTAGTAGAACTTTTGAAATTCGATTTATACTACGACGTCGGACGACCTCTCCCTAAGTACGCCATCAAGCAATCTTCGGCGTCTCTCATCCAACCGCTGCCAGCCATTTTGCGTATGTCGTCGCTCCACCTAGCCGGAGGGCGTCCTACACTACGTTTAGTCTCTTAAGTCTAGTGGTGGTGGTGGGTTAATACCGGTATTTGCTAATATTCGTGAATGTCAATGTATTTATCCATGAACTAATATTATGATATCATAACAGATACGTCGAAACTAGTGATATTAAAGTTGCGTAGGTTTTTCGTAAGATAATTTGACTTAAGTATGCGAAACCAGCGTGCCAAGAACCGCAAAGTTCATGGGCATGCGACACCTACCAGTACCAACCCGCAGTGGGCCTGCGTGGTAGATCACGGCCCATACTCTCTCTCTCTCTCTTTGAGAAAAGGCTAGATTCCCATCTGTGGGAGCGTAATAGGCTAATGACGATGATATGCCATTGCCATCGCTCAAAACGGTGAAGGAAAACATCGTGAGGAAACCGGCATGTCCAATTACTGCAACATTCAAGGGCATGCGACATCTCCCAACCCGCACTGGGCCAGCGTGGTAGATTACAGTCCATACTCTCTCTCTGAGAGAAGGTTAGATTCCCATCTGTGGAAACGCAATAGACTGATGATGATGATATGCACTTACCGCTCTGTCGGCCAAGTTCTTCACCCTGCAGTGAAGGTAGGCGGGTTGTCCCACAGCGGCGGTGTAGTCCCGCTTGGTGTTATTGTCAAAGTAGGGCTGCCCCACACTCTCGGTCACGACGGTCACGTTGCCGGGGTCGACCGTCGTGACGGTGACCTCCTCGTGACTGTCCTCGCCACCAGCTAATATACCTGGAATAAATAGTTTTAGCTATATTTCTGTATTATATTTATTATTAAACAAAGAGAAAGCTTACAGTAAAGTTTTTAATAATGGACTGAAAAATCCGGATGACAATGACTAATCCTTCAGTACACCTTCAGTATGGTGGAACCATGAGTTTTTATGTCTAAAAAATACTGCTTAAAGAGGCTCCTTCTACTATAGATAAGAAGAAAAATAAAAAACAGTATGTCTTAGATTATGATAGTTGTAGTTTTTCTGATGAAATGACCTGGTAAGTACCCTATCTACATCTCCCATCGTAATTATCATTGTTCTTTAATTTTCTTAGATTCCTATATTTATCTCTCCTTACATAATATATTATTTATAAAAGTGAAAAATATAGACTAACCAACAGCCGCTTTTCATTCTGAAAAAGTACATGTTTCCGCGGGAAAATGGGAAAGGAGAGAATAAGAATATTTAATTAAAAATATATCTCGCTAATGAAAAAACCCTAAAATCGAAATGTTATCATAAAAACTGTTTAAGAAACGTTACAGTCATAATTTTGACTGACACCATTTAACTTTAATGGATACCGTTCGTTAGGGGCTACAAAAACTCTCCCAGCTCCTATTGTTAAAATAATGATGTTCAAAGCCCTGTCATAGAAAAAGGGTTTCACCAGAAAAGGTCACGAGTATTTTCACCCTTATTTTCTTTGATACAAAAATAGCGATTTTATTGAAATTGACAAGGGTTGATGTATTAAACTCAACTGAGTTTAACTTTCAAATCGACGTTTAGTTAGTTTATTGACTTGTCACAACTGTGACTTACTGGGTTTAGCTTGTGGAGTTTATAAATCACAGAACCATTGTGGGAAGTTGTTGCACAAACGATTCCTCTTGTTTCACGGTATTAAACTGTTATATCTCATTTAAACTAGAGTTTATGCCAAGACCATTTTGTTTAGCATGTACTTAACGTATTATTTTTGCCGTAAAAATTAACTTCTTGAAAACTTGCCAAAAAAATAATGATAACAATCTAAAGTACCTTTTAACTTTTGACCTAGACTCGATATTATGATTAGCATTTTCTGACCCATATTCAAGGCTATCTCGCATTCTTGTTTAACCTATAAAACCCCTGTAACTGTATCAAAATCTGCTCCGTAGTTTTTTATCTCTATGACTCATTTTTTAGGATCAATATGTATGTTCTTCCCAATTTTCTACTATATCTCCGCACATGACGAATCCTATATACCCCTCTAAAATCAGCTCAAAGTTTCTAAGTTTAATAAAAAAGAGGTAAAAATTACAAAAACCTAATATACAAAAACAACTCTAATGTAATTTCGACTAAAACTTGCTTGCGACGGTTAAATTGGTCGGGCATCGCCATAAACTCGACTTTATAATCGTGAGTTAAGCCTCAGTAATATAACTCCGATGTAAAGGATGAATGGTTCATTTCGAGTTCTGTAGAAGTAGTTAATTCAGTTAATCCGTAGTACAGTGAAGTGGCAACGTAAATGAAACCCGAACTATGCACGGCCTGGCGCTAATTTATAGGACATTCAGTTTGTTACTAATTGCATTGCTTAACAAGCTACTGGCCACGCGTGGATTAAAGGTTATCTGTACATCTATACAAATAAATTATTGAATGGTCTGTTTGTAATTTCAAATCAACAGTTTTTCACCAAACGCATAATACCTACTATGAACTCTGGGGATGGTCATAGGATACTTTTTATCGCGATAAACTGTAGTTGCAACATTCAAGGGCATGCGATATCGACCAACCCGCACTGGGAGAAGGCCAGAGTCCCAGCAGTGGGAACGTGAATGGCTGATAATGATGTAATGATGAAACCATGGGGGAACAGCTAGCTTTATAATAAAACATTAGTGGTTTGGTGTGCCTAAAGTAAGACACTTGTAATTTTACCTTTTGTTTTTAACTTTAGGTTTGACCATTAGTCACCTGATGTGATGTGACTATGTGGTCGAAAGTGGTGTCACGCGATACCTTGATTGGGAACTGGCTCTCAAGTGAGGCTGCCGGAAGATACCATTAATGCCTAACGTTACACACACATCATACCAGAGTCACCTAACTTGTTTTTACTTTTTACAGTGTAGCATTTGACCACAAGTCACCGGATGTTAAGCGTATCCGCAGGTCGTAGCTAGTGTCTCATAAATGTACTTGTCAGTGTGTGTGAGTCAAATCGATCGTTTGCTCCAAAACCAAGCAGCTCCCTATATTATTTAGGGACGAGATTTGCTACACAAATAATATGTTCGCACTGCGAACAACATAATGTTGAAACTTAAGTAGGTACAGCTCTACCGTTAGAAGTTTGTTATAGAAATGGTTTTGTTTCGATATGAGGATGTTTGTTGAACAATAATAAAAGGTATTGAATGGATGGATAAGGACACATTTTCCGGTATAAAAAGAAAAACAGTAAAAATCAGTCAAACGATTTATCTACGAATTCCAATGGAATCAGTTATAGTCGCGGACCGCTAAAACAATCCTCACAAAAGTACGAGCTTTAGTACTGCTTTACACAACACCATATCCCAAAGTTCCGATTAAATTTGCGAAGATACATAGTCTCCATGATCTTCGGTACCGGTTAATGGATACGTTTGCGGATATCTTGCAGCTTTGAAAGGGGTTGTTAGATGAGTCATAAAAGGTTAGTGAGTCATTGGTATTCTGCATTGCGCGGTAGTACGTGACACGTAAATTCTTGGAACCAAGCAACCGCCCCAGGTGTCGCGTGTGAGCTCAAAGGCAAATAACTCAAAGGAAGGGAAATGTTCGATTCTATGTAAGTATTACGTATAAGCTTGGAGGCCAAGAAGCTACCCCCGCTGTAAACTGTATATACAGCTCAAATATGAAAGACGATTTATTTTTACAATGTTTGAAATAAGGTATTTTCGTCGTATATCAGATCGACTGATCTGTTTTCATTGAGATTCGTTCAATTCATAAGCGTGACCTTTGAAAAGCCATTAAAGTTGTGATTTATATTTAGCTCAAGATAACAGTATTAACAATTTTTGGGTTCCTTTGTATATCTTTCTACGAATCGCGATTTAATATGAAACAAAAAATAAATCTTTTTTGTTTTTGGTTTTTTTTTTTTACATTTTATCAAAAACTACGACGATCGATGTGGCGCAATGGGTGAATAGCCGACTTTGAAGCGTGAGGTTGCGGGTTTGATTCCCGCTATAGGACAAAAATTTGTGCATTGAAAAAAAAAGTGCAAGTATTTGTTCTGTGTCTGGCTGTTGTGGATCCCCGGGCCGCGAAGTATCTGATACCCTAGATACAGGTCTAATCATAGTTAGGGGTCAGAGCCTATGTATGTGATTGTGCGGACGTTATTATTACAATCTGTGCCTCGCGGTTTCCCCTTCATCTTGTAAGAACTTTTTCTAAGATGAAAAGTAACTTATATGTTAATACTATACCTGCCGGGCGTTTCTTGCCTGTTCTTTTGCCGGCGTAAGGAGGTTGGAACAGGCGTAGCTAGTTTTAAGTTTGACGTTTTAAAGTGATAACAGTGTATCATATTGAATTAAGTATTATTGAATTGAATTGAACTATTAATCCGGGTTTTAAGCTATCTTGATTCCGAATTTCATTCAAATCCATTGAGCCGTGTCAGTGTGAAAAAGTGACAAACATACACAAACACTCACAAACTTTCATATAACATTATAGTGTGCGATGAATGTGTTGTGATGTTTATGTGAAATGTGATACAAAAACAACATAGTACTCATATCTTGTTTATTTCAGTCAAAGAAGTGGATTTTGACTGGGATCGAGTAGGTATAACTAAATTATAGTAAATATTATGTTGTAGTAAAGTGATACTTCTATTGTTTATCAGAGGCTAGTGTTGTATGTATATAGTATTACCAATAATAATTATAATAGTATAAATAAGTTTCAAATTATGATAAAGATGTCTCCACATTGTCGCATGACGTTATGTATAGATAAAGAACTGACTCTCAAGTATTGCTATATGAAGACCGGCATATGCTTGGTGACAGATTCTTAACTTGAGGGATATCCTATTACTATTATAAACGCGAAAGTTTGTATGTAATTATGTATGTATCTTTGTTGCTCTTTCACGCAAAAACTACTGAACGGATTAGAGTGAAATTTGGAATGAAGATAGCTTATACCCTGGATTAACACATAGGCTACTTTTTATCCCGAAAAATGGTTCCTGCGGGACAACGGGACTCAGGGCGCAGCTAGTATGTAATACAGATTTCTTACGTCAACCGCAGTAATTAGGTAGGTACACCTACACTTCATAGAAATTGCCGCGATGGTGCAACATAAACAAATGATAGCCACTGTTATACGGGATTGCAGATTTAGGTTTTTAAAAAAGATTATATTTAGTAACACTTTATTTTTGAACTTATGGAAAATTAGAAATACGTGTTTCCCGCGTCGTGGTTTTGATCTAACTCACTGTCTTTTCAATTGAACCTACTAACTACCTTTGAATGCTGTGCTGGGCTTAGCTCAGCACTTTCTGTATGTATAGGAGGATATAACAACCCCCATGTTAAGAGGAAACTTACAGAAAGGTAAGTTTTCTAAATAATTATTCTATGCGTAATTGAGGCTGGATATCTTCCATTTCGATATCCGTGTCATCTATTTTATTAATTATGATTTTATTGGATTTTGAAAACAGACTTCCGGGAAACATGCCTTTCTTATACAAACACAATATGATTACTATAACTAAGCACATACTCAAGGACGTTAGTTTCAGGTTTCTGATTTTGAAATAATAGCGTTTTAAATTCTGAGAATCCGTGACCTCATTGGGCTTTCTACTGAATCGCGTAGGTATTTGAATTCCTAGACTCCACTGTGTTCGTGGCTATTCCAAGAATGTAGGTAAGCCTGTCTAAACCTGCCTGTGAAGTTAAAGCCTAATTTAAAGTGGCATTTAGCTCAATTTAGCTTTCTTTAAGTTCCTTGAAGCGCGCTTGATATTGGACTTAGATATAAAGACAGGTGACGTTTGATGAGAATTCAGACTAACCACAGATATTTCAAAAGAATTCAGAAGAAACATTTCCTATTACTCTTTAAGTGCCGTACCTCGTTTCTTAAAAATGAAACTCTTCTAGAACTACTTTGTTATTCGTCTGTCTATCTGTTAATACCATTTTTTCTCAAGAACGGCCTAAGATGTCAAGTTGGTGTGAAATAGATAGCTTCTGTCTCTTGGCGGTGTAAATATTTTAGCTTCTCAGTTAATGCAATCAAAAGATACGGCCATTTGTGTCACATATTTTATTTACTCGCAAACTCATTCAGTCCGCCAGAACGGTCTAAACTTATAGAGTACTTTCCGTTGACCTAGAATGGAAGGTTTCACTGCACAAAAAAGAAGGAATTCCGAAAATTGTTACTTTGTAGTTATGTCACATAAAAAAGTTTGCACGGAACCTTCAAGGTGCATGCCATTGGCACTTTTAGTCACTCATTGTGAAATTGAAGGTCCTATTAAAAAGTAGCCTTGATCGATGCCTAAAATTAGCAAAATAGATGTATTTAAAACTAAAAATGATGTGTGATGATGTGATGTGTCAAGAGTCAAGATAGAATTTTTAGTACAGAGTAGAGCTGTGAAACCTATACTCGAATAATTTAGTTCTTTCTCTCCCGTAAACATTGAATTCTTATTTCACCAAATAGTCCCAGATACACTTGTGACTTTCAGAAAGTTAATTGCCAAAGTCCATTTTAAGGTCTTGTAAAATCAAAAAATTGCGACAAGGTGCTAAAATTATTTCATCACTCGCATATTCGCTTCGTAGCAACCCTGAAAACGGACCATTTCACTTTCAACGGGCGTCGTTCATCATCCAGACAGCTGTCGATAGCAGTAACCTCTTCTTTTATCATGAAATTTGTAATAAAACAACGTTCGGCCAATTCGTTCCGAGATACGGAGATTAAATCGTTTTTGATGACCCTCGTTTACTTGGGACTGAAGGTTTGGTGATGGAATACAGCCTTCAGAAGATTGTAGCATTTTATTTATTGCAAATAC
The DNA here is from genome assembly GCA_931315375.2 of Opisthograptis luteolata. Classification (NCBI taxonomy): domain Eukaryota; kingdom Metazoa; phylum Arthropoda; class Insecta; order Lepidoptera; family Geometridae; genus Opisthograptis; species Opisthograptis luteolata. Next base: position 7,242,143 of record OV928049.1, on the reverse strand, counting down.
AGAACGTCTTCCGGTTCGTGGTCGTCACTCGAGAACTTTTAAGACGTATGTAACCTACAAAAAACCTATAGCAAAAAACTCTTTCCGTAATATCCAAATTTTAATACATTCCTGGCATCTTTTTAAATTTTTCTCTTCATAAGAACCGTGACCAAGGGAAATAGGGATTCATTTTTATATATAAGAAAATTCGCGTGTACATATGTGTAATAGCGATTACTTTAGATTGACTCTACTCAAGTAAAATTACTCGACTTAAAATAAAGCGATATGTTGTGACTGTAACTTTCCCAACTACGGAAACATTCAGTTTCATTCGAGTTATGCAGGACGCTACTCGAGTCGACTCGTTATCCAACTCACTCGAGTAACTAAAGTAAAACTGCTCGACTTGTAACATCGCTTATATTGTGACTATAAAATTTTTCCGATAGCGGAAACATTCAGTTTCATTCGAGTAATGCAATACGCTACTCGAGTCGACTCATTATCCGACAGTAGGTAGTTATTGGGCATTCTAATTCACTTTTTTCTTCACGTTCGCTTACTTACGTGCGCTCACTTGAAAAAAGTGAATTAGAATGCCCAATAACATTTTTGATCTTAGCCAGTTGAAAAAAAGTTATGTAGAAGGCCCGAAAACATTTTTGATCTTGGCCAGTTGCTTATGCCTAATGACCGATCGTTCAAAGTTTATGCTAATATGTACGATTGGATATATAATTCCGTTAATAACCAAAACAACATACAAAAACATACCTTCACTAAGCTGATCCGGTTTCATGTACGAGTGTCGACGTCGAGTACCTACTCACTAAGCGGTGTCAATTAGACTCCACATGACTCTTTGTGCCGATAGCTCAAAGTTCTTTCTAGCGCGATTCGTCGTATTATTAATTCAGTACTCTGTTCGGATAAACTCATATTGTTCGTTCAAATTTTCCTAAATAAATGGCACCTAGAAATGAAACCTTCAGTTGGCTGTTTAGAGTCAACGTGTTGTCGTGTCGATTTGACTTCACATGATTCTTTCTGTCGGTCGGCCGATTGCTCAAAGTTCTTTCTAGCGCGATTCGTCGTACCATTAATTCAGTACACTGTTCGGATAAACTTATCATGTTCGTCCAAATTTTCCCGAATAAATGGCACCTAGAAATGGAACCTTCAGTTGACAGTTTAGAATCAACGTGTTGTCACCTCGATTTGACTTCACATGGCTCTTTGTGCCGGTCGGCCGATTGCTCAAAGTTTTTTCTAGCGCGATTCGTCGTACCATTAATTTAGTACTCTGTTCGGATAAACTCATCTTGTTCGTTCAAATTTTTCTGAATAAATGGCACCTAGAAATAAAACCTTCAGTTGGCAGTTTAGAGTCAACGTGTTGTCGTCTCGATTTGACTTCACATGATTCTTTCTGTCGGTCGGCCGATTGCTCAAAGTTCTTTCTAGCGCGATTCGTCGTACCATTAGTTCAGTACTCTGTTCGGATAAACTTATCTTGTTCGTCCAAATTTTCCCGAATAAATGGCACCTAGAAATGGAACCTTCACTTGACAGTTTAGAATCAACGTGTTGTCACCTCGATTTGACTTCACATGGCTCTTTGTGCCGGTCGGCCGATTGCTCAAAGTTTTTTCTAGCGCGATTCGTCATACCATTAATTTAGTACTCTGTTCGGATAAACTCATCTTGTTCGTTCAAATTTTCCTGAATAAATGGCACCTAGAAATGAAACTTTCAGTTGGCAGTTTAGAGTCAACGTGTTGTCGTCTCGATTTGACTTCACATGATTCTTTCTGTCGGTCGGCCGATTGCTCAAAGTTCTTTCTAGCGCGATTCGTCGTACCATTAGTTCAGTACTCTGTTCGGATAAACTTATCTTGTTCGTCCAAATTTTCCCGAATAAATGGCACCTAGAAATGGAACCTTCACTTGACAGTTTAGAATCAACGTGTTGTCACCTCGATTTGACTTCACATGGCTCTTTGTGCCGGTCGGCCGATTGCTCAAAGTTATTTCTAGCGCGATTCGTCGTACCATTAGTTCAGTACTCTGTTCGAATAAACTCAACTCGTTCGCCCAAATTTTCCCGAATTAATAACACCTAGAAATTGTACCTTCAGTTGGCAGGTCAGAGTCAACGTGTTGTCACCTCGAAGACCTATAATTTAATGGACGTGGAATGAAATTCCATGCACAAAGAATAAGGGTGAACAGGGAAAGACAAGCTAGTCATATTAATAATATAAAATAATAATAGCATTGATGCTCATTGTATTGTAATCTTGTCTTTGAGTTACATATATTACAAATGTTCATAAAAATAGTTTATTTTTATATTTTTTTCATAAACGTCTCTCTGGGTAGCGTTTAAACACAAGTCGATGTGGTTGAAAATGGCACCACGATACACCTAGACTGATGGGAACTGGCTCTCAAGTGAGGCTGCCGGAACACACCGATAGGTGCTTGGCAACAGATTCTTAACTCGATGGTGGTAGCACTGGTAGCTAGCCATGCGAGTAATAATAATAAAATAAAAGGAATAATATTACCAAGATTTTAAATAGATAACTAAGGTAGTAAAATAATAACAAATGTGTATACCTGTTTTGAAGTTAAAAATGATTAACCAAAATCCTTGAATTTGGTTAATCATTTAAATTGACCGTTACCTAAATACAGAGTTTGTGATCTATAGTTATATATCTGGAACTTAAATCAAGTGAAGTTTACGTTTTACCCCGTTTTACCCAATTGTCCTATAATGCATACAATGATACAAATGAATACCGACACCGAAGCGAGCGCGTGTCTTATTGCTGTGTATGCGATACTATATTACACTAACTGATGTCCGCGGTTGCGCTCGCGTGAATGTACACACATTCTTTCTACATTCTTAATTTACATTTAAAAAGGTTAAGAACATATCTATAGTTAATATAATAATAATAAATAACACAACTAGTTATCTTTAATCAGTGCATGTATTAAGTTCTTCTTTTCTCATAGCTAACTGCGCCCCGCAGTTTCACATGCGTCTTACCGCCATCTTGTACGAACTTTTTTTTTTTTTTTTTAAGATAAAAGTAGTTTGTGTTAATCCAGGGTATAAGTTATCTCCATTCCAAATTTCGCTCAAATGCATTCAATAGTATTTGCATGAAAGAGTAACAAACATCCATACATCCATACACGTTTATAATATTAGTAGGATTGTGCAACTAGCAACCGGCATCAGCTAAACAGCGCATGTTAGTGACGTTACTTCTAAACTGCAAGATAGCAGTAAAAGTACTGTCAACACCAGTTATCTTCATGCTAATTTGTTTACCCGATCACCAATTTGTAAATAGATGTGCTGTAATTAAAAGATGTGTATGTAGATAAATGTACTGCGCTCCGCCGTCTTTAAAAGATGGGTACTTATTTGGTACCTAATACTGATTTTAGATAATATTTAAACAAAAAATTATATGATTTTGTGGTGCTTTCAGGTGTATCATAGAAACAAAAAGAGAAATAAAAATTAAGCTAACATAGGACTTCCTTGTTTTTATAAAGTCTGTATCGGTATTAAAGTAAATGATTTATTATTACTATATTTCGTTTCGTCCACGCTCGGTTTTCCGGTTTAGATATTTTCAGCGTCGACTGTACATCCGGTGTGCTTTAGGTAATTTTATTGCTTAGATATCATTTCGACATAAGTTTTTGGTATTGTATTCGCTATTTTATTATTGATGACAAGAGAAAAAAAGGTTCAGATATGATAAACCATTTTTTTGGAAAATTATAGAGTTAATTGGTATCGTCTTACATTGTGTTTATATGCATAATAATACTCTATCTATTCGTAATTACGTACGCAAATGTTGACCACCTCTTATTGGAGTCAGCATTATTGTTTTAAACACAATTCGTGGATTTTAATCATGAAGTACTGCTACTCATTCTTCAACGTGCTTCAACGAGGTCAAGATCTCCAAACCACAAGTGTCTCGGCTACGAGGTGCTGCTGCAACGTGCTCTACAACAAGACTCCAGCTCTGAGGTGCTGCAACGTGCGCTCCACGAGTCCAGCTACAAGGTGCTGCTTCGAGCTCAACATCGTCAGCCATCAATACTACGAGCGGGATCTTGCTGAACATATAATCGTGAATCACACTTCGCTTCAGTCTGAATAATGTTCGTAAGTTTACCATATTTTTATATCTTTCGTAGTCGGCTATTAGCCTGCTGCACCATTTAAAAGGTGTTATATCTTAATTTGTTTGTTAACAGGTCGGATTCTGAGTACGAGACCAAGCGCTACCGCAAAGATTCCGAAGACGAGCTGCCGCAAAAGTCCAAACGGTATGTATTACTTTTTACTAGCTGTACCCCGCGGTTTCACTCGCATCTTCCCGTTATCCCGCCGGAACCTTTTTCCGGGATAAAAAGTAAGTATAAGCTATCTCCATTCCAAATTTCATTGAACAGTTATTTCAAAGGTCAACCCCTCGCTATTTACAACCAACCTTATGTAGAAGTCATTTTTTGTCTTTTTAATCATCTTTTTATAATTTCAGAGCCAACAAACCTGTCAAGAAACCTGCGAAACGCAAGACCAACGCAGACAAAAAGGAGGCGTCTTCTTCCGACAACGGCAGTGGTTGGCGGCTTGACTTCGACAGCGACGAGGAGGTAACTCATAAGAAGACGTCCAGTGCACTTCAGTCGGTGCTCACCAGACGCGTTGCGAACGGGGTCCTGCGCCGCACCGCCAACTTATCTGGTGACTTGTTCGTCGAGTTGCGGCTGTATAACTATAAGGACATTTTGTCTGTCGATGCCAAGGATCGCTGGGAGAAGGCCCTCCTATCTTTAAAATGTCAATTAGACTCTGATGCAGAGGAAATAGATTTTATAAAATCTTTTGTTCAAGCGTCCAAAGGGAAGTTCCGTGAAGAGGGAACCTATTTTGCGGACAAAAAAAATTACGAAACTAATTATAAGGCGGTTTTATTTTTGCATTAGATTGTATTTTTTATTAAGTAGGTACCTATAACTATGTTTTTAATGTTGGTATTGGCACATTAAATATTTTACATTCCCAGTCTATTTTTTAACTCTTATTTAACTAGGTAGGTACATAGTGAACGAATGAAGTATATGATATAGGTAAATATTCTAAAAATATTAGTAGGTAGGTATTTAATAATTATTCAGTTTTACGCTAACGACTAGGCATAGCTACAAGATTTAACTTTTAAAGGTTGGATCATTTTATTTAGCTTTTATTATTTAGATAAGGTAGGTATTTTTAGTAACTACGGGTCAACTGCTTATACTTTCTAACTACATAGAGTAATTATACACATATTAGATAGGTTGTCATAATGTCAACACGAACAATATTTTGTTCTGTTTGCGATTTATCAGTCAAAAGTTCAGCATTCTCAGCCCATCTGAGAAGCACTGTACATAAAAACAATAGTGCAGTTGAAGTAGATGACGGCATAGAAAAAATTAGTAGCGCATTTCGTAGTCGTATAGCATCATACAGAGTGCGTGATGCTGAGGTAGAGGAGGGTTTCAAATCACCGGCTGCGTTCCTACACGGGCTGCACGCGCGAGTGAGGCAGCTGTTGCAAGCAAGGCTGGCCTCTTTTGATAGCATTAAAGTTAATTTCGAATTATTTGCTGACTTTGCTTTGACTTCTAAAGACTCGCCGGAAATTAAATCTTTTGCTACTGAAAATTATGTTGTTCATAAAAACTATGATTTCAATGAATTGTTTACTAAAGTTATTGCGGTTATTTCAACTCACATCGATGAATTCCAAGAACGTGACAGCGGTTGGTCTTTTTTAGGTAGTTCGTACTTGGAAATAAATATAAATAAGTATAACCCATTACGAGCATCAGGATTTATTCATTTACCAAAAGCTTTAAAATCTAAACGGGCATGTGTAAATATTCAAAACTTGGATCAATTTTGTTTTCTGTGGTGCATAGTAGCGGCATTATTTCCTGCTAAGAAAAACGGTCACCGCACTACTTCTTATCCTCACTATGATACAGTGCTAAACACTAAAAATATGTCATTTCCAGTTAATTTTAAAGATATAAAGACGTTCGAAAAAAATAACTCGCGCATTAGTGTAAATGTTTATGGTCTTAAAAACAAAACGAGCATAGTTGGTCCGCTATACCGAACACAAAAGAAGAGAAAACATCATATTAATTTATTGTTCATAGAAAAGGGAAACGTTAGTCACTATTGCTTGATAACAAATCTAAGTCGCTTATTGAGACCGCAGATAACAAAACATCATGGAAAAGTATGGTTTTGTGATGATTGTATGTTGTTTTTTGATAGCGAACAAAAATTAAACAATCACGTGTGCGGCGGAGTCGCAACGATTTTACCTAAATCTGGTACGTTCATACAATTTAAACATTTTGAAAGAATGCAGGATATGCCCTTTGTTATTTACGCGGACTTTGAATCGTTGTTGCAACCTAGTAAGGATGAACATAGTTCTAATTGCACATCATCATTACAAAGACATGTTCCAGCTGCTTTTGGATATTATGTCGTATGTTCATTTAATAGTTTACTTAATCGGTATGTATCTTACCGCGGTAAAGACTGTGTAGAAGTTTTTCTTGATTTTCTTCAAAAGGATGTATCTAAAATTACCGCAATTTATAAAAATGTTAAGCCTATGCTACCTTTAACGGAACAAGAGAGACAATCTTTTTTAAATGCAAAATTTTGTTATATTTGCAATGAAACTTTATTTGATGACAGAGTAAAAGATCACTGTCACTTGACTGGCAGGTACCGCGGCGCCGCGCACAGTTATTGTAATCTGACATTTAGCTTACCAAAGTTTATACCAGTATTTTTTCATAATTTGTCGGGATATGATAGTCATTTATTTATTCGGCAACTGGGAAAAATGCCAGGGTCTTTAAAAGTTATAGCGAGAAATAAAGAAAATTATATATGTTTTACAAAAATGTTTAGGAGCGAACTTCAACCGTACATGGCTCTTCGTTTTGTAGATTCTTTCAAGTTTTTAGGCACGAGCCTGGAAAAACTTGTTGCCAATTTAGATACAAAAGATTTTTTGCATTTAACTAAACATTTTCCTACAAAAGAACAATTTGAGTTGTTAACGCGAAAAGGTATATATCCATATGAATACATGACTGATTGGAAATCATATAATGAGGATAGTTTGCCCCCAAGAGAGTGTTTTTACAGCACTCTCGCTAATTCCACTGTTTCAATGTCTGATTATAATCATGCAGAGATAATATGGAAAACTTTTAACATTGAAAATTTGGGTCAATATACTGATTTATACTTGAAATCAGACGTACTTTTACTCGCAGATATTTTCGAAAAATTTCGTTCTACTTGCAAAATAAATTACAAATTGGATCCTGCTTTTTATATAACTGCCCCAAGTTTAAGTTTTGACGCCATGCTTCTTAAAACAAAAGTTAAACTTCAGCTTATAGAAGACTTGGAAATAATAAGAATGATACAGAAAGGTATACGCGGTGGAATCTGTTTGTGTTCAACTAGATATGCAAAAGCAAATAATAAGTATCTATCAAGTTACGACCCAACATACCCAGACAGTTATTTGCTCTACATCGATTGTAATAATTTATATGGTTACGCCATGTGTTCATACTTACCTCATTCTGACTTCCGAATACTCGAAGTGTCAGAATTTAATTTACTTAATTTTCTTGAGATATCAGACGATGCTGAATACGGTTATATTTTAGAAGTCGATTTAGAATATCCTGATCAGTTACACGATTCACATAACGATATACCTTTTTGCGCGCAAAAATTTATTCCTCCTGGTTCAAAGACGGATAAGTTAATACCAAACTTATATGATAAATTTTATTATGTCATACATTATATACATTTAAAAACATGTTTACGTCATGGATTATTACTTAAAAAAATTCACAGAGTTATCGAATTTAAACAAAGCGCTTACTTAAAACAATATATAGATCTAAATACTGAACTGCGGCAAAAAGCTACTTCAACTTTTGAACAGGATTTTTTTAAATTGCTGAACAATTCTATATTTGGAAAGACTTTAGAAGATCCAGAAAAAAGACTGGATGTAAAATTAGTTAACCAATGGGTCGATAATAGAAATGTAACAAAACAAAATTACACTGCTCAGCAACTCATAGCGAGGCCTAATTATCACAGTTGTTCCGTCTTTTCAGAAAATTTCGTTGCTGTTCAAATGAAACCAGAATCAATAAAATTAGATAAGCCAATTTATATTGGGTTTACAGTTTTAGAGATATCAAAAAGTCACATGTACGATTTTCACTATTCTGTGATAAAACCTTTTTACGGACCCAATGTGCGGCTCTGTTATACCGACACGGATAGTTTTTTGTATGCAATACAGACTAACAATATTTACAATGACATAAAACTCAATTTTAAATCATACTTTGACACTAGTAACTATGAAAAAAATAATATTCATGGTATAGTTTGTAAAAATAAAAAGGTACCCGGGTTGTTCAAAGACGAGTTGGGTGGACAGCTTTTAACAGAATTTGTTGGATTAAAGTCTAAGCTGTATTGCCTTAAAACTGAAACAAAAGATATTAAAAAAGCTAAGGGAATTAAGAAGAATGTTGTCAAAGACTTACACTTTCATGATTATAATAGAGTACTACTACACAATGACGTTATAAGGAAGAAGAATATTGTTTTTAAATCTTTGAAACACGAAATATTTACGCAGTCTGTCAATAAAATTGCATTATCGTCTAATGATGATAAGCGGATAGTACTAAAAAATAATATATCGACGCTAGCATGGGGACATAAAGATAGCCTGTTTTAATCTCAATTAAGTTTTCAGTATGTTTCAACTTTAGGTTACTTAGATATATTTTGTTATAATATTTAAGATTAAAAATAGACTGGGTTAGTGTTATTATTATTTACAAAATATATTATGTATCAAAGATAAGGTTTTTTTTTGTAAGTGATTTATAAATAGAAATAAGTTTATCAATAAATTATATAAAATAAAAACTGTTTTATTTTATCTTTAGTAGTAAGCAATCTTGAAAAAATAATACAAGTATTTACAAGTAGGTACAATTCAATGACATATCATATTCGCTATACAGCTGTGTGCTGATGTCGCAAATTGCATGAACTCCGTGAACTCTTGACGAATAGGTGTCATGTTAGGGTTGATTCATCCTTGCATCAGCGCTTAGCAACATAGATTAACTACTTAATTTTATTAATTCGAATTATCGTATTCCCATATAATATATGCGTGCCCCGCGGTTTCACCCGCGTCTTTCCGTTATGCCGCAGGAACCTTTTTCCGGGATAAAAAGTAGCCTATGTGATACCAGGGTATAAGCTATCTCCATTCCAAATTTCACTCAAATCCATTCAGTCGTTTTTGCATGAAAGATTAACAAACATTCACACTCACGGTTATAATATTAAGTAGGATTTAGAGTTGACAACCCTAGGATAAAGTGTATACATGAATAATCTGCACGCTTGTTTTTTCCAGTCCTAAATTATAATTCGTCACGTGCAGACGAGTACGGTCCATCTCGTCACTGCATTTACTTGTAAGTTAAATATTTTTCTCGTTACTTATTCATTCCATTAACTGTCAGTTCTAATAATTAATAATCTTAATCTGGAAATTCACTACCCAAAATGAAAAAGTATTTAGTGTTAGCGGAATTAACATTAAATTATTTTCTCATTTTAGTTAACTTCGCTCATATTGATATTAGTGTCTAATATTTTGTTTCCTTGTTATAGACAATGTCTGATACGGAGATCCAGTACGCACAGCCGGATCCGTGGCGAACACAATCACAACCGTTTGAAGAACTGTATCCAGAACTATTTAAAAGTGGACCAGGGACAAAATCAACGGCGGAGAAAAAGCCCAAACAACGGCGTGATGCTGTCGTCAGAAAAAAGAAATGCAAGCTGCGCGGAAAATCTTACGTCATTAACAATGAACCTCGACGGGGTACACGCCTTATAAAAATTAAAGTTATAGATCTGACCGCGTCACCAGCCGTTTCCGACTCGGAAAGCGACTGCGACAGCAGAGTCCTTCTGAGTGCACAGTACGTAGTAAAAGATAGTGTTGACGGAATCATGGACGAAACAGAACGAGTAATTAGAAACATTTCTAAAAAACTTTGCAGTGAAAGTGGTTTTGATTAAGTAATTATAATATTTAGGTAGGTAATGTGAAATGTAAATGTAAGTATAGTAATATTTCTAGATTGTAATAAAGATTTATTGTTAAAAGTGAATTAAAAGAGATGGATCTATTTTTTGTTTTATTTGAAGCATTTAAATGATAGTAATTATGTAGTATATAATTTGTATCAGGTAATAAGGAGGTAATACTAGGTATTTTGTAATCAAATAAATAGGTATATTTTAAAGAAACTTTATTCGATACATACATTATTTTCAAAACACCATTTTTTCACACATAATACATTTCTTAACGCACAATATTTATTATGAACTAAACAATTAAAATTAAGCTTTTTTGAACAATACAACTGATGCAGAGTTTCTAAATTGGGCAACCCTTTAACACTTATATCTATGATATTACCGTGAGTACATAACTCTTGAGCCCATTTCACTTTTTCTTCACCTTTTACAATTATTATTCTATTTTCCAAGTGAGGTTTAATAATCCTTTGAAATTCTCTGTAGTCTATGTAGCCCTCACTCCAATAATATCCTCTTTCTCTTTCTAACCATAGAACGCGTCGTTTTTCTTCGTTTGACAATTTGGAAAACGGAAATGGAGGTTTGACCAAAAACGTTTGAGTATGGTTTTTAGCTGCTATTGCTAATTCTTTAACAACAAACTGATTTTTTAAAATTTTGAATCCTTGCATGTCCAAAAAAATCCAATTTTCATTCATGATATTTTCTTTACAATGTTACTCAGTGGTTTGTATTCGTAAATGCAGTCGTTTAGTATTAAACAATATGCTGCTGTCTGGTCAGGTATGTCTTGATCGGTTTCAATTTCAACTCGAACGTCAACAGAGCCCTTTAATGATTCGTGCTGGCGGGAACAATCGATTACAAATAGAGGAGCAATGTCTTTAAATTCTTTCATGCTCATCAGGGGTTCAGCACGGTGGCCGTAATAAGACTGTTGAAATCTCGCGTACTGTTCGTATAATAAAGAAAACTTGTTATCAGAAAAGCTAATATTTAAACCTTCGTATGGAAAATAAGTAGAGTTCAAAAATACTCTGACGTCACGTACGTTACAGTGATCAAACTCTGCCATAGACATTTGAGCTTCATGTTTCCTATTTGTTTGTAATGCAATGACAACGAACCGCGGTTTTTCAATTTGTGAAGAAGTTTTTACAGACCATGCATGCTTGCGCGTTCTAGGGAGTAATGGGTATTCGTACAAATCCCAATTTCTAAAGGGTAAACTTATTGCTCGGTCTTTTTCTAAGCATTTCAATAAATTTATTCTTTCACGATCAGATACTTTCACTTGGGGAACGCGCCATACAATTTTATTTATTTGTATGTCATCTATAACTTGGTCCGTATTTAATTTTAATGCATTTAAATTAGTATTGTTCCTTAGTAGAACTAACTCGTGTTTACAATTTATTATAACTTTTTGATAATCTTCCGCGAAACCTAATATTTTGTTTAATGGAATGGAAACTGAAAACATGCCGTTTGTAACATTAGTCGTGCCAGACATAGACCAACCCCAAACCTGTGAAGATTTTGATTCATGTCCATTTAAAGATAAATACGACTTCATCGTAGTTGTAATGCCTGCATTTTTAATTTTGTCTATTTCGACTCCGTTTAATTCGTATCGGATATCTTGAAATAGAAACAATGCAGGGTTATTAACAAAATGCACACTGGACACTTTTTCTTTCGTGCTACTCTTGTAAACGTTTGCTATACCTTCAATATACAGCGTGCTGAGCGAAGGCAAAACATACAAGTCCTGTTGGTTGATAGGTATGCGTATTTCATCGTTCTTGTTGAAACTTGTTACGTATGGTTTATACGAGTGGTATTCAAAACTTTCAATGCTGTTGTCATGTTGCGTTTGTTGAGATACGTTTAGCATATTCATTTTAGCAAGCCAATTAATTTCAGGAACTTGATATTATTTTTTGTTAATTTTTTCTTTTTGCGAGGAGGTGTTCTTTTATGGGATGCTGTTTTCGAACTGATATCGTTACTCGTTAAAGCAGGGGTTTTATTACTGAAGTTTAACATTTTTTTCTAAAATGTAAATATAGTACTACTTCTTCTTCTCGTAAATTTATCACTTTATTTTCAGCGTCCAGTAATCTTATATTGATGGCAGTGATTGAGTGTTGGTTAACAGGAAAATAAATTAAGTTCTTAGGTATTTCAATGATTCGGTAACCAGGGGGAACATTAGGCACAAATTCGTAAATAATATGACTTGCTACGCCGTTTACATATGAACCGCTCACCACATCACATTCGATGCGCACAATGGTTGTTGATAAAATGCTCACAGGATATCGAGATTCAGTGCTTATATTTGCTTTCAAAGTTTCCTTTCCAAAACCTAAGATTTTTCCAATAGAATTGTTTTTTACAAAGTCTACATTTTGGGAACAAAAAATTTTAGTCTTTAACGTGTTATTATTGCAAGATATTTTTAATATCTCATTATTTTTAATGTTTTCTTTTAGATAATCACAAATATCTTGAAGTTCATAAGAACCTTCAGGAATTTTAATGACATTATTTTCACCATAATAAAATTTGTTATTCTTTTCGTCGATATTAGGAATAGAATTAAATGTAGAGAAATACAGAAGCCCGCATTCATATTCTTCACGAAGTTCTAATGTTGGTGTATAGTTTGTTGTCAAAGAAGCTCCTCGCCCGGTTATCGACACGGTGAAAGACATTTTTAGACTGGTCATAATGTTATACAAAATACTATATTTAAACATGTTTCCAATATTTTTTTAGAAATTTTAAACAAAGGTGACCACAGTTTACAGCGTCATACTTTTGATATTGAACGTAATTATAGTTCATTGATGTACCTTTTAAATATTTTATTAATTCTAATGGTGGTTTTAAATTTCCAAAACTATCAAAATACTCAGAGTACTTATTGTGCTTAACGTAGGCTACCCAATGAGTTCCCGATTTATCTGAGGAATCGAGGTTTATGATTCCACACTCTATTTTTTTTGTCTTTGCAGGTAATACATCTCTCATAAAGATTCCCCGAAAGTATGGAATATCACGAGCATGCTGTAATAAATCGATATTTGTAAGCGGTCTCCTAGGCAGCCTTTTGTTCAGTTTTTTGAAGGATTTAGATATAAACCGGCTCCAGTTTTATAAGGCTTAATATATAAACCTTTCCCAAGCGCTACCGCTTCCATCATTCTGTTATGTCGTACAGACTCCTGAAGGTTTTTTTGGTTAGTCTTGTAATCAGTCACAGCTTTCGCAATACCTGCTGCACCGCCGGCCAATGATCCTAAAGCAGATAGTCCAGCAAATATCGGTATCAAAGGCAGGAACCCACCAGTTTTAGGAAGAGGAATACAACGCGGCATACGTATTTTCTTTTTGTTTGTTATTATTTTCTTTGCAGCTGCATATGCTATTTTTATTGCAGTATTTTTGTCTTTGGAATTATTTTTCTTAAGTTGTGACCATATTTTTTTCACAACCGATTTAAATGAACTGATACCAGCACCAGTTTTTAGTTTAGCTTTCATTGCATTTTTTACTATCCATGATGCTACTTTTTCACCTTTGCCCGTATCTTTTGACTTAAGTCTTTTTTTCGCCATGTTGAGCAACTCTAAATCAGCTTTATGTCGGGTTTTTAGATCTTTATTTGTATACGCAATATCGTGATACATACAAGCTTCGTCTAATTTATTGATGCCTCGATCACCTCTTTGTAGGCGTTTGCCAAGTTTAGTTCCAGGTCCACAAAATTGATATCCTGGTAAATGTAGCTCAACAGGTATGTTATTTATTATACTATCAATTATACCACTTCCTTCCGCCATAGATCTTAATGAAATGCATGTGATTTAATTTTAACACTTTATTTATATGTTATTTATTACAATATTACAGATTTTTTATCAATCCAACTGTTCTCTGCATCTCCCAAACCTAACCATTTCACAAAAAGTCTATTTCCCTTTTTCTTAATTACCTTTTCTATAAGGTATATATCAGGGTATTTGGTTTTTTGCAGCTCATATTCATAAAAAGAACCTAAAATTATACGATCGTTTGTATCTTTCAGTAGATAAGTTACAGGATTGGTTTTGTTAACTTTTGCTATCGTAAATATTTCAGTGGACCAATTGGGGGTATAATAGCCTTTGTAAAAATCACTCTTGTGTTTACTTATACGTACACTGTCACCAAGGTCAAACTTTCTTTTAGTAGTTGTAGGACGTTTCTGCGCTTTATCCATGTTACATTTTACAACCATTTCGTTGGATTTATCAATAGCTATTGGTTTGAATTTCGTAGTTCTATGAATAGTGTTATTATAAGATTTTACTACTGATTCTAAATTCTTACCAAGCCATTGATATTGTCCATGTAAGCTGAAGTACTTATAAAGTTTAGACTTAATTGTTCTGATTACTCGCTCCACAATCGATGCTTTTTTTATAGAAAATGTAGAATAATGGTTGATGTTATGTTTTAACATTAGATTTTTGAAAGGCATATTATAAAATTCTTTACCTAAATCCGTTTGTAAATTATTCGGTCGTAGCTTAGAGCTGGATAATATGTGTTGCATTGCATTGGTGACACAAATTTTGGATTTGAACATTATTGGTATAGCCCAGACGTATTTCGAAAAACAATCGATTACTACTAATATGTATTTGAAGCCTTTATTGCAACGCGCATAGTTTTTTATATCAATGAGGTCAGCTTGCCATAAGTCGTTTAATCCTCTGATGATGGTAGCTCGACGAGGGAAATTTCTTCTAGCAGCTCTGTGAAGTTCATCGACGACATTTTGCTTACTCATTTTTGCTTGATTTAGTTACTTGATTAATCATGCGATCAATTTCCGTCTTTGAATAGAATCTCGTGTTTATATAGCTAATGGTAACTTTTTCTAAATTTTTTAGAGAAACTTGTGCATTACTTTGTACTTTCTTTAATTCAGCTTTCAACGATTGCACTTCAGAGTCAACATATGTTTTGTTTACAGCTTCATCAGCATCTGTCGGGGTCTTCAAACCTTTGAGTCTAGATAATTTTAAATCGTAATCTCCAGAATCAGATTTAGTTAACGTACCATTATAATTGTCAATTAAATCAGATACTCGTAAACGTTTATGGACGTGATGACCGAATTTATCTAAATTCATGTTGCAGTGTAAATCGGTATAGATAGACTGTTGTAATACATGGATGAATGTTTCTTATATCTTAATCTATGTACCCTGCTTCGCGTAATTCCTCTATGATAGAAATTATTTCGTTATCTAAGCCAGTGTTACCAGCATCGCGTGATGCAATAAGTAATTTCAATCTTTCCACCAATTCGTTTGGATCGTCCCAATAAATCAAATCTGTATTCTTCTTATATATTTTTAAACTATTAATTCCTTTTCCTTCTGTAACATTTTTTGTACTACCTATTTTAAACAATGGTTTTATTATGTGCATGTATTTAAGTCCTTTATTGCTGTTGATAGGTTTTGTCGGATCACAATTACGACGATGTGCATTAGTCATTGTAAGGAGAATTTTGTAATTTAGTAAATCTGTATTCTTAATAACTTTTAAATTTGGCGACCTTTTAAACAGTAGTTCTAGCAATCCAGGTGTTTTCTTCAAAACTTTATTTCCGATTTTTAATGTATCCTCGTACTCAATAACCGGAGTGTTCCCAAGCATTAGTTTTCCTCGATCCACTTTCACTCCGAAAGGTACATCATTCATCACTTCCGACGACATTGACCAAGACATTGTCATTTTTTTTTTATCTGGTGTTGATTCCAAGGATGCGAATGAATCATCGCTTTCTTGTAGACCATGAGAAGGGGGAACTGTGAGAGTGATATCTGATTTTGCATTTTGTTCATCTACACTCTCTTCTTCGCTACTTTGTTCATCAAACTCCTCATTTGATGTAGAAGAATGTTCACTTACAGCATATTCCGATCCGTTTAAAATATTTTCTTTTGGATTTTCTGAATCATGTTTATTGGAGATTTTGTTGAGAGGGTCTACGATTGGTTTGAATAAAGTTTCCAAAGCCAGATTATTTATAGCTTTGGCATCTCTCATCATTTCAACCTTTTTCTTTACAGCTTCTGAAGATTGTACAATCTTTTCTTTTAGATCTCTTTCCATATTTAATGTGGTTAAGCCCGGTTGGAATCAGAAGTAGTAATGATTTAATATCGAGATATCACTTAGTTATTAATGTTAATCTACAGTTATAAAAGTGTCAAATTCCATTCTGTAACAACCTTGGTTTTTCTGACAGTCCTTGTTGATCACAAGGTAGCGGTAAGGTTGGTTCCAAACAGTTGAACACATTTCCCGAAACTGATTCCATGACATATCAGAACCCACATGCTCCTCGTAAACGTGCTTTAAGTTAACGTCGTCTTGTTTGAACAAAACAATCAGGTTAGAATTATCTCTAACTAGTTGTTTTGGGATTTTGGTGTAGGTTTGATTTAAGTAAAAACAATCTATATTCTTATGTCGACCCATTGCGAAATAATCCCGTATATTGTTCTGATTTTCGCAAGCAACATCATCAAAAATAATAATAGAATCGGATGAAGCTTCGTGAGGGCTTAAGATCTCACTATTATGGTTATATTTGTAAAATGAAATATCATCCACCATATTTAATACGTCTTCCAAGAATTTATATTTAGGCTGGTATAGAGATTTCGAATAAACATACAAATTTAAAAATCGTGGACCATCTTTATGTAACAAAAGACTTATTACTAAATTTGTCTTCCCACAATTTGACGGACCGCAAACAATACAACGAATCGTATTCGGTAACAAATTTCCATGACGTTTGAATTCTTGTGTATTATTCGGACATATTTCACCCAATCGCAGCGAATTTGCTTGTTTCACAAACTTCATTGTAAATTAATTTAGCTGTCGTGTTCAGTCTTACATGGTTATATCAAAAATGGAATGCGAAAAGGTTTGTGTCGGTTTTTAAATAACGAAATGAATGAACGAGCCAATTGGCAACATTGAAAGTATGATTAGGAATACTAAAATATTATTTACAACGTGAGCGACATTGTTAATAGGCATTCTAATTCACTTTTTTCAACTGGTCAAGATCAAAAATGTTATTGGGCATTCTAATTCACTTTTTTCAAGTGAGCGCACGTAAGTAAGCGAACGTGAAGAAAAAAGTGAATTAGAATGCCCAATAACTACCTACTTCCGACTCACTCGAGTAACAAGAGTAAAATTAATCGACTTGTAACATCACTATCACTGAACTAGCATATACACCTGTACCTGTACCTGCACCTGTATATGAAACTAAAGATCACGACGCTACTAGTTGCAAATAGACACTACTAAATAACTATTCTTCAAAACTAGGTAGATATATTAATTCCATTAAAACTAAGAAATACCGATGAGTAATAAACTATCAAAATTAATATATTCTGTTGGAATACCATCTCTGTCCTTAAGACAAATCCGTTAGGATAGTTCTTATTAAGGTTAGATAAATCCAATTTATCTTGATTAATTCAATAGGGCTTCAATTAAGACGAGATAAAGCTACTATGGTTGTTTCTGAAGACGTTTGGATTAGTAATTCTCATTGAGAACGATTTGTTAATAGAAACGAGGTTTCAGAATGGTGGACTACACTAATACGTACAAGCATTTCTGCGAAATGTTTACTGGATATATATATTATATACATATATATAAGACAGCCCTACTAACTGCAACCTGCGGTTTTACCGCTACCCGAATCATTTTTCAGGATAAAAAGTAGCCTATGGCAATCCAGGGCTACCTCCGTTCTTAATTTTAATCAAATCCGTCGAGCCATTCCAACATGAAAAAGTAAAAAACATTAAGAGATTCACATTTATTATTTATATTTGTGATACCTTTCACTTTCTATTAAGATCAAGTTTTGCAGCACTTTGGAAATAAATTCCTACTATAATATTATAAATGCGAAAGTAACTGTCTGTCTGTCTGTCTGTCTCGCTTTCACGCCTAAACTACTAAACCGATTTAAGAGAAATTTGGTACGGAGATACTTTGAACCCTGAGGAAGGATATAGGATACTTTTTATCGCGATAAACTGTAGCCCACGTGGAAGAAACTGCGAGGAACAGATCCTATAGATCAAGCCTTTTACTATGATGAACAGGGGCTTTCCTGTTCTTCAACAATGAAAGCTGGCAAAATGGAAACAAAAAGGTCTCCAGATTCACTCCAAAAGCAAACAGACCGAATATCACGCTGAAGTTTACACCTTTCTCGTTTAAACGATTCTAACATAAAATGTGTCTCATAAAGACAATAAACCTTGCTAATTACATCACGGCAATGAAGGTGGCACTTAACTCGTATTTTGGCTTAATGTCAGGCATTAAGCGTAACGCTGGGTGAGCGCGCGTTTGATTAGAGCTTCATTAGGGGGAAATCTTCGGCGCAGTGCAAGGTCGGGACAGTACTGAAGATTACCTTTACCGTACCCAAATCTATACGGAATCCTGAGCATACATGCTGAACAGTCACTAGGAATGTACTATTTTTACCCACGACGGAACTGAGACAGTATACGAGTATGCATGTGGGGTGAGAGGATGTTCGCTTATTTGTTTGTGCAAGTCCATGTTGCCATTTTTCTCCAAAACTACTAGTCCGATTTTGATGCAGTTTTCATATATTCTGTAACTAAACTTTGACTTTTACTTTGATTTAGTAAACTGCCAGTTACTTCAGTATTTTACATTTTTCTTTGAACTTTCTCCACACCAAATTTCATCAAGACCTGTTCAGCGGTTTAGTTGTGAAAAGGTTCCAAGAAACACACAAAGAGACACATTACATTACTTTAGTTTTACACATTTCACACAAAAAAAATCATTCAATTCAATTTTTAAAAACAAAACATTTTTTTTTTAATTTTTAATTATTTTTTTTCACATTACGCATTTTACTTTTGACATTTACTTTAGTATTTATAACATAAAAATGAATAAGATAAACGAGTAAAACGCATGCTCAGCCAACCCGCATGGCTAGTAAACCAGCAATCAGTAAACGTTTAGGATCTTACGAACTGAATTATACAGTTTTCGGTGAGTTTCGCACCTTTCAGATAATCTTTGATCGCAAACGCGCAATATAAGGTTACGGTAATTACGGTAACTTACGTAAGTATCGCCTTTATTTGCAAAGTGCCTCGCCTAATACCAGCGAGGTAGTATTTGGAAAAGATTTGAGCCCGTTATCTTTCCTTTCAAACTACAATTTTGAGTAAAATATATCTTTGTTATCTGTGGGCTAAAGTTGTTCGAGTAATTTTAAAATGTAATTTTTTTTCTACTATTTACAGGGCAGCGTTTGACCACAAGTCATCTGAGGTTAAGTGACGATGTGGTCCAAGATGGCACCATGCTACACCTTTACTAAGAAATGGCTCTCAAGTGAGGCTGCTGAAACACACTTATAGATGCTTGGCGACAGATAATCGATAATCAGATGTTTAATCGTAAAAGTGAAAGGCGTTTCAAAGATGAGCGTAATTTTGTGAGTATATTGAGTCACGTTTTTGCAGAGCGGTCGGCCGAATGGTAAGCACGTGTGCTTAACAAGTTAGATTCAGCCGTCTCGTCCCTATGCCTATAATTTTGATGTCATGTGTTGATTTGCCATCGCTTAAAACGATACAAAAAAAAACATCGCAAGGAAATCACCATGCGACTTATCCCAATCCATACAGGGCCATTTAGGCATAGGCAGATCGTGGCCCATGCTTATCTTTGAGAGTGGGAACGTAATAGGCAGACAGTAAAGTTTTTCGTTTGCATTCGTTTTCATACATTGCTGTTTTGCCATAATACCATTAGAAACATAACTGAATAAACTTCGGGACCACATTTTTGCAGAATAATTTACGCTCGTGTGATCTCAGTCTTACACGTGAGCGTTAGAAGATAACAAAAGGTATAATAAATACAAAAATGCTCATATTAGTTTAGGATCTGCCAAAATCCTAAAACTCGCTACTTCCTTTTGTTTTTTGAGCTGTGTTAACTCCACAAAACATAAAAAAACAACTCAGCAGTCAACAAAAATATATGAATGTTTTTGTACACTCAAGAGAAAAGTTAGATTCTCTGTCGACAATACAATTACTCCGAGCACATTGACAATAGAAAAGTGAGGGAACAAAGTGCTTTCTTTAATTTCCATAAATTGCGATGAAACATTTTACGATAACGACTAGAAAAAGACTTTGTTAACACTTCTCCGATTGATTTGAGAGGGCAACAATAATTACTTTTACTTTTATTCAATACTGACTTTCACCAACGGTTTCTCTCGCCTGGAAAGAATTGTTGTTAAGATTTAGGTTCTAACTAGTAGTCTCATCATAAAAATGTATTAGCGAAACTTTGAGCCGAAATGAAAATGTTACACATACGGAAGAACTATTGCCAAAGTGACAATATCCGTTCGTTTGTTCGGACTTCGGACATTTCATGTTTAGGACGAACGAAACGTTAAGATGTATCTTCGTGACCGATTTCGGGATTTGTTTCATAGATAAAATTTCGAACCGAAAAT
Organism: Opisthograptis luteolata; assembly: GCA_931315375.2. Lineage (NCBI taxonomy): Eukaryota > Metazoa > Arthropoda > Insecta > Lepidoptera > Geometridae > Opisthograptis > Opisthograptis luteolata. Next base: position 7,221,195 of record OV928049.1, on the reverse strand, counting down.
TAGGAATTACGTTTCATGGTTGGCCTACTGATCATAATCAAACCATCAAGGTTGTGTAACATACAGATAAACAGAAATTAAAAAAGTACAACAACTTCGTGTACAACTCAAGTCAAGTATTGAAAGAGATATTACAAGGCATTGAGGTAGTCATTCGATGATGGGCATGTTTTACTGCGAATATAGGCAGCATATTTACAACAAAGCAAAGACGTGAAACGTGAAAATCGAATCTCACAACTGAAATGTTTATTGCGGTGTATAAAGGTTGTGAGAAAGGAACCCACCCTGAGAAAAGTGAGTCAATCACTGTCGTTTCTAAATTGTGTGAGAAACGTTTTTGGGAATCGTTTCTGTACGATTCATCTTTGACTATTTCTTATCGAGTGCCGGAAATATTCAATTTCTCTCTGTGCTTACTGTGAAAGAGTGTTATGGATTCTGTATTCGTCAATCGTCAAAATATTAGAAAAGAGGTTTTTGTAGCCTTTATGAAGGCAAACGTGTTATTTTCTTAGGAGTTAAAACTACATTTATGTTGCTTACTTCGGTTGCCAAGTACCTATCGGTGTGTTTTGACAGACTCACTTGAGAGCTAGAAATTCGGGTATAGAGTGGCCACAGCTTGGACCACATTGTCCCTATACAAACAAACGCTACCCTGTAAGATCTGCAAAATAAACGTTACTTATTCAAATGTAGTCTAAAAAAGTCCTAAGTAGGTTGCTTGCTCTATGGAAAAAATCGTAGACTGTATAATTATAATTGCGTTTTATCGAAATAAATCTGGTTACTACGAAATAAATCTGGTTAGAACAAAGTTAAATTTCAAGGTACTTTGCTACGCAACACTATGCAACTCTACGCAACGCTACGAAACGCTACGCAACGCTGCGAAACGCTACGCAACGCTATGCAACGCTACACAACGCTGTGCAACGCTACGCAACACTACGCCACGCTATTCTACATAATAATATTGGATTACAATAAATTATTTTAATCCTTAAATCATTCAGACAAATCGAAATTTACCCCGTATCACAAGAAACAGATTTGAGAAAGGGTGAGAAAAGCTCAATGGTCCACATGTGAACAATGAACCAAGTTACACTCCTAAGGACCACCATCTAATTCCGTTAAGGACTTCAAAGGACGAATTAGATGGCTAAAAGGCACAGTAAATGCGGATACAGCTGTTTTGGTAGCTCTAAGAGTTTTGATATTAGGGTCTGGTTTGAGCCGGATTGAAGTTCAGATTAGTTGATAATTATTATTTGAGAGGGACTTGGAAGGAAGTTTTGAAGGTAGTAAGTACTAAATTGTTGGTGAAATCTCTTTACCTTGAAAAATAACGATTTTATTATGATAGTCCGATATTAGTTTCTTTATGCAAAGGTGAATTGAACTATATGAATTAAACTATCTAAAGTTGACAAAGTTCTTCAAGAGCGGCTCTTACTCAGCTATTTTAGAAATAGATTAGTTTTCATTTGTTGTAAAGATCTAATCGATGAAATGAGTAACACATCCAGATAATTGAAGAAATATATGATGGGTTTTTGGTGTAAACGGAGAAAAAGAAAAAAATGTGTATAATACGTGTTTGTCGTTGATGTAGTTCACAAAACAATATCCACTTATTTAACCAGTACTTATATATCTTTAATGTACTTAAATATACAACAAATCAAATATATACAATTGGATAAAAAATTAAACTAAATACTAAAGCTAAACTATCTATATAAAACTAAACATCTACAAATAAAAAACCTGATTTAGGTCGCAGTACTTTGAAAATTATTTAAAATCTAATCCACTACATCTTTCAAAATATCTTGATTTTTCTCAAAGACGTTGATAGATATATATTAAAATCAAATCCTTACTCATAATATTCCACGGAGAGCTCCAAAGTATTTTTGTTGTTTTTCGTGGAAAAGCTTTGATGCTATTTGCGTGGGTGTTAATCAGATTGGTGCCCTTCCTGGAATATGTACAATTGTACATCCTTTCCAATGGTTTTGTTTCATCAAAATCGTTAGTAGCGTTTTCGAGAAACCAACAACTATATTTGCCTCACTACCGTATACATAAACAAACTAGCAGTGAAGAATTTCACAGGAATCGTTAGTAAATCCGGGATAAAAAGTAGTTCTTCGGAAAATGCTGCGTGAAAGAAGGATAAGCTAATAAACACACTTTCACATTTATATTAGTGGAATGATGTATAAACACAGAATTAGTAAGCTGAAGTGGCAGTGGGCTGGTCATATAAGCCGCAGAACCAACAACCGTTGGGGTAGACGAGTTCTTGAGTGGACCGCGACTGGGCAAACGTAGTGTAGGACGCCCTGCGACAAGGTGGAGCGACGACTTGCGCCGGCTGGCAGTGGTTGGATGAGAAAAGCCGAAGACCGGGTTCAGTGGCGTATTATGGGTTATGGGAGAGGCCTATGTCCAGAAGTGGACTGATACAGGCTGATGATGATATTGTGTAAACAAGAATTGCTAATGTAACTAATATGGTAGGTATATATTATTCAATAATAGATACTGCTAAAGCTTTAGGCACTTTCAGAAAGTTGCCTAATTGTTCACGTTTCTTACTTCTACACCTGTTAAATGCTCAAATATGATTGCAGCATTAAATATTTACGAACATTTCGCAAATGGCTCTAGGTGCTTATTTACTGTCACAAACTTTTCAAATTGAACGAAATGAAATAAACAAAGTTTTACGATTACATTTTGCTTTTCGCTTTGCTGGCGAATCACATTTTGGAGTTAATCAAACCTAAGTCAAACCAAACTATCAAACCTAAGTCTATACCTAAAGTAAGCCTAGATTTAATATAACTACGTCGAGGATTTGTTGTACCTACTAGTGGTCAGATTTATTTGCAGAGTACGCCTAAATAAATACGATCAACGGTAAAAGACGCTGAACTGTCCGACTACGTTCATCATCTTTAATACTAACTTTAGACCGCATCACCACTTAGCACCAGGTGTGTTGTGTTGTGGTCCAACTCTGCCTTGTAAGTTGTAAAACAAAACCAAACATTCATCATCATCATCATCATCATCATAATCTGCCCATTTCAGTTCAGCTCTTCTTATCCAACTGCTGCCAGTCATTTTGCGTATATTATCGCTCCACCTAGCTGGAGGGCATCCTACACTACGTTTGGCGAGATGTGGTCTCCACTCGAGAACACGTTTGCCCCAACGGTTATCAGTTCTTCGGCTAATATGTCCAGCCCATTGCCACTTCAGCTTGCTGATCCCATATGATATGTCGGTTACCTTGGTTCTCTGTCGAATCAATTTATTTCTGATTCGACCATACATTACTGCTCTAAAACATATTTGGATAATCGAGTATGATCAGCTACTTTTGTCGCTGACTGTACTACACCATTGCCAGTTTTTCAACCTCCAAGCAGCAGCATGTGAATTTTACTTTTCTTCTTCTTCTTCCTCTTCCTCTTGCCCTGGTTCCATCTATTTGGGGTCGACGCAGCATGTACTCTTCTTCCACTCTCCCCTAACAGCAGTAATCGCTTCATTCACTGCTCTTTCATTCATATTGATCCTTCTACAATACATCCATCCAGTGTGTGAGCATTACTATGTTCCATATTGAACACTTATCAATGAAATTGATGGGTGTGAGATTCGGCATTTAATATTTCAGGGACGAGCACTATGTATTGCCGTGTAGGATATTGCACTGTTGAAGTTCAAAATTTTGGGTAAACGTCACTCTTCATTACAAATCAGTGCCATTAGTAATGTAGAGTGACACATGCCATCAGAACAGCGACTAATTTTCACGTTTACATTTCGCTGTGCTAGTGAATCAGACTTAGAGTAAATCAAACCTGTCTGTACCCAAAGTAAGCCTAGATTGAACGTAACTAAGTCGAGGATTTGTCTGTTAGTTTAATTTGCTTATTACACACTCGAGAATGTATTAACCGTTTCGAGATAACGAGCTAAGTTAGGCTATCTGCGCACTTTGCGACTGGTTGCTTAATTCAATTGGAAGTCTTATTTGGTTTGCGGCGGTGACCGTGGTGGGAAGTTTTGCTAAACTTGTTGTGTGCTAAGTGTGTGCGTTTCTGTTCTTAGAGAAAGGCTTTAATTGTTTGAGGACCGAAAAACCAGCCATGTCTTTGTTTGGTTCAGTCTGATCCATAATTATGTTGTATGTATATTTTGGAGTAAGTAATTATTCAATCAATCAATCAATCAAATCAATCAAAACATTTATTTGCCAGTATAAATGGGTACATTGTAGGTGTTAGTACATAGTTTTAAATCGCCAAAACTGCTCCGTTAGGAATGCAAATATTAAAATTAATTAGTATTACATATTATATGACATTATTACATTTAATTATACATATTATCATTTTATTACATCATATTAATTATTATCATTTTATTACATCACATTTATTATTATCTTTTTATTGAATTACATTAATTATTAATATCATTTATATATTCATTTATTGAGTAATATGCCTTGTCAATTAAAAATCGTTTAAAATGTTTATTAAAAATGTCAGTTGATTGTAGCTCTCTTATTCTAGGTGGAACTTTGTTATACAATTTAACTCGCATACAGAATGTGCTTTTGTTGTACAATGTGGTCCTACTACTTTTTGATTTCAATCTATTTTGATGCCGTGAGCTGTATTGTGTAATACGTGTAAATAGCATGCCGTTCTTCCTACTAATATTATAAATGCGAAAGTTTGTGTGAGTATGTGTGTGTGCATGTGAATGTTTGTTACCACGTATCACAGTAACCACTAAACCGATTTTGATGAAACATGAAAAAAAATCCTGCGGGATGACGGGGTGAAACCGCAGGCCGCAACTATTAAAACATTCACACACACACACACACAAACTTTCGCATTTATAATATTAGTAGGATAAATTAAGTGCAACGTGCGTTGATAATTTTCACATATTTTTCCCTTACTGAATAGATAATAAGACATACATTTCGAGTAATTCACACGTTTAAACATGGCTATGACATTACCTACACAGAGTTTATTACTAAAGAAATGCAATGCAATGCATTCAAGAATATACTACTTAAACCCGTGCGCTTAGATGAACGTTCTTTCAGCATACATATTTACGACTTGCTGCTGATAGTGTGACAACACTAGTGTATTAAATATACACGTTTATAACATATCTGTAATGTTAGTAGACAGACAGTCTCTTTTTATAATAGAATTAAAATATTCATATACAAAATAGAGAGCTCAACTTCATTTAAAAAAGTACGAGCTACGTTTAAGTCTCTTGTTTGTAACCGCCTTAAGCTCTTTCTCGTCGTTAGTATATCTTCTTTTACAGATTTAACAATAAAACCTTAGAGCGCGCAGGCTTTTTGTATCACATACAATTTAAGTGAAAATTTAACTTTATAAAGTGTTATTTTCCATTTTACAGATGTATGTGAAAGGGGATGACACATTTACAAGTTTAAATTACTTACTCGTATAATATCATGTTTCGTGATAATAGCTGACAATAGAATGGAAAGGTTCACCCTACAGCCGGGGGCTGGCTTACGAATTTCTATTTGGAATATTGCATATCAACCACAATAAAAGGGTACCAAGGGCTCGAATTTGACTGAGGATAACAAGCCGAAATAGATATTCAGAACTGAGACAGCAAAAAGATTATGATAAAGGGAGATTACGTTTCAATTTTATGTGGAAGGGTATCGGCTAGACAGGGATTCTGGTGTTATAAAATGATGTAGGTTATGTTCTGTGGAATACCTACGTCTAATTTGATTGAGAAGATTTTGTTTGAATCAACCTTCTTTTGTTTTTGTAAGCTTTATGTTAAAAGGTTTTTATTGATAGGCTACACATTTAGGTATGACGACCGATGTGGCGCAATGGGCGGATAGCCGACTGCGAAGCGTGAGGTCGCGGGTTCGATTCCTTAGGGGTCGCGGGTTCCTTAGTTAGGGGTCAGAGCCTATGTATGTGATTGTGCGGGCATTATTATTTATAAAGAAGATAATATAATGCCCACACAATCACATACAAAGGCTCTGACCCCTAACAAGGTTTCTCTGTATCTAGGGTATCAGATACTACGAGCATCGGGGATCCCCAACACCCAGACACAGAACAAATACTTGCGCTTTTTTTTTCAATGCACAAATATTTGTCCTGTAGCGGGAATCGAACCCGCGACCTCACGCTTCGCAGTCGGCTATTCGCCCATTGCGCCACATCGGTACATGTTTTTATATATTGAAATAATTGAAATAGTAGTTCGTGTATAACACACAACAAACGTCCATCTATACCTATAAAATAATTGACTGGCTGACTGAAAAACAGCGTGCTACCTAAACCACTGGGCTCCACCAACATCTATCACTGGAAATTACATAGTTAGATAGATAGATAAATTAATTATTTATTGGCACACCATAATACAAGGACAATTAAAACCAGAACAGCAATAAAACTTAATAGTTTCCCAAGGGAAACAGAAAAGTTTTCTAAAACTACGAAACTTTTTAATGTTTTTAATATTATTTAGCTAAGCTAACGGCTAACGTCGATTTTCTCCTTATTTTAATAAGAAAATGCCTCGTTCAAAAGTGTATCATGTTATTACTGTATATTATGAACATAGTTCATAAAGTTTAAAAAACTTCGCTCATATTAATAAAATTACCATTCAAGCTGATGAACGTGTTTTTGTGTGTGTTTAAATTATTTATTTACCTTTTTAAATTAAAATTGAAAACGTTTACATTTTAAGAGCTGAGTTCCAAACATTTTCGTTCTCACCGTTACAAAGCCATAAATCGTTTGAACACTAATCTAGGACATTTACCTAGAAAATGTAAATGGAACTAAGTGGCTGATAAAGCCTTTAATTTATTATTTTAGTCAACTGCAAAAAAACCTAGTGTTAGATTTATAAAACACTAGCTGCGCCCCACGGTTTCACACGCGCGTACAGTCAACGACAAAAGTCGCTGAACAATCACACTTTTTTCTATTATCCTCATCATCTTATACACCAATTTTTGACCTCATCATCACCTAAAATCAGGTGTGTTATGTTGTGGTCAAAATGTAAAATGGAAAAAAATAAAAGAAAATTACTGATTTGAAACACATTTGGAAAATTGCGAACGATCAGCTACTTTTGTCGCTGACTGTACTACATTTTATCGCGATAAAAAGTCCTACGACCATTTTCCAGGGCTATCTCCACACCAAATTCATCAAGATTGGTTCCGTGGTTTAGTCATGAAAATGTAGCAAACAAACAGAGCTACTTTCGCATTTATAATATTCGTTTGAAGGATTACGGGAATTTCTACCAGCACCTTTTAACAGTAATAGTCAGATACCTGCTGAAAATGAACATAGCTTTTTGATTATCCCACTATATGCAATTGCGTTATTTTACCCAGAGGATTAATTTCGGCATTTAACAGCACGGTTATTGCCCATCATAAAATATTTCCGCATGTAATATTTTAAAGTGGAAAACCAAACAGATCGCGGGCGAACAATATCACATTTGTGTTGTTTCATGCACGTTGTCATATCTTTTTCGTCCCCTGACAAAAACACAATCATCCCAGTTTCCCTTGCTCGTATTTATTCACATTTACCGATATTTACAATGCAATAAAAGCTAACAACAATAAAATATGCTGTTTCAGCAATAATGGACACCGTAAAACGATTTTATAGGCTTCGATGAGCAGAGTGGCTTCTAGCTACTAATTTGGATTTGTTTGTTTTGTAAATAGAAATTAAGCCTCTCTCTAATGGTTTATGTGTGTGTGTGTGTGAGCTTTTAATAGTATATTAGTAGGATGTAATAAATTAAGGCGGGACACCGCGACGGCTCGGCGTCGGAACACTTGGCTAGTAACTTGGTTAGTTCACTTGACAAATTTCGCAAGCAAAACATAGCCATTGCTGCTTCGGTATGATTGTTATTACAAGTTAAATAACAGGCTCGAGTGAGCCTGTTCATTAAACCTTAAGCTAGGGTTTGCATTAAGTTTTATTGAGACTTTTACAAAGTATTACCGTCTTACAGTTGGTACTCATAATATGTACCGATAGTAACAGAACGAAAGGCAAAGCTGATAAGGCTAAGCTAATCATCATTAATGACGCCCACATAATCACATACGCAGCTCTGAACCCTAACTAGGATTCCATATCTAGGGTATCAGATACTATAACACAGACACAGAAAAAATACCTACATGCGCTTTTTTTCTACATTCTAACATATTTCATCTCGTTAGGCAAGTACTTAATACTCTATCAAACCGCTTCGTGGTTGGATTTGGCTCGTGACACGACGAATGCTATGAAAATATTTAACATTTTCATAAAATTAAAAATTGTCTATCATTAAATTTCGAATAAACATAAGCGGGTAAACAGACTTCTTGGACTAGAAAATCTCGTGCCAAGTAGGCAAATGCTATTCATGTTATAATTATAATATATGAAGAATGGGTTAGCCGCTATGGGGGTGCTCCACTTGGCGTAGCGTATTTGTGTAACATCATCGCTGTCTTTTTCATTAACGCTGAGTAGAACATGATAGCGATACCACTACTTGCACATGCAAAGAATAATGCTGCTATTAGAAAAATCTAGTGATCTATATACGTACGTCGTAGTGGACAGTAACCTGTGCAACTATGCAGAAAAAAAACAATTGAACTACATTCATACCTAGGTGTCAATTAAATAAGATTTATCTGCAACATCGCTTCGTCTGCGGAGATGTAAGTGCTCGTAATAACGTCGTACTACGCGCGTTTTATACGTGTACACTAGACGCCGTGTGCGGAGGGGATATCTGATCAATTAGATGTCAGCATTATAACCAATACAAATAAAAAATAGCAATATAAGAGAAAAGTGTGACATGATTTTTATCTTGAAGAGTGTTTCTAGTGGAACATAAAGTTCCTCGAAAAAACCTTATCGTTTGGTATTATCTCCTCTCTATCTCATTTTGTAAACTTATCGTGCCGTGTAACTAGGGGAAGTTCCTACTTTTTTAATTAGTAGCGTATCTTTTACAACGACGGGTGACCTTTTCAGGGACAATTAAGTTTTTACATGACTGTGCAAAAAAGTACAAAGTTTTCACTGAGAGCACAGGCTAGCTAACGCAGTTTAATGTCTCGTTTCTAAAACTAAAAAACTAAAAAGTCGACGCAAGTGTAAGCGACTAAAAAAGGTTTATTTGTAACTAAGATGAAACGCGTAGAACAACCTATGCAACGTCCTTGAGTAGAACGCTCTTACACAGATTAGATAGTCTTAGTCTCACAGATTAGATAGGTGCCCGTTTATAAAAAAAACGGATTGCACTCCGGGAGTACCGGCAGAAGTGAAAACTGCAAGCACCTACGCCGCTTAAATGAAACAGCAGGAGTAGGCATACATTTTTGCCGCGCGGTAAAAAGAGAGGGGATATTACTTCCTCTCCTACGCCGCACTGGCGGTCTACTCTCCCTCCGTCTTACTAATTTCTAATCAGGTCATGTGTCTTGACGCGAATTTAACATTTATTACCCATCAAAAAAAAATCCGACGCCGTTAGAGAAGTTTTCACCGCAAAAATATAAACGTCAATGTCAGAATAATAGTGACTTAACGTTGAAATATTATGACCATACCAACCCATACCCAACACCAAAATTAATAATAAATAAAAAAATAATAATAAATAATACCCATTATTTTTAACCAATAAAAAAACGGAGGGGTTCTCAAGTCAACTTTTTTTTTTTTACTGTTTACAGGGTAGCGTTTGACCACAAGTCACCTGATGTGAAGTGACTATGTGGTCGAAGATGGCGCCACGCTACACCTGGACTGGGAACTGGCTCTCAAGTGAGGCTGCCGGAACACACCGATAGGTGCTTGGCGACAGATTCTTAACAAGAGGGTGGTAGCTAGCCAAGCGAGTACTAGAAAATACCTTACCACCAAGCTATGGTTTCATCACGATGTTTTCCGTCACCGAAAGCTCAAGCTCATTGTAGGATTCGAACCCACGTCCTACGGATCGCAAGCCGACGTCACTACCACTGAGCCATCATCGCTATAAAACTTTTCGTTATAACTTTTTTTATTTTATTTTTTTCATTTCTTAGTACCGTTAACGATTGTAGTATGCATATTGAAAGCCTCTCAATACGCAAAGAAAATGAAGCAGTAATATCGGAAGGTGTTTTCATTACTACAGCTTAAACAGATTTTGCATAGTCTGTAGAGTCGAGTCTGGTCCAAACAGCTTGCTGTAGTCTAGTCCAGTAGACTAAATCTAGTCTCGCCTCTCAGATATAATATAACAAACGGTGCATATTAATTGGAGAGTGGTAGAACGGGCGGGTATTGTTATTGCAACGGAAACTGCCCGCGGCCTCCATTGTGCTCCTAACCTTACAATCGCAAACGGAATTCTAATTGAGGAGGAGGGTAGCTTACTGTGAAATGTATGGAGAATCAGTATTTTATTTGAATATTTCATATAAGCTTCTTAGTTTGCTTCGTGAACACCCCACCTTTTTTCTTGTGCTGGTATGGCTAGCTACCGTTGTGAAGCAGCTATCGGTGTGTACCAGCAGCCCTACTTGCAAGCCAGTTTCAAATCCAGGTGTAGCATGGCGCGACCTTCGACCACATCGTCACTTAATGTCAGGTGACAAAACCATAAAAAGAAAGTGTGAAAGTCCTTTACGAAATCCATAAGAAATCTTTCCTCATTATTTAATTCAGCTCCTAGGTTGTGGTGTTATTGTGTACTCCATAAACATATGATTTATTTTTTAAGTTTTCCTTCGCCGCAAGCACTAGCTCACTGCAAGATTTGAATCTACGACCTACGGATCGCAAGCCAACGTCTCTACCACTGCGCCATCATCGCTTCGAAACAAAAGAATTATTCAAAAAAGGTTGAAACTCTCTCCAAAGCCTTATATAATATCAAAGCTTCTTGCTTCGTAGTAGGCCCTCAGTTACAACGGCAGCGGTACGCCAGCGCTCACAATTAGAGCAACCTTCAGGGCTATATTTGAACTCGGCGTCATACATAATTCATTGGAAGATGTCATGTTATTTAGCGGAAATTACCTTCCGTGGAGAAACTGCATAGTGAGCGAGTTTGGTAAACGAGGGAATTGGCACAATTGGTCCGAATGTTAAATTGCTTTGTGGACTTGCGACAATTTACCGGACAAAAAGGCCACTACAGATCGATTTATCTAAGTTTGCTTGGTAGGCTATTTTCTTTGAGATGGCAATCATTTTTTAGTGCTCGCCTGGCTAGCTACTACGGCCCAACGCCTATTGGTGTGTTTTGGCAGTATTACTTGAGATCCAGTTCTCTGTTTATGCGTAGAGCCACCTTTGAGCAAATCTTCACTTAACTCAGGTGAATAGTTGTCAAACGCTAGCCTGTTTGATGTAAAATCTGATATGCACATACACACAGTCATGTTATGGTCATGTTAGTCATGTATCTCCTATTTTTGTTTTGTTACAATATCATGCGTAGGTGTCTATAATTCGTTTACTGAATATCTTTTATATCTGAGTTTTTCTTTTCATCTCATGTATAAATTTATTTCATTCATTCATTCATGTACACAAATAAATAAAATCGAAGTGGCTGTTTGTGATGCAAAAATAACAGCTTATTGCTAAATCCATTTATTTATGAAAGAGGTAGGTAAATGATACGTTTATGTGAAAAAAGTTATTTTTTTCAATTCTGTTTTTGGTTCTTGTCTAGTCTCTAAAATAGTTGAACTGATTTTGATGGCATATTTATTGGCAGGTAGCTGATATTATAAGGATTAACTTTTACACAAGGAAAAAAATAGGGTACTGCGCAAAGAAACCAAAATCCATTGATAAAAGTTGGTATGGAGACGGTTCAAACCTTGGCATAGAATAGGTATAATCTTGGGGAAATAGTAAATCTCATATTACCTACAATTTTTTACGGAGCGCGGCGAGCTGTCTTATTCTAGGCTGCTCTAGTCGCCCACTGACGTTTGGGGCGTTTCACGCTAAAACGTAATGGGCTACCCTAGTCGCCCGGGCGCGGGCGTTTCAGTGGATAGATTACTTTTAATCGCGATAAACTGCAGTCTGGCAGAGTGAAACTGCAAGGCGTAATTACTTAGACCAAATAAATACTGGATGTAGGATTGCCTAAAATGTTTGTCAAAAAGTTTTTGCACCATTCCGTCGTTTCCTAAAATCAAACGTATTTCATGGACAAACAGACAACAGAGTTTTTAGAGCAAAACCAATATGTGTATTTTTTAGCCCGACTATCTATACTTAATATTATAAAGCTGGAGAGTTTGTTTGTTTGTTTGTTTGTTTGTTTGTTTGTTTGTTTGTTTGAACGCGCTAATCTCAGGAACTACTGATCCGATTTGAAAAATTCTTTCACTGTTAGATAGCCCATTTATCGAGGAAGGCTATAGGCTATATTTTATTTCCAAAAAAATTAGGGATCCGTTAGAAAATTGCTATTTTGCAACCCAAGGTGTGAAATCGAAAACCTATTTATGCGTGCGCTGCAAAAACTATTGACACTAGAACAAAATAATGTACTACGGGTTTGTAGGTCTCATTAAGATCTACAAAAAAGTCCGCGAGAGCATATGTCTAACTATTATAGTTATGCCGCAATAAGTGATATTTTATTTAAAAAATTTAATTTTTAATGCCGTCTCTAGAAAAGGCTCTTTATTTGTATCTTGGTATTAATCCTTATCAAAATAAATTACTTCTTATTCAAAACTGCTTCAATACCTTTATAAAACTTTTTGAATCATTCAATTCGGACATTCCATTCGAAAGATATCACGAGTTTAAAAATGTAAGTAGTAGTAGAAAAATAAACCCGCCGCACCCCAGCGCAGAGGTAAACGCGGCGAGGCGAGGGAGAATCTATGAAATAGGTAAAGTGCGGTCGCGGACCAAGAAGACCTTTAACAGCACGATTCAAACGCGTGGTCCGAAAAAAATTTAACCTAGAATTAAAATAGGATAATGGATACCTACAGCAGGTAACGCGGTGAGGGGGCACCGAAGTGCGGTATTAATTTTGGAGTATACGGAATATATACGCTTTCGCGCTTAAACTACTGAACCGATTTAAATGAAATTTTGTATAGAGATAATTTGAGCCCCGGGGAAGGACATAGGATACTTTTTATCGCGATAAACTGTAGCCCACGCGGGTGAAACCGCAGGGAACAGCTAGTGGCGTTATATGTAAGGTTTCACTTTACGCCACGTCGATTTATCGTTAAATTTTTTGGAGCATGGACTAAATGAAATATTTCTGAGCTTTATTCTAAATTAACTATTTGAATTTAATCAAGCACAAAAATAAAATTTGCTTATAATATAAAGGGTGTGAGCCAATTATTATGAAATAATACATTTTAAAAAGTTGTTCAGGTATGTAGTGTTTTGTAACTGTGTGACAATACTAGCAAGTCACTCGCCTGACGCTTGGCCATCATGGTCCAGTATCACGCATAATTTTGAACTTCAACAGTTCAAAATCCAGCAATGCATTGCACTGCCATCGATATCCTGAGATATAAATTAACACAAAACGTGTTAATGAAAATTTCAAGATACATATTTTTTAAATAAAAAAAGCCTGTTGCATCAATTTTAATTACATACGGTAACTAGAGTAAAATAGTATAGAACATATCACCGTCATCTTCATCATCAACAGCCAGTGTCAGTCCGCTGCTGGACATAGGCCAGTCCCCCGGTCTTCAGCTCTTCTCATCCAACTACTGGCAGCCACTTGGCGCACATCGTCACACTACCTAGTCGCAGGGCGTCCTACACCACGTTTGCCAATTAATTTTTTGAACGCCACCATGAACAGCTATTAGCCGTTTGCATTCATCAGCTCCCTGCGACTCTTACAATGTCGTCGGTCCACCTAGTGAGGGGCCTACCTACAGAGCGTCTACAGAGCGTATACATATTACACCTTCTTGTAATTAACGCCCTAGTAAATCCAACCACCTCACATGTGGTTTATAGCCGACCGCCCGTGAGAATCTTTTACACGTCACTGGACAGAAGGCGCCCGGGTATAAAATAGGTGGACGTATTCATTGAAGAAAGCATTACGATTAAGTGAACTTGAAGAAACAACAACTTAACCAACAGTTATATTATAACTAAAACATACTTTATATATTTTATACGTAATCATCATCATTATCATCATCCTATCACATTCCCACTGCTGCGATTCTGGATTTCTCAGAGAGTACGGGCAGTAATCTACTACGCTGGCCCAATGCGGTTTGGGAGATGTCACATGCCCTTGGATATTGTGATTCTCAGGGATAATGTGACTTCCTAATAGTAAATATTATTTTCAGAATAGAATCAGTAGTTTGGAAAATTATCCCTTACATCTAAACAAACACACAAATTTTAGCTTTTACAATATTAGTGTAAAAAAGTAATTTTAGTAACCAAAAGCTAGTTATCAAAGGCTTGCAAAAACTATGGCCTAATATGTAAAATTTTCAGAAGTGTAACTTTACAATAAAATACCTATCCTACCTATCTATCTACCTATCTATTCTGTGCTTTAAACCTATTTCACAGAATAGAGCGTATAATTGAATGTAACTAAAAGCTTGAGATTGTAGTAAACTTGCTCCAATTCAATCTGTTAAAAGAAAACAATTATATATATAATTATGTGATCGCACCCAAAAAATTACATGTCGGACGTTTCTAGCCTGTTTTCTTTGCCGCGGTGTAAGAAGGTTAAAACGGATTGCATCTTAAATTCCATCATCGGACGTCAAGACAAACGGCGAGGCGCCATCGGTATATGGTGGATATTCCACCTGTACGCACGAAGCGTTTTGCTTCCACATTCATAATGCGTACCGCTAAGGAGTGGAACTCCTTGCCAGAGTCTGTGTTTCCCGAACACTACAATTTGGGGATCTTCAAGGCAAGAGTGAACAGGTACCTTCTAGGTATGCGTGTTACACCGTCGACCGCATCTACGCTTGGCAACAGGCGGGATGGCGGTCAAACGCATACTTATTTAAAGTAAAAAAAAAAAAAAAAATTACCAGGATTTTTCAAATTTAAATTTGAAATTATAATTATCTTATTGAGAATAACTTCTTTAAACTTAAACCTATCTACTTAGTTTAGTTGTGTGTTGGAGACAAGTGCTTCGAAAGCGCGGTGTTAAGTTAACTTCTGAATTCGGAAGAGATAAAGCCTTTTGAAAGTGGTTTATTAATTGTTCGAGGACAGTTCTATGTTCTTTCCAGATTGTCTTCCTTTTGTTTGATATAGGGCTCGTATTTTGTGTGAAGTGCTATGCAAATTGTTGTTCCTGTTTATTTCTATGAAACGTATTATTTTGTTATTAAAGATTGGCTTATACATTTTTCGTAACAACAATCATTTTGACGACCAATGTGGTGCAATGGATGAACCGGTGACTGCAAAGCAGTTCGCTGGTTCAATTCTCACAAAGAGTTGAATATATTAATATGTTCATTGTTCATTACAAAAACGTCTATGTACCGTGTCTGGGTAGTAATGGCATAAGCTTCTGATAACCCTAAATAGTATATGGGTTGGATAGAATCCTAGTTATTGGTCAAATACTCGTAGCTATGTTGTACGTGATCTTCTTTTCTGTCATGTTGTTCTATTTTCTGTTGTTGTGGTGAAACAATAAAACTCTACTAAGTATATCTACTTCTATTGTATGAGCTAGTGGCAAACTCTATTATCGAAGTCATAAAGCTACCCAAAAGCTTGTTGACTTTACGACAGATACATCCGCGAGCGTCCCCTCCAAAGCACGGTAGCAATCAGTTGAAAAATGCAACTAAACGGTCACCCATCCAAGTGATGACCCTGCAATCTCTTACGACCGATCGATCAGATAAGCTTTGCCAAGCGTATGTGATTGTGTGTGATTATTTTTCCTTAATATTCAGTGATTTCAAACTCTTCATATTGGAACCGCAATCGAATATTACCAATCTTACGAATGCATAACCGTTTCAAGCTGTTACGAACTCAGTAAACCAAGTACACAAAATCAAAATGTTTTCCTTCGATTCCAGAAGCGGCGCATATGTAGATAAGGCACCGCACACACTAGAACGAGTTTCTATACGTTTCAATACCACACGACGATGATCGATCACATTACCAGAAGGAAATTGAGTCAGGCGCGCACCTTTACATTGGCATCGAAGGCATAATTCACGGTGTGGCGCTTGATACTTTAAATTACATACTTTACGTAAGATGTTGTAATTTATGTGAGAATTGTTTGGTCGCTTATAGGGAAAGCTGAATAAAATAATAGTTGCTCTTACTTTAGACCTAGTTCCCAGTCTGGGGGCAGCGTGGCGCCACATCGTCACTAAACTTCAGCCAATTTGAGTTAAAGAGCTAACCTGTAATATAATTATGGTTTCAAAAAAGTAGATTTGGATAGTTTCAGTCAGGATACGTTTTGACGAATACAATGTCATTAAATCTATAGAGTATTTTTGTAAAATAAGGATTAACTTAATTTAATTATGATTAAAATGGGTACATTTTAACCCAGAGGGTGTGGAAATACTTTTGCTACAAATATGTAACTAATCAACTTGTGCTTCAAAACTATTCCCAATTAAACCAATACCGTTTTTGTAACTTTTATTAGCCTAGTTCAGTTTCTCTACGGCTTCATTAATATCCATCAAACTGGCTCGACAAAATACAATTCAAGATTATGACAGAGCAATTGCCGTTACTCTAGGCTTAACTTCAAACCCAGACGTTAGCAACAACAATCTCAAAGTAAATCTTTATGGCGGTCTTCCTCCTTCTGGCGAGCTTTATTACAAACATTATCGCAGCAAAACAGCCGCGGCCATTAATAAAGAGATCACAGCCAAAACAAATCACCATTAGGCTGGTAAAGTTGGATGAGAGGCGTCAAAGGCCACCCAAGAGGTCCCTTGCACCCCACATCCATTTACTGTTATTACTATCATCGCATTTAGACCCTCGAGATTTCTCGAATGTCATTTTATTTCGACGTCACCGAAATCAGGACCTGTGTGAAGTGATGTGCGAATGCTTGTGATTAGTTTTAATGAAATTGAGCGATTGGGACTGAATTCATACGCATAATAACTTGAAATTCTAATCCCTTTGTAACCCATTTGGGTCGCTGATATGAAATCCCTATTTAATTTTGTTATGTTTGTTATGGAGTCTTGGTGTTGATATTAAAGTTCATTATTCACACGTACGAGACAATCTACACCAAATTAAACTGAAATCACACTATAACGATATATCCATACTTAATGTTATAAATGCGAAAGTAATCTCTCTGTCCCTCTGCCTGTTTATTACGTTTTCACGCCAAACCACTGAACAAATCTCAATGAAATTTGATACAGAGATTGAACCCTGGAGAAGGACATAGAATACTTTCTATCGCGATAAACTCTAGTCAATGTGACATCCAGTTATCACACAAATATTATAAACGAGAGATAAGTATGTGTGTGTGTTAGTTCTCTACGCTGAAACGACTCTACGGATTTAAGGAAAACTTAAGTTAGGCACTTATTATTCCAGAAAAAGGTTACTGCGGGAAAACTGCGAGTGTAACTGCGAGGCGCACTTGTGTTAGTAATTTATGTACGCCTCTGGATTGCATCGTTTATCTCATTTGAGAGCGGCTCCGTTGCACTTATGCCAGAATTCATTCAGAAATTAACCGATTCTGACTTATTGGGGACACGCTTTAACTCGTATAAATAACGATGGCCCGCTTCCAAATAGTTACGTTTTATAGCAGGCATAAAAACTTCCAGCCTTCAGTAGGTAGTAACGCTTTCTTATATAAATAAAAATGGCGATCCCTAAAAGTGTTCAGCATGAAAAGGAATAATTTTGGCAGCTGGAAAAGTTTGCAAGTACCAAGAATTGGAAACGGGCTTGCAAATTTTTCACTCCGCTTGTTTTACGAACTAGTTGGCAAGCCGCTTCGTGTAGTTCTTTAGTTGATACGTTGAGAGTTACGAAGTTCGGGATATGTTAAGACTTTTATTTATTTAAAGTAGGTTTTGTAAACTTTTTAAACTTGTTTAGTTTGTCAAGTTCTACGCTTCCAACAGTGCTATGTTCTTGTTTAATTGAGAAATAAATTACCGTCGACTTGATAAATCAAAAGATTCATTGGGTTCATTACCTATTTCTCCAAGTTTCAAGTGGAATAGTTATTCTAAATCTTCAATACTTAAACCTTCAAAACTGTGAAGCCCTAGCAAACTTTTGGTCGGCGATAGGACGTTGTACGATAGAAGGAACACACGATAGGCAACAGATTCTCAACTGGAGGGTGAGGTGAACACTAAGACTTGTATACTAGAATTACACTCATGAGTTGATCTATACTTGAGTCGTGATTGAGTGACATATTTGTATGAAATGACAGCGTCAAATATGTACTCAAGTAGTGATTATCGCTTGAGCGTCATTCTAGGATAGCAGCCTTAAAATGTCCTACTACCAAGGCTTTTTCAATGCTATTTTTAAATGAACCCTTATGGTGAAAAACTAAGGCTACTTTTTACTGCAATAAAGAGAAGTCTACGCGGAAGAAACCGCGGAGCATAGTTAGTTGTTGTCTCCAAAACAACAAAGCCTGAAAAGTTAAAATTTGGCACACATAAAGCGGAGCTACGGATCCAAACGGCTCCAACGGAAGATCATCCCTGGTTAATTAAACCGAGTTGGGGCCAATTTTTGACAGTGACATTTTTGTATACTCTTGCACTAAATCATAGAATGTTATTTTTTATTTATTTTAAACAAAGTCCCTTCCGGAAGAGCTGTTGTGACTTGTGACAAATGAAACTTGATATATTTTTTCTTTTGAGAGATCCGCAATTAGAGTTTACAATATCACAGCTGTTGCCCGTGGTTTCACCCGCGTATATAGACAACAATATATCGCGATAAAAAGCATTATATGTAAAATAGGTCGAGCCGAGGAGAAGATTGGCTAATACACGCACACTGGGCACTTATATATAAAGACATGCAATTATATGTAACAGCAACATAAAGATAGTATATTACTTCACGACCTTCTATAGATGCGAACAAAACATGCAAATTATATTCTATTCTATTCTTTATTTAAGAAAAATATGATGTTAAGTAAAGTAAGCTTTGTTTAAATAATAATGATAAGTTATTTTCTCTTTACAAAGTTGTTTTTATTAATAAGTAAAGTAAGTACTTTCAAATGAGACCGCCAACCTATCTTGGGAGATTGAGGCTTGATGAAGTAAGTTTATTGTAAAAACCTGTCGTTAATGAGCTTGAAACTGCCCTGTAAAATATTATACTCTTTCATGTTAGAAACTTTACATAATTTTATTTTCCACTCCAACGCATTTCATGTCATATTTTCATGTTTAACAATATTGGTACATTTTTATGGCATCAACTTTTCAGCTTTTAATAACGGCCATTTTTTTTAAAAAAGCTGTTTTAAAGCTAAATAAAATTTTCAGAAACATGTTATTTTTTATAACGATATTAATATTTTTGAGTGGAACATTTTTTACGGCATAAATTTTCCGTGGGTTATTTTTATGGAATTTAATTTGTCTTCTGATGACTTTGTGTTCATCGAGAGCCTATACAGTGCCAACTTAACGTCAACAAGTGATTTCCTTTACAAATCAAACTATCAAAAATGTTCCAATGAGACAAAGATCTTATTCGGCAATTCTAAGATTTTTAGTTTTCAAGCCGACCGCTCTCAGGTGAAGCAACCGAACTATTGAGTTCTGAGTAAATAGTTGAAAATGTTAGAGTAGTACAGTTTCAAGGTACAGACATACACAAACATAAAACACGTAGAAGCATCACGTCATAAATTGAACGCTGGACTCATTGTGCTGCTTTTTTTTGCAACTTTTTTCTAATATCTTACACCAGCTTCATTCAAACACTCGACAAAGATTTATTTTTTTATATTTACAGGGTAGCGTTTGACCACAAGTCAGCTAATGTTAAGTGACGATGTGGTCGAAGATGATGCCACGCTACACCTGTACTGGGAACTGGCTCTCAAGTGAGGCTGCCGGAACACACCGATATATAATTGGAATAAACATTATTCATAAATATAATATTATCTCTACCTATTTTTACTTGAATTAATTATGTTATTATTACTATTTGTGTTGTACAATTACCTAGTCTCACTAGGGTTCTAGGGTTCATTTCTTATTTAGCAGAACGTATTACAAACTCTAAGGTTATATATTCCTCAGCGTCAAGCCATCAGAAAACAGTTGATAAAATATTAATCCCAACTCTTTTGTACTACTTGACGAAAAGAGGGTAGGTAGGAAATTACCTATTGCCCAGTAAAGCGGCCGCTTTTCAGACGTGACCTAGCGCCGCATCTCACTCGACCCTTTGGGGTAAAATAAACCCGCCAAGTGCAAGTACACTTGAGCGATGAGAGTCCCTTACCCAAGATAACATTTAACGTTTAATTCTTGGAATTTGGTTTTATTTTCTTTGTGATATACTTATGAGCTTAAATCCTAACCCTACCTTTTCATTACTTTCCTGACTTTTCATTACTTGTCCTTAGTTTATACACCTTATAAAACGGTTTCAAGTTTTGAATATATACTAACCAGCCAGTATAGTTGCTGAGCAAAACAACTGAGCAATAAGGCATGTCCTATACATTGTATTGTACACAGTATTTAGACAAATGATCATAGCAGTCTCACCATGAAAGTTTATCTTTCCTCATAAGTAAGGAACCCTAATAAAGTGCCGTTGGGTCACACTGACTTGCCTATTTGATGCAAAATGGAATAAGTCAATTTCCGTTAGGAAGGTTCACGGGCTGAAGTTTTATGAAATCAGCCATGTCCCTGGTAGGCGGGCCTGCATAATGTATGTGTGTTGATTCTATTTTTATGAAAATGTAGGAAAATAAGAGAAGGCCTCTCTTATTTTCCTACATTTTCGTGAAGATGGTAGAGATGTTGTGTGAGAGTTTGTCTAGGTTGGTTAGCTTTGGGACGCTTCGTATAATGATGTTTCAGAATGATGAGCGATTACATTTTAATTTGTAAGTCAATCGAAGAAAGAGTTTTCTGTTGCTCACCTGATGGAAAGCATGACGCTTGCCCGTTAGAGTTCAGTGCTACCCAGAACTATGAACTTCGTCAGTTTAATATGCACTGCGCTTTCCATCCTGATATATTGGACATGAAACCTCTTTAGGACCTTTAACTCGGTCTGATATGAAACCCGAGTGATATTGACGTAAGTATAGAAAGTAATAACTCTATAGTTGGACCAGCTCAAGCTTTTAAAAAGCACTAAAGTATAATTAAAAGTAAAGAGTACAGAAATACAGTCGCTTTTTCAAATATTTTTTTACGTATCGAAGTTTGAGCGTATATACAAATTTGCAATCAATTCTTGTAACGCGTGTTCGTTGAATTTTCAATTCGTAAGTGCTTTTAAAATACACATTAAAGAAAAAATCCAATATTCAATCGTAAAATGTGAAATTGCAACTAAATATTTCAATAAAATATATCAATTCGTTCCAACGAGTCGAGAACGAAAAAAAATGACAGTGGTATTTTTATTTTTCATTTCTAAATTTGTGATATTCCTACATTTATCTACCCGACAGAGATCCGTTGTGATCAAATTCAGTTACCTACTGTAGAAAATCACCACCCTCGATCTACTTTACATATCATACTTCAACTGAGGGTACATAAAATTATTATTGATAGGTGTTTACGGGGAAACAAGCGCGGTGTTAGCAAATATCTAACAATAAATTACATTTGAAGAGGCTACCTTAGGGAATTAGGGTATTTCCAGACCTACGGAATTTTCTTATTAATTTAGAGATCACAGTCGGATACTTTGCAAGTCTACAATTGCATCAGCTTAATAATGTAAAAGTGACGATTTTATTACACTTAGTAGGTACTTTTCGTTTGTTTATAGGCTTGTCTGGAAGATACCACTTTGAACGCCCTTTGTGACATTGACAAGACATGTTTTTGCTGTTTTTCTTTACAGTTTTAAAGTACTTCGTATTGTGGTGTACTATTAAAGATATTCGAAGGGTTGCTGGGGTCACATGGAGGAGGATGGCCCAGCTTCGGAAAGAGTGGCAAGCTCTTGGGGAGACCTTTGCGGATACGCAATACAAGCTTACCACAGTAACTGGTGTCTAAATATTTGTACTATTAAAATAGCTATAAGTAAATATTTATTACTGTAATAATTAAGAATAGTTTGATAATAATGGCTATAAATAAATTAAAGAGTTAAACTAACTATATGAGATTTGTAATTTATTTTTACTGTACAAAATAAGGCTTTGCCTTAGCTTATGATAATATGCAAAAAGCTGTTGCTAACTTATGCAAAACTTATAAATAAGTAAGGATACCCCAAGTTGCCCTAGTCCTGTCTTGGGTATTTCTGTATTTTTATTTTATTTGAGCACAATATATTATACATTATCTTTAGAACGTAAAACGAAATATGTTAGCTGTAAAGTTAAACAGATCTTTACTTGCCCACAACTTGACAATGAAATAACAAACAGAAATAAAAGTTTTCCAACAGCTTAAGTACGCTTTTTCAGAAGACAGGCGCTTATAATTTGTAATACCATTAATACATATTATGCTGAATTTTGATTGAGGCAAAATATGTTTGCATTACTTTAGATGCGCTCCATTGACAGACATCGCCTTGAGAGCGTTATTATTTTATACTATAAGAGATAAGCTGTTTATAATTATTATAAACTACAATTCCATTCTGCATTTAAACACAAAAATTTCATTCCTATTTTCACTAAAATTATAAAAAGAGATCTTTTTTTCTAGACATGTTCGACACATTTGCCCTAAATTTCGCCCCAATAAAGTTCCATATATAGAAACTACATCAAAATGTCGTTTACATAATCAGAGTTCCTCCGGCAAATCTAACGCGGCGTGCGTCCGAACACTTCCAGCGATCGGAAATAGAGTCGGACAGATTTCCGAATTACAGTGTAGGGTTTGAAACGTCATGAAACGTCAGTTTCGGATATTGGTAACGAACACTTGCTTAGTACGTCGAAATACTCTCAATACTCGATACTAATATTTTGCAAAATATTGATAAAATTATCAGCGTCTATGTACTATGAGTATTCGTTTGTGGAGAGGCCATAACATGCTTCCTGCAGGACCTAAGCCACAGCCAAATGCAGGATTGTGACGGAACAGTTAAAAACCTTCCTTGAGTCAATGGGGATAAAAGTCAGTAACAGCAAGCTGCTGAACTTCCTAGAGGACATTGGGTAACTGGACTGGTGTGGTAACACGCCTTTCCCTCGGCTAAACCAAAACGTGGCCTATAATACGCAAAGGAGCTCGCGTTACAAATACCAAGTATCAAATAAATCAAGTATTAATTACGTATCAAAATATCGATACCTGGTATCGTTCAAACTCTGCAGACTTCCAAATTATACGGGTTATGGCAGTGATTTGCTGATCGGACCATATGAAATAGCATTTTCCTCGTCGTTTGGCAAATCAACGCTGTTACGAAGGCTGTAAATCATTGCTCTGGGTTTGATGCAGTGAGATATCTTTATCGAGCTCGGCTGAAATGTTTCGGTTTATTGTGTTTATTATTTTTGTTAGTGTTTATTTCCAACTTCTTTAATATATCTTGGGTAAGTTTTGATTACTTTCTTATTATTTATACTATAATAAACGGTACGTACCGTTAATACTTTGAACACCTAATTCAGCGCCAGTTGCATTCATTATTGCGAGATATTTTTCAAATATTATATAAGCGAAAGAAATTCTTGAACATTTAAAATTCATTACATATGAGAGAAATCGTGAGTAACTCCTCATAAAGCTAGAGTTTCAATCAAACTTCAGTCTAAACACTAACTAATGCCTTTGAAGGTCTTCGCACACCTTGTGGACTTCAAATCAAAATGAAGCACTGAAATATAAACTTTATACCTCATTTAATACAGTAAAAATTAAATCGCTCATTGCACACCCTTACTGCATATTTTTCTCGTAGAAGGCAACGTGGCTGCTTTTATTTCAGTTTCTGTCTTTAAGTGACAAATAATGTTTTCCTTTCACCAGAGGCACTAAGCAAAGGATAATAATATATATTGCTGACAATCAGGCATAATAACTGAATAATAAAACGATGGAAAGCGGATGGGCGGCAACAGAAATCCGTCTTCACAGACCATCTTACGAAACAGACGGTCGTCGCGACGATAAGTAAGAAAATATATTTTCCGCTGACATTTCCTTCCGTAATGCGTGCTCAATGTCCTACTTAGAAACTTGAACATTGGACTTACTTTAGAGATGTGAAAATCTGTTAGAAAATAGAAGTATTGTAGAAATTATCTTTGTTTTTAACTTACTAATTCAGCTAAGAGATAGCCACTACTCTCTATCAGATCTCTTTCTGGCTAGTTCAAAGCCTAGAGCTTGCATAGATTCGCTTTTACCGCATCCCTCCAGCGGTATATAGGGCGACTGGCCGGCCTACGGCCACTCGGTTATCCCAAATAAGTTTGCTTTGCCACCCGATCTTCCCATCTGTTTTAGTTTTTCATTTTTGGCGAGAACATTTTTTGCACTCAATAGGAAAAGTAAAAAAAGTACGTAGGACGTCAAACGATCTCCATGGTGGCTGACCTATTAAAAGTGTTATAGCAAGACGCAGCCTAAACAGCAAGAAATCTTTATAGTACTATGAAGATTGAGGACCGAGTAACTACGTTATGTTCGTTTATTTTCTGACCTTTTCAGCTTTTCTGCTCAGTTTGTCCCGTGATATGTTCGAGAAATGAAATAAGGCACGTTTTGTAAAATATAACTAATGTTGTACGGTAAAAAAGAGTAATTTGTGATTCAAAGGACGATTTTATGACACAAATGACTGATTACTAAACCACACTAGAATATTGGTTTATGTACTTCCCTTATCTGCCAATTACGTTTCCAATGCTGGGATAGGCTTACATAATTACATAGGTGTTATCTTCTATATCATATCACCAATTTTTATCATTGAGGATAAAAATACACCTATTCTAAAACAAGTATTTTAACAAAAAATAACGCAACATAACGCTGTGTTTGTTGGTTTTTTCATACCCTAACGCCTAGACCGATTTTTGTTAATAATATAATTTGTATATGGTAACAAACATCAACATACGCAACGTTTCATTCGCAATACAAAATTTCCACGGATACACGGGTAATCTGCGGCAGCGAAGCGACTACTCAAGCAATTTAAAAACATTAATCGCATGATAAACAAACTAATAATAATCGTATTCATAGTTCGCAACACAAAATTGAACGCCTATGTTTCAACACAAAACTGGGGCAAACCATCAATTTGTTGAAAGTTAACCTCTGGCCTGTACTAGTTCAAAATCTTCCCTAATTAAAACAGATATATTGGCTGTGGGCCTCGGTAGCCTAGAAAATTAATATATTGGGGTCGACAAGAGTAAATGGCTATCCTCTTACCAGATAGTGTTCAAAGTGTTCGATAGATAGAATATAAGATTACAGATTTGATTTGGTTCAGACTGGCCATTTATTTTAGTGACACTGTTTTATTTGACTGTTGAATTGCTATTTAATTATGCACGGCATAGCTCTTTCTTTTCAATTCACATTTCATAATAGGGTAGCATTTGATTACAAGTAATCAGAATAGATGTTGAATGGCGATGTGGTTGAAGGTGGCACCACGTTACACCTGGACAGTAGACTTCATGGGAAAAGAAACTGGTTTTCAAATCAGATTGACAGAATCCACCAATAGGTGATTGGCGACAGGTCCATAATAGGAACATATAAATATTTCAGATTAAAAGAATTTTTGCCTATTACCCGCGGGCGGGTGGGTTGTATAAACACACTGCCATTTTGTTCTAGAATAAACTTATTACAGTAGGTACGTTTGTTTCATACAGTGGTTTTAGCTGAAGTAACCTGATGTAATTTGGCGCAGTATTCATCGGAAAATATCCGACTCAATGGCCATGAATTGTCGATGCTTTACGATGCGAAAAACGGGGCGTATCTAAATAGCGTAAAGAGCCTGCTTAAATTACTTGAAACGAAATAAAGCCTTTTTTATAACAGCCTATAGACATCATAGTTTATGTAAATACTTCTCTACATTCTAACATTTATAACCTTTTGACAGGTTTTATTAGCTCCATGGGTAGCGCTTGACTACAAGTCACCTGATGATAATAAATGATGATTTAGTCGAAGGTGGCGTCACGTTACACCTACGAGTAGACTAGAAATAGACCTCTTAAGACTCTCTCTCTCTCTTTCTCTCTCTAGACCTCTCAAGTGAGCATGCTGAGAGAAACCTTAAGAACCTACCTTGAGAATTCTTAACTTTTGGTTGGTAGTAGTGAGGCCAGCTAAGCTATGGTTTCATCATGATGTTTTCCTTTTCTGAAAGCTCATGTTAATAATTGCAGGATTCAAATTCATGATTAATCGGTTGCGGTCGAGGTACCACTGGGCTATAAAATCTTTGTCGCTTTGTCAATAGTCAATAGTCAATTTTTATTTATTCAATAGGATACGTTGTGATCACTTTAAAACGTCAAACTTAAAACTAGCTACGCCTGTTCCAACCTCCTTACGCCGGCAAAAGAACAGGCAAGAAACGCCCGGCAGGTCATTTTTTTGGCGCGATCACATTGACAATTTTATTCCTATTACTAATTGATTGAATTGGAGCAAGTTCACTAAAATCCCAAGCTTTTTTTTGTCATCTAATGGCCCGATATTTTTTAAAGCTAATTAAAAAATATCGGACCATTAGATGACAAAAATTTGATTTTTATTATAGTAAAATCACCTATCTTCCATATATTGTGTCAAAGTATTACTTCAGGCCCCAAGTTCCAAGTCGTGAATTATATCGAAAGGAAACAAGAAAACGGAGCAAGGAAAATTCAAATAAAAATACCTTGCTTCTATATAGGTCACGAGAAATTGCTTATGTAAGCAATCGTTGCATTTTTTTAGAAATAAAGGGATGTCGGTTAGTTTGTTAGGAGAAAGCGTTTCAAACGATTTATGGATTATGTTTTTACTCCTTACATGGCAGCTTTTGACCAAAAGCCACCTGATAGTAAGTGACGATGTGGTCAAAAGACACAATACAAATTTGTATCATATATGAATTGAACCACTCTCTATATAGAAAATGAAATGCAAAGGTTTATAAATATGTGTATGAGTTTGTATGTTTGTTACTTCTTCACGCTGATTGGGCTTAACAGATTTGAATAAAGTTTGGAATGGAAATAGCTTGTACCATGTGTAAACACAGCGATGGTGGCCGAACGGTTAGGCGTGCGACTTACAAGACGCCGATACCGAGTTCGAATCCTCTCAGCCCCGCACCTATGACTTAATATATTTGTGTACGGATTTGCCATCGCTCAAAACGGTGAAGGAAAACATAGCGAGGACACCGGCATGTCCAAGAACTGCAACATTCAAGGGCATGCGAAATCTATCAACCCGCACTAGGCCAGCGTGGTAGATTACAGCCCATACTCTCTCTCTGAGAGAAGGCCAGATTCCTAGCAGAGGGAACGTAAAAGGTTGATATGTATGTTAATACTAGCACAACTTTAAAATATGCAACACCAGCTCCACGGTCAAAGCAAGACATCTCGAGACTTGACAACATCTAGCGCTAGTTGTTAAGAACTTTTGTGGTGTTTCAACTGTCTTAGGTGCAGAAATAGGTCAAGGCTATTGGATTAATGGGAATACCTTCTAAGAAAAGTATTATGCTAAGTGGAAGAATGTGTAATATGAACAGACTTTCCTTTGAAGTTTTACTAAACAGAACAAGTAATTCTTTGTGTGTAAGGCTGAACCAACCTTCACCCAGTTTTGTACTTGAAAAGCTTGTAAAACAATATATAATAATCATCAGCTTATTAAGTTACTGCTGGAACACAGGTCTTCTCTCAGAGAGAGAGAGAGAGAGTATGGACAATGATCTACCACGCGGGCCCAGTACGGGGTGGCCGAAAGGCCAGTGTAAGAGGTTTCAGACCGCATAGAGGGCTCAGATATAGTCTAATTGCTGTCCCAAGACAACAACCGAAGCGTTCAGTTGTAAATACTATTTAAGTAGTGACCGCAGAGACCTATTTGACGACTTTCATTTGACCGTTCTAACCTTATGAATCCATTTGAACAACACTAAAAAAGATATTTCGTATCATAAATTGTTTCAATCCATTACACGTCTACGGGGCGGTCGAAAATAACAATCAGACCGACTTGTATAAAATTCGATAACCCCGATTTACTTTTGTCACGCAATTTCAGATACCGAGCAACAATCTACATCATGTCCTACACGATTCGAAGCTAAACATACCAAAACCCGATAAAACAGTCTATCACGTAAAGACAATAGGTACTACATGTGGCCCTGATTTTGACATATGGTACTCGTACACATCGGCGATGGTACTAAGGCAATTGTTCGATTCTACCGTACTTATTCATGAATGTAGGTACATATTTTGTTCGATTTATACACTACTTATTTGGGAATTTAGGGGTTAAGGCAGAATGTAATGAGTTCTCCGTAATGTTAAGAATAATGTTGGCTTTGTTATACCTATTTGTACGAAAAACGATTTGTAAAGGTTTGTCCGTAATTATACCGTACCTACAGAAATCTTTCTAGAATCTCTTATACTCGTTGGCGAAGAAATTTTGAACAAACTCATATTAGAACATTAATTGAATTTAAAACAGAAACTTATTTAATTAAATACCTTTTTTAACAAAATCCCAAGTGAAGTCTTCTCGATAACTTAATTTCCAGTCCATATAACACAAAATATTATTATTAAGCTTATTATAGAATATCAGGCTATATATTATATTATATTATATCTGACAGCAAAGCTTAGGATTGTAGTGAACTTGCTCAAATTCAACCAAGAATAAAATTGCAAATGTGATCCCGCCCAAAATATGACGGGCGTTTCTTGCCTGTTCTTTTGCCAACGTAAGGAGGTTGGAACCGGCGTAGCTATTTTTAAAACACTTTTAATAGTTAAGTATGATGTTCTAAAGTGTTGTTGTACACTACTAAATAAATACATATTAATTTTGACAGCATTTTGAACTTAATATAGAGATAAAGATTAATTTAATCCCTATCTAAAATTTATCTTTGCGGACATTGAAAATGAGTTGAACAAGTATCAAAGCATAAACATCTCTCTGCCGCAAGCAAGACGGTACTAATTCGTAAAAGTTTCATCATGAAGCCAAATTCATCACGAAATATTTTGCAGTGGAGTTAACAGATTTTGCGGCGGAATGTCGTACTGAGCAACATTTTGAATAAGCCGCTCGGTCTCGACTTATGTAAGGAAAGTTGTTGACTCAACTTTTGGGAATGTAGTATAGTCAAGGCCCAAGGCAAAGCGAACAAACCTTTCAAAATTCTAAATTTATACATGTGATCACTTTAAAACGTCAAACTTAAGACTATAGCTAAGTACGCCTATTCCATACCCCTTACGCCGGCAAAAAAATAGGCAAGAAACACCCAACAGACAACTTTTTAGGCGTAATCTCATTTACAATTTTATTCCTATTACTAATTGATTGCATTGGAGCAAGTTCACTACAATCCCAAGCTTGTTTGTCATCTAAACATTCAGATATTTTATAATAAGATTTCTCTTTATTTACATGGACTTTTAGTTTAAATCAACAAATCTTGAATTTCACTTGAAATTTAGTTGAAAAAACGAACACATTTACTTTATGCTGCCGTTTTAAGTCAAGTAGCATATTTCTCAAGAAGATTAGAGCGCAAGAAAATTCTACAGATGAACCGATAAAACGGTATCAAGTATTCAATGCCAGTCGGTTTACGTTCTTTGGTTCCTTTTAGCGAGGCTTTACGTCGGTGAGATCAGTCAATCAAAAAAAGATCAAAGAGTCAAAGGAAATTGTATTCACGTAAATGTCTCCGAACACAGCCCGCCAATTTTTATGTGTCATACTCATCGGCAATTTGGCGATGTTTATTACCTTCAGTAGGTATACTTGATATGTTAATTTTCAGAAATATGCGGTAAAAATACATTTTCTTTATGATAATTGTGTTTAATTAGAAGTAAATATAATAAATTCTTTTATATTTATAACATACCCCCGCGGTTTCACCCGCGTGGGCTACAGTTTATCCCAATAAAAAGTCATATGTCCTTCCTCAGGGTTCAAACTATCTCCGTACCAAATTTAATTTAAATCGGTTCAGTAGTTTAGGCGTGAAAGACAGACAGACAGAGTTCGCATTATTGCATTATTATTATTTTATTGTTTCGCATTAATAATATTAAAAAATAAAAAAAAAGATTAAAACAGAAACGAAACATCGCATTGGGTGTCTTTGTTCTGTGGCATCAGCTTTACCCATTCCTCTTAACTCTGCCAACCGTATTGTTATTAAGCCAACAAAATTACGATTGTCACCAATCTTTCCTTATCTCAGAGTTACTTATGAGTGCGGGGGTTATCAGTCAGGACTGAGGACTTGCGTGAGTTGTGTTATAGCTCCCCCGATCCACGAGTCTGTACGTAATTGTTATATTACACCGCAGTTTATTATACTGATACCTACGAATATGTAATGGTTTGTTTAGAGAAAAAATCTTATTATGCACTTGGCTCACCGCTAGACTCCGCTATGTAGTTTTGTCAAGCCTGTGATCGAGCTATTTAACTGTAAGGACCTAAATCACTCTGCAAATAAAAACTTAAAGTAAAAACGATAGGTTTCTTAGCTTTTGTTGTTTAATTAAAAAATTGTCGTGATGATCAGCATTTTTGTCGCTGTCTGTACCGTGCCAGATTTTGCAATGGAAATAACCAGTTCCCACTACAAGCGTAACATGTCATAATTTTTGAGTCGACTATACATCATTACTGTCGGTCGAACGAAACCATTTGTAAAAACTGAAAAAAACATACTTTTGGTAGTTTCTGATCTGCTCATCCGATCTGCTCATCCGGTTTGACGATCTATCCACGGTTTGACATAAATTTGACATTACTTACATGGAGCTTATGTCAAATTTCCATCTCCAGTAGGGAAAACCGTGGATCGGTTATTGAAACCAACCATAAGTTGTACAACCAAACAAGAGAAATCTTATTATTAAAGCTAATTGAAAAATATCGGACCATTAAATGACAAAAAAAAGCTTGGAATTTTAGTAAACTTGCCCCAATTCAATCAATTAGTAATAAGAATAAAATTGTCAATGTGATCGCGCCAAAAAAATTACCGGCCGGGCGTTTCTTGTCTGTTCTTTTGCCGGCGTAAGGAGGTTGGAACAGGCGTAGCTAGTTTTAAATTTGACGTTTTAAAGTGATCACAATGTATCTTATTTGACTTGACTTGACTTTGAGTTGTCAAAAAAACTAACACTAAATTTCGAACAAGAAGATGAAACAGAAAATCTTTAGTTTTACAAGCAACCACATGGCTTTCTTAGTTAGTTATTAATTAAAAGAACGTATTTGCGGAATCGTTTGCGGATATAATTTATACAAAAGCCTTGTTTTGTACTCAACCCATATTTTCCTAGTTATGTCTCTTTAGTCATACATAATCCTAGCAACTTCTCGTCGTACATAGCAACAGGAAAATCTCCACGCCCTCGCCAAAATGAACACTATTCCATAATAAATTATTTGATAAGGCGATAAACCAGCTCCGTATCCACGGTTTGGTTTATTCGTTTGGTATTTTATATATCCTACTCATATTATAAACGTAAAAGTTTGAGAGTATGGATGTTTGTTACTCTACCACGCAAAAACCACTGAACGGATTTAAATGAAATTTGGAATGGAGATAGCTTATACCCTGATGAATTAAGACACAAGTTTTTATCTCGGAAAAAGATTCTTGCGGGATAACGGGAAGACGCAGGTGTAACCGCGGGGCACAGCTAGTATGATATAAAGGCTAAGAGGCTCCTGGTCTAAATTTAACCTATGTTGTGTTTTTTACCTATTGGACCGTCTAGATTAGGGTTGTGCCTTTTTTCCCTTCCCATTTATACCCCTTACTAAATTACAACGTTCAAAACGAAAAAAAAAATTTGCCTATGCAAATAATTAGTATTTTTTATTTTACCTCTTACAGGGTAGCGTGTACAGTCAGCGACAAAAGTAGCGGATCATACTCGATTTTCCAAGTGCGTATTAGATCGGTAATGTTTGTTTTTTCCTGACAACTTACAAGGTTGCGTTTGACCATAACACATCACACATGATGTTAAGTGATGATTCGGTCGAAAGTGAGTATTTAAGATGATAAACAGAATCGGAAAAAGTGTTTTTGTTCAGCTACTCTTGTCGTTGACTGTACTACAAGCCATCTGATGTGATCGAAGAAGGTGCCATAGTATGCCTGGACTGAAAACTGGCTTTCAAGTGAAGCTTCCAAAACAAAAGATAGGAGCTTGGCGATCACTCTACCAAACCAAACTAGCCAGGCGCCAGGCGAGCACTAGAAATACCCTACCTACCATAAAAAATCTAAAAATAAACATATGAGATGTTAAAAGTTGCGGCTGGTAAAGCCGTGCTTGGTTTTTTTACTTCCAACTTGAAAAGCAAATTAAACAAACTCCGTCAAACTACCCTTCTGAGAACAACCTTTAGCTCTTACATCAACATGCATACGGCATACATATTACGTAATATTATTGTTTATCAAACAAAATTTACTCATGTGTGAGTTAGGAGCAGAATTTCCGAGGCCATCTGAAATTTTAAGCCAAATATTGTCTTGCAAATTCCAACAATATCTTCAAACTTGATAATTAAAAAGTTAGTTGATTAATGTTTTAATAGAGAGTGGTAGCTAGCCAGGCGAGTACTAGAAAATACCACCACCAAGCTATGTTTTCATCACAATGTTTTCCTTCACCGAAAGCTCAAGCTAATTGTGGTATTCAAACCCACGTCCTACGGATCGCAAGCCGACATCACTACCACTGAACTATCATCGCTTCCAAAAGTCAAGGTGCCTTAAATATTTCGAATCAAAAATTATTTGGACTTCAGTCCCATAGCATTGTGAACTTTGTGGGATGACATAGAAATATTGGGCTGAACACTTAACGAACACGAACACACACGAACACGGACACGGAACGAACGTTTTGCTTCCACATTTTAATGCGAACGGCGAAGGAGTGGAACACCTTGCCTTCAAGTCTAGAGTGAATAGGTATCTTCTAGGCAAGTATGCTACATCTTCGGCCTCGTCATCACTTACCATCAGGTGAGACTGGGGTCAAATGCTTACATATCTCATATAAAAAAAAATTGGTTGCCTGTAAAGTCGGTTTACTGACGATAGTTGAACGTGACAACGTCGATTGGCCGATTGTGCTTCTTTGTCGCTCGTTCCGCGCTCTCGCTTGCACTTCAAGCCTTACATGGAACGCCTCAGAGCGAGATAACGCCGCAGAGCGAGGTAACGCCGCAGATTGAGGTAACGCCGCATGAGTCATGTTTTTTCGTGCGTGCAGCCGGCTCTATCGAATTATAAAACGTTGTCACGTCAAAAACAAATATTTGTTCCGCAATATGAATGATAACTTCTTTCAGATTTTATAAACTACGTAACTACACAACGAATTGACACTTACTTTAATGATTTTGATCTGGATTTGATTTCTGCTTTTTTATTTAACTTCGTTTTTCTAGCGCCTTAATTGTTTCTGTTTTTTTAAATAACTGTGCTATCGTGTAAACGACAGTATTATTTTTTTTATAAATAAATTTCTATAAACTAATAAGTGTCATGGTTACAGGTGAAGTAAAAAAGGGTTGGCCTTATTTCTAAAGAAAACATATCTGTCTATCCCTACCTTTCACGTATTTTATGGTAGTACTGGTACCTTTTAGGTTAATAATCGTAGAGTCGACAAAGGTTAATTTATATATTTGTTGCCTACCTTTTTGTGAACATTTTGACCCAATATTTAATTCGGTCTGACTACAGTGAGTATTTCACATTTCTTATAATGTTTAGGACGTAACAAAATAGTATATAATATAGTATACGCACTTTTTACCCTCTACTATATATCAGTCTTACCCTTTCGAGCGTTGTGGTATTTAAAACGAGATGACGGGAGCTATAAAGTTTCTAGAAAGGCACTTTGTGGGCTACTAATGATATAATTGCGTAACTTATGTAAAAGAGTTACCGCAGGTACTTATTGTTTGAAGCAGAAGAGTTTGAGAAAATTAGATAACATTTCACTGAGGATTTTAAAGGTTTAAATTTCTATTCACATCATAACAAGTTCTAAGTCTCCGCAAAAATGACATGCTTTACTAACTTGTAAACTTAAACTTCCGTAATCTCCTAAGCAACAAGTTTAGCAAAATTAAAACGTCTCATAATTTGTCAAGGACTTGGCTGACGTTTTACAGAGTTGCTTAACGAGCTAAGAAAAGGCTGAGAGAGCGCGCTTCGGTTACTTATATCAAATCATATTTTGCCAAATGATCCTTCCCTATATAATAGTTTTAATGTAGGAACTGAATCTATCAATCAAAGAATCATTTGCCACATATATTATGAAAGGTCACTCGAGAACAGCTCGACCGATTTGTCTGATTTCTTTGTGTTGAGTTTGTAACTGTTAGGACATACTTGTGAAAATTCTAGTGGATACCTTAAACTCAAGAATCTGTCGCCAAGCACATATCCTATTGACGAGTTCCAGCAGTCTCACTTAAAAGCCCGTTGCGAATCCAGGTGTAGCATTGTTCCAGCTTCAACCACATCTTCGCCTAACATCAGCACAGCCAGCGTCTAAAGTAGCTTTTTCCAAATATGTTCTAGATTATTAGAATTTAGTGCGTATAATTATGATGCTAAAGAAAATCGGAAATATGTTCATGTTCACTTTTGTCGAACCCCATTAAACTTATAGATCAGACTCGGTATTGCCTAATGTAAAATATTTTTGTGAATATTTAAGCTACGTGTATATATGTTGTTACCGGTAAGAGCGCTCTGCTGATTCTCATACTCGATAGCGAGTCCAGTTAATGAAACTCGCAATAAGGAGGTGACTTGTGGTCAAACGCTACCCTGAAATAATATATGTAAAAACCTCTGGAACATTCATAATATAACGTTTTATTTTAGAAACACTTACCCGAATGACAAAGAAGACACACCACCGCCGTAAGCCACATCGCGAATGTCTTTTTCACATCATTAGTAACAACACACCCTTAAGTCACTTGTCTTCACGAGTTCACTTCATATATTTGTCTACGCGACACACTGCCAAGGCTTTTACTTTCACTGAGATTTTCTTTCTGTAAAATTTACATAAAATTGAAATTAATACGGTACATTGCAGCGGCCATTCAAATAAAGATGAACGATTTCATGTTATTGAATATTCTGAAACAAAAGAACCAAAAAATCCTTTATAATATTCATATTTTCAAATTCAAATACCGTACTCAATGCTCTGAAAATAATATTGTGCTTCAATACATACCTTGATTGTATTACAATAAACGTATGTATTAGAGCATATTTATATTATACCTTTTGGCTTGAACATAGGGCAATGAAATTCTTTCGTGAGTGAACATGTAATTTGGTTTCTATTAGGTAATAACAGTAAAACTATAATACGCATTGCCATTTTCCATCGAACAATACATATTGTATCAAAGTCAATGAATCTCTTATTTAATTATACTTACCTATATGAGGAAGGAAATATGATACCTTCCTACTCTATCACAATGAACTGTAGTCCAAGCAGGTGAAACCACGGGGAACAGCTTTTTCCATACTGGTATTATAAATGCAAATAAAAGTAACTCTGTCTGACAGTACGTTTGTTTGTTACCTTGTCACGCCTAAACTCCTGATCAGATCTTGATGAATTTTAGTATGAAAATAGCAGTAGTAGTAGGGTATAGTGTATGAATGAAGGACAAAGAATACTTTTTATCGAGATTAGGTGTTATTCCACGCGAATGAACTCCAAGGCAATATTGGTCATAAAATAAAATATTAAGCTCATTCAAGTCTTCAGTAAAGTGTAGAGGATGGCGTAGAAATAAACCTGTAGACAAAGCTACGTCTTTTAAATAGGCCTAGTTTATGCAGTACCTTATTCAAAATGCGTCATTAAAAAAGTCCAATGACTATTCTGCTGGATAATTTAACGAAGCAATCGTGTACTCACTGGCTAATGAAATGACATCCTGATTAATTGGCAGCTAGTTAACCACAAACGTCCAATTAATTTCACAGTTGGTTATGTTTAACGAAGCGTTTAATGTACATTAAATTATGGCTATCGGTTGGTCGAAACACTTGAACGATTTATTACAACTGGTTGCAAAAATATCCAGTTCCCTTTTTTAATAATAGCTCAGTAAACTTTTGATAGTTTGCCAAACATATAAAATGCTAGCTGTTCCCCGAGGTTTCACTCGCGTGGGCTGCAGTTTATCGCGATAAAAGCATCCTATGTCCTTACTAAGAGTTTAAACTATCTCCGCACCAAAGTCATTTCAATTGGTTCGGTAGTTTAGGCGTAAAAGCGAGACAGACAGACTGACAGAGGTACTTTTACATGTATAGTATTATATTAGTAGGAATCAACTATTTAGATGACAAAGAAACTTGGAATTGTAAGTTTACTGCTCATATTCAATCAGTTAGCATTAAGAATAAAAGCACCCAAAAAATAACCTGCCGGGCGTTCTTGCCTGTTCTTTTGCCGGTGTATAAGAAGCCTGAAACAGCCGTAGCTAGTTTTAATTTGGACGTTTTAAAGTGATCACATGTTGTGTCCTGCTTAATAAATATATTTTGAACATTTATCTAAGTATTGCATACAAATACAGCAAACTTCGTACATGATACAATTAAAAGAGAAATAGGGGTCAAACTCAGCGTGTGCTGTGTTCACATTACATGTGCACACAGCGCTGGTTTCAATTTACCCCTTTCGCTCGGGTAGTTCTTTGCCGAGAGGGTGGAGGACAAGGGTTACTAAAAATCGATATAAGATAATATAATAGGCACAATTATTTTGAAACAAAACAGTAGAATGAGTCTACCACAATACATCTCATATTACTTCTATGGAGCTTATGTCAAATTACTATCTCCAGTAGGGCAAACCATGGATAGATCAAATAATGAAAACTGCCGTAAGTGATCATGTAGTCGAAGTAGGCGCCATGCTACGCCTGAATTGGGAACATTCTCTCAATGCTCGGCGGCAGATTCTTAACTTGAGGATGGTAGCTAGGCGGGCGAGCACTAGAAAATGCTATACCACCACATCACCAAGCTAAGGTTTCATCACGAATCAAGAGGTTTTCCTTCACCGAAAGCTCAAGCTACGACCTACCTACAGGTCGCAAGCCGACGTCACTACCACTGAGACATCATCACTTCTAAACTACATAAACAGTTTCACCTATTCCTCTTACTTACTTTCCCAACTACAAACAACAAACAAGATTGCAACAACATCAGAAACATCAAAGCCTGCCGCGATCTGGACTGTGGCAGAGTACGCCTTTAACCAGACTGACTGAATACCCTGCCAGCTGGAACGAGCTCGGCATTATGCTATCAACAGTATAGCAAGAGCGTGTTATTTCACCAATACCTAGTCGAAGTTAACATTAATAATTGAAATTGATTGAAGGGTAATGTTTCCAGTGGAATTACTGTACCTACTCAGGGTGACGAGCGCAGTGCATTTCCGTGCATGATTTTGAACTGTTGAAGTTCTGGTACTGGACTGTAATGGGCAAGTGTGACATGCTTGTCTCGTCACTCAAATACATTTTAAAAAATCTGTTTTTTATAAATTATT
This sequence comes from Opisthograptis luteolata, assembly GCA_931315375.2. NCBI lineage: Eukaryota > Metazoa > Arthropoda > Insecta > Lepidoptera > Geometridae > Opisthograptis > Opisthograptis luteolata. The sequence goes on along the minus strand of OV928049.1, from coordinate 7,182,927 downwards.
TTACGCTTTTAATGGCATGTGTAAATAATCAACTAAAGATGCTTAAAACACACACACACACAATACACTTTCACAGACATAAATATATAAACACAGTGACACCTAGAGCTACGTCTATACACCATATAAGTATTGACTTCTAAGACAGAGTTTATGAAATTCTCCAACTTCATAATTAATTTTACCGCAAAAGAGAAGTTATTGGATTTTCAATACAGGGTTTATTAAATGTACTCCTATATAATATATATGTATATATAGAATAATTTATGTTCAAGAAATAGTTCGGGATATTTTACTAGCTGTGTCCCCCGGTTACACCCGCAGTTTTAAAGTAGCATTTAATATATGTACCAATCCTAAGTATACCCTATTCCAAATTTCACTCAAATCGTTGAGTAAACATACAAACTCACAAACAAACTTTTGCATTTATTACATAAAGTACTGTGATTAGATTAGTGTGATATTATATTTCACCATAAAATTTTCAAAAACTTGAACAGCCTTTTCTCTCAGCAGACACATGAATAAGTAAATAAGGAAAGTCTAAATAATGACCAGTGGAAGATTCCTAAATTATATTACTGGTTCCAAAAAAAAACTCATAGAAACAAACTCCTCTCGGCTTTTATAAGTACTCCCACGACATTTTTCTTTCGCGTCACACAAACATTTTCTTATAAAGGTTATCAAAGTTTCAACAATGGCATTGAATCAAGGGCACATTAAGGTACGGCCAACAAATTCCTCCTACAGCTTCTTTGTAAGGCAGGCTTGACCATGAAAGCTTTGCTAAGTCATCTAGCCAACGACGTTGTTACAAGCCCACGCAAAAACAGCGAAATTAATTCCAGCGAAATCACCGCCGGGGTCGCATTATCTCAGAACTATCGCACAAAGAGCAAAAAAAGCAGAAAATTTATTCCGCGCACGAATCCGTTCAGGAAGCACCACAAAGAGGCATGAATTGTAATACTCACCTCAAAAAGGCATTAAAATATCTGCAGAAGCTCGCGGTTCTTTTGATCAACGGTGTCTGTCGGGTTTAAAGCTATTCCACACGCGTTTGTGTAATCATCGCAAGGGAAATCTGTACCGTCAGCGATCTGACGCCGTCGTAATCCCACGCATATTATCTAAAAAGTTTCGCCTTACGACACGGAAAAATATTGGAAAAGTTATCCTTTGTTGCAAAGTATTGAGTGTCTGAACGTATTACCGAATACTAAACAACTGCCGACTCGTTGAAGTCATAACGTAGCAATAATCGTAAGAAAACACGACGGTATTAATTTAAAATGATAAGAAAAACGGGGAATAACATTATGAAGAAGCCCGTGTAATTGGGCTGTTATAGGGGCGTAACGTCTTCATGAAGTAGTCTTTATTTCGTATAAAACACACCGGCTGTGTCCTCTAATAATTTTTCGCAAACTTGGCAACATTGGGGGTAAAAATTGTCGGGTGAATTTGTCTAATCGCCGTCAGCGCTCGTAAATACGTTAATAGGTCGTAATAATTTTACATCTCGATGTAATGTTGACGATAAATCGGAAAGGAAGTAGGGGGTTTCGATAAAAAAACGATCGGTCGTCCGTCGTTGGACGTTCCTACATTCGCGTATCGAGCAGTGGGGCGGTAGTAAAAATTTTACGCTTTGGGTACGGCTCGGCTAAAGCGTTTGTGCAATCAGGCCAGATTGTGCGGCGAATCCACGCTGAGCCGCGTTAAGGGAGGAAACCTATAAGGCCATTAATGCGACAAGTCAAGATAGTAAAAGCACCAAGAGTTATCATACTTATTACCTTATCAAAATAGCTGTCACTGAGATAGTTATATTTCAGGCTTGTCACGTATTGTTGCCTATACGAGTAGAAACCTTCATACATAGGCTTGCTACACGCTTATTTTTATTGTGAATCTTGAATTTACTACTCAATACTTTATTTTCTTTTTATTTTGTTGTCATGGTGAAACATAATCAGCATTATGGCAAATTAAGTATAAGAAACTAACAGCTAACGTCAGTTTAACAGTAATAATCACAGTTTGCATTGACACTGAACGCAACGGAAATAATTTGCATACCATTCGCAGTGGGTTCGGACCCTAAGCTCTATAAAACTCAGGAAACGTTGTGTCCGGACGAATGAATCTTATTACTTTATTTAAAAAGGTTTCACTGTTTTTAAATTTATATGCGATCCTCTTTGGCTTGAGATTTTATTACGAAATTGATCAGAGAAAAAGAAGAGCGATGCAATACTCATTCCTGATTTGTCGTTTCTCTTGTTTTAAATAATATAGTTCTAATTTCAAAAATTCCTTTCTCATACTTGGATAAATTAAACCACAAAGGTCAGCACTTATATCTGACCGTCTCCGTTGGGTCGTTATATGTAACCCACAAAACGCCTACCTCTAACACCTAATGCATATAGCTAACAATCCCCTAACGCTAAATAATATCCTAACTCTTCATATAACTATCTTCTAATAGCCTTTCCAGTCCGCTTGCCCTTCCACTAAACGGATAGATATGATCCCTTCCGCTACAATAACTTAGGAAATAGGATATCCACTTTAATTTCAGCAGTCATTTAGGTAAATTGACTTTGGAAAACGTCCATTTCCGCATTGAAATGTTTCCTTTATTATCCTCTGTTTTGGGTCCTAGTAGCTAACTACTAATAAAATTGCTTTTAATAAAATTTGTTTCGGGAATAATCATTAAAAACTAAATTTGTTTGTTACCTTTAGACCCGTATTCAAGAATAATGCTCAAGTTTTGATATATGCTTGAGTAGTGATTAAGTGACATATTTGTACTGACAGCGTCAAATCTGTGATCAAGCACAGTAGTGATTATTGCTTAAGTGTCGTTCTAGAAACCAGCCTTAGTGGTCTTTTGCTGAACAATTATTAGGTACTTTAAATTAATTTTTCTGTTCATATAGGTTGTACTAAAAAGGATTTTTTGAAATTCAATCCCCAAGGGGTTAAAAATGGGAAACTGTGGGACGCGGGTGAAACCGCGGGGAACAGCTAGGTGTCATTATAAAACAGTATATTTCAGAAGAGAAAGAATTTACTACATAAGCTTGGAACTATATATCTTACTTCTGTGACATAAAAATGTGACATTACATAAAAAATACAATACAGATGTAGGCTCACATCAAAAATAAAAATTTGTATGTCGCCCGCAGTTAGTACATGTTTAATGTTTGATTTTAGAGTTCACTCGATGGTAAATAATAATGCGATTAATAATAATAGATGTGTTGCAGAAAATACATGTTCACTCTATACCTACTTAGCCCATTAACAAATATTAAATGCTAAAATTTAAATTATAGAAACAGTCTACTCTCTGATTAGAATATTTATTACGTCCTGAAATTATTTTTTCTTTTAAGGCCAAACCTTTCTCTTGGGAGCATAATAGGTATAAAATGCCCTTTCACAACAGTCAATTATAATTGACTGTTATTTTGGTTCTTATTTTTAAAATCTCTGTAAGCTACTCCTATCTTATATATAAGACACGTGGATTCAAAAAAATTGTATGCACTACCTTAATAAGGACAGTAATGTCAGCAATTAATTTTAAAATAATGCGTTTTTTTTGTACTAATTTTAGTGTAACAAATACATTTTCCCATGTTCATATGCAAAATTAATAAACAAAATGTAGCCCTTGAATATGCCTGTAACAGTTTCTTTCAACACAAACTCTATAAAAGAAAATTAACGGCAGATAAATCAGCTTTTATTGAAGTGTTGCGTTCTTACCAAATATTAGGTCAATCTTAATTCATCCGAAAATATTATACCACCTCACTTAGAAGCAATCAAAACAGAAATCTCAATCTAATACTTAATTAGACTTGTTTACTGTTTCATAGCACGAACACTAACTGCACGATTTATTTTTAATTTTTAATAGTCAGTTTTTTATTATTTTTTTCCAACGCACTGCTTTTTTTAATTTATGAGTTTGGAGCGCGTTCGAAACTCGTATTAATTTGTGTTTGGCGCGTAAAGCGCAGGCCCGTTCGGAGGGATGCGGAGCGTCGAGCAGACTGGATGGCTCAAGCTATGGCGGCCACAGCGCATGTGTCAAGAACCTTTTATAATTTGATATCGCACATCACCGCCCCTGTGACATTCCGCGGTAAAACGTACTCGTAAATTATTCAATTTTATTTACTTATCCGTGCCTTGAGATATATTATGACATCGTGTGATTTTTTATTAAGAGATTCGGATGAAACATTTCAATTTGTTGTAATTTTGATAGAATTTATTTTTAACTTTTAAAGTTCAAACTACCTTCAACTTTTTGTCTTAAGAATTTATAATATTGTATCGCTAGCATGTTAAACCATTATGGATATTGGATACTTATCAATAAATAGAGCTTGACATTTTATTTCGATAATAATTTGTGGTATTTTGGTATACTAAATCTGACAGGGCCCGATATCAATTTCTGTTCATTAATGTTAAACAACAGAGTTAATTAATTAATATTTAATCATTTTGATATGACTATTGTGCAGTTTATTATTATTGTAATTATTGAATGTCACTAGTAAGTAATAATTATTATTGGCTCTAGCAAAATAGACCAGTCTACATTAAAAAATACACATGGCATAATCTTTTTAACTTAACAAAAACAGTGCTGCCACTTTCTTTTACAATAAAAATGTAAATAGAGAAAAAAAACCTTTTGACAGCTGTAAAAAGAATCGAGTGAAAAATCGTTCGCTATTATCACGAAATGATGCCGAGATATCGTTTGCAGGTATTCAAAGTTCCCATTCGCGCTATACAAATCGAAAAGGCTGGAGCAATAACTCTCCAAAGAGTTCGCGGGCCTAGAAAAACTGTTTCACTGTAGATATTTTATTAGAGGCATTATCTAAATGTATTGGAGTAAGTGCGGGTGCAAAGAGATTGTCGCACAGTAAGCCAACTACAAATAAAGGGGCGAAACTGTACGATCGGTTTTGGCAGAATGCCACGACGAGACCCCTTGTACCATTGCTACTAGGTACCTATTTTCCCGGATTCCTTGTATTGAGATAGTAGATTGCAGTAGATAATATAGACACGTGAGAGTTGTTGTGTTTTTTTACACTTACTAGGATACGATGTAGCGCTATGAGTGATCAGCTGACTGAGAAGCGTCAACGGCAAATATTTGTACCGTGTCTGGATGTTGTGGGTCCTAGATACATGATATTTCTGATACCCCAGATAACCCTAGTTGTGGATCTGACACTATGTAGGTATGTGATTGTGAGGACATTATTACTTACTATTTGCGCATCGTGGTTTCACCCGCGTCTGAAGTTTGGAATGGAAATAGCTTATACCCTGGATTAACATATAACCTACTTTTTATGCTGAAAAAAATTTCAGTCGGATACTACTATAATATTATAAATGCGAAAGTAACTCTGCCTGTCTGTCCGTCTGTCTCGCTTTCACGCCTTAACTGCTTAACCGATTTAAATTAAATTTGGTACAGACCCTGACGAAGAACATAGGATACTTTTTATTGCGATAAACTGTAGCCCACGCGGGTGAAATCGCGGGGAACAGCTAGTAATACCTAAATCAGTTGGAAATCTACCTCTATATACATTTACGCGTACCTCTATGGGCCTTTACATAGTCCATTATACGAATTAGCAACGTTTTCATCTAAAATTGAACTTCACTTAACTTATATTTTACTTACATTGTGACACCGTTAGTAAAAAAAAACTAAAACCACCCGACAGTTTTGACGTTGGATCATTTACGGGACTGAATATACTGGGGAGTAAAGCGAAGGGATTCTTTTACGCAAGCACGGTAATGGAAAAAGGACAGTGTCTGGTATTCTATAGCAAGGTTGGGCTGAGACATTCAATTTGCGGAATAGTTTTGACTGAGGAAGAAAAGTGAGCCAAAATGCGAAAGTGCTATTTAAACCAACAAGGGTATTGTATACTTAACTAGACTATACGGATTTGTCCTGCTGCCAGAAGGTTATGGGATATACAGGGTGGTGACGTAAACTGTGGTCGTATTCAAAGACAATGTCGTACTGGATTCCTAAAAGATGTAGGAAGAAATCAATCTATATTATCAGGTCGTTTTGTCTCATACGAGCATGCCTACTGTAGATCTAAGCAGCGAAGAGACGCCATGACGCCCGTCGTGACTATGCGTAATATGTATTTTGTTTTGAATTAGGTTTTATAACGGGATAATTACCATGTATTTGTTTTTGTTTGAGTTCTCGATATTTCGGCACTGTTGCAAGCGCCATGATCACGAGAATACTAAAAGTTTCTGCGGGTAGGATTGTTGATGTTATAACGGCTGTTATCTATCTACCCGCTTCCTCGCACTTTTTTTGCTTACGATGACATTAGCATTTTCACACAAGTCACTCGCAACTCGATTCAAATCTGGACACACAAAACTCACGGTATCCCCTCGTGAGCTATGACAGGTGCTTTTTCTGCTGGCACACAACCTTAATTCTAATGTTTTTGACCATGGTAGTTTAAAACAGTATATTTTGTTTTGATTCATAATAATTACATCGCAGTGTATTCTTCTCTAACGGCAAATGAATGAAATAACTAAATGGATGTGGACGCGCGCCTTAACATCCGCTCCCCACGATGGCTCAGAGAGAAGTGAGCGGCCAGCAGGCTTATAATTCAATAAATGACATTAAAAATATATCCTGCATATTCACCTTCTTAAAAACTGATCCCGTTTTCATTGCCATCCTGTATTATAAGTGTAGGTAGGTGAGCGTTTCTATAGTGAACAAAAGGATGGTAATTCCCAATGGACCTGGATGAGTAAGTGAAAATCCTTTTGCTACCCTCTTCCGACCAAATCTAAAATTATTTCGGGTCATTGGTTTTGTGTTTCTCTGTGTTTTTAAACTGATATAATGGTAAAATATAGTATTAGGCCAGGTAAAGACTTTGCCATGGTTGGTTCCTGTAGGAATCACAATGCGGGTGAAACCACGGGGCATAGCTAGTTCTAAGTAATTGTAATAATAAATAATTACTAAGCCTAATTTATTTCCACGATCCGTATCATTCCATCAAATACCAAAGCAATTTTAGAAGATTAGACATTAAAATCTAAAAGCAATTACTAGAATGGTCAATGTATGTAAAATGGATAACAATCAAATTGCTATACTTAAAATAATTGATATATATGTTGTCTAGCTATCAAGCAAATCCCCCAGTGATATATTATAGAGGGGGTTCCAACTACTTAGTGACGATAACAATAGAACAATATTGTAATAGTGGATTTCCTTCAGATAATGAAATCCAAGACAAGTAGGTACGTCTTTAGACAAGGAACTTTTAAAGGAGCTGAAATTGATCAAAACATGCGAACTAAAAATCCGATAATGCTGGTTCGAATATATAATGCGCAAAAAAAAGGCCATGTTAACAAGCAGGTTTGTCATAAAGGAAGGCCAAAGGAGGAAGAGGCCGCCCACTAACTTCCTTGGCATAACGAGTAACGACATGCTGAAGATGAGCTTAACGCTAGAAATGACGCAGAATCTCCAATAGTGACAGAAAAGTATCTCACTCCAAATAGGGAACAAGGTACGGGACAGATTGATTACAAAGATAATGAAAAACTGCTAATGAACTTATGACAAAAATTACAAGTGAAAGTTAATCCAAACCAAATTAATCTCTATCCATAGTAAAATTAGATCAATGGTTTTTGGATCTTTGAAATCAATTAGGTAGATACATACTTATAAATTGTTTGCAACAAAACTTAACCTAAGTTTTTTAAAAAGACGATAGTTATGTTTGAAAAAAAAGTACTTGTAACCACATACTAAGTTACGTAATGTTTCAATTAAGTTATTGCACAGTTGAGTACTTTTTTCTCTCTCTTATGTTTTAACACATTTCCAAGCTGTCAAATAACTGAATTGATTTCATGCAATCGCGGTATTATTTAGCATTTGCTTGACAATTCTACTAAATGGGAACCATAAACTAAGTGCAATCTGTGCAGCAGACAGTCTAGGATATAGCTTGCTTACCTTACAAGAGCATGAAAGTGCTTATACGCTTACTGCCAACCTCAAATAGCTTATCTGGGCTTTACGACATATAACGGATGCAGCTGCATCAAAAATAGGTCAAGTATTTGTGATAAGTCATGTTAAAACGGTCCAGGGAAAGCTTTAGCGTAATGTTCACGTGAAGCTTGTCGCAAAACATTTCTTCACTGAATGCTACAAGTTCAAATGTAAAAACTCACTGAGACCAAATGTTTACGAGTCATCATCATCATCATCATCAGCCCGTGTCAGTCCACTGCTGGACATAGGCCTCTCCCAAGGTACGCCACTGAGCCCAGTTTTCGGCTCTTCTCATTCGGGTTTGGCGGCTTTCCGTAGCCCGGAAATTTATGAGTACTTATAGTCTTATATACTAGGCTCTTGGACCTAAACCTTCTGTAGTACACGCACAACATGCAAAGCTTTTAACAGTTCCTTTAAAATATACTCACTTTTGAATTACAAAAAAGAAAAATGGTAATTGCAGAACAGATTACAATATATAAAATTTTCCACAAAACTTTTCGGAACACTTGAAAATCAAATTGCAAATCCTAACGGGGAAAGTTGAACAGTTACTTTTTGCTTTGCATTCTACGGATTTTTTTCATAAAACTGGAAACTGAATCCACTTCCGTTCACAACAATGGATGGATTTTTAGTCTAATTACTTAATTGATACTTTAATTAACCGTTTCATTATGATAATTAGCGTTTAAGAATTTCGACGACAAATTTTCATTGTGTTCTTGATTTTTACAAAATGAAGACTACAGTTGACTTCTACCGACATGTATCGTTACAAGTAAATTCTTTAAAATTTGTTGGGCTTTGGTTTTACATTCCATATTCTATGAATTCAATTTGGTTTTGGGTCGGAGTTCTGAATAAGATTGCTGTGGGGATCTTAACGTACGTTATCCCTACGGGAGGACAAATTGCGTATTTAGTGCGTTTGATACTATCTGGGGATGCGAATATTTTAGAAGTGTCTGGGATGTAAGTGATTTACAACTAGTTTGGTAGTACGGACTTAATGCAATTTGGTATCTCGCCTGTTACGTTCCCACTGCTGAAACGCGGGCCTTCTGAGAGAGCATCTACCACTCTGATCCAGTGCGGGTTGGTAGATGTCGCATGTTTTGTTTCTTGGACATTCGGATTACTTAGCGTTTATTTCTTTTTGTCACTGTTGTTATAGCCGAGACGGACGGCCGACACGACGGGATTCAAACTCAGTTTAGAAACCTTGTAGAATGCATGCGGTATATATAATTATATATACTACCTATTTGGCCACCATCTCTCCACGCTGCATAGATCAACAATTTAGTAAATTATATAAACACTATTTTGTCATTATTTTTGTTTCTTCTTGTTTTTTCTAGCTTTGCAAGTAATTTTGCTTTAATTTCGCAGCGTAAATCTAGTCATTACTGAATCGTTGGCTGTACACAAAATCCTAGATATGCGTCTGCGTCGAGACACACTGTCGAAGCTAATTGATCAGCTGAACGATACAAAGTTTCAGTGTCATTCAAAGATAGAAAAAGATATATGTGAAAAAGCTATAAAACTATCAAGGAGGATGTACATTATTCTGATGGTTGTATCTTGTATAGATGTATTTGGTAAGTTAATGTTTATAATATAAAAGGTTACTTTAGGGCTTAGTTTATCTAAACCGAACCGATGTGTCTATTTTTTATACTACATGCCATTTGACAACAAGTCACCTGATGTTAAGTGACGATGTAGTCCAAGATGGTGCCACGCTACGCCTGGATTGGGAACTGGCTCTTAAGTGGGGCTGCCAGAACACACCGATAGGTGTTTGATTACAGATTTTTAACGTGAGGGTAGCTAGCCAGACGAGCACTAGAAAATGCCTACACCAAGCTACGGTTTCATCACGATGTTTTCCTTCACCGAAAGCTCAAACTCATTGCAGGATTTGAATCCACGACCTACGGATAGCAAATCGACGTCACCACCACTGAGCCAAAATCGCTACAAAATTATCAACCATTCATAGTCTGGGACATTTTCCTTTATACAAAACTAGTTGTACCCCGCGGTTTCACCTGCGTCTTCCCGTTATGCCGCAGGAACCTTTTTCCGGGATAAAAAGTATTTCGGAATAGAAAACGTATGTGTTAATCCAGGGTATAAGCTATTTTTCATCCAAATTTCATCAAAATCGGTTTAGTAGTTACAGTGACACGTGGTAACAAACATTCACACACACACACACACACTATCGCAGTTATAATATTAGTAAGATAACAACACTTTCTTTGTTAACTTTGCAGTTCACGTCGTAGTAGTGCCAGCATTAAACAAGTTCGAAACACTGCCCTTAAAAATGGATTTGATATTTTTCGACGTCAATGATCCAAAATATTTCAATTATGTTTGTGCATATCAGGTAAGGTAGTAATAAAGTTATTACTGCAAGCACAGAATGTAAACTCTTCGAAACCTTTAGACGCGTGGCGTTGCGAGAGAATTACATTCTGGCGCTTTACACACCAAATTGTAGTGACTTTTGGGGGGTAATTTAGAGATTTTTTAATAACATAGTGCAGATAGATAGAAGATTTAAATCGCACCAACTGCGTTGACTTGGTCACGTAGTGCGCATGGAGTATCGGACGGCAAAACGTTCATATTTGGGACGACCGAATGGCCGTAGGCCGGTCGGACGCCCTAGACACCGCTGGAAGGACGCGGTGGATGCGGACCTACGCGAACTCCAGACTCTGAACTGGGCTGAAATCGCTCAAGCTAGAGAAGAGTGGCGCTCTCTCGTTTCGGAGGACAAGATACACTTTGGGTTGCTCAAGCATCGGAGTCAGTTAGATAGATAGAAGAATGTTTACATTTACTTGGTGGTATGGCATATTCTAGTGCTCGCTAGGCTATCTACCATATCTGTCGCGAAACACCTAGTGGTATGTTCCAGCAGTTACTTGAGAGACAGTTCCCAATAGATCCTTTAATTGAAGGTGGTAGCTAGTCAAGCAAGCAAGTCAGTCAAGCATATACCAATCATTTTGAAGGTATACACATTGAGATAACTATAGTTTATACTTTATTATCACGCCAATTTCACCATGATAATAATGTGCGTATATAATAATTTCAGATCCTCTACAAGCCTTTTATGGTTCTAACATTTTCAGTACACCAAACCTTGCCTTGGGCGGCCATGTCATTTACCAGTAAGTAAAAAAACCCTTGGCCAAGAGCAAAACAAGTCTCGTGCATTGAGGGTTCTGTACGTAAATAATTTTAACAAATGGAGAACGGAGGACTTAAATTTTAATAATATGTAACTTTTACTAGCTGTTGTCGCGTTGTCTACTTTTTATCGCAATAAAAAGTATCCCAGGGTTCAAACTACCTCTAAACCAAATTTCATCAAGATCAGTATAGAAGGCATAAAAAGGTAACAAAGAAACAGACAAACAGAGTTAGTTATTTTCACTGATTTTACGTTATTTTACTTAATACTTATTCTGCTATTCGAGGCGAAGACAAATCCAATGGTCTTACATAACTGACTTGGTGATATACTTTTCATTCATACGCACGTTATATATTTGGAACGTAATTGTCTTTACTATTATATTTATGGCGGGATTTAATAAAGTTCTGTACACACGATGAAAATAAAAAATATCTGTGAAATAAATCTCAATAATCATAAATTGAATCATAACTCAGCGTCGGCGACGTGAAATTTCCATAACTTGAACGAACCCCAAAAATTTGTTCCTTTGTAGGAAAACGTACAACAAAGCGTACAACAAAAGTCAGCAAAAAATATCCGCAAAATCTAAAACCCTGTTATATTTCAGACGATTTATTTACTTTCCAGTGAGTCAATTGGACGTTTTATTTTATAACTTTGAAAATATGACGGAGCTCGTTAAATCTGAAAGAGTTGAAAGGAACTGTGATGAAAATGAAGCCTTTCGTCAAACGTTCAGGAAGCTGGTACTTCACCATTCCGCTATTATAAGGTAGCATTGATTCGATTACTATGCAAATTTCAGACTCTAAAATGTAAAGTACAAATACTTCCGAGTAGAATGAAATTTGATTGACTGGTTTAAAAGTTATTGTGTAAATGAAGTGTAAGATTATGATGTACTTCTTTAAGTCCTTTTCATCTTTCATCCAGATGATGTCCAGAAAAGATTGCTTATGCTTATAAAACGCCTATCGTTATACATTCACTCTCTTTTTTGTTATGTAATAACTAAGCGATGTAATAACTAATGTTATGTAACTAATGTTATGTAATAACTAAGCGATGAATAATAATAATATATGTCAGCGTATCAGCCCGAAAATAATATTTAACACATATAGCCAGATGACCCGATAAACATGGAAATTTGCATACCAAATAGCAATTTCGATTTTTCGGCTGTTTCTTTTGAGTTTTCCCTAATTTCCTTCTTGACATACACAAAAAAGCCATTTTTCGAGTTTTTGCAAGAGGAACGCAATTGATTTTTCATGTAGATGTTTTATTAATTCTTGTTTCAGATTTATAAATACAATTCAAATCGCCTTCGGTGGTCAGCTAACGGCATATTTGTTTGTGAGCACTAGTATTTTAGGAACGACTGCAGTGCAGTTTTTTTCCGTAAGTTTTTCTTCGTAACATACCAAGGTTCTAATTAAAATGAACTTCAATGGGGCTCCCTTGAGCGTTAATGGTCTCACGCCGGGTTCAGAAGGATAACGTTCTATTAATACGTACTAGCCACGTTTATTATAATGTTAAATGTTAGGCAAACATAAATTACATTATTGGTGACACCTTCGCACCTTTACTACATTAACTACCTATAGGATCTTTACTGTCATGTTGTTCTATTTGTCTGTTCTTTTGGTGAAACAATAACGGCTACGGCTCCGGCAATGCCTAATGCTAGGGCCACACTAACGGGAAATGCCGTTCAATAGCGCGATGATTGACATTTGACATAAGTGTGGCCAAGACATTTGACAACGGCATTCACAATGGCTTTTGACGTTAGCCGATAATTCAAATGCTTTCACGTTGACCGTTCAAGTGTAGTCACTCACATAACTGCGTTAATAATTAACGCAATATTTATCGCGATGATAGGCCCCTGACGTTGACCTTAGTGTGGCCCGGGCATAAGAAAGTAGCGGGCAAAGACCCGAGAATGAACCGAAATAGAAAAAAAAATTGTTTATTTCGCTCGATACACAGCAGGCATAGAGATGATCACTATAGCGTATAAATTTAGCAATGTAGGCATGCTTAAGAATAAAGTGTTATCTATCTATCTACCTAGCTACCTTAGTTTTTTCTAAGACCACCAATTGGTGTTCCGGTTCCGGCAGCCTTATTTGAGAATCACTTTTCAGTGCCCCAGTCTAGGCGTAGCATGACGCTACCTTTGACCACATCGTTATTGTGCCGTAACTTAACATCAGGTAGCTTGCGGTCAAACCCTAGAAGATGTAAAACGATTTGCACACACACTCACAAAGTATCGCATATATTACATTAGTGTGTGTGTGATACTTTCAAGATGGAGCAATGAAAACGTAATAGGTTGGTGATGATGATAATAGGTTAGGTACAGATGTAAAGATTGTAAAAGAGCTTTTTTTCAGATTGCGTCACCTCTAGATAATTTAATAGACATTTTCTGGCTTCTGGCTTATCTGAATATTTTTGTGGGAATGCTTTTCGTGGATTGCTATTTTGGAAATTCTATCACAGAAAAGGTAAAATTAAGATAATTCGTGGAGTTTTATTATTACTTTCTTTATTTATGTATTCATCAGCTTTTACATTACCTCAACATATGAAGTTACTACCGTTTGCTAAATTTAAGAAGGAATTAAGAGCCTGGCTAATGGTTCACAGTTTTTACTCCCTAAATGACTACCTAACTACTAATTGAAAAATTTATATTTGCATGTGTGCATGATAAACTAGTTTTACTTAGTTAAGATTTTGAATTTTGCATGCCATTTCATTGGTAAATGTGTCAGATCTATATATATATGTTGTTGTTACTAACTGTTTCACTCAAATTTTTGGCAAGTAAAGTTTCTATTCTATTCTATTCTATATTCTATACAATATCCGTAGACAATAATTACAAATTTTTATTTTATTTTTTTTAAATGTTACGTGCTTAATATGTTGATCAGCGTTAAGTGCAATATTTTTATTTAATTCAAAATATTAATGTCGATTGATAACCCAGAATTTATTGACTAATCTAAATTATCCGTCATAACGTTTATTAAACTTGAATGCGTTGCTAATAATTTTATTTCTCTTCCAGTGTGAGCAACTATCAACGTGCGTATTTTCTTGTCCATGGATGGATTTAGATAATTCTCAAAAAAAGTGCGTTATGCTATTCATAGCTAAAACTCAGCAGCCAGTAGTAATAACTGCAGCCAAACTGGTTCCTGTGTCTCTAGAAACATTCACGAAGGTAAATATCATGATGTTATGGCGAAAACTAAACTTATCCAAAGTGAGGTAGAAAGGTTTATTTGCTTTTTTGCTGAGTCAATCTAGGGAAGTACTGTCAACGACAAAAGTCGCTGAACAATGACACATACTCCAATTACTCTTATCATTTTAAACTTTAACCATTGACCATATCATAACTGAGAACCGGGTGTGTTATGTTGTGGTCAAAACGCTACCTTGTAAAATCTAACAAAAATCCCTATCTTTACTATCTAAAACACATTTGGAAAATCTAGTATGATCAGTAGAATTAGGTTCTATAACAGGATAATTACCATGTATTTGTTTTTGTTTGAGTTCTCGATATTTCGGCACTGTTGCAAGCGCCATGATCACGAGAATACTAAAAGTTTTTGCGGGTAGGATTGTTGATGTTATAACGGGCAGACGTATCTATCTACCCGCTTCCTCACACGTTTTTTGCTTACGATGACATTACCATTTTCACACAAGTCACTCGCAACTCGATTCAAATCTCGACACACAAAACTCACGGTATCCCCTCGCGAGCTATGACAGGTGCTTTTTCTGCTGTCACACAACCGCACCACTGGATTCCAGGCACTCGACAGTTGAAACCCGTCCTCTCGATTAAAGTTCTTATACTTGGTTATTTACTTGGTTTTTTTTTTTTTCTTGGTTTGCTTGGTTTTTTGGTTTAGTATGATCAGCTTCTTTTACTGCTGACCGTACCACACCTTTTCTAGCTATAGGCACAACAATCAAACGTTAGTGTGCAAACATTATTGTGTTATGGATTGAAGGGCAATGTTTCCAGTAAGAATCTACTGCATGTTGAATTTTTTGAAGTTAAAACTCTGGGTGACACTGAGTTATTACGGGCAAGTGTGACGTTTACCATCACGCGAGTGATTTGCTCGTCTGTTTTTACTACTTATACGAGTAGTAAAAAATAGACGAGCAAAACGCTACACGTTTGATCACAAATCACCTGATGTTAAGTGATGATTTGGTCGAAGGTGCCATCACGCTACAGCTGGATTGGGAACTGGTTCTCAAATGAGGCTGCTTGGCGACAGATTCTTGCATCAAAAAGTTCTATTGTTGTTTTGTAAAAATCATAGATGAGTCGCGGGTTTGAACTTTGAGTAGGTACAACATGTGGTCGAACTTTTGTAACTAAATAAATTAGAAAACGATCAATTTTATAGAAAATTCTGTAGAAGTTTTTAAAAACGTTAACAAAAGCTGTTGAAGTTAGTTCAAGCAAGTTGTCCAAGTCTCGATTTACTTTGTTTGCAATAGTCTGACGCCTTCGCCTTTTGCTTTAGCGATAATTATTTACAAATATATTTTATAAGTAGTTCTTTGCTTTTCTGAGCTAAACTGAAACTACAAGTGAACGCAAATTGTTCATTAACCTTTTTGCACAACGAAGAACGCATCCGGTCTTTTTTAAAATCGTCATCTTAATATTTAAAGACAACTAGTAACAAAACAAATTGTGTAGACAAATCCAAGTTATCTATAATTATTGTGATTTTTTATTTTTTTTTTACTTTTTACAGGGTAGCGTTTGACCACAAGTCACCTGATGTTAAGTGACGATGTGGTCTAAGATGGCGCCACGCTACACCTGGACTGGGAACTGGCTCTCAAGTGAGGCTGCCGGAATACACCGATAGGTGCTTGGTGATAAACTCATAATCGGTATTAACACACAAAATTTGATTCTACTCAAAAACTTAGGTATAGTGTAGTTTTATTGATCTTTTCAAGATAACATATGTCTAAACTACTTGGAAAATAGCTCTGAGAGAAGAAGAAGAGAAGAGAAGAGTGTCTCTAAATACGCCTTAGAAATCACAAAATTTTGAGTTTTGAGTTTTTCTTATATTTTTGAAAACTGATAAGTAGTAGGTAGGTGAGGTAGTTACGGTGAGTAAGGTGGACAAACACATTGTTGGAATGGATAAGTGTTCTGCGAGACGTGTGTCAGATGTTATTTATCGTTGAAGATAACTTAAAACACAAAGTCCACTCAGTCTACTACAATTTTCTCGGAACTAGAGTTTTGAGAAAATACGTTTTACGCAAACTGATGCATAATTCAACTTAGTCGTACGTCTAGAAGCCATGAGGAAAATGATAACTGAAACAAAATTAAAACGTTCGCTTGCTGGAAAACGTGAACAAAAGACAAGACGACTTTCTATTCTGGGAAGCACTCAAAGTTTGACGTTTGCTTTCATACATTTTTATGATGTAATTAACTATTCCGCACGGTTTCACTTGCGTATTGCAGTTTGTTGCAATAAAACGTCTTTTTGTTCTTCTTTAGGGTTTTATCTTCATACTATATTGTATCAAAAACGGTCAAGCCGTTTAGGAGGCGAAGAATTACGAACACACGCACACAAAAGTTGGTGAGCGATGGTGATCGAGCTGTAACGCGTGCGCCTAACTATGTGCCGACAACGAGTTCGAACCCTACGTGTGGATTTCCCATTGCTCAAAACGGTGAAGGAAAACATCGCGAGGAAACCGGCATGCCCAAGAACAACAACAAGGGCATGCGTCATCTACTAACCGGCACTTGGCCAGCGTGGTAGATCACGGTCCATACTCTTTCTCTGAAAAAAGGCCAGAGTCCCATCAGCAGCTTAGGTAGGTATATGAAAAGTATTATGGAAAGATCTACTTTGACCTTTATCATTGAATATTCTTAATTCTACGATCTGAAAATAAGGAATAGAACATAGATGTTTTTAATATTTCACTCCTAATACTTCGACCATTATCACAGATCACCAAAATACTCGTAGTCCAACGCTACCCTGTAAGACGTAAAAAAAACTTATTGAAATTTTGTTCAAAAGAAAAGTTCTTTCGAAATTATGAATGAACCAACCGATCATAAAGACAGGCAATTAGTGTTTATCTTACGACCTCTATATTACACCGAAATATATCTTAAGCAAGCAGCTACCTGATTATTAATTGTAATGAGTCTAGTCTAGCTTTCTTCAGTAATGTAATTAATTCGTGATATTTATTCTGAAAGTTTTCCAGCGTAAACTTATTACGTAGTTGAATATTTTAAAAGTTTCCTTTTAGCAACAGCAATCGCAATATTAAAGAAAAGTATTATAAAGAACTTAAACGAAGTAAAATTTGTTAATTCAGCTCGTACAATATTTCAATTTTCTTAATAATCAATTCGAGCATTCGAAAAACATTTCGCTAAGAGTTTCAATGTTATCCATTCTTAAGTTTTTCTTATTACAGTTAGGTTAACTTTTGACCTTAGTTAAGTTAAACTTTTTGCAGTCGTAATGTGAAGCCATGCTGGGCCTGGTTTGGGATATGGGGCCTATTTGTAACAGTCCTAGCGTATGTATTTGATATATTAGTTGATAGTACGTTAAGTAATACAGTCAACGACAAAAGTCGCTCAGCAATAACACAATTTCAGATTACCGGCATCTTCTTAAACACCAACCTTTGACCACATCATCACTTAAAATCAGGTGTGTTATGTTGTGGTCAGAGCGCTACTTAGTAAAATGTAAAAAAAAACACGCCATACTGATCTAAAACACAGAGTAGTTACATTAAATAGGTCTCTGACTCTAAAGAAAGGTTGCCGGGACACACCGTTAGTGATGCTTGGAGACAGATTCCTATCATGAGTGTGGTAGCTAGTCAGACGAGTACTAGAAAACGCCTTCACCAAATAAATGCGATAATAAAAATTCTAGAAGAATTGAAAATTTATTTCTAGTACCGCCATTTGATAGAGCTGAAAAAGCTCACGTCCTATGCAGCTATTACTATGAATCTATATTATGCCATTGTTGGGCAAAAGTATTTTTACGTTACTTTCACATATTGCAATCTTAATTTTCTTATTCCGAGGCTAATCGTAATAATATGGGCTTATGAATAATTCAGCAACATAAACCTAAGGTCTACTTAAGACATAAGTAAATGAAGCAAGGCTCTCGTTAAATCTTTGTCCATTAACATTGAGGTCAGTTGTTCATAATTAACTTTTAATAACCGACATTTCTTAAATACACTGTGTGTTGTGAATTCGTATAAATTAATGGATTCTTGGAATCTTTCTCAGCTGTTGGAATTCAGAGAGTTACAAATTTAATTATTTCGAACACAAATACTGTTGAAAAGTTTTTAGATTAAATTTTACGACGATGTTTGAGTTTATATGCTCTGTTTCTGCTTAAAATATTGAACTGTAATAAATGAGTGCGTACTTTTCGTGCTTAATCATTAATTTCGATGTATAAGTGCATCATTTTGGCTGGCTTCTTATGATCACGTCAACATCCTGTAACAACCTAATATCTCCCTTTGTTCCCTGCGGGACGAAAATACCGAGACTCGCATTTTAAAAGCCAGGATGTCTTAAAATAATAGACTTTTAACGATGACACCGCTTAATCACTTGAAGTGGACACAATCTCGTTAATAGCAGTTAATTAACTTTAGAGATTTATTTAAAAAAAACCTTCTGTTTTACAGGTCATGAACTGGACTTACAAGGGCTTTGCTGTCATGAACCGAATGAAATGATTAGTAGCTCTTTTACGAGAAAGTTCCCTGTTCTGAGGGAAAAAAAGCTTTGAAATTTTGTTTGCAAATTCTAGTATCTAATAATTGATGAGTGTTTTTGTTTCGTTTGCTGAAAATTTGTTGGCGAAATTTAATCTAGTTTCAGTTATAATTTCATGTAGTTTCTATTTCATATTAAAGTTTTTGTAGTAGGTACTTTCTCTTAATTCTTTGACTAGTGTTAGATTTTATCATCTAGCTCAAACATTATTAATATAAAGGTAGGTACATATAAAGGTTCAAGGTCAAATTATCATCAGTGTTAAGAGCCTCAGTGTCTCTTTGCATCACCTTTTCTTGTGTAGTTGACTTGGAGTTATCAAGCAAGGAGGGTAAATATATATTATATATATGGAAAATTACGTCATCTTTACAGTTCCTAATTTTTATAAATGACACGTCGCCGAACACGTAATGCTATCCGATCATCTCAATTACCCATAAAATTATGGTAGATTTCGGCCTGCACTCCCCTTTTACAGCACCAATACAGCTACCTACCTTACCTACCTACATTATTAGCCGTAGTTATGTCAAAGTGAGTGAACGTCAGCTGTCAGATGATAGAATGATAGACAAACGTTCCTTGCCACTCTAAAAAATCATTAAAGCGCCGATTTAGAGATAAAAACCACAATACTAATTATATCAACTATCTACATTGAGAGTTTGAGAAAGGATAGTAAATAAAGCCTTTCACATTATATCCCTTCGTAACTTTCCTTTCACGCGCTAAGCGGCTTAACTGCAGAAAAGTACATCACATAAATTCTTGTATTCCCATTTTTATGAATCTTTAGCGAAAATCATTTCTGCGCGGCAGTAACTCTGTTGTCTGAATAGTAAATAGGTGAAAAAAGATGGCGCAAAGGTCACTCGAGTTTTCTTTTTAATCAAAATATTCTTGTGCGAGATTTTTTATCGAATCTGTCTTGAAAATTGAAATTTTAACGGTTTATAAACTGTCCAATAATAGCTTATGATGAATGTAGAATGGACTTTCAGGTTAGAATTCAACAAGAAAGCTCTAAAGTTGTTTTTTTAGCGATGGGTGATTATGAGATGTATCATTTTATTTAAATGTCTCGAGATATCTCGATTAGAGCTATTAGTCAGTACTAATTCGATAATCGTTTCATTGTACGCGACGTAGAGTGAGGTATAGTAGGTTAAATCACGCGACACGTCGACACGCGCCGTTGATGGCAATAAGATTGATTCAGGATTTGCAATACGCAATATTAATTAGTAACGCTATTCGATTAGGACAGTTAGTAAGTTACTATGTTCATTATCGATTATATCAGTATTAGTAATAAGTTTTTCATAAAACTACTGTATATCCAAAGGTAGAAATCGCTCTAACCTATAAGACAACCTACTAAGTTATATCCTTTTCTGTTTTATTTTCTGTTGTTGTTGTGGTAAAACAATAAATCGTTATCTATTTATCTAAATGTCTCGATTATGGCATTCAGTCATGATCGCACACGGCCAGCTTTTTTCAGAAGGACGAATGGTGTTCAGATTATATTGTTGCATGCATACTATTGTGTTTTCAATTGAATACTAATCAGTTTGTATTGTTGTACAAAGCGCAGCACAATATGCCAATACATGGTTGCTAGATAACGCGTGGTTAAGCTCAATGTTGTTGATTAATGGCGACCGTCCGCAACGTCTGATTGCAGCAAACATTTGGAGCTAATGGCCGTATCGCTTATTGTTCATAATTCAATGCAGCTATTATATCGACGTGACGTTGAGTGAAGCTGGCTTTATTTGCTTTGGGACGAAATCAACAAAAAAAAATTAACTCAGTGAGGAGTACCTTGGGAGAGGCCTACGTCCAGCAGTGGACTCATACAGGCCGATGACGATGATTATGACATGTTAGCGTCATGTTAGTGAGTGTTACTTTGTTTATTTATTAAGAAACTCAACAGCGTAATACAATTATATTGCTTATAGAAAATTATACATTATAAGGCCTAAAGAATTTCACATTTAAATTATTAGAACATGGCACAATAAGAAAAAAAAAAGATTAATAAATGATAATTACAATGGTTGCAAGTTTGGGGAGTAGTTTTGTGGTAGTGTGTGTGTGTGTGTGTGTGTGTATGTGTGTGTGTGTGTATGCGAGTGTGTTGTAAATGGGAAGGGGGGGGGGGAAGTAGGGTGAGGAAACACTGATGAAGATGCATATGAGTGAAATATACAAATATACTTTAGTTTGAATTTGATGACCCATGAGATGAAATAGGTGACCGCGAAGCGTGAGGAAGTTGTAAACGGGTAATGGCAAAATACACTAAGTGTATGTAAAAGTGTGTATATTTAAGTAGTTTAGGTTACATTTATGATTTTTGGCTAGTCAACACGGTTTCCGACTCGTCGCTGCGCGAGCGGTGATTGCCAACTGTCAAGTTGACCGATTAGCAATTACTAAAATCAGTAGAACGCCAAAAGGTAGTAAGCGCAGTAGGCGTTCAAAGGGGGAGGCCTATGTTCAGCAGTGAACTTCTTCCGGCTGATGATGATGATGATGATGATGATGAAATCAGTAGTCATTATTTGACTTTTTGTTATTGTTTTGACTATTTGACTGAACGTTAGTGGTTAGTGGTTTATATTCAACTAAAAAATAAAACATTGTAGTCGCAGATTATCCGAATGGCTGGATCATCCGCAGTCGTCTCTACTGAGGCTAGAATTAAAAATTAACCCGCATTTGCAAAGTTCTGGCGACCGCCGTGTCATCTATTTTCACCTATTTAATATTCAGACCACGAGTCGCTGCTGCTCAGTGAAATACTTTCCGCTGTGGAATGAGTCTCCAATTTTATCAACGGTTAATAAAATTAGTTTCACAAAATCCAAAATCGAACGTTAGAGACAAAGAGTGTCTTTTTAGACGAATTCGACCGAGATAGCATATTATATAATTAATAAAAATAGGTGCTCATGTCAGTTGCTTTATCTAATATAATCAAACTGTCAACTGATGATCTAATGATTCCATTGGTTGAGAAGGTACAAAATAACATTACAATCATTTTCTGAGCTCAATTCGCCGCCGTATCGAAGGTTGTTAAATTTTGCATGACATAGTATTTTCCTCAATTACTGTAATATTTTGTTCTACACTTTTTACAGAAACGCGTAAAAGTAATAGAGCTACGCCGTTACTCAATAAAATAATGAGCCATTCTTATGCAAATATGATTGAGTTCCAAAAGCGTCAACATATAGATACTCATTTTTAACGAAAAATAATCACAAACATTTTTCTTTCAATCTGTAAATGTTTCACGCGCATTTTTATGGCTTGTAAATTTACAAATCGCGTGTAATGCTCAAGCTTTGTGCCAAACCTGCGCGACCGGCATGACTGTTAAATGATGTTTCGTATTCAGTTGTTTTCTATGTGCGTGTAATGGGGATATGTCATTATATGCCCTGTAACAACTAACTGGTAGCAACAAACTAAAATCTGTATTAACACGGATATTTTTTCAGATAGTTCTGTGCTATTCTTCTGCTTTTGGATTGTCTGGTAGGCATAGATAAATTTAAACAATTAAACTGCCCTTTATGATACTTGCCTTAAAGTTTTATTTTTGTTCTATTTAGGTTGAGGTCTCTCTTTTACCACATAGCATTCCAACCCTGCATAATAGGTAATACAAGGTGCTTCCTGGAAGTTAACGTTTGACTTCAGATTCCGATTTCTGTCACACAAAGTAATCGGTCTTACTTGACACTCGTCGCACAGGTGTGCTGCATGCAGAGCGTAATAAGGTCGCCCTGTGACCTCCCATTATGTCAACTGACCTTATCGGTCGACTGGACTAATCACAGGGCGGATTTGATGAAAGTTATGTTCATTACAGTTTGAGATTTAATGGTTTTGAAAATAAACGAAAGGCTCCAGGCACGAAACTGTAATAAGTTGTTTGATAAAAAGGCAAACATTTTTACAGAATACAAACTGGCACGGAGGTATTTACTAACGATTTACTAATTGACAGAAAGTAATTTATTATTCTGTATATATCGTAAGATTTGGCTCTAAATTTTAGTATCTTTTAAATGTGTACAGGTCGGTTATCTAAACCTGGCACGTTCACAGTACTCATACCAAAGCAATTACATTATACAATAGTAAAAACAAAACTATAACAATTTCTGTCACGCTCATAATTTTGACTGTGTGCGAGAGAGACAAAGAGACTTTTCAGAATGCGTATGCAGTGCGATGTCATGCCATGCTGCGCTTGCCAACTTTAGATAACCGCCTCGTACACTGCATTAGTGAGTTAATAAAAAAAATAAGTATAATGTGAATGACTCAATCATTTGAGGATAAAACATCTTTAAACTAATAGCTCGGTAAAATGTGCTAGAAAAAAGTTTAAACTTCATTATTCCAAATTAAACAGTTCAGATAAGTTAATCTAACTTCGCTGCCAACTTCAAGCGCCATTCCAAATAGACAAACTTTGATCGGAACACTATAATTGTAACTAGCAGAGATACTTTAATTTCGGCGTAGCAGAAACAATCCACTAGAGAATTTCAGTTCAATTCCACTGAACGACCTGCGATGTACCTACACTTCACAACTTTGACTGGCAACTCTGCTCATGCAGAATTGGGTCTGTGCCCTGTGCCCTCTGTTGGCAAAGCGATGCAATGAGAGTTCTTTAAAAGACGAACGTGGAATTCAAGGTCCAATTAAAGTTGTTCACATGCACTTCTCAACATTTGCTGACAACATTTCACATGCAATATTGTCACTAACATTATTGTGTGACGACGCACTTAGGTTCGCTGTTTCAATAATATGAATAGAATAATTTTATGAAAGACCGCTAGAATTGAAAAAAAAAAAGATTTATAATAAACCAAAAGAAAAAGAAAACGATTAGGAGATTCAGATCCTTGCATAAAAGAGAGTAGTAAACATACCACCAACCTTGAAATCCACCTCCTACGCATTCCGATCTGGCTTTCCGATGATTGAAAGTTCGCACAGCGATCTTCAACGTAGGTGGCAAGGGAAAGTTCCAGTGAAACGCTCTTTCTGCAGGTGTCTGTATTAATGGTTGTACGAAACAAACTATGCTAGCAAGGCTAAAACACTATTTGGGAGCTAGGTATCATCAAATTTGAGCTGAAAGTTAGCTTAATGTCACACACGGCGCGAGAGATGCTTGCTTCTCAAAGTGTAAAGGAGAACTCAATGTGACCACCGTGACTCCGCCTTCACTTCTTCCAGAAGCAGGTAGGTATACAAAATTGGTAACGAGATATTCTCTAACTACCTCAACTGTGCGAGGATCGAACAATTATATTATGTGAAAACTTACCAGCAGGTTATATATCTACGTCATATGCTCTTTTCAACATTTGCTGGCATTATTACAAGTGCAATATTGGAAATTAAATCCATTAATTCCATCGAATTTTGCTTCACGTGACTGCGCTCAAAGCCCATTGGAATAAACCTTACAACTGCTTCAGAACATAATTACTTCCAACTTTATTCACATATATTTTAATGAACATATTATCATCATTACACATTTCATAGCAACAACCTAGGACAAGAGAAAACCTCTATTTCGAAATCACACCTAAAACGGCCGTTGAACTTCTGACATCTCTTCCATCTTTGCCCAGTGTCTAAATATTTCATCCCTCTACTGTATAGGTACCCCGGACATTGATATATTTCCTTTTGGTAAAAGTTGGCACGTTCTTAAAATAAACTTAGATGTATTGGATACCGCTTTCTTGTGCTTGGATACCTTTATAAGATTGAATGGCTTAATGCACTTATGTGGGGCGATGAAAGGTGACATTGTGAAAGTATTCTGCGAAAACATTACGCCTTAGCGTTTTTATCTTTTCTCTTAGCTCTGTTTACGGAGAGATGAAAAATGTGATTCGAAAGCCTGAGCAGTCAATCGCGAAGGCTTTATGTTGTGACTTGCGCATCATGTGACTTGCTTCGCTTCTCGGAGGGATGAACACGGTGCAGTATCTTAGACTAGTGTGGATCGTTCTACATTTACTTGCCATTGACTAAGCTATGTACTTTTTTACCTGGTCACGTACATTTTATGGATTCTTGATTTACCTATGATCATTTCAGAGTTTTACAGGTCAGCGTTTGACAAATCACCTGATGTTAAAAAAGTGACGTTGTGGTCGACGGTCACCACACTACGCCTGGATTGGGAACTAAAAAATATATTCCGCTGCATGGTTAGTTTAGCAGGAGAGTAATTAGCAGTAGATTGGACTAGACTTATAGCATAATTCTAGAGCATGTATACCAAGAATGCGTTCCACAAGCTTCCTAACAATGTTTTAATGGGCCACCAAATCCCAAACACGTATTCGTACAAGCAGAGCACTCCTCATCTTTTCCCAGTTGGACTTTATTACACTTCTACGGCCAAGTTGAAATCAGTTGTTTGCGGGGCTTATAGAATAGTACCAGCTTGATAGCAGTAGGGGCAATATATACAACTCGTTGGTATAGCTCGATCACTTAAAACTCCTTGGAAATAGGGCATTTTCCAGAGCTATGCATTTAGGAATAGGCTCCCTAGGAGCAGGGCCGTCTCTAGGTCTTGTGGTGCTGAAGTGCGAGCTCGCCCCCTAACCATATCAGCATTACCTGTCACTGTCATAGGTAATTTTTTTTTATTTAAGTGAGCCAGCCTCACTTGAGGCTGCCGGAAGACACCGATAGGTGCTTGGCGACAGATTCTTAACATGAGGGTGGTAGCTAGCCAGGCGAGTACTAGAAAATACCCTACCACCATGCTATGGTTTCATCACGATGTTTTCCTTCACCGAAAGCTCAAGCTCATTATAGGATTCGAACCCACGTCCTGCGGATCGCAAACCGACGAGCCATCATCGCTATAAAAAGGTTTGATTCAATGGCGTCGATTCGGTTTTGCATTCTCTATAACTAAACTAAGTTTGACAGGTCTTATAGTAATGCTGTCCTTGTTTTACTTCAGTGGTTAGAAAAAGATAGCAATACTATTAGACCTGTCAAACATAGTTTAGTTTTAGAAAATGCAAAACCGAATCGACACCAATATCGGTTGTAGGCGGGTGTTTCTTGTTAAAAATTACTGTATGTATTACTGTCATACTGTATACAAGTAGGTACAGCGGTGATTATAAGTTTGAACTGATTCTAACTATGTGTAGTACCTCATTGCCCTCATTGCCTTGCACCCTGCACCCCTTACAACCCGTCTAGAGACGGCCCTGCCTCGGATTTCACGCCCGATGGAAGCTAACCAAATTCTGGTCTACAAACACAACCGGATTCTCGGAATCAGAATCCATACTGCTTGTGGGTATAGGTAGGTACAACCAGTCGTGTTTGTTGCCGCGTATTTGTGACGGCTTGAACGCCGCAAATTGAATTGTCGGCGCGGTGCGGGGGAAATGTGGGGGCAGCCATGTGTCCAATCCGCATGCTTTCGACAGCCACCAACGCTTTTCATTTCTCTCTAATTTGTTGTACAGTCTATTAAGCTGTTCAAGTTGCAGCTGGTTTGATTTAAAACGGAAGGTGAAAATTAGTCAGATGTTAAACTAAATTCAAAATAGAGTGTTTTTGGCGATGTGCGAATTCTATGTAAAAGTGTTGGTATTTTTCTTCCGCAAGTCATCTGTAGGTATAGATTTTTCTTCATTAGTAGAGAGAGCTCTTTTTTTACCTCTCACAGGTCACAATACTAGTTGAATTCCTTGTTATTTAGATATACGAAATTCTATTAAATTAATGACATAAACAAAATACTATTAGATATTAATTTATGTAAAGGTAAGGATAATAATTTCGCAATTAATCTTCTGCTAACGTATCATGTTAATTGGCGCATTGACCACTTGTTATGAAAGTATTGAGTTTCTAATTTAATAATATCAAATTGCAACTGAATTTAATTGGTCAGTGATTACTTTAATTGTAACTTTATCATTATAACAAATTCAATAGCTGTATTTTCACATAATTGAATATATGTATATAGAATGTTATTTTTACGTAAATTGATCGTAATATTTGTTTGAGCAACTGATTCATCACACTACTTTACACTACTAGGTATATCACGCTATATCACTTTATATCATACCAATATTATAAATTCAAGAGTTTGTTCATGAGTGAATTAGTGTGTATGTTTATTACTACTTCATACTGAGTCAGCTCAACGGAGTTTACTGGAATTCGAAAATAAGATAGCTTGTATACCCTGGATTAACACATAAGCTACATTTATCCCGGAAAAAGGTTCAGCGTGATAACGGGAATACTGCGGGACGCAGCTAGTCCTAAATAAACTGGAATGTTGTCGTCAGTCTATACCACAAACGATTGAGAGCCATAACCACACCATAACATCGTAGTGTCATAAAGATTTTCATAGTTTTACGTGTGAATGCATTCAATATGCAGTAAAGTTAACGCCAAGTGCCCGCACTATAAAACGACCTATGGTTACTAATACTTATAATATTACTAGCTAATACGCCGCGTGGATACAATCGCTGTTTCCTATTATGCCAGAGGAACCTTGTCATCCAGATTTTTAATTATCTCTAAACCAACTTTCAGTCAAATCCGTTGAGTGTTTTAGCGTGAAAAAGAAAAAAAACTAAGACTGAGTCACAAATTTTTGCATATTTTTTATGTTAATAATAATTTAAAAAATGTGCTTCTAAAATAATGAAGTTTTGTGATCAATTTTATTACAATTCACAAGGCTTAGTTTTTTACTATATCTCTGCTGCTCTTGGGTTGTCCGGAAGATATCGCTCTGAGCCACAATTGCCCATTGCGACACCATAAAGTTATATTATAGATCTAGTTTTAAAGTTCTTAGTATAGGGGTGTATTAATAGAGAGTTAATCTATCAATACGTAGAGATAATTATCTATCAATTTCTAAGAACATTAATAAAATTATCCCTTGGAAAATAGTGACAGATAATTGCGCATTACAGCATGCGATATTTTTCTATGGCGTTGACGCAAAAGCACCACTCCCGGCACTTTATCACGAGTTAATGTGTTTGCAAATGGATCTTAGCACAAGGAAATAGGGATGATAATTTTAATATTTTTTTTATCGATAACATTAAAAATTAAATCGAACCAAATTTACAAAAATCGTTACAACTTAGATAGGTGGAATGAAAAAAGAAATGTTTAAAAATGTGATGGCGTTGGCTAATTATAAAGCGACCAAATTCCTAGCAAAAAATCTTTGATTTCATTTATCCAATCGTCATGCTTGGTTCTGTTGTGATATATCGAAAGCGCAAGACTCAGTAAGGAAGTGAAATGAAGTGACAGTTGGTTGGTGGCAAAAACTGTGACTGGCAGGCTAATTTCTTTTTTCTGGCTTTCTGCGGCTGAACCGTGTTTGGCTGTATGTACTCCAATGCCGTTGATTTTTACTGAACAAATGTGAACAAAATAGATTTCCGGGTAACTCACTCTATCTATCAATGGTTTAGGAATGACATTTCTCATGTGTCACAAAACTTTACAATCTCTAGAGAGTATCCAGTTCTCAGGTTCACGATAAAAATCAAGAAGGAAAACGAGAGAAACCTGTTGTCGATATATTTTCCTAAGATCCCATCTCTATTTGGAAGGGCGATTAGGTGTGGAAGCCAGGAAATATAATATCAATAGAGAAGATTATGGTTTTCACATTCTGTGCAGATGACTCGGATATTTAATGTTTTGAACGGGGCTAACGACTGCCTCAAGCTTCTGATGTCTATGTTCTTGGTTTTATGGGATATTAAAATAGTAAAAACATATTACAGAATTCAAATTCAAAATATATTTGTATTATATAATACTCGTACAAAATGTGATCACTTTAAAACTAGTTACGCCTATTCTAACCTCCTTACGCCAGCAAAATCACTTTTTTTGTGATAAAATTCTTCCCGCCAGATTACATAGATCATTTTATTCAATGTGATTTGTAAATATGTGATAACTCAGTCTTACATAAGTTTGGATGGAATCTAGTAAATACCCTACCACTGGGCTATGGTTTCACCATGATGTTTATCTTTAGAGAAAGCTCCAGTATTCGAATCTACAAATCGCAAGTTGACGTCACTACCATCGCTTCAACGGCAAACTCATAACTTGTAGGATAAAAAACGGAACGAGAGTCTTTCATTTGTAGAAGCTTGACCTTTCTTTTGCGTTTTTGTAAGAAAATATGCGCTCAATCAAAAATCATAAAAGCCGGGCTTTGACCAGAAAGGTGACCTGAGGTCGTTTGTCATTTTTCTTTCCATCAAAGGTCTCTCCGTTTTCTTTTGTCTCTAAGTCTGAACAGATAGGCACCTCAGTTCCGTAACTAATAGACACAGATGAAGGTCATTGCCTTTGGAAGCCAGGAATATCAAGTTCTTTTGTTTTATTTATAGGAGGTGTTTCCTATTTCTATAAAAATTAAGCTCAATATTTGGTGGTAAAAACATTCACTTGCAAACTGCTGGTATGAAAAATTCCTGGTTCGATATATAATTATAAACTTGGTTAAGTGTACATACGTGTATGTATTAAGTTTTTTTATGATTTATTCGTGTTTCGTACTAGAAGTTTATCAGGATGAAGAGCTTAGTACAGGACTTTGAACTGTTGTTCAAAATCTAAATCTAACTCGTCTCGTCACTCAGTTGCATATAAAAATTCTTGACTCTCTATAAATCTAACTAGCTTCTGCTCGCGGCTTAGCCTGCGCCGACTAAATATAGTACAAATGACAATATAGGTAACTAGCTGTTCGCCGCGGTTTCACCCGCGTGGGCTACAGTTTATCGCGATAAAAAGTATCCTATGTCCTTCCTCAGGATTCAAACTATCTCCGTACCAAGTTTCATTTCAATCGGTTCAGTAGTTTAGGCGTGAAAGAGTAACAGACAGACAGACAGAGTTACTTTCGCATTTATAATAATTAAGGGATGTTTTTAATTGACATAATACCGTCCCTAAATGCTACAGCTCACGGTGTTAATGATGTTTTATCTGCCAACGATCAATTTTAAAGGTAAAGTTTGGTGAGGGAACCTTCCCTTCATCCCTGTGAAGAAAACTTTTAGAACCCTCAACTCGGTCAGCTTACGGAATGAAATAAAACTTTCAGATCCAATTTTACCGTTTTAGTAATTACATTTCTAAAAGAATATCTTTATAAATAGTTTAATATTATCCTACCTGTACTAATGTTTTAAAAAGGTAAAATATGTTTTTTGTTTGTTTGTATGTATCTCCTTCTTAAACTACTGAACCAATACCAATTTTGTTTTAACTAATAAGAAGCTACAGTGTCCCTCAGTGTCCCTCAGTGTCATAGGTTATTAAATATTCTGTTAAAGTAGAGTTTTCAGTAAGAAATCCCAAATTTTATTTTATTTTACTCTTAGGGAAAACAAACAGCCTTAATTAACAAAGTTAGAATACTAAAGTGAGTACAGTTGGCCTTTAACAGTTTTCACATATAGGTAGGTATTTATGCTATATGTCCAAAGACAATACATACAAATGAAGTACATAATTAACAATACAATAAATAATACGATACAAATAATAAATAATACAGTGAAGTACTTCCAATTTCCAATTTTGTAAAATAAGTCCAAGAAAAATCAGACGACTGGCTGCTTTATCAGCTCACGCTGGCCAAACGGTATGATTAAAGTTGATGTCATGCAAGAAAAATATTATGTACTAACTAGCTGTTCCCCGCGGTTTCACCCGCGTGGGCTACAGCTATATGCATGTAAAGTCACAGCCCGATTGGTTTAAAATTGACAAAGTTTCATACAAACTTTCATCCCCTATTTTATCCCTTTGTGGGGTAGTATTAATCAAAATCCTTTCTTAGCGGATGCCTACGTCATAACATCTACCTGCATGCCAAATTTCAGCTCGATCCGTTCAGTGGTTTGGGCTGTGCGTTGATAGATCACTATGCCAGTCAGTCACATTTGAGTTTATATATTTAGATGTAGGCTACCAGTAGGTCTACAAAGAACTCTGCGATATCAAATATACCTACATCTTTCTATATTTCACGATTTTGAGAAAATTTCCGATTGTCCAAATTTTTACCTATCCGTGCAAAGCCGGGGCGAATCGCTAGTGTTACATTAAAAATCAAACTCTCCAAACTTTATGTTTCTAGAGCGAGTAGTTTAAGCTTTCTTGATTGAGTGAGATTAAGGTTTCGTGGAAGAGATTACTCAAATTATACCTATCGGGAAACAAAGACGCTGACAGGTACAGGCAACGACAAAAGTCGCTGAACAATCACACTTTTTTTATCATCCTCATCATCTTATACACCAATTATTGACCTCATCATCACCTAAAATCAGGTGTGTTATCTTGTGGTCAAAATGATACCATGTAAAATGTAAAAAAAAACAATAATATTTACTGATTTGAAACACATTTGAAAAATCGAGAACGATCAGCTACTTCTGTCACTGACTGTACTTCACTCCTTCAACGTTCACATTATAAATGTAGAAGCGAAGCGTTTCGACTTGAAATGTTTTCAACACAGCAAAAAATATAGCAGTGAAAAAGTACTCGTAAAATATTGAACACGTTCGCAAAACAACAACTGAACTGAATTGACGCATTTATAAAAGAACTAGCTGCGCCCCGCGGTTTAACCATCGTCTTCCCGTTATCACGCAGGAACCTTTTTCCGGGATAAAAAGTAGCCTATATTTTAGTCCAAGGTATAAGCTATCTCCATTCCAAATTTCACTCAAATCGGTTCCGTGGTTTTTGCGTGAAAGAGTAACAAACATCCAAACATCTACACTGACAAACTTTCACGTTTATAATTTAGTAGGATGTCCACGCCAAGTAAAGTATATATGCGCTTTCATGTTTAGCTTGCGTCTTCAACGTTCAATTCGTATTGCGTCAAGTACGTGCAATATTGATTGCCATAAGAAGTATGTAGCGTATTGCATACACGAAGCCCACACTTTGGTCATTTGTAGATTCGTAGCTTAGCACGCGTTACGGGCATGCGCTTTTATTGAACCAGTTTTAGCGCATGCATTATGACGCTTCAAGCATGCGTTAGACGAAAACGCAAGATGAACATGAGAGCGCACTGCTGTGACCTTAAAGTCTCTCTTTTGTAATTCTACTTTGCTTGGAGGTTAGAAGCAATGTAGTTACTCTACGTTTTACTTCGCTAAATAAACTCCCTTGTTTTCTTTGGTGAATTTTCTAGGTGTAATACGCGTTAGTACGTGATCTGTCTGAGTTCTAAGCTCTAATGAAGTAGATCGTATGTTGTTTTTGTAGATTTTGCTCTTTTTTGTTTTAGGTGGGTAGTTTATCTCTAGAAGTGCTTTATTGCATCCAATTCGAGACGTCTGTACTCTGTAGGTATTGTT
The DNA here is from genome assembly GCA_931315375.2 of Opisthograptis luteolata. NCBI lineage: Eukaryota > Metazoa > Arthropoda > Insecta > Lepidoptera > Geometridae > Opisthograptis > Opisthograptis luteolata. The sequence goes on along the minus strand of OV928049.1, from coordinate 7,150,141 downwards.
TCAATTTCACCTCACTATTTCACCTGAAATCGTGAGATTTTTGCCTGATTTTTAGATGGTTTTTCTTTTATTATGTTGAAGGCAAGTTGTGGCATCACGAATTTTATTGTGCTCTCGCTGTTATTAGAGTTTTTCTAATTGTGTGTAATAAAGTGTTGTTGAATTGAATTGAAGTAGCCAATGTGATTGCCTATATTGATTTCATAATGGCGCTTTCAAAAGAAATTCAGTCTTATTTAAAACCGCAAAGAGGTTTTTGCAAATAAGCCTGAAAAGGTGTAATTACTAGCAGAACATAAATAAGTTGTTAATATACAAAAGTGTAAGTGTGTGTGTGTGTGTGTGTGTGTGTGTGTAAGTGTGTGTGTGTGTGTGTTGTTAAGTTGTTAGTTGTTAGTTAGTTGTTGTTGTACGTTCATTATATTAAAATCTATGCCACACAAGCGCTATATCAGTAGTAATAATTAATATACATAAAAAATAAGTACTGACGCATTTCAACGCTATCGTTGTAGGTACTGTCAGCTACAAAAATAAAAGAACCAGTACAAAAGGTAACTAATCACGTCAAACTTTCCAAATGTGTACTTTCAGCGTTCAAGATGTTTAGGAGGAGCGTGTTCAAGATGTTTGTTTAGTGACTTTTGTTGCTGACTGTATGTGAACTCTATTGTAACAAAGCCTCCAAACGAGAGCTTATCTGAGTACGTAACGGATTTTTCTCTCAAGATCATACGTGTCTGATCTTCTTGGTAAGTATAATACCATTGAGTCGGATTTTAGGTCATGACGAAAATCTAGTTAAGCTAAGTATTAGTGCTTGCCTGTTTAGCTACCTAGTCAAGATGAGAATATAGATTATTTGATTTGAATTTACGATATTTCGACAGCGTTGCATGATGAAATCTAAATTTTACTACTAGGTACATTTGCTCTTTTTGTGCCTTCCATGACGTCATCCGTGCTAGCAAATAACTTTAATAAATATGGCATAGTATGGACTGGACATCACACAGTAAGCTTTGCTCAGATTATCCAATACAGTGGCGATCCATAAAAAGTATGAACCAAGAAATGTATGATAAAATCAGTGGAATTTGTTTTGATTACGACCGCCACTGCACCCGCTAGTGTAGTCATCTGTCTTCATGAATCTTTAAAGTATAATCCTAAGGCTTGCCTTTTCACAGACCAGACAGCACGGTGAACATCAGATACTTACACCCTGCCTGTGGCTTTGATCGTTCCTAAGGTTCATTTTCCAATAAATCAATCCAGACCAGACGACCTACCGTGGGACCAGGGTGTCCGTCATTGTCCGTACCTGTGCGTCCTGTTCTTTATGTATCATCAGTGTACCTTTGCGTAGGACACAAGAGTGTATTGTCATCATAACTCGCATATAATCAGGCACAGCAGTTATCGTCTGCAAACAATGAGGGTTGGGAGCTAGAGGCTTCTGTGTAACTGGATATCTGTTTGCTCTTCGGCTCGATAGAACAGGGTCGGATGTAGACAAGGGTCAAGGGCAAGAAAATCTAGCTTTTTCTATTACAGAGAACGATAAAAAAGCAAACTAGAGCATTAAAGCCTATTTCTTACAACCGTTTGACCACAGTTTACCTGATGTGAAGCGACGTCTTCTTTATACCGAAAAGACGAGTTTCTCAAGTCGACAGGTATATTTATTTATTTGGCTCGTATGTATTATTTTTTACAACTGAATGACGAGACGAGCAAGTTGCTTATCTGATGGTAGACGTCATGTTATGAACTGCACCTGTTCAATATGATATTTCAATAATATATTAGATTCATTAAATTACATTGATATTGACTTATGTAGTCGAAATTAGTGCCACGTCACAAATGCCAAAAACTAAATATTTATTATTTTTCATTTTATTACTTTTTTTAGATCTAGTAATATTTTTAGGGCCTGTTTTATAATTTGTCAAAATTTCCATGCTAAAATTTGACAATAAGATCAAATTTACCGAAATTTGATATGACATTTTACTTACGGACGTTTATAAAACAGGCCCTAAAAATATTACTAGGTCTAAAAAAAAATAATTAAATAGCGATACTTTATTAAAAGTCCTCTTCTACACATAAAAATCGTGAGCTTTTGTCAATCTTACAGCTTGTGATAACGCATTACAATCTTTCCGATAATCCAAACAATAAGGATGTTAAATCCACCATCCAATCATACTTATTGACCAAGATTAGGGTTCCAATTTTTGAAACGCCGAAAGCGAATCGTTCCCTACTGAATTTTTCGATTGCTTCTTCGGTCATTTCGGGATTTAGGAAGCTTGTGAAATCCCGCAGATTTTGCTAAGCGATGCAATACTCGAAAACAATTGAAAAATTAAGCTAGTCAACTGTGAAGTTGGCATTCGGAGACATAAATTATTCCGTTGGTGGAAACCTCTAGATAATAATAATTTTTCGAACATTTTTATTTCATGTTTTAGCGTTGCGATAAATCGTATATTTTAGTTTTGTTGCATAAAAAATCAACATAAAAAACTATTCCGTTTGTCACGTATAAATAACAACAAAATGGTAGAGTATTTATGTATAAATTTTTTTAACACCCTATTTTGGTTTTCAAATAGACAATGTATAAAAATTTTAGTATGGAGTAAACAGAAAATATCCACGTGTATACTGATTCACGAAATATACATATCTCATACATGATATGGGAACTATGTACCTCCATGTAAACAAACTCATTTATGGCACGCTCATTGGTTAAATGCCGTTTCAGAGTCAAAAAAGATGAAACCCCTCCCCTAGATACATACCTGCAACTTCGCCAAGAATACATCAACATACATATCAAAGTCTATATACTCATACTGCAATACGAGGAAATGCGATACCGACTCGCTTTTGCAGTGATTGTTTGTTTAGAAATTGCTTTGATTAATAAAATTTTAAATTTTACAACCAACTTAATAGTGAACATAATAGTGACCTATATTGAAGTGAGGTCACATTGCAGTGATATTATATAAAATATAATTTAGAACAAAGAATTTATTATAACCTAACGTTATTAGCGAAAATTACGCAGCTCCCAAAGCCTGAATTAGATTAATTATACATAACAACAGATAAAATACAATCTTGATGGAAAGCCACGACTCGTACTAATTTGACTTCTGTAAAATAATTTCTGTCGTAAAATATTCAAAAGGGAAAACACTTATTTAGCAGTCATTGTTTGTTAGAATAATAGGTTTTCTCTTTGCGAAAACACTAAGTTCTTTTACTTATACCTATTTTTTTTTCACCCACCAATTTTCAGACAAATCGGTTCAGCCATTCTTGAGTTATAAATAGTGTAACTAACACGACTTTCTTTTATATATATAGATATAGATTTGTAGCATAAACTTCCTAAAAACACTTGGAAATAATCACATAAACTTTAATGACGAAATTTGGGTAGCGGGAAAGTCGTTGCATAATTGAAGTTGGACGCTACAGCTTGCGTTGTGCCGTAACGACAAGAGATTTATAGTTCACATAAACAATTTTATGTATAGAGATGTTCATGATACGCCATTTAGGTATCTTGCAAACACAACATAATGTCCAAGAACCACAAAAATCAGAGCATGCGATATATACCCACCGGCACTGAGGCAGCGTGGGAGATTAAGGCCCAAACTCTCTCTCGCTAAGATAAGGTCTGTTTCCCGGCAGTGGGAAAGAATATAATAGCAATAATCCTTCTAATATTATAAACGTGAAAGTTTGTGGGTATGGATGGATGGATGGATGGATGTGTGTTTGTTACTCTTTCACGCAAAAACTACAGAACGGATCTGAATGAAATTTGGAACGGAGATAGCTTATACCCTGGATTAACACATAGGCTACTTTTTATGCTCGAAAGAGGTTCCTGTGGGATAACGGGAATACGGGTGAAACCGCGGGGCGCAACTAGTATTAACATATGATAATAACATGCTTGTCATTTCCACGTGTTTAACCAAATTAATTTCTGGATTGACTAAGACAAATATCGATAGAATATTTTTATTCGTCATGAGCCATCTCAGCGTCACACAACCCTATAGTAACAAGCAAAAGTGGAGCGTTAAACTGATGCGAAATAATTAAGTTAATGTAAAGTAGATGCCCTAAAGTGTCTGTAAACGGTACAATTTGGTAGGTCTCTACCAATCGGAATTTCAATAGGAAAGACGTCGTGTCATGTTGTTGGCGGTTGGGTCGCTCCGAGTCGCAACTTTACAGATTGGGCCAGATTAGCCCTACAGATTGGTACGTGAAGAGAGCAATTCGACTAATTTCTAAACCATCGTTTCTTAGATACACACGCTTCAATGCCACAAGCTGAACTGAATTTGGGTAGGTGGTTGGATGCAAGAAGGCACGATCCCGATCTTACTGATTGATCCTGTTGCTTGTACAATAAATCATGCCGTTCGTAGACACTTACAGTTACGTACTGTCACTACTTGCTAGTCTTGATACGTACAATTTTGGCAAGTGTTATTTGAAAATCTCATACTTATTTTTCTCAGTACTTTTTCCAAGTCTAAGTACATATTATTCTCTCTGAAAACTGTAAGACTGAAAGAATCTTCGGTTCATTTCTTAAGAGGATCCTTTTAGTGCTTTATTTACCCTGTGGGGTAAGTGTTGCGTTTCGGGCACATCCGGCGGGCGACACGCCCTTTACATTAGCTCCTTACTATACTAGTTATCGTATATAACGCTATAGTTTTTATACTGTGTCTCGTGGGTTGATTTATTACGTTGGCTACCTACGACTAAAATATTACTGACGAAGTACCTAGAGTGAAATTTGTGTTTATAGCGCATTAATGGTCTCTACGGAGTGAAATGATATGTGCCTCTATGAGGTTGTCGTGACATATCAACGCTGAATTAAGCTCAGCATCGCTATTCTTAGAAATGTAAGATTCGAAAAGTATTCGGTTCATTATCATAATAGTTAATTAGAGTATTTCAGTCCACTGCTGGACATAAGCCTCTCCTAACGCACGCCACTGAGCCCGATCTTCGGCTCCTCTCATCCAACTGCTACTAGCCATGCGTATATCATCGCTCCACCTAGCCGGAGGACGTTTTACACTACGTTTACCGTTATTTTTATAACGTTGGCTATTAGAAAAGGATTTATCGGATTTTTACCTCTAAGGGGGTGGAGTTAACATGAAAGAATCAGACGTTATTATTGTGAATCATCAATGTGCTAAACTTTAAGGCTAGACTAAATAAGTTTCTTCTAGTTCTACATATATTCCGCTACTCATCTACGATCATCAAAGTAAGTAGTTCAGAGTTTAATTACAATGCAATTTGCAATGTTGCAGCTTCGGTCCAAAGGCGTACGACACCGAGTGAAGCTAATAAAACTAACTTAGTTTTGGCTTGTAAAAGGAGCAAGCTTTTAACTCAATGTGCTTTGCTTTGACTTCACGCTTGGAGCTAATATAAAATTGTATCATAATCATCAGCCTGTATCAGTCCACTGCTGGAAATAGGCCTCTCCCATGATACGCCACTGAGCCCGGTCTTCGGCTTTTCTCATCCAACCACTGCCAGCCACTCGGCGCAAGTTGTTGCTCCTCCTTGTCGCAAGGCATCCTACACTACGTTTGCCAAGTCGCGGTCTCCACTCAAGAATACGTCTACCTGAGCGGTTGTCGGTTCTGCGGCTTATATGACCAGCCCACTGCCACTTCAGCTTGTTAATTCTGTGAAAAATAAAATTGTATGGCTTCAGTTAATGGACTTATTTTTGTTTACTCGTATGTTACAGGATTTGATATTGAGTCGTTCCGAGTAGCTGTTACGAGCAGATGTCGTTTTTAGGGTTCCGTACCCAAAAGGTAAAACGGGACTGTATTACCAAGACGCCGCTGTCCGTCCGTCTGTCCGTCTGTCTCCAGGCTGTATCTCATGAACAATGATATTTAGACAGTTGAAATGTTCACAGATGATGTATTTCTGTTGCCGCTATAACAGCAAATACTAAAAAACAGAATAAAACAAATATTTAATGGGGCTCCCATACAACAAACGCGTTTTTTTTTGCCTTTTTATAGATAATAATGGTACTGAACCCTTCGTGCGCGAGGCTGACTCGCACTTGGCCGGTTTTTAAATACATGGATTAAAAGTGTTAATTGCAATATTAGGTTTAATGCAATCGTTATTTTATTACTTGGGTGGTTAGTATCCGGTCGTGAACTCTGTCCGGTCGGCTTCATAATACCAGCTGTGAAATTTCATAACCATCTCGCTTCTTAATCGTTTTTATTTCTCGAATTTTTTAAATACTTTAACTGTTTTAATTAAAGCGATCAAGATGATGAAAGTTATGCAATTCAACCGTTGGACTTTGACTAGGTCAGGTCGATACAAAATGAATAAATAAATATCGGCGATCATTGCACACAAATTGACCTAGCCTCAAATTAAGCTCGAAACTTGTGTTATGGGTACTAAACAACGATATTCATACTTATAGAGAGAAATAAGTACCTATATAGATAGAAATGTCCAAGATTCAGAAACAATTAATAGTCGTGCTCATCACACATATATTTGCACTTACCGGGATTTGAACCTGGGACCGCTAGTTTCGTAGGCAGGGTTACTACCAACTATTTATTGTATGTAAGCGATGACTAAAACTAGACATCTAAGGACACAGACTCAATGTTTATACATAGTACATACCGTAGTGTATCAAAGTAATTCATATCCATAAAGAATTCTTATGCAAATATAGGTACGGAATGTTGATTTAGGATGACAGTGTACTTTGGGTCTAGGCGACGGACACAGGGGTGTCTGTCTTCAGTATAAAGGCCTGAGGCGGTGTCCTTGGTGTTACCGGGTGGAGTATACCTACTCCTTCTCCATCCACCTGAAAGGGGATCCTCCTTGGAGAACCAACGAGGTCGGTGTCGTGGAAGAGTTTGAAAGTGTACCCATAACCCCGATACAAGTTTTAGTTGGTTTATAGGCCGGTCTCATTAGATTATGTTTCAAAATAACTCTGTCGCCGCTCACGCATTTATGTGTGTATTTTCCTTAGTAAAAAAATGAGACGTTGTTGTGAAGTAGCCTACACATAGTTACAGTTACAGAGATTATACATTGATTGTCACGTCATATGCTAGGCGAAAACTAAGTTCATAGTTTAGGACAATAAAAACTTCCATGGATTGCTTAAAATGAATTACAGGAATATTGCGTCCAAAAATGTGTGTCACATAAATAAAGTTGACATAATTAGGAACTATAAAATTTCACACAATTCAAATGCTTTTACTAAACAGCCCACCATACCCAAACCTACGTGTCCAATCTCTAAATGTCTTCGTCCACATGAATAGGTCGAAGCTTTCACCATTTCATAAAGCATGGGCGCCGCAAGGATTAGTTTAGGGGGCAAATAGGTTAATGTTAGATGACCTCTACTGATAGATACAAAACTAACACATCCAAAACGCGTTACATCAATACTTTCACCTAAGCAAAGATCCCGAGACTTCTTACAAGGTAATGTTTGACCACGAGTCACCAGACGTTAAGCATGATGTTGTCGAAAATGACGCCATGCTATACCTAGATTAGGAACATCAAATGAAGCTACTGGAACACACTGACAGATGGTTAATGACAAATTCTTAACTTGACTTGACTGGTACAAAATAACCTACCACGAAGCGTATTATTGGTTTTAAAACGATGTTCTCCTTCACTGAAAGTTCAATCTCATTGTAGGATTCGAAACCACATTCTCACAAGTCAACATCACTACATCTATAGCATCGCTTCAAAACACTTCCAAGAAAATAACACAGTCAAAAGTAGCACAAAACAAAACAAGCCGATTCAAAACAAATGTTTCAATGCAAAACAAACGTTTCATCTTTCTACAAAATTTCATCATGGAGCTTTTCGGGGGTATAAAACCCCAAGCCTCTCTGAGCTACGCCCATTTACCCTAGTATAGACAAGTGTAGTGTGTACGATCACTATCAGACCGTTAATTAAAGAGGCACTTTGTCCCGAACGTGGATACTTGCTAAGGAAACTGGCTGAGAAAAATTGGGAGAATTGGGAATTGCAAATTTGAATTCTTTCCGAATGACGTCATTGTTTGAAGAAAAGTTAATTGGCTATCGGAAGATTCCGTTTATTTGCAACGGAACAAAATTCTTTGTTCAAATACAAGGTATGTAGTATAAAATAGACAAGATAGATAGATAAATACCTAACTCTTTTACATCACCTAGACATTGAAACAGTACAAGGAAAAGAATAACGTCTAATAATTGTCACAATGGGCAAAGATATAGGACCATTGATGGTTTTATTTTCAATTAAATTTTAAGAAAAATGTGATAATTATTTTGCGAAGCTAATGTACCTACATTGATAACAAAATATTATATACAGCGATGTAAATTCTAATCGACTTTCTTCATGACGCGATACAATTCGAGCGATATCGAGTCATTTGTCCATTCAAATGGCATGTAGGAACGTCATGGAGCGATTCGATGCAATTCGTACGATATCTAGTCTATAATTGATTCAAATAGCATGTAGGTACGTCATGGAGCGATTCGATGCAATTCGAGCGATATCGAGTCATTGGTCGATCCAAATTGCATGTAGGTACGTCATGGAGTAATTCAATCGAATTGCGACGCAAGTGCACGCGAGTCGCGCGTCTCCGTGTATTTAAAACGATATCGCGGGCCATGACGACTTATCACGAATGTCCACATCGGTAACAGAACGTGCGATTTGGTTAAGAAACAATTGCAATAGACCATACATTTTCTGTCGAGCCATATCGACCATCAACGCAATTCTGAATCAAATCACGTGATGAGTAAACATGCTAAATCTACATACATAATAAACTTCCCAATTTCCTGTTTTCAATGATAACACTACAGCTTTATAATCAGCGGGTAATTGCGCTCTGCATCATTGCTAAACCATTACACGATTAGTCCAATGGAGAGCTAAATCCATCATGAAACGGCTCAATGCTTTGTACCACGTTATAATGAACTAGCAACCTAATATTATAAATCTGGTGAAAGCTTAACATCTCATTAAACTGCTACGATAATAGTACATGGCGGTGGTGGCTTTTGCAATCTAAATAAAGTATAATTTAGCTAAACGTTTTTTTGAGCAATTACGTGACGAGACGAGTAAGTCGCTCATCATGCGCAGTGCATTACGGCACAGAATTTTGAACTGTTGACGTTACAAAATCTGTAACCACAATAAGTTCAGGGGATAATGCAAGTTCCCCTTGCTCCCGGCGTAGTAATATTTTCATCCCGTAAAGAGTTTCTAAGGAATAAGCAACTATGTATGTAAAACCAAAAATGTACTACGATCACTAGACGCCTATTTTTCCCAATAACCAACTGACAACAGAGATGGCGCAACGACCCAAAACGAGTCCTGGCCTCTGATAATAAAAGACGCCTCTTCGGTCTGTCCTGCGCTACCTCCTACCAGTAGTTCCCTATGTCTAGTATTAAAGTAACCAGATAGTGTATTGGCAACACATTTATACGTATGTTTATGATATACTTGGTAAATGTGGTTCTCACCTTTCTTTTCTGCACATTCATTACTTAATTGAAAATATTTTTTTGAATCGTGTTATTTTGTACAAAATTGGACACAGTTTCAAAGAGCATTCGCACAATCATACATTTTATCACGAGCGCGGACGTAGGAACATTTATTAAACTAATAAAAGGTCACATTACCGACGCTAATGGCGCGCGGACCATCCAAGCGGCGCTAAATCGTTGGAATTGCAGCGAATGGAACGATGGGCAAAGCTAAAGAAGTTCCATTCCATATATGCCGTATATTATATCAGGTAATAGGTACAGATGTAAGAAATACAAAGACGAGCGTCATACAATAGACAATGTTAGTGGCAAAAAAAAACAACAGGTAAGTAGTCTAACTTACTTTGAAGTTATTTGGGTTTTTAGGGATTTTAGTTGAAAACAACTTAAAACGTCGTGTAGCCCATGCTAAGGCTCAATTTATTCTAGAAGTACCTATGAATAAAATCCTATGGCGAGATAAGATACCAGGAGCTTCGCAGAACGCATAGAATTGGCGTCAGCTTACAGTACGGACTGAGGAGAGCGGACTAAGGAACGTATCGAAGTACATGCATTTCACAAAATTAAATCTATAAACAAACAAATACACTTAATTAAATTAAGACAATTAAAGTGTTCTAGGTACCAATACATATAAAACGCAAGCCAATCATTCATTTTAAATAACTCGTTTTCGTCCTTAAAAGATCTCCTCAGCTTGAAAAAAAGTATATTCCGTAGACCTGTAACACTGTCAAATAACACAAATAACCCAAAATAAACTGTCATTGTTTATTTTGAAAACGGTGCGTACTGAAGAAAGAATCATTATTATATAAGTTCCAAAACATCAAACAAATAAGGTTCTAAATGACTTTTAATTTTCATAAAATATTACTGGTCTGATAAAATGAATTTACTGCTGAATTTTTCTTTGTAAAAAGTCTATAAACCTTGATATTTCTTACGTATCAACTGGTAGCAAAAAATAATATTTCAATGATAACCAAGTAAAATTGTTCGTGTTTTCATTAAGAAAATACATAATTTAATCATGACAACAAAGTATCATACCCAAGGAGGGATATAAATCAAGTAATTAAACCATTCCCAAAGCTTATTTACATAAATTTATCATTCCTCTTCCCTTTCTATTAATTTACCGGCTAAACGTTTTCAAAACAGTGCAGGATTTTTATAACCCTTTGCATTTGTTTTCTTAGGGTTTCCAAATAATACTGCAAAAAGGTTCATGGACTTCTTTCTTTTCGGGTTTAGATAATAAACAGATACTTGCCTAGACAGATTTATTTTAGCTCCTATATACAGGGTAGGTTTTGACCACTGTGGTCAAAGACACTACGCTACGTATCATCTAGCGATTTTAGCGATATGAGGAGCGATATGGCGCACGCGACTCTCAGCGGCTCGCGCACGCTTGTCAATGTGTGAGTGACAGCCTGCCAGCTCGCTTTGTTCTTGTTGATAACTGCCTACTGCCATGCGTACTGCGCTCGCGATTAATGTTTCTCCTACCGCCACAGGCTACTTATTTTAATAATTAAAGTTTTTAAAGTGTAATGCTATAACTAAAGCTTAAATATTTTACTACCCCAACATTGCGTAATAACTACGCACGTTATTCGAGTTTACATAATGATATATAAGTACATGATATATCAACTCGAACCTACGACCTACGGGTTACTAGAAGTCACCACTAAGCTGTCATCGCTTCATGCACAGTTAACGAAGTGTAGTGCTAGCATTAAAACTTTATAGGGTTTTTAAAAGATAGTAGTAAAAGTAAGGATGTAGAGCGCTGGGAAAATTTACCCTTTTGTGACGTAATACCATAATTAAACTAGGTTAGCTTACAAATAAAATGTCGCACAGAATTTATTTATCTACCTTATACCAAATCTACGTAATATTACAATTTATCTAGCAACAAAACACCCTAAACTACAAAGTTAAGCTAAACGAATTGAAATGTTTGTCAACATTTGGGATAGTTCGACCATTAGAGGCGGAATTAGTTCAACTTTGGCCCCTTTGCTCAGTTTACCTGCAACCACAGTCCCTATAGTCTGTAGATTCTCCCAATATACGAATAGACAGGATGATAATATGTCTGTATGTACTTTGAATTTTACAACGAAACTTAGTTGACCTTATATAATTTTTATTTCATAATCAGTAACTTCTGAAAGATTTCGATTACAATTAATTAAAGTAGCGTTTAATCTTGAAGTAATTTTTATAGAACTCCCAGAAAGAACCGGGGACAAAGCTTGTTTCAATACGTGAAATAATTTATGTCTAGTTTGGTCTGGGTTTAATTTAAAGTTAGTCTAGGTCATGATTTTAAATTAAATCAGTAGCCTTGTGCAAGCATTCAGTTAGTTCGTTTGAAAAGCAACTCATTAGAATTCTCGTCTGCGAATATACCTAATCTGTCTGATGCAATAATTTGAAGAGGTTCCCGATAAAGCCATATCATAAAGCCTCTTGCAAACCTCGGACAATTAATAATTCCATGAAATTAATACTGATACACCATACCTATATTGGTAGTTAAGCTTGGGAAACTGCTAGTGCTGGAAGTTTGAACGCAATTAAACATACCTATACCTATTTGTGCCGTTATGCTATTTTGTTGAAGGGTTTGTTGGATGGTGAAATTACAAGCACATGAGGCTTATTGAGCTCGTACAGACGCAAGCGTTTTCTTTCAGCTTGTTATCACAGAGGTTATTGCAATTTGGATTCTATTGGTAATTATAATTATGCTTATTTTTACATTTCTTAGCGAAAGTCGCGTATACGCAACATACGCGCAACGCCCATGCGATCTGACTTCGTTGCTTCGCGTACATACGAGATACATTGCCTTGCACGTCTCTGATTGGTGGCTATGAAGATCGAGACGAGAACGATAGGCTCTTCCACAAGAGTGACTCATTGTCATAAAATTCAAAAGTCTAATTTTTATTTAATAGGATACATAAAATGATCACTTTAAAACGCCAAACTTAAGACTAGCGACGCCTGTTCCAACCTACTTACGCCGGCAAAAGAACAGGCAAGAAACGCCCGCAGGTAATTTTTTGGGCGCGATCACATTTACAATTTTTATCTTTATCTTTATTTTTATAAACAAGATGATACATCTCGTACATCGTTGTATGATGGTTACTGCTTTATATAAAGTGGAAACTTGTTCTGTTAACTGTTTGGAAAAAACCTCTACCTCAGTGATAAAGGTCGTTGAACTTGAATCGTATTAAGTAGTGATAGGTTACGCAGTGGTCGCGCCAAATGAGCCCATACATCAAAAGTGACAGTAACTTCGAGAACTTCATTAATATACCTACTCGTATCGTATCTACCTACATAAAATATATGCATTAAGACAATTACACATTTTGCGTCATCAAAATACCTCGGAGCCGTTTTAAACGAGGCATTCTCTTATAGTAGAGTAATAAACCGAATTTAATTAATTTTCCTCTTATTTCGAGCGGCGAGTATGGAATATTAATTAAATGTACACACTACGAAGGCTAATCATGAGAATGTCCATATTACTTATTAAATAAAGATTTATTACTTCAAACTAAAAATAATATACCATAACAAAGAAATAAAAACAAATAAACCTAAACTAATAACTAAAATACATTATTAAAAGAAGTCCCTTTAGGCAAGGTACCGAAGATACTGGCAGCGTTCCCCCTTTGGATGGCTAGACTAATTCTTTGTCCGAGGTAGCTGCCAGCTCTTCGGTCTCCGGTGATGTGTGTCCGGTGTGTGTGTATTAAATTAAATTAACAAAACGGGAACTGCAGTCACTCTAATAGTAGCACGTACCGTGTTCAACACTAATGCAACATTATAAGCAGGTACACTTTGTTGCTAGTATGTTATGGTTATTCTCATTAACTATTAACACTTTAAAAACAAAATAAATCTAAACCACAACTGCTTCAGCTACAATGCTGCAGATAGACACACTTTTCAAGCTTATATATCTTATAACACAACTCTTTTTGCATCAAGGATTGATAGAATATAGCCTATGTAACTTATGAGAAGTATAGCTCTCTGTCGGTGAAATTCTTTGTAGAATCCGTTCAGTAGGTACCTAAGAGATTTGAATCGAGTTGCGAGTGACTTGTGTAAAAATGGTAATGTCATCGTAAGCAAAAAACGTGCGAGGAAGCGGGTAGATAGATACGTCTGCCCGTTATAACATCAACAATCCTACCCGCAGAAACTTTTAGTATTCTCGTGATCATGGCGCTTGCAACAGTGCCGAAATATCGAGAACTCAAACAAAAACAAATACATGGTAATTATCCCGTTATAAAACCTAATTCTAATAGTAGGTACCTACTTCTAGAGATTAATTACCTCTTAGGTTGTTATTCTAAAATGACGCTCAAGCGATGATCAGTACTTAAGCACAGACTTGACGCGTCATGCAAATATGTCACTTATTCGCTACTCAAGTATTGATCTACACTTGAGCGTCATTCTGGAATACGGGCCTTAGATATACAAATGGCTTTACCTATTTTCTATTACTCTAAATTACTCAGATTACCTTGTCTATTAACCTGAGGTAGATAAGTAATGTTACATGTTATTATTTCTCCCATGACGTCGGTCGTACGTACAGTGAGTGACGAAATCAAATTCAATTTCCCAAATGTGTACTACATTAGCAATGTTTGGAGTTTAAATGCTAAAGCAAATTAGAAAATGTATTTATTTATTTATTATTTATTTGAGCATCAACACAATGTACATTAATGTAAATTAAAAAAGTAAAAAAATCATGGATTTATTGATATATGCCTTTGCAGTTATAGATGCAGACTGCTTGCATGTACAATATGGCGGCGATTCAATTCAAATTGTTCGTGTTCAACTACTTTTGTCGTTGACTGTACAATGCTATTGAATTTCCCGCGGCGGCCACTAGACTCATCGCGCCTGTCGGATCCCTGTCCTCTTATAGCCCAATACTATAGTAAAAACAAAGGAGTAGCACTTTTATCAAACAATAGAGGCGCACCTCGCCCGTCACCCGCATTTTATTCTATTTACCCGTAAATCTGTAAAACTCCATTTTGCCTAGACTACGCTTTGGAATACTGTTTTGTTTGTGTTGATTTTTTCATTGTTTAGAAAAGTGATGAAAACATTGTGGGGAAACTGGCATGTCCAATAACCACCTCTTTCAAGGGCCCGTGACATCTACCGAACAGCACTGGGCCAGCGTGGTAGAATATGGCTCCTACTCTCTCTGATAGGCTGATGATGATGATAATACTTTTAACCATTAAAGGTGAAAGTGTTGCCAATGTTGATTTCTATTGTAAATTTGATTTATTGAAAAATATGTGCTGATGTTATTAAATTTCCTCATAGTGAAAGAGCGTAGAGGAAACGTAAAAATCATCGTTTTTGGTATTTCGTTGCTGGGTTATTTGCCACACTTCAACAAGACAATTTTCTAATAAAATAACAATTTTATTGTAGTAAGGTACGACTAAAAATTAACCAACTGTGTCTTTTTTGCTATGGCAATAAATTCCACATAGATCCAGTATTAACTCGAATAGGTATTTTATTGTTTTCAGGGGAAAGAAAGCGCAGGGATTTTTGCGGATACCAGTAGATATTATTGAAAAGGGGCTGGGTGGGGTAGGAAAGCTTTAGATGTGTCGGGCTTGGAGATTAATTTCAATGAGGGACAGTAGAAATGGAAGGTTCTACCGTATCTTTCTATATCTCTGTTTTACAGATTAATGTTTTTTTAAAGATGTTCTTAACTTCACTTGTTTTTGCATTTTTATTATATTTTATTATAGAGTTGCGTTTGACTATGTTAATGTTTCGTGTGTTTTCAGTCCAGGCGAAGTGTGACGCCATCTTCGACCACATACATACGGCACAGTCAGCGACAAAAGTAGCTGATCAGACTCGAATTCAAAATGTGTTTTAGATCAGTAGTGTTTGTTTTTTTTTACCATTTACAAGGAAAAGTGTGACCACAGCACATCTGATGTTAAGTGATGATGCGGTCAAAAATTGGTATTTAAGATTAGGAAAAATTTTCATTGTTCAGTGACTTTTGTCGTTGACAGTAGGTGGTACAGTCAACGACAAAAGTCGCAATAACTCAATTTCCAACTACCAACATCATCTGAAACATCAACCTTTGACCACATCACTTAAAATCAGGTCTATTGTGCTGTGGTCAGAGCGCTATCTTGTAAAATGTAAAAAACCTACGCCATACTGATCTAAAACACATTTAGAGAATCCAGTATGATCAGCTACGTTTGTTGCTGACTGTACCTGCGTCAAAACCGGTGCGGTCTAGTTACTTCTTCTTCTTCCTGTGGTGCCTTCTCCTACTGGAGGTCGGCTATCATTAGGGCTATCCTAATTTTGGATGCTGCTGCTCGGAACAGGAATCTTGTGCTTTTTTTTGAACCAAGTCCGGAGATTTTTGAGCGAGGTACGTCTTTCGACGACCGATGTGGCGCAATGGGCGGATAGCCGACTGTGAAGCGTGAGGTCGCGGGTTTGATTCCCGCTACAGGACAAATATTTGTGAATTGAAAAAAATAGCGCAAGTATTTGTTCTGTGTCTGGGTGTTGTGGATCCCCGATCCCCGTAGTTTCTGATACCCTAGATACTGGAAAACCTAGTTAGGGGTCATAGTCTATGTATGTGATTATGCGGGCATTATTTATATTGTTTATTCTTCCAGGTTTTCTCCTTCCTTGGATTTTTCTCTGCATGATAAGCTGGAGTAGCTGGAGTAGCTGTCTAGTTACTTATAAACCTATAATAGTTAGATAACTTGTAAGTCGACTGACTCAAACAGATGTGGGCACTCATTGAACCTGAGTTCTGAGAAGAAAACTTCAGTAAAGTTCCGCTTGAATGCTCGGGGTCACACGCAGCAACTTAATTAGGAATCTCTAGAGGCGCGGAAGCGAACTAACTTATTAGGAAAAATGTTGTTCTAACCTTGTTCTAGAAAATGATGAAAACGTTTCTATAAATTTTATTTTCTGTGTTTTCACAGGTAAAACTGTATGAAAGAGTCGATGGCAGTTAAAGGTGTTAAAGAAACCGTCAGTTTGTTTACAGTATCTATCTAAGCATGATTAAGAGAACTTAGCATGTCATGGCGAACACGGCGTGATGATTCTGATGATAATACGTGCTATTTAGTACGGTGTAGACAAAGTTTCTTTCATTTATCGAGCAGAGTGACGAGACGAGTAAGTCGCCAGATAATAAGCATAACTTTATTATCATCAGCGTGCGTTCTTATCCAACTAAGACCAGCCACTCGGTGCAAGTCGTCGCTCCTCCTTGTCGCAGAGCATGCTATACTACGTACTCAAGAACACTACCAACGGTTCTATGGCTTACATGACCAATCCTTTGCCACTTCAGCTTGCTAATTCTGTGAGCTATGTCGGTGATCTTAGCATTACTTACTTCCTTTTATCCGAGTTAACAGCTGTAACTGCGCCCCCCCCTCTCTCGACTACATTCACCTCTCCTCGCCTAAGTAAATTTTTGGTAAATTGCTGTGAACCACTCAAATACTGAATACGCCTATGCGCTAGTGCTGTACTGAACGTATGTACCTCTTACCCAGTAATATCTGTCTATAATGTTTGTACAGACTAAAACCCACATATAATTTGATTTCACACGATTTTTCAAGCAAAAAGCAATGCTTCATTCCATTTGTAATGTTAACTTAAAGTACCTACTGTTACAAACAGTGAAACCTCAATGTAAAAAAAATATTATGCAAAACACGCACTGAAATACGAAATTTTGTAAAAATTTCCTTTCAGAAGCTTTATCGAACTTATTTCCTTTTGCTAAATTTGATTTTAAAGATAGGAAAAATAAGGAGCATTTCAAGGAGCGCGAACATACGATTCAAATTGTATAAAAGCTCTTCGCAAAATTGATACTTGAAATCGTTGTACACGCTTTTGACGTTTTCTCATTTTGTTCCAAGCAAGCAACGTGGGGAAAATTGCTTACTTACCTTAAATTAATTTCTCCATTACACAGCGGAAATGAAAAGATTGCTTTTCATTTTTCTAAACTTTCCTACTGTATTAGTTTTTTTACTAACTTTTAAAAGGAGGAGACGTACCTGCTTTTGAGCAGGTACGTCTCCTCCTTTTTTGTCTCCTCCTTTTTTCCTCCTTCCTCCGTTTGTTTTGCTGTTTGTATCTTAAACCTGAAGAACAACAAAACTTTTTTCTTTTTCCAGGGTAGCATCATCATCATCATCATCAACCAGAAGAAGTCCACGGCTGAACATAGGCCTCCCCCTTTGAACGCCACCATAAACGGCTATTAGCCATTTGCATCCATCGGCTCCCTGCGACTCTTACAATGTCGTCGGTGCACCTAGTGGGGGGCCTACCTACAGAACGTCTTCCGGTTCGTGGGTAGCGGGGTAGGGTAGCGTTTGACCATAAATCACCTGATGCTAAGTGACGATATTGTTGAAGATGGCATAACGCTACACCTAGACTGGGAACTGGCTCTCAAGTGAGGTTGACGGAACACACCGATAGGTGCTTGGCGACAGATTTATGTTATTGAGTGACGAGATGTTCAAGTCCACACCATTTGTCACATTTCTTTAAAAATCAAAATGTAATCCTAAGTACCTACACTTCTGAATATTTTTTATAACTGCATTGCGAAAAGGTGGACTTAAATTTAATTCCTTCAAAGAAAAGTCCATTTAGTTTCAGAAAAGCTACCTCTGGAGATAAGTCTTGGGTTTTCTAATACCAAGTCCAGTTGTGTAGGCTCAGGTAGCGCTGATTAATTAATTACCTGCACGTACCTTGCTGGGCTGGTGTTGCCAGAACGATGGATTTACCTTTCATATGGGAAATGAAATATATAAAATAAAATACTTGACTATCGAAATACTGCTTTAGCTATATATTTATTTATTCAACAATCCCACATCGTTACAGAGTCCCACAGTGTTACAGGGTTTTGTAATATTACAACTTTTAATCGTCCTACAGGTTATCATTTGACCAGTTTGCAATCCAGAGCCACCTTTGACCACATCGTCAATTAACATCACGTGATTTATAAACTAAGTCTATATAAAAAATCTGGTAACAGAATAACAAAGTTATTGTTGCCTTTATATAATGTCCTTACATGATATAAAAGACATCACTGTTCCACCTGTCCACCTTTTTATTACTGAAATAGGCGATAAACTTCATATATTTCAAAAAAATTGAAGCGTCGAAAAAATAGGAAATTTAATTCGCAGTTTAAAGTTGAAGCCTGGCAGCACCGCTGCGGGCTACACACATTAATTATTAACAACGTGATAAACCCACCTTTTACATGATCCTTTTAATTTCGTTAACAAATGCGCATTTTGATTTATTTCACATTCGATTTTAGGAGTTTAATCAGGATTTAGGATGGTCAAAAACAAATACATGCTTATGCTTTTAGTCCTACATAAACTTTGCATTTATAATGTAAGATTTCAGAAAACCATAAACAAAAAAGTCATACATTTATTATAACCAATTACTGTGGCCAGATGTTTTACCCGCGTGGGGATTTTCATGCATTTTCCGGGATAAAAAGTAGCCCGGGTCACTCTCGGGCCCATAAACTATCTCTATGCAAAAAGTAACTTCGTTTTGTTGCTCCGTTACTGTGAGAAAGTTGAATAAACCGACCAACATACTTTGGTATTTTTATTTTCTTAAAAAAGTTGGAATGAATTATTAAAAAAAAATGTTGTATTTTTTCATAGTACTAGTTTTTACCTATGCAAAAGTTTTGGTCTTATCCCTATATACTCGTAGGTTCACTGCAAGTAAAAACCACTAAAAAGTGACCGCTGTTTCTCAAATGTACCCTTATTTGAAATACTTCAGGATATTGTACAGACGGGGAAGATATACATTTGTCAGTTGCCTGACGTTAAAACTTTTCAAACCGCAAATCAAATTGACAGAAGAAAACGATCGCATCAATTAAACAAGTCACCTAACTACAATACGATTAGCAATGACATAAATAATTTATAGACTCACGCTGCTTTACTATGTAATCTACTTCCGATTCCAATGCTCGTTATTTAGGACAAATGGCAATACCTACTTGACGAGTGAACGGATTCACTAATCGAGTAAATAAATTAACACTTGTGAGAGAGGTTTAGTGTTGCTAGGTAACCTTCAACGATGAGCAGAGTTAATCCAGGGTATACGCTGTCTCCATTCTAAATTCTACTTAAATATCTTGAGCCATTTCCATGTGAAGAAGTTACAAATATACACACACACACACACACCCACACACACTCACAAATTTTCGCATTTATAATATTACTAGTTGCGCCCCACGGTTTCACCCGCGTCTTCCCATTATCCCGCAGGAACCTTTTCCGGAATAAAAAGTAGACTATGTGTTAATGCAGGGTATAAGCTATCTCCATTCCAAATTTAATTCAGATCCGTTGTAGTTTTTGCGTGAAAGAGTAACAAACATCCATCCATCCATCCATGCTCACAAACATTCACGTTTATAATATAGGAGAGTGTGTATAATTTAAATCGATCCCTTACTACGCACGTGTTAGTTTTGCTCTCTATGGAAATGTATGTGGCATCATCCGCTGCGTCCCACGGAATCGGTATGCATAAAATGCGTAGCATATTGACGTCACCAACATATGATTGGCCTTTTCGGATGCGTCGCTCGCATAGCTCACTCCATGCGGAGCACGCTTTACATGCGGCACATGGTGGGTGGCAACGGGTGGTGGTGGGGTTAGAGGGAGACCTAGCGTCGCCAATTAGACTAATATAGAAACGCAAAAGTTTTTTTTCACTTCTTACAGGGTAGCGTTTGACCACTAGTCGCCTGATGTTAAGTGTCAATACGGTCGAAGATAGCGCCACGATACACCTGGATAGAGAACTGAGTTTGTGTGTGAATGTTTGTTACTTCTTCATGAAGAATCAGCTCAACGAATTTGAGTGTAATTTGGAAGGGAGATAGCCTATACCTTGGATGACACGTTTGCTATTTTTTATCCCATTTCCTGCGGGATTGCAGGAATAACGCGGAGCACAGCAAGTATCACAAACGTGACTTGCTCGTCTGTTCACTCAGTTGCATAAAAAAGTATTTATAGACATAAAAAGAACACTTCATCACAACAGTGCTAAAATTTTCTCTGCAACTTCAGAAATGTAAGTTAAACGAGAAACGACATTATAAATGGTCGCCAGTGAGATCTCTAAACATAATACTGTGTAGTTTCGCACAAACTAGTTCATTCGCTAGAGACGGGTGCTACTTATGCGAAAGAGTAATAAAATACATCTCATTTTTTTTACATGTATTTTACGACCCGGTGAAGTTTGTAGCACATCAAATTGATTTGATTGTAACCCTTCAGCGATAAGCAGCGATTCCCATGCAAAATTATCGACCAAAATAAGATTGCCTCTATATGTGCTCATCATCAGTTGAAAACTGTGTAGTTGTGACAGATTTCAATATACTACAATAAATACACCAACAACACAGTGTCACTTCACTTTTATCACCAATACGAGTATACTGGATAATATGTATATGGTGTGTATATACACCATATACCATATGTGATGTATGAATAGATATTCACTGCGTCCAATGCTCTTAAGCTGGTATTTTAGAATGACGCTCAAGGAATGATCATTTGACTCTGTCATTTCATACAAATATGATAATTGATCGCAACTTTTAGGTGCGCCAAACTGCGCAGCCTAAGCTAGCGTACAGACTTAACCATACCAGTAAGTAGTCACGTAGGTTAGGGTTTTCTTCAGCGAATGGCAGTGCGGTCACAAAGCAGACTGTAATGTGCCTTTTTGAGACGAATTTACAGCTTTAAAATGCGGGGTCATTTTCCTATCCACACTAGTATTATAAAAGCAAAAGTAACTGTTTATCTGCTTGTTTGGTACCGATTTTGATTACATTTTGTGTGAAGATTCAATCAACAAAAAAAAGATTGTAACTGTGATCGCGCCCAAAAAATTACGTGCCGTTTTTTTGTCGGCGCAAGGGAGTTAGCCAAGCGTAGTTTTAAGTTTGACTTTGTAAATTGATCACAAAGTCATGTTGCTTATTAAATATATAACAATTTATGATTTAAAGTGATTTGAACCGTGAAGAAAGTGAAACTGCGAGGAGCAGCTACTTTAAATGTGAATTTTAATCATCCTTTCTACACACCATCTGAACATTGTTTAACGTGAAGCAGTTCCAAATTTCCAGGAAATAAACTCTTTGACTTATCATATACCATTCGCCAGTACTGTTTACACAGCTTATGAACATTTTCCTCGCTCATTAATTCCCAAATGCGAGTTGTATCCGACGCGCTCGATTTGCGGCCATGATTGAATTATTCACACGGCGGCGACGAAAACATGACGGCCTCTAGTGCACAGCGCGCAACGCTTTGATACAATAATTGTGCACTGGCCCTAACTAATGACGCGGTCACAAAGGGAAATCCGATAAATGTCACAACCTCGGAATGGGATTTAGATTCTGTCGGAACATGTTTCGTGCCGTGTGTTCCGACTCTATTGATTTAGGAAGTGATTGAAACCGTATTATTTATTGTTAGAAACTTTGTAATCAAAATTGTAACATGAGTTAAAGATCGATTTGCATCTATACAAAAAAAAAATTGCCGTGTATGTTTTTAATTTCAAAATATAAGCTTTTTACTCAATGTATATAAAAGTATGCGAAACGTCCTCCTCCCTTCTAATTGTGCTGTGCCCGACGGGGCCCATACGGAGTAGATATATGTACCTACTTAAATACTTAAATTTACTTAAATTTATAAGTTTTATACCTACCTTTGTACAGTATGGTTTGCATTAAATAAATATTTATTTATTTAATCTAATTACAGCTATTATTACAGGCATATCCTAATATGAATATGGGTCGCATCTGTTCTAAATGTGGACGAGCCTGCCGTTCTCATATTGGTCTGTATAGTCACCAACAAAAGTGTCCATAAAACTTCACTGAAGCGGTTTGAATCGTCTGTCGAAGACGTCTTATGCCATGATGTATGAAAGAAGATACAGAAGCCTACATAAGACAACAAAATATTTATACCATTTTTGTATGTTTATCTGTCTGTTTGTACCGTCTAATCTCTGGGCAGCGCAATAAAAATTAAAACCCGTCGATGAAATTTGATTTGGAAATGATTCAAACCCTGAGGAATTGACATAAATTACTTTTTATCTCGATTAACTGTAGTCAGCTCGGGTAAAACCGCGACACAGCTAGTCTCACATAAGATTATGGCTTATTATTTGAAAGCATTATGACACCACTTTGGTTTAACGCACACTTCCTTCCCTTATTAATAACACGAGTTGCTCTCGACCTGCTCGATTTGCGTCCACAATAACGGCATAATCGTAAAAGCCCTTAATGCAATGGCCTCAACACACGACGGTCACAAAGGGAAATCCGATAAATGTCACCTCGCCACGGGATGTGGACGGAACATGTTTTGTTTTCGGATTGGAAAAATAACGATGGAAGGGCTGCGTTGGCAGTTGTGATCGTAGAATGCAACACTTTTTCTTTTTCACTTCCTACAGGTATTCGTTATCAGTGCACAACAAGCTGCTCTTATACAAAAAAGTCCTCATTCATGCCAGTATTAACGTACGGTATACAGCTACGGGGTTGTACCTACCAAAAAATCAATACATTGATGGTACAAAGATTCCAGATAAAGTACTCAGAGGTGAACGTGAACGCACCCTGGTACGTTAGAAATGACGACCACCATCGGGACATCAAAGTGGACATGGTCACAGATATTGTTAAAAAGTATGCTGAAGCTGACGAACAAAGGCTTCATCACCATGTGAACATCGAGGCTGTCCTGCTCCTCGACAACACGGACATAGTGAGACGACTAAAAAGGACG
The DNA here is from genome assembly GCA_931315375.2 of Opisthograptis luteolata. Taxonomy (NCBI): domain Eukaryota; kingdom Metazoa; phylum Arthropoda; class Insecta; order Lepidoptera; family Geometridae; genus Opisthograptis; species Opisthograptis luteolata. The sequence goes on along the minus strand of OV928049.1, from coordinate 7,126,365 downwards.
AAACCTTTTGAGTTAGTTTATCTGAGAGCAAACAATACGTAATTCAGTGCGTGCTACCAGTAAAGAACACAAAAACAAAGTTTCTTCCCCTTAATAGAAACAATAAGAAAAGTGCTAATGGACACATTCTTAGTTAGACGCTACCTAGTAACCTATGTTATATTTAAATTATTTATTAGCCATTATAGGCTAGATTGTAATACTATAGAAGTATCCCCAAAGAAGTAGAAACTTCATTTAAAAAAACAACTTCTTACAGGTAGTGTTTGACCACCAGTCACCTAGGGCTCCCTTCTGCTAATCAATAGGAATTTATGCTCGGCCCATAATGGCTGATTTTGACACTGTTGGTAGTGTAAGAATAAATTCTTAATTGTTCATATTGCTTCAACTGGTGATTTTAAGTGACGATGCGGTCGATGGTGGGAACTGGCTCTTAATTGGGGCTGCCAGAACACATTAATAAGTGCTTGGCGATAGGTTATTGAGGATGGTAGTTAACCAGGTAAGCACTAGAAAGTGCTCTACCATCATGCTATGGTTTTTAATAAGTAATTTTTTCTATTTATAAATCTTTTCTTATTGTTGATCAATACATCTCCAATCCCTTTGTTTGACAAAACAAAAACAAAACACTGTTCATATTTAATGATTCAATACTAATTTTAAATTGTGAAAATAAGTTTAAAAATATCTTCGTTATATCAAGTATACTATAGAAGTTAGAACACAGATACAATAAATCTAAATCGTTGTCGTTGTATCAGTCCACTGCTGGACATAGACTTCTGCCAAGGTACGCCACTGAGCCTAGCCTTCGGCACTTCTCATCCAAGTACTGCCAGTCAATCGGTGCAAGTCGTCGCTCCACTTTGTCGCAGGGCGTCCTATACTACGTTTGCAAAGTCGCGGTCTCCACTCAAACATTAGAAACCTTTAAATAAATGTTATATCGATAGTTTGAAATTTCAAACTTCGAAGTGTATAAAACACAGCAATGCTTCAAAATGCAAACCAACAAATCCGTTTTGATTACTATCCGAAAAAAAATCGAACAAAAATCTGAGTCCGAAATTGCAAAATTCATTGTTCAAGCAAAGTTTGTGGTTCGCTTGCAGTGAGATTATTTTTTCCTTTCTTTCTGCGGTTTAATTCTCTTCGGTTCGTACGTCAAATCGTTCCAAAATGTGAGTTTTGGTCCGGAGCCAGTTTCCTAAGAGTTTTATATTTCACTTGTTCTACATACTAAACTCGCCTTTGTATTTTATTGTGCTTTGTATTGTGGGTCCGTTCAACGTTTAGATAACTTAAAAGTTTGCCTGTCACTAACTTGTTATTTTTAGAAGTCACCATATATCTTTTAACCACACGTCACCCAATGTTATGTGCATCGACCGATGTACATTGTACCTACTCCTTGTTTAGTGTGACTATCTATACCAGAAAACAATTGAAGTATCAGTACCAGAGTGTGAATTCAAAACTCAATATAATTATAAATAATGCTTAATCATGTTTGTTTAGTTTCATATACGAGTATTAGTTTAGTTCTTAGTATTTAGTTTAACTTTCTGTCTGTATTTATTTTATTGTTAATTTTTTGTTAAATAATATTATAAAATTCTTTCAGTAATGTACTTATTTTTTTTAAATTCACATTGCGCTTAAAATAAAATTACTATACGATAAATAATAATAAGATATTATCAACATCGTAACAACGAGAAAAGTGTTTAAATGATTTGTGTCCTGAGCGTTTCCAGTAGAACATATCATAACATACATTTCGTTGGTGCATAAAGAGACTTGATATCTCCTCGTAATATCATAGGGTGACAATCGTTTCATTGCTGCGCAGGCTTACTTTTTTTAGAAGTTTAAAAATAAAAAAAATCAATAAGTAACTGAACTAAATGTAATAGAAACGCTATGCTTACCATCATGCAAGTTCCACGCTCAGCTACATAAAACAACACTAGGTTTACATTAACATTCTGTCATCGTGATAAAATTTTAATGTTACCTAGAATAATATGAAATTAATTATTAATTTTAACATACTGCGAAATGGAACGAATACAAAATATCATATTTTATATCGCAACCAAAATACATTGTTAATTTTATGACGTGTCATATTGAAATTGAATTTCAACTGGACACTTTTGTTATTGCGACATTTAATTTTGTTTATGGCTTATAAAGAATGTTAACGTTAAATTAAATATTGGTCAAATGTCAGAAATAGTAATTTGCCTCGCGGCTTCACCCGCGTGTAAGTAGATTTTTTCTTTACAAACTTTAAAATCCATTTGACACCCAATAGGTGAATTAAAAAAAACTTTTCTTACTCCACTCCTTAAAAAAAATCGTTATGGATATAAATAACAAAATAAAAATAGTTAACTAAACCTTAAAATGTAAAATAAAACTACCTATCAAACTAAACAAACTACTTAATCTAATAAACCACTACCAGTTGGCAACGTTCCCAAAATGCTGGCCGCATTGCCGCGTTGAACAGCAGTGCTTATTCTTTGCGCAAAATAACTGTCAGCATTTTGGTCACGGGTAGCATCGACCAGTCGCTTCGATATATCATGTTGCTTCGGTATATTATACATCAATTTCGCAAAAATACATTACACCTTAAAATAAATTTCATTTTTCTAGGACTTTGTTCCCAGTCAGTCAGTCTGTCACGGTACCGTTTCAGAATAAAATAATTGCACAGTTCAATATTGAAGAAAAGATTTGAAGAAGCCAAATTGGAACATGTTAACGCGGGATTGAATCATTCAGAACGTCTCCAGAGATTGCTTTCGACGTCATTGAACCGTCTAATTCTTCCAAAACATCAGGGCTTAGGATAATATTCTGAGCACAAACGAGTTCGTGTGAGCAATGCTTGTGTGCTATAAATCCTCGCGCTTTTCAGTTGAAACCACCATTACCGCCAGTTGAAGTCGGACTTTTAATTAAAACTGAACAATTATGTCGATTGCGGCTGCACGCAACGCCACCTTGCCAGGAATTTAACGTGTTGCAGAATTTTTATAAAATTAATTTCTGCATTAAAAACCGATCTTTTAGTTGGGAAGTTAATGTGGTTTTTGATCACGAATTGGTGGAACAAATGTTGCGTGCGAGGCGAAAGGTCCGAGATAATTGGTTTATCATGCCACTGGGCAGATATCTTGCAAAACTTACAGAAAATTAAACACTATTATGATTACGATGATACCAAATAATTTGATGAGAGATATATGTACTCAATAATGATTATTTATTATTGACCAAGTCAATCAATTAGCGATAAGAATAAAATTGTACATGTGATCGTGCCCAAATAATCACCGGAAGAGCGTTTCTTGCCTGTTCTTTTGCCAGTGTAAGGAAGTTGGAACAGACGTAGCTAGTTTTAAAGTGATCACATATTGCATAATTCTACTAAATAAATAATAATAATATAATAGTTTGACTAAATAAATATACTTATAAATAAAATAGCCAATATTTTTTCATTTGTTTTTTTGTATTTACAAGGTAGCGTCTGACCACAAGTTATATAAAAATGAATTTATGATGAGTATTATATAGGCTCGCGCGCATTACATCAGGCCGCGCCACAATATATTACTACATCTCTTTCAATTATTACATGAACGATAGAGATGCAAGATGCGGTGATGCTACCCGTAGTGTGCGTGAGGCTCATAAATTATTTCATAGTCTAACGACTGGTCTCGTAATTGAACTATACAGATGCTGTATGACTATCAATATTAAATTGCGTCGTATAATTAGGTTTCTCGAAGGTTTCGCCTCGTCATTTCAATTTGCGTAACAAACAGACTGTGAAATGTATTATCTGTTCTAGAAAAGAACTTGTCCGGCTGGCGGCCATGATTAATCCATTCAACTCTCAACTAAGTTTTCGTACTGCGTTGTTTTCGAAATTATTATACTTGTTTAAATTGGGTTTATTCTTTGACGCTAATTGAATCACGTCAAAGGGTTTGATGGTTTTATTTTAAGAAATTATTTATTTGTTCAGTAAACTGTACCCCTAGTACAAGTTTTGAAAACGATAAAAGTTTTCGTAAACGTCGACGTTTACCACCGCCGACTTGTCAAAGTGGCAACTCGATCTGCTTAAATTCAAAAAGTAACTAATAACATTGTTGGAATATGATTATAACGATTTAAAATAACCCGTATTAACGATTTCAGTTCCTCCAAATCTCGGTAAGATTCGCTGAAAAAAATATGTACCTATGGATGGAAACGAATACATTTATAGTTTTTGTAAACTATCAAAACCTGTACTAGGGGTACAGACAGCGTTACAAAATATATACTAATTTAATATCTAGGTATTAATAGTTATGACCTTTATATGATAGAAAGATTTGATTTACTTACTATCTTATTAAATTGCAATTACATTGTTTTATATAACATTGCTCTTGTTTTACCTGCATGGTAATAAGCACAGACAACAAATTCGGTCCACCCAACATACGATTACACACAGCGATTTTTATACAACACACTAATATGTATATGCGAGAAATAGTAAGTGAGTGAGTGTATGTTTGTTAGTTCTTCACGCTGTGCTCTATTTAAGTGGAATTTGGAATGTAGATGCCCCAGACATGAGTTCCTGCGGGATAACAGGAAAACAATGAGTGTTACCGCGGGGAGCAACTAGTAAAAAATGTACGCTTTTTTTTGAATAGTGAATAAACGAAATTCCAATGGAAAAAACCCAGATCTTCAGGGTCAATACTTCTACATTTCTACGTGTCAGCGGATTATTGCCAACTTGCTCTAGAAAATACTGCGTTATCTTTCCGACGTAGGGCTGTGATATTTTATGTGCGAACAAAATGCCTTTACCGAGACATGAATATTTTGTTTGCGGTTATGTAATGGGGGATTTGTCGTTTTGTATTTTGCTTGAGAATTTGTATAACGACACGACCCGGTTTTTGTGTTAGGGATGGTTAGAAAATATCATATCATTATATTATTATCTTTTTGGGCGGTAGGTGTGAAAAAAGTAACACTGGTTAAAAAATAGTTCTGTTTAATAATCAAATTAAAATACAAAAAACTTACATACAAATGAAATATATGCATAAATGCATGTATTAGCACCCCCTACCTGCCAATAAGTGTTATCTCCTAACAAGTCAAGCTGTACACTGAGATTTTATCACTTTTCACTTCTTCACCTCACTGTTGAACTATACTGCACAAGATGGACGCCGTACAGGAATCCTTGAATCAGATGATGGAGGTCTTCAACCGGAGGCTAGACACCATTGAAGGGCAGATAAAGACCACACCAACAAGTTCAGACAGTCTGGCTGCAGAGTTCACTTCCTTTAAGGCTTTTGTCTTAATGTCGATGCGGGCTCTGCAAAGTCAGATTGGGATGCTGGCTCAACAGGTCGACCAGGTGGAGATGAGAAGCAGAAGAAAAATTCTCCTATTGCACGGTCTTCCAGAAACACCGCAAGAGGATACATCTGCTGTTGTTGTGAAGGCGATGACGGAACGACTGAAACTGTCTGGTTTCACAGCGAGCAACATAAATAGGTGTCATCGGATGGGTCGCGCTGCTGGTAAGGATAGGCCACGGCCTATCCTTTTCAAGCTCTGTGATGTGGGCCTCCGCGATAAGATATGGGCGACAAAAACCAGTCTGAAGGGTTCAGGTATTACGCTATCTGAATTCCTGACGAAGACGCGACACGACGTGTTCTTGGCGGCTCGTCAACGTTTCGGCGTTACGAAATGTTTCACGAGGAACGGCTGTGTATACGTCCTGTCGTCCGACGGAACTCGGCACCGTGTAAACTGCCTCGGGGACTTTGGCGCAATTAGGCCGAAGGAGGCTGATAAACCGGTGGTTGCGACGAAGGAGGCTGCTGTCGCAGGCCCATCGAAGACGAGGAGAGCTGCCATCTCTAAGAAGTAGTCGGCGATAGGTTGTGATTTGTGTTGTGCCTGGTATTCTTTGCAATTTAATTTCGACTGGCTCATAAAATAGGGTAGGTTGGTATCACTAATGTTTGTTGTATTTTTAACCCACATTTCTTTGTTTTATCTTAACTACCGCCGTATGTTTTATTACTTTTGTTTTGACCTTTGTTGTCAATTTGTCATTGTCAATTTGTCATTAGTGTCAAATTGTCGATGTCACGTAGTTAAATGTCAGATGACTTATGACAGCTAATGTTATGATTTTGCAACCACAGATTAAAACCTGTTGTACTATGCCTACTCTGATCTCAGATAATTTTATATACTTCAGACTACATACATACTACAACATTATTAAATCGTTTGTAAATTCTGAACTGCCAGTCGAACAAATGAACAAATTAACTTCATACTGTTTATTTCTGCTCTGCCAGCGCAACGTTTGTTTTGCTATTTACTTACGATTACTCTTTCTTTTGTTCTGATGTACATGTGCCTATTATTAGTTTGACTTGTGTTTTTTTTTCTTCTTCTGTTATAATATTATTATTATTATTATTCTTTTTGTTTGTAACACGACCGGCAGGTGGACGGAACTGTTGCATAAAAGTACCTACTTAGGTATACCAGGATATATTTATATATTATCTATCTAATATTTAGATATATTTATTCTCTTTATTTTAATTTTATTCTTATTATATAGTTTGTATTATATTCATATATATCATATTTAATTATATTATATTATTATACAAAATACACTTTTTTTTGTATTGTTATAATGTCATGTAATAGCAGTAATGATGATAGTTTTGAATTTGTTTCCTGCTCGTCATCAGTGTCTGATGCCAGTACAGGTAGCTTTAGTAGCATGCCCACTCTGTCTGATACTATTGATTCACTGCTGTGTGACTGTCCTAAAAACTTCAACGTCCTACATATAAATGCTCAGAGCATTCCGGCTCATTTTCCAGATATGCTTGCTTCTTTTGAACATAATAATATTCACGCCTTATTAATCTCCGAGTCTTGGTTAAAACCATGCCTCCCTTCTTCCTTGTATTCATTGCCAGGTTTCCACCTAATACGGAATGATCGTACTGGCGGTGGCGGGGGCGGCGTGGCTATATATCTCCGAGCACACTTTCCTTACTCTATTGTTAGTATATCAGCTCAGCCGCCCCCCGCAGCTGCCGGTGAGCATCTTTTCATCGAGGTCGTCCTGCACCACACTAAACTGCTTCTTGGGGTCTACTATTGCCCTTCTCTTCGTATCAATTTCTTTTCATCTTTCGAGTCTCTCTTAGAAGACTTTTCATCTACTTATGACCATACCATAATAATGGGTGATTTTAATACGTGCCTACTTAAACAGGATTTCCGCTCCTCTAATTTTGAATCCCTAGTTAGGGCTAGCAACATGGCCATTCTTCCACTCAATGCCACGCACAACTTTCCAAATTCAACTCCATCTCTTCTTGACTTAATACTTGTGTCGTCTCCAGATCATGTGGGTAAGCATGGTCAATGTGCGGCGGATGCTTTTTCCTACCACGACCTGATCTATCTTTCTTATAAAATCCGACCGCCTAAAGCTAAGCCGAAAGTTCTTCTGCAGCGCAGTTTTGGTAGAATGGACCTGGATAGACTGCGAAGTGATGCGCAAGAACTTGATTGGTCTATCGTTGTAAACGCTGACACAATAGACGATAAAATACACGGTTTCAATCAAACTCTGTTAGAACTTTATGACATTCATGCCCCTCTTCATACGGTCAAAATTAAACATGCACCAGCCCCATGGCTAAATGACGAAATAAAAATTTTAATGCACAAAAAACTTGTAGCTAAAGCCAAGCTCAAATGTCGCCTTTCAGATGAGAATAAGGAAAAATATACTGCTCGTCGTAACGCCTGCAATAGAGTGTGTAGGGATGCACAGCGCCGTCATATCCATAACTCTGTTGAAAATGAGGATCCTGCCAAAGTTTGGCAGTTTCTTAGGTCACTAGGAGTTGGTAAATCTCGTCAGAATAATATCCCCAAAAATTTAAACGTTGACCTACTAAATCAGCACTTTTCCTCTTCCTCCAATTTTGATGGACCCACTAAGGCAGCCACTTTAAACTATCTTGCGTCTTTACCACCTCCTCACCACGCTTCTTTCTCTTTTGAACAATTTTCCGATTGTGATGTTAAGAAGAGTATCCAGTCCATCTCATCCAATGCTGTTGGTAGTGATAGCATCAGTCGCAAGATGATTATACCCATACTTGATGAAATTGTTCCAGTCATCCAATATATCCTCAATTTCTCCATTTCCACAGGAACTTTTCCTGTAATATGGAAAAAAGCTCAGATAACTCCTCTTCCTAAAAAATCCAACCCATCTACCTTTTCTGAGTATCGCCCTATTTCCATTCTTCCTTTCCTATCAAAAATATTAGAACGCCTCGTCCACCAACAACTCTCATCTTTCCTTATTAGAAATAGCCTTCTTAACCCGTTCCAGTCCGGTTTTCGCCCAGGTCATAGCACTGTTACAGCGCTGACAAAAATCACTGATGACATCAGGTATGGCATGGGCAATAGAAATCTTACTGTGCTTTCACTACTTGACTTTAGCAATGCCTTCAATAACGTTGACTTTGACGTTCTGCTTGGACTTCTGCGCTCTCTTAACATATCTCCAATTGTGATTGATTGGTTTAGTAGTTACTTGAATGGACGCCGGCAGCGTATTCGCATAGATGATACCTTTTCCTCCTGGTGTAATATCTCTGCTGGTGTTCCTCAGGGCGGCGTGCTATCTCCACTCCTTTTTGCAATTTTTATAAATTCTGTCTCCCAACAATTATCTTCTTCCTACCACCTCTATGCAGACGACCTACAGATCTATACGCAGGCACCGCTGGAGCAGCTGCACGCTGCGATCAATGTCACGAATAGTGACCTCCAGCGTGTTCGAGACTGGAGTAGATCATTCGGCCTTACTGTGAATCCAGCTAAAACACAGACCATTGTTATAGGTAGTTCACGTATGATCTCAAAAATTGACTGGTTCCGACTTCCACAGGTAATTTTTGATGGTATTCCTATAAACATCAGTGAAACAGTAAAAAACTTAGGCGTACTCTTTGACAGAAATATGTCTTGGGGACCTCAGCTGGCAGAAGTCAGTCGTAAAGTGTTTGCCTCGGCGGCTTCTCTCAGAAGATTGCGCAACTTCCTCCCTATTGCTACCAAAACTGCTCTCGCACAGTCACTTCTCCTTTCAATACTAGATTATGCTGACGTTTGCTATCTGGATCTAACCGAAGAGCAACTTGACAAACTCGAGCGAATTCAAAACTTCTGCATCCGGTTCATATTTGGTTTGCGCAAATTCGACCACATCTCTGAATTTCGAAATAAGCTCAAATGGTTGCCAATCCGACTTCGCCGGAATGCTCACATTCTCTCCTTCCTCTATAAAATCCTGTTTATTCCCACTACCCCTCCTTATCTTAAAGAACGTTTCGAGTTCCTACATCTCTCCAATCCCCGCTCCTTACGCTCCTCTAATACTCTGCAACTTAAGACTCCTGTTCACACGTCTCAATGCTGTGACAAATCCTTCACAGTTCAGGCTGTTCGTCTGTGGAATACGCTACCTATACCTATTAGGCAAGCTAAATCCCTTGCTATATTCAAAACTATGGTTTTTAGACATTTCCTATCTCTTGAAAAATAATATTTATATAAATTTATGTTCTATAATATTGTATTTCACTATGTTTATGGTATTAATTATTTTAGTTATAATTATATTTTTTAATATGCTTATAAGGTTTATATATATTATTTATTACTTTTATTTTATATGTATGTATTTTGTTTAGGTATATATGATTATCTATTTTATGTAAAAATTAAATTGTGAATATGTATGTTTATTTTTATTACACATTGTATTTCTTTTTATGTACTTCAAATACACCACCAACCGCATTTTATTTCATACAACTTCTGTCCATCCAAAGGTTGTCTGGTAGAAATCGCTCTAAGCGATAAGACCGCCCATTGTAACACTAGTTTTAAGATCTCTCCTTTTATGTTGTTTTATTTTTCTGTTGTTGTGGTGAAACAATAAAGCGTTATCTATCTATCTATCTATCTATTATCAGGCATGTTGCATGGTAGTAGAGAACGCGTGCTATCTCGTTGTGAAGGATTCGAAATTCGATTAAATCTTTTACAGAGTTGAATTGAAGCGATGATGGCTCTGTGGTAGTGACGTCGGCTTGCGATCCGTAGGTCGTGGGTTCGAATCTTACAATGAGTGGTGAAGGAATACATCGTGATGAAACCAAACCATAGCTTGGTAGAGAGAGCATTTTCTAGTGCTCGTCTGGCTAGCTACCATCCTTGTGTTAAGGATCTGTCGTCAAGCACCTATCGGTGTATTCCGGCAGCCCCACTTGAGACTTGCAATCAAACGTATTGCTGTAACTAGTAGTAAAAAAACAATTAATTATGACACATATTACTACTAATATCGACCTATTTTTACTAGACCTTTTTGCCAAATTAAGAAAACAAAACTATGAAAAGTACTGTAACAAATATACAATACCCAGAGTTTATCTAGTATTTCCACTCTTCAACATAAGTTCCGTGGCTTGGAACTTCTACATGAAGACGTCTTTATAATTTAGCCACAAAGTTCAACACTTCCGGTGGTAAAGCTGGCTCGGCAAAGTGCCAAGTATTCCGCCACTGGACTGACCGCAGATCACATTCCTATGGTAACACATTGCTTGCAAACTTGTATGTTGCCGGATTTGAAGAAACTGTCTGTATATAAAATACTCATGTGTAGTGACTATTCATAAAGTAGCTCACAAATTAGACGAGTCAAAACCTAATTGAAGTGATGCTTATTAATTTATGCCGTAGCAGTATTTTTTTCTATCATTGTTTAATGATGACGTGATGATGATGACGTGTATTTTATTACCTTGTATAATAATATAAGTATAAGTATACCTTTTTTATTTAGATAAACTTATATATAACAAGAAAAATATAACATAATTAAACTGAAATATAATATAAAACTTACAATGAAAACTACTTATCAAACTTAACAATATGATAAAACCTATATAATAAAGTCTATACTTACTTTCATTCAATATATAGGTAACTTCATTGGATCGTTTGAACTAACTAAAGAAGGTCTAAAAATAGTTCAAGCTTACAAACTCAACTTTTTTAAACTTCTTACAGAGTAGTTTTAAGATAAGAAGTCACCTGATGTTAAGTGACAATGTAATCGAAGGTGGCACCGCGCTAAACCAATCGCTCTTCGCTCTGTAGAATTTGCTTTCATATTCTACAAAAACTCAATTAATCCAACTTCACAGACGATGCGAGAGAACAGAGGACTGTAGAAAAATATTCTAGCAAACACCCAAAACTAATAATCCGGTATGACGCATAGCCGGTTTAATAAACCGGTATGGAATAGTACAGTCACGAGTCAAGCTCACTTCAAGTTCCGCACACTTCCCGGTCACGTTTTAAGAGCGTTGCAATTTAATTTTAAATTTTCTCCAGTCGTTGCCACTTTCTCAAAAGTGAGGCTACTTTGAAACTTTTGAAGATTTATGCCGCGGAATCAATTTCAATCTCCAATCTTTTGAGATGCACGGAAAAATAGTCTATAACTTATAGAGGAGCCGCGCCCCGTGGTTTCACCAGCGTGGACTACTGTTTATCGCAATAAAAACTGTTTATATCTTCTCCAGGGCTCAAAATTCCTCCACACCAAATTACATCAAGACTGGTCCTGAAAAGGTAACAAACAAACAGAGTTACTTTGGCATTTATAATATTAGTTATGTAGATGGATTTCATTGCGTTATTATATAATATTTGAATTTGGAATATGATACTTATTCTATTGTGTTGATTGGTAAAGCTAGACAGACGCAAACTGAATACACTTCAGCAGAGGGTACAATCAAATATATATTAGACATGAAACATACAAAAACACAAGAAGGAATTCGGAACCAAACAAAAACCTTCCGAAAAATAATCAAACCCATCTCATCACAAGAGTTGGCGCAAAGTAAACAAAGACATTACATAATATAATAAAGGCCGATATACAACACTTCTGTAATTCGTTGTAGGACTCGCTCCAACTCGTTCCCTCCACAATCGAGGGGCATTTAGAAAGCAACCATTTCATTGCAAAGGCTTAAGGTGCTGCTACATTCAGAACAGCGTATCGTATTCACGTACTAAATAGGCATTTCGAGATACGCTTAGCTTAAATGACACGATTAATACACAGCACTTCTCACGCTTTACTTAATCGCGAGGCATTTGGGAAACGGCCATTTCATTGCGAATTAAAGCCTTTGTTCGGGTCCGGTTTGTCGGTGTGAAAACTAACTAGATAATAGGGAGGAAAACTAACGCTTGCATTAATAATTGATCCTGATCCGTTTTTCGCGGTTTTGGATCGATATGACAATCAATATGCCAAGCTTTACCCCCTATAATGACATTATGGTGACATGACATATCAATCCAAAACCGCCAAAAACGGATCAAGATCGATTATTAATTTCAAGCGTAAGTTTTTCACTTTAATTATTCAACATAACATCTGCCAAACTATTGTTTGACAACCACAGCATAACGTCACACAACACTTATATCTCATCGTTCTCTTGATGATGGTTACTTAGTTCACTTCCCCCTTGGAACGCCACTATGAACGGCTATTAGCCATTTGCATCCATCGACTCCGTGCTCTTCTACTCTTACAATGTCATCGGTCCACCTAGTGGGGAGCCAACCTACAGAACGTCTTCTGGTTCGTGGTCGCCACCCAACTCGTTTTATCACCAGCATTTGAATATTTCTGTATCAAAATAATTTGCAAATTGAAAAGACAGCGTTGTTTTACGAGAATCTGTCTTTAAAATTGGCGAGTAAATAGGTCTTGTAAACAACCAATAGCAAAGACCTATTCGTTTCATCACTCAGGTGTATAAAATAAATACTATAAACAATATATCACCGATACGTGAGCATGCTACAAAAATGCTAAAAGTGTGAAAATTAATGTAGCGGCGCCTTTAGTATTTCTCGCGCGTCTGATTTTCAAATTTTATATTTAACGCAATGTTATGTAATTCTGTTACGAGCTTACGGCTGACATGTTTATTTACCAAAAAAAATGTTTCAAATGTTCTTTGTATGTGTAGCTCGCTTTTTTCATTTATTTTCTTGCTGTTACAACTTCGCTGAGATTTTTAACTTTTATATATGGTTTATATTTTCGATGTAAATTGTATTCTTGGGCGACTATAGAAATTCTGTTTCTTTTATAAAATTTTACGAGAATGTGAAAATAGAAGCTTTTTTAGTGACCTATATATTTATTTTGACGGCTTAACCAATACTAATGTTATCATAAATGCGAAAGTAATTCTGTATATATGTCCTGTTCTTTTCGAAAGACAATTACCATATTTTGTATTGTAAATTATCAAACACCCAACAATTGCATGTGAACGAGTTAAATATTGTTTGTATGATACTCAATGCTCTAGTATTAATTTACCTTTTCAAACGCTACGAGGAAAACTTTTGGATGGCGCAGTGACAATGACACTTGACATCTGAAAATAAGAGCCGCCTTGATGCCGCCACTTCGATATGTTTTGCAAAACATTGCAAGGGTCACCATAAACAGAGATAAGCCCTCCCATTCCTTGACCTAAGGGAGCAAGTCCGAGTCCTTCCCCTCTTTGTTATTTACTCGTATCGGCAATTTGATCAAATAAATATGCGTTCATTTCACAACCCAATCTATTTCTATTCTTTAGAGGTAACAGAGCTCAAACTAACTGGCGATTATTTTGCACTCAAACCATTTCAGCGATAAATCTTCATGTTATGCTACAAGTTGAAATTTACAACAGCTGTAAAACTTCACTTGAAAATACGGGCACTGAAACGATTTAGAATCACAAATCGTTTATGATCCGCAAACATTAATGACAGAGCAAACACTGTTGAAGAAATAACCGATTTACGACCTACTGCAACGCTAAATAGGGAAAGAATTTTCAATTAATTGGGATCTTTTTATATCTTACCGGGTAGTTATAGCAAGTCACACGATGTTAAACGAAGATGTAACCTTACTACGCCTTTATTCAGAACGGGTTCTCAAACAAGGCTGCCAGAACACATCGATGGGTCCTTAGCAATAGATTCTATCTTGTGGTAGTTTTCCTTTCCTTAAAACTCAAGCTCATTGCAGAATTCTAAGCCTTGACGGAGTCGTGTCATGATTTCATCACGGCTGATGTGATTAAAACTTGCGTAAATATGACATATAATTTTATTATTGGTATTCATCATCGTCAACCTATCTGCTGAGACACCGGACGAGAGTATTGACTATAATCCACCTGTGGGCTCAGTGTGAGTTGGTGGATATCCGACAGCTATCCAAACGGCCGTTCCCAATAACCGATCTATCCACAGTTTGCCTTAAGAGATAGAAATTTGAGACATGCTCCGAAGAATTAATGTCAAAAATCTATCGCTAATAGGGCAAACTGTGGATAGATAAGTTAATAATTTCCAGCGTAAAACCACCGGGGCCGAATATTAACTTGCCCTCGGAAGCATGACACTTTCATGCTCAATAACTGTAATACCACTACTGGTCACTCATCCAAATATTAAACCGCTGAGCACTTTGCTAAACCTAGTTGATCGGTTAAGAACGACTAGGGAAGATCCGTTACGAGCAATTAGTATTACTCCGGCTTATCTCACGATAAAGTCGAGTTCACAGAGACGGTTTATAAGCCGGAGTGATAGATATTAATAATGATGAGAACGATGATAATAATCCGCTTCCATGAAGGTGACACATTCTCAGTTGTATCACCGTTCATTTCATCATCTGAATGAAGCTCACCCTTACGTAATTATTGAGCCTTGGAAATTCCTCAACACACGATTTATGCGCTCCTTTCTCCCGTATACTTGCAAAATGTGGAATGAGTTTCCGTCACAAGTCTTTCCGCAGTGCTACAAATTGCAGTCTTTCAAGATGAGTGTAAAATACCTCCTAAGGGTCGGCAACGCATCGGCAACGCCCCTGGTCTTGCAAATGTTCATAGGTTACGGTTACCGCTTATCATCAGGCCATCTGCATGTTTGCTATTAATTAAAAAAAAACTTTGGAAATCCACTCATAAACGTGAAAGTTTGTAAGTATGGATGGACTACCTGTTCCCCGCGGTTTGGCCTGCGTACGTACAGCTTTATGCATGCAAAGTCTCAGCCCGATCGGTTTAAAATTGACAAAGTTTCATACAAACTTTCATTCCCTATTTTATCCCCTTGGGGGTGGAATTAATCAAAATCCTTTCTTAGCGGATGCCTACGTCATAACATCTACCTGCATGCCAAATTTCAGCCCGACCCGTCCAGTGGTTTGGGCTGTTCGTTGATAGATCGCTATGTCAGTCAGTCAGTCACCTTTGAGCTATATATATTTAGATGGATGGATGGGTGGATGTTTGTTACTCTTTCACGCAAAAACTACTGAACAGATCTGAATGAAATTTGGAATAGAGATAGCTCATACCCTGGATTAACAAATAGGCTACTTTTTATCAAGGAAAAAGGTTCCTGCGGGATAACGGGAAGACGCGGGTGTAACCGCTTTCTTGGTGGTAGGGTATTTTCTAGTACTCGCCTGGCTAGCTACCACCCTCTTGTTAAGAATCTGTCGCCAAGCACCTATCGGTGTGTTCCGGCAGCCTCACTTGAGAGCCAGTTCCCAGTCCAGGTGTAGCGTGGTGCCATCTTCGGCCACATCGTCACTTAACATCAGGTGACTTGTGGTCAAACGCTAACCTGTAAATAGTAAAAAAAAAAAAAAAAACCGCGGGCCGCAACTAGTCATATAATAAATGCTACAATGGACGTGAATCGTGTTTCATAACTCAAATGTTGGCGCAATACGTTTAAGCTGCTTTTTCGGAACGGGTTCAAATTAAACTATTATGAACATTTTGCAGCGGAAAACACCTGGCGTCCGTTTCATCGAGCGTAATAAATCGCGTTTGTATCGCGCGTTGTTCGCGTATGTTAGCGTGTTGAGGAATAAATAGGCTAGTTATAGTATTTTTATGTTAATTTTTGTACTGTTTTGACTCAGACGGGGACATAGAAATTTGTATATATATCCAATCACTTGATGTTTTTGTTTTTGGCAAAGGTAGGTATGACGAATGGGGAAGAAAGCTTCTCGAGTGGCGACCACGACCCGGAAGACGTTCTGTAGGTAGGCACCCCACTAGATGGACTGACAACATTGTAAGAGTCGCAGGGACCCGATGGATGCAAATGGCTAACAGTCGTTCATAGTGGCGTTCAAGGGGGGAGGCTTATGTTCAGCAGTGGACTTCTTCCGGCTGATGATGATGATGAGGTATGACGTTAAATAAGATAGGTACAAAGGTGGTGCGCGCAATAAACAACGCAGTAAAGCAAAATTTCAATGCTTTGACTTCTTAGTTTGTACTTTGTTTTGTTCATATGCAACCAGGAATCCAGGAGGCAAAAGAGGAACGATTGAGCTCCCTCCACGAGTCTTTCTGCAGTACTACAGAATGCAGTTAAAACGGTCAGCAACGCATTGGCCCTTAGTGGTGGCAAATATCCATAGACGACGGTAATCACTGGCTCTCCGGTCAACTTGTTTGCCACTCTATTACACAGTAACAATACCTTTAGTATTTTGCCTGACACAACAAGTATAACAGCCGAAAGGGCATTGCTCCACCTTTCAAAGGCTTTCCAATAGCTAGCGCTGTTCTGCTAGGTCTTTCTAAGAAACCAACTCGTGCCTTTGTTCTTTGACGAACCAACACAAACGATTTCTCGCTTGTTCAGAAGTACTTTTGAGACGGTTTATTTAGAGATTTTGGTGATAGTACTACCTTATACGCCCAACAAGATTTCATCCCAAAATGGCCGCCAACAGTTATCATTGTATTGTGGTTAGAGGCAATTGAAACCGGTTGCACGTTTCAATACGCTATATATCAAGTGAACAAAACCACACTTCGTTCATTTTGCCAAAACTATTGACATCGTATGCCCCTAATAGCTTAAAGCTCGACAATTCATTTCCATTTTATCAAAACACCTATATTTTTCAAAGGCTAATAAATCAGATTGTGACAAAAAGGAACTTGGCAGCCGGCGAAATAAAACCCGTCGTAGCTCGTAGATGTCATGCTACGCCGTAGAGTGTAGCACGTAGCTCAAATGCTACGACCACATTGTAGTAGCCAGCCGCTTAGTCCCACGTAATCCTATACTTTACAAAAAGGTTTTGTGCGGATTGTGGATAGCCTTGTTCTTAGCCGATTATAATGGCCTCAAAGAGGAGGGTATAATTTTATACCGCTGAGTCCTCCAACGTCAAGCAAAGTATGCGAGATCTGTGGGTAAGAGAAAGTCGACACTAATGAACCTGCGGCCGTGTGCTGTACACTAAGCTCTTTGCTCTACGCTAGGCTTGGGCAAAATATATCGATATGAAATATCAATATTATCTGACAAAATTATCGATATGTAATATCGTTGATATTTTTGTTCGCGATACATATTTTCGATGGATATCGAATTCGTATCTATTTCAGTATAGTTTAATGCAACTGTTTTTGTATTTAATGACTTACTAGTAATAATGTAACGGAAGTGTCATATAGGAAAAGCAGACACAGAAAATGACGTGGAAGGTATTTTATAGGATCGGAAAGTGAAAATATTACATGTACTTATCATTTTGCTGGACAAAAATTACATTATTATCGATTTATCGATACTGTTGAAAAATATCGATACGATGTTATATAATTATCTCGATATGCTTTTTTCCCTTGCCCATCCCTACTCTACGCTATTTCTTTCTCTCTACGAAGCTTGATCTCCAAGTTACTCTCGTACTTAGAACGTATTGCCAACTAACTTGATGAATTATAATCCAGGCCTCTAAGATGAGGCATTTGGCCTGAATGCGGCTGCCAAGGTATGAATATGTCAATAATGCACGCTGTATCTGTGGTATTGTCACAGATTAAACATACACCAGAACTGTCTTATAATCCCAGGCACTTACATACCACAATTTACTGAATGGGTGTCTCGACGGCTTTAGAATCAAAGATTAATTTAATCTAAAAATTAACATCTTATCTTGATAAAATTTATATAGGACCTCTTTGAATATATTACACTTCCAATCTCATCTAAATCGGCTCATGAATACTGGAGATTATAATATACACAAAAATATCAAGGAGCCGAGGATAAGGCACGTGTCTTGGAAAAGGCATATGTCTATCGATTTATTAGTGGATACATTCTTCTATACCAGGGGTGGCCAACGGGTCGATCGCGATCGACTAGTCGATCTTGGCTATTAGTTCAGTTGATCGTGCCAAGGCAAAAAACATGTCCAGCAGTGTACCTACTCAAACAGGTTGATTACGATGATGATGATGATGTATACATTGAAATTTCATGAAGTCTGAAGTTGGTAGATCGCATGGGGTTTCTTCAGTAAATAGTAGATCTTGGGTAAAATCCAGATGTCCACCCCTGATCTATACTGTGTATTGTGCCTCGCGGTACATAAGTTTAGAATCTGGTGATGTGAATCTCCAAATCACGTAAATTCTGATACACTAGGCGCAGGGAAGCTTAAGTAGGGGCCAGAGCATTATTTTTATTATTCAAAATACACATTTTGACGACCGATGTAGCACAATGAGGAAATTGCTGACTGCTAAGCGTTCGATTCTCACTACACTACAAATGTTTGAGCATTAATAAACAAAGGGCAAGTATTTTCTGGTCCCGGGTTCGAATCCCGGTAAGGGCAAATATATGTGTGATGAACACAAATATTTGTTCCGGAGTCTTGGATTTTTCTATCTATATAAGTATTTATTTCTCTATACAAGTATGTATATCGTTGCCTAGTACCCATAACACAAGTTTCGAGCTTAATAGGTAAGTCAATTTGTATGCAATAGTCCCCCGATATTTATTTATTCTGCCTGGGTGTTGTTGATAGTAATATCTGATACCCTACATACAAGGAATCTTAGTTAGGTGTCAGAGCTGTGATTGTGTAAGAGTTATTTTCTTATTTCCTACAAACATTTTGAAGCACATCTACCACTTTGAAGCGTTCTAGCAAACAAAAAGAAAAACTAAAAAAAAGATCCATCATCGGAAAAATTAGGACAATTTTTTTGAATGTTCTTCACAAAGGCTTTTGTTCTGAATATTACACGTCAAATCCGGAAAGTATTCACGGCGAGGCCTCGGCCTAACTTCAAGGTAAGCTCCTCACGATCCCACATAACTGTAACAAAGGGGGCTAACTTCCGTAGTAAAAGTTTCAGATTCAGACTTAATAGCATTGAGGTGTCTTCTTTTATTAACAACGACCATTGAGTGAACTTGCGTACTCTTTAAAGGTGGAGAAAGTTCTCATAAGTGCCGATTCTGATTAATTGTTATTATTTGATTGATATATTATTATTATATTGATCTCATCATTATCATCAGCTGGAGGAAGTCCACTGCTGAACAAAGGCCTCTCCCTTTTAACGCTTCGCTTTTTTTCTTTTTTGCTACCATGAACGGTTATTAGCCATTTGCATTGTATATGGTTTCTGCAGGGTTGGCACATTTTTGCCAGCAAATTAAGTTCAAAATCTCAATTGAAATTTATTCAATTTTATTCAATAAATGCATTATTGCTAACAGCTTACGCCAAAACACAATAAGTCAAACAAAAAAAAATGGACACCATATATTCTAATATTTCTTTAAAAAAAAAAAATTTTTTTTTTATTGCAAATTTAACTCTAGAAGACCCAATTTTGCCTGTCCTTTTAAAAGAAATGAAATTTATAATGTCATTGAAAACAATTTCAATTTAGTCTCGTTGAAAAGTGCAAAAGTATGTAGGCATTCATATTGAATGAATCAATTTATTTTTCAATCAATTTAAAAGCAATAAATATTCCACAAAAGAAACATACTTATTTTTTCAGAAAAGTGAAAAGTATGACTCATGAGAGCAGGATTCCTAACATCATCAAAATATTGTATTGTCACCTCATACGTAATCTAAAACCAAATTATAAAATTTCACAACACACTCACAGATGGAAAGTTAAATAAATTTCACAACACTGACGGACACAATGTGTACACAAATAGAGCAAGGCGATCAGCAGAAACGACCTAAAAACACCACTCGACTTGTGATAAAAATACACGAAGGTTTGCTCTAGATCGTGGACCAAGCTTTTCCGATGCTAATACTAAACTTTTATTGCCCCCGCATTAGAATATCGAGTATTCCCCTTTGGTCGGCGGTATCCCGGTGTCATTACCATCTCATCTGCTTTTAGATCGACGATCGCTGCTTTTTAAAGCTTGATAAACTCATATCGTGGAGGACTTAATTACTTTTTAAATTACAATACCCATTGGCAGAGACTGTATGTAAAGGTGAACAAGGGTGGAATATTGAAATACTTTCCAGAAAAGCTACTTGCGAACTTTTAAAACCTTACAGGGTAGCGTTTGACGACGAGTCGCCTGATGTTAGGTGACAATGTGTTCAAAACTGGCGCCATACTTTACGTGGATTGAACACTCGCTCTCAAGTGAATGACAGATCTCCGCTATCTGCTATGGTTTTACGAGTATTACGATGTTTCCCTTCACACAAAGCTCAAGCTCATTGTAGGATTCGAACCTACGACCAACGGATCGCAAGTCGATGTCGCTACCACTAAGCTGTCTTCTCTTCAAAGCAATTTTTTAATTAGAGATAGGCAAGGATTTGACCCCAGTCTCGCCTGATGGTAAATGTTAACGAGGTCGATGATAAAGCATGCTCGCCTAGAAGACAGCTGTTTACTCTTGACTTGAAGGCTACCAAATTATACTTATCGGGAAACAAAGACGCTCGCATGGTGTTCCACTCTTCCGCCGTTCCCATTATAAAAGTGCTAACGAAACGTTTCGTGTATATTGGGGAAATTTCAACCATGTACGGATGTATACAGCTAGATGAACTAGGACATAAAGGACATAATTGGCGCCATTGTTCAGTTCAAAGCGTTTGATACACATGACACGTTTGCTTCGTATAAATCAATGGGAGCCGGCTACAAACAAACTCAAGGTAAGTTTATTCAAAGTTAACTGTCCTTTGTTTCTCTCACTCTGTACGTAACGCTTTTGTTACTGTCATCGATTTGTACGAAGCTTTATTCCGTGCCCCTAAAGCTCGGAGCTCTTAGTTTCTGAAGGGGAATCTAAATATTAATAGGTACGTGAAGCAAAACCTTTGTAGGCACCCCTTTTTACGAAAGATACGCGGAAGGAGTATGAAATTTGGTACTGTTAAACTTAGTTTTTTTAATTTTTCACATAAAATTTGATGTGAAAAAAATGTGTACACAAAAGTTGTTTTGCTATCTAACTTTTTCCATAGGACTTGTAGTTTTGCCGGAAATCGAGATAAACCGTTTTTTACCCTTAAAAACTCACCCCCTTCCCCTTCCCGACCTCAGATCACCCGTAAATTATTTTACCTTTCATTTTTATAATATTCTCCTACTTTTCCAATGGGTTTCATCTTACTATTTCTTTTTTTTTTCAAAAATTATCTACCCTGCTCTATATATGGATAAGGAGTGCAGAAAGCAAATGTTTTATATGATATTGCATTGCATTAGATATAAAACTTACAAAAAAAACAAAACATATATTATATATTAGTTGCGCTCCGCGGTTTCACTCGCGTCTTCCCGTTATCCCGTCCCCTTTAACCGGGATAAAAAGCCATTGTGTTAATCCAGGGTATAAGCTATATCCATTCCAAATTTCATCAAAATCAGTTTAGTAGTTACGGTGATACGTGGCAACAAACATTCACACATACACACAAAAACTTTCGCATTTATAATATTAGTAGGATAGGATAGGATTTGTTTGTTTATGTTTATCCATAATTCCATACTAATATAATAAATGTGAAAGTAACTCTGTTTGTTTGTTTGTTACCTTTTCATGAATAAACCGATAATCTTGATGAAATTTGATTGTGGAGATAGTTCGAACCGTGGCAAAGACATAGGTTACTTTTTATCGCGATAAAACATAGTCAACGCAGGTGAAACCGTGGGCGCAGCTTGTTCAAGGTAAATGTAACTAGACAGCATAGCATATTGTTCGTCGTATGTTATTACCTCTATATTTTATCTACCTATCTGATTCCATTTCTCTCTGTATATGACTTTTTTCTACGCTACATTTTGCCAGTAGATTGAGAGCCAGTAATGTAAAAAACGGAGTTAATGTTCTGTTCAAATGATTTGTATCATCTGTAGGTATTTCAATTTGGTTTGGTTGTGGTGATTGAAAAGGGTAAAATCATTGTAGTTATCATCATCATCATCATTATCAGCCTTTTAAGTTCTTATTATGATAAGGAACAATCAACAATCATTGTAGTATGGAATTTTACTTGATTTGAAGAAATACAGAAACCAATAAATAATTGCCACTGAATCACATAATGTGGGTACTACCCTAACTGACGCCTAACTAGATTTCCCTGTATCTATGGTATCAGTAATTATGTGTTTCCACAACAACCAGACGCGGAAGAAAGTCGGTCAAACGCAGGTCGGTTCGCAATAAAAAAAATTACATGCGTAGTATATTTTGCAATGCAAGAATTAATTTTTTTTGACGGGAATCAAACTCGTGACCTAAAGCCGGCTGTTCACTGATTGCGCCATATTGGTGACCCAATATCCTCAACAACTAATGGAATTCGATCGAAATGCTGTATGTGTGTTCATGTTATTGGCTCTCCGTCTTTATTTGTACCTATTATACGAACCTTTGTATCTGGCAGAATGTTTACTAGGACGATGATTTATTTGCCGATTACATTGTTAATAAGTAAACAATATCCAATACTAGCTGCGCCCGCGGTAGTATACGAAGTTTTTCCTTTATGCCTCTAGAACCTTTTTCCGGGATAGAGTGCCTTGTTAATTCAGGGGGCTCTCCATTCCAAATAAAAACTAAACTAACTCTGATGGCTTAGAGACCCAAAGTGTGTCTTGGCCTCCGAAATGAGAGAGCGTCACTCCTCTCTATCCTGAGCGATCCATTTCAAATATCACTGAAATGTTTTGAGCCGTTTCAGCGTAAGAAACTAACATTAAAATAAACACACTTACAAACTTTGTAATATTAGTCTGTGTGATTTTCTTTGGCTTTTAGGATTCATATATTATGTAAGTTCTTGCGACACGTTATTTACCTACTCTTAGGGCCAGTTTTATACACGTGCGTAAGTAAAATATCATACCAAGATTCGGCAAATTTGATTTTATTGTCAAATTTTCCGTGCTGAAATTTGACAATATGATCAAAAACAAAATTACCGAAATTCGGTATGACGTTTAACTTACAGACGTTTATAAAATGATACAAAATGTAAGTGGCAAGATTGTCTTTTTTGAGGATAAATTTCTTTAAATCTATAAAACCAGCCCTTTGTTAGTTTTGAAGAATTGATTTAATGTGATAGAAACATTCTACATTCAACAAACTTAATCATTCACCGCTACCGATCTAAACACTTCTTTACATAATATCACATGCACAGATGCCATATCAAATATGCCAGTCCCATTTTTTTCACGCCGGATGAAAATGAACCGCTGTATTTGGGAAGTTCATTTTCGTGCCCATTTTTTGTTCATTTTTCTCTCTATGTCCATCCGGATAACGCCGACGGATTTGAGTTAAACGGATACTAGAAAATTTATAGGTTTTTTAGCGCTGTTTGCGTTGAAAAATGTGCGCGGGCCAATACTCTGGTGCATTATAAAAAATTGAGACAGATACCGTAGAACCAAACATACATTTACCAGTTAAATAAAGTGGCTGCTAGAATGAATCTAGACTGGAAATCTAGAATTTTAATTTGTATTCATACTCAAGGATTTTGCTTCATCGAAACATTAAATTTAACAGGATCACACTAATCATCTGTATGTTAAAAATGCGAAAGTTTATCAGTGAGTATGTCTGTTACTTTTTCACGCTGAAATAGCACAACAGAATTTGGAATAGAGATGGCTTATACAAATGCTGTAAATCTGCGGGTATGTAACCATGGGGCATAGCCAGTCCTATCCTATCCTACTAATATTATAAACGTGAAAATTTGTGAGTATGGATGGATGGACGGATGGATGATTGTTACTCTTTCACACAAAAACTACTGAACAGATCTGAATGAAATTTGAAATAGAGATAGCTTATACCCTGGATTAACACATAGGTTACTTTTTATCCCGGGAAAAGGTATTTACAATGGAACTACTTTGTTTAATAATCGAAATATGTAGTTAATTTTATCGTGCAATTTGTATCTAATCGGACGACTTTCAAATTGAACGAAACGACAAAGGCTCAATTAACTCTATGTTTTAGAACGTCCTTATTGTTTACATTATGATAAAGAACTTATAGATGGGAATTATAGTAAGAACAATACTCGGTTACTTTCGTAATCTGCTTAATACCGAAGCCTGAACCAAGTCTTGTCTAGCTTCAGTCCCAATTAACTTTGAAAACGGCCGTTGCCTTAAATTTAGTTTCCACAAAACTGTACTAAGTACTCCCCGTATAAACGGACACGGTGGACGCCCAAAGCTCTCAAAGAGCCTCCAAAATAGCAACAAGGCTGGCTGTTTACATGGGCGTAGATGCCGCTTAGGCCTTTAATTGAGTCTTCGTCCACGTGTCGAGTCAAACTAATTTCGTTATACGTTGCTGGTCGGGTTTGTTTGACGTATCTTCTCGATCTATCGACAAAAGACTAATTTACTGACATCCTTGTTCTCTATCCCTATTATATATTAAAGTGAAATGTTGTTTATTTGTTGGTTTGTTTGTTTGTCTTATTGAAATTATGCACGCAAATAATGTACACTACAGAACAAAACTTTTGCAACATCGCCAACATTTTTTCAAATTAATACAGATATTCTGCGGGAAAACAGTAAAACTCCAGGTTGTCATAATCTTTTCCCGTGCGAAGCCGCAGGGTAGGTCGTTAATCCATTTATTATTTCATCGTCTATTTGTCATAAACAAAAGAAGATTCAGGAAGTAATTTGACAGCTTCTCTTTTGTTTGTCAGCATCGTCAAACTCACATCAATGGCAACATCGCTCAATTTGTCTGTGGACGGGAACCCGGAATTAATATCTCTTGCGAGCATAAATATCACACGAAATCGATTACAGCGTTGAACAAAACAATGTTCACAATGAGAGGCGCCAAGTGACGCAACTTTTTGTGTAAATCATTGGGCGTTCATTTTATTCGTTCGTATCTGCGATCTTTCGCACAAAATAACGTAGTACCTAAATTGACTTATGTCGAAGGCGAAGAGCGTTGGGAGTAAATCAGTTGGGACAGTACAACAACACAGTTCTTCGTAAAAATATTCTTAAAGGCATAAAAAATTGCAAATAGGTGGTCCAACTGCTATAACCAGTATAAGATAAGTAATTTGTATGTTACTGAAATAGGTATTTACGTATAAATTTTTATTATTCATCTTATATGATTTTTTACGTTTTATTTTTAAGCGATGCGTAGCTCAAATGATTTTACACTGCAATGAGTTTGAGGTTTCGGTGAAGAAAAACATAGTGATGAAACCATGACTTGGTATTTTCTAATGCTCCCCGACACTATGCACAGTGAAAGAAATATCAACTAAATACAAATAAAATCATCAAAAAAATCTGCAGATTGCGAACCCTAAAAGTACAATTTCCTTAATTAAATCAAATCTTGAAATTTTTGTTCTAGGCTGTTTACTACGAACACTATCGACTGCTCAATAAAAATGGTTGATTATTTCTAAGCCTAATTTGACCGACGTAACGTTAGTGCTAAAGCAGTTACACCAATGGTAAGGCTAACAGCCATGACGGACTGTGTCTATGCTAAACTAAAATTTCAGGCCAGCCTAAGTGGCTATCTAACAAAGAGGCACCGCCTATAAAGCCCGGCCTGTTTACAGGCGGCGAACACTGCAACGGGTTCGGCCTCTAATCGCTTAGACATTCAAATTGCGTGTCAATTATTCAACTAGCAATTAAGGGTTGAAACGGATAAAATCTTTGTTGTTTTAGGATCTGTTACAAATGTAATGTTTGGGAAAGCTTTGTCAAACAAACAGGGTATCCTGTTAAATCTGATTATAAATAGTAAGTATCATGAAAAACTATACCTAACATAAGGAATTAATCACCAAACAGAATTTAAGTAAGTAATTCTTAATAACATTGAGATTTTTTAATGAGTTTGAGCCTTCGGTAAAGGGAAACATAGCGATGTAATCATGGATTAACACATAGGCTTTTTATCCCGGAAAAAGGTTCCTGTGGGATAACGGGAAGGCGCGGGTGAAACCACAGGGCGCAACTAGTTGGATAGTAAAAAGACACTGCGTGTAAGGCAAAATTAGTACGAGATATTTGTAATCTAAGCACCGTAAGAGAAAACAACCTATTTATCTCCCCTGATTTCCAGCTATTACGTCGCGCCAAATTTATTATGATTGCGCAAACAGGCAGCAGTCAACAAGTTATATAATTTTACCCAACTCACTGCGGAGATTATTACTGATTACCAATAATGTCAATCAGTTGTTCGTATTGATTACACCTTGTCCAATTAGCTGGTATAACTACTATAATGACGGATTATCTGATAATTACTACCTATATATTTGGATGCAAATCTCTATTCTAATATAATATTAAGTCGTAATGAGATAAAGGAGTCGAAAGGTGCATGAGTTGGGACATATCGTCATATTTCGAAGGGTCCTCGTTTTTCGAAGTACAATTTAGGCATTCAAATCTGCAGAGTATAGGTATTTGCTGTGCAAGTTATATCTTCGACCACATCGCTGCTTTTCATCGGGTGAAATAGCACTCAAATAAAATAGTCTAGTCGTTTGTAAAATCTAAATATGCCATTCGATTGTTTTAGACGTGTAAAATAAAATCAGTTAAAATCCAAGCAGCTCTTTTCAGTTTAAACTAAATTAATAGGTGCATATTGCATGCAAAAAAAAACTCATGAAAAAGGTTCCATTGTCTGTCTAATTAGATGTTAAACATTGAATCAGCCATTATCTCTGGTTCATGTTTTTGTTAATGAGCCTTTTTTCCTGTACCCTTCAGCGGTTTTAAATTATGTTTCGTGACAAGACTAAGTATCTGTGTTAAATAAATATGTGTTTTTATGATTGATGGGTTATAATTAGATGAGAAAATTACCCCATGTCCTTTCCAGGGCTTCACACCAAATCTCGTCAAAGTATGTTCAGTTGTTTAGGCGTAAAAAGGTAAAAAACAGGTTGAGTTGCTTTTACATTTGTATTATTTATTTTTTTGTGTAATAGATTAGCAAACAAGCAGACAGCCCGCCTGATGGAAAGCGGTCACCGTCGCCTATGGACATCTTCAACACCAGGGGAGTTGCCGATGCATTGCCGACCTTTAAGAACTCTTTTCACACCCATCTTGAAGGATTGCAATCTGTAGCACAGCGGAAAAAGTTGTAGGAGAAGCTCATTCCGCAATTTGCAAGTATGCGGGAGAAAGGAGCGCATAAATCGCGAGGTATGGGATTTCCAGGACTCGATAATGTGTGGATGAGCTTTGTTCCGATGACGAGATGATCGGTGGTAGAACTGTGATGGATGGATTATCATTTACTGGCGGTTCCCCGCTGTTTCATCCGTGCAGACTATAGATTATCGCAATTAAAAAGTATTCCCCAGGGTTCACCATCTCCATACTAAATCTCAACAAAATCTTTTCAGTGGTTTAGGCGTGACTTTCGCATTGATAATGTCAGAAGTATGGATGTAAAGGTAACAGATATTACAACTACATAGACAATATATCTACATAAAGCTGCATTATATAGCAATAAGTATACCTACACTGCCATGGTGGCTTAGTCTATTGTCCTGGGACAACTAATTATGCTTGAAGCTAATAAATCAAGAGAGGGCAATTACGTACGAACTTGAGACGTAAAGTAATTGCATAAACAAGTGAGTGAAAACAGTTATCCGTCGTAGAAGAAATGTCATTTGTTACAAGTCACTGCAACGTTGTTTATTAAATACTTGTGTGCCTCGATAGACACAACTTTCGTGTGAAAAATCTACTGAAAGAAAAACTAATCATTGTAAATGATTCGCACTGTCAATATATATATCTTCTGTTCTCTCTACATTCATCAGTCTGGTGGAAAGCACCTACATTAAGCCTGAGGGCACAAGAGGTTTTGCATACTGATTTCCAAACTCCAATCTGAATACGACACCGAGTGAGTGTGAAAGCAACTCCCACACACGCTTGCGTCAATTTGGGTGTCTAACTAAATGTACTGCTTAATTTGTGTATACCTACTGTGGCATATTGCAGGCTGCAGTGGATGACGTCATTACAGCAGGTAGAGAACGAACAGCTGCCTGAAAAGCAATATTTGTACATTGAAGAAAAATTAAACTTCTATTAGTACCTATTTGCTTCGTGTCTAGTCTTTGTGGATCACCAATCCCCAAAGTTTTTTTTTTTTTTTTACTATTTACAGGGTAGCGTTTGACCACAAGTCGCCTGATGTTAAGTGACGATGCGGTCGAAGATGGCGTCACGCTACACCTGGACTGGGAACTGGCTCTCAAGTGAGGCTGCCGGAACACACCGAACACCGAACCGAAGTTCAACCTTCGATACAAGGAAAAAGTGATAATATCACAGTGGTGGTATATAGGCTTGCGATCCGTAGGTCGTGGGTTCAAATCCTATAATGAGCTTTCGGTGAAGGACATTTTCATGATGAAACCATAGCTTGGGCATTTTCTAGTGCACGTCTGGCTAGCAACCAGCTTCGAGTTAAGATTCTTTCCAAAGCAAGTCTTTCTACGCTACATTTTGTCTCTTCTTCCTTTCTATCTCATATGGCCTAATGGGGTAGGTAATTTCAACCCCCTCCCTGTAAAAATATTGAAATACTTTACTTATCTCTCTTATCTCATGAATGTTACCCATAAAATTACAATAACTTAATCTCATAATTTACAATAAGAATTTATGCCACTTAAAGGTACAATTGCCAATGATAAGACAGCTATAAATTTCAAGTATCAATTTAAAATTAACTTGTAATTAACCGCTCCAATAAAAAGGCTAATCAATATGAACCAGTTTAAAAGCGAGTCTTAGCTGCTTGATATTATGCTAATGTTATGAAAAGCCGTAAGAAGGATTTAATGAATATTCATAATGGAAGCTCATTACGGAAGTTCTATTTTTATTTGTAACAGACACTTGTGTACGTTAATGTCTTGGTAGGAAGGAAGCTGTCATGATAAATATGTAGGTACTGTGGTTATCTCGGAACGCAGAATTTGTACTTAGGTAAATATTTGCATGGTAGAGATCACTCTTCGCGATAGAGCTTTTTCTCTGCAAATTTATAATCTGTTTGCATTTTGTGCCATTTCAGTCTTGTTTTAATTAAGTTTCATTAAGAATAATGATATTGGCCGAGTTTAATTGAAATTGAATATTTAAGTAACAACGTTTTTAGCTTCAAGTTAATTAACTTTTACAGGTAATTTCCTAATTGAAACAGTTAAGGTAATCTACCGTTACTCCTATACTAGTGACCTGCTTCTTGAAAGTTGAATCCTGCAATTTATTACCGCCATCATGTAGATGTGTGCCAACATGTTTCCAGTAAAATTTTGTAAAGAAGATATCTAAGATATCTAATATCTCAGGGTGACAAGAGCACTGCACTGTAATGAGCAAGCACAACGCTTACCATCAGGCGAGTAACTAGCTCGTCTCGTTACTCAGTTGCATAAAAAATCCTACTAAAATTATACACGTGAAAGTTTGTAAGTATGGATGGATGGATAGATGTTTGTTACTCTTTCACGCAAAAACTACTGAACGGATTTGAATGAAATTTGGAATATAGATAGCTTATACTCTAGATTAACACATATGCTACTTTTTATCCCGGAAAAGGGTTCCTGCGGGATACCGGGAAGACGCGAGTGAAACCACGGGACGCAACTAGTATCTTATGCAAACTTTAACACCCCATTTTACTCCCTTATGATAGACATTTCGAAACCTTCTTAGGTTACAAAAATCCAAATTTCGTGTTTCTGGGACAAGCGACAGTTTAGGCTTTGTGTTGATAAAATATGTCAGTCAGTCAGTCAGTCAGTCAGGACGAATTCTCTAAACAAGTATTTCAGAGTTTTTCTTTCTTTTTTTTCTTTTTTTTTTCTTTATTCTTTAAACGTGGCATAGAATATATATAGCACCGCTCTTTTCATAAAACTACTCCTGTATAGTGAAATAATTTCTGTTCATTAAGGCAGACGTCTATAGAAATAGATATACCACGAAGAGAACTGCAAACAGACTTATAGCGGCTCTCTCGACGGTATTATACTGTTAAGAGCTTTATTTTGCGCATTCAGAAATATCAGCTTAAAACATAAATACCTATGTAAGTACCATAATTCTACAAGACTGTCTTTTCAACGTCTTCACGGTATATTTTTTAACATCGTAAAGACTTTCTTTGAGAATTCGTAACCTATTCATAAACTGGTACTTGTACTGAATAAATTGAAGCCGCGTAGTAATGAAATATAACCCCGTTATCCTTGGAAATTGTCAGGAGACTATTCCTTCACCTTTTTTTATTCGAAAACAATGTCTCAGACAGATGTTAGAATAAGTGAAACAAATCGACCCAATATCAAATTACCCAATTCAATAAGATGTCCCCCGTGGCTTAGCTCAGACCGATCTTGAAGGCAATGAGCAAACTTGAAACTAAACATGAGCGATTAGTAGTTTTGTACTGTGTTGATGAATCGTGGTTAGGGTTATTAATCACAACGCGTCGATCGATGCAATGCGATGATGATGATTCGATCAATCGATGATCGATGATCATCCTTCTTTCACCAGCAGAGCAACGGAAACTACGGGGCATAACTAATATAATTATCATAATCGAAGAATAACATCATAAACTTTATCTTATATACGTAGGTTTGATAAATACCGCCATTTCGTCTGAGATTCTGATGGTACAAAGCCTCACAGATAATTACGTTTATCTTATTTCTTAGAAACGCCTAGCCGTAAATTTAGCCGTATTTGTATAGAGATATCATAATTATTATTAGTAACCTAACCTGTTAGTTATATTATATGTACCTAGATTGATAAGGCAACGCTATTATTTCACCGTAAGAACGAGAAGAAAATAACCTTGGTTAGTTCTACACACATACGCAATCTAACACATACACACAAACACAACACACATGCACAATACACAACACACACACAGTAGTGTTAACACGAGTGTGTTGAATTGGCGCTTCTTAAAAACAACCATTGGATGGACAAATATTCAAAAAATAAAAGATCATTTAGACTATGAATTGAAAACAACAAAATCATTTCTCCTGTTATTTCTCTGCTTTCGAGAACATTTATTTAAGCTTGTTTAGTTTTACCTCAACTGTCAGGAAAACAGCAGCTTCTAAGCAACATTATGAGGGTTTTTTACCGCGTTTCCTGTCCCCAACAACGAAAAATAAAAGTAATTCACTGTTCTAGCACACCTGTTTCATTTCGCCGCCCTGCAGTCATTAATCTCTCCACTGCCGGACACTAAATTACCTTTACAAGCTTTGAAACAAGGAAATTTAATATTTCTAGGCGCATAGCACTCAATATTAAACCCTCGAAGAGAACCGCCTCAACAATACAGTTTTATAGGCCTCGGCATCGTTACTGGGACGGAAGTAATAAAATATATTGTATATTTCCCGCGATATAGGAGCTTTATATTTTTTTCGGGATTTACAAAATTACCATATTACTGCTCAAATTGAAAACTATAAAAGCGGCCGTGACAACCAGAGCTTTTGGCGTGGGAATGTTTGAAGATTGATGCTGTGAATGAAAACATTGTTTCATAATGACAGATAATGTGACAGCATACGTAATTTATAGGATTTTTAATTCACCATCGTGCGTGTCCACGTTAAGGGTGAAACCAAACGAGCGTAATTTTGTGAGTCGTGAGTCGCAGAATTTCGGTAGCATAAATTGCTGCATTCGGTTTCAAGGCAGTTGGTGCCACACGACGACGTAAAATGAGTTGAACGTAAAATGAGCGACCGAAAATACGCGACTCACGACTCACAAAATTACGCTCGTTTGATGATTTCACCCTAAAATAGCAGATATGTTGTTTTTGTCGACTAGACGTTCCGAATATCTGACAACGATTTTGCAGCATTCAGTGCATATTGATTCGATTTTACAGTATCTACGCAAAATTATAATAATTTCAATAAATAGGAACGTTCCTCATAACTTAAATTATTATAAACTAACTCCCAAGACTCAACATCTTGTGTATCTTGTCCTCTGAAACAAGAGGACGCCACAATATCCTGAGCAATTTCATTCCAGTTCAGAATCCGAAATCAAACTAAAAATAAATCACACAAAATCACTTCAACTATACCAATCAGCGGACTGATGGAATACGTTAAACGTGATAGCATTTTATTTTCTGTCTCTACTTCTAAATTGAATCCCGAAAACTTTAATAATATAGAAAAAGATCCGTATCTCTTCTCGTTGAAATACGTGCCTTACCTATAGTGCACAATTAAAGCCTATACTACCTACTTCTAGGTCTTCGCTTACTTACATTACGACCTACCGGCGGTTGCGGACCACTTTAGCCCACTTTATCGTACTGAACTTTACCAACCAAATCTAATTGAATGTCAAGACTAGACTATACCAACTACTCTATTCAATGTTTCTGACTGACGTAATTTTTTGAGTGTAAAGTACTAACAAAATAACGAAACAACTAGTAATACTTAGTAGTTAGGTATATAAAAGACAGAGTTTAACTGATTTACTCACATATCAACGCGTTGTCGCAATCTCTGGTCATAGAGATGTGACATTTAGGGCCGGTTTTATAAACGTCCCTAAGTTAAATGTCATACCTAATTTCGGTAAGTTTGATCTTATTGGTGTCGATTCGGTTTTGCATTCTCTAAAACTAAACTAAGTTTGACAGGTCTATAATAGTATTGCTGTCTTTTTCTAAACACTGAAGTAAAAAAAGGACAGCATTACTATTAGACCTGTCAAATATAGTTTAATTTTAGAGAATGCAAAACCGAATCGACACCAGTGTCAAGTCTTAGTAGGTACGGATGATTTAACAAAAAGTTGAAATTTACTAAAATTTGGTATGACGTTTAACTTACGGACGTTTATTAAACCGGCGCTTAAAGAGTAGCTTCATTTGGTTCGATCCGTAGTCAAAAATGTATGAAATAAATAACGAATAGTTAACTATTTCATACACTTTTTAACCTCGACTACGGATCAAAAAACCAGGCCTAAGGGGGCAAATGGGATACTAAAGTTTGTGTAGACGCAGGCGAAGCCGCAGTTCAAGTTGCTAGGTCGTGTAACCTCATAAACTTAGCATAAGCTAACTTTATAGTGTCTGTACATTTCGTAATGTAACATCTTGCCTAAAATATAACATGTAATTACTCCTACAACATGGCTCGACTGATGAAGGTTTCAACTTCACTGGGTCTCATTATGGAGCTTAATAATTCGCACGCGTTACCGTTCGGCCACCATCGCTCTATCATATTTTTCTGATACCCTAGATACAGGGAAACCTAGTTAGGGGTCAGAGCCTATGTATGTGATGGTGCGGGCATTATTTAAAAAGATAAAAAGAAATAAATAATTTAATCTACCTACATATAAATAGGTCGGAAAAATTACAACCACTAAGCAGGATTTCATCCCTTCCATCTGGGAGACCATGAATAGCCCAGTTGGACAGAGCGATAGACGGTTTCCGGTCCCGGGTCTGGCTTCGTGGTTAAAATTTTTCCGGTAAAATATGTCAAATTTTATACACTTTTGTATACATTTTTGTATAATGGTGAGTGCTGATTGGTTACTGCCTTTGGGGTTACGTCAAATCACAGATCTGTGACAGATTCGAGATACAATAAGTTATGGGGAAGTTGAGCCGCATCTCTGCGGAAATCTACCTCAAAGTTTTGTTTAAAGAACACGTGAGGGTGAACATTTTGTTTTGGAATAAAAATGTCACTTATTCAAAAAAAACGCGTATTATTTAGAAAAAACATAAGTGGGTAGGTATATCATGCGTTCCCGATGGGACATTCTTTATAAAGAATGACTAACTCTTTCTACCTAACTTGCTTGAAAATTGAGCCAACATGCTAAAGTAACATTCTCGCGCACACCCTTGAGATTAACACGTCGATCACCGAATTTGATGATCGCTTTATGTGCGCACAAAACACTACGCGAGAAATTTGCTACGCTAAACTCAACCTTAACACAAAAAGACATTTGTTACGAAAAACTACTAAGTGCTATCACGGAATCTTCACACAAACACATTTGATCGCAACTGGAGCTGAAGTATTGGCGCAGGCGAAAGGTACTTAGAAGTTTGAGCCAATCGAAATTCAAAGTAGTCCAATTTGAATAGAAAGATGTTTCTCAGACCAGAGAGAAGTCAAACAAAACTTTATGAGCTAAAGCTGAGAATTTAAATGCCAAGGGTTAAATCTTTATTTGTTTTTCAACTTTTATTATGCAGCTTATGCCACTAGTACCTAGGTATATCTTTAAGGTTTATAAATATGCATTAATGTATCTTACACATTGTGTTCTTTTTGTAGGACTCAAATAGAAATAGAAATCATTTATTCGTGACAAAAGGCAAGAGATGTGTCATAATAAGTTCTATGAATAGCATTGAAACTGAAAATACGAGTACTAATCCGGGAATAGCGTGGCGCCACCTTCGACCAAATTGTCACGTGATTTACTATTATCAACATATTTATTGAAAAAAATAATTGTTTATTAGTGTCCTGATGATCTTCGCATGACATCACTGAGCAATTATTATAAACTGTGTTTTGTCTCTAAGAGTTGCTCTTTTTTTAATGATACAGGGTAGCCCATCATAAATAAATAATAATTATTTATGCTTATATTAATGTGGGATCACGTTTTGATTTCCAACCGGTATAAATTAAGGGTAAAGTTAATAAATTATCTATTGTCTACATTTGGTAAATAACTCTTTATTCCATCTTTATTTATGCTGTATGTTCCACGCCTTATGCCATTACGAAGTGTTCGCGATATAAAAAGCTCAATAAAGTTAGAATACAATGAAAAGGAAGGTAACCTAAATATGTTTATTTATGCCCTACCAACATTATCACAAAGTACGACGAACAGGAAATATCAATAAAAGAGAAATGAAACATTATTACAGATCTGTACTTAGAAAGTTTCGAGGAAAACATATCGAAGTTTGCGCCAAGTTTTCAGCAATACAAACCTGTTAATAAAGAATTATTCCCGCAACTCGGATCAGCAGCGAGCGCTGAGCTTTCTTCCTGTTTGTCCAAACTTTTAATAGGACAAACTAAAAATACGAAAAACTGTCAAGATGTATTGCCGTATTCACCAGCACTTGAAATCAATGTGTTTGTTACATTATTTTCTCTCGAAATATTTGATTCACCTTCCCTTAGCGGTGTGTTCCGGCAGATTCACTTGGGAGCCAGTTCCCAATCAAGGTGTAGCGTAGTGCCATCTTTGACCACATCGTCGTTAAGCAAAAGGGAACTTGAGGTCAACGTTCCCACTGCTAGGATACTGTATTTATCAGCCTGCACAAGCCCAGCTGGGAAAGTGTCCTCTCTTTTAATATTAAAAATGCGAAAGTGTGTTTGTTGGTTTATTGATTTGTCCTTCTATCAAGCTGCAGCGGAGCAACGGATTGCAGTGATTGTTTGCACAGAGATGGTTTACTTTTCTCTATTTTTCCAACATTTTCTATCTACATTTATTTTATGTTCGTCGCTAAACTAACAGCTAGTTAAAAAACATTGATTGGTACGTACGCTATCGGTACTAACTGGTTAAACGTTTTCATTTAGATAAATAATTGATTTTGTAATAATATGTGGCCGAACGGTAACGTGCGCCTTACAAGGTGCCGATACCTAGTTCGGATCCCGTGTCGGCCATAACTTCTTAAGTCATACCCACGACTTTAAAAGTTATGTGTGGATTTGTCTTCTCTCAGAGAGAGAGTATGGACCGTAATCTACCTCGCTGGCCAATTGCAGGTATAGGTAGATATCGCATGTCTGTGAATTGTTTGGTTCTTGGGCATGCCGATTTCCTCACGATGATTTTCTTCACCGGTTCCGAGCGATACTCTGTAAAATAACCTCTTTCACAAGAAAAAACATAAAATGCACCGTTAAGTGAAACTCGATACTTGACAGCGTTTTATGTGGGAGTATAAGCTTCATGCACCGACCTTAAAGTGTTTATACACCCAATGTCATACTTGCCGGGTTGAGGATGATAATGATTTGAAATACCCGCATAAAAATGCTTTTGCAGCCCTTTTCATTTGACATTTGGCTTTGTAAAGACGTGTACATAACATATAGGTACAACATGTAGGTTATGTACTGTTTGGTGGAGTACACACATAGAAATTGGTACCCTGAACTCTGAATTGTTATTGGATTAGTAAAAGCTTAGTATTTTGTGATTTTTTTATATATATGTTTATACATTAAATTATACGGTTGGTATAAAAATTTATATACCTATGCCAATTTTTCAAATAGTAGCCCAGCTGTTTTTGGCACTTATCCTACTAATATTATATAGGTACGGGAAAGTTTGTGAGTATGGATGAATGGATGGATAGATGGATGTTTGTTACCCTTTCACGCAAAAACTGCTGAACGGATCTGAATGAAATTTGGAATGGAGATAGCTATACCCTGGATTACCGCATGGGCTACTTTTTATCCCGGAAAAATTTTCCTGCGAGATAACGGGAAGACGCGGGGCGCAACTAGTGAATCAAAATATTCTATCGATGCCAATCTACAAACCAATCTTCCACAAATCTTCAAATGTTATATCAAATATTTGTAATTTCATGCAATATTAGCCCCTACTCCCGTAGATCTCACATCGGCTGAAATTCCCTACAATAATGGGGAATTCGCTAAGTATGGCAACACTGCAGGCATTCATGCTATCCGCGTTTACACTTCATTGCATTAGTTCAATGGCGAATATTCGCACTGCATGAGATATGTATTGACTGGCATTAATTCTAGGAATACATACCACTATTTTTCTGTCACTTTTCTCAAAACTGTGCTTATAATCAACCCAGTTGAAGTGACAACTTTTTAGCGGAAACTACTTTCCGATCCTGAGTAAAAATAAAAATAAACCATGATTAGGTTTTTTTTTTACTATTTACTGGGTAGTGTTTGACCACAAGTCACCTGATGTTAAGTGACGATGTGGTCGAGGATGGCGCCACGTTACACCTGGACTGGGAACTGGCTCTCAAGTGAGGCTGCCGGAACACACCGATAGGTGCTTGGCGACAGATTCTTAACAAAAGGGTGGTAGCTAGCCAGGCGAGTACTAGAAAATACCCTACCACCAAGCTATGGTTTCATCACGATGTTTTCCTTCACCGAAAGCTCAAGCTCATTGTAAGATTCGAACCCACGTCCTACGGATCGCAAGCCGACGCCACTACCACTGAGTTATCATCGCTATAAAATAAATAGGTAAGTAAATACGATGAAGCTGAAAATAAGAAATATCCATGAGTAAAAATAAATTAATATTGCCAGGGTAAATTGGATATCTACCTATAGGCTCCGGTTCCTTTGATATGACATGATTAGCAAGAACCAAATTACGTAGCTATCTAAAAATACAGTCTCTATATAGTATACAGGGAGGCTGCTATGCCGGTTACGATAACCTTTTTCAGTCTAACACAGATAAAATATACCTAGTACTAAGTACTCCGCCTCCCACCGACCGTGATACCGCACCTTACCCCACAAGGCAGTTGTCGATACAAGGAATTATTTTTTCCATTTAACCATTTCAATTGTTGATGTTTTCATTGCCGATGATGTGGTTTACCGTAAATGAGTAGTGGGTTAGTTTCAATTGTTTAATAATATATTAGTAACTAGCTGTTCCTAGTAGGTACACTCGCAAGGAGATTTCCACTCGATATTTATCACAGTAAAATATAGACTAAGTCACAGGGATAGCGTAGCTTTCCAACAGTGAAAGTTATTTCAAAATCAGAACAGTTTTTCCGGAGATTACCTCCTGCGTTCAAATTCTCATGTTTTACCTATTTGTAATATGCTTAGGGTATTTTCCTGTACTCGCCTGGCTAGCTACCACCCTCATGTTAAGAATCTGTCGCCAAGCACCTATCGGTGTGTTCCGGCAGCCTCACTTGAGAGCCAGTTTCCAGTTCAGGTGTAGCGTGGTGCCATCTTCGACCACATGGTCACTTAAGAGCCTCCATAACGTCGTTGACCTTGCTTGATCAAGTGAAACTGCTCCGCGCACTCCGCGCATCCCCTCACCAAAATTACGCGATCTGCGGCCAACGCGCCCGAAGCGACGCTCTCGCCATGCGGCGCGGCGCGGTACCTCTACTAATCGAGCCCGCCGTATCTACATATATACACAGTAGCAACATCCTACTATAATATTATAAATGCGAAAGTTTGTGTGTGTGTGAATGTTTGTTACCACGTAACTACTGAACCGAATTTGACTGATGAAATTTAGAATGTAGACAGTTTAGGTATTGGACTAACACATAAGCTA
Organism: Opisthograptis luteolata; assembly: GCA_931315375.2. NCBI lineage: Eukaryota > Metazoa > Arthropoda > Insecta > Lepidoptera > Geometridae > Opisthograptis > Opisthograptis luteolata. The sequence continues at coordinate 7,087,246 of OV928049.1, read as the reverse complement.
ATCTAATTTTGAAAAGTCAACTCTGAAAGGGGTTAAATAAGGTAGATAAGTTTGTATGAAAAATGTCATTCCTTGGTTCGATTGACTCAAAAATAGGTACAAATAAACCTTAAAGTAAATCATTGAAAACGCATTTTTTATTTTTTGATATGTATTACTTCTACGGGGTGTGCCATAGAGTTTTAAAGTTTGTATTGCTTTTTTTTATTCCTTATGTGGATTTTCTTAAAAGTAGGTACAAATAAACTATAAAGTAAATAATTAAATACGTATTTTTTATATTTAAGAAAACCCCTAGAGGTTGTGCAATGGCGTTCTAAAGTTTGTACAACACATCAATTCCCACGCGGGCGAAGCCGCGGGGCACGGCTAGTAGTCGCTGCCGCGCCATTTGAATGTGCGCGTGAGTGAGTAGCGAGCGCCGTGTACGCAGGGACCGGCCTGGGACTCAGTAGGGCTGTGCCACGCGTTTGATCGCGCGCATTTATGTACTACACTGCTCGCTCGCTCGGATTTGCTGCTCTCACTGACTATTTCATTTGTATAGTTTATAATAAATCGTATTTCATCATCATCATCATCAGCCGGAAGAAGTCCACTGCTGAACATAGGCCTCCCCCCTTGAACGTCACCATGAACGGCTATTAGCCATTTGCATCCATCGGCTCCCTGCGACTCTTACAATGTCGTCGGTCCACCTAGTGGGGGGCCTACCTACAGAACGTCTTCCGGTTAAATCGTATTTATTAATTCATAATTATTAAAATGTCTTATGCAACCCATTTATGAATTGGTAAAACATTTTAATAAATTACATGATTAAACACCTTGCGCTGTCATAATACACAGATAATATAATCTATAAAAAAAGGCATGTTAGTTACAACACTTAGGTATAAGTCGATAACGGCTGGACCGATTTTTATAATCTTTGATTTTTTGCATTTGTCTTCGTCCGGAATAAGATAAAATATGATACTCATAAATAATAAAATTAATCATTCATTTGTTGTAAATGGTATACCAAAATGCAACTGACATGGTGTAACAAAACACAACTGACAGCTAAACGTAATGTTGTCTATGGTTGATATTGAAGTTGTGAATTGAAGATGTTTTTGTTTTATGCGAGTTTATTTATTACTAACGTTAATTAATTTTAAAATCCTAAATCTGCTCATTTATTGCCTCTTATGCGGAAAGAAGTTCGCCGGGTCAGCTAGTATTTAACTAAAAATAAAAGTGACAACCCTATGCATCACCGCAAGAGTAGGCAATTAACTCGCCGCGGCACTATGATATACCTACCACTCATAGCCTATAGGTAGTTCATCGTACGACTTTCAGCTACAAAAATATGCGGAGAAAAGTGGCACAGGTCCGTTCAGCACGGCGGCTCGTCCCGCACTGACTTTATGGGCGAATGAGGGGTGTACGTGCCGATTTGCGAGTATGAAATACGTAAAAAATTCGCAAAAAATAATTAAAGCAGTATTTTCAAAAAATGGCCTGAAGGTGTCCTGGGTATTATATTTTTTTATAAGCTGATGGTATTAACAAGTCTTTGTTACATATATAGTTTAGGAGTAAAGTAGTATTAAACTTTTAGGAAATGGGGACTTTGCACATTTGTTTTCAATATATAAATACATTTTTTGCATTTTTCGGCCTGAAGGTGTCCTGCTATATATCAAGTAGATCAACATATATTTTTATTAGATTTTTTTTAGACCAGAATTACACAGAAATATAGCTTTAAATAACCCCATTTTTGGAAACCTGCGCCTTAATATCAGGTGACTTGTGGTAAAACGCTACCCTGTAAGTAGTAAAAATAAAAAGAAAATACTGAATACGTAGTATAAATTGGTAAATATCATCCGTAGCAAAAATTCGATTGAGTACTTACTACTTATATGAAATCTAGTTTTAAATTTAATTTCTATTCTTTTCTCTTTGTTCTTCTTACAGACCAGTGCTTGACCACAACTCGCCTGATATTAAGAGACGATATGATCGTACACCTGGACTCACAAATAAGCCTGCCGGAACACACCGGCAGGTGCTTGGTGACAGATTCTTAACTTAAGCATAGTAGCTAGCCAAGCGAGCTCTAGAAAATGCCCTACGACCTGCTATGGTTTCATCACGATGTAATTCAGCAAATATGTGAAAAATTGTGACTGTTTGTCAATTTAACATCACCTAGCAACTTCACATCCAAAATCATACTAAATGTAAAACACAATTTCGCAAACAGAATAATATATTTGATGATACGAGGACTATCTACTATTAATTGATTTCAGAAACACATTAGTTAATGGAAAATACGTTTTAATGTATTCAAAACAAACGGCCAAACGTGATTTAATCAACGCGTGATGGCCGCAATAATAGTAATTGTGAGTGTTTGTGATTGAACAAGGAAAATAATTTTTAGGTTTGGTATTATGTAATTTACTAAGTTTTGTAAACTACAAATCCTACTAATATTATAAACGTGAAAGTTTGTGAGTATGGATGGATGGATGGATGTTTGTTATTCTTTCACGTAAAAACTACTGAACGGATCTGAATGAAATTAGGAATGTACTGGATTAACACATAGGCTACTTTTTATCCCGGAAACAGGTTACTGCGGTATAATGGAAGACGCGGGTGAAACCGCAGGGCGCAACTAGTAAATAATATCTGATGTGTAGTGTTCTTATGGAACGTATTATAGAAGTATACCTAATTCCACCCTCCCTTTTCTAGCATTGAACAACACGACATCCGTACACGGTTGACATTCCCCCGATCCATACAAGACGTTTCGCTTCTACATTTACAATGTGAACGGCGAAGGAGTAGAACACCTTGCCAGTGTTCTTGTTTCCCTATAAGTATAATTTGGGAGTTTGTCAAGAGTGAATAGGTGTCCTCTAGGCAAGCATGCTCCATCATCGACCTCGTCTTCACTTACCATCAGCTGAAGTCTATTTTATTGCGATTTAAAAAAGTAGTATGTATCTGATTGGTAAAAGTGGAGTGATTGTAGGTTTGAATCTTACAATGAATGAGCTTGAGCTTTCAGTGATGGAAAATATCGTGATGAAACCATAGCTTGGTGGTAGAGCATTTTCTTACGCTTGCCTGGTTACCAATCTCAAGTTAAGAATCTGTCGCCAAGCAACTGTCAGTGTGTTCCGTCAGTCTCACTTGACAATCAGTTCCCTTTCCAGGCATAGCGTGATACCACCTTCGACAACCTCGACACTTAACTACAGGTGACTTGTCAAACGCTAACAATCTGCGTCACAAAGTAGTAATTGAAGAACTAAGCGTATACAAAAATATTTCTGGGAAATTAGAGGTTCTTTTTTAATTACACACGCATACCTACGTAATAACTACGTGTTATTCTCAAAAACTCTCAGGATAATATCGTTGATTACTTCGGACCTCACGGAATAACTGCACCCGACAGGCTTTCATATCAATAGGTAATAACATTTTCACCAATGCTTCAGAACGTGTACCTATGTTAAACAGTAACCAAGCTTTCGCTATTTGTTAAAGTGATAGCGCTTGTACTAATTTCTTGTTAGAATTGCTAATTTATAATGTCATTGTAAACTGTTTCATTTTGGTTTCAATGAAAGATGAATTCATATTAACGCCACTGAAGATCGAGCCTTTGGCTCTTCTCATCCAACTGCGGCCAGCAGTTTTTTGTATATCGTTGCCGAATCGCGGATTCCACTCAAGAACACGTTCGTCCCAATAGTTATCGATTCTTGCTCTAGTATTTCCAGTCTATTAGCACTTTACGCCTAACTATCTGTATCTCTAACCCTTAGCACAAGTTATGAAAACTATAAAAGTTTTTGTAAACGTCAAAGCTTACTACCGCCAACTTGTCAAAGTGGCAAATCGAACTGCCTAAATTCAAAATTTAACTCGAATACTTTGTTGGAATTACGAATTTAGTTCCTCCAAGCCTCGGTAAGGCGCGCTGAAAAAAAAATGTATGGAAAGGAAACGAAAACTTTTATACTAATTTTGTAAACTATCAAAACCTGTACTTAGGAGTACTGTTACTGCTTTACACTGTGCTGCTATACCATAATGGGTGCGAATAGCGTGACACGTGACGTATGACATGACAGCTCCATACGCGGAAACAAATTCACGCATTGAATAGAACTCCACTATAGATAATGGATTGTTTTTGGCAGTATTTTCGCGCTCTTTTTGTTGCCATGGTGGAAGTATCGTGAGAGTGGTTTATTTTTAACTACCTAATTGAAAAAGAGGCTAAAAGATCAAGATAGGAATCGGCATGTGAAATTTCCAATCAAAAATGTCGGACCTGTGTCAATCAAAATTATATTTTGTATTTTGGTATTGGTAAATGTGTCGCGTGCCATCCTCGATATATTTTGGATTTCCCTAATGAACTCCGGGACAAAATGAAAATTATCAATTTTAAAATTCGCTACAAGCTACACATTACTTTTGATAGAAATACTGAATTCGACTACTAAATAGCATATTAAGGTGCCTATAGATCATTACACCATTTTCCACTGGCACGGTCCAACTAAATGAAATCCAATTACAAGTCCACAGGCAATTTGTTTCAAACTAAAAAGGACGTAACAAGATTTTATAAGCGTACCGTGTAGAAAAATAGTGAGAGAAAACGGTTAACTAACTCACAGGAAGTTAGCTTAGGGTTCCGTCGGGCACGGTTCGAATTGAGCGTACATGTAGGATTTCGTCCAAAAGATTTTCACATTTGTCCCCTAAAGCCGCCGCGCCGCTTTCAAACGCATGTGAAAAATTGGGTCAATGATTCCAGTCCAAAAATAATTACCCAATGACCTATTAACAAATTGTATTGATATATTAACTCATAGCTATCTTATTTACCCGAAAGTAAAAAGGTAAGCAATCTCAATTTTCTTACTAAAATATTAATAAATTTAAAAAACCTCCGACATCTTAGACCGGTTTTCATCAAAACGAAAAAAAAATTCAAAACCAAAATCGGTTCTTCCGTTCGAGAGCTACGATGCCACATACAGACAGACAAACATCGACGTCAAACATATAACACCCCTTTTTTGCGTCGGGGGTTAAAAATGCGTTATAAAACGAATTTATCAATTAAGAAAAGTTGAATGAAGAAGATGATTCAATCTGAAACACAGTAATGCTTGCACGGTTTTTTTTATGCGCGATAGAAGCGAAGGCTATGCGCAGAAGGAACGAAAAAAGGAGGGTTATGTTTTTCGAGTGTATGTATGTATGTATAATTCTTGAGCACGGCCTGTAGCCTAAATGGCTTGACGGATTTTAACATTTGAGGTGTCTTTAAATTTGTCTTTAATGTGGGAGTGACATAGGGTACCTTATTTTGGCGCAGTCGGGTTTTTTGTTCCTTTTGTAATGTATAATCTTGTTTTTCGTTTTAATATCACGAGCACTAGGCATTGATTAATAAAGCTTGTACTATGCACAAGTTGAAAAAATATCATGAGATAAGTCTCTGACAAAACTTGCAACGAAAGGTACTCGAAGATACTGACATACAATTTATGCTCAAGGGTCACCAGCCAAACTTCTAAAGTCCACACAAATTTTGAATACAATGAATATAACATAAGGTAACTCTTACTCGTTGTTACAAATTCTTAACTGTAAATTGATTAGAGGCAATGTTTGTCCTTTAACGTTTAACTAAGGGGTAATGCTTAAAAATATCTGTTAGGTACTGAAAGGGTTTCATAGATTCCACGAGTTGAGTTTCATTTTATCAGTTTTTGTGGTTTTGCTATCGACATCAAATGAATCATTAAATATCTATGATGATGATAAATATGATCAAGAGGTGAAGTTAGTTGCGAGTACCTATATTATGGCTTATCTTTGAAACTACTGATCTAATTCTGAAATATATAAGAAAGCTACTTCATTACTTATAGGTAGCTTTTTTAAGGGTTGCCACCCATCGGCAACTCCCCTGGTGTTACAAATGTCCATAGGCGACGGTTGCCGCTTCCCAAGGCGGGCGTCTCCTTGTTTTCAACACTATTACATAATTATAAAAAACAGGATCCCTGAGTAATATATAGATAGATAGGTTATAAATATCTTATTGTGGAATTGTCTACGCGGGGAACAGCTAGTACAAAAAAAGAACTATCACTTAGCACTCTAGTTCATATTATTATAAACAACTTTTTATTATCAATTGAGTTCAATTGTATCTCACATATAACGTTTAGAATCTGATACCACTTTATTGAAATTGTCTTGGAAATACGCTCCTCTGTAACAATTAAACGTAAGAGTAGGTAGGTACCTACATGTTCATTCTCGCAACAAACACGGCATTCCCCACACATTTACGCCCCATTTGATTTCTATCGATAAACGTATACGGTTGAGTCATTAATTTTCTTAGTGAAACAATAAACGCTTAATACAAACAAGTCGTGCTTTTACGACCTATTGTTTGTATTGCCAGGATACGATGCGAAAACTTATCAAAGGTTTTATGGTAGCGACAGCAAGATACTGTCTCATTTCCTGATACCGGTCTGATAAGACGTAGGGGACAAACGAACTGTGAATGTTGTTTTAATTTTCAAAGCCCTGTAGAATCTTAACCAGAAAATTCAGAACCAAGGTCACCGACATCTCTCAGAATATGCTAGTTGAAATGGCAATGCGCCACATCGTTCGACAAACAGATAACCGAAGGGAAAGAAAGGTTCTCGAGTGGCGACCACGAACCGGAAGATGCTCTGTAGGTAGGCCCCCCGCTAGGTGGACCGACGACATTGTAAGAGTCGCAAGGAGCCGGTGAATGCAAATGGCTTATAGTCGTTCATGGTGGCGTTCAAAGGGAGAAGCCTATGTTGAGCAGTGGACTTCTTCTGGCCGATGATGATGATGATGATGATGGAGTCTTAAGGAGAAATCTTCAGGTACCAAAAATCAATGATACGTGATGTAGCTAAACTTATAATACCAACATGCACTGTGGGATATTGCGGGCTCTCTAGAAAACGGTCCAATTATGCCAATTACATTCCCATTGCTGAACTACTTTCACCAATGGGAGTGTAATTGGCAGTGACAGATGACGAAGATAAATGAGAACCTAGAGCGATGGTAAAATGCTACAAAGCTCACTAATTTTCTTATTTGATTTCTTGAAACAGTATCAATTCTTTTTTAACCCTCGATGCAAAAAGAGGGGTGTTATTATGAGTTTGACGTCGATGTCTGTGTGTGTGTGTGTGTGTGTGTGTGTCTGTGGCATCGTAGCTCGCGAACAGATGAACCGATTTTGATTATGTTTTTTTTATTTATTTTTAGTGTTCTTAGCTATGTTTTATAAAAATTGGTCTCAGATGTCGGGGGTTTTTAATTTAATTTTTTATTGTTACTTAGCTGTGCCCTGCGGTTTCACCCGCGTATACTGCAATTATCTCGCATGCATTAGGACTACATGCGCCTTGTGGCAACCAGTATTGCACACACCTGAAGCAATATGAATTGAAAGTTACAGACGCAAGATGAAAGCGTACTAGTTTGGACATACCTACAGACTAGCAACTCTGTCGATGTTTAAGCTTTCAAGCTCTGACTCTACTAGCAATTATATTGGAAAACTGTGCTGTATGCTCGCTTAATAGCTTGTACACTACTTTATCTACCCTGTGACACTGCTTAAAATATAATGGCCGCTATTCTAGTTGCGTCATAAAATCTATGCATGTTTCCTGATACAATTCATTTTTATGACCTCGTCGGGTCAGTTGGCAAACGATGCGCATTTCGGAACGCCAACGCCAACGCTGCTTATACACTCAACGATTGTTAGCTTGTTTGCAGGCGCCTACAAACTCTGTATTGTTGTCCATTTAGTAGTTGAGGAAAATGGGATCCGAATACCATAATTTAGTTTTGCCGTCAAATTTAAATATAGTGGGTACTAGAGAGATTAAATAAGTATGTTGAAAATTAGAAAATGTAGTAGAAGAAATACTTATATTGAATTCTCTAAATCTGAATATCACAAAATACAACAATTGTTGATTACATCTAATGAGTAATTAAAAAATTAAAAAAACACTTTAAAAACGCACTGAAAAATATAAAATAATTAAATTGACTTGTATTAGTTACGATATAATGGTTAATTCAAAAAGTGTGGAGCGCTTTTTGGTTGTGTGTACTTTTATTTGCCCAGTAAAAGAAGCACTCCACACTTTTTGAATTAACCATTATATCGTAACTAATACAAGTCAATTTAATTATTTTATATTTTTCAGCGCGTTTTTAAAGTGTTTTTTTTAGTTTTTTAAACTATATATTTTTATTTTATTACTTTTTAGTCTTTTGTTACCAAGTCCAATCTATTTGACTCATCAAGACGAACCATATGAGCCCAAACACGAGGGGTTTACCAGTAGCCACTGCAGAGATCCCCTACCCACCTTCCGGTTGCATCATCAGACCCTCGACACCAAGTTCAATCTATTGGACTCATCAAGACGATTCTTATGAGCCCAAACACGAGGGGTTTGCTAGTAGCCACTGCAGAGATCCCCTACCCACCTTCCGGTTGCATCATCAGACCCTCGTCACCAAGTCCAATCTATTGTACTCATCAAGACGATTCATATGAGTCCAAACACGAAGGGTTTACTAGAAGCCACTGCAGAGATCCCCTACCTACCTTCCGGTTGCATCATCAGATCAGGTTGATGATACCAAATTATTGCATTGTCACCGAGATTACATACACATACAAAGTTTCAAGTCGATACAACAATTAGAAGTGGGTGAAAATTGACTTCTAAGATTTGATTACATTGTTAGTTAGTTAGTTAGTTACAAGTCAAGCGAATAAAAGTGTTTTAAAAAGATGAGAGAGTGTCACCCTATAGGCCAAGCTCAGTGGGTAAAAAGACACACTCGATAGCTCAAAGAAACTGATAAAAAGCAAAAACTGGGGAGGAAATAATTGCAAAATATTTTCGAACAAAGATATTTTATCTTTTACGCGATAAAGAGAAGATATTAGATTTACCTATTGAAAGTGGGGTGTATTTTATTATCAAAAATATTAGAGAGCTCTTTATAATCTAAAATTACGTAACTTCTTAAAAACAACGCTCTCTGACTGTTTGTTACCTTTTTACGCCTCAACCGCTCAACAAATCTTGAAGAAATTTGGTAAAGAGACAGGTTGAACCCTGGAATAGGGCATGGGATAATTTTAATTGAAGTAAACTACAGAATACACGGGTGAAAGCGTGGGGCAGAACTAGTAACATCATAAACAGAACCTTTAACGAAAGAGTGTTCATAACAACCCCCAATATACTTTTAAGAACTATTCAACGATACCCAAACCCGACATGTTGAGGGAATGTAGATAAAAAATATCACCCCCGCTTTACACGGTTTTTTTGTAGGCTTTATAAATATCTACAACGGTGCCAGATTTGGCTGTAAAGTACAAATGAATAGACAGAAAAAGTAGCAAAACGAATATAGCTTAAAAATATCGCCAAGTAACTTGTATTCTAACGCTACACAGTAACTTATTAAAAACCTATAAGGCAAGATTGTGTATGGTAGGATATTCTACTACATCACGCAGTGGGTACCTGAGGACGGGCGACGTCGCCGAGGCAGGCCCCGAAAAAGATAGCGTGATGATCTTGACTCATTTGAGGAGCGGTGGCCTGAGGTTGCGGGGGATAGAGATACCTGGAAGGAAATGGGGGAGACCTTTGCCCAGCAGTGGGACAGTATAGGATAAAAAAAAAAGATCTACTACGGGGCTTTCATCATCCATGTCATCGACATTATCTTCAACATTGGGCTATTACGTTCCACTATTGGGACACTGGCTTTCTCTCAGAGAGAGAGTATGGACCGCAATCTCCCATGCTGGTCCAGTGCGGGTTGATAGATATCGTATGTCTTTAAATTGTTGTGGTTCTTGGACATGCCGGTTACCTCATCCATGTCATATTTTTGTTAATGTAAATTCATATCATTCAATATCATTAATCTTATATTCTAATCAAAATTATTAAACACTAGCTGCGCCACGCGGTTCCCGCGTCTTTCTGTTAACATAAGAAACTTTCTCCGGGATAAAAAGAAATGTGGTGTTTCACCCACGTCTTCCTGTTAACCCGTAGGAACCTTTTTCCAGGATGAAAAGTAGCCTATGTTTTAATCCTGGGTGTAAAGTATGTTCCAAATTTCATCCAGATCCGCTTAGTAGTTTTTGCGTGAAAGAGTAACAAACTTCCATACATCCATCCATGCTTACAAACTTTCACGTTTATAATATTAGTAGGACAAAGTTAAGCACTACTTAGTATCGCGACTACAATTCAAAGAAAAAGATCTTCTGTGCGGTTAAAGTTTAGACACAGACCCTCTTAAAATTTCACACACTGGATAACAAAGCGATTGTACGCTCCTCCCTCGAGCATTGCCTTATCAAAACTACTAACGCTAGTACTCGTACTCTCTCGCATTTAGTAAATAGCTGCTGCAGTATTTTTTTCAACGTTTGCAAGTAGAAAGTTCCGGAACAAACGCTCTGATTTATTTATGACTCTTTTGCTGCAGATGCTTTTTCCATCTTAAAAGTATATTTTACTTTCTTATATTTCTAGACTTTCTAGTGAGGTGCGGTGGGCGTTACAAACCGTAAATATATCAATAACTATGAAATACGGTATTCGGTTTTGCGATAACTAGTTATTGAGAGAAACTACTTATCGCTGTAAAATTCAAACGATATGCTCTAGTTACCGCAAGAACCAAGAATAACAGAGTTCCTAGTCGAATATGGACAGTAGGTAATCTAGTTATCCAATACCTACCAGCAAAATTAGAAAACTGTACATAGGTGCATCAAAACCAAGCTTAATGTCAGTAAACTTATCGCAAATACTTCTTCTAAAAAAGTTAAACAACAAAAATTTCTGTACCGATTTTAATAAGTCCATCAGAAAAATCACCGAAAAACAACAGTCTCATGTGAAAGTAACTCAATCTATGTATCTTTGATAGCTTTTCACGCTTAAACCACTAAAGTGATCTTAATGAAATTCGACATGAAGATTGGAGATAGCTTAAACCCGGGATGATATATAATGTTGTTATTGCGGATAACAGCTGGTAAGTAGTTATTAAAATAATTAATTTGATAACCCGTTATCGGTATCCTAACTAATACATAGTTTCGGTATCTCGAATTCTCATACCGACCAACGTTTTGTAAGGTATGATTACTCCAGAGACTTTTGTTCTCTCTCATACCTGTTAAAATTATAGTGCTGTTAGCGTTTTTATGGTTTGAGGGAATATACCACATTTACTTTGCTGAACGTGGTCATCAGTTTAAACTGAAGCTAGAAAGTGTTTCATATTTTACTAGCTGCCACTTTTCATCAGTGTAAAGCTGTAAAGTATATGAAGTAGTTTCTTCTAGATATAATGCATGGAGAATTGTTTTCTCTCACATAAGAGTGCTGTCTAGATTAGGTACATGCATTTTTAGTGAAGACGGCTTTGGCCATAACAAGGATAGAAACCTGCGACCTTTTAGAAATGGAATGAAAACTTTAATGACTTCTGTTTGTAATACATAAGTATAATAGGATTGAGTTGAGGTGCAGTAAAGTTAAATTAAGGATAGGTACCTAATAATAAATATCACTATAATCCAAGCGATTCAGTCATATAGCTCATATACCTGAATTTGAATAAACCTAGTATAATAGCGCTCTCATTAACGCCAATATATAAGGAGTAAACTTTGTAGTTTGTATTAAATATTTTTCAAACCTTGAATCTTTGCGCAATAAAGATTTTTCTATATTTAGATATCTGTAGGTGGCCTTCTTAGTAAAGATGCTAAGTTAAATATCATATTTAAAAGCTAGGCCCTTATTTATGTGCTCTATGTATTCACTCCATCACATCACACTTAATATTATAAAAGCGAAAGTGTATGAATGAGTGAATGAGTGTGTATTTTTGTTACTCTTTCACGCTCAAACGGCTGAATTGATTTGGATGAAATTTGGAATACAAATAGCTAATACCCTGAATTAACACATAAAGGTTATTTTTTATCTGGGAAAATGTGAAATGACGGGAAAACGTGAGAGTAACCGCGGGGCACAGTTAGTATACCTACGGGTACATATACATGTATACTGACAAACATAAATATGCAAATGTAGACATAACCCTATTAGCATAAATAAAATTAAGCACATAAAAGACGCTAGGACAATTATTAAGCTACAAACATAAATCTCGAATAGTAATAGTAATAAGGTACACAGTAAATATCAGAATGAAGTTGAAATGGCTTCTGTGTCAGCATTGTACGAACTTCCACATCAGATTAATGGCTATACAAACAATACGGGTAACACTCTACAAATAGTTATTCAAAGCGCATCCCAAACAAAACACGAAGACAACGAGCCTGGCGAAGTGCGAAGAAAATGAAGGTGACATTTTATTTTAAGAATAAAAAGAACCAATTTACTGAATTTCCTTAAGTTTTAACTTCGTATGGTAGACCTTTCTTCGTGAAGCGTTGGGAAACGTCTCATATGCTATTGACTAGCTGTTTCCTGCTATTTTATCAATGTAGAGAGAGATTCCCTTAGAATTTTTATCACATAATACTCAGGGATATTGAAGCTAGAAAGCTTGTTAGAAAACAATGAAAGAATTTTCAGAAGCGGATCTATCGTAGCATACGAGCTTTACCTCTTAATAATATTAGAATGTAAACCAGACATATTTTTTCTTTTGCTTAGTCTGGCGTGGGGTATTAAAGGATTTACCAGCGTTAGTTGTTAAACTATAGAGAGAAAGCCTCGCATTAGTTAGGATCGATGGCCATTGCAAATGTCAACCACTGCAGTGACATCTGCGAAGCTCAAAATGTTCATTATCATCCCCATTATCATCATTCGTTAGCAGCGACCGAATGCATACGAGCCTTTAGCATATTAGCAACATCAAGTTTGCGGAGCCTAAACGCAATACTTGTACCTATACTTAATTAACGACGGATGTGACGCAGTAGGTGATCGGCCTGCGAAGAGTGGCGTCACGGGTTTGATTCCCGAAAGAGACGGCAAATGTTTATGCATTGAAAAACAAAAGAAATAAAAATGTATGTAACCTTCGCTAGATACAGGAAAGGATGTGTCTATGCTATGTGCGTGTAAGTGTTTGGGCGTTATAGATCTAAAGAAGAATGAAAAATAGTACGAGTATAACCTATTTGGACAATAAATCTGATTTCGAAAATGTACGAATGCTTGCTTAAAACCAGAGCCCCATACTCAGTGTAGCCTTCATAATGGTATGAGGTTATTGCTCTATGTTGTTTCCTCTACTGTTTGTTATTCAGTATGGTTCCTCTCGCAAAATGTCTGACTTCAATTAACGATGACGCGATTTATATTCATCCCGTGGATTATCCAGCTTTACTCCGTTTTATTTGCATGTTTATCAGTAACTTTATTCACTTTTGGGTTCTTAGCCCACCGGGTAGTCGAAGACAAGATTGCGAAGTTCAACATTTTAATTTAATCACTTCAACACTCACTTCTTCTTCTTTCTTCTTCTTCTTCACTTCTTAAATCTTTTTTTTTTTGTGAAGTCAAACCTGGTCTCAATTATTTTACGCCTTTGATTGCCGGTACAAGCAAGCATTCCTGGCCTAATAGGGAAGTTTAATTTCATTCATTCAAAGTTCGGCGTGGTAATACACTGCGCTCGTCACTGAGATATGAGGTGTAAAATCTCTTTGTGTCCTGAATACTGTTTTTTTAATTGGGAGAGGACCGGGGCAAATGGCATGAAAAAAGTAAAGGTTTATACACCCACCCAGCAGTGGGATTTAAAAGGCATTGGATGATGATGATAATGAAAGTTTTGAGCTTGATAAAAGTCACTGCAGTGGTAGACACTTGCAATAGCCATCAATCCTAACTAGAGACTTGAAATTTAATGATAACTGCAGTGGCCTGTCAACCGGTGCATTAATCAAAGAGCATGGAATAAAAAGCTACAAGTACTAAAAACGCTATTCAAAGAAAGCACGTGAAATGATATCAACTCTTTTTGTATGATTTTGTTGCCAACACACGAATGAACAAACGAAAAGAAAGAATTAAAACTGAATAATAGTCGAGGAACAGATATTAAAAAGTCCTAGTGAGTTTTACACCCTAGTTCACTTTGTCGCGTTCTTTTTGTAACTGTTACCATTGTTTTACGTTTATTCATTTATTTAGTTAGATACAGCTATTGCCGATTAAATATCTGTACAATAAAGTTTCTGAGTGACAATTTGTCCTGCTAGGTATATCGCAAAGAAGGGGCTGTAAATCCCGAAAGGAAAGGGTATTTTGTGATTGTCACATACAAAGCTTTTAGGCTAGATTTCGGCTTAAAACCATTGAGCCTTTCACTTTTCTGGGCCTGTTTCAGAGTGTTTTGTTATAAAAGTGTATTTTCGTGGGATCAAACTATAATAGAGCATAACATTATGTTTCTCATTGTAGGTGTAGGTTACACGAGAATATTCTTGAAGTTTAAAACTAACCTTTACAACAGCTAAAAATAAAAATAAAACATGTGATAAAAGATAGTTTTGATATAGTCGATGAATAGTTTCCTCGTTTGTTGGAGTTGGAGCTTATATCATCATCTTTCGTATCATCTCCTCTTTTCGTTAGCTTCCTTTTTTAGTTATAATCATATTCTAGACGTCTAACATTTACTTGAGTGTGATGTATCCCTTTGTTTATCTTATTTTGGTTTTAACTCATTTAATCTCTCGCTTCGTATGTACTTCACTTCCCCAGTTGCGTATAAATGAGCAATATGAATCGTTATTGCCGCCGCAGTGATATAAATGAAGCTTCAGTACAATTTTGATTGCATGGTTGTAGAGGCTTGTAAAACTAAAATCCTCCATATCTAGGGCACGCAATACTATGCAGCCCCTGCAAAATATGTTTTTGTCAGCGAAAATATATTATGAACATTTTAAAAAAACTTGGCGCACACCCAACGGCGATGGTTAGCGGTCACGTCTGGCTACATGAAATAGTATTTAATATTGTATAAAAAAAAATATAACTAAAACCAAATTTAAATTCACACAAGTTTCACTATGATATGGTCATCTATGCATCACACTAATATTATAAATGCGAAAGTTTGTGAGTGAGTATGTTGGTAACTGCTTTACGCTAAAACGGCTAAACGGATTGCAGAGAAATTTAGAATAGATATAGCTTACATTCAGGATAAACATACAGGTTACATTTTCCGTGATAACGGGAAGACACGGGAGTAACCGCGGGCGCAGCTCAAAATATCTAAGAAACCGAACATCGTCGGCTAGCAAATAACACGGCCCAAGTCAAAATTTTGTGGTATTGGCATTTTAATGCCATAAGATGCAGTTTTGGCGTGCGCTTCTATGTAACTGTCAGTTTCGAGCATTTTTACTACTAATAGAAGCCTTTAATTAAAATTGTAATACACATAATTCAATAATTTACATACAAAACATACAAGTAAAACAGTTTTATGTCTCTCCTGAAAAGTTGCTAAATCTGACTTGCGCGGTGTTGTTAGCTAGCCGACGATATGTAGGTACCTATGACTATTCTATCACCTAGGTCTAGACTAGACCAGAGGCAAACGATTTTGACATCTAGCTTCTAACATTCACGAAGGTCACAGGGCTCAATTAGGCAGTCTATCTGAACCCTAGACCCGTGTTTGGGGTCTATGTAGCGGTGATCCGACCGCAATGCGGATTACATACAGTACCCGTGTCAATATGGCTCAATAATTCATCATGTACGACAAAGTGGTTGGACGCGGACAATATAATTTAGATCGTTTTAGAACCGTTACGGAACACCAGATTTATTGGTATTATCTGTGTTGACGCCAATTTCTCGTTATTATTGTTGTTGCTATGACGTAGCGAGCTGTCGTTATATCTTTGCATTGAATTTGCTACGGCAATTGATAGTGATAAAGTGTGAATGAAGTTTTCCTTTATTGTCACACACTGGTGTTATGTGTATGTATTGAAACAGCAGTGTGCAAACATTACTGTTTTCCGGATTGAAGGGTAATGTTTGGAGTGAAATTACAAAGCATAAAGAGATTTAACATCTTATATCTCAGGACGACGAGCGTAGTACGTTGCTAGCTAGGCGAGCACTTTAAAATGTCCAAACACAGCTATAATTTCATCACGATGTTTACCATCACCGAAAGCGTCAGCTCATTGCAGGATGCGGACCTGCGACGTCACTACCTACTGTCAGAATCTCTTATTATTGTTTTTCTCTACAAGTTTTGCTACAAGATAGACATATCCAGTCGATACAAGTAGTAGTGACGTAGACATGCTCGTAGACAATGCGGTCGTAGCACTGGCAGATAATCGCGTGGAGCTCTCTAGAGAACCAAACGTCAGTTTCTACTAATATTATAAATGCGAAAATTTGTGTGTGAGTGTGTGTGAATGTTTGTTACCACGTATCACCGTAACTACTCAACCGATTGTCAATAGAGATAGCTTATACTCTGGTTTAACACATAGGCTACTTTTAGGCTACTTTACTTTTATCCTAGAAAAAGGTTCCTGCGGGATAATGGGAGGACGCGGGAGAAACCGCAGGGTGCAGCTAGTATTTAAATATGAGTGAAAAACTTTCGTTACCTCAATTGCTTTGCATGCTCACTTAAGAACCAGTTCCCAATATAGGCGTAGCGTAGCGCCATATCGTCATTTAAACTAGTGACCTGCTAGTAATCAAACATTACCTTGTAAGATCAAACAAAACTAGCAAAATCACACAAAAAAACGACATACTCGTAGGTACAGAATTTTGTCGTGCTCGCAAAGCAATACCTATGCAATTAGATCAGAAGGTCGTTTCCTGTTTGTGACGGGCTGCAATCGAGTTCGAGTACGGCCAGGAAGCTGTAATAAATCATTAAACTCAGTTCCGGAGTGACATTTTCATTTCAGATCGGCCTCTCTAGTTTCAAAAACCCGAGCGTAAGGCAGTGCGAGAGCAATTTTTATTTAAATGTACAACTGAATTTGGATGACGAAAAACTTGGGATTTTTTAAGTGAACTTGCTCTAATTCAATCAGTTAACAATGAGATAGAAATTTTAAATGTAATCGCGTTCAAAAAATGATCTGCTAGACATTTCTTGCCTGTAACTAAATATATGAGAACCGTCGTGTGACGTGTTGCTAACTAATCACCTGACAATCAACTCTTAACCTAAACTGAGATGATACAAACGTCAAATTTTGAAGGATAATTTTCTAAAGAAGTTTAGATGCAATAAATGGTCATTCAAAATGTAAAAAATAAACTTTCATACTGAAAAATTAGCTCGTATTTCAAAATAAAATGACTAGCTGTTCCCCGCGGTTTCACCCACGTAGGCTACAGTTTATCGCAAAATCCTTTCTTAGCGGATGCCTACGTCATAACACCTACCTACATGCCAAATTTCAGCCCGATCCGTCCAGTAGTTTGGGCTGTGCACTATGTCAGTCAGTCATCAGTCAGTCACCTCTGAGTTATATATATATATAGATACTAGGATCAAACCCGTGGCTTCGCACGCAAAGGGGATAATTTTCTGGTAAACATATTTACACTTTATCCAATAGACAACAGACAATAAAGGATATTTATCCATATAAGTTTTAACTACATTTCACCCCACTTTTAACAAGAACATATTGTTCATGTTTCTAGTAAGTATACCCGCGATTTAGGCTCTGCTCTAATATGACTGTCACATTTATATGTTTTATGTATATGCCAGTCGGTCAGGACAAACTCTTTTGAATATATATGAATAGATATGCTAGCGTTTGTCCACTATCTTATACAGCGTAAAGTAACGATGTGGTCGAGGGACGGAACACGCAAAGCTTAGAATGGGTTAGCTTTAAATGTTTTCCATTTATTTTCTGGTAGGTTTCTTTATAACTGTGGTACATGGAAGGAACCTCAAACTGATTGACACTCTATATAATGGGCATTCGTTAAGTTTTGTACCTTTTATAATCAAGAAGATTGTAGATCCTATATACTAATATTATATGTATATGCAAAACCACGTACCACCGTAACTACTAAACCAAAGTTGGTGAATGTATCCCGGAAAAAGGTTCCTGCGTTCCTGAATTCTGTACTGATTTATTTATTGTAATTTATAATTTAATTCTGGCTTTTTTCTGTCTTCCGTTTCACCACAAGTCACCAAATTTTAAGTGATAATGTGGTCGAATGTGTCACCACGCTATATACGGCTACGCTATAACTGGCTTTCAAGGGAGGTTCCTGGAATCATACCATTTATCCATGCTTAGTGACAGACGAGCACTAGAAAAAGTCCTTCCACGAATCAACGATTGTAAGTTAGAGAGGGAATAGAATTTTTGTAATAGAGTCGTTATTTAAAGCCTAAGCTCCGTCCAAAACGTCCCAATATGAAAAGAGATTCAATTTCCTAATACAAACATTGAGAGGTCCATTTTCTAATCTCACTGGGCAAACGATACCTTTTTGGTTGTCATCCAATTTTCATGTGATACTAAGGTTTAAAACTTTTTGTTTTTAGGTTTGTACCACAAGTTCTGAATACGAGTTTTATTAGATTGTTTCTCTGAATTTTGTGATACATCTGCGTAATTTTTCATGTAGGTAATTTTATTAGTACAAAGAAAAAACGCCGCTGAACATTCTGCTAGGTATTTTAATTCCAAACCTTCCTTAGGGATTTTTTTGTGTTATATTCAAGAGAGTTACGAAATGGCCTTGATTTAAACAACAGGAAAGAAACTATGAACGCTAAGAACACATAAAATGAATATTCCAACATTCATTAATTTTGTTTAACTCATTTGATCTGTATCGTAGAATTTAAACGCCTATTTGTCGTAATTTCATTTTGGTGATATTTACATTTGTATAAGAAAATAATTCCATGAATTATTATTATTAGGCATAATAAATTAATATCAATTAATTTTTGTTATTCCGAAAATTATGGGGACAGTTGGTGTTGAAATATCATGAATTAATAATGGTCATCGGCAATAAATATGTTAATCTCAACATTACAATAATTTAAACCACATGTTTTGTGTTCTGTAAAATGCTTTAAAGGATAATTTTTTCTGGATTGCTATCTGATTTATAAATAAAGAAATATACGTATAAAATTTGTGGCTACGCCCGCGTAGAGAGGTAAAAAGTAGTATATCAAGTTTCATAACAAATCGTTCTGTTGTTTCGGCGTCCTTAAGTTCAAACAAATATCCGAACTTTCGCGTTCATTAGGTTACGGTGGGAAATATGATTATATTTATGAATAAAAAAAGCTGTGTCCCGCGGTTTTACTCATATATTTACATACATGCATGCATGTATCTTCAAACTTAGGTTTATATATATGCGAATGTGTGTTGTTGGCTGAACTTGGCTTGTTGACTTCTTCCAGCAACGAAACGACGTAATTTTCTGCATAGTTTATGGGCCGGAGAATAAAATAGGCTACTTTTTATCTCGGATAAATAGATGGTTCCGGTAGGAATACGCGGGCATAGCTAGTATTTTCATATTTGGACCTAACCGTTGTGAAACAAACTCTTTAATTTCCAACTTTTGGCCTAAAAGGTTCATTGTAGTTGTTGCGAAAGTAATTCTGTTAATTAGACGGTGAACGACAGTCCTCTGTTTGCGCTAATCGTAGTTCGTAACCGTCGTATAAAAGTTAAGCCAATAAACTCTTTTGAAATTAATTAAGATGAAGGGCCCTTTCACATTTATTAACTTTGTCAAAGAACCGGATAATTAAAACTAAGTTATACACAATTAACGATCTCTGTCATAATTTTCTGGTCCAACGCAGGTTCTCGTAAATATTTCGCGAGTTAACCCGATGTTTTGAATTACTCTGTTGAAATTGTTACCTTATTCCTGATAGAATTTTAATAAAAGTTAATTATGGAAGTTCCATAGTATATAACAAACCATTTATTTTGTAAGAAAAGCGATAACATTTATCTTAATTATTTATTATACTTAAACACAAGTGTTTAATTTTAAATACAACATAGTACAAATCATTAAGATCGCTATTTAAAATGACTTTTTTTTAACAAACTGAATGACAATATAGGCAAGCTACTCACCCAATGGCAAGTGTTTCACTCGCTCATAACAGTTCAGTGCCACCCAAAATTATAGAAACTTTAAAATTCTGTGCGGCGATGCGCTATACGCTCCTTACTTATATTTACCTAGATGTTAAATCTATTTATGCCCTGAACAACGGTGCCAAACATAGAGCTTAAACAAGCCTAGGCAGGGCAAAGGCCAGAACGCACCATAGTTGCCTACATAACCATTCCACATCAAAAAATTGCAGTTTTAGAATAAAAACAGAACCACCTTTTTGCGCGGAAAAGGACGGCCGGAGCGGCGACCAGGCGTGAAATTAAACAGTCTTGTTGATCGCCTGGACTTCTGCCAGTGCCCAATTTGAACAAATTGCTGATGACTCGGGGACTTTAAGAGTAACTTCTAATTGAAAAGATGAAAAGTGAAGCTGCTTTGTCAATGTGTACTAATAAAAGTTGGTAGGTTTTGAAATTGCTTTAATTAATTTTTCGCATAGCTCTTTACATATAAAACGAGACCGATGTAATAAGAAAATCATCATCGTACGTTCCCAGTGCTGGGATACAGGTTTTTTTTAGAGAGAAAAACAGACAGACAGAGAAGAAAAACGACAAGTCTTAATATAACAGTCCTCAAACAAAAAAAAATTACGCGAGAATGCCAGTACCTATCCCTACAGTGAAAACGCGGCTGATGATGACGATAATAAAACAAAAGTTAGTTGATAGTTCAAAGATTATTTTCGAAACATACAGCGCAAGTCATACTGTGTAAAGAAATATAGTACTGCGTGCTATTGCATACCACAAAAATCATTAAAACAAAACAAATATTATATAAGTATGCGTGTCGACTTGATACCTTCTATACTTTTATTTTCACCGGTTAATATTGACAGTTCAACAAAAAGTTATACAGTTAAAAGGAAAACTAAAACATCAACAGAAACTGAATTAGTCCACCGAAGTATTCCCTACGTACTGGTGAATAATTCGTTTCTTTTCAATTTCAATTCCATTAGTCCAGATAATCCTTTTGAAATCACGTGTGGCTATCAATGGGCTAATCCTTTCAAACACATCGCGTGCGGCTCTAATTGCGAGTGAAAGCATGCAATTGAATCCGACATGTCTGGATTGACACATTCATCTTCCGCGTATTTGTAACATGTAACAGATTTTAGTAATAGTTGTAAAGGTGTTTTCGTAACATGTCATCTAGTTAAATCACAAAAATTAAGAGAGTATAAGAATGAAGTAAAGTTTGAGGCTCCAGAGGTAAACTTCGATGACTTTTTTCTTAAGATATGGTTCTTTTTTTGTTTACGGAAATTGTGATTATGATGTAGGATTTTCTTTTATCCTTTGTTTTATTATTTTTCTCCTGTTTGTTTTGTAGTGCTTTTATGAAAATTGTGAAATTGTTAGATAGGCATTAACTTACTGTACAAAAACATAAGATACTTACAAACCATTTAAAGCTTGAAATATCAGCCATATATTCTCAAGTTTATGAATTAACTTCTCATTCTACAAAGTTGAAATATAATTCTCGTGATAAATATAAGCGTAGGTACTTATCTTCCAACTCAGAAATTGTAAGCGTGGAAAAGATAAAATGCATTGTAGGTACAGAACTGTGGCGAGCGTGAAAACGCTGCAAATATTTTTCCAACGTCTCACACAATTTCTGAGACAGCGGACACGAACAGAAAAGCGACATAAAAACTTCGAAAAATAATCCGTAAAAGTTTTAAAACAAAGCTACACTGAAACTAAAAAGTTATAAATGATCAAATCTTATATAAAAATTGGGTTATCTCTAAAATCATCGGAAGAATATATGAAAATTTTTCATATAATAAAAAAAGATCAAAGGCCTTCTTCTGATTCTATATTTTTTTATTTATTGATCGTACTACCGAGCCCAGATTATTTATAGAATACTAGCTGTTCCCCACGGTTTCACCTGCGTGGGCTACAGTTTATCGCGATAAAAGTATCCTATGTCCTTCCTCGGGGTTCAAACCATCTGCGTACCAAATTTCATAAAAATCGCTTCAGTAGTTTAGGCGTAAAAGCGAGACAGACAGACAGACTTACTTTAGCATTTATAGTATAAAATAAGTAGGGACATAAGTAACGATAATTAAAAATTGGATAAGTAGAGCGATTTCATTATAATGAAGCGACTGCTTCAGTCTACAAAACTTTAAATATTCAGTCAATTTTAATGATAACCAAAAAATCACAAGGAGAACAATTTCGTTCAAAAAACATTGAAAACCTAAACGGTCCACGTAAAGCAATAACAAACAAAAACTCGAAATTACTGAAATGGCAATATTCCAAAGTACCGCAGTCCGCAATAGACTAGATTCATCTGTCAGCTCCGGGGCAACTTTTACCTTGCGGGTAGTTCGCAGCCTAACCACTGTGGTTCATTACAAACTTTGAAACACTCCATCTAATGCTACCACAAGTCACTTTGACAATCTCTTCATTGTACTAGCAATGTATATAGACGGGTGAAAGGCTATGTGTAACAAGCGACATTTTTTTTAACTTAACAGTAGTCCCGTTAAAAAAGTTTTGGACTTAAGAAAAAAATTCGTTAAAAATAAACTACGAGTAAAAAACTCGTATGTAGTATTTTTACGTACAGTCAGCGACAAAAGTCGCTGAATAATGAAAAATGTGTTTAATATAACACATTTTTCGACTCTCATAACCATCGTAATCACCAACCTTCGACCGAATCATCACTTAACATCAGGTGCGTAATGTTATAGTCAAACGCTACCTTTTGTTGTAAGAAAAAAAAACATTACGGATCCTATACGCATTTGGAAAATTGAGTATGATCAGCTACTTTTGTCGCTGACTGTACAGCAGGCTAGGTCATTTTTAATACTGGGGCCACACTAAGGCCAACGTCAACGGAAATGTCAATGCCTATCATCGCGATAAATACTGCGTTAATTATTATTAACGCAATTATGTTATTTGAACGGTTAACGTGAATGCACTTGAGTTGTCGGCTAATGTCAAACGCCAATGCCGTTGCTAAATTTTAATGTCGTGGCCACACTTATGTCAAACGTCAATCATCGCGCTATTTAACGGCATTTCCTATTAGTGTGGCACCAGCATAAGAGCGTCAAATTCCGGTGTTAATTTATATTTATAACTCATTTGAAATGTTATAATTTTCGGTTTATTCTGTGTAATAATTATTGAACCCACTAAGGACCTCACGTACAGATACCTACAGGATAGCTAAAAATAACCTCAAAAGTCAAGGTACTCAATTCTCTGAAATTGTATTTTCAGATGTCACAGAATTTTCAAATATCAGTTTCAGTACGAAATTTCTCATTGCTTCTGCCTTATTTCTACAGCTTCTGTTCTAAAAACAGATTCTCTGTATAGAAATTTACCTGACTAATATTTTTTAGTTGTTGACCCAAAAATAAATATGTGGGTATAAATACTTATTTAGTTCTCCATTCATATAATTTATATAAACGAAATTCTAAGCACCTACGCAAAAATGGTTTAGTAGCTAGAGATATCAGGGGTGTTTTATTATTATATATTTACAGATACTTTTTCCAGTTTTTCTTAACTTTTTTCTTACTTAATGTTAGTCTATTATACAAATTAAAACTCTTATTCTATTACAGTTAATAGGTTGTACATTTACACCTACAACCTTTCTTTTAATATCGACACGGCACGTCTCGTCGCAACGCAATATTATCCCAAACGGCGGAATTCATTTAAAGCTATAGACAAACTTCTATGGTAACAGGAATGGCGGCGGTCATAGAGGTAAAAACCTTGTAACAACGCGGTCCACCGCTGCACAGACCATCATTTGCACCGCTGCACATGGTGAGATGCGATTGGCAACCTAACCATAAACAAAAATATTCCACAAAAACATCTGACTGCGTCCCCACCGCCACTGCCACTACATTGGTTTATCCCTTCTAAATCAGGAAATAACTACAGCGGAACGTAAATAACAATTGTTCAAACCTTTTTACTTGTTTCTCGGTGCAATAAAGTTGACAAAGGTAACAGAGCAGATAAACGAGAAACGGAGAAATTCCTTTGGATTCTTTGTGAAATCAGTTCCATGCTTTGTTGGAGGCGTCTCGGCCATAACTGGTATTGATAGGAGTGGTTGTCGAGTGTCTTTATTGTTAGATTCAATGTATGGAGTATTATATACAACCTTTCTAAACAAATAGGTATATATATTTTATTTATTTAGATAAATAGATAGTTAGCCATGAATTTACTAATCTAGTATCGTGCGTGACCTAAGTTGTAGCAATATATGTAATTGATTATCTTAGCCAAGCTCGTAGCATTTGACCGCAAGTAGTAGGTACTGTATATATTCTGTGCCGCAAGTCACCTGAAATTAAACAACGATTTTGTCGAAGGTGGCGCCACACTACACCTTAATTATAGTTGGCCCTCTGTCTGCCAGAACACATCCATATTGCTTGGAGACCTTCTAGTTAGCCAGGTGAGCACTATAAAATGCACAATTTTTGATCAAAATAATGTCAAAAGTTTCGTTAATCTGTCTCCGATGGTCATTCGTCCGATCTTAGCATAATAATTATTATTCCAAAGAACAATGGGCAGAATTGGTCCAAGAAGAATGAGTAGTTGCGTCGATTGA
This sequence comes from Opisthograptis luteolata, assembly GCA_931315375.2. Taxonomy (NCBI): domain Eukaryota; kingdom Metazoa; phylum Arthropoda; class Insecta; order Lepidoptera; family Geometridae; genus Opisthograptis; species Opisthograptis luteolata. The sequence continues at coordinate 7,062,218 of OV928049.1, read as the reverse complement.
AAGATCAGAATGTCCTATCTTTTTTTCCCAAATAATCCTTGGCACTCGTTAACATCTTAGGCAGAAAAGACACCAAGGAAATGTACTGCATAATAACTAGAACAAATAACAGGTTAAACATTTCCCATGATATCTCTAATAGCAGATTCCACCGGGCTCTTTCCACTTCATGAATTTTATTGCAAACGAACGCGTTTCTTCAACCGCGTCTAAAGTTTCTTACGAATTTTCCAGAAGGCACTAACTTTAACCAAGGTTACGACACTTACGAGTCAAGGAAGACGTCTGATTTATGCTATTTTTGTTCGTTAAACTGAGTACTACAAAGTTAACTAGGGATCTAGCACAAAGTTTTAATGCAGCATTAAGTAAAGACGACCCGATGAATATGCATGGAGCCTTAATGAGAATTGCTGGCATATGAGATATCAACTCATGTTTACAAATAAAATCTAGGTGGTGTATCTAAAATTAGTCAGTTCAAATTATTGATTTTGCTACAGAAATATTGTAGAGATTGAATGTGTGGTCTCTATCACAAGTCACCTAAAGTGACGATGTGGCCGATGGTGGCACCACGTTACATCTGGATTGGGAACTGGCTCTCATGTGGTTATATTGTCTATAGTAAGAAAAAGTTAATCGAAACGATAAAAAGTACGTACTTAGGTAAATATAGGGAGAGGGAAATCAAGCGAAGGCCTGTAGTTGCCCTAATTCCTAACAGTTTCTACACAAAAGTTAAATTGAGCTAATAGGCATTTAACTTTGCTTATTTAGGTACACAAGCAATTTGACATAATATGCTACACAAAACGGCACATATGAGGGCAGAAGAGATGTGTGTAGTATGTAGGGACATAATTTGATAACTCCAAGAGAACAAACAAAACCTTGACTAATATTTGAGTACTTCCAACAAGTCCCCAAACTTTGTTGGGACAAGGTAGGCAATGTTCACATTTGCGATATTAACATAAATGCCCATAACTTTTCGTAAAGAACTACATACAAAACAAGGTGGTGAGTGGAAAACTCAGGCTACTGGTAAACTAAATAGGTATTAATGCAAGCCCTTCCAAATCATTAACTTCGATTTAGCTTCCGTAACTTATCCAGTGGTGTAGTGCTTGTTTCAGCTATTTGTAAATCGTAGGATCTATGGCGAGGCGATGTTGGCAAGACAAAATAAAAATGAACTGATCTCAGCAAAAAATATACCATGGTTATAAAAAATGTAAGTTTTACCCAAAGGCATGGTGAAAGTCAAAGTCAGCACTGATTCTTGCATTTTTTTAAGCGTTAAAATCGCCTTTTTCCGTTTTATGAGCATCCAAATTCCAAATTCTAAACACAGAAGAAGGGACGATTAAATTCAAATTGGAAGGAAATTTGACTTCACACGCACGAACTCTTTCATGTATCTACTTAACGATAAATATTTGTATGGGGTAAACGTATCAGCCTTAATGGTAAGCGGCACGTTTTGCCATTAGGTAAAATTCAATACCACCCAGAATTTCGAATTTAGACATTTCTAAATCCTTTGCTAGTGCCTTACACCTCGTCACCCTGAGATATTAGGCTTATAAAATCTCCTTATGCCCTGTGCGGCGTTGCACTTAGGTTCGCTGGTTCCAAAGGATAAAAATAGGTTCAATAGTATAATCGAAGGACCGTTAGAATTTAAATAATATATAGATATAATAAAAAATAAAGAAAGAGAAAACGATAGGAGATTCAAATCCTTGCACAGAAGAGAGCAGAAAACACACCACCAACCTTGAAATCCACCTTCTCCAGATGCTTTCCGATGAAAGTTCGCACGGCGATCTTCAGCGTAGGTGGCGAGGGAACGTCCTGGTGAAACGCTCTTTGTGCAGGTGTCTGAAGATGGTTATACGAAGCAAACTGTGCTAGCACGGCTAAGACACTATTTCGAAGCTAGGTATCACCAAAATTGAGCTAAACGTTAGCTCAAATGTCACGCACGGCGCGAGAGATGTATACTTCTCAAAGTACAACGGAGAACTCGAAGTGACTGCTGCGTGCGGGTGCGCGGGCAGGCCGCCTTCACATCTTCCAGAAGCGGGTAGATATACAAAATTGGTGGCGAGATATTTTCCAACTACCTCAACTGTGCAAAGATCGAACATGCCCTGTTATTTTACTGGCAGCATTACCTTTCAATATGAAACACAGTAATGCCAGTGACGGCTTCAAAAACGGCTTCAACGGAAGACCAGTGCTGATCAAACGATCAGCACAACGCTGAGTTAAGGCCGATTTGCAACAATCGGTACATCTCTTGTAGCTACTGCATAATGCATTTTGTTCTGTTTTAAGTATTTTTGTATAATTTGTTGAAAATTAGTGATTCTTATTCTTCTTCTTATTCATAGTGTTTGCACACTACTGCTTGGTAGTTAACTTCCCCAGGTGGACTCTAAGGTCGGTAAGAATATCGGAAGAAAGAATGGCGCTCAAGCAGTAATCTCTACTGCACAGATTTGACGCTGTCATTTCATACAAATATGTCACGCAATCGCTACTCAAGTATTGATCTACACTTGAGCATCATTCTAGAATACCAGCCTAAAAGAAAATATAACCTAGAATTAGGCAGGTATGTCATTCCCGAACATGAAACGAAAACAACGCGTTGATCATTGTATGTATATAGGTAGGTATTATATCGTGGCACAAAAGGCTAAACTCCAAACCATGCGCAATACAAAACAAGTAGAAGCAAAAAGGAGCAATTTCTAGAAGAATACATTATTCCTAGCACGTCCGAGTTGCAATTAGCTCGCGTCGACTCCGCTTTATGTTGCCACAATAACCCGAGGCCTGGTTAATGCAGAAGGCGTGTCTAATTCTACATCAAGTGTTTCCTTAAAAGCTCGAGCTAGCAGAATGAAGCACCGAGGATGGCGTAAGAAAGACATGCTGGCACTAGTAGGTGGGTAGTTAGTACTAGAAGGTGGGTACCTAGCACTAGAAGGTAGGTAGCTACGAGTAGTACTAGAAGTTAGGTAGCCAGTACTAGAAGGTAGGTAGCTAGTACCAAATTGCAGCTGAACAGATGTCGATGTCATATTCTTTTCAAAAATTGTGTATGTTAATTTTAGTTAACCTTCCCCAAACCCTAAAAAAAACATGACAAAACAGGCCATTAGTGTCGATTCTGTTGTGCATTTTCTAAAACTAAACTAAGACAGAAGTAAGAAAAGGACAGCATTGCTTTAAGAACTGTCAAATAGATTATAGTTTGAAAATACTAAAAAAAACACTTTAAAAACGCACTGAAAAATATAAAATAATTCCAACCAACCAAGTCAGGTTGGTTGGAATGGTTAATTCAAAAAGTGTGGAGCGCTTTTTGGTTGTGTGTACTTTTATTTACCCAGTTAAAGAAGCGCTCCACACTTTTAGAATGAACCATTCCAACCAACCTGACTTGGTTGGTTGGAATTATTTTATATTTTTCAGTGCGTTTTTAAAGTGTTTTTTTTAGTATTTTCAAACTATAAATTTTTATTTTTTTTACTTTTTAGTCTTTTGTTACCAAGTTCAATCTATTAGACTCATCAAGACGAATCATATGAGCCCAAACACGAGGGGTTTACTAGTAGCCACTGCAGAGATCCCCTACCCTCCTTCCGGTTGCATCATCAGACCCTCGTCACCAAGGTCAATCTATTGAACTCATCAAGACGAATCATATGAGCCCAAACACGAGGGGTTTACTAGTAGCTACTGCAGAGATGCCCTACCCACCTTCCGGCTGCATCATCAGATCAGGTCGATGGTACCAAATTATTGCATTGTCACCGAGATTACATACACATACAAAGTTTCAAGTCGATACGACAATTAGAAGTAGGTGAAAATTGACTTCTAAGATTTGATTACATTGTTAGTTAGTTAGTTAGTTAGTTAGTTAGTTAGTTAGTTAGTTAGTTAGTTAGTTAGTTAGTTAGTTAGTTACAAGTCAAGCTAATAAAAGTGTTTTAATTAAAAATGCGCAACAGAATCGATTGTCAGACAATTAGTTAGGTATTAAAGGGTGCCAAAACTTTGAATCAAGTTGAATCTTGGAAATGAAAGGAATGGAAGCAATGAAAAATATCTAAAACTAGACCTGATTTTACTTCAGTAAGGCTTTGCTCAAAACAAATCATTAGTGTCCCGCTCTGAGAGAAAAAATAAATGATCACTGTACCTTTTTCCCTTGAACCCTCTCTGCACAAGTACTCTATATAGGATTGAATGAAGGGTTCGCGCTGAGCATCTATTGTGATTAGGTCCTCTTTTGTGCTGAACTGTCAAGTAGGTACCTAGTAGGTAATCGAGATTGCGTCGCGTTGGTTATTATATCCTGGAAAACATAATTTATTTATATATTTAATTTATCTATGTTTGATAAGAAAACACCGACGCTAACTCCACTGAACAACGACTCTGAACCATGACTCAGAACTGGGCTGAAATTGCTCAAGATAGAGAAGAGAAGACTCTTGTTTTGGAAGCTAAGACACACTTTGGGTCGCTGAGCCATCAGAGTTAGTTCGTTTGTTTGATCAGAAAAACTTTTTTAATATGAAATCAGCCGCGTACCTACTGCTAAACCGTACCTACATGCATACCACAGAACAATTAACTAATGAAAAAAAAATATTCGAGAAGGAAAATTGAAGAATTAAATATTAATAAATGAAATCGTCTCGTCTCCTTCCAGAAACACATGACATTTTGTAAGCAAGAGTTTTTTGCCGCTTCGATGCTATAGAGGCAATTTCGAGATCAAACAATTTATTTTATAAAACGAATCGATATTGTAGGTATTATATATGTATCATCGCTCAAAACGGTGAAGGAAAACATCGTGAGGCATGTCCAATTGTCCAAGTACAACAATATTCATGGGCATGCGACATCAACCAACCCATTGAGCCGTTTGGGAGTGAAAGAAAGACCAAACAAACCAATAAAAAAACAGCCTTTCATTATATTTGTTTCAGCAGATGCTTAGATAATATATGTAGAAATATATTCCTTGAACTTTAATCAATTTAAAAAGAAATGACACGAGTAAAAACACTTATTAAATTACGTCGCTGAGATTTCTCAAAATAACTCCGCAATACGACATATACTAGATGAAAGATAGATAACGCATTATTGTTTCACTATACGCAGCAATAACAACAGAAAAGAATAACTTATGATTAGTGTTACAATAAGATTTCAACCAGACAACCTTTGGATGGACAAGTGTCACTATCATCATCACCTATCAGTATCAGTCCACTGCTGGAAATAGGCCTCTCCCAAGGTATACCACTGGGCTCAGTCTTCGGCTCTTCTTATCTAACTACTGCCAAAGGGTCAATGATGGCCAGCCAATCGCTGCAAGTCGTCACAGCAGTAAATAATAGCTTTCTAAATAAATAATTCTCGCCTTCATTGTCTATGCATTTCAAAGAGGGCCTGCAGTAAGTTTGTACAGAAACATTTACATATTTACCTGATTAAGAGTTACCTCCCAAAACTTAACATGAAGGGTAGTGCATACCTTCCCACTTCTACCAACTTACCTTCTGCTATCTAATTTGATCATCTGTATGAGAACAAACAACCTTGACTAAGTTTCTGTGCCGGTCCCTTAACTTTCTGTAACAAGGTAAATACTTCCTAACATCCGCGATAGGTATCTACTCACAGTACCAACTCAATCCTCATAATAGTATCTATCTATGTAAGTACTTATACCATTAACGTACAAAGTGTACTAAACTGAAATCTTTTTACGGTTTCAACAGTTTAATAAAGACTCAAAAGATAGGTTATTCTAGAATGACCCTCAGGCGATAATCATTACTTAAGCACATATTTGAGCCTGTCATTTCATACAAATATGTCACATAATCGCTAGTCAAGTATTGATCAACACTTGAGCGTCTTCTAGAATACCAGCCTAATTCTCTTATCTCTTTGATAAAGGAGTATATTATAATAAACGAAGTCACACGAGAAAATACTGTTCCCATACCTGCTATTAAATTAGTGAAATAATTTCCAATATCGGGTCAGTAATTTCAGAGATTACCCATTACGTAACTATTTACAAACTTTAAACCTCTTTAAATTGTTATTAAAAATAAGCAAAACTGTTTTTAAGCCGTGTGGCACGCTACGCTAGCAAAAATTGAAATTCATTTCTTAGGAAGGTAGCTTTGACAGGAAACTTACAAAAGTCTGAAATTTTGCGGGTAAAAAGATATTTTGCTACGCTTTTGCCGTTTGCGAAAACTTAAGTGTTAAAAATTTACATTCAACTAGTTTCAGTTTCACCCCTGAATATTCAAATTTTTAATAGCATTTGCATTTAAAGTTGTACCTAAGTACTTGATACCGAGCGATTTCACTAAACGTTGAAAAAAACTAAAATTAAGCAGGTGGCTATATTCTTTTACATCATTGACGTAATAAGAGAATCAAGAGATGGACGTCGGGTCCTACGCTCAAAAGCGTCCAAACCAAAAGAGGTCTAAAACACGAAAGGAGTCAGTGATGCAAACAGATGCGGGAACACAGCTCCCGGGTTCGAATTCTACAATGAGCTTGAGCTTTTGGCGTAAATAAATCATCATGAACGTGTAAGTGTCGAAAACAATTAGGTAGGAGGTATGAGTAACTTAAGTATACTTTTAAAATTTAAGACGGTAGCATTGAACCAGTGACCAACCACTTACAAAAAACTAATGAGTAAGCAGGTACCCGCATAGAATAATGTATCAGATCTTGTTCAACACTATTATTAGTTAGCTAAGTATGTACTGCTAATTTAATACCTTACTTGTTGCTTTTAGATAGTGCACCTATATTAATGTGGTCGATAAAAAGCGCACGGCGCCTGAGCTAGAGTTAATAGCGACTCTTATAAAGACAGATGGGGCACATTACCTGTAGGCACTTTCTACCTATTGAACTTTTTTTTTTTTTGTTTTGTTATGGCGTCACACGATTAGTGTATTTGCCAGTGTCAAGTATAAAATATTTCAAACTCAGAGAGTTGAATCAAGTTTAAATGATGATGATGATGAGATGAGGATAGTGTTTAAGTAAAGTAGTGGCGCTTTACTTAAACTTTACACGGACTTTTTTGGAGCAATTAGAAAAGTCACTTTCACAACTTTATTTCAATTTCCCACACTCGTACACATTAACGAACACATAATGATTAATAATCCACCAATATACACATTATCACTCGAAGAAACACAAGTTTTGGAAATAATAACAAAATTTTCACGTTGGCAATTCGATTGCCGCCAATAAAGTCTATTGAACTTTACTTTGCAGGCTGCATTGCATACCCAAAGACAATATTATCGCTACATTTTGAAAATTAGGTTCTACCTACCAGCCTACCACATATATAAACTAGGTAGATTAAATAGGTAATAATAGAGTGTGAAAATCCTAAACTTCTTGGTAAGTACTATGGGATATAATCCGTTCATATTTTTGGTGGCTGGATTTTAACAAAAATGTTTTGAAACGCCATCTATTTTGGATATTAGAAACTAATTTTATCTAATGAAAACGCCTCATTTTGTGGTTCGGTTTCTGAACGTAGGTAGATAGTCTGTCCACGGTTTCTGAACGACTAGATTAATCTGTCTTTCTGTTGTCAAGTCAACTTCAAAGTCATCAGAATGTCAACATGTCAACAATCAAACCCGTGTGTTGCTGTTTGCTGTGTTGCAGTGGTCTCGAACCTACCGATTTTTCGGTATTTCTACCGATATGGGCTCTGTTCTACCGAAATACCGAAATGCAACGATTTTTCCACGATTTTCGAGAATACATTGAAATTCTCCCGATTTTTCTACCGATTTTGGCGATTTAACATTTATAAATTGGCAACCCTTTTCATTTATGTTTAATCTATACTAATATTATAAAGCTGCAGAGTTTGTTTGTTTGTTTGAACGCGCTAATCTCAGGAACTACTGATCTGATTTGAAAAATTCTTTCAGTGTTAGATAGCCCATTTATCGAGGAAGGCTATAGGCTATATTTTATTTCCAAAAAAATAGGCATCCGTAAGAAAATTGCTATTTTGCAACCCAAGGTGTGAAATCGAAAACCTATATTTGCGTGCGCTGCAAAAAAATTCGCAAGAGCATTTGTCTAACTATTAGAGTTATACCACAATAAGTGTTTTTTTTTTTTTTTTTTAAATGTAATTTAAATGCCTCTTCTAGAAAAGACTCTTTATTTGTATCTTTATATATAAATAACTTAAAAAAAAAAATTACTTCAAAAAAAGTAAAAATATTAAGCCTGTAAGTTGATACTAAATAAATAAAATAGTTTGTAATATGTATGTAATGTAGGTAATGTAGAAATAAATAAACGAATTTGATACTATATTGTTTTTTTATATACTACCGATTTTTGGTACAAATATACCGATTTTGGAGGGCAACTCTACCGATTTCGCACTTTGACGTTCGAGACCACTGCTGTGTTGTTATGTCAAAAAAACAGTACGTCTTTGAACTCATGTTGTGCAATTATTTAAAATTTTCGCAATATTTCCATCATAAATCTTAGTCATTCTTCTTCAAAATTACCAAATTCATACAGAAACCACGCAGCAAAGTTGGGTGTTCATAATTTCAAAATGCGGCTCATAGATTCATCAAAACTTTCGGAACTTCAAAGCAGACCGGAGAACATCAGGAATATCTGCATCGTAGCGCACGTGGATCACGGGAAAACTACTTTGGCGGACTCCTTGATATCCAGCAATGGGATCATATCACAAAGAATGTCGGGAAAGCTCCGGTATATGGATAGCCGTCCCGACGAACAACAGAGAGGTATCACTATGAAAAGCAGTAGTATCTCGCTATACCATGCTGTAGAACAGCAGGAGTACTTGGTAAACCTTATAGATTCCCCCGGGCATATAGACTTCTCAAGTGAAGTGTCCACTGCAGTGAGGCTGTGTGATGGAGCGATTGTTGTGGTGAGTTAAAACTTTAATTCTTTTGTTTCTATGAGAGAAACTAGTATTTACTTCTGCTTCTAAAACTTTTTACGTCTTTAACATGGATATCATTTAAAAGTAAACCTTCCAAATCTATAATGTGAATGTAAAAATGAGATATGTAGGTAAATAGATACCAATCATAAATTTCAAAAAAGTGTCTATACACTTCAAATTCTATAGTGTTTATAAATTTTTCGCAATTTCAAATAACTTTATGAATTTTCAGGTGGATGTAGTAGAAGGTGTATGCCCCCAAACTCGACTCGTCCTCAAACAAGCATACTCAGAAAACATGAAGGCCGTACTAGTCCTTAACAAGATTGACCGACTCATATTGGAAATGCAACTAACACCTCTTGATGCCTATGTCCACTTGACACAAGTACTGGAACAAGTCAACGCCGTGATGGGAGAACTTTTTGCTACAGAAGTGTTTGTAAATGAAAAAACTAATATGGATAAACAGGTAAAAAATAGAAGTGTCCCAAAACTTGTGCTAAAAGCATATATTCAAAAATGTATTCACATGTGTCTAATGTGACCTTTATGCTACCCATTTTAATCCTAATCATCAATTTTCCACCGGTGAAATAAAACTATAAAATAATTATTTATTGTTATGAAATCCTGATGTTAGATTCAGCTCTCCCAAACAAAATATCTCCTTATTTCTGTCCACTTGTTTTTATCTTACTCTAGTTTTGTTATTGGTACCTACCAAAAAGCAATAGGTAGAAGCAACACAGGAATGTCTCATCCCTATCCCTGTTATGTGTGTATATCACAAGCAATCAATCCTATACAAACATTAATTTCTAAACAACTTTTCACTCAACATTTTTCAGGAACAAAAAGGAACATTGAAGGAGGACAACAATTTCTACGATTGGACCTCTGCTCTTGAAGATTCGGATGACTCCAATCTATATTTTTCACCGGAACAAGGGAATGTTGTCTTTGCCAGCGCGGCTGATGGCTGGGGCTTTACAATACATACTTTTGCTAAATTATTCTCGGAAAAACTTGGTAAGTTTTTAGTAACCTATTGGTTTGTTCTGGCAGCCTCATTTGAGAGCCGGTTCCCATTTAACATTACCATCCTGTGGTCAGAAACTACCCTGTAAGCTATAAAAAAATTACTTTTGGTTATATAATCTCTTTTTTACTTATCGCCAAATGGTGTCCTTTTTTACTGTTTGTAAAAAAGGCTCATTTTCATTATAAAATATAGGAGCTTATCTTATCGCAATAGTTCAATGACAACAGAATTACTTAGTATGCTGTTAGTATCACTGTCTTTGTTGGTTGCTTCATTCATTCTTACCCAACACAAATGGCATTTGTGTAATGTTATGCAACTCACTTTCACATTTACAAATTGATTGATCTACATAGAACTTCAGTATTTTACAAACGAATTTCACTAAAGTGGAGTTTAATATTTTTTTTCCTATTTTCCAGGAGTAAAAGACGAAATCCTTCGCAAGGTTCTATGGGGAGACTTTTATCTGAACACAAAGACGAAACGGTTCATGAAGGGCGCACAAGAAAAAGCAAAGAAACCTCTGTTTGTTCAAGTTATACTGGACAACCTTTGGAATGTATACGAAACTATAGCTATAAGAAATGAAAAGGAAAAAGTACCCAGTATCTGCGAAAAACTTGGGATAAAGTTGACTACAAGAGATCTAAGGCATACAGACTCAAAAGTTCAACTACAATCCTTAATGGTACAATGGTTACCGTTATCTAGTACAGTACTCAATATGGTTTGTGCGAAGCTTCCAAGCCCAAAGGAACTGTTGCCAGAAAAAGTTGAAAATCTTATGTGCACAAAAATCCGTGACTTCAACTCGTACCTCCCCGAGACTCAGAAACTGAAAGAAGACTTTTTAGCCTGTGATAGTAGTGATGATAGACCATTAATTATATTTGTATCTAAAATGTTCAGTGTAGATAAAAACATATTGCCAGAGAATAAGCCTAAAGCTTTGACTACCGAAGAGATGGCTCTGAGGAGAGAGCGAGCGAGACAGATACGTGAAGAAATGAAACAGAACGCTACTTCTGAGATTGCTCCTTCAGAGAAATTGGATAACAATCAAGAGAAGAGCATAGAAGATGAGCAAGAAAAAGAAGATGCTGAGAAACCTGCATTTATAGCTTTCGCTAGAGTTTTTAGTGGTAAAATTAAAAAAGGTGATAAAGTCTATGTACTTGGTCCAAAACATGACCCGTCCAAAGTACTTAATTGGAGAGACTATAAAGTAGATTCTAATAAGAAGTTGAAAGATTTACAAAGTGACGAGCATATAACTAGCGCAGAGTATGTATTTTGAAAACTTTTCCAGTGTTGTTTCATTAGATTCTTATTAGCACTTATTTTTATTGGTTCTTGTTTAATTTCAGAATCAAGTCCCTGTATATTCTAATGGGAAGAGAATTAGAAGTTATTGATGAAGCCATTGCTGGTAACATTATTGGTAAGTAATGAAAACTATAATCTTTAGGTACACTTGCATTACCTAATATTAATCAACTACCCACTGGACTTCTTTTATAAGTCCATTGTTGTGGCACTGAACTGTAATGAGTAAGCATAATACATACTTACCATCAGTTGCTCGTCACTCAGTTGCCTAAAAAAGTGTTCTCTAGTTCTGAGCGTGAGTAACAAGTCATGACAGCACAGTAAACAGTAGTGCCTCAATATTTTCCTATCATTTTTCCAGGTATAGGCGGCCTAGAAGACCATATACTGAAAACGGCAACCCTCAGCAGTACCATCACTTGTCCGGCATTTAGTGAGATGCAGCATGCTGTAGTACCTATTCTGAGGGTCGCATTGGAACCTACGTATCCTTCGCAACTACCTCAGTTGGTCAAAGGTAAGGTTGACTTACGAAATTTGCGTAGGAGTTTAGTTGTGTAGTTAGTGGTTGAGTTTCATAATATGTAATAGGAAGGCATTTATGTTACTAACGATCTGCGCTGTGGCATTGCCTCCGCCTTTTTCCATACGTTTTATGACCCCTTTCGGGGTTGATTCTCTTTCCTAGTTATTTCCTTTCGTAGTGGAGTAGGAAACACTGCACTATGACAGGAAGCTACTCCAAAAATTTCGTGTCTATAGGAGCAGCGCTTGGAACTGTGTGTAGATATCTATGTATATGTCAGTCAACAAGTCAGAACTTTGAAATTTACATATAACATTTACCTAACTTTTACCTACATATAATTTCAGGTCTAAGACTTCTGAACCAGTCAGACTCGTGTGTTCAAGTGTTGCTGCAAGAAACGGGCGAACACGTGTTGGTGACGGCTGGTGAAGTACATTTAGAAAGATGCTTGGAAGACCTAAAGTAAGTCATAGATATCTGACGAATATGTGGAACTTATACCTCGTAATTAAATCATATCGTGGTGGTAGGGTTTTTTCTAGTTCTCGACCACCCTTAAATTAAGAATCTGTCGCCAAACCAATTGGTGTGTTCCGGCAACCTCTCTTGAGCAGTTCCCATTTTAGGTTCATGGCGCCACCTTCCACCACATCGTCACTTTAACGTCAAGCGATTGTTGGTCAAACGCTACCCTGCAAAATGTATAAAAAACTTTATTCCTATTTTTTCTTTTTACAGGAACCACTACGCTAAAATACCGATCACCGTATCAGAACCCATAGTCCCTTTCAGAGAGACCATCATTATACCGCCGAAGATAGACATGGCCAACGAAGAAATTGACTGGCAAAACATAGACAAAGGTCTCAACAAAGAAGAAGACCCAGTCATTACCATCCTCACAAATAACAAGCAAAGCAGGATTAAAATTCGAGCGAAACCTTTGCCGAGCGAAATAACAAATTTGCTTGAAAACTCTACCGATTTGCTCAAAGCTATATCTCAGCACATCAAAACATTACACTCATCAAAGAATGAAAAATTAGAGAACAATTTAGAAGGCTTACAAATAAATGGAAAGCATACGCTGTCAGATAGAATGTTGAAATTGATACAAGTTTTCAAAGACGAGCTTGAAAGCATATGTTCAAAGTTAGGTCCTGAATGGAAGGATGTAGCCAATCAAATATGGTCTGTAGGGCCAAGGAATTGCGGTCCCAATTTGCTTCTCAATCAGACATCAGATTATAGTACAAAGTATCTCCATCATGAAAAGGAGATAAGAGAAGATGCGAGGTTTGAGTTAGAGAGTAGTTTCGTGAATGGTTTCCAGTTAGCTACTTTGGCTGGGCCGTTGTGTGAGGAACCGATGATGGGAGTAGCTTTTTGTATAGAAGAGTGGACATTGGATAAAAGTGATGGCGAGGAAGCATCGCATGTTTTTGGACCGCTTTCAGGTTAGTAATTTTTTTTCTGTACTTACATACTACTATAGCCCAGTGGCCAGTTTCCAATCCAGTGTAATGTAGCGACATCTTCGAGGGCTCGAGTTGGTTGTAGAAACTCTCTCATGCGTCCTCAATTGGTTGCCATATTGGTATCTTTGATAGCAAAGTTAGTATTTTTACTTATACATATTTGATTTATGGATGAATTTCATAATTTTTGTCTTGACAATGAACTCTAAAGCAACCAAAGTAAGACCGAATTTTCATTAGATTTAGGGTATTGGCTCCTGGCTCAATGTCTGCCGGAAGTTTCAGTTCTAGTTTTCTTTTGTTTATAAAGATTTGAATACTATTTGACGCGACTTAGGTTTTAGATACATAGCTAAATGTATAGGTTTTAATTATTTATTTTTAGTGAGTTTCGTTCCCTTTTCCGTGTATTTTTCAGGTCAAATCATGTCAGCAGTGAAAGACGGGTGCAGAAAGGCCTTCCAACAGCAGCCACAAAGACTGATGGCAGCTATGTACTCCTGCGATATCGTCGTCGATCAAAAAGTATTAGGTAAGTCATACTCAGAGCAAAGAATTCAAAAAAAGCCGCCTCTGTTTAGTAGTGTGCGATCATTACTGTATTCCTTACTAGCTGCGCCCCGCATTTTCACCCGCATCTTCCGGTTATCTCGTAGGAACTTATTCCGGGATAAAAAGTATCCTATGTCCGTTTCCTGGTCCTAAGCTACCTCCCCACCAATTTTCAGCCAAATCGGTTCAGCCGTTCTTGAGTTAAGAATAGTGTAACTAACACGACTTTCTTTTACATATTATATAGATTGAAGGGCCATGTTTTCTGTAAAATTACAGGGCGTAAATAGATTTAACATAGTATCTCAGGGTGGTAGGCCCCCCAATAGGTGAACCGACGACATTGTATGAGTCGCAGGGAGCCGATGCATGCAAATGGCTATTAGCCGTTAATGGTGGCGTTCAAGGGAGGAGGCCTATGTTCAGCAGTAGACTTCTTCCGGGTGATGATGATGATAATCTCAGGATGACGAGCGAAGTGCATTGCGAAGCCGGATTTTGAATTCAAAATTCCGAGTGACAGACTAGTTAATATCATAGGTTCTGATAATAAAGTAATATCACAGTATATAAAGAACAGTAGGTTATAAGGCCGCTCGACGAGTTAATTGCCTACTCTTGCGGTGACGCATAGGCGGCGCGTTCCGTACTGAGTGCATGGCCGCGGCCTTTCGTTTATGTGATTGTGTCCGTGAAAAGTGCGTGCGTACACGGTGCCGCTACTCACGCAAACATTCAAACCGGCGACGGCCGATTTATATGAAGCTGAACTACTACTCTTTTACTATGGTAATATGGAGCAAAAATTAAAAAGATTAACATATCAATATCAGTTAAATTTTATTTCAATAATTACAAATATTGTAATTTTTACAGCTAATATTTACAACAGTTTAGTCTATGTATAAATATGGGAGCCCTAAATAAATAGTAAATTATTTCTATCCTAACTGTAAATGCATTGAAATGTTACACAAAAACCATTGAAAACACACTATCACATCATTTTGTGTACATAATATCCATAAACAATTTATTTTTAATCACCTTGCATTGGTGGGGATTATACTTGCCAATCGTTGAATATCCCAATACTTACAAACTAAAAGTCATGGTTAGGTCTAGTTTTCTGGCAATTTTATACTAATTCGAAAGAAAGAAAATAAATTACGTATTAATTTTTTGCAGCTATAATAGAAATACTGAAATGACGATGTCTCAAAAATTTTGTAACGGACGTAGTTAGATCTCCGTTTTGGGAGAAGCCTTCGTTATTACAGGAGTTAGTTATATGTTATTGTCCTTTC
Source organism: Opisthograptis luteolata (assembly GCA_931315375.2). Classification (NCBI taxonomy): domain Eukaryota; kingdom Metazoa; phylum Arthropoda; class Insecta; order Lepidoptera; family Geometridae; genus Opisthograptis; species Opisthograptis luteolata. Next base: position 7,046,911 of record OV928049.1, on the reverse strand, counting down.
ATTTTAAATGCATAATTTAAATAACTGACAGATATGGAATTTTTTGATTAAGTATGTGCTTTCCCAAAATGAAGACCTATCGTAAACGCCTTATTCCGTCACTTAAAACTATAGTCATCCCCCTAAGAATAATGTTATTGACAGCTAAATCTAATAAATGCACTGAACACTGAGATAGGCGTATAGAGTTTTCACCAAACTAAACACAGATTTAGAATGGGAAAAGTGAAGCATTCGTTAAATACATTCGGATACGCAAGCGAAAAGCGTTTTCAAAGTATGCGTTGTGTCCAAAGAGGCAACCGGCCTGGATGAACCCAACAAACTTTGTTCTCTATGCTAGTAATCTCTTAAATCCAATGTAAAGATCTCGCTAACTCTTGTACTTTGTACCATGGAAAGGGGGGGTATTCAGAAGTCGATCGCCTCATTCTCGCCGCTCGCGACCGCCTGTTGTAGTAGTTGTATCGGTTGTAGACTGGCTTTTCTGGGTACGTGTGAGGTTGAGAATAATCCACTTTGTATGACGTCGTTGTGCTTTGGAAGCCTGTGTACCGGTTTGCGTTGTAGCCTGGAAAGAAAATTTTATGGTCACTTATTATAATGATATCACATCAGCCACAGTGTCTCACCAATTATATAACCCTGTTTGGGTTGTATTGTGAAATTAATAAGATCAATCGCATGTGCGCAAGCTACGACTAAACATTAACTTGAGCTCAAAGATGCAGGCTTTGTGCTTAGTTTGGGGCTCACCGTTGAACACCTATCTTAAGTACTTTGTCACATAAGGGATCAACAGTATTAAATCTTACCAGAATTGTAGACCGATGTAGTCGGTTTCACACACATCATCCCATACACTCTGATACCGGGCACTGACGCATATGTTGGCTGGTCGTGGGACATTGGACCTTCTGTGAAGACACATAACGTAAAATTAATATTACAGAAACTAACGTATTCGTCGTATAATGAAGCTATAATTAACATTAGCACGTCTTTAACAACAGCAAGTGATCGCCACACTGAGGCGTTTTTTTTATAGTAGGTACAGTCAACGACAAAAGTCGCTGAAAAATCACTATTTTTTCTTTTATCCTCATCATCACCTAAAATCAGGTGTGATACGTCGTGGTCAAAATTGTGTCATGTAAAATGTAAAAAAAAAACAATAATAGTTACTGATTTGAAACAAATTTGGAAAATCGAAAACGATCAGCTACTTTTGTCGCTGACTGTACCAGTCTATTAAATTCCCACACAAGCCTTCTCTTAGAGAAAGAGAGAGAGATAGAGAGAGAGTATGGGCCGTATGATCTACCGCGCTGACTTAGTGCAGGTTGGTAGATGTCGCATGCCCTTGAATTGTAGACATGCCGGTTTCCTCACAATTTTTTCCTTCACCGAGGCAAATCGTGGCAAATCCGCGCGTACTTTGGGAGATACTTATGTCCAACAATGTACTGAGACAGGCTGATTCTGATGATGATGACGTGCGGGGCCGAGATGGGATTCAAACTCGGCTTGTAATTTCGACAAACACCATTCTACAAGTTCCCGTTGTACCAGGATCCCATCACCACCATTTTCATGAATGCAAACTTTCTTACCAAGTATGTGATTCTCGGGGCACCTGCAAATAACCAAATAGTGCGATTTCCCCGTCCTTATATTCTGCAAGGCAAGCAGTGACCAGTCTCTTGGCGCTCTACATTCGCGCATTTCTGATACGGCTTCGCATGTCTTCACAAGGGTCACAGCTTTGTTGGCGTACTGGAATAAGAAATCAATTAATTTGTTATCAAAGTTCTTGTCAAAGCAAACGATGGCTTTTGCAAGCTGTGGGTCGAGTTTGCTTAAATGAGATTGATAACACAAATTTCTAGAACTTGCAATGAAACTCTAGACCACATTATAGAGGAAAAATTCGACACTTATATTAAACTAGCTGATCCCCGCGGTTTCACCCGCGTGGGCTACAGTTTATCGCGAAATCCTTTCTTAGCGGATGCCTACGTCATAACATCTACCTGCATGGCTGTGCGTTGATAGATCACTATGTCAGTCAGTCACCTTTGAGTTATATCTGGTTTCTTCAAAAATCTCAAGTCGTATATAATTTCTAAAGAACATAGCACAGATTTTGATCTCACGGTTTGTAAGCGATCGTCGATGAACATACTTGAACAATGAACATGGCTCGCAATTCTGCTCATGATGGTTAGTAACTAGTCGCTTCGTACATATTATGTTTTCTAGGAACTTTGGTAAGAGTTGCTACCAAGAAAGATAATTGAACACCGTCTTAGAAAATTGACTAGCCTTGCGGGTGCACCCGCGTGAGCTACAGTTTATCGCAATAAAAAGTATCCTATATCCTTCCGCAAGGTCGAAACTTTTTCCATACCCAGTCCAGGTGTAGCGTGGCGCCATCTTCGACCACATCGTCACTTAACATCAGGTGACTTGTGGTCAAACGCTACCCTGTAAATAGTAAAAAAAAAAAAAACCTTTCATCAAGATTGGTTCAGCGGTTGGTGTTGCTTTCGCATTTGTAATAAAACTAGCTGCGCGCCGCGGTTTCTCCCGCGTGGACTTCACTTCATCGCGATAAAAAGTATCCTATGTCTTTCCCGAGGGTTCAAACTATCTCCATACCAAATATCATCAATATCAGTTCAATAGTTTTAATTTTATCCGGAACAAGCAAAGAACCAAATCTTTTCTTTTTATATATTGGTTTAGACTACAGATGGATACTGAAACTCGTAATAACTAAATCATCAACTTGCGCGTGCGTCTAATGATTGCGTGTAGTCCAATCCTAGCATTAGATTACACTCACTCAACGTAAAGCTTGTACAAAGATAATTCGCACCTTTTTCTTAGAATCCGTAGTGAGTCTAGTAGTATGTAAATCGTCCGCGTTGAGGCTTGCTGAACACGGATCCCTGTAGCGCGCTGGACATGCGCATAATGGCTGCGTGTAGTTCAATCTCACGTATACAGCGTTGCAAACCTGTAATTAGTTGAAAATAACAAAATATAGATAACTTGACTTCACAATGTTTCAAGATCAAGTTAAGAATTGGTGTTATTTACGACCCTATTTTTCTAATAACACTTGTCGATACAATTACCTTACAATACTCAGAGGGTGTTTTTAACGTTTTTGTAACTCTCAGATTTGCATGAGCTACCACTCAGTCGTTTGCGGGGTGAAGCTACTGAGGGCTTTACGTAAAAAATGTTAAGCATACTGACATAGCTGTACCGATTGTAGGCGTTTCTGTACTAGAATGCAAAGAATAAACTTAACCTTCCTTCCTTATACTTAAGTAATGTATAGTTTCTGAAGTTGCTTTTGTAGTTTGTTTGAATTAGTAAGCTTGCGTTTTGACCATTTTAACCACAGATACGCACCCTTCTGGTTGCAAAAAACGCATTGCAGCACTATTTTGACAAGAGAGAAAATTAGCTCTCTTTTTTTAATACTAATTTTATTTATCTTTTGAATTCATCCATGAAACAAGTAAGCTAGACTTCTAAATTTGCTTCAGACATTTAATTTGATTCGCATGAACACAGCGTGTATAATTTTAATGATGCAATGTTTGAATCTGTCATTCTTACCAAATTTTCGTTATCTAACACTTGGTCATTTTTTATTCTTATAGAATATTATATACCTAATTCAAATATTTTCTATTTTTTCTTACTTCTCGAATGATATGAATTATGATAGATGCTAAAAGCTTCAAGAATAGATGAATAAAAAAGCAAATACTAAATAGTACCTACATGATAAATTACCTTCATGACTAACTACATAATTTGTCCTCTCACCGCGAGCCTTTGTGATGTCAATATTGTTATACAATGAATCAAAATAGAAATTACCTGTTGAATAGCACACTCTGGTAGTAAATAGATATGTTGATTGTGTGGATAGTAGTGGTACTTTGTCGGCTTCGCCAGTACTGACGTGGACCCGGCCGGCAAAGGCACCGTCTGAAACCAAAGATTATAAAACATGTAACATTGATTTATGATTCAAAACACAAGTTACACACGTATATTCCGAAAGAGCTGTAATTAATGGATCCGTTGAAAGCGCTAATTCATCCGAGATGGCATTAGCTATTGTTAAGGTGATGGGAATAGTCTCGGTCTCAGCTAGCAAACCACAATCTCGTACAGTCTCGTTCAGCGCATTTTGAGTTTCTATGTCAACGCTCTTATGTGCACTCTAATTGATATCACCATTGCTGCAGAATACGTTCTTTATGTCACTCATTTCTAGGTCTTTTGTATCCGGGTCGATATTATTTCTTATCACGGGCTTTTCAGTTTTTGATTTTGGCATATGAAAAGGCATTCGTGCGTTGTGCTTCCAGTAACAAAGCTTCACGGTCATGTACCTTGCGATTTGCCGATTACGTTGTCACGTTTGCTGCTAGATCAGGTTAATAAACTTGTTAGCTGACAATTGTCTTTGTTCTTTTTTCTTCACGCAACATTTACGCTAGTTTTGGGATTATTTTATTTGAATTATAGAAAGTGCTAACGTTTCATTTAACGGTCTGCTTTGTTTGAGATTGCATTTCCTGATGTTTTTGCAATAAATTTTCCTGCATGAGTAAATTATCGTTAAAACTCATATCATGAATGTTTTCATCTATGTTAATATGTGTGTCTGGCTGCCTCTGGATAGTTATGTATGAATGTAAATATTTTATAAGTCATCAAGGTCGTTCTCTTACTTACTTCTCAACAGCCGTTACAGCCAAAACATCTAGTTACTCTGTCAATGGCCACAATGTTCACCCGCTGTGAGATTTAATTCCGATAAATATCAGTCGCTGATCGATCAATACACCCATCTGCTCCAGTAACCTGTATATTGACATCAGATGTTAGTCCACAACAAAGACCTTTTTGTACTTGTACACCGAGTCCATTCAATACTTTTTTCACTTTTTTTCTCCTACAAAGAACTGATTCTCTTAAAAACGACACTTCAATTTCGTTAACCAGATAACTGTTACAGATGACGTATTTTGTTTTTGAATCTAGCTCGTTAATCCTATCGTTTAGTCCGCGACCAATCAATACAGAAAGAGCTTCATAAAATTTCGAATTAAAGATTCCTTCAAGATCCCTTTCTTTGACTTTCACTCGGGCATGACGTCTCTTTAAAGTTCTCAATGTTTCCAATTACCGGTCATGATTTGACGATATTTGCCCTTTATTTGTGATCTTTTGAATTTGATGTGGATGGTTTGATTGCCGCTATGTTACGATTTGTTAATGAACATGTTTGTTTTGTAAAATTATATTCTGTTCGGTGTGTTCCGGTATCCTCGCTTGAGAGCCATTTTTAAATTCAGGCGTGACGTGGCGCCGCTTTCGACCACATCGTTACTAAATATCTAGTGACTTATGGTAAAACGCTACCCTGTTAAAAGCAATAAAAAGCTTAATTTTACTTCAAGCTTGTTCTGTGTCTTATAAGAGAAGAAGCTTAGAAGACGTCCAGTCGTGACTTTAAATCTACCGAAGCTGTTGATCTTAGCTCGAATGCTTTGTTTGTTTTGGCTCGCGTAGTTTAAAATAAAAACTTTTCTATGCTCTCCACTGACCTTCACGATTGTGCTTCACAATAGGAATTAAATTTTTCTTTAATTCAATTGGATTTTATTTGTGTCTTTTACGTAATAGCACTTTCTCTCTATTCTGTAAATTCACTGAGCGTTCTGATTAACTTTTTTTGTTTGATTGCTTCTTACTCATATTAGTCCAATCCGTTGGAATTCACTTTTCAATGGTGTGCTTTCACTTCGTTCGGCAACTGTTTACTGATGCTAATTATTTATTTTATCACTTCACTCAACGTGGAGGAATCCAATGCTGTTGTTTTGAAAGTTATATTGTTAAGATGGACCCAAGTAAAGTCAGTTTTCTTATCCGGCTTTGGTACCGTACTGATTTCTTCTACGATAACAGGGTCGGTCGGCACAGATGAGTCAGGAGAGGGCAGACTTGACGAGGCTAGATCCTCCGACTATTTTTTTATAAGAAACCGCACCGGACGTCACGTTGAAGTTGAACGATCTAAATTGTCTTAGCGGTTTCGGGTTGAAATATTGTTGAATTTTCCCCTTACAATTTACTTTATAAGTGGTAATTGGTATTACAGTGCTGCGCTTTTTGCTTCTAGCTCAATTTCTTTAACTTTGCACGACGCTCCGTTGACATATGTCTAAGAAGCCTGATTACTTTGTCTGGAATTGTAAGGGCAAACAAAACTCATGCTATGTATAAAATACTACGATAGTGTCATGAAGATGAGAATTACGACATTTCTACTCCAGATTAAACTAACATGACCGTTATGCTTTACGTATACCAAGTAAAATATATAAGAACGTTTCATGATCCGTTATTAAAAGGTCGATAAGTCACTCCAGGGCGTTTACTCAAGTCCAGATAAAGAGCCATCTCAAGTTCGCCATCTTGACATAATCATGGCTTCGTGATGTAAGAGACAGACAGATCGCGATTACTTCCAACTGTAAGGTACATAAATATTACGGTTTTGTAATGTCTGCATAACTGATGATCACGATAGATCGATGCCCTCTAAGTTATTATAGGAATACTATATTATTATATGTTTTGTGGCAAAGTCAATGTTAAGTTGCTGTCAATTGGGATCCGTTCAGAAATATGTTTTCAAAATGTGATATTGTGCTAATAAACATATCTTCTAACCCGCCTGTATGTAGGGTAGCCTTCGACCACAAGTCACCTTTTGTTAAGCTAAGTGACGATATGGTCGAACGTGTCTGAACTTTGATCTGATCCTGAAACGAGGTAACCGGAACAAACCAATAAGTGCTTGTTGACAGATTCTTAACTTGAACCACCAAGCCATGGTTTCATCACGATGTTTTCCTTCACCGAAAGCTCAAGCTCATTGCAAGATTTGAACCCACGACGGGAACAAGATGACGTCAGTACCACTGCGCTATCATCGCTTAATCACCAGTTCACACTAGAGCAAAAATGTCATGCGAAACGTTATTGATGGACACTTCCCCGGTAGCTTATTAACATTCCGAAACAGGAATAACCAGTTGCAGTCCTCCGAAGCGGCCACTACTAATTCAATATTCATAATCCCTTGCACTGGAATTAAGATATCGTATAAGAAACCTGACTGTGCACTAATCGTAAGGGACATGAGATCTCGTAATAGTAGTGACAGCCTGCATGATTCTTTGTTACATAAAGAAACTAACGAACCGCCTCAGCGTCACGATAGAGAAATTTAAATGAGAGGCAGTTTAAGTCAATAGTGCAGTTTCCTATAAATGAAAGGACTAATTTTTTTTCTTATACTTTATCGTCAGACCACAAGTCGATGTGGTCGAAGGTGCCGCTACGCAACACTTAGATTGGAAACTGACTCTCAAGTTGGACGGCCGGAACACATTGATAGGTGTTGGGCGACAGGTTCTTAATTTGACGATGGATAGCTAGCCAGGCGAGCACAAGAAAATGCCGTACCACCAAGTTATGGTTTCATTTCGATGTTTTCCTTCACCGCAAGCTCAAGCTCATTGTAGGATTTGAACCAACGACCGCTAGGAGCGCTGTGCTGCATTCATGCAAATATTTAACCCGGGGGTACTGACCCGTGCCGTCGCCCGCGGGAAAGTTGAAGTACTTTCAATACAAACTTTAACACGCAATTTCAACCCTATTAAAAGCCCTCAAAACTTCATGTTTCTAAAACCTATGGTCCTATGGTTTAGATTACAATAATTGATAGGTCATGTTTTTCAAGTTTATTAGCTTTTAGCGATTTCCAAACTTAGTTACCTAATGCCTGAAGCATGCCCGAAGCTAACGCCTTGTGCATTATGTAGAATATAAACAGAAAAATGATATGAGAGACCTGATAGATGACGAGGATGGTTATAAAACAAGAGTAGACGTTGAATACATTGATCAAGCATACCATACTAAAAAAAGAAAATTAACAAGTAACAGTTATAATTGTTTATCCACGTTCCGACGCGTGCTTTGATCTTCAATCTCATTATTTAATTGAACAGCTCACGTGCCTGCCTTAAGTAAATCAAACGTACTCATTATAAAATAGAGCTCCTTAATTAAGATCCTCAAACCAATTAGACCTTAGCTGGAGTGTGAATCGGATGAGAAGAAAAGTAATTGGATATAATTGATGCTAACATTTCCCTTCCTCAATTGTTCACACATTGCATTGCGCACTAACTATAGGAAACAATTATTCACGTCATTGAACTTTATCTACCTTCTTTAGTATGAACTATTGGTCAACTACGTGTAGGTCGCCCTGCGACAAGGTGGAGCGACGACTTGCGCCGAGTGTCTAGCAGTAGTTGGATGAGAAGAGCCCAAGACCGCGCCCAGTGGCGTACCTTGGGAGAGGCCTATATCCAGCAGTGGACTGATACGGGCTGATGATGATGATGATTGGCCAACTCTATGCTGTCGGAGATTTCAGGCTGTCCGATGGCCTCCGACGTGGCTTCACGACTGGTGCATACATGTAAAATTCCATCGAAATTGGCTCAACGCGTCAAGAGCTAGACAACAAGACTGTAGATTAAGAGGAATGAATAAGACTATTGAATATCAGACCAGACCCCTATGTAATCAGTAGTAATATGGCTTACTCACATTACGTATAGTTATAATATTTATAAAACAACTTTATCCCGTTAACGAAAGGTGAACAGTGCATATATAGATATAACTTATGTCTATGCACTAACTACCTCATTCCACGCTTACTAAGTAGATGCAAATGATGAGTACAAGGAAATACATAAACGTTGTAAAGGCCTTTTCATACGTCTGATTGTAATTTCTCATAATTAACTTTCCTTTGAGAAATGACCCCGCACCGATAACCGTGTATCAATAGGTCGATAGCATCTTCGATACGGCGATTGCAGGGATTTGAATCTTGAAGTTTGCACGCGTCGTTGTGTATGTAAAATATGACTCTGTTCATTCATTATATACTCGAAAGTGATCCAAAAAAGTCATTCTATCATTCCCTTTTTCTGATTGTTACATTTTCACACAAAAACCACTGAACCGATCTTGATGTTGGTATTAGTTTGGACCCTGAGGAAGGACTGGAATACAAATTCTAGTCCACAGTGGTGCATGCGAAAACCGCTAGTTTACTTATAATACACAAAGGATTGTTATTTTTTTTAATGGTACTAGAATTTATATTTAGGTATCGGCGAAACTTCCACAGTGTAAAGTTTTTATCTAGATGCAAATACTTTCTACGCCAGGCATTCGAACAAAAAGTTTTCACTATTGAAACTAAAAAGTTCCACTATATATTTAAGTACCGCATCATTAGGTACTTCTAAGTGTGGCTGGAGTCGATCAAGTTCCAATCAAGATTATTCAGCACGCGACAACGATCAAGCACTCTCGGTCGGCGCCGTTCGTTGGCCGCGACCAGGCCCAATACAGGTTTCAGTTCAGGGTTTTGTTACGCAACGATTACATAATAGCTTCCGACTGCATCCTGATTTATTCGCGTGTCTGCAGCGATACATGCAAGTCGATGCGTTGCATCTAAATCTGTGAGGCGCAATAATGTAGCGCCAACTTGATTTATTAAAGCCTGAGTGTTATAACCTGGTCCTGCGTGATAGAGGTACCTTATGCCGAACTATTTGCGAAAAATTGCCGCAAGATTCTCTTTAGTATTTTATTTTTTAATACACTGATCGCAATTTATAGAATAGGAGAAAAGCGGTTGAAACTACTAAAAAGAAGGGCGCATTGTACCTTTAAAGATTTTTGAAGAGACGAAAGGACAAAAGAGGTTCTCTAGCCGAGACGTTTGCATTTTTTTCTATTTCTTTAATAAAAGTGCTATAATATCATGTACCTTCCAAAGAAAAACAGTTACAATTTTCAGTTTAATCTCGAAGTCTGCTTCAACCAACAAAGTAAATTATGGTAATAGGTCTAGTTTGGTACTACTACTTTTTCACACCTTTGGCCTACATAACCACTTAGTTAAAGCAAGAGACGCTCTTATTCAGATTTTATGTAAGGCTAAAAAGTCCACCATGATTATGCTTCGCTCGCAACTTTTGTCACTTCCTTTCAAAATTAATCAATCATCTCGTACAGTGTCACTTATTGCTTCTACCACTTGACACATAGTATTCTCATTAGCATTCGAAATTTCACGTGTGCTCACTTGTTTTGCCAGGCTACATTTCAATACAGTTAGGTCCTTCGCATCTACAAGTCTACTGTTACCTCTTGTGGCTTTGCATGATTGTTCGTCAATCGCAGCACTTTATTATCAAGCCTCGTTTACGGAATCCAGGCTTCTGTTACCGATACTGGTTTTCACTTAGATAACGGTATATTTGCTGAATATCTTTGCGCCGTACTTGATGTTAACGTTACTTCCAATCGGTTTATCGTATTATTATTTCATATCATTATATAGTGTCCCTAAATTATAAAAGCGTATAGTGTACCTAGTAGTTGTAGAGCTTCTTTTGAAGATGGCTTGTCAGGGGAAGTACTATCACTAACTGGTCTTCCACTGAACAGCATTACTGTGTTCTGGTTTGAAGTGGTGATTCCCAGTGAAATTATAGGCACCTGAGGTTTATCATACATATTGCAATGTGACATATCTCATGTCCTAGATGGACGTGACCTACGAGGTATTGCGTTGTTATATGCCGCTTGACATCATTATGTTATCAGCTTGTTTTTGCTTTTAAATTGTGCTTCGGACGCTAGATTTTCCGATTATGCTGGGATTAGAAAATAAAAGGCGCTATACATTTTCTAGAAGACTGATGTCATATGCGTAACTTTAACCCGTATACGCTATGTAACAGCTTCATTTTCAATTATGTAATAAGTGGCCACTACTTTGTATAGAGCAAGTTCGCTCGTATCCAGATATGCAATGTAAGGAAAGTGTACAGTGTTACGTGTATGCAAAAAGGTCTTCTAATGTAATTAGTAACGGTTGACAGCATTTCTTAATCTTGCTGGTATTTATGTAGAGTATTGATAACACAGATCGTTAGGCTACGTATCCGTTTCATGATTAAGGTTGCTTTAGCATTGACAATCAATTAATAACACAGTTGGCGTAGGGATAAATAGAAATAGATTACAAGGTAGCGCATGTGGCAAAACTTTCCCGTTGGGTAGCATTTTCAACTGAGTGCTATCGTGCTAAGAAGAACGGTCCCGGTTGAATTGATCCTTAAGCTATGTCTAAGGCCTTCGAGTGGCCTGAGAAATTCGACTAGAGAACTAGAGTTGGCTACTAGCTCTTACGAAAGAAGAATGCAACAAGTTTATTCTTTGCCCAAGGTACCATTTTAGGACCTTATTGATTCATAATAGACACTCGATTGATTGTCTTTACTGTAGTGTCCGTATAATCCGTACTCTACTTTGTGTGCTTTGTTATGTGTTTCTCTGTATTATTTATTTTTTCCCATCTAAACGTTATTATTAAATTCTGCTGTTCAATATATGTTAGAATGTCTTGGAACGGTTAAATGGTTTCAATAACTTTTTTTACATCGAGCTAGTAGGTGTCAGTACATCCATTACCATGTACGCTTATCTGTCACAATCATCGTAAAGACTTAATCACTAACAAGTAACAAGGCGCCTGCATAAAGTTTTTACCATAAAATGGTTGTATTAAAGCAACAACTGCTAACTAATGAACTATTTGTTGTAGCTACTATATTTACATAGTTAACTCTCTGTATGCTTTTTAATTTTTTTCGTCGCTGTTTTTACTAGTTAAAGAACATTGTTAACTTGATTCATATTTCGGACTAAATCTGTATTTGTTTTAACAAAATTCTTGCGTCATAACAAAATATTACGAACACACGTCTTCTCTACTGTCACTACTAAGTTAGCTCAGCCTTATATCGTGTCTAAATTGTTGCTATCTTTGTGTGTATTGTTGGCAGGCCTCTAGTCGACACTAGAAAATTATTCCTAAGCTGAAACATACAAACTAGATGCTATCAGATCACGACTACGAGCGTTCCTCTTTCTCAGCATTGTAAATTGTTTTGCTTACAACAAAGAAATCTTTTGTTAGAAATCACGCAAAATATCTTTGTCATATAAGTAGAGGTAAACAAGTAAGCGGTCCACCTGATGGTGATATGCTTGCAAGCTTTCAAGCATTCCTTTCCTAACCTCCAACCTTATCCTAAAGGATGTCTTTATATCTACGGAATTCACAACCCTCTCTCTGTCTGATATCTACTGATGTTTCTCAAATTAAATCTTCTTCGCATGTTTTATTTTGTAACTTTCGTTTTCTACAATGCTTATACCTCAGTCACTAATAGCTTCTTCAGAAGGTTCACTATATTATTCCAGTTTAGTAACGAAGTCATGTTTTTCATTAATCGAATGTTATATAATCGGCAGCATTGGATCTAATAGGGCTACTTGTTAGAGCGTAATTTCTTGAAGGCTATAAAACTGGCCCTTACCAAGTTCACTTGATGGATTTAATATGGTAATTGTTACCTTATGCATAACGCAATTGATCGATTCTTATAATTTGTGTGATATTTTTGAAAGAGTAAACACACTACTTTTTAACTGGAACGAAACAGGAAAAGTTGATGATTGTTAAATTTAACAAAATCTTGTCTTTTTTATATGTTAATCTATTTAAATAAAGTTTCCTTCCTATAAGCTCTTATCAGCAACTGCTATAGATTTCAAGATCTTAGCATATATTTCACTGGTGGTGAAAGAGATCATAAATTTGTTCAGTTATAGATAAATATGTCCCATAATGTATTCTAATCCAGCGAATGCCAATCTTTTAACAGACGAGGGCCATCCAGTGGCAAAATAAAGCAAATAAGGCTGGCCGCAGCCTTAAGCTCTCATGATATTCATGATACATCTTTGGATTGATAACAAGCAATAATAAACTTATAATAATGGGATTATTGAGATTGTATTTGACTGGAAATTTTAGGAAAGTTTTTAATTTTGATGTAAAAAATCTATGAATCTCACATAAATGTTCATCAGTCAGTTACCGACCGCTGTTCTAAACCACCCAGTAGGAGCGGAAACTAATACCTAAAGTACATAATTAATTGTAATTGCATCAATTCAAACACTAATTCCCTATGATTAGAGTCTATTATTGTTTATGGTGTAGGAACTAAGCAGTAAACTTTCCATTTCTGATAGCACGTTTAGCTAAAATAAGCGTAATGATTTGAGTTTTGCTTCGATAATGTGTCTAACTGTCTATTTGTCTAATACTTTCGTGTGTTAAATAATTTTAGCATATTACTTAATTCTTATTTATTGTTTTATGTTAAATTTTACCACTACTCATACTCATATGTTGTCTGTTTGACGTTTTATAACTTTGACACTGCCGTTTTCTTTTACCTCATCATTAGATCTTGTCTGGCTAAGATACAATCGTGACGATGTTTTCGTGAAAATCAGATAAACTACACAATCTTCCCGATGGAAGACGACGATGGATCCCGCGATCAGGTTCCAGATTTAGTAGACGTCGTAGTCTTAAATCCGCATTATCTCAAGTAACTGACTTTAACAAGACCGACAGTTTATTGGCCTTTTGTTCAGAAAAGATTTGTTTTGTGAGCTAGAATTTTGAAAATGCTACATAGCCAATTTCAATTACCTGATGTTCTTTAAAAAAGCATTTGGCTAAGCTAGCGTTTGACCACGATCTCGCCCGATGGAAAGCGACGATTTGGTCGAAGGTGAAGAATGCCCGGGTTCTACCCTTCAGGAAACACCGACTGTGGCATGGTATTTTATTCTAATAATCTTTCTTCTATCTAAATATATATAACTCAAAGGTGACTGACTGACTGACTGACATAGTGATCTATCAACGCACAGCCCATATCACTGGACGGATCAGGCTGAAATTTGGCATGCAGGTAGATGTTATGACGTAGGCATCCGCTAAGAAAGGATTTTGATTAATTCTACCCCCAAGGGGATAAAATAGGGGATGAAAGTTTGTGTGAAACTTTGTCAATTTTAAACCGATCGCCTGAGACTTTGCATGCATAAAGCTGTAGCCAGCTAGTAATAACATAAAATAAACCTATAGTTTCGAATGGGCTTCTATAAAGTGATTCTATTACGCTGCAAATATCAGGCCGGATTCAATAAGATGCAATTCAGAGCGTAGGAAGTAAGATAAGTGAAGGAATAGTTCCTAATAACAGAGCAGCTGATTTAACCTGCACGAAATAACCAGCCCACGCCGAGGGGAGACACAGCCTTAAGGCTAGGGCCACTCAATAACCCCACTTCGCAGGCAGCTGACAACTTATGCCGATTAGGAAGTAAAAAACGTAAATAAAAAAACACTTAAAAAAATTAATGCAATATTTGCCAAAAAAAAACATCAAAGACCTTCTGATTCTATATTTTTTAATCTATTGATCGTACTACCGAGCCCAGGTTATTTATAGAATAAAAGACAAACTGTTCAAACCTCTGAAAAGGGCATTTAGCATATTTCTTTTTGGCGTATTTCAGTATTCAATTTGAAGTGAAAAAGGTTGTACCTAATTAACTCCTTTCTTCAGCTTCAACTGGGAATGTTCCTCTTAATATAACCGACCTGTAATGAGATAAATTCAACTTATCGCCACTTAATCTACAATGCATCACTTCCTACGTGGTCCGCTCGCAATATGCGTTGAGTTACGATCGTGCAAAACGCACATACATACATACATACATACATTTTCCTTCGAACGAGGCGGTACACGCTAGAGAAAGATTACCTCGTCGAATCCAAACCACTCGAAATCGCGTTCATAACTTATATTCTAATACTAAATAAATTCACGATTTCCAACATAATAAATGCTCACTTTTCCATATACAGTCCTCTCGAAAGCCGGAGAAATTCGCTTAGGATTGTATCGTTAAATGGAACAATGCTAACCATTGGAAACGACGAGTGGTTGCATGGTTCAGATTTGCATCTGAACAAGATTCAGCGGTCTTCATTGTTCCCAGGATTTTGTAATAGGAACACGACAGTACGTGGTATCTGATATCAGGTCTACATCATCTAAATACTAGTATGCAAAGGCACGTGCGTGGTACTGGCGATATCGCGATAAGGACTCCATCGTACTTTACGCTTATCTGGGCGTGTTCCAGCGTCTAACGCCTATGCATTATGTTGAGATCTAATGAATACTTTATCGGCATTACTGTAATTGGCTCCAGTTAAACTGGCAACTTTCAAACGGTTACAAACCCAATGCGGATAGTACAAATTTACAACTTTAGAAGTTATTGAGTAACCCATTTCGCTTCTTACATAATCCTCATGTAAACGGCTGAAAATAAATATCATTGCTCTGTGAAATATTGTCTGCACTCATTTAAAGGCTCTACTTTACAGTAACTACGATTTAAATAGAAAATCTCCACAAATAAGGCTCGCTTGAAGTCGTTTAGTCCGTTGTACTTTTTGCGTACAACTTAGCTGTCCGTGCGATGTATACGACTGGAGTCTGGACCTGCGGTAGATCTTACAAGAGCTGATCCCGTTTTAAGAGAGCTTACGGTAACAATGTTTCTCCGAGACAGGCAAAAATCGCTTTCCATCACACCTATTGTCTTCAATTTTATAGGTTCTTCTTGTTCGTATATCATATTATTAACGGTGTGCCTTATGCAACTCATCGTGCGACAACGTGTAAACTAGTTTTTGCGATCGTTCAATTGCTCGTCATGGTTGAATTTTGTGTCAGATATCGGTTAAACTAGTGAGAATCGATTCTGTAAGCGTCGGCGCCAAGCGTAATTACTCGTACAGTAAAGAGTTTACTGATTCACGCCTGCTTTTTTCGCGTTTTCTTAGAAGCTTGCCTTGTGCAGCAATAGCACGTTTTTGTCACAGCTTAGTTTTGTTTTCACGATGCCATCTCTTTTGAACAAACGAAAGTTTCTCGCATTGAGCCTTCAATAATGGCTCGTATATCTTAGCTTACGTGCCTATTGTTAGAAAGTATTTTAGCAAATCTCGCCGTTTCAAACATTATTTATGTGAACCTCGCCCACTGCGTTTATGGCGTTTCCGAACGCCAACTTCCATTCTGAATTCCATTCGTACTTACATATAACATAATTATATTTTCGATAATTTTCAGATAGGTACCTAGTTTTTGTTTCCGGCTTATCTTTAGTCATTATTATTCCCTTATTCAAGTAAGCATTTTCTTTTATTAGTAACATTTTATCACTCCGGTCCTAGACCCATTAGTTGTTCTTCCGCTGGCACAACACGATCGTTGTCTATAGCAGAACTTTTTTTCACACAGGCGTAATGGCCAATAGTGCGTATTGTAACTAACCCACCCTGACGCACGAGACCCCCCATGCCGCGAAAGCCTACCTAACGCGAGAACCACCGTAAACCAGAATGCAGAATAACGAAACTTAAACTAAATTGGCCAGATGATCGTCAGAACC
The DNA here is from genome assembly GCA_931315375.2 of Opisthograptis luteolata. NCBI lineage: Eukaryota > Metazoa > Arthropoda > Insecta > Lepidoptera > Geometridae > Opisthograptis > Opisthograptis luteolata. Next base: position 7,030,288 of record OV928049.1, on the reverse strand, counting down.
CATACGTTGTGTAAATAAGTAACCCGGAACTTTTAGAGTTATGAACTATTTAGTGGAAATTTATGTTTAAACAAATTAAATATTTTACAATAATAAAAGCTATTTCTTAAGGAAGAAACAAATACAATCTAAAGACATAAAATTTAGACAAATTAATAAAATAGAATAATGGAACTGCTTGTGACCGTAGATCTGAAAGAAACAAGATATTTTGACGTATGCTTTCAATAGAAATCACACACCAAGAGATTAGTAGGATTATGTTCAGGATTAAGGAAAGGATAGTTTCGGAGCAAACCCCGAATGCATAAATTTTTTAGGGGCTTGCCCCAGTGGCCTCCAACCTCCCCTACAGCCACCCCATGCCCAGCATGCCGCACTTGCGACATCGGAGGGGGTAGGATGGGAATGATGATAAGGTCTGCAGCTAGTTCACGCGACCATTCAATCCAACATAGTTGGTTAACTCATAAAATGAAGTTAAATTATATCAATTGATAATTTCGGACTTTGCCGTAATAATCTGGAGTATGCCAGTACATTGTATGCTGGAGTATGCCAGTACATTATAAGCTGGAGTATGCCAGTACATTATAAGCTGGAGTATGCCAGAACATTGTAAAACTAGAGTATGCTAGTGCATTATAATAGGGACTATGTCCTCTAGATTAAAGTTTAAATAATGCTCAAACTGGTTGCTACCAGTACATTGTTTGTTGCAAATACTTCTGACATTTGTCAGTGCATAGTAAAGCTGGAGTATGCCAGTTCATCATAATTGGACCAGTGTCCCTTCAATGAAGATTAGAGCTCTGCTCAACCTGGTTGCTACCAGTATATTTATTGTTGCAGATATTTCTCACTTAGTGATTCCGTATAGCGATGTTAGGTTAGGATCCTGATCAGTCTCAAGTGCCGGTAGAGCCAGAAGGTACGCGGAGGGGTCCCAATGCATGAACGACATTTTTATGCCTATCCATACATGATATTCCACCAGCGCTGGATACCAAACACAGGAGAGGTCAGGTCCTCCCATATTTTCACTTTTAGAAATCAGGAAGTTCGAAATAATTAATAAACTATTACTACAATAATTACTCAACAATTATTTATGTATTTAGACTCTAAGTGGATATTAATCCACAATGTTAACCAACGATGCAGGGACTGAACCAGTTTCCCGATGTTAACTATTTTATTACCGCGGAAGGGATGAGAATTGGGAAGGAGAAATGACAGAGAAAGGATGGCCCTACCCTCGGTGACGCTACCGCGAAACTAGTCTAACGATAATTGAATATTTAGTGTCGTGGGTTGAGTTATCAAGGTAATGAATCACCGGCCAAGTGAAACACTCCCTTTCAAACTCTTTGTAGAGTGTGCGTAAATTTGTCAGCTGCGTGTATAGTAAATATGCTTGCAGTGGAAAATTCACAGGTTTAATGTCAGGACCTTGCTTCATTGAAAAAGGTCGTGAGTCTTTTCCAATCACAAATGTTCCTGACACCCATGAAAACCCACAGAAAAACAAAAGTGTATCAATTACTGTCAGACCAGACTATTGTGTTTATAAAACACTTCAACGATAACAAAAAAGAGAGACCTTAACTAAAGTAAAACACCAGAAGATTGCCATAAGCGAGCACGAGTTACGCTACCTTAGCTCCCTTATCTATGTAAGATGCCCGGGATGTGCTTTAGTAGAATAAACTTTGCCACACTCATAACTTAACTTAACACTAAAGTAAAACACAGAAGAGTTGTCATAAATAAGCAAGAGTAGTCCACCTCAGCCCCTAATCTATGCAAGATAGTTGGGTTGTGCTTTGGTAGGATCCACTTTGCCTACTCATAACTTACCAGAAAACCACCATTACCTTTACCTTTCAAAACCAGGATTACCGGGATAAGAAATAAATCAACTACCTATAAAACAAACATCTTTATAACCTGTCGACGTATGTCAAATGAAACAATAAAGGCGTCCTGAAAAGGACGGTGTAGTATTCGTTTGATTCTAGTTGATGATGTCAGTCAAAGAAACAAGGGGAAGCAAACCGCAATAAATATAAAAGCGTTTGCATGAGATATGGTCCTGTCCTAAATATAATTATGCCCATAAAAGAGTCTATTGAAACAAAACTACCTAATTTAATTTACTGCTGGATTCGAACCAGCAGGCTACTACGAAACCGTAATCACTATTCAGTAGAACCTATTCACTTATACTACCTTAATAACATATTAAAAGAATCCAGAAATATGGTTGGTTTCTCTTGCTAAAAATATTAAATCCTAAATTAATGTAGGAATCGAACCTACAGACACCAACAATTGTATTCAGTAAATACCATTTGGTTAGACCACCTAAATAAAATATGAAAAGAAATCCCGGAGAGATTTTAACCAAATATCAAAATCCTAATTTACCTCATCCTAATTTGTAGGATTCGAACCCACGGCCAACTAAGTCGGCTGGTAAGCACATCAGTAAATAGTTCATACATCTTACCTAGATATAATATTAAGAAAAGTTCTAGAATAATTGTTTCCGATGAGTAATATGGTACAATCTTAATTTACTGTCGGAGTCGAACCGCCAGGAAATAACAACTATGTACGCATGTCAGTTGATACTGAATGAAAAAGAATCCCGGAGAGATTTTAACCAAATATCAAAATCCTAATATACCTTATCCTAATTTGTAGGATTCGAACCCACAAGCAACTAAGTAAGCTGGTAAACACATCAGTAGGTAGTTCAAACATCTTACCTAGATAAAATATTAAGAAAAGTTCTAGAATAAAATGTTTCCGATGAATAATATGATACAATCTTAATTTACTGTCGGAGTCGAACCGCCAGGAATTAACAACTATGTACGCATGTCAGTTGATACTGAATGAAAAAGAATCCCGGAGAGATTTTAACCAAATATCAAAATCCTAATTTACCTTACCCTAATTTGTAGGATTCGAACCCACAAGCAACTAAGTAAGCTGGCAAACACATCAGTAGGTAGTTCATACATTTTACCTATATAAAATATTAAGAAAACTTCTAGAATAAATGTTTCCGATGAGTAATATGGTACAATCTTAATTTACTGTCGGAGTCGAACCGCCAGGAATTAAAACTATATACGCAAGACAGTAGATACTGGCTCATTTACACTACCTGAATCAAACATTAGTGGCCATTAATAAATAATCTAATTTAAAATTATAAGAAACAAAATACAAAGTTTAATATTATTGTTCACAAAGGAATAGTACGAGCAAACTAATCAATAGGTTTGTAATATTGTAAGTCGGTTTGGTGTTTCTCTTCTCTATTTACATAATTGGAATATCTACTTAATTTGTGAGGTCGTTAGAAACTTTATATGCAAACATTGAAATATCAGATCACAGGAAAAGATGGATCCCTCCATAGCATTTAGTAAAGTAGACAATACAGGATTCGAACCCAAAAGTCACTTCCTAGCCTTTTACAAGTGTACCACAAGTCACAGCCCGCTCCCAGTCGACTGATAAAATATATTTAAGTTTCTGATTAAACATTGCAACAATGATGTTAATTTATACTTTATTTGCAGGAAAATTGAATTATAGATTGTGCCTCAATCTTATATGAGTGCACATCAACTATCAGTCCATTCACATTAAACAAAATATGGAAGTTTGCGATTTCAGTTTTTACGGAGAGAACGATGAAAAATAACTAAAATGTTAAATCATACTAATTTTGTTAATGGAAATTGAGCTATAGCTTATCCTTTAATTCTATACACGTTTCTTTTAGTATCAATCCATTCCTACTAAGCAAAATAAAGAAATTGAAGTTTCTTGTTACTATAAAAATATTTCTCCGCAGTACATTTAAAAAATCAAATATTTCAAACTTTGTACCATTATATCACTTTAATTAAATACTCAATCATAAAACCACATTCAAAAGATAGTAGAGCGTTCATAAAACCTATTTTGAGGAGACAACTGGATGAAATTTGGCCAATCCTCATCAATTTAGTAATGTTTGTGTGTAACAAAATATGCAAGTAGGTAAGTTTAATGCAAAATGAAACTAATGATGTTTTGTTATTTTAAGGACCTCCGAATACTCTAGGTGACTCTAGCTATGCTCTAATTATGTTTGATCACTTGTGTGAAAGTAAACAAGAAAGGAAACCATCGAAGGCTTCTAGTTGTGTATTCTATTCCTACGTCATGTATTAGGTATGATCATTAGTGTAAATAAGATATTAAATCAATAAATTCTCACGGACTTTCAGCCAGATTCTCCTCGCGCTCTTCAGATTCTTTTCACCAACACTTTTAAACCATTTTTATTTCACCACTTTCACAATAAAACATTCAAACTTTAAACGGCACGATAGGTTGTTAAAAATATCTAGATTCTAAAATATCACAAGCTAGATTTGACTAGGACTCTAATAACTCCCCGCAAAATGTATTCTAATCCTTTTTTTTTCTAAAATTCCAGATTTTAATTCGAACTATCAACCGCCTCCATCTTGTGTTTTTTTCTTTCTCCCCGAGACGCCGCCCGCGTCGCGCGTTTTCGACCCCTTTCGTCCATTTCCGTGTCCGAAGCATGCTTTATGTATTAGATATTCAAAATTATCGGTACTAATCTCCTAAGCTAGGGATGTACGCTAAGCTCTTTGTTTTAGAATTCATGTTTGAATAACTTTTTATTCTTTCTGTCCGTTGGCTCAACCTTGATTTTGTTTTACTTGTCTGTTGCCATAATACGACGCATTAATAATATATATTTTTCTACGACGGGGATGGCGTTAGGTACATTCACCCCCCAAAATTTTTAAAAGGTTTATCCGATTAAAATTTTCGAAACTAAAGGAGAGTAGAAAAATATGTAACTAAATCATCTACTTATTAAACGCCCATTCCCAGATTCATCCTACAGCTTTAACGCCCCCCAAAGTCTACAACTCTAACACCCCCCTAAGTCTACAACTCTAACACCCCCCATAATCTACAACTCTAACACCCCCCAAAGTCTACAACTCTAACCCCCCCCAAAGTCTACAACTCTAACACCCCCCTAAGTCTACAACTCTAACACCCCCCATAATCTACAACTCTAACACCCCCCAAAGTCTACAACTCTAACACCCCCCTAAGTCTACAACTCTAACACCCATTGTCTATTGTGCTAAACTTTATCACATTCCTAAACATGAACATATTTGCATCAAATCACCTAATTTTCCCATGAACGTCAACTTTGTTACCTTACATGTACTATATTTTTTTTCATAACGACTTATTTTGTTGGTTGTGTATTTTACCTATTACGATTTAAATTCAAATTACGCGAAACGTTATAAAAAAAAATTATAAATTTCCAAAAACAGTTTCAACTCTTTCCATTTTCACGAACACCAAATTGTAGGCCATAAGGCCTACGTTACTAAAACTAAATCATTAAACTGCATCCTGGTCACGGCACCAAATTGTAACTAACCCACCCTGACGCACGAGACCCCCCATGCCGCGAAAGCCTACCTAACGCGAGAACCACCGTAAACCAGAATGCAGAATAACGAAACTTAAACTAAATTGGCCAGATGATCGTCAGAACCCATACGTTGTGTAAATAAGTAACCCGGAACTTTTAGAGTTATGAACTATTTAGTGGAAATTTATGTTTAAACAAATTAAATATTTTACAATAATAAAAGCTATTTCTTAAGGAAGAAACAAATACAATCTAAAGACATAAAATTTAGACAAATTAATAAAATAGAATAATGGAACTGCTTGTGACCGTAGATCTGAAAGAAACAAGATATTTTGACGTATGCTTTCAATAGAAATCACACACCAAGAGATTAGTAGGATTATGTTCAGGATTAAGGAAAGGATAGTTTCGGAGCAAACCCCGAATGCATAAATTTTTTAGGGGCTTGCCCCAGTGGCCTCCAACCTCCCCTACAGCCACCCCATGCCCAGCATGCCGCACTTGCGACATCGGAGGGGGTAGGATGGGAATGATGATAAGGTCTGCAGCTAGTTCACGCGACCATTCAATCCAACATAGTTGGTTAACTCATAAAATGAAGTTAAATTATATCAATTGATAATTTCGGACTTTGCCGTAATAATCTGGAGTATGCCAGTACATTGTATGCTGGAGTATGCCAGTACATTATAAGCTGGAGTATGCCAGTACATTATAAGCTGGAGTATGCCAGAACATTGTAAAACTAGAGTATGCTAGTGCATTATAATAGGGACTATGTCCTCTAGATTAAAGTTTAAATAATGCTCAAACTGGTTGCTACCAGTACATTGTTTGTTGCAAATACTTCTGACATTTGTCAGTGCATAGTAAAGCTGGAGTATGCCAGTTCATCATAATTGGACCAGTGTCCCTTCAATGAAGATTAGAGCTCTGCTCAACCTGGTTGCTACCAGTATATTTATTGTTGCAGATATTTCTCACTTAGTGATTCCGTATAGCGATGTTAGGTTAGGATCCTGATCAGTCTCAAGTGCCGGTAGAGCCAGAAGGTACGCGGAGGGGTCCCAATGCATGAACGACATTTTTATGCCTATCCATACATGATATTCCACCAGCGCTGGATACCAAACACAGGAGAGGTCAGGTCCTCCCATATTTTCACTTTTAGAAATCAGGAAGTTCGAAATAATTAATAAACTATTACTACAATAATTACTCAACAATTATTTATGTATTTAGACTCTAAGTGGATATTAATCCACAATGTTAACCAACGATGCAGGGACTGAACCAGTTTCCCGATGTTAACTATTTTATTACCGCGGAAGGGATGAGAATTGGGAAGGAGAAATGACAGAGAAAGGATGGCCCTACCCTCGGTGACGCTACCGCGAAACTAGTCTAACGATAATTGAATATTTAGTGTCGTGGGTTGAGTTATCAAGGTAATGAATCACCGGCCAAGTGAAACACTCCCTTTCAAACTCTTTGTAGAGTGTGCGTAAATTTGTCAGCTGCGTGTATAGTAAATATGCTTGCAGTGGAAAATTCACAGGTTTAATGTCAGGACCTTGCTTCATTGAAAAAGGTCGTGAGTCTTTTCCAATCACAAATGTTCCTGACACCCATGAAAACCCACAGAAAAACAAAAGTGTATCAATTACTGTCAGACCAGACTATTGTGTTTATAAAACACTTCAACGATAACAAAAAAGAGAGACCTTAACTAAAGTAAAACACCAGAAGATTGCCATAAGCGAGCACGAGTTACGCTACCTTAGCTCCCTTATCTATGTAAGATGCCCGGGATGTGCTTTAGTAGAATAAACTTTGCCACACTCATAACTTAACTTAACACTAAAGTAAAACACAGAAGAGTTGTCATAAATAAGCAAGAGTAGTCCACCTCAGCCCCTAATCTATGCAAGATAGTTGGGTTGTGCTTTGGTAGGATCCACTTTGCCTACTCATAACTTACCAGAAAACCACCATTACCTTTACCTTTCAAAACCAGGATTACCGGGATAAGAAATAAATCAACTACCTATAAAACAAACATCTTTATAACCTGTCGACGTATGTCAAATGAAACAATAAAGGCGTCCTGAAAAGGACGGTGTAGTATTCGTTTGATTCTAGTTGATGATGTCAGTCAAAGAAACAAGGGGAAGCAAACCGCAATAAATATAAAAGCGTTTGCATGAGATATGGTCCTGTCCTAAATATAATTATGCCCATAAAAGAGTCTATTGAAACAAAACTACCTAATTTAATTTACTGCTGGATTCGAACCAGCAGGCTACTACGAAACCGTAATCACTATTCAGTAGAACCTATTCACTTATACTACCTTAATAACATATTAAAAGAATCCAGAAATATGGTTGGTTTCTCTTGCTAAAAATATTAAATCCTAAATTAATGTAGGAATCGAACCTACAGACACCAACAATTGTATTCAGTAAATACCATTTGGTTAGACCACCTAAATAAAATATGAAAAGAAATCCCGGAGAGATTTTAACCAAATATCAAAATCCTAATTTACCTCATCCTAATTTGTAGGATTCGAACCCACGGCCAACTAAGTCGGCTGGTAAGCACATCAGTAAATAGTTCATACATCTTACCTAGATATAATATTAAGAAAAGTTCTAGAATAATTGTTTCCGATGAGTAATATGGTACAATCTTAATTTACTGTCGGAGTCGAACCGCCAGGAAATAACAACTATGTACGCATGTCAGTTGATACTGAATGAAAAAGAATCCCGGAGAGATTTTAACCAAATATCAAAATCCTAATATACCTTATCCTAATTTGTAGGATTCGAACCCACAAGCAACTAAGTAAGCTGGTAAACACATCAGTAGGTAGTTCAAACATCTTACCTAGATAAAATATTAAGAAAAGTTCTAGAATAAAATGTTTCCGATGAATAATATGATACAATCTTAATTTACTGTCGGAGTCGAACCGCCAGGAATTAACAACTATGTACGCATGTCAGTTGATACTGAATGAAAAAGAATCCCGGAGAGATTTTAACCAAATATCAAAATCCTAATTTACCTTACCCTAATTTGTAGGATTCGAACCCACAAGCAACTAAGTAAGCTGGCAAACACATCAGTAGGTAGTTCATACATTTTACCTATATAAAATATTAAGAAAACTTCTAGAATAAATGTTTCCGATGAGTAATATGGTACAATCTTAATTTACTGTCGGAGTCGAACCGCCAGGAATTAAAACTATATACGCAAGACAGTAGATACTGGCTCATTTACACTACCTGAATCAAACATTAGTGGCCATTAATAAATAATCTAATTTAAAATTATAAGAAACAAAATACAAAGTTTAATATTATTGTTCACAAAGGAATAGTACGAGCAAACTAATCAATAGGTTTGTAATATTGTAAGTCGGTTTGGTGTTTCTCTTCTCTATTTACATAATTGGAATATCTACTTAATTTGTGAGGTCGTTAGAAACTTTATATGCAAACATTGAAATATCAGATCACAGGAAAAGATGGATCCCTCCATAGCATTTAGTAAAGTAGACAATACAGGATTCGAACCCAAAAGTCACTTCCTAGCCTTTTACAAGTGTACCACAAGTCACAGCCCGCTCCCAGTCGACTGATAAAATATATTTAAGTTTCTGATTAAACATTGCAACAATGATGTTAATTTATACTTTATTTGCAGGAAAATTGAATTATAGATTGTGCCTCAATCTTATATGAGTGCACATCAACTATCAGTCCATTCACATTAAACAAAATATGGAAGTTTGCGATTTCAGTTTTTACGGAGAGAACGATGAAAAATAACTAAAATGTTAAATCATACTAATTTTGTTAATGGAAATTGAGCTATAGCTTATCCTTTAATTCTATACACGTTTCTTTTAGTATCAATCCATTCCTACTAAGCAAAATAAAGAAATTGAAGTTTCTTGTTACTATAAAAATATTTCTCCGCAGTACATTTAAAAAATCAAATATTTCAAACTTTGTACCATTATATCACTTTAATTAAATACTCAATCATAAAACCACATTCAAAAGATAGTAGAGCGTTCATAAAACCTATTTTGAGGAGACAACTGGATGAAATTTGGCCAATCCTCATCAATTTAGTAATGTTTGTGTGTAACAAAATATGCAAGTAGGTAAGTTTAATGCAAAATGAAACTAATGATGTTTTGTTATTTTAAGGACCTCCGAATACTCTAGGTGACTCTAGCTATGCTCTAATTATGTTTGATCACTTGTGTGAAAGTAAACAAGAAAGGAAACCATCGAAGGCTTCTAGTTGTGTATTCTATTCCTACGTCATGTATTAGGTATGATCATTAGTGTAAATAAGATATTAAATCAATAAATTCTCACGGACTTTCAGCCAGATTCTCCTCGCGCTCTTCAGATTCTTTTCACCAACACTTTTAAACCATTTTTATTTCACCACTTTCACAATAAAACATTCAAACTTTAAACGGCACGATAGGTTGTTAAAAATATCTAGATTCTAAAATATCACAAGCTAGATTTGACTAGGACTCTAATAACTCCCCGCAAAATGTATTCTAATCCTTTTTTTTTCTAAAATTCCAGATTTTAATTCGAACTATCAACCGCCTCCATCTTGTGTTTTTTTCTTTCTCCCCGAGACGCCGCCCGCGTCGCGCGTTTTCGACCCCTTTCGTCCATTTCCGTGTCCGAAGCATGCTTTATGTATTAGATATTCAAAATTATCGGTACTAATCTCCTAAGCTAGGGATGTACGCTAAGCTCTTTGTTTTAGAATTCATGTTTGAATAACTTTTTATTCTTTCTGTCCGTTGGCTCAACCTTGATTTTGTTTTACTTGTCTGTTGCCATAATACGACGCATTAATAATATATATTTTTCTACGACGGGGATGGCGTTAGGTACAGTATCAGTATCCCGTCGCGCGTAGACACTGCAAATCACACTTTGATCATTTAATGGAGCTTAAATACATTCATTTCACGGGTATGGTTTCGTACATCTTCGTAACCTTTATACGGTTCCGAAGCAGAAAGGTAGAAATGCGAGACTTCAGATTCTGTAATAACTGTATTTTACGGCTGTTTGTCCAGAACAATGCAATGGTCTTAAAAGTGGTATAAATGCAACAAGTTGTAAACTTTTTAGACCAATTTGGACGTAACCCAGGATGTTGCATGAGAATACGACACTTTTCATCTCTGTCTCATCTTGAGAATCTTAATTGGCATTATGATTATTCTAGTTGCACAGCTGATTTGGTTTCTTCTTCCTTACACGATTCGATTTTTATAATTCTATCAAAAACAAATAGAAGCTTCAATTATTTACAAAAGTAAACCAAGTCTAATAAGTTCGTGCGTTCGAAATTAAAAGTACCGATCAAAATTTATTTAACTATTTAACCACCTGTAACAAACATTGTTTGTATTCCATTAAGTAGGCACTATGTTTTATTTTTCATTAGGCTATTCGTAGAAAGTTCACTGTCAGTATATTGAATCACCTTAACGTTTTGATCACGATTAGACCCGGGTTCTCTAAGGCTACCCTGTACAATAAGAAATCGAATTTAATTTCTGTCGTGACGCCTTTGGAGCTCCGATTATTTCTTTATTAATTGAACTGCCGATATTAAATGTTTGTTTACAATGTGTGAACAACTTCCACTAAGTGCCTAGTAGCCGCAAGAAGTGATTTAAATATCATTTCCCATAAGCCATCACGCTTTATTACAATCGCCTTTAACAGTTAAGATTTCTGCAATTTGTAACGTTTCCTGGTAATGTATCTTTATTGCCCTCTAGCCATCGAGTTTAATATACGGCAGCAATAGATTAACTGTAAGAGGTTTGTATAGTTTTATGTTTAATGACGTCTGTATGTATCAGGACTTTATAGATATAATTAAACATTAAAAACTTGTGCAGAATTTAAGCTAAATATTTGTTTGTAAATAATGTAATTGATAGTTGGTTGTGCAAAAATAACAAGTATTAAATTTTCATCTCTTCATATTGTAGCGGTATAAACTATCATTAAATTTTAATATTTGTGTGAATGATTGCTCAGTTATTTTTGGTTAACATGTATCATATAACGCGTGCTAACAACATTGCACTAAATGCGCTGTTTGAGGCCGGTTTTACTCTTGTGACAAATGACTATCGATACATATAAACAACCAGTACATCATAAATCTTATTTGACCTACCGTTGACTTGTAGTATTTCATCCGTAAATTAGATTTCGTTTTCGTTATATAACACTTTGGTTACATATAAGGTGAAGTCTTATTCACAACAGTAAAGATGAATGTTGTTTTTGTGAGGTTCTGTGTCTTGACTTGTACTTTAGCGTGAATGATGAACGGACGTACTATAAATCTTATCAAATCGCCATCATTATGGTGATTTATTATTTCACCTTTTCCGTAGTCCACGACCGCGGGATCCTCACAATTCAGGGCTCGTGCTTTAAGTTAACAGAGTCTAGCAAATTGCCCTTTCTCAGACAGTGATTGCGGCTGGCTAATGCTACTCCCCGCGTGTTCAAATAACATGGCGGTTGCTTCCGCGTGGCTAAAGAAAATATTTATTTTAACAAAATTGATAGTTCCCGCAGTCGCACAGCCATCATTAGCGAGTTATGCGAACCCACCATCGTCGTCGTCTTCATTGTTTCTGCTTACTTTGTGAGCTGGTGTAATTATTTTTCATCATATCCTATTTTAGCAGTCTTTAACCAGGTTTATTTCCATGACATGATTTTTAAAGCGTTGTTGGGTCTTTGTCGTTTTAACTATTCATAATATGTAGTAATGGTGGCCATTATGACTTGGACGTTTATTTTTAACATAGGCTCGCTTTATTAACTAAATGGAATAGTGTCTGAAGGTAAATAAATATTTATTATTATGATTATAGTAGATCATTATCTCTTCATGGCAGTCAAAATCAAAACTAGTACGTTTGCCTCATACTGCCTCATTCTTTATTGTAAAAAATATGTTGCTAAGTCTATCAGCACGACACATATTACGTAGTCCATATCACTGGGAACGTCTGTCTTGTTGTCATGTTTTTGCTCGTTGCATGCTAGAATGCTCCACACATTGTGAGATCACTAGATGTGAGAAACGCGACGTGCGTAAACTATAGTGTAGTTCTACTTCTACAATGCGTTTTAAACTGATTTCCAAAAGAAAGAGATTAAAATGATGTTTTCTAATATGTATTTTCATGCATTGGCAAATAAGAAACAACTACCAATCTATATTATTTTATAAATTATCCTCTTTTCCAAGGTTTAATTTCGAAAAGTCCTGTATCTGTTTTTCTTCCAAATATCATAGCACTGTTTTGGTCCTTGACCACATAGAAATGCATCATACCGAATTATATGAAACTGCATTTATACGTTTTTGGATCCGACTAGGCATTAAGTAAGTCTTAAGTATATGAAACAATATACATTACATTATTGCATTTATACAGTTTTGGATCCAAATAGACGTTAAGTAAGTGTCATTATGTAATCTTCAGGGATGTTTTTAAAACACTTTTTTAATGTTTCCTTCATTGGAAGCTTCTAAGAAAAGCGGCACATTAATTACAGCAAGTTACATGGAAAGTTCTTGGCACTATGAAAAGGGAATGTTTGCTTTCCCTTCTGTCCCTTTCAAATTGCTGGCGGCACGTACTTGGAACGTGTACTTGCTCCTACAAGTTTTATCATTTGTATCGGTTTGGAGACTTTACTTAACCTACTTGTTTAAACGTTTACGTGATGCGATGGAATTTGTACCACATTTAAATAAAATCGGACTCCGTAGCTTCCAAGACAAGAAGACAAACTAGAATCTTTAGCAGACAAAAAGTTTAACAAATAAAAAACTGCGTTAACAACCAAACATTCGTCACGATACAAAAAAACTGAGGCCTGAACCGCAATCAATCAAATCACTTTAACACGTGCATGTTATATATATGTATAGTTGTTCAGTAACATTAAACGCGATAGCTAGTTCATTAACAATTTCAAAAGTACATTGAAATGAACATAAAATCGCATGTGATATTATTTTCCCTGAATAAGCGTATAAATAGAATCATGTTAGTTTATTAACAGTAACCGATACTAAAATTTTAATTAGTGCTGTAATAAAATCACTATTATCTAGTTTATTAATACTAACGTATTTTAACCTTTAAGTTGGTACCTACTTACATACCAAATATGAACAATTGTCGATTACGAAATCAGTCCACCCAAGAAATATGTAAAAGACGTCTGGCTTTCAGTAGACCGGTCGTTAATCTTCCTCACAGGAGTTACGTCTGTGAAATCGCTTCTTTGTTTCGTTCCAACAGCCTTTCATTGTGCTCTCAATACGTTTTAGTTGTATGGCACGCCGTGACAACAAAGGTAGTGTTACAATGAGCGTTTGCTCCGAAACTGAAAGTAAATCGACAGGTGCCGGATGCTCGAGCGTGAGCCCGCCTCCAGTCACATCTGCGGCAAACCAGATCAATTCTAAAACGGAAGCTGTATGCACCGTTGCATCTACAGCCTCACTTTTTCAAAGTTTTACTTAGAGAGTTTATTTTCAAATTATTCCTCTTCCTATCGCTTAAACGGAAGCGAAAACCGCTGTGGATTTATTAATAGCCTTCGTTGACCATTTTTGCGCTAACATTTTCAAAGGAAGTGAAGAAAAACTTGTTTCTTCTGCGGTCTAATTAAATGTTAAAAAGCTACTCCCTTCCTAATGAAGAGACGTGGCTGGTTTTACGTAGATTTTAAAGCCTAATTAGCCTTTTAAGATCTGTGAAAGAATAAAAGTATTCGATAAATGCCATAAATTAATCCATACAGAAATCTTGGCTACTTCTAAACAGGGCCCCTAGCCAAGAAGCATTCTGCAATCGTTGACGCTAATAGAAAACAAGAAAAAAGTATTGGTTTGACATATTTCTGACCACGTGAAATATGTCAAACCAATACATTTTTCTTGAATGCATCTTGGCTAGAGGCGCAGTTCTCTAGTTCTCTACTCGCTGAAGATGTTAACGACAGGAAACGATCCAGGCTTAGGAAAATCTTATCTGTGAAGGGTCGAAAATCTATTAAAATGTGAACAATTTTCATATCATAAATTTACGAGGGCTGTTAAAATTTTATGCGGATATTCAACTTAGAAACGGTATTTATTACGTAGACTGGGAAAACTGCAACTGAATTTTGCAAGGATTGTCAAATCTTATAATGAAAACTAAACATTACATAACATTGAAATTATTTCCACTATCTTAAGAATATATACTTCTAAAGAAAACGATATTAAATATGTTTACAAGCCTGTTACAGTACTCAGCCTGTTTACAGTACTCGTATATCTAAAGATAAAAATATGATTCATGATTCATATGTACCTACCAATTCCATAATAACAGGTTCAACTTTTCCACAAACGTAGGTATCATTTAAAGAACAATAGACATGCTAACAAATTAGGCAATAGCAGAAGCTGGAGATTTGTTTTAATGATAAGACAAGATTTTGCAGATATTTAATTTTTAAATGAGCTTCGATATAAATATCTTTTGTCATCCCTCTTGTTGCTTGGTGGGAGAGCTAGTACTCGCCTGGCTAGCTACCACCCTCTTGTTAAGAATCTATCGCCAAGCACCTATCGGTGTGTTCCGGCAGCCTCACTAGAGAGCCAGTTCCCAGTCCAGGTGTAGCGTGGCGCCAACTTCGACCGCACCATCACTTAACATCAGGTGGCTTGTGGTCAAACGCTACCCTGTAAATAGTAAAAAAAAAAAATCATCACCTTCAGCCTATTATGTTCCCACTGCTCGTACCCAGGCCTTCTTTCTTTCTTTGAAAAAATCATCATCAAATTACATTATTCAGATAATGGCTTCAATATAGAATAAAAATTTCTACTCGTATAATTTCAAAAAATATCTATCTATTGTCCATTTAGTCATTTTGAAAAAACCCCTATTGTTATATTAAGACGATGCTCATTGAATAATGTGATTCTTTGAGCTACTAAAGAATTCTAACTTAAATTAGAAAGTAATTAAAAAAAAATCCTTTTGATTGCACCCATTCCATACACAACCAAACTAACTCGAAAACTTCACGTCTCTATCACCTCTGGTTTAGGTTGTAAGTTGACCTGTCAGTGAATGTGTCATAAGACCTTGAATTTTATACATAATCGTAAAACATATGTTTTAGTTCACTTTTGAGCTCAAAGCTCGCGTCGTCTTAAACCGAACTTTCTTCGAGAAGCACCTGACAAATTGCTTTATAATGATGCTCATTTCATCGTTCGCTTTGATTTGAACGAATTTGTAGTTCATCTTTTTGTGATGAGGCGCTTATTCAAAAATTACTCGCATCGGCGTCAGCCTCACTTGCTCTAATGGGTGACCAAAACATTTAACTTCCAACTTTTTATATAAGCTTAATTATACATATTATCATGGGTATACTTTGAAATGGACGTATAATCGCTTACCACTGACTATTTCTACTGCACGATATTAAACCCTAGGCGTACGTTTCATTAGTGTTCAACTTCAAATAACAAGCAGTTGAATATTCAATGTTTCAAAAGAAAATAGTGAGAATTTAATTCGAAGCATGCAAGTAATGGTCATATTATTGAAATAACTTAAACGATTTTAGTTCAATATATGTTTATACAGTATAATATGATTTTATTTGCACAATCGTTAACAAAATATTTGTTTTAAATTTCATTTCAATTTAGGTCCATCGTAACTAAAATTACATATCTACCTATCTTATTATTTATTAAACAACTGCTATATTCCTTTAGCAGCCAATCTCTGCTTTTACATTTATATCAGTGAAAATTGCGAATAGAAAGCTAATCGGATATGATCTAAAACGCTACTTACTTAAACAATCGTGCTCGACCATTTTAGGAACTGTCACGTTATACAAAATTGGCACTTAAAATTACCGTTAACTGCACATATTTCACAAATAAGTAGAAATCAGAATCGTGTCGGAAATTGTTCCAATTGTTTTACAAAAATCGTGTTTTATACAAATTCGAAATATTTATATTACTAGCTGCGCCCCGCTGTTTCACCCGCTCGGACTGCAGGTTATCGCAATAAAACGTATTTTTCCATTTTTTCTTTCATAAGAACCTTCTCCTCGCAATAACAAACACAACAAAAAAAGAATTAGAGAAATCGGTCCAGCCGTTCACGCGTGATGCCGTGACCAAGGGAAATAGGGATTCATTTTTATACATAAGAAGATACATACCAGCTGCACTGGGTCCGCGTGGTAGATTACGGCCCATACTCTCTCTCTCTGAGAGAAGGTCAGAGTCCCAGCAGTGGAAACGTGAAAGGCCGATGATGATGACATACCAGCTAACCTCTAGCTAGAACTCTCTGTATCTCTGGTTTTAGAAACTTGTATAGAGATATAAATACTTGTTTGTTTTTTTTCAATAAACACATACCTATTTGTCGAATATTCGCCCTTTGCGCAGTAGAATTCTCTCAATGAATGTGTGTAACAAGTGATTGCTCATTGTGTACGTTATTACCATCACAAGGCTTGTGGGAACCCGTCAGGGATACTCGTGATCCCGTGCACTGAACCCTAGCACTCGTTTTTCCGCATCTTACTTTGTCTTGTGTCTACTGTGATTGTACTTTGAATTTTTCCATTCAGTAAACAGATAACACCAAATGTCATTTCGTGAAATAATAACAAGAACAATAATGCGTCCGTGAAAATGTTCCTTCAGTCATCTAATAGTTATTTTGACCTAAATCAAAATATGGACAGAAAACTTTAAAAATAACATGAAATTAATTGTATCAGAAGTTGGATAGCTTTATGAATTGTTTAATGGTAGAATATTAACGAATAATGTTCATCAATATCAATATATCCACTATTAGGTTCATTCTTTTTTTTCGTACATCTATTTATTGTAAAAAAATTTCACACCCTTATCTTCATTTAGACAAAAAGCGGCAACCCATTAACTGCCACTTTACAGAATCGAATCAGAGTACACCTAAAGCCAACAAGTACTTCGTGTTTATGAAGCTTTCATGTTTATGATCTCCATAGCCCATCAGTCAAATTTGCTAAGGCGCCATTCTACTGACCTAATGTTCTATAGTTCCATCTGCATACAATTGAACTTGATGATCGTTGACCTATCATAACTTCTCACCTCTCATACCTTTCGGAAGCAAAACGTATTCCGGGCAATTCAAATTCCAGATAACATCGAAGTGAAAGGTTTTTATGGCTTTTGTTTCTGAAACGTTTACTTGGAATTTGTAAGTACATAAAAGGAGCCCCCATACATTCATTAATTTCCAGTATAAGATCATCGCTGATAAATATTATCTCCAATAAATGAGATTGTTAGTGTTAATACTCATATCCACAATACGAGACAAGCCATACCGACAGGCTCCTGTCATAAAGGGATGTCAAAATGACTTATCTATATTGTTGCTTTTATCACTTGTAACTGAATTTGTAACAAACAATAAATTTAATGTTCACAATTGGATTCCAACAACAAACCTAGATTGCAAATGTTTTTCGTAGCCATTCGCTTTGAAATTTATTATTAACATCCGTCAGTATCTGTAGTAAAAGCCATTCAATCAACATTAATTTTCATGTAATCAAATCGGAGAACTTAAACTATTCATTCCGCATTCGATTCAACTAACACTTGCATTGAGAAAGTATCAAGACTAATTCATAGTCGACACAGTCCATCGCTTGCTCGATATGTACTTAGGCCCAAGTTAACCAATAGATGTCTATCCATAATCAAGAGTTAATCAAAGTCTCCAACAGATCTTATAGTTAACCGTTGATTTCTGATATATTAAACGTTGGCAACTCGTTCGTCTGGTTGGTTAAATTAACTTCTGTTGTGTATCTGCTGAAAAGTTTTGTTACTCTTACCAATTTGCCGCTGCATTAACTTCGTTTACTAGATAGATGATTAACATTAGGTTACCGTTCGTTTCGTTGTTTTTTCTATTGTTGTTATATCGTTTCATTTGTATCATTTTAATGTTTAATTGTATAATTTAAATAATTGTACAACTAAACCACTAAACATTTTATAATAAAGTGTAAAATGGTCCGATAAAAAAGTGCAGGAAAGTAGAACGCCACATCCCTCATTTCTTTAATTTTTCGCATTTTTTAGCTCCAACCATTGCGGCTTCTTAGGTATTTATTGCAAACACCTTTTTCTCACTTTCTTTATTTTATTTTTAGTTGTCCTATTTTCCATCTTCGGTTGAGAGAGATCTGCAAATTGTTCTCTGCAACGCGGACACGTAGAATTAGAAAAAATAGAGATACTCTAAGCACGGAACAAGCCATCATGGCTTAAGGTTAGCCACATATTATGCATTTCTTACACTACACTACGCTCGGGTGCTTTGTATGGCTTAAATAAGAATAAGCATAAGAATATACGTGAGGTATGTACGTATCATTTGATCCTATCCTCCTTGGGAATTCGTAACTGACAAGTAGTATTTTTCTAGCCTACGACTACAAAATAGTAAATTCTCAATGTAATGTAATTTTCTTGACACACTTAAAAATCAATTGAATCTTGTAAAACATAGCCATTAGTCATGAACTGAAATGATTTTGGCATCAATTGCGAACGGCCTGGGATCAAATAGTCGAAGGATCGAGTCATTTTGCAATTTTCTACGTGCCATGTATCATCATATTTGCGGGTTAATCGTCGGTTTCTTGTTCTTAAGTAGGCTGCAGTGCATTGTAGGTCATTGGAACAGAGCTCCGCACGCGCTGCGCTTTCCTGCATTTGTCTTATGCAGATAAGAACTACTAATCTTATACTGATATCCTTTCGCACACAAATTTGTTAGCCACCAGAGGCAAACACAGGAAGGTGGTTTTGCTAACTTCTTGAGCAAAGAGTTACTGCTTAGTACCTCGTTGGTAGATTTTAGTTTATATATGTGTGATTGAGGACATATTCTTAAAGACACTGTCGTGATAACATCGATAGTTTGCATAACTAAAGACTTTGAAGTCGGCTGCGAGAATTTAAACATTTATAGAAGATTTTCTTTTAGTATGCTATAAAGACAACTTGATTAAAATTTTACACCATTGCCTTATGTTTATGTGCATGCTGTAAATTCAGAAAGTAAAAAGTAAGGAACATATAAATGTTACTTTAGCGGTTATAAACATCGCATCGCCTTAACTTTGAGCAAGTTGGTGTAGAAACGGTATTTAACTTCACAAATTGATGTTAACGAAAGTTGAACGTCAAGGAAATTGGAACAAAAGAATACTGTATGGCACCCAATTTCTGACTTCCGTTCTCAGACATATCTAGATCATCGAAACAAAAGGAATAGTAATTGTCGATTCGGCTTCTCATTTCCACAGTGCGTAATAATTCTTCCGAGATCATGCGAAATCACAATCGGCAAATCTGATAGCCTATCAAAGGTGCTTGCTAAAATTAGAATATGCCTTTATCATTTTATTAACTAAAGCTCATGAGCCAATCTAGTTTCTATACTTTTGCTAACTCCCAATAAACATTTCATCGCAGTGTTCTCTCTTTGTTCACAATAAAACTTTGACTCATTGCTATCCCATTGCCGATCAATCAGATATACCATTTACTTTCTTCCAGTTCATAATTACTGCCGAAAGCAATCATATCAGTTTCGGATTAACTCGCTTTAACAATGTTGCTAAATGAAACGGAAGTCTCAGTGTTTTAAATTCCAATAGTGCATTTAGATGTAAACAGAAATTCGCTATGCCTCTGTTTACCCAGATACAAGATTATTTGTAAAAACTTTTATGGTTCACTAGACGTGGACGCCACATCGAAATCACCTGTTTACTCATCTGGGTCAGTTTTTGTTCCGTTTTCACTATTCAAATAAATACTTGGACGACGCGCCGCCGCTGCGTTGCTTTAGTTTTACACGCGAATGTGACAGACTTTTCTGCGTAATGATTTCAATAGTGAAATTCTACACTCATCTTTTAGATCTAGTCTTATTAACCAAAATGTAGAGAGAACGAAGGTGTTTATTTCTATCATAAAAAAGTCAGCACGTGTTTACAGACGGTAATTTTACTTCTTTGGTTTCATTTATTACATATTCGCTTGCTATCGCGTAAACAATTAGCGTTTTAGCTAATTTCGCACATGATTTTGCCGTTTCTTGTAATGTTTTAGCGTTGCGTGGCTCAGTTGGGCGTGACGCGCCGTTTTGTCGGTTGCTCTTGTCGATACGGTCTACATGCGACGCAACATCCGTCGCCTAACCCCAGGCTTAGGCTTCGAGTTTTCTTCTCCTAAGGGAAAGCTATCTATTTCTTGTTTGTAATCAATATCTTATTTTACTTTCTCATTTATTTCTCTTCCATCGTAAAATTACTTTAGAATAAATCTCATGCTTTGATATTATTATGGTTATGATTTATTTTGCCACCTAAGCCATTGTTTACTGATATTTGAATCTCATTCGCTATAATTTTTCAATTATTTTCCCACGTGTTATTGAATATTCAACTATTACACATTGTGATGTGTGGAGTGTTGCACTAGTAATTATTCAAATTGTATTCGTAATACGTGTTCGCAGTAACCTTTCCTTTTTGTTCTGCCACATTATCAAGATTGTGCTTTGTGTAATTTGATGTGCGGATAATAACCAAAGGCCCCGAAGCGAAATATACGTAACGTTATTAAGCCACCTTACACCTTACAGAAGCTCATTCACACCGCAGGAAGTAGAGTTTTTGTATAGAGTGCAAACGTCGTATGGCATAAAGACTTACAAGCATAAAGATAAATACTTATCTTGCCTTCACAGTGTATTAAATGTAATAATCTTATCACGGTAATATCAAAAGGCTCGCCTTGTAAAGGGTGTCCATTGACCTTGTTTAAATCTATAATAAACGAAACTTTTTCAATTTCTTTTGTGACAATGGTTACGTCTTTCGATAGAGCGGTACTCGAAACGGTATTACAGCTGGAGATGCAATTGAAACGTTTAACCGAAGTGGGATCATCTGACACGACTATAGCCCATAGCCCAGTTCCGAGGTGAAATGCAAGGTCGGGAAACGCTATGTTATTGTGTCTATAACCTTTTTGTCATGCATCTCACCGAGTTGTATTGTTGGAAGCAGCCAAGCTTCTCCATTGAGACAGAAATGCCGTGCGATATTCCACTCGGAAACCACGTTTTTTCATCTTCCGTGATGGTTGACGACTGAAAGCCCCACTTTGTAACGCTGCGATTAGCTCTTAGGTATGCAACTGTGTTAATTACATCCAAGCGGTTATTCATCTTTCATTGGCGTCATTAAATTATCGCATCTGATACCACACTCGGACGCTTCCTCTTTGAGTGTTGTAAACCATGTAATAGATCCATTAACTAATGAAAATTTCCTTTTAACTTTTATAGGCCGCATCACTGAGTGTAACTGTTGAATTATAGTCCGGTTTTGATGTCGCGTCGGTGAATTTAGCGTCGGTATATGCGGTTCTATCTCGAGACACTACAAAGTGGCTGCGGTTTGTTTAAAATCCAAAGTGGAAATGAGCCAGCGCTTACCGTCTGTTCCCTCCTGTGGCGTAAACCGCAAATCGTCTAATCTAAAGGAAGACTGATCTATAATAGACGCTTTGTAATATCTCTTCAGCGTTTCCGTCGTGGATTCTTGATGTCCTCACTCACCTGTCGCTTGCCGTTATAAACTAATGTACAACGCTATCGTCAGAAAATACCACCTTCCTTAAGACCGAGTTCTATGTTTATTAGTTCGTCGCTTATTTTTATTGCGATAGCATTAGCTGTGCAATATTGTAATGAGAAGACTCGCGTAATAGCTGACTTGTAATTTACTCCATCATTTACGAAGTTATTACCCGTCTAAATGGTAGGTCCGTTAATTTTGCAACTGTCTTGCTTACTTCTCCTTCGGAACTTGTATTTCCAACGTTAATATGGTTTGTTGTCTCTTAAAAGTTTATCACGCTGTAGTTTTTAACGTTGTGTATTTGACTCTTTTATGTAAAAGCAAATGACTTCTTAGGTCTTAAATGTTATCTGGTCTATGTTATCTCAAGCAATATCCAACATAACTTATTCGAAGACATTCTAAGTCCACGTCCATTTACTAGCGTGAGCGTCCATGTTCCGCTCGAGCTTTTTACAATAATGACAGCTTGTCGCCGTCACACAGATTGGCCGCCCGCGTCTGTGGGACTTGACAAAGATATATGATTCTGTGGATTGAAAACACACGGCGGTTTGTTGCAAATATGTAGATGACTTACTTGCACTTCCCTGATTCCAATTGTATCTATTATAAAATTATATAATCGATTAAATGTAATTCGGGTCATTGTTTCTTGTTGATTGGCCAAAAAACTATCTAGAGCTTCAATTATTATATGATTGATATCAAAGTCAGTAGATACCTAAAACGGTGACTTAGAATTTTCTTCCAATTACCCACCGAGCACGTCTGTGACTGTCATAGATCAAATAGCATCGTTTCAATGGTCATTTCCTTCAAAGGTCGGGATTGAAAAGTCACCAGTATCAATGATTGGTTTGTGCAATTTCACGGTGCCGCGTGAACCTCGCGTAACGGCAGTTTGCGGGTCTCTCTCGGATTGCTATAACCTCATGACATAGTTACCGTCACTTCGCCAAATTGATTCCAGGCGAGTCTGCCCTAGGGTCGTTGTGACCCGATATCTGATTTAAACACAGGGTCGCCCGGTCAAGTTCGTGCGATACATAGGTGCAGCGAAATGTCGCTTCATTAGAGTGATGTTAGTTCGTAGTTTCAGAATTAGCGGGTTTGTTAATTCACTGCTCTTTTGTTCTTACAACTAAAATCTAGTTTGTTCGTGAATTGCTGTACTTATAAATGTCATCGTATCAGGGTGACGGTTTTTTGCACTATTATTATGAAAGGTGGTCTGTCCCAATGTGGGTTAGGGAGGAACTTATTTATACAGGATAAGAAACGTACTGTAGAATAGAGTTGTGTCTATCGATAAGTTCTAAGGAGTTACTTAAATAATTTATAAGGTGTAATTAGATATTTATTTTATAAACTTTATCAGAATTTGTGAATTGACAATTTCTAGTTTCTTTTCTAATATATACTAATGTAAAAATTTACTTAAGTACGCCAGGATTTCGCTATGATAAATACACTCTTGTACTTTGGTTTACAAGAACCATGCTAAAGCAGAAAAACGCGAGTAAAAAGGGTTTGTTTTTGTAAAAAAAATTGTAATTAACAACCGCAAGTGTGTCAAAATTCATAAACGAGCACGAAACCATTTCAACAACCTTAATTAAATTCTTAACTGTCCGTCACTGGCTATTTTATTACACGCATTTCGCTTAACTTTATGTTGCTTTACCTCTGAGTAACTTATTTTGTGTTTGACAGTGTTTTCTCCTCGTAAACTGCACTGGTTAATTTCCTTTGCAAATAAAAACCTTAACGATAAAGACTTAATTAGCATTTAACGACAAAGTACTCTGTAAATATGATTTATGGGATGCCTTGTCACAATATACCATGTGAATTAAATGTTGAAAGTATGTAAAAGGAAACGGTTACAAATTTTTCAACAAACAGCGTTTTGACAATGAAGTCTCTAAGCGTGAGTTCAGAAGCTTTGGTTTTCGGTTGTTCGAATTGATTTTTACGCGACTAACAGAGTAAAGCTACTTTATTAGGTCATGAAATACTTACATTTATTACGGAAACCCGTTATGACCACCACCTTGTATGGTGATACCTGGTTCACTTTGTCACAGTAGTAAACTGGTATTTCTGTGTGCGTAAATCATTTGAGCTTTTTGTTGCTAGGTATGTTACCGTTTCATAGTTACATTGTGTCATTAGCATTATCACCTATACACGCATGGTGATATATCTCATAGATCGTGACCATTGCATTAGCATCGCGCTGACCCGCGGCTATTCTCACGCTATCGAGACCATAACTGGGTTGAAAATGCTATTCGGTTTGCAAACGCTATTTGCTTTAGCAACTGCTTCTCGCAAATGCAAATTTCGTCTTGTGACTATGGTCTATTCCCTTGATTTCTTATTTCTAAGAATCAGCCACGATACAATCAAAAATTGTTATTGTTAAATTGTTACTCTTCAACTTTATATGTTATTTTTTACTTTGTGTCTATTTATAAAACTCTTAAGATGAAAGACAGGGAAATCTATACGATAGACAAGTTGTAACAGATTGACAAAATTGATTGAAAAAAAATCCATACATATGGCATTTTAATAATTTTATCGGATTCTAGGTTAATGGAAGCACAGCTTGAACTTTATCACAAAAAAATACATTTAAACTAATCTATTAAAAGTTTCCCGTTATGAAAATAGCTATATAACTGCTGTCATCGATTCGCGTTTTAATTGCCGTAGCATCATTAAAATAATGCAATAGCCAAGTGGATAGGCAAGCTATCGTCTTTCCCATTGCTTCCGCTATTTCAGCTGATATATGGCGGTAACCGTTGGGGGGTCTAGTCTCATATATTTCCGTGATATTGAAGAGGATTTACTCGCTTGGGATGAGCGGATAAGATAGCTGTATTGGACATGTCGATATGCCCTTCGAAGGCCTTTGATCCTAACTAACGGGATGTGATTGAGATGCTATATAATTATATAAGGTTTGATATAGACGTTCACAAGCGTAATTGCTTAACATTGGCTACTACTAACAGTTCCTATGCATGACTATGCAACGCTGTAAAGAAAAGAAGTAAATAGGGGTAGAGGGTTTCCATATTTTTGTAAGCGTTAAATTCAGCAACAATAAAGCTAAGTTTTCTTCGTTCTACTGCCATCATTCAACAGAGACCACCAACGATTATGATGACGCCTTGAAAATTACAAGGATGACACAAAATAATTAAGCTCGATGCTGTCACGTCGCATCGCCCATGGTGGTAACGCCTCTTGTCTTCAAATTGGAAAAAAACAGGCGAGCCAGTATTATGAGATGACTTAAAAGCCAACGGGCTCAATACCAACGCCAACGGGCTTAATACGGAGCACGAAGAATGATACCCGAGCAAAACGCGAAGATAAATAAAATGAGTGTTGCAAATGATAAGATTAACATATACAATAAAAAAAAAGAAGTTAAGTAGATACAGCCCACCCAGCGACATAGAAAATTGTTCTTTCTCATCACAGACACAAAAACTTTATGTCGGATCACTAACTGAAGAAGTTGCATAGAAAAAACAAACGTCAACCTAACCCTGATATTAAATACGCCCTAATAATGGTCAATTTAATAAAAAGTAGCGTAATAATTAGGGCCTACATCGAACGGTACCCTTTGTAGCAACTTTTCGTTTTGTTACGTAGCTGTCGAGTGATGGGATGGGACGCGGCTAATTCAGTCAGGTCATTTGCTGCTTCTTTTTCTCAGTTTTCAATTAAAGTGTCGCTGACGTGTTTCCGGTCTGATGACTCGTATTCGGCCTTTTTACGCCTTTGTTGCCCTTCGGGTACACTGTTTCTGAACATTTGTTCTACACTGAATCTAGCTAGCTAGCTTTTTCTAGCTTGACTTCTTATACCCCAGCAATTCGATGTCATAACCTGATGAGATTACTTCAATATTTAAGTTGAAACTTAACTTTTGAATGCCGAAACCAGCATCATAATTCGAGTTTTCCTCGTGTTTAAATAACAAACAAACAGAAGAATGACTTTAGTCTTCCTAGCTAAACGGTACTCAACGGTACAGAAGTCTCATAACTGTGGAAGCGCTTTAATGAAAGCACGTGCGCTGTTAATGTCTTCCAAGTTATCCCACCAACAGTGGAACATAATTATATAATTTCGACTGCGAAATCTGTAATTGCCCCCATTAGATAATGTATAATCTAACCTGCCGTTTTAAAGTTATCAGACAATACCCAAGTTTGAGAACTACTGCCCCACACACTATGGAGCCAAATTATCTACCGATGGTAATTCCATGGGCCCATTGTGCGGTCTCGATGGAATTTTGTGAGTAACGGGAAGAAATCTCGCACTCAAAGAGTACGTACCCAGTACCCAGGTGGCGTGAACTGCATTTCACTGCGCTATCTCAACAAGTACGCTACAAGTATGGTTTCTCTTTACTAGTATCATCTCAATGTATACAAGTAAATCTAGCTTACCATACTTATTACTAATTATGACCGGATTGCATCATTATGGTTATTCAGTTCTGTATATAAGAGTGTATTTACGTTTTGGCAACAGATTGCTAAGAGTAACTTTTAGTACCTATTATTGTATTTGGCTTTAATCATTATTGCTATGCAATTTTGGTGTTTACTTGTATTCACTTTGAAAAATACAATTAGCGGATTCAAATATACGAAATGATGAAATGGCTGCTGAAATGAAATCTCAGCTAAGTACCTTTCTTACGGTACCTACTAATAAAGTCATACTCGAATATGGTGTCGAGAAACACAGCAGTCATTGAATTTTATAGCCTGTTATAGACATAATATAAGGGGCAAGGGCCACTTGAGACATACTGCTTTCATCCGTACACGTTGATAGACTCTATAAGGGAACGCTAAATGTTCAGCCTTTGTGGGCCACACAGTACGCATAGCGCAATTTCACATTTCAACTGTACCGTTCAAATGTGTGCCATACCACCAGCAGACATCTACAATGGCCATTCATTCCGGTAGCCCATTCCGACGAAACAATTGAAAACCACAATCGATGAGAATTCGTGACCTTTCTCTAATATAAATATCACGGTGTCCGAAATCAATGATAATTAACGACTCACTCGGTCATTACTACTGCGTACGGAGAATATCTTTATTGACAGCTCAAAGGCCGCGAGAAAGCCTCCATTGTGGCGTCCACGTCGATGCATTATAATGCTACTACCCGACGCCTAATAACCCATCTGAGACCGAGGTTACCGGCAAGTGGCAACTCATTTTGTAAAATGAAAAGCCCGAGTGATGCTCTACACTCTCCCTTATTGTTATTGGGCAAGAAGTCGCTCGTTCACAATAGCCGCTAAGGTTATCAGACCGGATGATGAGGCCTTCAGATTCTATTGCTTTCACCGATTACGTCGAGTTTGTATGAAACTTTTTCTTTTAAAAAAGTTAGATAACGATGATTCTAATTGGTGTCGATATTATCCTTGCCGCGGCCAATAAGGACTTTAACGTTGACCGTTGAACTTTTTCCCTTGGGATTCAATAACGTTCCAGTATACAAAGTATTTGGAAGAAGTATAGAGGTCAGTAATCGCAGCTCCACACTTTTAATGTTAACTTTAATAGTTGGAAATAATACGTCACATCATGATCGATATCATTTTGTCCAATTTACTACGGCAGCGTTACGTTCTTATTGCCCATCAACGCTGCATTTGCATCGACGGAGTCTCATTCCTAGAGCTGTATTTACCTTGTCACTTGATAAATGGAGGAAGTGTAATGTAATTGCATTTTCTTTATGATCTGCATAACACTCGAGTTTTGATTTATGACACCTGAAGACATGCTTGCCAATAGATCATTATGGTCACTTCAAGAAAGAAAATGCAACTATGCGACCTTATATTGCTCGAGGGCTTATATGTCAGTTGTTTAAATTATTATGTCAAGTTTCGTATACCATTTGAATCTCACGACCGTTACTGTTGTGCGGTGGGCGTTGACCCCATTCTAAAACAAATACAACCTTATAAGGGCTCCATTAGTGTGCTGACAGCAGTGCACAGTTTTCTGTACTTCATTGTTACCAATCAAATGCAGCAGCGAAATTGCATATCCGAGAGGTAAGTCGTTCAACCCTTCACAAATTACACGTTACATTCTGCGCAAGAGAAACCTCATGCTCTATGTATTTGTTATGCAAAATATAATGTTGCACGTTACGTAAACGTTTGAGACAGGAAGCAATTGAAAGCATCCTATCGGCAAACGTAGACCTGCTGCAAATTATTCCGATACCGACTATTTTCTACACGCAACTCTCTGCTGCGGCCAGAGCAGAAACAATACCGTTCGAAATCACGTATGCTGCATATCAGATAGAGATGGGATTAGATTAATCGAAAGGCGTGAATTTGTAGCGTGAGTGGTACAGAGAAAGGCTTTCCGTGAAATCCTCAGTTCGTTCCCGGTTCCGAGATAGTGATGCCACGATATGAATAAGGCGATTTTGTACATGTTAGTCTCGCACGTCCATTTGATTTCCTCCGTGATACGCGGCCGTAGCGTGTGTAGCCCGTCCTGTTATAGAACTAACATTTTTTAATGTTTTTCGTAGAATGACTATCACCGCTTCCTTCTAGTCACCGTTATGACTCCATATCTGCACTACCCATGCACTTGACACTTAAAATATTTTTGATGCGTTACCGGGAAAGTGTCTCGTTCCTGTTCGTGTTCGTCGTGTTTAGATCCGTGGCTAAGTAAACGAATCGATTAATAGTCATCACAGTTGTCTGGCACGAGCCTTTCGCACGCGAATTTCGCATCGTGCCGCGCATGCTTATCGCGTTTGGCGGACACTGGGCCGGCTTGCCATTCAATCCGCGCGGCAACACACTGACATATAATCGAGTTTGACCCGCGACAGCGCAGGGAAATTGTCCGCAACTGATACATACGTGCTCAAATGTAGGTTGAAACTTTCGTCCGCTTACAGTCATTTAAACCGCAATGCAAACAAGAGCGGGCGATCACGTATCCGAGATTGCCATCGTCGGCTATCGATGCTACCGCGAGCTTTAATTTGCGGTAGAGAATAAGCCGACGACTATTGTATAATTGTTAATCTATTCTGATTTCTCATCGCCCATTATTTATGCTGGGATGTCGAATTCCCACGTTCTCGTGCTCCGAATATTGACGTTTTCTCGCTCGCTGTTGCCTACCTCGTCATTTGTACTAGATGATTGTAGAAGATATCAACACACTTATAAGAATCTCTCCGTCTTACATTTTTGTAAATAGTAAAACAAAACCTCATATCTTTGTTTCTAACATTTATTTATTTTCTCGATATCTGACGCAAAAACAAGTCACTAACCCGTATTCTTTCCTTTTTATCAAAAACGATCGAGCTACATCTTAATCCCCGATACCGCTAAACCGCAGGCGCTAAAACGGTGTAAAAATATTTTGTCGAACAAAAAATCAAACTACACCGTTTATGGTTGCATACAGTGCAAACGAAAAAGCGAGTGTCTACAGTTTCCGAGTCAATCCGATGGCGGCGATATAGCCATACTAGATTACGAGTTACAGTTACAGACAGTGAGAGGTTTCCATTTAAGTATATAGTAACGACCATCCGCTTTTTGTGTACGCTGCCAGATATCGCTATTTATCGTCGGATGCTATCATTAAACAGTCGAAGCGAAAAGTGAACTTGTTATAACACCTTTGTAATTTTAATTTGAACTCTTGCTTTCTAAATAGTCAAATTATTTGGTGGTCACGCCCGGGGCGAGACACGCGATGCTTTTGTATCACACTACATGGTCGTAATCGTATAATATATCACTGTCTATAATAAAATAACTTTACCGGACTATTATGTTATCAGACAATGATTGACGTGTTCACTTGTTCAGTTATTGTGGTCTAAATGTGGAGTGTTTAATTAAAAAAATAGGCTGGAGAAAGTTTTTGTTATTTCTGTCTGTTCCCAGTCAAGCCTTCTTTCTCCGAGAGGAGAGTTCTACCATGCTGGCCTAGTACGGCTAAATAGATGAATACGACGTTTAAGTAGAATGGTTATAATACCAAGATACTAAAACTGAGAAAGTTAGCAAGGCAGCTTTTAGATATGGCAATGCACTATATTTTATTTTAGTTTATTTTTTTATATCCAAAACTATAGAGGAAAATTAATGTCATGATACAAACAAACCTACTTGTATCTAGAATTCGTAGACAGAAAAAGTGATGATGTAGGTATGTGAAATATGTAATCTGTATCATCATCAGCCTAGTACGAGTCTCACTCCTGGACACAGGTCTTTAGGATGGTACATTTCGCCTGCACTTGAATGTTGTGGTTCTTAAATATATCGATTGAATTTGGTCTCGGACTCTACTGTCAATAAGTAAAGCTTGCAATTAACACATAGAAACAGCAAGAAATGCTTATGAAACGCAAAGCATGTCTTCCCTGTTTCTTAGGCGCCTGTTTCTGAGCAAGGCGCGGTATCATGCCAACAGCTACATAAATCCTAAGATTCCTTGCCCCGACTTCCTTGACTCATCTCCGCATAAGGCGAGTGTCTCGTAAGACCCGTCATCCAACGGAATTCTGTTCAATAAAGCACTGTGTCAACTAGCGGTACGAGCAATACGTACTTTTTCTTATTTTTCCCTCCGCTCCTCGGGCTGCGATTCGACAAGCCACTGTAAACGCAGCTAATAGCTGCAATACGTTTTTTTACTTGATATTGAAAATGCGAAGCTTGACTTTATCACATTTTCTGGTTAGGTTCTATTGAAATCACAAAACGGAATGGAAAAAGTTATTGTAAAAAAGTTGCTTCCACATTCTTGCGGTATTCATCTGTTGTGACAGTTTTATTAAAAAATGGGATAGTAAATATAGACGTAAAAAACTTAATTCACGAAAAGGTGATTGCTGTTTTTTCCTTTGTGGCATCAATGTAATGTGATGCAAAAACCTTCAATTTTAGACTAATACAATTAATCGCGTCTTGTCGCAATCTCTGAAGCGTTGTCGCATAATACTTTGAAGCGGTGATAGCTCAGTAATAGTGATGTCAAATGGTGTTGTGACCCCGAAGGTCGTGGCTTTGTACTCTGCAATGTACGACACACAGCTTTCAGTGAAGGTAAACATAGTTGTAAAACCATAGCTTGGTGATAAAGGCATGTTCTAGTGCTTATCTGGCTAGTTAGTCGCCAAGCAACTATAGACTGCTGGACAGCCTTCTTGAGAGCCAATTCCTAATACTGACATAGCGTGGCGTCACCTTCGACCACATCGTCACTTAATATCAGGTGTCTTCCGGTCACTACCCTGTAAGATATAGAAAAGAGTAAGTATTTTGTTTAATGGGTATCATCTCGTTGCTTAACTAACTGTTAGATATTCAATTATGAAAATAGTGCGTTCACCTCACGAACGTCAAAGACCCAATACAAAAACATTCACAGAAATGTTAACCTTGGTCACAATTAGAACTTGAGACAGTGTCGTCAAATCAAATTATCTACAAAAAAATGCTGTCGTAAAAGTAACACAAACTTAAAGAGTTAAGTTTTTAAACGGGTTTTTGTAAATATGACGATAAATAACCGAAGCTACTTAAAATTGTATTTTATTTACCAAGAGGTTCACTTATACGTTAAGAGTTTCACTGTGTCAAGTCATTCACACTTTACGTGTTAATTTACTGGAACGCACTGTTTGTTTATTAAAGTTGAAGAAACTAATGCGACGGCGGAACGGTCGCAATCGGATGTCGCAGTAGAATTTGAAATCGGAGTTTCGCGTCCTTACTTCGTCCCTTGTAAGGATCGATATGAATGAAAGGGGAGTGCATGAAGCGATGATGGCTGATAGGGGAGAGTGGAAGAAGAGTACATGCTGCGCCGACCCCAAATATATGGGACCAGGGCATCAATAAGAAGAAGAAGAGTAGAGTTACGCGTCCTTACAATGCCGTAATCAGCTGCGTCCGAGACCGTGGGCACTATTGCTTTAATTTGACATTAAATACTTTTAAACCGCCGCCACCGATTAACTTAACACCAAGTACTAAGTCAGTTTCTAACAACTATTGGATACAAACTGACTTAATACTTGAAATGAAGTTAATCCGCTTCTAGTTTGTTTTTAAAATCAGTCATCGGGAACGTCGGATTAACTTTTAAAATGACTTATCAAACGCGTCGCAAAGCTCGCCTTGTTCAACTTTCACTTGTAAACACCATTGAATCAACAAAGAATAATATATTTCACATGCAATTATGTCCATGTTATTTTTTACTAGAGATGATAACTTGAGCTATAAATACGGATTTCACACATTAGCAAGCGATAAACATCTCGTAAACCAACATTTTAATTTAAACAACAGATTGGAGCTTAAGATCGGATAGTTTTATTGCGACTGTAGCGAGGTTTTTTTTTAAAATTTATTATGCGATTAGACCTACGTTTGACTGCCATCCCGCCCGATGCCAAGCAATGATGCGGCCGGTGGTGTAAAACGCATGGCTATAAGGTAACTGTTCCCAAATTGTAGCGATCGGGTAAGATATTCTGACAAGGAGTTCCGCTCCTTAGCGATACGCATGATGATGAATAAGACACTATGGAAATGCCACAGAATAAAAAGTATGTATGAAAAAGTCACAAAATAATTACAGTTTGTATAGAAATATCACAGAATAAATAACAGCGTGTATACGAGCACAGTGGCGCTGTGTGCGGCCAACATAAAATAGTCATACTAGAACTGTGTTTGGCATAAAACGGTGTCAATTTGCATGTCCGAGCACATATATAACTCTAAAGTATCGTTTTATGTTGTTCGTGACAGAGAAATTTGCATCTGAGCACTGCCATAAATCTCCATGATAAAGTCTTAAGCTATACATGAAAAGCTAGTAAGGTAAATCATGACCAAAATGTTGGAAGTAAAAGTCCCGCAAAAGTGTCAAATGAGATCTGACAGATATAACGAAGAATGCACACTGCAAGCTATAACGTTTATCATGTACAGCTTAACATCAATTGCAATTCCAAATTATTTATTCAGCTTTTTTAAACTAAGCTTTAATAAATTAAAGACCTTGAATGTCCAGCTATTTCATATCGCCTCAGGTGAACAATTTGCTAATATGACTTCAGGTTGTACCTTTAGTCCACCACATTTCTTACTATCTAAATCAGACTCAACAAGTGTTAATTGGCTCTCAGATTAGCCAGTAATTAATTAAAGCAAGTCACTGCCCGGAAACGCTGATTAATTACAATTCAACCGCGCTTGATACGATTAAAACGATTACTACGATTGCATCTTTCATTGAGTTCCCATAGAGAATTTCTAACGCGGAAATGCCCTGTTTCACCGCTAGATGCAGCCACTGGCCCTTGATACTTTGTTTGACACTCGATTAGTTAACAGTTATGTACCGACTACCAAGTCATTAAAAAGGGATTTAGTAATTTTCACGTTGATTAATTGAAGAGAGATTTCTCTACTGCCCACTGCCATAATGACATGCTTGTTGAATTGTGTTCGTGATTGTAAACAACGTTTCAATTTTTCAATCCTTTTTTGGGACGTTTCGAATCGTCTCGTAAATCTATTACTTTTTGTGTTTTCGAATTAGCTGGCCTTCCGCTCTATGTCTAGTGTTATCCTGGCTAGCTTGTTAGCTAGGATAGTCCCTCAAGTCATGAATCTGTCATTAAGGACCTATCGGTGTGTTTCGGCAGCCTTATTTGAGAGCCAGCTCCCAGTCCAGGCGTAGTGTGTCGCCTACTTCGACCACAAGTCATTTTGTGATCAAACGGTCCACTGTAACATGTAAAAACCACGTCCACCCAGTAATCATGCCAATAGTAGTAATTTCTAACGATGCCATTTCTTTTCAACGAACTCGCATGTTGTCATCAAAAGAATGATTTGGCTTTTATGTTACAAATTCATAGCTTTTTTATGCGTTGCTTTTTATCACGATGACTTTTGAACTTGAACTATAAATTGGCGGTGCTAAAAGGCACTATAAAATAGTATTTAATAACACGTCTATTTATTATTTCCGTCAACCGTGAGTTATCACTAAAGGTGTTAATATTATAGCCATGAATAACGGCTGCATTAAATATCGCATTAAAGCGCCACAATGATCAACGTAATCGCATGAATGTTTATGATTTGTCTCCCGATGTTAAGTAACGATGAGGTCGAAGGTGACACCACGCTATGCCTGGATTGGAAATTGACTCTCAAGTGAGGCTACCAGAACACAACGATAGCTGAGCTTGGCGATAGATTCCTGGCTCAAAAATAGTAGCCAACTAGGGAAGCCCTAAAATGCGCTACCACCAAGCTATGGTTTCATCACGATGTTAACCTCCCCTAAAGTTCAAGTTCATTGCTGGATTCGAACCACGACCTACGGGTCACAAGCCAACGTCACTACTATTGAGCTCTCATCGCATCGCTTTGCTTAAAATACATATTTTCTCTGCATATATTCAAGAAGTATTTAATAGACTTGGGTAATGCTTAAATGAGTTAAGTACTTGATGCACACTGCGGTTTAACCTGCGTCGTTATTCCTACAAGAATTTTAATACGATACAACATAGCTTATGGTACTCAGCAATAAAGTAGCGTCCTAATAGTGAAAGAATTATATAAATCGGATCAGTAGATACGGAGATTACCTCCTACATTCAAACTCTCAAACATTACCTTTTCATATAGTAAATACGAGTAGAATAGAATAAGTGTCACAGAATCCTTTCCAAGACCCGCTACATTTTCTCCCGTAACCCCAAATCGTAAGTGTCACATTGCTAAAAAAGATCTCTACAACGATCATCGCAACAATAATCCAAGCGGTTGCACAGCTTTTACGATGCTCTGACATTACAATGCACGAGATCACAAGAGATATGTGACAAATACAATTGCAACGGTAAATTTCGCTGATATACGTGAACTATGCTCAAATATTCGTAGATTTACCTAGAAATTATGTCCAGTTTGTATGTCGGACAGTGGGACAGATTACCCTAGCTAGCGTCTCGCTACTCTCACCGTTAGATAATCGCTTAAATTTTACTGTCATTTGTTATATATATTTTTCTTGCGAAGGTTCTAAACACATATTCGTACAGTCCAGTAGAAGTGACATTGATGGCTTTAGATTAGACTCACGAAATCGCTATCGCATTTCTCATTAATGTCAATAACTTAGTCTTCGACTCTACGAGTTCTCTATAAATTGTTTATGTGAAACAAACAGGTTTATGAATTAGTGAAATTAAAGTTCTTCATTTTAAATTATAGTGTACAGACTCCTTCAAGTCCTCCGCTGTATCGTCGTCCGTATCATCGCTTGGCATCAGGCGAGATAGCGGTCTATTTGCAATGAAAAAGAAATTATACTTACCATTACATTTCCTACTAAACCACCTTTTCTGTTTACGAGTATTTAATAATGTTTAATTTTATTTAAAGTTTCGCTGCAACTCTTTCCTTTGATTGATATTTTGTCATTGACACTGGGTACTAAAATAAATCGTTCAAAATCAATGGCACAGCCCTATCGGCTATAATTTTGACCAAATTTTGAGATTACAATCGAAATGTGTTAGTTTGATTTAATAATAAACTCTACACCACATCTACAACAAACAAATCTCAAAGCAATTGTTTTCAATCGTCGAAATCAATCCAAATCGGACATTGATGTAAGAACACTTGTTAATGAAATCTCTTGTCAAAATGATCACGGTGGTCGAATTAATTTCACTTTCGATTATCTTATAATGAATAGAGGGGTCAGTGTAACTTTCGCCTGAGGCCTCCAATATAATACCGTTCATGTTACGCATGCGGATAAATAACTATTTGGTTGTCATGTAACTATGTTTTTCATTGAAGTGTTTTGTTTCGTTTTCAGGTATGTATTTATTGCGATGAATCACGAAGTTTGGTTGATGGTGAGTTACTTTGCATAAGTGTATGTTTTGTGTAATAGTTACTTCGCTATTCATGAATATGTTATGTAAGTATACTAATTCAATGAATACGTTTAGATGTTTACGTGATCTGAAATAATATCCGTGTCTCAGCCAAGAATATTCGAAGCCGGTTTTCAGTAAAGTAAAATGTTGCAGAGTATGGTAAAATTTACTCTCACTTCTTCATTGTTTTTGTCTTTTACTTGGTGTGTATCTACACAATGCGCATGTGTCTTTAATAATTTCAAAAAGTCTAGTACCTACTAGAGAATAAATAAAATCATAAAGACACCTTCTACAAGACTACATCTTCATTGTGCTATATGAGCTATCAATGATTCTTGCAAATCATTATTATCTTCTTGTTCTTTACCAACTAACTATAGTCTCGACTACTTAACAATAAACATTTCTATTAATAGAGAAATCAGGCTGACTACATTTCGACACATTGATTAATTCCACTCCACGCTTTCATTGATAAGTGTATTTATGCTAATAAATCTTTGTTCAGTACTTCAAAGATGTGCTTATCAAACTTTGTGCTCTGTAAACTAAGTTTCTAGTTTGGTGAACACTCGGCATGTTCTATTTGTATGTAACAGGTCACCTGCTGCTCTTAATGCATAGGTAATTAATTATTATTCGCGCCTTGCTGATATTTGTATCATTAACATACTTATAGGTAGTTATGCTATCTAACGTTGAAAGGAGTGATGTTGCAGTATGCACAACTGATCTTAGCCGTTCTGAAAACAGGCTTTCCGAGTTTCGAAGATTGATATTATTCGATATAATTAGACAGGAAAAATTTTCAACTGTTGTAACTTCTTGGAACAGTAAATCCTTAATTACTGCCTCCAAATTACCTGTAAATTGACTTGAACGACAAATTTAGCTAACCTAACTTTACAACGGCTAAGATGCTGTCTAGAATTCCGATACTTATTTTCACTTCACAAAGGGTTTAGCAATTAAAATTATTACATTACTAGGATAAACATTCAATTTGAACGTTCACTCTATACATAACAACAATAAAATGGAATGTTTTTGTTACATTTTAGAACCGTCAATATGTACTTAACTACTAACTTACAGTATACTGAAACTAATTAACAAACGCAGAACATTCAATGTTGATTGCGGAAACATGAATACTAGATATTGTAATCGAAACTATTGAATATTCATTGTTAACAGTAATGTACACTTCCTACTGTGTAATAGTCGATAAAAATCTGTTTTCACTGATTTTTATATCGTCATTAGCGGTGACAGTGTCATTAATTGTTTCTAATACAATTAAGTGATGAGATAGCAACGTCTTCAATAATAGTCACAGTAACACACTGAACCGCTTAAATACGAAGAAGTTCTGTGTCGCTCTCAAGAATCAACAAAGTCGAGCGTGTTAAAAAGCTGCTGCATTTTAATAGGTGACCTTTTAAAGTATTTGGAAGTAAATGTTATTGTGGATAAACGTGTTACCATGAGACATACAAGTCTCGTGAACCTGTAACCCCAGAGGGACTAATACGTCAACCCTGGCGTGTTGATAACATGATACGAAGCGGGGAACTTTGCCACTACATATATTATGGCGATTGAGTCTAAGCCACGAATCATGAAACTTAAGTAACGGGACAATTAGGGTTGCCAATCCATACTTTATAACTACTATTAATTCATATTATAATAAGGGTTCAAACACAATGTTGTTCGTCAAAAAAAAAACAATAATTTATTTCAAAAATTAAATGTGTATAAACATACTCTATACAAAAAGTTGGTAACCCTAAGGACACTAGAAATTGTATAGGTATGATTTCTCCTGTATCACGTTGCGTAATACGTCTCAAACAATTTTCACTGATTTTATTTCTACGACTACTTTTACTAAAAACCTTTCGGCATTCAGCTTATCAAACATACACCAAAAACAAATTCTCTACACTTTCTACGATGATTATTTCATTAGCTTCGCTTTCGTGTTTGATACCTTTATGACTAATGATGACGCAGCTTGCTATTTCATCAATGCTATTGTTAACTTACGAATTGTAATTATGCGTTTCGTCTAACTTACCGAATGTATAAACTGAGGTGTCTGCTGCAGCTTTCTTATGTTTTTTAACTTCTGTATCGTCCAAAGTATCTCACTATTTTACTATGTTTGTCTCTGAAATTACAGTTTCAACATACATTTTTACTGCCGTTATCCTACGCCGGGTCCACAAAATTTTAGTAAAAATAATGTTCAGTATATTTATACAGATACAGAGACAGAAGCAATTTACTTCATAAGCAAAGTTGTCGTTTTGTCTCATAGCCAGAAAAGATTATAATTTTATTCTAGGCGCATCTTCTGCACAAATCGATTCTGTAATTTAGTACGTAACCTCCAATTTCATCAGGTGTATCGAAAACTGTAATTTATCTCGTCTCGCATTCGCATGTCGACTGTGGCGGATGAACGGGTTCTACGGTACTATTACTGACGCCATGTCTAATTAGGTGCAACGAAAAAGTTGCACATAGATTCTTTGGAAAAAATAGCATCGCTATATCAACTTCCCATCTATGAATTGAGTAATGTTACTAAAAACTGAATGCAGTTTTCTTCAATTGAATATTGTATTCAAAAATTAGTTCTATTTATGAACTTAGTTACATCTTTAATGCGTAAAGTGGCACTTGCAATCCGCTTTTGCTTTTGTAATAACCCACTTACAGAGCATAAATAAATGCTAACAAATATCAAAAACAACGTCAGGGCAGTAAAAATTAAAATAATTGCAATGCGTCGTGTCACCAGAAGTTCTGTTGTCTTTGGACATATGTAATAATATACAATGTTAGTACACCTAAGGTTGCTAATCTGATTTTATTTATCAAATTTAGAACTCCATCTATGGAATAATCGTAACTGTTGAAATTAATTTTATATGATTCATTTACTACCACTAACATATGTGTATGTATGTGTGTGTTAAGTATAGTAACTAAAATCACATGGAAGTCGGTTAATGGTGTCTAATGATTATGTTGTACATTCTCTAAAACTAAACTAAGTATGACAGGTCTAAAAGTATTGCTGTCCTTGTCTGACCACGGAGGTAAAAAACTGTTAATCTTAGTTTAGTTTTAGAATATGCAATTTAGAATCAACACTATGACATCATTCCATTTCCATGTACTTATTGAAACCTACCAATATTATAAATGCGAAAGTTTGTGTGTGTGTGTGAATGTTTGTTACCACGTATCACAGTAACTAATTAACCAGTTTTTATGAAATTTGGGAGGGAGATAGCTTATACCCTGTATTAACACATTTTATCCCGGAAAAAGGTTCCTGCAGGATAAAGGAAAGACAAGGGTAAAATCGCGGGGCGCAACTAGTAAATTACATTTTTCCAAGATAATCCTAACAATTTTAATTAAAGTATTGTCGGTGAAATTGTATTGAAGATATGATGTGATGGTAACCCTAGCAACATGAATCATTTCATGCAGTAACAGATGGCCTTGAACGGGTGATTGAAGTCGAGTCAATGTCGGTCGTCGACGGATATACAAATTACGACAGACGGAAACCTGTCTCTGACTTAACTATGTTCATCATTAATAACCGAAACAGACACATTGTAATAATTACACCGTGTCAGTATCGTCTTTAAGACATATGTGGTTTTGTGTGTTGTTAAACCAATTACGGTGTATGGCCTGTTTTAGAACGAGTTCTTCTTCTTCTTTTCTTTAAGAGCAGAGCTCTTGTCGGTGGAGCACTTTCCATCTCGTCCTGTCCTCACCCTCAGCCATCTTATTGACCTCTTGGTACGACATGACGTCAATTCTTTCTTTGACTTGGTCTATGTACTCATATGTTCTTCTCGGTCTTCCTTCTACCTTATTGAAAGTGAGTTCAATGTTTCCTAATTTATTCAATGCTTTTCTTAAACTTAATCAGTTTGACGACCGATATGGCGCAATGGGTGGATAACCGACTGTGAAGCGTGAGGTCGCGGGTTCGATTTCCGCTACAGGGCAAATATTTGTGCATTAAAAAAAAAAGCGCAAGTATTTGTTCTGTGTCTGGGTGTTGTGGATCCCCGATCCTCATAGTTTCTGATACCCTAGATACAGGGAAACCTAGTTAGGGGTCAGAGCCTATGTATGTGATTGTGCGGGCATTATTATTATTAGTAGTTTAGAATACTGTTTTCATAGCCATTATAATTAATGCGTTTTATTTTAGATCACCACATTATCTATGTTCTCTGTTTCATTCATTATTTTATAAAGATACTGCAGCTGTACATTTTTCAATATTTTACTGCTATCATTTCTAATCTTTTGTTTCTATTTGACCAACACAGCTAACCAGTCATTGATCATTTTACCGTAACTAACCATGCGCATCTGGAACGTAACCTTTCACAATGAAAATCTTAAGTTTCTCTACATTCATATTAAATTGCGACTTCGGATAGTTTTCTAACTTTCGTATATACATTATTGTATGGATCTCTAACTATACCCCTTTAGAGTAACCTCAATTTAATTCCATTCCTCTACCATGCGTATTACTCTAACAAGCTCGCTACATCTAGACTTATTTAGACATGTTGCGGCCTCGGTAATAATATTGGTAATTTAATGATTCGATCCAATGGCTTATTACTGTTTACTCAATCCACGCAGCGTCCTGCTCTATTGACACACATATCGCCTACCGTAATTTATCTAAGTTCAGTGAAGGTAATCTTATCAATTGCAGAATGAATACATACTCTATCTGAGAATTCTGCTTCTCAATCAACTATACAATAAAGCCAACAAGCTCCAACGTTACAGCTATCACGTTTCACTGCAAATCCATTTTACATATAACTCGATCCAATTGAAACTTTATTAGTCTAACTGTTATCTTATTTCCAAATTGAATTTTACTATTGCGACCGCATTAGCGGATGTTGCATAACACATTATTTAATACTTAACACTCTAATGAAAGTAAGATGCACGCTTCGCTTTGGAATCGATTCAGATAAATGTGACAAAAGGAATAATTCGCCTCGCGTTACATAAAGTGGAACGGTATTGCTTACATAAGTGAGACGATGTGAATTACCTTAAGTGACGTCTTTTATTTTGATCTACTACCGACATGCAAACTGTGTTCTATGATCCCAATTTTATCATCTCCATATCACATTTCATTTCATATATGAACTTTCTTTGAGTCTTCTTCGTCATTGTGGTCCCATAATTTATTTTCTATTAGTGACTTAAAGAATCTTTTCACGACTGCATTATAGTTATGAAAGATTCCTGCCAAGTGCTATTTTCAACGCGCGGCTAGTTCCTTCACCGCATTCCTAAGGTACTGTTGCCCCTTTCTCTTCGAATCTGCAACATCGACTTTCTATCAGTAATGCGTACTGATTAATTAGCCACGATTAATATAGATTGAAACGACCTTTGAATCGATCGATCCCTCGCGAAAGCGAGATTTATTTTAGTTCCGTTTTGTTTTGATCTCAATTAACTACTTAATTGGTGTTATTTACAATTGCTTCAACGGAAGACATCTCTCGTTGGTACTTATTTGTGTCTGCTAAATCTTCTGCAGCGTTTTTATCAAGATCGATATCGTCGTTAGAAACTTTTACTACATGGCGAGTTAAATCTTTTCGCCGATTGGTGTTTCTATCACGTCTTGCGGATAAAAGCAACCCACATAAAACTGAGTGAACTACGAGATAAAATTATGAACGGCAATAATAAAGTTGGCTTGACGACCTTTCCCAACGTTTAACTCTTCTCTTGAAAGCATCTTTGCATTACAATGGGCCTATAAAATAGCAATTAAGTAATGTCATTATACAAAGTGTTCCTTAGTCGGACGGCGTAACGAATTTGACATTGTTGTTAGCTTTGATACAGTTCCATAATTATTTAACTTGTTATAGAAGCTAAATAATTATTTTAACATTGATTTCAGAGTGTTATATGATAAAAGAAAAAATAATTGTAATAATAACAATTTATGAAGTAACAAATAACGGTGCATAACCATTTTATGGTTAAATGAAATCAAATGGAAATTGCTGGACATAAACGGTCGAAGCGCATCTTAGAATCCGCGGGTCCGTTACTCTCTATCTTTATCGATGGCGCTAGTTTGAACGGTGCATTTGATAGGTAAATTTCATGACTTCGAAGAAGGCGTTTTACTTTACCAGGTAATAAAAAAATAGTTAATCCATAATTTTCCTTTATGAAGTTGTTGAAGTGTGAGATTTTCGTTTCTATTTATAAAGTAGATAATATATATATTGAAATAATGTTTAGGGTGAAATTAAACGTTTATCATTAGTAAACCTAGATATTGTGAATGACCACGTTATACAAGAAGAAGATTGAAAAACAAAGAAAAGAAGTCAGATGAGATCGGAATCAGATCAATACCTATCTACTGCAATAATGT
This sequence comes from Opisthograptis luteolata, assembly GCA_931315375.2. NCBI lineage: Eukaryota > Metazoa > Arthropoda > Insecta > Lepidoptera > Geometridae > Opisthograptis > Opisthograptis luteolata. The sequence continues at coordinate 6,987,336 of OV928049.1, read as the reverse complement.
ACTCTTAACTGCCTATTTTTATTTAGTTATTAGTTACTAATTGCATAATAGTAATACCAAGCAATGTGATTGTAGGTACCCATCAATATAGAATCTCGCAATGTACATTCCTGCCACCTGGTAGAATGAGATAATTATAAATAGAAACTTCTATATTAGGTATATTATGACTAAATATAACTTGTAATACTGAGAAACAGACGTCATTCAAGACTTCAAAGGCGGATGCTATACAGTAATATCATTGTACTAATGCACCAAGCAGACTAATTAGTGACTACGCTAAAACCGCCACAATGGGAGATGTAACATCAGAAACTGTCCATTCATTACCCATGATTGACTGCAGAACAGTGAAAGTCCACATTGAATACTGTCCACGTGAAATAAAATTTTCTGACCAAAAAATGTGCGGATGACGACCAAAAACGTCTTTGTGGGCGACCACAGACACGCTAATGACCAGAAAGTCTCCTAATATGATGGAAACCTTTTTTGGACGTCTGTGATTTTGCATAACTGAGATTACTGAGACTTGCTTTCGTTTCACGCTTAATATTAAGGGTTTAATTTTATTTTGTGTTACATGATTATGGTACTTTTATTTTCTCTCGTGGCTGTGCTATATGATGTGATGAGTTGATGACTTGATAAATGAGTTTTGATGCGTGAAATTTTGGGGTCATGCGGTAGATAGAATCCGGTAAATAGACCTTTGGTTTTAGGGCCAAAGCCTTTAACTAAGACCTTTTTCCTAACTAATTATTACAGTGTCTCGGAGATCGGAATCTATTAATTCTATACATTTTTTTAGATTTTAAGCTTCACAAGTATAGTAAGTAATTTTAAGTTTCTATTCCACATAAAGTACATGCTCATTAATATTTTTTTTAATTGATGCGGTAATTGGTATTGACTGATAAATAAAAACATTTCGTAACGTAATACGCTAGGAACGTTTCTTCTTGGCAAAATTTTCGTCGTTTGTTGCACACAGCTTTCTTATCGAGAATGGAAAGCTAACTATGAAAGTTAGCATTTTGTTAGAAGGCGCTTTTCATAAGATGAAAGAATTGATGAACATCTGTTATTAGTTAACGATTTGAACGCCTCGATTCCTCTTTGCGACATGTCACTTCTGATAGTCTCTTTTTAGTCATTAAGCCACATCTACATCGTCTGAACGTGACTCTTTGATAGATACTTATCAGGTTTACCTCAGCAATTTACTACTTATCTACGAAATGGCTCCATAAAAAATGTCCCTGCAATATATCATCTTTTTACATGTAGAAAATTTAATATATCTTTTTCTCCGGCGCTGATTGCAAATGACTGAAAATAGATATTTTTGCCCATAATTGCATGAATTTTTTGTTACATTTCAAAGTGCTAACCTGTTCCATTGTTACACGGTTTTTTTGTGTAATTATCGACATGGAATGCGAAACACTTTTTTCAGTGTACACTTTTTGATGTATGTAGATGATTTGATATTAGTTTTATCTCTACAATCAGTAATTAGTCAAAACCGAATAGGTATGTTAATGTTAACACTTCGTGTGTGTAATTTCTGTGGTTACGGTAGTTATAGTACATTGACATTTGATTATTATTTAGATCTCACAGGTGCTAAGCAATAAAAACAAATAAAATTAAAAAAGTTGATCGTAACTTTTTTTTGGTATAAGTTTAATTTTGCGTGAAATTTAAGTCCTGGAAAAAATACAACATCTAATTCTACGTGGACAACCGTTAGGCTGATCGCTAGCTTAATTTTTTGACTCAGTCATATTGTTGCATTTAACAAAATTTAATGAATTACGTTGCTTTCATTGCTAGCCTATGTTTTTCTGTTGTAAATTAATTCACCCCATGTTGTTAGAATAATTCAACTGCTGCCATTAACAACCTCAGGGCAATAGAAACTTAACTAATAGCTGCTTGTAGTTATTCATTTAACATAAATATTATGTACCTGGAGCACAGGGCGTAAAACATCTAGTTTTTATCATACAGCGTTTTTCACAATATTAGTACCATCGAACTGATGAAAAATACATAATTCATCACAATTTGCACGAATAATGTGGGAAAACTCCTAGCGCTGTTTAACGCATGAAACCTTTCTCCTAGTACTTAACTAATTAGCTCGAATTTATCTGAACCTTTGCATTTACGGACTAACTATATCGGGAAAAGCTTTTACGTCGGCGTATTTAACGCTTACAATAGCAGCGAATGTTTATTTATCGATGCGTTTACTTCGACCATTAGAAATTTACGACCGCTCTGAGAAAATAGGAAAGTTGTAACTATTAGACTGTGAATAATTTTAACAAAAAAAAAAACAAAGCTCAAGTAGTGGTATTAAATCACTGACCTCTTTCTTGGTTTGATCGTTGATCTTGACGTGGGTTTGTTGAGGCTTGTCGCGGAGTGGCAGGTAGCCCTCCCTGCTGTCGGCAGGCTCGGTGCTGTCCGTCAGCGTGGTGGGTTCGGTGGCGGTGCTGCCGGTGCCAGCGTCCGTGGCCCGCGTGTCTTCAGCGGTGCTCAGCGTCGGGGCCGTGTCCTTTGGCTCTTCGACAGTAGTACCCGCAGTATCTATAGAAACCGTCTCCGTGCTATCACTGTTCAACGTAATTTCTGTGTCCTGTACGGTAGGCGTCTCCGTGGTCCGCACCACTGGCCGAATAGTATACTTCTTCGTCGGCCTGTAAGTCGTCGCGGTCGCGTCCCTAGTGGACTCTGTTTTGGTTTGCGTAGTCTTCGGCTCCTGCGTTGTCGTCGGCTTACGGGTGGACTTTTTCGTTTTGGGCGGCGTCGTAGCGGTCGGATTAGTCGCGGGCACGGTCGTTTTCGTTTTAGTAGAGATTCTTTTACCGTACGTTGTGGAGCGTTCCTCGAGGGTTGTGGGTGCGGGAGTGCTCTCGGTATCGACTGTGGTTGGTGGTTTGCGATCTGCGGGAAAGTCTTGGGATTGTTTGGGGGTTCGCGACGGTGGGAAAAAATAGTCCATGACGGATGGAGATTGGTTGCGGTTGGCCGGGAGCCATGCCCAAGGGTTGAAGTCGATGAGGCGCGGCCGTGGCGCGTCGGCGGTGGCGGCGGCGAGGGCGGCGAGCGCGACTACTGCGAGTGAGAAACGGGACATCGCGGCGTGCGCGTGCGGCCGCGGCGACGGTTGGAGCGGGACTGCGCGCGCGCCGCCCGCCGTCGCTCATCACAGCCGCCCTACGGGGGAGCATACGGATACGCTCCCTGCAGAAGGCATCTCGCTGCGTTTTTCACCTTCTGTGAAACCATGGTAAATTGAATGCGGAAACAGATGCAATAAAACCTGGCTAATGGCACTTATGGCCCAATTTCACAGATGTTATTTGTCTGCATTTGTTTTTACGGACGCCACTAGTGCCAGTTCCAGATTATTAATCACCCGTATCTACATAATTTTTGTGTTCTAAAAAATGAAGTCCGCTTTCATAATTGTTTACCCTAATAAAATAGGCTTGAAACACTCACGTGAGATTTTTATAACTACATAAAAACTTAATGAGGTGTATAGTATGTACATATGGCTTTATAATTCATATTAGATCCTTAGCACACAAATCGATTCGTTCGCAATTGTAACGTTCAACACATATTCTCGTACCTAACTGCCCTAACCGTTGTACAGAGCCATAACACCGGCATGGAAATCTCCAAGTATCTAAATGTGTTTATTATAATCATAGTTTAATATTCACGCTTGATATTTTCCCTGTGGTTTAGTTGTACGCTATGAAGTACCGCTATTCAATTGCCACCGATGAATTCCGCTTCGTGGCGCTGCAAATGCACGTATTTTTTGAAAAATCTGTGTTGCCGCGCCTTGCGATTTTGCCACTTTTTGCAATATATTGTCACCCATTATAATAATAATATAAATAAATATTTTATAGAACCATCAGTTACAGGTACAATACATGAAGGTTTCTTAACCATATATATTAAGGCATGAATTCTAATTGCGTGTTTCTGTTTTGAGGCTAAAAATTAGAAGTTTTTTTTGCAATAAATTTTTATTACATATCATTATCGTAATAATAAAATTCTACATAACTAAATATTTATTAGATATAATATAACAAAACAACATAAATTAGAAGTTAACCGGCAATTCAAGATTTGTTCTATGTCCCGACGCAGTTAGGTAAAATGCAAAATAATGTTTATTCTATGATCGAACGTACTAATTTCCGAGTGTCTGGAATCTATAGATGATAGTCAAAACATGAAATGACGTATTAGATCGATGTACGATTTAATCGATTCCAAAACGGAAGTAAAATTAATTCGATTGCATTTTGTTTTACTTATATCTGACATTCGGCAGAACTATGTTTTCTTCTGTTTTAGGGGTGATACTTAGTTTTTGCCCTCCGTGAACCTAGCCTAGGAAGTCGATTATAATAATTTTTTGAAATGGTTTTTTTTCTATAATCTCCGTTCTCCGATACATTAAAGCTAGCAACACTACGTAAACGTGGAGCGGCCGAAAACGCTAAGCCACCGCAGACCGTGTAATGTACAGGTCGGGTCGTCGGGCACGCTCCACTTAGTGCCATTTTGATATTCTCTGTAAATATTAGTTCGACACACAAACACCTAGTTATTTGTGGTGGTGGTGACACTCAAATGACGAGATGAAAGGCGGTCATCATTTGTTTTTCTTTTTGGTTGAACTTTATAGGTTGGGGCCGGGTCGCCTTCGTCTGTAGGATCAGTAGTAGACTGCAGATGTATGGTGTAGAACCTCCTCTGTGTATGACATTAGCAGTGATATCCAGAACATAAAGAAAAAGTCTAGTGTGGTAACTTATACCCTACTGCTTTACAGAACAGTATGCAATGCTTTACCAAATCATGCAGTCAAATGCGTCGCGCATATATAGACTTATCTATCTTCAATACAATAATGTATATACAACCTACAGAACAGTATAACGACAAATTAACTGATAGACAACGCACAGCCTTAACGGTCCTAGAAATATGAATCTTAGGCCCGTATTCTAGAATGACGCTCAAGCGATGATCAGTACTCGAGCACAGATTTGACGCTGTCAGTTCATACAAATACGTCACTTAATCGGTACTCAAGCATTGATCAACACTTGAGCATCGTTCTAAAATACGGACTTTACATTTTTATGGTTATTTTTGTTGGTGCGTTAACATTTGTTGTACAAATTACATCTACACCAACCACCATTCGTACAAATTCCTACACAATCCTACAATCTATTAATGTAATAAGTTTTAACTCTACACGCACTTGCCTAGATGATTAAATTTAGATATCGTTATCATGAAACAGCGTGCATATTAATTATAAAATGTATTATTAACCTTAAAGGCATACAAGTAACACTTACAGGTAACAGAAACTGTTTATTTAGCTCACTCTTGATTGGATTTGCTAGATTAGTGCATCATGGGAACTGTTTTTACTTAGACAGACCTTCATTATGTACCACTCAAAGATCGTAGAAACGGGGTGATGCGCAAAGCGAGCATCAAGAATGATGTTTTATTATATACTAGGTGCTCCCCGTAGTTACGCTCGTAGTTTTCCTGCTATCCCACAGTCTTTCCGGGATAAAAAGCAGCCTATGTGTTAGGGTATAAGCTATTTCCATTCCAAAATCCACTCGCAAACTTTCGCACCTAGAATAGTGGATGTGATTTTTAAGCAATGATAACCCAGTGGTAGTGACGTTGACTTGTCCCGTAGATCGTGGGTTCGAATTCTACGATGAGCTTGAGCTTTCGGTGAAGGAAAACGTTGTAATGAAACCGTAGCTTGGTGGTAGAGCATTTTGTAGTGCTCGCCTTGTTATAGCTACCTTCGACTACATATTCACTTAACATCAGGTGAACTGCGGTCAAAAAGAATAATCTTTATTGCTTTTTTAATGAACCGCACAGTCACGCGCCTGACTATACAAAATCCTGCTTGTTAATTAAGATTTTTTGAGAAAGCTGATTCTTTTTATTTTGAAACATTATTTTACAAATGTCCAGTCAATGTTCATGAAGACGTAGTCCAATTAGCATATTGTGTCTATTTGTGAAATGACAGGGCTTGTAGTTCGCGGTGTTATAACAACGACAGTTCAGCGACCTAAAGTGAGTTTCACACAAGACGAGCTGTCTTGCATGTTCTGCGCAATGTCTTTGCATAACAAGAACAGACATGGGAACTCTCACTCTTCAGTTTTGGAATAAGCAATCTTACATCATCTTCAGCTGACTTTATGAGGAGGAAAGGTGTCAGTCTTAGGGCCGGTTTTATAAACGCCCGTAAGTTAAATGTTTGATCTTATTGTAAAATTTTAGTACGGAAAATTTGACAATAAGATCAAACTTACCGAATTTTGGTATGACATTTAACTTACGGGCGTTTATAAAACCGGCGCTTAATCTACTACGCTGGCTTGGTGCGGGTTGGTCGATGTCACATGCCTAGCCTTTGAATGTTGTAGTTCTTGAACGTGCCTGTTTCCTTACAATGTTTTTTTGCACCATTTTGGGCGATGGGAGATCCGCTCATGATTTCTTATTGTAATAGGCGGCCACCATCGCTCATGACATGAAGCGACTATAAAAATCTTAAATGTATGACTAAACCAGATAAGGTGGAAAAATTACTTACTCCATTCTGCACTTTTCTACGATCCGAGGTAGCACTAATGGAGGTGGCAAGAAAACTATACAAAATGATTGGCAGGGAACACATCGCACGGTGGCATAAGATGAAGTGCAAACGTGTGTTCATTTGTTGTTTAAATAATTGAAATATCCCACCGTAGAAAAAAGCCTCTATTCGTTGAATATAACGTCTTGTAAAGACTAGGAATATATGAAATGTTCCGTTCTGTGATTTACATATTATGTTACTTGTATGCTTGCTTTGATTGAAGCTTTGATTTGCTAACTGCCCTAGTTTACTTGAACAGTTGTAGATGTAGGTACTAAACATGGCTAATTAGTTTTGCTGTTATATGTATCTACTATCTACGTAATAACTAGAATATGTTTTTCTTTTTTTTTTCTTCTGATTTGAGTTATGGATAACAAAGTTATTGTATTTTTTTGCATTAATAAAAGTGCAAGTATCAGTCCTAGTTTGTGGTGAGAGAGCTATATATATCTTATTCTGTGAATGTTATTTATATTCTGCTACTTTCTCAATGGGACTGGAGCATCATCAGCCCGTTTATACCCACTGTAACTGAAGGTTCTGGTAATATATTCCATCTATATAACGCTTTCGATTTGAATAATGTCATCATCACCATTCACATAAAAATTAGGATACATGAGATCACTTTAAGACGTCAAACTTAAAACTAGCAACGCCTGTTCCTACCTCTTTACGTCGGCAAAAGAACGGGCAAGAAACGCTCGGCAGATAATTTTTGAGTGTGATCACATTGTCAATTCACTACAATCCCACATAGGACCACACACCTGACCGCACCTAATATCAATTGGATCGGCAATAAATGGTCACCAAAACAATACGTCTGCGCCAGCTATCTGTATGAACTATGAACATAAAGTTCGTTGGTCCGCGCTCATATTATTCCGCCCGGTCATTGATGGTTTTCAAAACAGACTGCGCGCCTGCCGGATTTATTTAATAGCCAACGAAGGCACGAGGCTAACGGAATCAGACGTTTTCACCAATACGGACTGCATCCGGAAACGTATTGCTGGTTCGACATTTAATTCGCAAAACTTTATGAACATTAGCCACAAGTCAAACGTTCAGTGAGAGCTTATAGTAATATTAATCGCTAATTTAGATATTGCTAGGTTTACTTTCCTTTACAAACTCGCAACAAAATGGTCAAAAAATTGTAGCCTTCTTTTCTCGATACGCAAACTTTCATTCAATGGAAATCAGCCCTAATAGTTTTGTTTATAAGATCACGCTTGCTTTCCGCACAGGATTTGGCACATATCACACATTCCCACGCCATATTAGACGCTACTGTTTTCTAATAAGGACTTTAATGGCCTGAACTTTCTATTTGCATACAAACAGTGCTTAGCATTCGTAAACGGTTGCAAGATCATTTGTATGGGAAATGGCTCTTGGACTTCCTTTTGTGGTAAGATTAGTCAAAGACCTAGTGGGTTTTAGTTCCGTATTGCCTTATACCTCAATTTATTAAATGTTATTCGTAGCTTAGTTTTACCATTCCGTATAAATTTAGTATTGAAAACCATAATAGCAGCAAGTTTTACTCAGGCTTATACATTACTCTCTAAATAAAAGATTTTGTACCAAATCTTTTGTTCGTGTTAATAATGCGAAATAAAATGTACATATAATCATAGTTATGGCAAAAAGTATTACTTTAGATGCAAATGTAAACTTTCTTCTTTACAAGTCGTCTGTTTATTCCTACAGGATGTAATTAACATACATTACATGCGCAAGGAACACCTGTGTTGTTATCTTTACATAAGATCGCCCTCTTATTGAAAGATAACTATCGTTGAAATAATACAGCTATTGTATATCTTTACAAACAACAACAAACCTTACAAATTATATCATCAATCCGGTATGTCTGCTTGCTGTTTAATTCTCGTGATTCATTTGTTCTTTGACGCTCCAAAAACTAGCCTGAAGTCTGGGTAACAATTTAGGCTACTTTACATTCCTTACCAAACAACTGATATGGAGTAGACAAGTACAGCAACAGGGTCACGCTTAGGCAAAAACATGTGAAGCACTCACCAGGCAAATGGTACAGCTGTCTATGCAAAGATACTGGCAGATATTCAATTAGTAGAGTCGAAGATCGGTAGTGAAATGGCACAGATTTTTTCAATACACCTCTTTGTTATAACTGACCGTTACAGCTTAACATGGCCACGTTACACTTAATGCGAAATGTGATCTTTAACATTGTTGCATTATAATAGTGGCAGATAACATGAAAATTGCTTTCCTTTGCCCCTCTTCTACACGTACCCATTCTCATAATAATCAATGTTAGATCGTCATAGGATAACTGAGCATAATGACCGAGGTGCTACCTCAGCAATTCATCTCGTAATGGTGCGAACACACATCAAACACTTTTACTCGAATCATTACGAACGAGAAGTAATTATTTGTGATTAGTTTTATGGCGAAGCTCGGAAATGTCCCCGTAGAACAGTGTAGGTTTTGACAGAGTGAAAGCTCGACAGAATCAGCTTGATTCGAGTTGCCGCGTTTTCGCCTTGTTCTAAGCTAATAAAGATTTATAGTAAAGACAGAATTTGTCTTAGATCGTAGACCTTTTTTTTTGTATCTATAAGCTAAGCAATAAAAACGCAGCTTACACATCACTTTTAGTGTGATGCGCGACACATGAGGTTTTTTATATTAAGATATTACGTGATTCTATATACATTCCACTTGGATAATTGTATGGGATCACGCTTCTTTTGTAAATATATTATATAATATTTATTTAATTACATATTCATCATTCAATCAATATTCATGCTGATTATATACGCCTGCGCTTTCATTGTTTTGGCGCTCGTGTAATAACTGGCTTTAATAACTTAGAACCTACTATACGAGTTTTTAATCCAATCATAATACAGCCTTTCGTGTATTTTAAAGAAATTTCCATCAGCAAAATTTGCGTAATATTATAGCGCCCTTCGCTTTTATCCATAATCGCGCGAGCTTTAATACTGATTTTATCATTCGTCTATGCCCTTAGCGTTGATTGGAGATTGATTGTTTCGTGTAAACTACACTTAAAATGATTTTGCGATTAGCGACACGTTTTCTATCGGCAGCTGCTATTATTGTTAACCTTAAATAACCTGACAAACCGGAAGATGCACATTTTTACGTAACTACAGCAACTAAGCAATGACTTTCGTATTTATTTTACTAACATTTCCATTTCAGTAGCAAATTGGCCGTAGAAAGAGCAGCTGGGTTGTAATAGCTAGGTTCGTCGTGTGTTCTCTATTTTTGATTAGGTACTTCATTTAGGGAGAGCAATTACCTTCGTAAGATATTTGACAGCAGGTCGATCGAAAGAGATTGTACTCAGTAGCCTTTACATTACAAAACCGAAAGGTACGAAAGGTTCATCGTGTTTATCCGCTTCATGAATCGTAAATCTCTTTAAGTAGCCAATAGACCATGTTAACTGGTCAATTTCAATTCTTTAGTAAGCCATAACTTTCTCATTGTTTATGAACACCACGACATTTTAATGTTTCTTGAAATGTATTTATTTAAATTTAAACAACGATTTCAGTAGGTGTCCTTATCCCTACTATGAACTACCATCCCTACTAATCCCTACTTATATTATAAATACGAAAGTAACTCAGTTTGTCTGTCTTTCACGCCTAAACTACTGAACCGATTTAAACGAAGTTTAGTACGGAGATTGTTTGAACCCTAGGGAAGGACATAGGGTACTTTTTATCATGGTAAACTGATTCCCACGCGGACGAAACCGCGGGAAACAACTAGTTTCAAATATAACTTCTTGATTTCCTGAGCTAGTATGAATGTAAAGAGAGTCGGTTATTTGCTCCGCCTGTTACACAGTACAAAACGGTGAGCATCGCATTCGCTACCGAATGCTCGGCTCACTGTGTCAGATTAAAACTGATTGCTCGCCAATCGTGCCATCTGTAATTACAGTAGTGGAACGCGACGTGCTCCGAACGGTGTTAATGAAGGCAGCGCCCTCGTGGGACTTACCACTTGACCCAAATTGAAGTCATCGGAGGTGTTCGGTGGGAAATTCAGGTCTCGGAAGCGTGAAGAGCGACATCATTATCCTTTGATGATAAATAAAGCTATGCTGCAGTGAACTGTCTACATCGACATACAGTATTGACATGTGCTTTCTATGACACTGTACATAACGAAATTTCGGATCAAACCTTATAGAGACAGGTTCAGAAAGTTTGGATATAACGATGTGAATATGGACTGAGAATAATCGTAGTGAAGTTGCTGATCAGCTATATTAGATATAGCATTTCGACTCTATTCGGTATACCTAATTAGACCAATGAACAGTCTTCATCTTATTCTTTTGTAACAGTGGCTAATTCTATTGTGGGAGTTGTCAAGCCGTCATGAGCTACGAGAGTCACGAGAATTGAGTGAACATATACGGAGCTTTGTCAAATATGAAGACCTCGTTACCTATGCAATTTCCAATTTCTTTAAGCAAAACAAGCAAACTGTTTGGTTGCGTGCTACACGCGAGCTTTTACTCAAATGTTATTCTTCCCCACTGCAAGAATACAATTCCCTTATTAAAATATAGTCGTCAGGTACTCTGAACAGCTCGTGGCGCAAATCTCCTTAAGGCTCGAAGCGGAGAGCAATCAAGCGGCGACGTCATTCATCTGACGGCCATTAAAATTGTGCATTGTAACCAGCTTCTCGAAACCATAAATAGGAAATGCATTGAAGCACTCGTTGCCGCTACGGCGGTATTTCTGAACACGAATGTGAAGTGCTGGGGTGGACAGGACAGTGGACAGTCCTGGTCTTAGAAAAATAACTAGTGGTGCTCCGCGATTTCGCTAAATGTATCGCGATAAAAAGTATCCCATGTCCTTCTCCGGGGTTCATACCATCTCCATTTGCGCCGGTGACATTGAGTTCTGTTACTGTAATATTGTTTCTTTTTTTTCTACAATTTGTACCAAGAGTGTTGTTGTTGCAAATAAACATATATTCTTTCTTTCTTTCTTTCCATAGGTACCAAATTTTATCAAAATGTGTATAGCGGTTCAGGCGTGAAAAGGTAACAAACACACAGTTACTTTCGCTTTATTTTTTTTGTTATATTGTGGATGAATGTTGAAAGGAAAAAGAAACAATCTTTATTTTCTAACTAACACCCCAGGTGGTTTGTGGGAGGTAGCCTCTTTCGTGTTTTAAGGGATATGAATATTATGAACGTAATAACCAAAACAGAAAAAGATAAGCAATTAAGGCTTCCTGCGTCGTGCCTACTACTTTTTGTAGTCATCGTTTCTCCTTTAAAGTAAATTGGTTTTGCTTTTAAGAATAATCTTACTTAAAACGAACGTCTTAACTAACGCTGTTTATAAGTTCCTGTCAATGTATGGTTTGTCCAGGCCAAGCTCAGTATACAGACAAAGCGGTAGACCTTAGAAGTATATATATTTTCTAAGAAGTTGATACAAATTAAAAAAGGCTTAAAAATAATTGTATATTTCTAGTGAAAACATATAAAAACCAGCGTGTTAAATATCTTCAAAACCAGATCTCGAACAATCTTCAAAAGAAATCTTTTTATAAAAAATAGTAGTCACTGTTATAAAATACACAAAATGTAAATTACACTTCGACGTTGCATTCTCGATATTTATTCACTTTGTAGTTTCCTATTTATTGCACAGGGCGTTGCACATAATTTTTAGAGCTGTAAAAATAAAAATCAAATCACAAAAATATAAAGTTCACTGTTTCTGAACGATACCTTCCATGTCATAGGCAGTGCTGTCATCTCCGTCATACTTCATTCCTTTTTTATGTGCGGGCGTCGCAGCTTCGACTTATCGATTAAATTCGTTATTTTATTGGAAATTTTGTGAAAAAGTTAGTTGAAAGCAGTGTTATGGAGAAAAGATCGTCATAAGTCCAAATAATGACGGAAAATAACATGTTGGGAACGCAAGATACGAAACTCGCCAACTAGTTCGGACGATCAAGGTTAGTTCGTGGTCATTAACTGTGTGTTAGTTTTATCTGTAAATTTGCCTTTGTCCCTTCCTTTTTAGGGAAAAGGCGCATACTTTGGAAAATAACTGATATTTTTTCCTCATGATTTTTGCGTAGTATTTCTTTTTTAACTACCCACATAATTCATGATTTTTTCCATTCTTTTTTCTTGCATGATGCTCGGCTGATAATGAGTTACTCCGGTGGCGTATTGTAACCTTCAACACTGCACACGCTGCTTGCTGAATCATATAGTCTAGAGTCGTACCATGAGTGCGTACCATGACTTTAAATCATACAGTCATAGGATGTAACGTGAGTGCGTACCATGAGTGCGTATCATGGCTTTAAATCATACAGTCATAGGACGTAACGTGAGTACGTACCATGAGTGCATACCATGACATACAGTCTAGAGGCGTAACGTGAGTGCGTACAATGACTTTAAATCATACAGTCTAGAGACGCAACGTGAGTGCGTACCATGACTTTAAATCATACAGTCTGGAGGCGTAACGTGAGTGCGTACCATGACTTTAAAAACCTTCAATACTGCACATGCAGTTTATGGAATCATACAGTCTAGAGGAGTAACGCGAGTGCGTACAATGACTTTAAAAACCTTCAATACTGCACATGCAGTTTATGGAATCATACAGTCTAGAGGAGTAACGCGAGTGCGTACAATGACTTTAAAAACCTTCAATACTGCACACGCAGTTTATTGAATCATACAGTCTAAAGGAGTAACGCGAGTGCGTACAATAACTTTAAAAACCTTCAATACTGCACACGCAGCTTGTTGAATCATACAGCCAAGAGGCGTAACGTGAGTACGGACAATGACTTTAAAACCTTCAATACTGCACATGCAGCTGGTTGAATCAAATAGTCTATAGGTGAAGCGTGAATACGTACAAAACCTGATATGGCGCTGGATCTTCTTGACCAGACAAAGCTCGACCATAATCATCCAAGGTCACCGACACCAGACCCGCGACAATGGTCTTCTGATGATGATAACCGGGTTAGATCCCGTACATTCATTCCGACAGGTCTAGGTACAGATACTGCAGATGCAGCTAGCATGTCCCAGCTCAAGCGAAAAGCCAATGTCTGCCGCACCAGAGTTTTTATAGCCAAAATGCATTCATAGATCCAGTACGGAAAGATGAATTATTTGGTGGGCGATTTATGATAAGGTATCTAAACGTTGGGGTAGAATCCTAGTGTAAATGGTAAAGGCAGAAGAAACCACAATAAAGGAAACCCTAATACCTGAAGACCTAGCTTACGGAGGGCACCAAGGTTCATCTTAGAATTTTCTGCAGTCTTATACACGAACTTAAAGAGTCGGGATAAACTCCTTATAAAGGCTAAAACAAGCCAGTCATTTTCTAGACTTATATCTGTGGGACATAAATCATTAACAAAAAACAAGAACACAAAACACTTGTCTTTTATTATATAACAACAAAACAACGAAATATATACAGTTGGATAGAAAATTGAAATAAATGCTAAAAACTAAACTTCTTACAAAGAAAAAATTTGAGAAAGCTCTGGCCTTCATTCAAAGTTTAGCAAGGCTGGCGTTCTACCTACATCTCTAGACATCAGGTTCATTTTGAATATGAAGGACAATAACAACTGAAGACTTTAAAATGGAAGATATCCACACAGCTAATATTTACCAAGTAAGGTTTTTTATATACATTATGTCCACATCAAGGAACCGTAATTTTAAGTTCCTATCCATAATTTAAAACTTCAAGATAACCTACGATTTTCAATGACTTCCTTTGGTTTGTCATTGGCTTCTGTACCAGTTGGTAATTATTAGGGTTCGCAAACCGGAATATCGAATATCGAAATTACCGGAATATCGGACGATTTTGGTCGATCTGAAATACCGGGATTGAATTTAGCGATATCGAGATTTTCGATATTTTCGATATTGCATAATTTAAAAACTTGATCTAATCGTTTCCTGATTTAACGATAAACAAACATTAAAAAAGGCCAGTCAGTCCAAAACTGCATAAAATACAGGTATGTGGACAGCGTTCTAGCTTCCAACTTCAATACGAGATGCTGGACTAGCCGGGTCGACGTAATTTTATTCAGTAATCCAGTACCTTTTGGTAAGGAGTGTATAAAAATAAGGTGCAAGGAAGAACAGCAACGTCAGCAATTGCTGTATTAACAACACGGCAGTAAAGCCTTGATTAAAGTTCACATAAATATTATATAATAATATTATTGTATATTTTTTATCTAGGGCAAATTTGTTCATTCATATAAAATGAGTATAAACGTAAGCGTTATCTATCTAGCTATCTATTTTGAAGTGGCTGCTGAATTTACCTTAATTATTTCTTTAATGTTCTCTTTTCTGTGAGATCTCGAAATGTATGGGTTGTTTTGTTTTTCAATAGAGAAGATTAATCTTTTGCAAACTATTGACCTATCCTATTCTCCTGCTGTAAACTCTTCTCGTCCGTAGGTTTGACGAATACTAACTATTGAAGCATACCTCGATTCGAGGAAGATATATATGGTACCATACACCCAATTCACATATTACGTCAGATTATACAGAGCCTAAGAGTATAACCAGCACCTGTGTATGGCATTTAAGGACTATGAGATATATTTTTTGACCTTCAAATCCATTAGTGTGGTATGGAGTCCTATTATGAGTCACTTTAAATTTATAAACCTATTTTGGATTGTTCTATAATATATAATTGTTAGAAGGTCTGTTTTCGTTTCAATTGTTGATTATACAGGGTGATCAATCCAAATGGGTCAGTAGGAGGAAATCAGAAACTATGAGAAATAGCGAAATCCGTTCCTAGAAACCATGGCTTCGATTTTAAATTTAATAATAATGGCATTCAAACTTTTTAAAAATCTCTCATACATAACCGGGAATCGAACCTGGTTGAAGTCTTGTAAACAATGTTAGGTGTAAATCTGAAAGATTTTTCGTTGTTATTGTTGATGGTACAGTCGCGAACCGGGATTGTTAGCCACCATAGAACCCTCTCACAGAAAACTGACAGTAAATGTTGAAGTAATTTAAATTAAATTAGTTGGCATGCCCGCTGAACGAATGCGTTCTAATTTCAAATAATAGCAATTTGTAATTCTTAGTATCGTTGCAGATAAGACATGCATAAGTGGTCTATTCAGATAAAGTGATTTATAATGATGACCGGAATCATATTAATGACAAAATTTTGCAAATTATGTCATCTGTCAGCATTTCAGTCTAATGTTTACATAAGATTTCATAGCAAAATTTTGTCCTTATACTTTTAGGATCAATTAGACAAACAATTACTGCACGCGATTACATAAGGAATATGGACAGGTTCGATTCAAGGTTATGTATGAGAGATTTGAAAAAGTTTGAATGCCATTATTATTAAATCCGAAATCGAAGCCATGGTTCTTAAGAACGGATTTCGCTATCTCTCATAGTTTCTGACTTCTCCCTACTGACCCATTTGGATTGATCACCCCGTATAATTTATTTTAGTTTGATAGCAGAGGTTGATGTTAATTCAAATTAATAAACAATGTGAAGAATACAGATTCAGGTTATTTTAACTTTTTCACACTTGTCGTTTTCATTACTATTTTGAATTACTTTTAACTTCTTAACACCGAGGGTTAATATTCGTATGACAACATTCGTATGACGACATTTATGTCGAAAACTATCGTAAACATTTATGCTTGACACTTGTTTTACGTTTAAACTGATTTATGTTAAGCAAGACAAAATTTTTGTAAAAATATCGAAAATATCGAAAATCCCGGGATTCCGGAATTGAAAAAATGGCGATATCGAAAATACCGGTATTGAAAAATGGTATCGATATTGCGATCCCTAGTAATTATCTTAGAAACCGAGATCTGTTGTTACTTGTGTGTTATTTTGATGTCTTACTACACATTAATGACCATAATTTAAAATTTGCTTAGAGGGTTCATTAAACTTTCTCAAAAGGTTAAGATTTGTGTTAAAACAAGCAAAAATGTATTTTGATTTGGAAGAAAAAAAAAACACACACACATTTCGGCATTGAAATACTACATATTTACAGAAAAGTCATTATATGTGTTTAAAGTTTACAAAAAAGAAACTTAAAAATACCTGACGAAACAAAATATTTTTCCAGATTAAGCAGATTGACAATCAGGGCCTTTTTACCTTTTTAACCTTTGTACCTTAGGTTACTTTTCTCAGCGTACTTTGCAGTTTTCTTTGTATAGAAAGAAAAATTACAAACTGCATAACATTACGAATGATTTATATGAGAAATGTATCAAACTCGAAGTCAGAGTCGTCTTGGGAAAAATAATGTTTTAACTCAGCGGTAAGTACCTTCTAGAAATCTTCATAGGTGCCTCCCTTATTGGGCGGGGTGTTTTTTTGTAACGTGAGTTTTTTGTTTTGGGATCACACAATCACAACTAGCATACTTTATTATTAGAATTGAAATCAGCCTACATTGGCCTTCAATGCTTTGCTAAGGATTAACAGAATAAACATGGGCAGAGTACCGCTGTTGTCTGCATTAATGAAGATGTCTAATATACTCTCAGAGATATCTTGCACTAGCTTAAGCAAAGATAGCTTAATATACGTACAAAATAATATATATTAATTAATAAAGGACCAAAACATTGAATGGGACCTGGCTCCAGGTGCCTGTGATCTATCATGATCATAATCACGAACTGTTTTTTGGAGTCCCTAAATTGATGTTTATGTACAAGAATATTTGTGCGAAGCATATAATATTAAAAAAAAAAAAAAAAAAAAAAAAAACTTACATTATTAAAAAACTAAGCAGATGATTATATTTACTTATGCATGTTATACACTTTCTTATAATTCATTAAATTTCAGATTCATTCACAGAACTGGGCACCCATTTAGACCACAATTGTTTTGTATGTGAAGTTGACAACCAAACATACCATCACAATATTGAACTTGTCTCACTTTTTTCACATTTATGTTTTAGATGGTATATACATATTATTACGGATAAGAGATCCTTTGGCATAGCCTGACCTTATGGACCCTATGGTCAATGCATTCATTGGATTGGGAAACTCATTTATTTTACGTCTTCCTTCTATTCTAGTTTATCTGTATTTTTAAGAAACATTATTTTGATCAAGCCACTGCACGAGAGTCATGGTCAGCTAATAGGCCTAAGAAGGCCTTTAGTTACTCTTATTATTTTTATTTTTCCAAAGAAGATTGATCCATTTCACCCTCTCTGGTAGCATTATATCCTGGTTTCGAAGGTATTATCAACCAAACATAGTTATATTTCCAAGGGGTATCAAAATTAATTATAATTTAAACTTAGACTAAAAAATAATAATAATAATAATAATTTCAGAAATAATAATAATTGGATATCAATAATTTCAATAAGAACTCAGATAACTTTTTTGCATTGTTGTAATAGTACACTTCACCCTTAGTGTGGCCTCTTAGCTTTGGCTACGGCTCCGCCAATGCCTAATAAAAGTCCGGGCAAAGACCCGAGAATAAAGCCACATGGGATAATAATAATAATTCAAAGTATTACCATATTTTTTCCTATTTTCTCAAATAGGATTCAAATTCTCGTCTCTGAATATCATTCAGGTACAGACTCGCCGTTCGGCTTCTGTTTTAATATCAGGTAAATGTGTTATTTAGATGACCAAACTATAAGATTCACAAAAGAAGTTTACGGAATTAAACTTTGCTATTCAAAATACGTATCTACATGAGATCCTAGTACGCAATCACTTGTAGTAATTTTATCCAAACGAGAGTTAAGCTTTTGATTCCATATCCAAAAAGTTTGTGCCTTTCCTCGCGTTGTCAACTATACAACGAGTGCGAAATTAAAGTAAGTCGCACGAATGGAAATCAATATTTGGCTAGAAGCACTTACTAGAAATAGACTAATTACTGATTTCGCCTACAAATACTTTGGTGCCTAATCTAGTTATACTTTTTTACCTCACAGAGAAAACATATATCCAGAGAGAGTATTATCATTTTAGATAGATGCCATGGCACCTAAGAGCTACCTCCATCAAAGAAATTAATTCACACATCTAAGAGATAATCCATTGCTCCTACCACAAGTCACATATACATTAGACATACTTACATTTATAGTTTGGTGCAAATACTGGTATTTGCGGCACATAGTAGCCGTTTCACTTCTACCTCGGCTAGTTATAAGGAGTTCTGTCCATGTTATAAAATGAACAACAGGATGGTCAGGAAGCTTATTATTAGTATTGCATTCACAAAAGTAATTCATAATATATTCAAGCAAGAATGCTAATAACGGTAATTGGGCTTACATTATCAATTGACTTATTGGTTTTAGGTTGAACGTAAGGTTCATAATAATGTGGATAATCACTCCACTTTTTTCGTTTATATGTGTTAATGTATCTTTTTATTTTTCTATCTAGAATCCTGCCTGCCTATCTCGTTTGTGTGAAAGCGCTAAACATCTACAAAGTGAATAAATATCGAGAATGCAACGTCGAAGTGTAATTAATGGTTAAACGAACCTACCTTAAGTGATGTTCGACCATAATTATACTAGACGTTGCATTCGAAGATATTTATAGTCCCACCCGAACCCAGCTACTAAAGCCCATACAACTAACAAACGAGATAAGTGTCTCTGAAAGAATGAAGTATGACGGAGATGACAGCACTGCCTATGACATGGAAGGTATCGTTCAGAAACAGTGAACTTTATATTTTTGTGATTTGATTTTTATTTTTACAGCTCTAAAAATTATGTGCAACGCCCTGTGCAATAAATAGGAAACTACAAAGTGAATAAATATCTTCGAATGCAACGTCTAGTATAATTATGGTCGAACATCACTTAAGGTAAGTTCGTTTAACCATTAATTATACAGTAAAATTAATTCTGCAACAAATTGCGCATTTCACCATGCACGCAGCGATTTTTATACTTTCATTCGTAAATCGTGTAATACCAAGATCGAATCAGAGTTTTCCCATCCCGAAAGACACAAAATACAATCTCGGGTGGTCGCCCCTAATGATTGCCGGCCACAAGCCGCAAACTGAGGATACATACGTACTCTACGTACTCCAGTCACGAGGGAAGCAACCTATTCACTATTCAATTACTGCTTGCAATAAGACACGGTTGAGAAAAGAGCGCTTTTATAGCACACGACGTGACGGCCATTTCTTTTTTATGCAACTGAAACGAGCAAGTCGTTAATGCCCGATTCTTAGCGTCACGCTTGTCCATTACAGTTCAGCGCCACCCAGAATTTTGTACTTCCACTGGTCAAAATACTGCGCAGCTGCGTGCACTGCGCTTGTCACCCTTAAATATAGGATGTCAAATCTGTTTAAATCTTGTAATTTCAATGGAAACATTAAAAATACGTTATAAAATAGGTTAGATCTAGGACCTAGTACTTGCAATATTACACCGTAACTGCTCTTAAGGTACCAGTTTTCGTGGCACACGATTGAACAGGCTTCTTATATATAGGTATGCGTGTTGCACCGACGACCATGTCGCAAAGAATAAGATACTCTATTGCAAACATTGCTAATGTTAAAACGAAGATTAAATAGAAATCTGAATAACATCATTTCATCATCCAAAACAGCATCCTAAGCTAAAAGTAGCTCTCAGAATTTGTAAGTCGATATCGAACATCACTCAAAACCTACAACCGATAGGGTGAAAAGGTTCACGAGTGGTGACCACGAACCGCCGGAAGACGTCTTCTAGCCTACAGGCTGTGAGTATAAGCCTATTAGGCGGACAGACAACATCGTAAAAGTCAAGGGGAGCCGAAGGATTCAAATGGCTAATAGCTGTTCATTGTGGCGTGCAAAGGGTGAGGCCTATGTTTAGCAGTGGACGTCTTCCGGCTAGCGTTAAAGCTAAGACATGTCGTGTCGCAAGTTTAAATGCCCTCTTTTATGCAGAAATTAAGGGCATGATCTAGAAACATGATCATAACATTTAACAATTTAATTTGTTTGCTTGCAATTGAACTTCACAAGGCCGGGTAATCCAATAATTACATTCACTTGTAATAACAGAAATAGCAATAAAAAACTTTTTAAATTATTTCATGACTTTCTTTCCATAAGATCTTCCACGCAATCTCTAACCCTTGTAACAATGTTAGCTTCATCACGAGACTCATGAGTACCTACTTATATACCTTTTGGAATGAATGAATCATAAAGAGCAAAGTAATAACTATGTACCATTATCCATAGTTTTGTCGATTCAGCACTTTAGTGGCTACTTTCACACTTTGTTCATAAGAAACTAAATTTTCTGTGTGAAGAGAATTGTTAACATAGTAATAGAATAGTTTGCTATTGCTATTGAAATTGAATGTATCACAATGAGACATTATTGGATACCTAATAAATATTCTTTTCATAGTAGTTCCCTTACTTCATCTCATCCTTACCTGAGTTTTTGAAGAAACTGTTTTAAGCTCATGAGATATAGGAACTGTGAACTCCATGAGATATTCTTAACCTCCCGGCACAGTGACATTGTTCCTAGTGATAGTTACTGCGATAAAGTGTCACACGTTTCCGAAGCTGTGCAATTTGCAACTATAAGGTTGAAAGCCTAAAGAAGGTTTTTCAATAGAATGTTGATGGAATAGAGCTTTGTCGTAATGTAAAGGAAATCACGAATTATTGAAATGAAGTTAATGGGCTTGAGTCTGTATTTGGGTTACGAACCGCAATTTGACATTGTTTTGAAACTAGCTAAAACAGCTGATAACGAAACTTTTTATGTAGTAGGTCGGTACTTAACTACTAAAGGCCGGTTTCAATAACCTATCTATCCACGGTTTGCCCTACTGGAGATAGAAATTTGACACAAGCTCCGAAGAAGTAATGTTTATGTGCCCTTGAATCCAAATCCATAAAACTGGTCCTCCATTATGATCAGACAATTAATATAATATAATGATGATATGTAAATTAGCGCTCTAGAAGATGCCGATACCGAGTTCGAATCTCATCTCTGCCATGCCCCTATGACTTAATAAGTTATGTGCAGATCGTGATGAAACCGGCGTGTTCAAGAAACACACCGTTCAAGGGCATGTGGCATCTAGTCATCTACCAACCCGCACTGGACCAGCGGGGTAGATTTACTACCCATATGTCCTCTCTCTGAAAGAAGACATGTGTCTTAGCTGTGAGAACGTCATACGCTGATGATGATGATGATATTGATGTCTACTATTAACAATAATGCTAGATCCACATAGACACACAAGTAAAGTTGTATTGGGCCGTTTCCAAATCGTGCGAAGGCCTGTAACAAAGTCTAGCTAGTCTAGACGATTATAGATTAAAGTGTGAAGAAATAAAGGCGATGCTAGTGAGCTTTTTCTACTACCATTTTCTACGCTATAGGTTTTATATGCATAACAAATTTTTTTTCAGGGCGTTCTTCGAGAAAAACTTTAATGAATCCGCAAATGAAAGGAATCAGAGCTTTTTCTTGGTTCATTTATTGCGTTTTTATGTCGTAATCAAGAATTAGTAACGCTCTGTGCTTCAGCCCTATTCTGTTCGATCTCATTAAAAAACTAAGCAGGACCGTCTTGTACTCTTTAAGTCCTTCATGATGTAGGTACTTACGGTGTACATAGATAGCCGGATATTAGTAGTGAAAAAGGATTTGGTAATTATAGTACAGTCAACGACAAAAGTCGCTAAACAATCACTCTTTTTTTCTGTTATCCTCATCATCTTATACACCAATTTTTGACCTCATCATCACCTAAAATCAGGTGTGTTACGTTGTGGTCAAAATGATACCATGTGAAATGTAAAAAAAACAATAATAATTACTGATTTGAAACACATTTGGAAAATCGAGAACGATCAGCTACTTTTGTCGCTGACTGTACGTTATGCGATTTCGATTTTTAAAGGAATGTACCTACACTCTGGCAAATCCCCAAAAACCAAAGGTCTTTTGTTTTAAAGCTATCAAAAAGGCGCGCTCAAAAAAGTATACTAGCACTTTCTTCTAAACCATTAATGACTGTACTAATGAGAGGGCTGAGGCAGATTATTTGAAAGCTTGTAACAAAATAAAGTCTATTCAGAATGTTCTCTTTAAATTGCTCCAGCTAGAACACAAGTCTCGTCTAATAGGAATTAACTGAAATTAAGAAAATGCACATGTCGATATTGAAACATTTATTCGCTTTCTTTCAATAATTTAACTTAACGTAATACATAAAACAAAGGAAGACGTACCATATCATAGGCAGCACTGAAACATCGTGCGTTCATATTTACATTGATACAAGCTAACAAGGATGTTACGCTTAAAATGTAAAACGTTTTGTGTCCAAGCATCCGAGGATAAATAAGAAAACAAAACAGAATGGCATGGAATGTTAACTCAACTTTGAATCCCTTAGAATAATTGGCTTGAGAAATGTATCAATGAGAATTATCGCTAGATTCGGATCATTCTCACTGGTTCCACCGTGTGTTTGTTCTGTGGAACTAGTTGGGCTTTTATATTTCAATAGTTCCATACAAAATCACGGTAGCATTGAGAACCAGTTAAAAGACATCTTCATAAAGTAAAAGACACGTTTTGTGAATCTACTACATACTTGCAAAATTATTAAGATAAGTAGGTAAGTTCAAGTATTAAAAGTGACTATTGCAACCTTAAGATATGGCTCTTTGTATAGTAATGATCGTATAACAATATTATTATTATATTATTGTACATAATCAAAACAATGAACAATCTGTCTCCTTAACTGCGATTGGAAGACACGGAATAACACCCTACGCAATTATGGCAAGTAAAATAATAATAATTAAAATATAAAAGATAATAATTTAAACTAAACGTTTGGAATGATAGTACTTACAAATAATAATATTTACACAATATAACAGAAACAATAAGGAATACCTAGTTACTTACATAAGGTATATACACAATCTGTATCACTTAAAAATCGTTGTACACTATTGTGTTTTGTTCATCAGAAGACACTAAAATGAAGAAAACAATGGATAACAAATTGATTTGAGCATTAAAACTGTTCTAATAATAAAGGACACGCTTTAAAAAAAATATATAACGACTAAATACTAGTTTTTTGTGAATAAAACTTCAGATTTGATGCTAATCTTCCGTCTCAGGGTGACGTACTAAACAACTATGCAGTGCCACATAGAATGTGATAAAACCTATTGAGTAATGAAAATGTCCATCATCATCAGTCAAGCACATCGTTGCCTTAGTCACATAAAAAAAAACAACATTAAAGTGCCTTCAAAAAACGTCACAACATTAACATAATTAAAGATCTTGATCGTATCGCGTCTGAAACTATTCACGACCTAACCAACATCGAGTTCCGAAACAAGCAATAGTCTTATTACCGTTACATTATCAACAAACAATTCAAACTTTTTAAATAACCAAACATTTTCATACATATTTTTGTACTAAACAGGTAATGAGCAAAGCGAAGCCTATAACCGTCATCTAAACTCTGTACACATTTAGGGTTGGCATCCAGAAACAAATGAAAAGTGATGCGTAAACGGCTAGCTTTCTTTATTGGTCGTTTACGCATCACTTTGTCATTGATGATGCCTAATATCTTACACAGTATGAAGCCTTATGTATCAATCTTTGTCGCCTACAAATCGGTATGCATCTGGAGGAGGTTCGGGCATGCAGTAGCCGTGGTACGTGCGGATGTCTTCTGACGCGTATGTGACTCCAGCCAGTACCCCTGGCTCTGTGTGGTGCCTAGGGCATATGTGTTCTCGGGGACATTGGCAGATAGTGTTGGCGTTCACTTCGTCGATTTGTTCGTGTCGTCTGCGCGCGCTAAATAATTTGCACGGCTCTTTTCTTGAGCAACGCAGTCTCTGTGAAAGAGGGAATTCAAAGTTAGATTTCAATTCGTCATTACACGGAATAGGAAAGCGAATAAACATAGATTATTTTATCGTAGAAAAGATCAGAACGTATAGATATCAATCCCCATATACATATCTCTAAAGTAATCTTCTGAAGTAATTCATCGCATTTGTGCGATGAATCTCGAAAGTAAAACTTCCGTCTTCAGTTAAATTAACGCAGGCTACCTCAAATTCGAAATACGTTTAGTCTTATTTTTGTTATTATATTAAAAAATCATTAGCAAAGTTTAACTTTTTTTTAAGTTAATAATATTTTGATGTCAGAATTGTTTTAACAACTACTAGCGTCATCTAACGGCGTGCGGCAGAACTAACTCAATGTTAACTTACGCTTTGCGGCGAGCACGCAAACTGGTACTGGTTCCCCTGCTCTCCGCTAGGTGTCGTGTATGCCAGTTTCTTTAGCAGATACGTGACGGATAGCTTCGGGCAGTGGCAGTTGACGATCTGCTGGGTCGCGTTACTATCAGGGAAGGAGTAGATGATCCAGGCGGCCTCCTTGAAGTATCGGCATTTTGGCAGACGCTTGACTGGCTCGCAGGTCTTGTAAAGAGTCGTTTTGTCCGCCAACGTGTGGTTGTCATCGCTCGTTATATCACTGAAATTGATAGAAAATTGAAATTAGTATCAAAGCTTAAACTAATCAAATCTATGAAAAATCAAACGAGGTCAATGCGACCAACAATAAGCAGAAATTTCAAGGTTCGTCAACTTTCAGTTGTTTTTAATCAGTGATTGTAATCTTTCTCAATTGTGTTGAACAATGCATATTTTTTCAAAAGCAAGGAAGGAAGTTATGCCGTTTAGAAAGAAAGGACGATTTTGAAATAGGACTCGAAGATTCAGTTTTGGTAAATACCTACGTCATGGAAATGCCGAACGTCTTTATTTTCAAGGGTTTAATTGTGGTGTCTTAAAATTGAATAACAAAATAATAAGGAGATGTATGTACCTATGTATTAGCGACCGCCCTGGCTATACACGGGTAGTCGAAAACTGATAAACGGAAGTTTTCTCAAAAGAAAGCTAGATACTTTATGTAGACCTCCAAAAGCCCACATTTCTTTCACACATTACATCTGTTTAGTCAGCGTAAGCTGATAAAGCAGGCAATCGTATGACTGTTCTTCGACTAGTTTTACAAAAATATCGTGATTTCTTACTCTAAACTACTTTATTAGGATAAAACATAACCTTAGGCACTCAGGAATAATGTAGCTTCCTAATTGTGAATGAACTTTAGGAATCGGATGAATAGTTTAGGAAATTACTCCTACATCCAAAAAAAAAACAGATTTTACCGCTCAGTATAGAAATAAAGATTTGAAACGTAACGTAAATTAGAAAAAGGTAAAAATACTAACCCCGAACATGGTCTGTGCCCCAAACACCGGCATTTCCTCTCGATCCAGGGTTGTGCTGAGTCGTAAAGGTCCACTTTACTGCACACCTGCCTCGGTCTGCAATCGGGAAGATCGTCTTCTGATCCCTGGAAATAACAAAAAAATATTTTTAATCTGTGACTTTTACAAAAGATCTCACATGAAAGCTTTAAGAATTAAAGGAATATGTAGTCCAAATTAATTTACATACAGCAAAAATGCGATCAAAAATAAACGTGAAATAGATATTTCTATACGTTTTGATGGCTGATAAAGACATCAGCTTGTTCTAACCATATTGATCGCCCCACTAAAGAAAGAATGACAACCCAAAACATAAAAAAAGCATAGTGTATAAATTACTAGCTTTTGACTAGCTGTTCCCCGCGGTTTCACCCGCGTGGGCTAAAGTTTATCGCAATAAAAAGTGTCCTATGTCCTTCCCCAGGGTTCAAACTATCTCCGTACCAAATTTCATTTGAATCGGTTCAGATTGCGTGAAAACGTAACAGACAGACAGACAAACAGAGTTACTTTCGCATTTATATATAAGTAGGGATATACGAATATCTATGCAAATAGATACATCAAGATGCAGTTCCACAAAATTAAATCACAGTGCAAAAAACCGCTCCATAATTCGCTTGCTTACAAATTCAAATCACATCAGTTCGCATTCAAAACACATTCGCTGCATTACACCTGGCAACAAAAGTCAAAAGAAAAAAGTAATCATGGACAGAAAGGGACTTGATATACTGCGTGGGAATGGTGTAAGGTGTTCACAATTAGATCACACCTGCTGTTGAAGGCTGTGTTTCCAGATACATATAAGGAAGTTCCTCAAAATAATTCATATTACTATACGTCAAACATGTTATTTCTTTATAAGGATATTGATATACTGTACTAGAACTAGAGTATGCAAAAGAACCATTTTCTTTTTTGCATCTTACATGATAGTATTTGACTATCTGATGTTAAGTGACGATGTGGTCGAAGGTGGCGTCACGCTAAGCTTAAATTGGAAACTGGCTTTCAAATGACACTGGTGATAGATATATCATAGAAATTCGAAAAAGAATAATTTTAAAGTAACAGACTTTCTTAGTCCAAAAACTTTTAGAAACATTTCGCCAAAAATGATAACGTTTCTAAAACTACCCATTCTATAGGGTAAAACTTCCATTCGTCGCCAAGCTCAAAGAACATACAGTAAAGATGTTAATCATAGCGATCCGAACTTCGTTTGAACACAACATGTGCGCTCTGGATCCATTCATTATTTTTTTTCTCCACCAAAGAGACCATCGGTCTTACTTCCGACCGGAAGGCGTGCCATTCGGCAACCTGTTAGCTGTGGGAACGGTTTTTTATGCGCACACGCATGCTTAGCCTTACAGGGCTGGCACTACATATGTTATAATTGAATCGTTTTAATTACATCGTCTGATGAATCGAGGAGGTATGCCGCTGAATCGAGTCGGTATGTGGTGAAGCGAGTTCATTTTTTGTGCCAGATGTGTGTGATGCAACAAAAGCTTGTAATTCATTTGGGCTCGTCTTTTGGTTGTTTAATTTCAGTTTGTTGTGTTGTGAAGTTCATTCTGCTATAAGGCAAGTTCTAAAAAAGAACTTAATAGTGTAAAATCACTAGGAGTTGGATGAGAAACAGAATCTCTAACACAACAGTTCTAGATTTTTTTGGTACTGTACGTCATACTCACGAAGACTTTGGCTGGTATTCTCGAATGACGCTCAATCGATAATAATCAGTACTTGAGTACAGATTTGACGCTCATTTCATACAAATATGTCACTCAAGCATTGATCTATACTTGAACGTAATTCTCGAATACCATCCTTAATCAGTTTACTAGTTAGCAACTAAATTATTCGGTACCATTATTACGATAAAATTTAAATTCTAAATTTGATGATAACAAAAGTCTACAACGAAAAAAAGGTCTCGCTCGATAACAAAGCGGTTTCGCGACAGCCCTATTAGAACGTAGGTGTGAAAAAAGCCGTGTTTTTTCGTTGTTCCGGATATACTTCCCGTTTCTTGTGTGTTGCGATGGATTTCGCGGAAACTAGTCCGCAGCCACCGGAAACAGCCCTTTTGTGTTACAAACAAAAAGCGCCATTCGTGTACCTAGTACAATATCGTGTACCGCTTGTGCTCTACAAGTCGTGTACGACATCTGAATAGAAATGATGTGAAGATATCATTTCAATGATTACGTATTGCTCAGAGAAAGATGACAGGATATTTTTACTTACTTACCTAAATCTTAAAACAAACAGATTGCTTAAGCTTGGATCGTTTAATTTATATTTTACATTACACCGTTCGGTATTTCTTTACTTGAGAGCTAGCAAGTAAGGTGAGCACTAGATAATGTCCTACCCCTAAGGTATGGTGCCATGGTCTAAAGCTCAGAATCAAAATGACGACTTAAAAAAATCGCTTTAGAAAAACTTTAACAAGCCTAAACTTTGTGTCCCTAGCTCAATAATTACAGAACTATGTTTTATATGTTTGAACCAATATGACAAATATACGGGTTGTTGACTTACACCACGGTTTGGTTTTATTTAACGGACCTGACCACCGCGACATGAATGCTAAAGTCCTTCCTAACAATATAACATTTGTGACTACAGTGCGGAATTTCTAACCAGAGAGACCATTAAATAATTTGTACGGACACTTTATCACTTTGTCGCTTTAAAAGGAGATATTGATTGCTTGTGAGTTCAGAAAGAAAGAATGAAGTGTGTTACGTTGACACAATCTTAAAATTTACATAGTAGTCTAAATTTCGAAGTAACTGCATTGTTGTCTATGCGCTACAAAAAAGTTTCGATACGTCATGTAGATACAATGTGCTCACACCATTGCAATACAAAACAGGTCGGTCAGGAAATGAGAATATCATTTATACAGAACTTTGCATTACCTAATCGCCGTATTATGAATTATATATGATGCCGAATATCCTTATCCTCGTATTGCGTGTACGTAATTCGTCTTTTCGAATGTATTATGTGACCGTTCGAAAAGGGTTAATATGGAGATGAAACTCATATTAGGAACAATACACAATCGATGCCTAAAGGCATCACACAAACACCGTCTTCATTTACTTGTAGCAAGATTTTGTTGCTGGATTTTCAATTAAATGGTTGGGGATATAAAGTTCAAAAATCATTATTTTATGTTAGATAGTTGTGAGCAGATTTATTCATTAGAAATTGATTATAGCGTTGTGTTGTGACAAAATAAAGGCTTTAGCAGCCTAGGGATTGTGATTAGCTTCATTCATAATTCAAAACCTATAAAAATTTTATAATTTAAAATCGATTGTAAATTCGATAAATTGTCGTTCCATAACTAGGAAGACTTGTGAATTAAAGATTGCTGTTGTGATATTAAGTTTTGCTTAGGTTCTCTTATGTAAGTATTAAGTTATATTTTGTATAAGCTATATGCGAAATATCGAAGATCGGTCTGAACTCAATACATATTAGGTAAAAAATAATAGTATTGATACCAAACATGTTCTGTTATTATTTTTACAACTTCCAGGGTACGGCTAGCAATGACCACAAGTGATGTTAAGTGATGATGCGGTCGAAGGTGGTGACGCCTGTATAAAAGAAAGTCTCCCTTACATAGATTAACATGTCGCATTTATAGTTCGAATGCTCATCCAAATCAGTATTATTATTTTGCTAGAGACTTGGCCTTGGTATATACTAAAAAACACCCTCTTTCTGTTTTTCGACTCGTCTAGCTTCCTTCACTCAAATAGCTAACTGGTTTTATTTTTCTCATATTCGCAATCCGAGTGACCAGATCCCGAGCAGCGGGGGTGAGCGAGGGCCGGGGGGCGCTGCATCCGGCCCACGAACAGGTGTCGTCGACGCGGGCGCAGCGCCGCGCCCACTCTAATGAAATAATTTGTTACCCGCTACGACCTTCCACAACCTTCTCCGTGCACCCATCTCGTTCTTACGTGAGAACAAACACATCCCCTCTCTTTCTACCTTCAGGCTAACTGCAGGACTCGAGAGGGAAATGTTTTGAATGAATCGATTGTTCTCGCTTTGATTTATCGATACGGCGAAATTGTTGAGGTTTAATTTGATGCAGATTTTTTTATGTTTGTAAAGCTGTTATTTGAGCGTACAGGTGTTGTTTTCCTGTTAGTAACTGAGGTTAAACATTTAAAAAAAAATGAGTACATTCAACTAAACTTTATTTACAAAGCTCGTTCGTAATTGAATAAATTCGTCTGATATTTATAAATAATCGTAAAGTAAAAGCATCCCTATTCCAAACAAACAATTTAATTTCATATTCATGAAAACAAATGCATCCTCTCCAAAAGTACCACCACACCAACACATTAAAATTCAAAATCTCCGAGAGCATGCGTAGCTTTTTCAAATAAATTTATTTCATCCGCCCTCAATTATCCCCCGGTCTAATTACAGCACCAATAACCACAATTTATACAAACGGCCGGCCGAGTGTCCGGCCGACATCCGCCCGCGCCGGCCGGCCACCGGACGGGCCCGTCCGTGAACTAGACATGCGGCAACTATTTGTTTATTGATAAGAAACATATCGATATAATTGTTAATTTTATTGCTTAAAAATATTTCAAGTGCAAGGTTTGATGATAGCGTTGTTTACACATATTCAACTACACATCGACGCTATCAAGGCTAATAAGCTTCATTCACTTCACAGACGGCTGAAGGGGCCTCAAACCGATGTGAGAGTAACGAAAACGTAATAAACGCTTTTAATGATCAAGGCAATAAATAGCAAGGCCCTCCGAGATTTTTTTAATTTACTAGTCATATTAACAAGTCCTTGCCATTTATTGAATAGGAGAAAATTGTCAAATTAACTAGAAAGGGAAACTTATTTGCTTCTTTTCAATTTTTGGATAGATGGTCAATTTTTTTATTACATGGTTGTTTTTTATTACAAAAATGGTTGTGATGAATTTACAGCTTGTTCTTGTAATCTCGTACAAATTCGTAAAAATGATCCTTCCTTCTGGTTAAAATTTAAATGCAGTAAAACAGTTTAGTTTGTTATAGATCCCACTTAAAATTATATAGTTCTCGATTTTCAATATTATTAATGTTAAATTTATTGGTTCGTGGTTATAGATATCATCTCTATCGTAAACACGAGTAGCCGAGAACAAATTAAACTTCCCGGTGATTACCGCCGGTCGAGACTCGAGATGCTGTTTATTATAAAAGCTATCAGTGAGAGGAGGAAAATGGACCGATTGAAAAATGGCGTGCATTTGGCTCTTAGACGAAGCGATGAGTTGATGAAAAGCGAGATTTATGAAAGAAATGTTTTACCATGCCAGCGCCATAGTATTTATACTCTGGCCGAGTAGGCTGTCGTTATAATTAGAATTGCAACGAATAGTCGATTACTATTCGGTAGTTGGCCTATTTTTCGCTATTCGGTTGAATACAGAATCATTATTCGGCTGACTATTATTAAATGCTTTAAAGCACGAGTAAACAACAAACACAGGTAATGAATTATATTATAAATGTCATAAATGTGTCTTTTTCATTCTGACTAAATAAGTGTTCGGGCGTTCGTATTCGTTCGCATTGACGCCAAATTCTTGAAAAGTCTGATCAGAATATTCGAATCTCTACACCATCGGAAAAGTATCCATAAACCAATATTTTTTTAAACCATTAGGTTGATGCAATTTTTTTAGCCCTAGTTGTGTATAACTTAACCTAAATTAAAAAAACCGACAATCACATATAGCTAAGAACACTCTTGATCAATTTACCTCCCAAATAAAAAAAACAACAAATCATAATCGCTTCATCGGTTTAGAAGCTACGATGCCACTTACACGTACTTACTGCAAACTTGTAACTCTTTTTCTTCGGAGGTTAGAAACATTTCTATTTAAAATATCCGTCGAGAGCAAATAAATCACCTTGACACGTGATTATCCACGGCACGTAGGATGTGTAGAGCATGTAGGACGTTATGTACCCAACTATACGTTAAGCCTACGCTTGTAGTACACAATCAATCGTTCAAAAGACTTCAACGCACTCTTGCGCACATCGGAAGTTGTTAATGGCGTGTCTTGTAAGTTCTAGTAGGATGCTATTTATTTTACTGGTTTTTTAAGGTTCCGTACCCAAAGGGTAAAATGGTACCCTATTACTAAGACTCCGCTGTCCGTCCGTCTGTCTGTCCGGCTGTCACCAAGCTTTATCTCGTGAACCGTGATAGTTAGACAGTTGAAATTTTCACAGGTGATGTTTTTCTGTTACTTTTATTTAGTAGAATGGCCGACAAACAGACGGCTCGCCGGATGGTAAGCGATCTCTGTCGCCTACGGACATTAGCGAATAGATTTAAGGAATATTTTTTAATTATATACTCTTTTGCCCCACACTGACTACATTATATCGCAATAAAAAAGTATCCTATGTCTTTTCTCAAGGTTCAATCTATCTCCATACCAAATTTCATCAATATCAGTTCAGCAATTTAGGCGTAAAAGGTAACAAGGAAACAGGCTGACAGAGTTTACTATAACATCCAACTGGTTTTTTTCGTTAATTTTTCTGATGTTTTACTTATCCTGCTATTCGAGACGATGACAAATACAACAAATCAAAGATCAATCAAAATCGGTTTAGCCGTTCTTGAGTTTATATTATAACTGGTGTAACTAACCCGACTTTCCTTTATTTTTTTTTTTGTTTAGGGTTTCTACAGAACCTTAAAGAGAATAAAAAATGGTATCCTAAAATGATAATCAAAACTGTTGGTCGAGATAACATAAGCAGATATAAATCAGCAATCACTTGCCATTGAGCAAGCAAGCTTTCAGTAGAACGCTACAATAAAAAAAAACACCATTTGCCTGTGCCTACACAATCGGATGGAAAATAAATCAACACAGTTCTTGTTGGAAGTGTTTGGGCAAGGCACTCTCTATTTGGTATGCGCACGCGCCGTCAAATTGCCTCGCCTTGTACGGCACTGTTTAAAGTAATAACAATAAGTTTATTCACCAAAACTGAGCACATTGAGCTTAAATTGAACGTATGTTAATTAACAACGTGCTTACAAAACTGTACAGGCACTAAGCTTTTGATTTATTGTCTTCTTGCTCTGTGACTGTCGGATTAAGGTAGAAAATATTTACGCGGGCGTTTTCCATGGAGAACAATGAGTTATGTTATGATGAATGTTAACCAGTACTGCTAATTATCTTATCTAAATATATAAAACAGCTGTGTCGCTGATTGACCAACTGACTGTTAATCAACGCACAGCCTAAATGATAAATCTTAGAAACATGAAACTTAGATGCAAAAATAATGTTTTTTTTTTAATATAAAGTCATCCTATACTTATAGGTTCAAACGGCTCACTGTAACTTTTGCTTCCCTTTTTGATATTGTTCACAAAAGCGGTTCCAATGGCGCCTTAATTCTAGAAACTTGACAATAAAACATAAATAAATTAACGAATCGGTCGTGATTGAAATGACAAAAGCCGATACATAATTGACAAGTCGTGTCATTACTAACGTGACCATACATCCCGCTTTGAGTGGGACAGTCTCCTATCCCGCTGTCCTGAAAAATCTACAAAAATATTTCGCTCTGACTAAACATTCGCGACGGGTTGATTTAATAAAACGCTAAAGTTTTGCATCGAGTTGTATTTTGAAAATGAAAGCAATGCCAGTATTGAAATCCATTCTGATGTGACAACTAAGAGTATCAAAAATACACACATATACACAGTTCCATTCATATGCATTCTGTTATTGCATTTCAGTTATACCGTTTCGTAAATTCCATTATATTTGGTATGGTAAACTGCATAGCTCAGAATAAATCGTTACGGCTCCGCTCTGAGAGAAAAAAATAAATGGTCACTTTAGTCATTAGTAATATTATTTATTAGTGAACCTTGTCACGTGTGGTGTGAGACAATACAAGTATGCGGATGCGTTGATTTTATTGACAATTAATTGAATGCAGCAATGATATAATTCAACATTACAGCACTGTGTTGTGCATTTGTTACAAGATTATAATAATACGAGCATGATGTAACATGATTTTGTTGTTGGTTCAAACTTAAATAGTGGCTTAATGATTAAGAATGTTCGTGTTTAAATGCTACTTTCGGAACCAAATCTTCCTGATAAATTTGACTTTCCTGCATCTGTTTTTCGTTTTATGATAAATCCTGCAAAACTTACTCTTTTTGTACCTTGGTCCATTCGATACCAATTCACGCCTAAACCGCTAAACAGGCCTAATAAACTTGCGTTTGGAGATATAGTGTGAACCCCGGGGAACGACATAGGATACTTTTATCGAGATGATTTGTAGTCCACGCGGATAAAGCCGCGGGGCACAGCTAGTGTTTTTATAGACTTTTAATACTTTATAAAAAACCCAATACTACCTTTCTGGCACTATTATCAAATATCATTGTAAAATGTATGTACAATAACAATATTCGCAACCCGCGTTTTAGAATATCAGAATTGTTTCGAGCACAACCGATGCTTGTGAACCTACACAAGATACCCTCTATTGAATAGATACTATAAAGATATCTATGTACGTAAGTTATGAATAGGCAGGTCAAGAAAAATAAATCATAATTGAAAAGCAAACAAGTGTTCCGTCCTTCTTCCCACATAGGTTCTTTCTCGGGCTAAGAACCAGCGTCCTTACCGTCTCAGTCCACATAATACGGTATGACAACATCCGCGTGTACATAATATCTGTGCAGCGCGTCCCCATTGTAGGCTGCGCATCCGGAGTGCTCTATTCAACACGCACGTGGCTGCCCCACAGCGGAAGCTGGGAGTCAGTTCGCGTCTTTAAATTAATGTAAGACAAGTAGTTGTAAAAAGTTGACGGTTGTATCTCTAATTTAGTCTGTGGAGTCTGCAAAATGTAGCACTAGCAGTTCCCCGCGGTTTCACCCGCGTGGACTACAGTTTATCGCAATAAAAAATATCCCATGTCCTTCCATAGGTTTCATACCATCTCCATGTCAAATTTCATCAATATCGTTTCAATGAATTTTAAGTTTATTCTGTACCCCTAGTACAAGTTTTGAAAACGATAAAACTTTTCGTAAACGTCGACGTTTACCACCGCCGACTTGTCAAAGTGGCAACTCGATCTGCTTAAATTCAAAAAGTAACTCAATAACATTGTTGGAATATGTTTATAACGATTTAAAATAACCCGTATTAACGATTTCAGTTCCTCCAAGTCTCGGTAAGATTCGCTGAAAAAAATATGTATGGATGGAAACGAAAACTTTTATAGTTTTTGTAAACTATCAAACCTGTACTACTGGGGTACTGGACCAGATTGTACCGTGAGTAGGCAATTTAACAACCCAACTTACCCAACAACGCGCTTACACCTAGATTGTTGTCAATGCTAAATCATTTTACGCACGATTTCTAACATATTTAATAACAGCAAATCAATATTAAATATAAATAATTAGTAAATTTATTCGATAATAAATGAATAAATAACCAGAGTTCTAGAAACAATCATTCAAAAACAAAAAAAAAAAAACTATTCCAATTTTTCTCCTTACGAAGAATCTCCATTAAACTTTTGGTCTCATATCTCAAATCTTAAAGGCAAGCAGTTTTTATCCGAGGTTTTTTTTCCTGGTAGACAGCATAAAAAGTTAGGTGTAGTTATGTTTGTTGTAGCGTAACGCAGGTGCACCTAAAGTCCTGTTTGGGTGCTATATTTTTTTTACGTCGCTACTCTGTGTCGATTAAAAACTCTGATTGTATAGGGTTGTGTAAAATAAATCGAAGTGGGTAGCAAGCAGTTCGGCTACTACCAGGCTTGTTGTTTTGGTGAATTCGATGATAAATCCAATACGTATAATTATTTAGCGCTATTTTCATTGCCCATTCCCGCGGAAAATGGCGTCATTGCGGGGAGTGGAAGAAGACTGAAACTTATACTTTTGTGTTATTGTCAGATGGATTTTTACAACGATATAACTATCAATTTTTTAACTTTCAAACTTAAGAAGTATGAAGCTTTGAAACGAATGTTTTACCGTAGCACTTTTTTTTTTACTCGACTAGCTTTTTACCGCGATCTCATCCGATGGAAAGCGACGATGTCCATCAGATGAGTTGTGTGGTCGCTTGCGTAGCAAATACCTATTCACCCTTGACTAACCCTTCCTAATTGCTTTGACGATATGGAAAACAAAATAAATTGGTACATTATATTCTAATAGGAACTCTGTCAATTTTCTAATAGATTTTTTAATTAACTTTGTAATTTTATTGTTTTTACATTTTTTTAAACCATTTATATAATTTTAAACGGTCGGTCACTCTCACCACAAAAACTAATGATCTTTTTGATATCCAGATATTATACCTATTTCGTTTCCCAATTTCTTCGCCTCTCCAGAGCCGGTGGTTATCTCAAATCGACCGAAACCCTGCTCAAGCTTTTTGTGCATCTTATTTTTTTTCCTCTTGTATATCTTAAGATATCTCTTCTTTTTTTACGCTCACTTTTCTTTGTTGACGCGTGTCTGGGTGTCACGGTGTTTGTAATCGTCCTACCGAGACGAAGTGTAAATTAACATATTGTTCCTGTTTAATATTTTTTGTCAGCTTCGATAAACCGTTTTTGTCAATGGATAAAAAGATCTGTCAGTATCTTTGCTCGAAAAAATGCTCAACTCTATGCCTTGGCAACCTTTTTGACATGTTTTTGCTTTTAATGTAAAAAAAAATACTAACTTTCTTATACACATACATTTTTTTTTTTTTACTATTTACAGGGTAGCGTTTGACCACAAGTCACCTGATGTTAAGTGACGACACATACATTTATGACATAGGTTCCGTTTCCGTTCAACGCTTTAATATTTCTACTGGTCTAAACTAGTCTTTCTTCATCAATTTATTATATTCTAGCTGTTCCCCGCGGTTTCACCCGCGTGGGCTACAGTTTATCGCGATAAAAAGTATCCTATGTCCTTCCTGAGGATTCAAACTATCTCTGTACCAAATTTCATTTAAATCGGTTCAGTAGTTTAGGCGTGAAATCGAGACAGACAAACAGAGCTACTTTCGCATTTATAAATTATATTAGTAGGGAAGTAAAGTATATAATTCGACAAATGTTTATTCTCTCCGTCATAACACCAACCACTAAAACTAATCAAAAACTTTTTCTCACCTCGCACCTGCGGTCACATTTCTATCAAATCATCGATTTTATTTACAAAAAGAGGGAGTTTGTTCTCTCATTACCCTGCAGTCTGCAGTGTAGGTACAACTTAGGTAACCGAAATACATTTCCCCATTGCAACATGGCCTTTTCAATTCAACTGTTCTGTTGATCGCCTTGGACTGATTACGAATGTTTATCTCACTTTGATTGTGAACTAGCTGCGCTCCGCGGAATCACCTGCGTAGAGATTCCCACAGAACCCGTGAAATTTCTAAGATAGAAAGCCCACGTCTCTCTCTTTGGTCAACAAGTATCTCTATGCAAAAAATCACGTCAATCCGTAATTCAATTGCTAAGTGAAAGAAGGACAAACCAACAAACAAACATTCGCATTAGTATACAGATGTTTATTAAAAGTTATATAAAAGCAATAGTGCCAGTTTTTTTGTAAATGGTTCTAATAATTTCGACGTTTTAGGCAATGGTTGTTTATAAATTCACATTATTAAAATAGCATATTAGTAAACTGAAGGTGTAGTAAGGTAAACAATACACTCGAGAGTTAAAAAAAATAGTTTTATGAAGTTAGTGAATGAGCCTAAATATACATACAGAATAGTGGAATTCTAACGCCAACAACTACTGGCATATTTTGTAGGCATAAACATTAGCTCGTGACCTTTGAATATATAAATATGTGAATGTAAAAACGATAACCATCATATTATTATATGATATCTCTGAACAAAACAATATTTTGCTGTACCGAATGTTGTTTAAAATGAATAATTGTTTTCGTATATTAGGATTAACATCCATTTATAATACAAACTATCGAAAAAAGTATGCAAACGGTCCTCCCTCCCTCCTTTTAAGTGTTCAAACCTTTTTTCCGCATACATATCACACGATCAGTTAAATTAAAAAGAATAATACTCAAAATAACTTATTTTTCGAAAATATTGCAATAATATTATGCATCATATCAACCCTTGAGAAACTTTACAACCCATTAGGTACTATCTCAAAGCCTTACACAACACGTAATTAAAATTAAAAATACTTAATAAGGCCATGTTTTTATACCTGTTATACTATTTCCAAACAATCGTTATTCAAATATTGTTATCGTCTTCAACGTCTATTTTAATAATATTATAAAACATCTTGATTACATACCTACGCCATTATGTGGCGCCAGACAAACAATGCATAAAGTTTTTGTATGTAAAAATCTAAAATATCAACTCGAAGGTGCTAAAAATTAATTAAATAATGTGTGGTTTTTATTAGAATCCAAACGAGATAGTTTTATGATCCGTCGTGATTATGTTAAAACCGCAAAGTTATACTGTTTCTTATATACTACGGTACAGTCGACGATATAAGAAGTTGATCACAGCCGAGCTTCCAAATGTGTACCAGATCAGACAAGTTTGGAAATGTAAGAGTAATAGCGCCAACACCAGGACCTGGACCTAGCAACTTAAGTTATATTTAAATTGCTTATTAGCCATTATTGGCTAGATTGTAATAGTATAGAAGTATCCGCTTATAAGTAGAAACTTCTCTTTAAAAAAAAAAAAAAAAAAAAACCAGGACCTGGATCTATTTTTTAAAACACTTTTATTAGCTTGACTTGTAACTAACTAACTAACTAATTATGCACGCAGCGGGAGTTTCACAGGGTGGCATTAGATTTTGTAGAAAAATTGTAATGTTATTGTTTTGTGTTGTTAGCTTTTATTTTTTTATTGGTTGTTGTGTTTAAATTAAGTTAATTTTGTTAGTGTTTTCTTTTGTTTTGTTGTGTTTTTAGTCCTTGGTGAACGAATTGGGAAACTGTCATGTGTTATTCGTCTCTAAATGAAACAGGGTGAACTCTTTAATATTTATATATTCATAAACACATAATCATCCGTATTTATCATAATTAATTTACTTTATAACACTTTACGACACTTCACAACACTTCACGACACTTCACGATACTTTAAACACTTTGAATCACTTTAAATATTATTAGGTGTAGCTTATTCGCGAGACACAAATCAACTGAGCTCTCAAACTCTCCAACGCTTCACGAAACCTGCGCCCCACCACTTTCCAACAGTACTTCGTACCACTGACCAATGGCGGCGCAGCTAGCTCGTGATTCGTTGAACAGTGACAGCGACGACTCTTACTACAAAAATGTCAAATCAAGTACTTATTAAATACAAAATCCCTGATCATGTCGCAAAAATAGAGATGACGATGTGTGGCGACAACATCCGGCCGTCCTGCATACGCAGCCGTCCTCGGGTAGCGTCCCAGTCTGGTGCAGTTGCTGAGAACAAATATATACATTTTAAACATTATCATATTACGATTCTAATCCTTTACATTCCCTTTGGCATGATTTTCTTTAATTGCTGAGGGCACCACAAAATCTAACCGATGGACACAGTATTGGTATTTGTACAGGCATGTTTCAACAATGGTAAGTTAATTAGAAAATGTAGTTTTCTCTAGGCGATGCACTTAGCCAACCCTAGGTACAAGTCACTACAATTACTAATTTTGAAGTAGACAATTAAGAAATGTAGTTTTCTCTACGCGGTGCCTTTGGCCAACCCTAGGTACAAGTCGCTACAATTCTTAATCTTCAATGAAATACAATGGTTCTCATGACGCTATTGTCATGTATGCCATTATTTTATATAAGCCATAAAAATACAAATATAGCTGTGTTTGAAGCAAATGCACTTGACAGATTGAACCACATTTTGTTTAAAGGGATTATAACGTAAATTATAATAAATACCTGACAACATCCTTGTTTATCCTTACGTTACTTACTTGTTGATCAATTTATTATCAGTCTTCCAAGTCTGCTAGCCGTATCCAAGGTTTTATGTTCTCAACGCAAGTGGTTCCTTCGTACCGTCGAGAAGTTCTTTCTGCACCTCGCATGTCTGTAACCTTATAACGGTCGTGTCCCAATATTTCAGTGATCTGAAAGGGGCCTTTAAATACAGGTAGCAGCTTGGTGCTTTGGCCATCATTAGATTGACTAGGTATTTTCATTACTACCAGATCGCCAACACAATATTTGCGAGCTTCTTTACGCCTGGAATCGAAGGTCTGCTTTTGTTTGGCAGCATTTGCCTGGATATGCTCGTTAACGCTATTTCGTAGCAAGGTAACGTCAATGGTCTTTTCTTCACTGTCGTCGATAAACTTATCCGCATCAGTGTGAAGTCTGTATCCAAAAAACACCTCGCTGGGTACTGCCGAGGTAGTTTTGTTAATGGTACTGTTGATTCCTTGTTGAATACTTGAAACATGTAAATCCCATTTGTTGTCATCTGTACTAGCACCTTTACTGCGTAAAGCCTCGAGAATTGTTCTGTTGTAACGCTCCACTTGCCCGTTTGATCGAGGTATAGCTGTCGCTATGATATGTTGCCTAATGTTTCTGTCCTTACAATACTTTACAAACATATGAGACGTAAAAGCACTGCCCGCATCACAAATAAGCCGTGTCGGATTACCAAAAACTTTAAATATTTTGTCTAGTTCATTTACAACGACTTGGCTTTTCGTGTTGCGAACAGGGGAAATAAATACAAATTTTGTAAAAGAGTCGACAGTTACTAACAAGTATGTATTATTATGTGTTGTTTTTACAAACGGACCTAAATGATCAATGTGTAGAGTATGAAAAGGTCTAGCATATTTCGGTATTGAATACAATTTGCCTTCTTTTTTCCCGTGAATGTTTTTTTGAATATACGCAATTTAAACAATTTTTGATATATTTAGACACTACTTTTTTAATTTTTGGAAACCAATAAAGAGACTTAATTCTTTCTACAGTTTTATCGACGGCAAAATGACCAAGGTCATCATGATTTGCCCTAATTATTTGCCAGATACATTGCTTCGGGACTAGCCACCTTCTGCCGTACTCTGTTCTACGATAAACTTTATTGCCTAGCAATTCGTATTCGTTAAATACTTTTTTATTTGACTCGGCATCTCCTGACTCCAATATTTCCCTAAGTTTACATATATTCGGATCTTGTAACTGCACAGATAATAACCAGTCCCCTTCAGTTATAGCCATTACACTTTCATTAGATATGGAAAGAGGTGGATCACCTACTGGATTCCTGCTTAAAGCATCGACGTGCTGCATCTGAGCCCCAGGTCTGTGTACTATATCAAATGTAAATTCTTGCGTAAGTAGAACCCATCTGCCTATACGAGAATTGACTTCTTGCTTATTAATGGTATACTTTACGGCATTGCAGTCAGTAATAATTTTGAAATTAGAACCCAACAAATTAAATCGAAACTTTTGTAACCCTACTACAATAGCCAAAAACTCCAATTCAAACGAATGATATTTCTTCTCTTCGTTGGAAGTTTGCCTACTGTAAAAATGTACAGGCTTTTCACCTCGATCCGTAATTTGAGTTAGAATACATCCTACGCCTTCTCGACTAGCATCAGTGTACAAAATAGTTGGTAGTTTAGGGTCAAAGATGTTTAACAAAGCATTATGTATCAATTCCTTTTTTAGCGAATCGAACGCTTGTGACTGTTGAGAACCCCAGTTCCACGCAATGTCTTTCTTTAAAAGATTGGTCAAAGGTCTGGACAAAAGAGCACAGTTTTTAATAAATTTTCTAAAATAATTAATCAGCCCTAGGAACTGCCTGACGTGATGAATGTTTTTGGGTTCTGGATATTCTTTAATTGCCTTTAACTTCTTACTACCTGGACGAACACCTTCACTAGAAATTTCATACCCAAGAAAATTAACCGATTTCTGAAAGAAGTGACACTTGTCTAAATTTATAGTTAGGCCATTTTTTTGTAAAATTTCGATAACTGTTTCTAGTTGAGTAATGTTCTCTTCAATTGACTCAGTGGCTATTAAAAGATCATCCATATAGCATATAACCCTGTCAAAGCGTAATTTACCTAAAACGGCATCCATCAACCGTTGAAAAACAGACGGCGCGTTACAAAGGCCAAAAGGCATCCTCAGAAATTCATAATGACCGTCAGGTGTGATGAATGCAGTTTTAGGTATAGAACTTTCATTTACATTTATTTGGTAATACCCACTTTTTAAATCAAGCGAGGAAAAACATTTGCATCCCCGTAACTTGTCAACTAATTCATCTACTATAGGCATGGGGTACTTTTCTTTAGTGGTTACTTTATTTAGTTCACGATAGTCAATACATAACCGTTTTTCGCCGTTAGGTTTGTCTACAAGTAGAACTGGGCTTGCATACGGTGAGCTACTATCTCTAATTATACCATTTTTTAGAAGATCATCTACTATTTCACGAGTGGTTACTTTTTCTGACTCAGACATACGATAAGGTCGACGACAGACAGGTTTATTTGTCATTACTTCAATATCTAACTCAACACAAGATGTTTGACCTAAAGTACTCAAATCTTTCGCGATAACTCGAGGGTATTTTGCAAATATTTCGTTTAATCGTGACGTATGTTCAATAGAGTTGCAGTCGGTCATAGATGATTCTATTAAGGCCACTTGTTCGGTGGTGACAGGAAAAAAGGTCAAAAT
This sequence comes from Opisthograptis luteolata, assembly GCA_931315375.2. Taxonomy (NCBI): domain Eukaryota; kingdom Metazoa; phylum Arthropoda; class Insecta; order Lepidoptera; family Geometridae; genus Opisthograptis; species Opisthograptis luteolata. Next base: position 6,944,191 of record OV928049.1, on the reverse strand, counting down.
ATTTCCTACTCTTGTATACATGAGGCTTTTATCCTCAGTGAAATTCCTACCAATTAATATTGGACACCCCGATAAGTCATCAAAGAGGTACATGATAACGTCTAGCTTAGCCCCGTCAATATTAAGAGATACTCTAACTCCATGAGTGACTTGAGAACTGGAATCAGTTTTGAATCCAGTTAACAAAATCGGTTCATTTAACTGAAAAGGGCTGAGGTTTAACTCCTGTGCTAACGTCGATGTAATAAGCGAGCATCCACTTCCCATATCAATGAAAGCCTTATGTGTACATCCATTTAACTCTACATCTTTATAAAATTTGTTTTTTGGATTCTGAAGTGTAGTTATTAACTTGACCTCAGAATCTTTCTCAATTTTAGCCTTTGCTTTTGATCTACACGCTAATTCCATATGACCTATTTTATTGCAGGCATTACATTTTATATTATCTTTATGAGTGCAATTGGTCTTTTTATGACCAATTTCCCCGCAACGATAGCAGACAAAATTCCTATCTACTACACGACTAGTTGATGGTTCTGAATTATTAAGTGCGTCACCCTTCCTCTCAGAATTGTTTGATGGTAAATATCGAGAAAAATTCCTAAAGTTTGAGCTATTCTGCTTATTTATAGGCTTTTGTTCCGGTTCAAAATAATTTTTACCATGTAAAAATGAAGCTAATTCGTCACAATACCGAAAGTTACCAGCTTCTGCAGCTGTGCAAATGTTTTTATCGCCAATAGAGCCCACAATTATTGATATTATATCTTGTTCGGAAAAAGATAACCTCAATCTATCTATGCGACTTTTTTGTTGGAAATAGAACTCATACAAAGATTGATTTTCACTAGGCTTGACCTGCATTAGTTCTTTAAGCATGCTGTACATATTACGCTTAGTTTGAAAAGTATCTAACAAGGTATTTCGCCAATGCTTCCACTTCCACGTGGTCCATCGTGTTTCATTTTTTAATAGTGAATCATACCAAGTTTTAGCGGTATTACGTAACTTTTGTAAGGCTTGGTACTTTACTACACGATCGGACCACCTAAAAGCGCGAGCATTAGCTTCGACTACATTAATCCACATTTGTATATCGTCCACTAACGGATCAAATTCGGGGATCACTGACGAAAGTATAACATTTTGACTCACTGCGGGGGACGCACGTCGCGTGCGCTTTACTCTCCTTTGTCGTTCCTCATCCGTGCTGCTACTCGATGAACTTGAGCTCCTGCTCGTCGTTCGGGCTGGGCTGGATGAACTTGTATAACTTCGTCGACGTTTTTGTTTCCTGGCGCGTTTGCGGCTTCGCGGCATTACGTGGGTTTGGACCACTTCTGATGTTATTCGTCTCTAAATGAAACAGGGTGAACTCTTTAATATTTATATATTCATAAACACATAATCATCCGTATTTATCATAATTAATTTACTTTATAACACTTTACGACACTTCACAACACTTCACGACACTTCACGATACTTTAAACACTTTGAATCACTTTAAATATTATTAGGTGTAGCTTATTCGCGAGACACAAATCAACTGAGCTCTCAAACTCTCCAACGCTTCACGAAACCTGCGCCCCACCACTTTCCAACAGTACTTCGTACCACTGACCAATGGCGGCGCAGCTAGCTCGTGATTCGTTGAACAGTGACAGCGACGACTCTTACTACAAAAATGTCAAATCAAGTACTTATTAAATACAAAATCCCTGATCATGTCGCAAAAATAGAGATGACGATGTGTGGCGACAACACATGTTCACCAAGGGCATGTACATTAATAAATAAATAAATAAATAATAAATAAATAGGCACGTTCAGCAACTTACCACCGCTAGCTTCGCAGGCAGGGATACTACCAACTCGGCTACCGCGTCGTCATATAACTTTCCTAATGATGATTAATTGCCAGAGCTCCGATTAAAGCTTGCTATCTTCTAATATACGTAAAAGCATTGACAGGTAGGTATCGTTAATCATTTCATAGTCTGGTTATTTCATGGAGAAGGCATAAAAATTACTATTTGTGGTCAGCATCAATTATTTTATGCAGCAAACCCCAACATAAATCACTGCTGTGGCGAAAAATGTTCTTTGATTTTATCTATAGGTAATTTATTCTCGTGTTTAGGTACCTACTTGAATAAAGTCATCTATTTTTATAAAGAGGTAAATTTTGAAAGTTTAGATATATGTGGTAATCTAAAGAACAAGTGATCCTATTTTGAAAACTATTTTATTGTTAGTAAGCTACACTATCCTTCAATGTCATAGGCTATGTTTAGTTCCGTTAAAAATCCTGTGGAAATCTCCAAGTAGGAAAAACCGCGGAAACAGATTTCAAAGTTTACTATTTTCAATTCAATTCATCACTGCCATAAAATAGATAGTAATCACTCTTTTCCTGCTAAGTTGAGAGATAGATGTTTATGTCCCAATACCACAGTACAGTCAACGACAAAAGTCGCTGAACAATCACACTTTTTCTATTATCCTCATCATCTTATACACCAATTTTTGACCTCATCATCACCTAAAATCAGGTGAGTTATGATGTGGTCAAAATGATACTATGTAAAATGTAAAAAAAAACAATAATTACGGATTTGAAACACATTTGAAAAATCGAGAACGATCAGCTACTTTTGTCGCGGACTGTAAAAGTAGCTAATACGTAATATTAACATTATTACAGAGTTTTTCGAAACAATCCCCATGCATCGCTAATGTTAGAGGCGTGTGAAAAACTCATTGAATAGCTGAACTTAAGGTATCATGCGATAACAAACGCAAATAATATTAATAAGTAAACTTTTATTCGTGTTGTTATTCCCCAGTAACTCGCATCAATGGACGGAAGTTAGATAATTCCGTACATCTAGCGCATAATTCACCCCGGACCTTGAACTCGCTTCGCGGTACGGTAAATGCAGTTTGCATGCAAAACTATAATCAGGAGTCGGGAGGGACAGCGGCGGGTGTCGTGCTATACCGCTCTGAATTTGTGATGGCACGCACAAATTGTATCTAACTAAACACACACACACACACACACACACACACACACACAAGTAAATACATAACATAATGAACAGGGCCGTCCCTGGTGCAGGGGCATTGAGCTCTTTAAGAAAGCAAAAGGAAGCGAATGAAAATCATTAGATTTACGCCAACTAATTGGCCACCGCTTTGTTAATTACACGTTTTGTTATTGCGTTGAAGTACAAAGCCAATAAGATTTTTTTTAATGATTCAGGACTAAGTATCTGATATTTTGGCTTCACGTGCCTTTGATATAGACGTGCATGAGAGTGAAGAAAAATGATAGGGCTATATGGGGTGATTGAAAAACCCAATCATTAGATGTGTGAAAGTTTCTAGTATGTATTTATTTAAACAAGCTAGTTTTTCATGAACACGAATAGTCATGTATGTAGTAATATTTACTTGCTTACAGGTGTTTATGGAAGCACTGAAATAACTTCAATCCCCATAGTCCTTCTACACCTTGATTGATAGTTAAAAGTTGATTTTAACAGGTCACGGGCAATTTATGAAGCTATTATTTTATTGAGTGGAACCCTGACCTAGTAATGCAACGTGGCGGGACGCGGTAGACCTAGGGCGAGCTGGCTTGTACAAATAAAATTTATTAAATTATTTATATTGAATAAATATTGGTCGAAATGTAGAGTGGCGCCACCTTCGAGCAGTTCTTGTAAAACCCTGTAAAAATTAGGTAATATTTCCAGTGAAATTACAAAGTGATTTGTAGTTATGTGATAGCTCAAGCTCAAGTTCAAAATTATGTGTGGCTCTGTATCTACACAGTGAAAAAAATCCTGACTTTTCTTCTGAGTCTTACTTTCCAAGACCGATTCCTTCCAAAATGTAACCTTTTCCTTCCATATTTTACATTAGCTTTCCTTCTGAGCCAAAAGGGAAGGAAATTCCTTCCGTATTTCGGAAGGTCTTTTTTCTCCGTATAATAGGCAAGCGGGATGCTGTTACTATCAGGCGAGCGACTTTCTCATTTCGTCATTCAGTTACATAAAAAAATTATGTGTTGCAGGTTTTAAAATTCTACGACACAAATGAAGTGTATTCTTGAATAGGCTTCCTAAAGTTTGAAACCATCTGCGCGTTTGTCGGCCACATTAGTGAACACAAAACCCTCTCCAAACACATTGTTATTCAAATGTCAGCTCTAAACTCCTCATTATCTCTCAGTCTGCTCTTTGACTCCCACTATGGAACTTAACGCTTCATCATTGCAAGGTACACTCTTAAGTCTCCAACAATACAGCCTTCAGAAAAACATTACGAAAATCCTTGCAAAAGTCAGCTAAAAACGCATAACACTCGTATATCTGTCAAGATTAAAGCTCTCCCGTAAAACGAAATATGAATACCGCAAGATAACTTTAAGTTCCAAAGAGACGAACGATCGAAAAGACGGTTACCGTTACGAATGAGCTTAAAGGCAGTTACATAAAAAAAGTTTTTTTTTCAATTCAAATATCACACACGGAACACGGACCGTGCACGGTGGGACTTAAGGCTTGCAATACTGGACCATTCTCAATATCGGAATTGAATCCGATATTAGACGCCCAATCGCAAAATTCCGATAATAATACCGGTATTAGAAATTATTATGAAAAAAAATGTTTTATGGCATCGCAGGTATACACGCGGTCGGTAAGTTTTAAGCTTTATTATTACTCAGTTCTGGCCATCAAACCGTTAAATTCCACATAACAAGAAGGCAACACCGCTAGAAACGCGTTCTGCTGCGCGAAACATGCCTAAATCGTTAAATCTAGTTTTTAATATGGGGAAAACAATTATTATTATTCAATAATTGTTACTATCGTAATAACAAGGTTGGTTTCTCTCGTATAAAATCGGCCTAGATTCTGGTATTACAAGATTCCGGAATTCCGGTATTCACACCCTAGGCGGGACGAAGCTCGGCCCGTAAGCTATGCAATAAGTCATCGAAGCTGTCAAGATAAGAATGAGTGAATGCACCGGCCGCTACCGGTGTTACGCGTGCGCCTACACTCCCGCGCACACATCCAACACACAATTCCACTTATAAAAACCCAAACCACAATTACAACTTTAAATCCTAAAGCTACCGCTCCAAAGTCGCATTTCGAACGAGCAATCTCATCCTCAATATCCATTATCGAACGAACGCAATTACGGTGCTAGCTCTAAGCGATTATCTTCTTGAATCGACTCTAAAATTAGGTATAATAATGATTATCGTTGTTTTTAAAAATATGACCGACATGATTTGACATCCGGAACTGGTCATATTTTTATTGGTTTAAGAGTGTAATTACTTTAATAAGCACCCCGAGGTGTAGTTATAAAGGAAATGTGTACAATTTCGTCGTCGTATCCGTTGCGTAGAGGTTTAGCTGTTGATTTTCCGCTTTATAAATACGTTGCGCGTTTCTCGGAATGAGCCGAGCCTGTTCGTGTATGAAAAAATTAATATGGTCCTCATTCCCGCGCTATTTGTCAGTTTTAATTGGGTTAATTGTCGGGAAGATCTGTTCGTGGAATCTCCCATCCCACATAATATATGGCCAGCTAGCTATATGTATGTGTATGTAGGTAGGTAACGTACGTGTTTTCCATTCATGACTGTGAGATACGATGATGATACGTTGTTTCATTTACGCGTCAGAATTACGCATTGTTTTCGTTCGTTATATTGTAAACAGATGTTCCGGATATACTCGTACTACGATGTTCGTAGCGTTCACGAGCACATTGTATTTTGAGGAAACAACCAATGTAATAAATGCTAGTTTAAACTTTTTAACAGCGGACTTCAATGAATTTGTAAGGCAATACTAAAAGGGAACCAGCAAATGTCTCTTAAATGGCCACTCGTGACGGTTGTCACGACATAGGGTTTCATGTTAAACAACCACCCATTCAAGCGAAGCTGCTTATACAGTCGTGATTATCGCAAACTCCCATTGAAGAACCTACTTTGGCAAACATTGCCTGAATAAGGCAAAGGTTTGCATTTTTGACGACAATATTAATGTGATGAAACGAAGTGCAGAAACGAAAAAGTCCGTGCAATCAAAAGTAATCGACTCACAGGGCAATCTGACTGCCAATTTGTTGTTACAATCGATTCTGAGCCAGCAAATCACGTTGCAATTTGTTGGCTCGACAAAAAATTCAGTCAGACTGCACCGTGAGTATCCAATTTTAATCTTGGTGCTTCAACTCGCGCAGCAATCAAAAACACGAACTCACCCCAGTCTGATATAAAATCTTCAAACCGCTTTTTGGCGGCAAAGTTGTCCTTCTATGCGGCAGAAGCGGTAGCTTATCCGGTCTCCTTATGTGGATCTCTCCTGACGGCCTGAACGCTTCCAGGGGCGTTCTGATCACTGCCCGGACCCCGCTGAACACCCACGCCAATAGAATGAAAGCGAGAACTTGCATACTGGCCACTTGTGCACAAATTTTCAAATTTGGAAGTTCGATATTCGAATAGTTCGCGTGTGTTCGTGTCGCGAGCCGCGTGTCGCGTCGTCTCGTCGGGCAAGATCAGACTGGCAGCGAGCGAGGCGAGTCAGGTACGTCTTTGCCTACGCCCGGTATAACCACCTTCGGCTTGGATCGAGTCGAGTTGATGCTTTGGAGGCTTTCGGCACTTTCGGTCCGGATGGGCGTTAACGAACTTTTAGAGCGGTGAGCGTTCGACATCCCTTCGACACTAACGCATTTTTTTTAAATACCAAAATAACATTTTTTGGTAGTCTTCATCCATATGCTGAGCCCGTGATTTCTTTTCCCATAGTAAGTTTAATTTCCACATCGTCACAGGTAACTTGTGATCAAAAGCTGTAAGGATAAAAAAATATGTAACTATAAACCGTTATGTGTCACTCCGAAGTGTAACTATAACGAATATAAGTAAGCATTGGCACTGTAGCATAACATTACTTAAAATACACTGGAAGTTAAAGCTTAAACAATTTTAATACCTTCAATATTTTTTTGTACATTAAAGTATTTTATATCTGTCTATATATATCAATGATTGTACCAATTTCATCGTTTCGGCGTGGTTTAGTAATTAAGGTTTACCAGGTTACTACCCAAAATGCAATCTTTCTAAATAAAGGAATACCAAGTTAAATATCGTTATATTTTTTTGTAACTGACAACTGTTTCTTCGTCAGCCTTGTCTTGTCTTGCGAGGATCAAGACTGTTTTAGCGCAGCGGGTTGATTTCCTACCGACGATGTTTTTTTACAAAATCTTGTTGCTCAGTTGTAAGGCTACGTCTACATTTAATTTATTTAAATAACAAAATAAAAAACGAAAGCTGCTTCAAAAATAAGGAAAAACATTTACTACTTTAAAAAAGTATATGTTATGAAAGATGTATGTATGTATTTCGCATATTCTTTCAAACTAATTAAGTTTATATTTTAAACATGTTTATACAGTAGGTACAAAATAAACAGACAATAAAAATTACACAAACGAGCTTAAATTTCAAAAACTAACGACTACTATTTGTTTTTAAGAAAAAAATATTTACTAATTTAAACGTTTAAAATACAGTAATTAAAGTCGTAGTAACATGCAGGTTTCTAGTGCTACAGATAATAATATAATATATCCATATTCCATATTATGGATGAAGAAGGGCTTTCATTTCACAGCCATATAAAACGTAGTGGGGGAGATGCTGTCTTATTAAATTCTCTATAGCAACATCCTGTCAACCCTATCCTGTCACATTCAGAAGTCAGGATCCACTATACGAACAAGTTTCCATCAATGAAGTCAACTAAGCCCACTCAATAAGATAACAAAGCCATTGTCGTCGGAATTAAACAGTCAACAGTAGCATAATGCAGGGGGTACCCTGTTCCCCTAATCCCCACTTCACTGACAACGTTCATGCTTACACTCAATTGTTTTAAAAACACCATTCAAGCGTTCGCAGAACAGGATTTCCAAATCAAAAGAAATAAAATTCCATTGTCAGTGTAACGCGAGCTTTATATCTGCCGTCTCTCTTGCTCCCATTCTTTAGCCAAGGTATGAATGAACAGTTTCTTATGAATGGACTGGTCGCTATAGTACTATACATACCTGCGGATTGTAGGTATATCTGTAGCTGTTTATGTAGAATTATGTGTTGTATCTATAGGTATTATGTACATTGGAGGCCACGTCACAGATGAGTCGATAGTAACTGCGTGGCACGTGGTCAATCGTCTTTTTTATTCTGTAAGCGTAATAAATGTTCCGCCGCGGCCGTGGCCCGTGACTCGTTGGCTTTTAAAAAAATATTTACATTCTATATATGAGCGTTAGAGAAGCTGATTTGTGTTTACTATGTCGAAGTTTTTTGGAACAGCGGTGAACCAGTGGTAGTGCAATCTGTAGGTCGTGTACAACGACTTGCAATCTGTAGGTCGTGGGTTTAAATCCTGTAATGAGCTTAAACTTTCGGTGAAAAGAAACATCATGATGAAAACATAGGACGTTCTTTACGTAATACTCGCCTCTCTAGATACCATATCTGTCGCCAAGCACCTATCGGTGTGTTCCAGCAGCCTTACTTGAGAGGCAGTTCCCAGTCAATGCGGAGTGTGGACCTTCGACTACATTATAAATTATTATATTGAATGCTATACTTTGCGTATGTTGTTCTAGGGTGCCATGAAAAAAATGTGTAATCATGCCGCGAACTAAAAAGTTAAAAGTTTGTTTGAGAATACAGTTGAGTGTGCATGTTTGTTACTTCTTCACGCTAAAACGGATTAAAGGATTTGAGTGAAATTCGAAACTGAGACAGCTTCTACTATGCAATAACACAGAGTTTTTATGCGGGAAAAAGTTTCTTGCGAAATATTGGAAAACTGCAGGTTTAACCGCGGGGCGTAGCTAGTCAAAAATAATGTATACCTTGTATATAGCAAAAAAACTTACACGTGTACATTCCAAACCAATTTTCTTATACTTATCCTTGAATAATGTTTGTATAGAAACTAAGATCAATCCGAAAATTGGGGCTAATTACAACCATTTTTTTCTGTAGCTACACGGAAGAATTAACAAAAATAAACATATTGGTCTCTATGATATATATATATATAGCATCCTTTAAGGAAAAAATACATATATGTACTTTCTACTTTTACTATCTTCGAGCGTCCTCAGAATCATAATTACCTAAAATTACAGTTAATCTAAGCACAGCCATAACGTAATTCGAAACCAATACTTCCCGGGTGTTACCACCAAAACCCACAAAAATACCGAAATCATTTATCACCTTTTTATAACGCACATAAGCTACTTTTCCATCGGCCATCAAGTGGCAATAAAAATCCTCTTTAAGCCAGAACCTTTTTACGGAACCAGTTCATATTAACATATATAAAAAAAATTTATAGCCGCGCGAAGTCACGTTTTTAAGGATATCGCTGAGCGTACCTGGACAGGCCTGTATGCAGGAGGTTGGTTTTGAAGGTGCAACACTCCCAAACACTAATTCTTGATACTAAAAAAAATATATCTCGCGCGGACTGCAAATCATCTCGATAAAAAGTATCCTATGTCCTACCCCAGTGTTCAAACTGTCTTTCTACCAAATTTCATTGAGATCGAATCAGTGGGTCAGGCGTGAAAAGGTAACAAACCAAAAAAAAAAGTTAGACGGAGTTACTTTCGCATTTACATATAATGTTTTTAAATAAAATTGTTAGAATGGAATATGGAGAATAATTAAATACAGTTCTGAATGCAGATAAAATCAATATACATATTTGAAGGTAGGTATATAGCATAAAAAACAACACACTTGCTCATTTTGAAAACCATACTTGCTCATTTCGTAAACGTCAAAGTTTAATACTGCAAAACGTAACTTGAAAACTTTCAAAATAGAATGTAACGATTTGAAATAACCCGTACTACCGACTTTACACCGAGAAAAAAAGACCTTCCGACATACAGAAAGAACTTCCTTCCCTTTTGACTCAGAAGGAAACCCAAGGTTACAATTTGGAAGGTATCGGTTTTGGAACATAAGTAAGAAAGTCAGGAATTTTTTCTCAGTGTCGTTACTCCCAAGTTTCCGCAAGGCGCGCTAAAAGAAAAAATGTGCAGAAAAAACAGGAAATCTTTTCTAGTTTTCGTAAACTATCAAAGCTTGCACTAGGGGTACTGGTTACGTGCCTGTCCCTGGATGTTCCCGGCAGTAAACAAGGGAGATAAGAATGAAGTGCTCGGTAAGTGTCTGCATTGTGGCCGGTAGTGCCTTGTGCCCTAGACAATGGGGGTCTAAGAACACACTTGAGATATTCGAGTGGTCAGCTCTTTTTTGCAGTGTTAAAGTAAAGGTGCGAGGCGGTAACAGATTGGTACGGATTTTATTATAATTTTTTGTTATATTAAGCTAACTATAATAAAAATAAACCTTTTTTAAATTGATTTATAAAACATATTGTGAAAAAAATCTATCGTCGGCTAGCTAACAACACTACGCAAGTCAAATTTTGTAATTTTTCAGGAAAGACATTGGTGTCGATTTGGTTTTGCATTCTCTAAAACTAAACTAAGTTTAACAGGTCTAATAGTATTCCTGTCTTTTTCTTACTACTGAAGTAAAAAAAGGACAGCATTACTTTTGGATCTGTCAACTTAGTTTAGTTTTAGAGAATGCAAAACCGAATCGATACCTTTATCACAAAATTTTGACTGGTGCGGTGTTGTTTGCTAGCCGACGCTATGTCGGGGTGGCATGGATATAGATATCCAAAACCCAAGAATAAACATTTAAAAAAAGTCGCTAAATAACATCCAAGGCATACTTGAAAATAATAGTTCGAAGTCTTGTATTTTTTTTATATACGTACTGATCATATTATGTGACAATTCCTTGTTGTTTAAATGAAAGGAGCAACACGGTTGAAACTACTAAAAAGAGTCACTGATTTATTTCGATGTTTAAGACATTTTTGTTTTCAATTGTTTTACTGTCAAAGTAGTTACCATCTGCTTTATACGAGTAGATTATAGCTGTTCCCCGCGTGGTCTACAGCTTTATGCATGCCAAGTCTCAGCCCGATCGGTTTAAAATTGACAAAATTTTATACAAATTTGCAACCCCTATTTTATCCCCTTTGGGGTAGAATTAATCAAAATCCTTTCTTAGCGGATGCCTACGTCATAACATCTACCTCCATGCCAAATTTCAGCCCGATCCGTCCAGTGGTTTGGGCTGTGCGTTGATAGATCACTATGTAAGTCAGTCACCTTTGAGTATATGTATTTAGATACTGTGTCTTTCGATTAAATTAATCTTGAAGTTTTTCATGGCATTGTTTTTGACGTGACAACGTCTTATAATTCGATAGAGCCGGCTGCACGCACGAAAAAACATGACTCATGCGGCGTTACTTCGCTCTGCGGCGTTACCTCGCTCTGCGGCGTTACCTGGCTCTGAGGCGTTCCATGTAAGGCTTGAAGTGCAAGCGAGAGCGCGGAACGAGCGACAAAGAAGCACAATCGGCCAATCGACGTTGTCACGTTCAACTATCGTCAGTAAACCGACTTTACAGACAACCAATTTTTTAGTTATTTCTCCACTACCAACGGTCATCTCTAATGTTACAAAGTTTTTTTTTAAAACAATCCGTAAACCCGATCGTTCTTCCGGAAGCTGCATCACTATTCCAAAGTGTAAAAGGGACGCATTCATTGGCACGCGCACTCAAAAGCCTTTGTTACTCCAGAATGTTTCCTCGTTGTAAAGGGAGCGTTTTGTTTCTTACTTAGAAGTGGTGTGAGAAATCCGGTTAGGGCGTTTTTTTAACACAAGGATGTTCCTTAGTTAACGTACTTAGCGTGATAGCTTTTTTTTGTATGCGTTCGGAATTGCAGATTTTGCGTTTCGTTTTAAGGTTTTTGTGGATAATTTTACAAACAACACTTAAACGAGTCATCTTCAAAGCGTAAATCATGTTTTTATGATTGTGGAAATGAAGCATGCCATGCTTACCTTCATTTTTATAAAAGATTCATTAGTACTGACATCGGCGTAGCGTGGCGCCACCTTCGACGACATCGTCACAACATCACGTGACAAAAGTTAACCTGTAAGATGTTTCTTCCCTGTTCTTTTGCCGGCGTAAGGAGGTTGGAACAGGCGTAGCTAGTTTTAAGTTGACGTTTTAAAGTGATCACAATGTATCCTATTGCATAAAAGTTATTTGAATTTTGAATTTTTGTTTAATAAACAAATGTGTATCGTATAAGTCTTTAGTAATTTTAAAGTGTTCAAAATTTGAAAGCAGGTATAGTAGGTAGATACTAGGTAAGCGTATATAATCACAGCATTTGTCAATTTGGTAAGCGTGACTACTTACCTAATTCGAAGGTACCTAGGTACTTCATGCCCGAACAATAACCATCTAGCGGAAGTACGGAAAAACAAAACAATGTTTAGTAAAAACTGAAGTTCATTTACGTTGAGGGTGTCAGCAAGGGAAGGGGGCAGCTCCCCCTCTTGAGACTATATTTTTGTCAAATGCTAAATTATTCCTGTACAATGCCATATGAAACTCACTGAGTAATATGTTTCAATTTTTTTTTTGTACTATATGCGTGTTTTTTGGTTTCGTAGTAAACGATTTAAACTTTGTATATACATATTTTACTTTGTCTATATCATTTTGTCCCCCCGATGCCTGGCCCTTTGTTGGCGACGCCCTCGATTTACACGCCTCTGCTCTGTCAATCTTTCAAAAACAAACCAACGTTTATTGCCTTATTTAAATTTCAAAAGCGAGGACGACGTCAATCACGATCCTTATCCTAATCACGGAAACTTAATCTTGGTATCGTGCAAATAAAAATTAACACAGGGCCTGTCATCCCTATCTTGATGGACGGAACACGAAAATGATACCCACTTTAATTACTTGATACAAACTGTATCGTACTTATTTGTTTAGCTACAACTCTACAAAACACGCTTGAAACTCACGAAGTTTTAATAGCTGAAAACACGCAGTTCAAAAACGGAAGTGGAACAAACAAGGTTTCCTTTAGGTATAGATAAAAAAAACTTTTAACGATAACTTTGCACATTAAAATATTACTATTTATATGAAAATCAATCGACGTGCGCTAACTCGCAAAAACTCATTTGAATATTTCGGTTTTGTTTTGTTCGCCTGGCATGGCTAAGTAAAATAGAAAACTAGCAAAAACTCTAAGCAAAGCATCTACCGGCGTGTTCCAGCAGCTTCACCAGCCAGTTTCCAATCCAAACGTAGCATGCATGGCTCCAACTTCGACTATATACCTAGTCACTTAACATCTCGAGGTTAATGGTCCAACTCTAAAATAAATGAATACTATACTATTTATCATACCGTATTAATATCTTAGCTAGGTTCACATCGTATAAAATGCCTTTATAAAGAAACTTGGTCCGCTAACATTAACACAGTTATGCAATTTGTTTACCTACCCACATGGGGTAGTAAAATGGCAGTAGTAGATTCGATTCTCGGCCCACTGCAAGCCCACTGTAACCACTTATATGGTTTGGTAAATAAATATCATATGAGTTTACACAAGATATTGGCAGAATACCTCTTTGATTCAAGATTGCGCAGCTAGTTTCGAAACTTGTCAGCGTTTTATTCTTACAACATCGATTTGAGGAGCATAGTTTTTTTCTCTCTAAATTTGAAGTTCAGAGAAATTTTTGTGTGAAATGTCTATTGTCATCTTCATTCTTCAGGGACTCAGGCTTTCTCGATAAGCAGGCTCTGTGCAATTTGGAAAAAATGAAGTCAATTAAAACCACTGCTTTACTTATAGATAATTAATTAATTACCATTAATCAGTGTCTCTTGTCTGAGTCAGCCATCCCGACAGTGGGGATTTATTGAGTCAGGGTGACCTATAGTATACGAATCATTTGACTTTTAAGGTGAGACAATTGGTAATAAATTAAAGTTAATTAACGTAAAAAACACATATTTTACGAGGTTTCCCTGTACTCCCTGTAAAAAACGCTAAAAAGGCTATTTGTTATTCTAATCTGAATCTATTATTTTACGTAAAAATGTATGTCATATAGACCTAGACTAACTCATCTGATTGCAAAAAAACTTAGTTGTTGTGAACCTCTGTGAAGATACCTGACAAAAATAAATGATGAAACCAGAAAAGAAAATGAAAAAGAGGCATTGCAATCATAGACGTACGTATACCTATGTACGTGAATGATTGCAAAGCATATCGGGCATAGCTAGTTAAATATAAAATGTCACTTCCTTTTACAATAAATTCATTACCAACTATAATGACACCAGCTGTTCATTCATTAACCCGCCTACGAAGCTCCCTGCTCCGATTAACTATATTTAGAGGCCGCGTATAAGGCTGTGCCGCGATTAAATGTAATCAAATATGCACATATTGTGAGTTATTCCATGTTTACTTGAGCGTGACTCAGATATTACGTTCACAAGGACTTCTCCTTAAATGTTAAAGACATTATACTGACTACTACCTGATTTGGGTAGCCATAGCTTCCTGACATTTTCCCTTTCAAAAACAACTGGCAGTACATAGGTAAATAAAAACCTTTTGCAGTAACGGCGGGCGAGCGCAGGCCTTAGGTAGGTTTTTTTTATATATCACGGGTTGCTTTTGATTGCAATTCAGTCACCCAATCTCGAAGGCGGCATGTAAACCCTATGCCTAATTGGCTCTCAAGTGAGGCTGCCGGAACACTGATAGGTGCTCGGAACCTGAATGCTCGACAGAGATGTTCCCTGTAAATGCAATTTGGATTTCCGCAGACGCTTTTTGTTTCTTTACATAGTTTTTCCCATGGACAGTGGGAAGTGAGTCGGGGACGGCGGCACCAGATGCCGCTAAGAGCTTGTTTCCTGCGCTACACCTGTCGCTGGCATCGGTAGGCGGCTAGGGATGTTAGCAAGTTGAACATCTCGATGTTTGAACGTATGAGCGTAGTTAAATTAATTAATTTATATTATATACCTACTTGCTGTTCCCCGCGGTTTCACTACAGACAGTTTATACCGCATCTGTGGCTTCCGAATCGTCTTACTTAGCTATGAACGCAAATGTTTTTCACACTCTCAAACCGCGGGTGGTTTATATAGTAGCTATACTTATACTAGCTGTTCCCCGTGGTTTCAACCGCGCGTGGGCTACAGTTTATCGCGATAAAAAGTAGCCTATGTCCTTTCTCAGGCTCTAGACTATCTCTGTACCAAATTTCATTTAAATCGGTTCTGTAGTTTAAGCGTGAAAGCGAGACAGACAGACAGAGTTACTTTCGCATTTATAATATTAGTAGGGAAGTAGGGATATAGGTTATGTGTCTATACTCGAATCATCATCATCACTTATCGTACTTATATTTTCTTCAAGCACAACCAACTGCACCATAGCTGCAGCTAAGAATCTAAGCCTGCAAAACGGAACCTTTTTACCAGAACGCCGTCGGATACAAGCATCCCGTAAATCGGAAACCGGCTCGCAATTTGTCACAAGTAAAAACCAGCTGGTCCGCTCATTACATCCACCGGCATAACATTTGTGAGCTTCCTGCGCCGCCGCTGACTTCCCGTCACGATAGCGCATAACACAAGAACAGATTAAATTCGATCGCCTCTGAGGATATTAGTTCATAACACCGCCTGGCCCTTTCCGTTTCGTACGTGGGTTTCGAAGTTGTTTGGACGTGAAACAGTCGTCGCATCGTATGGCACCAACTGCAGTGAAAACCTAGTTGTGTACATCAATGTGTCTTGTAAACAATCTTCTATTATATCTATACTAGTTGCGCATCGCAGTTTCGCCCGCGTCTTCCCGCTATCCCACAGGAACCTTTTTCCGGGATATAAAGTAGTATATGTGTTAATGCAGGGTGTAAGCTATCTCCATTCCAAATTTCATTCAGATCCGTTCTGTAGTTTTTGCGTGAAAGAGTAATCAAAGGGTGAAGCTAATGAGACGCGGGCTTTTAATTACACCTATGGTTCCGTTATTATGTCTCAAGTTGCGATTATTCACTTTTTCTATGACGAACTTGAATGTGCGCGGCGACACGTACTTGCCGGTACTAATGACTCGATGATTGTGTAAATAGCAACTGATTGCGATTGCTTAAGTTAATCATTTAATGCAATAGGGAGCTTCCAAACTAAACAAATTGCTATCATGCAGTTGCCTTGCACTTGTCGAAACATCGGCCAATCTGCTCATCAATTAATTTCCTCACAATATGTATTGTACCACGATTTTTAAAGATATACTATAAGTACTTCATCATCATCACCCTATTATGTTGTCACTGCTATGGAACAGGCCTTCTCTCCGAGAGAGAGAGTGTGGGCTATAAAATATCTAATACCGCGCTGCCTCAGTGCGGGTTGGTAGATGTCGCATGCTCTTGAATGTTGTGCCTCTTAGACATGCTTGTTTCCTCATGAAAAAGAAAACATACTGCTAGTGAAAGAAAACATTATTTCACTGTTATGAGCGATGGAAAATTCGCACATACATTTTAAGTCCGGACTAATATGATTAAAGTTTTGGCTGCTGCTGTTCACTCCTGCTAAGTATATTATCTGAAGACATCATCTATCTTTATTTTTCATATTATTTCAGATAGTATTTTCATGATTAACCCAAACAGATGCAATAGTCGTGTAGAATCTAACTGACTGCTTATTGAAAGTTAAGTAATAACGTTGTCGGCGGATGCCTGTCGCTGTTATCACCTCACGGGAAGCGATCCAGTATTTATTGCAGCGCCTGTCGCGAGTGTCTCCTGCCCTTTAATCAATGCGAACGGGCAATTTAGAGATCAGCGATTGCAAAAACTTGCAACGGGATGGGTGAGCTGATTTTACGTGATAGGTCCGCTTGGACCGCTCCTATGTAGAATGTAGGACCTTATTATTACGTAATTACGTGTACTACTGTGCTGTATAAGCTATCTCCATTCCAAATTTCATCAAAATCAGTTTAGTAGTTACGGTGATACGTGGTAACAAACATTCACACACACACAAACTTTCGCATTTCTAATATACCTAAGTAGGATTTTAGTCGGCCAAAGCCACATGCCTAAATAATTCCAATTATACAAGAAATAACACAACAAAATAAAGTTAGAATAGTTAGTCTATTCATCCAAGATGGTTGTACAAAACGTTTTGAAATGGTTAAATACATTATTTTGTTTGGTGGTTTTATTTAGTGCTCGTCTGGTTGACTGCCAGCTTTTTCCGACAGCATCACTTGAGAGCAGTAAAATCTATCTTTAAGATACATACAGACATACATACATATAATATGACCCTGTAGCTATTCTATTCTGTGCTTTCTATGATATTTACTTATTAAAGAAATTCAACAGAACCGTCATTGAATTATAAGTACCTAAGGTACCAAAAGTTTATAGCGATGATGGCTCAGTGGTAGTGACGTCGGCTTGCGATCCGTAGGACGTGGGCTCGAATCCTACAATGAGTTTGAGCTTTCGGTGAAGGAAAACATCGTGATGAAACCATAGCTTGGTGGTAGGGTATTTTTTAGTACTCGTCTGGCTAGCTACCATTCTTGTTAAGAATCTGTCGCCAAGCACCTATCGGTGTGTTCCGGCAGCCTCACTTGAGGTGTAGTGAGTCGCCATCTTCGACTATATCGTCACTTAACATCAGGTGACTTGTGGTCAAACGCTACCCTGTAAATAGTAAAATAAATAGTTAATAATTATTACAATTACAGCCGATTTACCAGCGATGCTTACGGAAAAGATGTCTTGTAGTGATACCGCCATGGATTACTAATAAGTTAGTATTAAATTAATTGTATGTGTATTAAATTACGAGCGGTTTGCTCGAGGAACTGAATGGAACGTGTGGTGGTTGAGTACGGTCAGCAAAAAATCACTGAATTCCCCAATTTCTCCTAGCATCATGCACACCAAGATTGCTGTTCTGGTGCACATTTCACAAATTATTATATTGAAGCTGCATCCAAGATTAAACCGGGGGTTTTCGTAAAAAAATTAAATTATAATTAAATTAAATTAATTATAAATTATACCTCTACATAACACTACACAATTTTTTTAATATACGTTCCAAGTTTTTTGTTTCGAAGACTTAGCGTTTAGTCTTTTATCTATTAGCCAGTAAGTCAGTCGGTCAGTCCATCGCGGTACTGTTTTATTGAAAAGTGAGAAAACTTATTTGCTGACTGTACCCTAAACTAGCGTGGGAATACAGTAAATCACGTAAAGAGCACGTCAAAAACGTACGTGCGTAAGTAAACCAATCACGTTTAACTGCACATGTTTTGCACCTTATTGCGTTAAGTTATAAGGACTATAATTGTAAAAGGGGATAGAGTAAAATGATGTGTAGTGAAGTTTGTGTCATATGTTTCGAATGTCTGCAACTCGGCATACTGTTTGCATGATAATGTATGGTGTCGATTTCTGGTCTTCCTTGGCATTTTGTATCTAGTTGTATCTACTATTATTCTTGGGTATCAGTTTTTAATCAAGTTTTCATGTTGTTTTATAACCGGGGAAAGAAGAGTATGTAGTTTTCTTGCTCACACGGTAAAAAGTTAAGAAAATCGCTAAAAATAATCGAGGCAGCATTTTCAAAAAATAGCCTAAAAAAGCTATCGGGATATTATACTTCTTTACATGTCGATGGTAGATACTACCAACGAATTGGTAACAAGTTTTTGTTATCAAAATCCTAAAAAGGGGGTAGGTAGGTACTTAACAAAGTTTTTAATACATACCTAATTATTTTTTTGCACATATGTATTACTTGTGTAGACTACCTATTTCTTAGATTTTTCTCAATCTTAATTCCAGATAAAAATGGCTGTTATCAACCCCAATTTTCGGCTTGATCTCTGAGTCGACCTCTCAAGAACGCCTCCCAAACTGCGCTACGAGCGCTTCAGTCCAAGAGTACTACCATGGTCCATGCAATGTGAAGTACTACGCATTCCCTACGCATATATACGGTTATGTTGTAGTATAATAACCGCCGGAGCCGCGGTGCACGCACCGTTGCGTCCCATATCTCTATCCGTTACTAACGGAGAGCTTCCGAGGACATCCGTCTCTAAACGAGACGAGGAAAGTGGCGGCTATTTATATACCTTACACGGAGCGGGACATTCAATGCCGAGTACATTCAAATTTCAAATATGTATATGTATTAAAGCCATCTTTATCTACCATAATGTATTCATGTGTGTGTGTTCTTTACGCTATTACATTCTTATCGTCCACATTACCCCCTTCTTTTTAACTTAATTAGAGCATAACCTTTGCTCTCTCTCTCTCTCTCTCGATGTTGTCCCCAATGTTACCCCTTTTCACCCGTCATCTCTATGACGTCTCGCAATGACACCTCGGGAACTTGTCAAAACACTGATAAACGAAAGATTGCATTTCTAACATAATTATGTAAACTGGTAAAGTAGCCGAAATTTTGCTAACCTTAATCATAAGGACCTTAAAGTTATTTTTTGTTTATTTATTTATTAAGAAACTCAACAGCGTAATACAATTATATTGCTTATAGAATACTTAACTTTGTAAGGCCAATTAATAACATTGTAAGGCCAATTAACTGTTAAAATTGATACTATTTTATGATTACCATTTAACTGGAGAAGAAGTGTTTTAATATTTCACTATCTTTCAAAATCTACTATGTTTACCTAATCTCGAAGGACGAAGCAAGGAGGTACAATTAGAGATTAAACGAACTTACCTGAAGTGAAGTTCTATCCCAATTGTACGAGTTGCTTCGTCCGAAGAGATTAGGTCCCTCCCTGCCCTTAGCCCCCCATAATAAGTGAAATATTAAGGTTCCAGGCTTTCAACTAAATGAGTGACACTGACAACCAGAGCGGAGAAACGACTATACCAACCTACAAGGAAAAAAAAACTGCAGATTCTCTGCTTTCAACTAAGTGGTAGAAAGGCGATACCTACACGTATTACTAAATCAATAAATCATTTATTACTGCAATATTAACAATTTTGTAATGAGATTAGTGGGCGTGGAAAAAAAAAATTATGTAAACTAACTAGCTGATGTGACCCGTGGTTTCACCAGTAAGTAAGTAGTAAGGTGTCGATTCGGTTTTGCATTCTCTAAAACGAAACTAAGTTTGACAGGTCTAACAGTAATGCTGTCCTTTTTTTACTTTAGTGGTTAGAAAAAGACAGCAATACTATTAGACCTGTCAAACTTAGTCTATTTATAAAGAATGCAAAACCGAATCGACACCAATATCCTACAAAAATCGCATTACAAAAAGCACGTTAATTTTCCGAGATATTTTTTCCAACTGTCATCCTTAAAAGCCTTACTCGATTTGCCTTCACCGCGTTGAGCGATAGCAAATCTGCACTCATGAGGTTTGATTCGAAGTCGGTATCAGCTCTAAACATTAGAGGCCAGCATGGTTTTAAAATAAATGTACGTAATGTTATATTATTACATCAAACATTCTACATACCATAGAGCGTGTAATCAACGGAATGTCAGAAAATAGGCATTCACACACCGCAGCAGCCAAAAAAATACTTTCTCATAGTTGGCACTATCCGCCGCCTACCGTTCATAAAGTATAATTATATTTACTGAATGAAACCACAGGAAATGGCTGTGGGCTTCCCAAGGCGAACACGCGGAACCTTCAAATTATGTAACACGTAGGAGGGTTTGTTGGATGGTAAATAGCATAGCTTTGAAATCTTCATTAGGTAGGCGTCGGCTGTATTTTCGTAGGTCGCAGGTTCCCATCGTTCTAAGACGTTATTGAAACAATGAAACCTGATGATAGGAAAGTCGATAATTGTATCACACTAATTAAAATGCGAAAGCTTGTGAGTGAGTGAGTGAGTGACATTGGGAATTGAGATAGCTAGATACTATGTACAATACTGTTCCCCGCAGTTTCACCCACGTGGGCTACAGTTTATTGTGATAAAAAGTAGCATATGTCCTTTCTCAGGCTTTAGACTATCTCAGTACCAAATTTCATTTAAATCGGTTCAGTAGTTTAGGCGTACAAGCCTGACAGAAAGACAGAGTTACTTTTGTATTTATAATATTAGTAGGGATTGGTAATGGAGATAGCTAGATTAACCAATTAACTTTTTTTTGCTCCTGAAAAAAATCCCTGCGGGATAGTGCGAAGTCCAATGTTATTGTGTAATATTATGTATATTCAGAAGATAATTTTTGTTCGACAAATATGCCCATAGATTAAACTTATCTGTGATTATACCATTAATCTATATAAATGGTGGTCAATATCTAGTTCGTTGAATCGTTATAAGCAGTTATGCCACATTTTTGTCCATGTCTTTAATTAAAATAACACACAAAAAGTAATTTGCATCTGTTTAATACGCTTTATCTATACTATTAAAATCAGCAATTAATTTAAATATAACCATCGTATAATATAATTATTACCTACCGTAATCTACGTATATGGGAACATTATGCTATTAGATCATAATTTATATAGTCAATTAATATTTCGGCATCGCATATATATATATATATATAAGTTTTCGTCGGTACCGTGTTAAGTTTATGGCAATTAAGTAACAAATTGTGCGTTTCCGTTACAAATTGATATTATTTTTTCGTAAACATTCTTGGCGTGTTGAGAGTTCAAATATGTACACAAAAAGCTTTGACGCGTCGGACCTCCACTGCACGCGCTGCTAGTCTATTTTAACCGAGCTTTAGGGTGGACTTACACCACGAAAGTCCAAACAGTATACATTTTTGAAAAATTCGCTAAAAATTGAAACAAATGTGTCGCAATATTATCACCTATATATTTCACTCGAAACCCTCAAACTACGATTGTTAACAGAAGCCACCTTTGGCAGTGCTAGAAAATGTGTATTTTTTAACTAAATGAAGAGACGAGCATGTCGCTAGCCTGGGGGTAAGCGTCACGCTTGCCCCATTACATTTCAAGGTCATTAAGAATTTTGAACTTCAACAACCTGCGAGGCAATGCACTGCGCTCATCGCCCTGAGAATATAATCAATCCCTGTAAATTCACTGAATATATTGGCGCTCAATCTTAAACACAGCATCTTATGTTTGCATACATACTGCTCGACGTTTGAATAACTGACTAAGGTTTGATACTTCTTCAGGCGGAAAATATTGAAGTATTTCTTCTCTGTAATTTAGCTAAACGAAGCCCTACAAATCAAATCAAAAAAATATTGATTTAGTGGTATACAACATGTCTTCACTTAAAACGACAAACTTAAAACAAGCTACGTCAACCAACCAAAACAACAGGCAAGAAACCCGTGGCAGGTGATTTTTTCGGCGCAATCACATTTACAATGTTATACCTACCATTGAAAACCATTACAATACCCAGGATACTATTTCCAGTTATATCATACCGAGTTCCGTTGCTGAATCTATATAGCTCGCTCGTTTCTCTCACCGCAGCCGAACCTCTGGCCTGACAACCTAATCCACTGTACAAACAGCTCAATGTTGACATCTCCGTGCAGCGGACGTGCCGGCGCGCTGGGCCGGATACGCGCCCGTGACCGGAAGCCCCCCTTTCATCTCGGGTCTCGGAATGACCGCGACCAATCCGCTATCTATGGCAGAGAGCCAGTTTGGTACAGGCTTGGCCCAGCGACACGCACACAGGCACGTGTTCACACGGCATGCCCCGGTTTGGTAGATTATTGCTCTGTCGACATGATAAGCCACGTTGTTCTCTATGTATCATCAACAGCTGTAGGTACGTTTCCACTGCTAGGAGACTCTTGGTAGATGTTGATGTTTGTAGATGTCGCATGCCCTTGAATGTTGTGGTTCTTGGACATGCCGGTTTCCTAGCGATGGTTAACTTATTTTCATAGGTGTGAGGCCGAGAAGATTTGAACTCGGTATCGGTGCCTTGTAGGCGCACCTTTCAGCCACCACCCGAAAAATCGAATGCACAAAATTACCTAAGCTATGTGTCGACCAATCATTTAAATGTATGCCATACAATTTGTTACGAATTAGTTTCCGCGTTGATGGGCAATTACTTAGGTATAAGACCGTTAAGACGGAGACGTAAAGCCTCGTATCTAATTAGACATTCGTGCGATCTTGGATACTGCTTATCTAGATCATTCTGTAATCAATCTCTCTGCCGCAAGGAATTTTTCTAATCGACTGACCACTTGATATTTGACAAATACCAAAGAAGCGAACTTTTTTCGAAGCTTTTTTGGTTTCCTTCGCGTGTTGCGGATACCGTTTTTGCGATTTTGGAATTTTGTTCCAGTGATTGAACATCATCGGAATTATACTGGATAGCAGAATATTGCAGAGATGTAAAATAAATCTTTTTAAAACCTACTTTCCTTTCTTGGTCTTTCTAAGAAAAAGAAACAAGAAAGAGTCTTTTGATTGATTTATTTATTTAGGTCTTTGAGCTTAAACAATTTCCGCGTTTTGGAAGACTCCTTTAATTTACCTACTTACGTCTTCTCTCTTGCAGGTAAACTCTACGCAGCGCTGAGTCGGCGAGGAGGCCGAGTGGTCGGCAGCGACCTGCAGAGCGGTTCCGCGTCCTTCAAGGTGCAAGCACTCCTGCCCGTTGCTGAAAGCTTCAAGTTCGCGCTCGAACTACGAACGCATACTTCTGGACTCGCTGCACCTCAATTGCTGTTCAGTCATTGGGAGGTAAGGAACCTAAGCAAGCAGTTTTGGTTAGACTTTACGACCTCTTTATTCTGTGGTTAAGGAGTTTGTTATAGCGATCGGAAAATGAAAGTTCCTGTAAAGAGTTCCACTCCTTAGCGGTAAGCATTATGAATGTGGAAGTATAGAGCTCTTGCACAAGGGTGGAATGTTCGCGATATAGCAGTGGCGCTTTTACCTTGACGTCCGATTATGGAATGGCGATTGGCTTTAAAAAATAAAAATATCCTAAGTCCTTCTCTAGGGTTTGTGTTATCTCCACACCAAATTTGATCAAAATCCGTTTTGTACTTAGTTTTAGCGTGGAGAGAAACAAACATCCATCCATCCTTACAAACTTTCACATTTATAATATTAAGTAGGATTTACTGAATTTGAAGAGAATGGGTGAAAAGATTGATTCATCTTCATCTCTCGTCTAACATCTATTCTGTTGCACTTCCAGGTGATAGACATAGATCCGTTCTGGCAGCCACGCACTGAAGAGGAGTACCTCCACTGGGGTGAGAAGTGGGACGGCGTGAACCGAGCCAAAGCGTACATGGACTCGGTACGAGCCCGGAAGGGACTGGCCACCGACAAGCAGCTGGTTCAACACGGGGAAAAACAGAGGACGCTGTCCAAGAAAAAATAGACGATAGAAAGTAGAGCATACGATTTTTTTATACTTCTTACCAAGTAGCGTTTGACCACAAGTCATCTGATGTTAAGTAACGATGTGGTCGAAGGCTACGCTAGACCTGGACTGGGCTCTCACTCAAATGCGGCTGCCGGAACACACCGATAGGTGCTTGTCGACAGATTCTTAACTTGAGCTAGCCAGGCGAGCACTGAGCCAACCTAGAGCCCTACCACCAAACTATGGTTTCATCGCGATGTTTTTCTTCAAGCTCAAGCTCATTAGGATTCGAACCCACGACCAACGAATCGTAAGCCAACGGCGCTGCCACTGAGCCATTATTGCATAAAAGTTCATATTCATCATCTACTTGAAGTTCATCAGTGGACGCAGCTCGCTAGCGGGAGGGGTTTAAGTGAGATTCGATTCAATTAGTTTTGTGAAAGTACCTATTTTGTTACTTGAATTTTAAGAATAAGAATAAAGAGTCATAGATTTGCAACAAACTATGTATATAAAAATACAAAACTTATGTACCTAGTAACCACAAAAATTATATTGTTGCAAACCGACCTGAACTCAGCGTTGTGTAACTAGTCCTTTGACCAGCGCTGGTCTTCCGTTGAAGCCGTTTTAGGTGACATCACTGGCATGTGTGAATTTTGTACGATTTTAATCAGTCTTCATTAACTTGGGGGAAAGGAACGCAGGAAATGCCTAAAGAGCGAAATGTTTAGTCATAAACAGCACTACGTCGATGCGACGTACAAAATTTGGTCACACTATTTCAAAGTAGGAATGTAATTCCTCTAATTCAGTAATATACTCCAAGTTTAACTAGATTTGAGTACTACGTAGCGTATATTACTCCTTTTTTATGTGTTATTTATTGTTAGTATTGTAGTTTGCTTGTTTTACGTTATGTATAACATTGCTTTAATTTTGCTGTAATAACGCCCCATTTTACGGACCTCAATGAATAAATATTACAGTTTATATAATACGCCTTTCAATTGAGATAAGCAACCAACTTGAGTAACGGAACGAGGAAATTATTAACTATCTATTTATTTGACCACTATATCACCTCATGAAAGGTGATGCGGTCGAGAATGCAGCAAGCTTGTCTAGATGATACTTTGTCACTCTGAACTTGAATGCGCAGTATAATCAAAAAAGGGGTATTGTAGACTCCTGATCCGCGTAGTTTCTCATCCTTCAAATGTAAGGAATTAACATAGCTTTCATCTATTGTTTTAAAGTTGTTAAGCGCAGTTTAGAAAAAAATGTTAGGACTATTTTACTATTGGTATATTTTGAAATGAGGTAAGAGAAACAACGGTGTTCATTGAATTAACTCATCTATCTATTTATTTACAATAAACAAATCACAAGTTTAAATAAAAATTTACATAAAAACATAAAATCACGTTAACAATTCCTACGCGGTAGAAATAAATTAACAAATTTCATATCACCAGAATGCGAGCTTTGTTTAGAAGCCACAAATAACATAAATATAATTTTATTGTGTGTACTTTTCACCGAAATGCGCCGAATTACTGCGTTCATATTTTATAAGAAAAGGTATTTGAAAATATATTTCATCGTCGATCATTAAATGCAAGCGAAAAAAATTTGTATTATTCGTGTCACTTGTACATTTAGCTAACGAATAAATATATTTTCATATAATTTGAACTCTGTTACGTTTTCAAATCCGCACAAATCATTGATGTAGTATTGTGTAACAATAGTATTCAAACTATAATAATACATTACGATGCGTGACTTAAGTAGTCCAATACAATAATGGACTACTTAATTAACGAGTATCGTATAGCTCGTGTGACAAACCCGCACTCAATTCACAAACAAATAGTCCATATTTACACGGAGATGTGTGATTTAAATGCGGGTTTAGGACACACAATACTATAAAATTAAAAAGTACTATTGGTCCGATAATAGCGCACAATATTTGAATGTTGTTAATTTGTTAAAATAAACCACGGAACGATGTTAAAAATACGCTGAAAAAGGTTAGTTAGAGATTAAGGTAGGTAGTTCTTAAGATTATTACGAAAATTATCACAACCCTAACGTCAAAGTGGCGCTTGCGCTTATGCGCATACTATATGGGCAATTAGCTACTGAGCCCTATCATCAGACCACCTAAAGCGCAGGTTCTTAACCTGTTAATTTCTCACTGGTTTCACATCTATTGCAATTCAACAAATTACGTCTTAACAAAACAAATACATGAATAAACTTAAAAAGTAATAACTGTACTTAATCTAGCTATATTGTACAAACATTTATTCACTATAGCACTACTAGTTTTGGACTACATTTTATGAAAACGCCTACAAGTCGACACTGACTAAAAAAATATACATACGCGTCGACTTGAGAACCTCTCTTGTTTTCGTCTGCACTTTATTGTTACTTACTTCAATTGGTGTTAGTACATAATTATGTTTCTTTTATTATTCTTTTAAAATATGTAGAAGAAGTTAGATGTTTTGAAATTATGTGTTTTTTTACTTTAAAACTGAGGCCCGTTTGCCAACGTTTAAAATCAGCCATTTAACCAATGATCTCGAATTAATCATCCTTCCCCACGAATGTTTGTGAACTGCAGTTTTAAATTAAGGCTAGATACGTCGTTGATTTATATAAAGTGCAGACTCGTAAGGCGTTTTCACAAAACAGACCTCGACATTTTCAATTACTCTAGCGTAGTTTGTTGTCTTTGGCAAATACCATTCCGCGACTCTAGGATTAAGTAGGACGTAGTTCGAAAACAGCCATAATTTGAATTAGAATCAAAACAAAGTAAACCTTGAGCCTCAGACTTTAGAATACAATTTTAAGACCATCAATTACGTAATACGGAAAACAACCATGACTTATTGATTCAAAAAATTTGCCACTAAATATATTATTAATATAAAGATTTTAACAACGATTGAGCTACTTGACTTACACATTGAAGATAAAAGGACATTAATTTATAAAAGCATTTACTTTGTTCCAAGAAATGTAAGACCACGAAACCTAATTTGTTGCAAAGTGTTATTAAATACAACCGCTTTGGCACCGATGGTAACCTAATTACAACAAAATTAGGCCTTTTACAAATCATCAATCTTACTTTTATGATGTAGCGATGTCGGACACAAACTCGCATTGATTGATGCGCGATCTAAACAGCCCTTAGTGTGAGTTTGGTACAATTTAACGCGCTTTTATGTATGAAAAAAATTGATTCATAAACTTGCCGCAAGGCTCTACATTTCTTCAACCGAAAAGCGCGTTTACGCGGTTGTGATAAAAACGCGTCAATTTGCAGCAAAATCTCACACTAGGCTTACGGCGATTTTATGCATGACATCGAGAGTTGACTGAACTCAACCTACAACTTTACAATAATTACTGTACTAAACAATAATTCTACAGAATATAACATGATGATTACAATTGTTCGATTACAATTTACAAATTCACTAGCATTTAACTAATAGGTATATTTGGTGTAAATATAAGCACGACATTAATTTAAATGATATACATACATAATTATATTCAGTAATAACATATTTTTTTAATTATCTAATTGAAATAGGTTTTTTCTGTAAGCAAGAACCACTTAATTCATCTTTTAACCTTTCAAACGAGTTGAGTTGCCGTCCTGATTATTTTTCTTGCGACAAACTATTAACTGCAGTAGTCAATTTAAATAATGACCCTTAAATTTTGTTTATTTCCATAATAAACGTGTATGTACAAAAATTTGTGTGTAGATTTGTAACAATGCGAAAAATATTTATGCAAAATCAACTATAACAAAATAACACATCATAATAATGTAATAATAAATAAACACATAATAAAATAAATCAAAGAAATGTTACAATTTATTTACAAATCGTGACTAATTAACAAAACCAGTTCAATCCGAACATCATTTGAAAAGATATCGCATCATCAATCATTACATTCGCATATGATCTTCAAATGAATATTCCAAAATCGTCCTAAGTACTGACCAATATCAAAATAAAACTATACCCTTGAGCTTTACCGAAGACTAGAAAAATAACTTAAAGTTAACACCAACTTAACATGGTTTCGTTCACATTTACCTCTACAAAAGAATAAAAATTTACAGATTTCAACATTAGTTCTGGTTCACACGGACCAAGTAATCGACTTATACGTCTACACCAGCGGCGTAAGCATTTCAGACGAGGCAATTGTCGCTGCGTCGTGTTGTGCGACATCAGTATACCTACCTGTAAGTTTCTACTGTAACCACGTAAACGCGTCTTATAAATGATGTTAAATTAACCCATAAACTCGCCGGGTACATGTCTTCATATAAAAACGCGATAACTTGTAGCAAAAACTTGCAATAGACGTACAGACCGCATAGTCGCGCGATTAACGCAAACCGGGTTTTCACTTTCAACATTTTTATATCACGCGTGACAAAAATTGCTTCGTCTGTGACCAGCCTAAATAAATACTCGCCAGCCAAAGCTTTGATGTGTAGTCGACTACTAGGTTAGTGTAAACGTATCCGTAATTATTTTAACTAGGTAATTAATTTAATGCATGTCATATTGTACGTATTGGCAAGTAAAATGTTATTTTCGGCAAACTACATATTCCTAATGTCAAGCGAGAAATGGCTTGATCTGTTTCGGTTGAACTTTTTACGATTTCAAAAGGGAATGTTGGCTTATACTTACTTAATACTAGCACCACTGCCTGATTATTCCGTAATTTACACAAACATGGAAAACAGATGGAAATTGCAGTTTTTTCTTCGTTTAGGATAGAAAAAAAAAACTTTACACTGAGAAAAGCAATGAATATGAAATGGTACGCTAAGTTACTATTATACTAGTTCGCCCCGCGGTTTCACCCGTGGGGATACCCACAGGAACCGTGCTTGTTCTGGGACAAAAAGTAGCGTATGTCACTATCCGACTCGTAAACTATCCCTATGCGAAAATTATGTCGATATTGCGGTTTAATTGTGAAAGAAAATCCAACAAACACACTTTCGCGTTTATATAAGTGTTAGGATTAGGATACCAAAAGAAATCGCGCGCCAACAAAACATGTTACATAACAAAATAACCTACTTCAAAGCGTTCTTTAAATATGGAATACATACTATCTCTACAAATCCTTTTAAACTCTCAGAGTTCCTAAAAATACCGCGATCTTCGCTTTCTTAGAAAAACGGCGCCGTCATGGTCATAAAGCGTCCAACGACGTCACAAAAACATTGTCTATGAAAACAAGATGGCGCGCGATTTCATAAAGAGCATTGTATGACCTCGTGACCTCCAGCCATTTGCATGACGGCCGTAGCACAAACGTCATATTGCGGTCGCTATCTGACGGCACCGATTTTCTAGGAAACCAAATCCCAAATAACGCTCTGGTAATAACATCTTGTCAACTGTAGCAAACTGGAATTCTATTGTATTTTTTTCTTACATTTCAAAGTCATTTGATTTCAAGCAGTCTGATGTTAAAGAAAATAATGGGACGTTTTAAATTGTTCCTATTCATTATGAAATGTATCAATCTTCCGAATACCACTAGCCTTGTTAAACATTTAAAATAGAAAAGGTCTGGTTTTTATGGTCCTCAAACAATTCAAATTAATAGCGATAAACCAAGAAAAATATATTCTACATAGTAATGTCAAAAATGTTTTGATAAAATAAAATGAATAATAACACGCGTAGACATCGCACGTTTTTTTTATTATATGGAATGAATGGTTTATAGCCGTGTATTTGGCAACACTTCACACGCATCGCCATAGACATTGTTTTTTATTTTCTTTTTCTAGTGTCAGAAATTTAAGAGCCATTTTCTACTACTGGAATACAATATGCAATAAATAGTTCATTAACCTTTTATCATGATTTCATTAATTCTCTTCGGCCGTTAGATTTTCAAAATTACATAAAATATGTGTGCTTATAAAAATAATCATTTAAAAATCATTTTGTTAGTAATACCGTCAAAATCAGTTTCTATTTACACAAAAATAATACCTGTCCCTTTCGCTCAAGTTCTAATTTACAAATGAATAATTTTATTATTGTGGATGATGCCTTTAAGCGTTCCGTAATAAACGGAACTCTTGAATTTAAACTACATGTTCATATAAATACTACACTACTTCCATTGATTGCCACATATCTTACATTATCAATAAGCAGGCAAAAAAGTAACTTATTGAACTAGGATTAAAGTTCACTACCGTATATATGGATAAGTTCCATGTCTAATTTTTTACTTAGTATGAATTTTCTCCACCTATTTAAATCTTTGCTCAGATAATATCAGCTTTCTACACTTGCGATAAGGTACTTTTTCGCCTGCTTAGACCATACTAACGCGCGAACGCTCACCAAACACTATCATTACATTACCATATCTATATCCCCGTGATAAGGTACAATTTCGTCTGTACAAATGTTTGTATCATTGCGTTAACTGAACACGGGGTCGGCAGGAACGTTGACGTCTACGTGGCCGGCGTTGGTAGACATGTCGGTCAATATAACGCCCGATAAGGCTTCTAGAGATTGGCGGACCTGAAACAAGACAGAACAACATTATAAAATGTTAATTTCCTTACCACTTTTTAACTTGAAATATCGCGTAATTTTGAAGCTGACGTGCGACCTATTTGAATGTGAGAATCTCGAAAAGAGTCGCCATCAAAACGACAATCGTCATAATGAATAAAACTACCAATAACTGTCACGTTTCCGCTACCCCCTAGGATTTGGTACCTCGTTGTATTCTCGTTGCCAATGTGGGTCTTTTGAATAAGCACAGAGTCACACAAAAAACCATGTAGAGAGCCAAGCTTGGAGTTTCTTAGCGTGATAAAATCCGAAACGAAGAATATAGCTCTTAAAATTTTTAAGATGAAATGGCAATGGGCAAGCCACATCACTCGATGAACCGATGGGTAAGAAAGGTTCCGGAGTGCAATCATGAAGGAAGACGTTCTGTAGGTCGGGGGGCCGGCTAGGTGGACATTGTAAAGGTCGCAGGATACGACAGTTAGAAGTAGGTGAAAATTGACTTCTAAGATTTGATTACATTGTTAGTTAGTTAGTTACAAGTCAAGCTAATAAAAGTGTTTTAATTGGAGACCTTAAGAAAATTTAAATGAATTTTGCTAATAAGTATACGGGCTTTGAGCCTGTAGGAGCAAAATTGTAAGGGAGGGGGTTTTAGTCCGGAAAGTCGCCCACACCACCTGGCGAAGTCGGACATCACCAAGGGCCCGTGCTCTGTGGCGTTCAAAGGGGAAGCCTACGTTCAGGACTTTTTCCGGCTGATGATGATGATGATTCTCGTTGCATCATCTCGTAATTACCTTAGTGAGCAATATAAGGTTGGTGCTTAGAAACGAGTGCAGTTCGTTGGCCGCCCGCCCGTGGAGCCGCGAACGCCACCGCACCAGCTCCGTGTACAACTCTTCTCCTGACAGATTTAATAGATCCTCCTAGAAAACAGAATGAAAAATTATAATTTTTGGGAGGCACTGAACTCTAATGTGCAAGCATGACACTTACGAGCGACATGCTCTTCTCGTCACTCAGATACGCGAGTATTTTCGTGACTAGTTGTTCAGTTTTTTAAGTCCAACGGTGAGAAAGTGGTGAAACGCCAAAAAAAATTCTCTGCCCTTGTGCTTAGAAATAAATCTTTGATCCATCTTTTAAAGAGGTTTCCTTTCTCCAATCATCTTGTACATAAAACTAGCCATCTGTATCACTAAAGTGAAGCATAAGGCCTTCCGCACTCGAATTGTAAGCGCCATCGTCTTGTAGGTGTATCGTGAAGACGCAACGAGTACCTACGAGACCTGCAGAGTTCTAAACACGAATCTTACCGGAGGCGTATCATTTGGGCCACAGATATTGAAAAATGATTTAAACATACATGAGAGTACTTTCTACGCTTGCTTTTTACGCCAGTGCGTCAAAATGAGCATGAAAATATCCTACGCTTGGTCTGCGGACTTGTTTAAACAAGTAACAAGAGTCGTATTGCTCTCGTACTACGCGTCTTACGATACGCTTACGCTACGACGCCGTTTGTGGAGGTGGTAAGTCTACTCACCGGAGGTTGAAACCTCGTTAAGTAGAGCTTGAACGCCAGCCAGAGGGCAGTGAAAGTGAGGAATATGGCGAACGATACGAGGATAGCGTTCCAGTGCGTCGAGCGACGTACAGGCACGGCGCCGCCGGTCAGCAGCGCAGGCTGGATCACTGCTGCACCAGCTGGAAACAGGAACAAGTAACCTAGTTTTAACCCCGACGCAAAAAGAGGGGTGTCTTTCTTTGACATCGTAGATCTCAAACGACTGGACCGATTTACATGCTGGTTTTTTTTCATTTCAAAGTCAGTTTCCTTACGCTGGTTCTTAGCTATGTATGGTTAATATTCGTCCAGCAGTATAAGAGTATGAGGTATGAGCTGATAAGGCATTTTAGCTATGTTTGATGAAAATCGGTCCAAACTGTCGGGGTTTTTTTAAATTTTAATATCTTATCATCATCGTCATCAGCATCTGCCCATTACTTTATTTTTACTTCTTACTGGCTAGCGTTTGACCACAAATCACCTGAAAAGTGACGATGTGGGCCACGCTACACTTGTATTGAGAACTGGCTCTCATATGAAGCTTCCGGAACACACAGATATGTGTTTGGCGACAGATTCTTAACTTGAGGGTGGTAGCTAGCCAGGCGAGCACTTGAAAATGCCCTACCATGAAGCTATGGTTTTATCATCTGAGTATTCCAAAATATCTAATTTTCAACAAACTGCTGCGTAGTCATTCTACTAATATTATAAACGTGAGTTTGTGAGTATGTATACGTATGTTGGTTACTACTTCACGCAAAAACTACTGAACGGATTTGAGTTAAATTTGGAATGGAGATAGCTTAATACCCTGGATTAACACATAGGCTACTTTCATCCCGGAAAAAGGTTCCTGCGGGATAACGGGAAGATGCGGGTGAAACCGCGGGGCGCAACTAGTTTTAAACTTTCATGATTCCCAGCCACTTAAAGATTAAATATAGTTAATAGCCATTTTTATATCCCCAAACACCGCCAAGAGCCCATAACTCACCAGATGACGTAATGATAGCTTCGGACTCCCTTCTAGGGGCGGGTTCCGGCACGTCGAACCTGTCTCCGCCGGCTGAACTGCTATCATCTTCCGGTGAGTATTCGGAAGCGTCTATCTCCACTTCTGATGTTCGAAGATCCTTAAATAAATTAAAGGTGGTTTAATTTATTTGGATAAAGGTCAGCGTAATATGGACAGTTCATTTTATATGGAGAAAGAATACACAATATCACATCTATTTCATTTAACAGAGTGGCTGACAAGCAGTCTGATAAGGTTAAGCTGGTAAGCTATCATCGTCACCTATGGATATCTGTAACACTAGGGTCATGGGTGAACTCGAGGACTGCATTTTGTAGCACTGCGGAAAAATTTGTGGAGTGAGCTCGTTCCACTTTTAGCATGTATGCGGAAGGAGCGCATAGGTTTCGTTTCAACTTTATAACCCCTTCACTACCCCTTTGATTGAAGATCACGAGAGTTAAAAGATGATGCTACGGAATGCAATTTGCTTTTATTCATTAGACCATAATCATTTCCACATCTGAATTCAGACATTTCATACCTGTTGGCTTAGGTGGCCCATCGGGGCCTATAACCACAAAAAAGTATTTTATATCAATAAAAACAGACTGCTACATTTTTCGCATAGTTATTTACCTGTTTATTAGGTAGAACTAGTTCCGGCGCCCGCGCAGACTTCCACACGTGCGTCATGAGCTTGTAGGTGGAGTCGCGGGACAGCAGGGAACCGAACACGTGGCGCTCGTCCCGCGTGCACACGCCCACCGCATTGGGGATGATCCGCGCCACCTTCTCTTTTGTTATCCTTAGCACGGAGGTCGTTGGGATTAGTAGCTGGAAATAATGATATTTGTATGGATTAGAATAAGATGTTCAGAACATTACCGTTCTGGCCAACATGACAAACCGGGGAAAATGTTTACGACATTTTAGAATTTACAAGCTTTTTTTTTCGTTTGTTTGCCATTGAATTTTGTGTTGTGTTGTGATTCTTGGACATGCCGGTTTCCTCACAATGTTATCTTTCGCTGTTGGAAACGATGGAAATTCGCACATATAAAAGTAAATTATTACTTATTAGTCATAGGTGATGGAATTCGATTGGTGCCATCGAAAGCGCACGTGTTGTTACCGTTCGATTACCATGCACTGTTCCGCTTATATTATCCTACTAGCTGTTCCCCGCGGTTTCACCCGCGTGGGCTACAGTTTATCGCGATAAAAAGTATTATATGTCCTTCCCCAGGGTTCAAACTATCTCTGTACCAAATTTCATTTAAATCGGTTCAGTATAGTTTAGGCGTGCAAGACAGACAGAGTAACTTTCGCATTTATAATATAGAGAAGTAGAGATTTAGTAGCAACGTAACTGCTAATAAAACCTACAAAAATGTTACTGGAAATACTTCGTTTCAATTGGACGTCATTAAATTTCGCGTGTTAGGTTACAACCTCACGTTGTTGGTAAAGGGCACTAAGTAGGTGGTTCTAGCACGGTACTTAATTCTCAGGCACATGCTTTACGTAAATGGACATAATATATGACCTACCCATACAGCTGTAGTTAGGCACTTTTTCAGTTAGCCAACTTTATAGTTTTGTATTGTCATAGAATCGTTTTTTATTGAAATAGTATTTAATTATTATACGATCCTAATATCCAATTTCAGATATTTTGTTTCTCTTTTGTTGATTTGGATATTAGGAGGCATAAATAGGAGCATTTTCAGAATTGCGTACCGAATTAATAAATGAAAAGACGTGCCTGTTAGCTAGGCTCGAGGATTATAAAGCTTTCGTCAATGAAAACAAAATCAATCGAGTAAGCTTTATAGAAATGCTAATGTACAAACTCGGAATATTTGATTAACATGCGAGCTAAAAGTGTTCTGCAAATATTGAGTCCAATAGTTTTTATTTAAATTAATATCATACAGGGTTTGAGCACATATTATATCACGTGATGTTAAATGATGATGAGGTCGAAGATTGCGCTACACCTGTTTGGGGAACTGGCTCTCGAGTGAGGCTGTCACACCAATAAGTGCTTGGCGATAGATTCTTAATTGAGGATGCTGCGAGCACTAGAGAATGCCCAACGACCAAGCTATGCTTAAGTATTTTAATAACATTTAAATCGTTTGATTCATCGCGCTCTAGGTTATCGAGTTTCTGAGATATTCATGCAGGTAAGATCAGTAATGAAAGGTTCCGCGCAATGCTACGTATAGAGGCCAGTAGCAATCAAGTTATAATTTAGTTATTTGATTGGCTGAATATTGAAGGTCTTAATATTTTACTAGGTTTTTTTTTTACCATTTACAGGGTAGCGTTTGACCACAAGTCACCTGATGTTAAGTGACGATGTGGTCGAAGATGGCGCCACGCTACACCTGAATTGGGAACTGGCTCTCAAGTGAGGCTGCCGGAACACACCGATAGGTGCTTGGCGACAGATTCTTAACAAGAGGGTGGTAGCTAGCCAGGCGAGTACTAGAAAATACCCTACCACCAAGCTATGGTTTCATCACGATGTTTTCCTTCACCGAAAGCTCAAGCTCATTGTAGGATTCGAACCCACGTCCTACGGATCGCAAGCCGACGTCACTACCTCTGAGCCATCATCGCTATAGGTACGGCGGTTTTCCTGTTATCCTGCAAGAACCTTTTTCCGGGATAAACAGTGGCCTTTATTCGTATGTGTTAATCCATGGCATAAGCTATTTCCATTCCAAATTCCGCTCAAATCCGATGAGACGTTTCAGCGTAAAGAAGTTATAAACATACACACTCTCTCACTCACAAACTCATGCGATGTCGGATCATTGTCTATTTATGATTGGTCTAAAGCAGCCTTTCTCAAAGTGGGCGACAACGCCCTCTTGATGGCGCTGCAGGCCTAAAAAAGGGCGGTAAAAGACCCAGAAAAGAATGGCGGCGTTGTGTAGAGGGGGGGCGCTAAAATAATTTATTCTCAAAGTGGGCAGGAGACAAAATAAGTTTGGGAACCCCTGGTCTAAAGTTTTGCAAGCAGAGCCACTCATTCTCACTCTCATATTTGGTTCGGTCTTCGCTGGCGCGTCCAACACATAGTGACTCACCTTGGTCACATATCCGAACACGTTCGAATAGAAGGCAAAGTAGTTCTTGGTGATGTACAGGTGACCTTGTAGAAGGAGATCACCCACCAGCGCACAGGAGTAGTCTGCAATTGAAGAAAGAAACATTTTTTGTTACATCTAAGTTTGACAAAAGTCACGGTGAAGTCACGATACGCCTGGATTGGGTTCTGGCTCTCAAGTGAGAAAACTCAAAGTGCTGGAACGACTGGGTTGCTAGTATGTTACACGGACGCTGAAAATTAGCTTTTAACTGTTCAAGTATTTAAATGACAAATAGTACATAAATAAAACTCGTATATTTTCGTGGTATTGCAAACAAATAATGTGGAAAACTACATGTAATCATTGTCCTGTTCTAGCGATGGCAACAATTGGCACGCGTCGATATTTTTAGAAAATGAATCATTTTATTCTTTTGTGTACATGTAGTCACAGTCTCATCATGAGCCTATTACGTTCCCACAGCTGGGACTCTGGCCTTCCCTCAGAGAGAGTAAATTTTTTATTCATAGTAACAGAGTGCGTTAGAAAGGTTTATTATTTCAAAGGCAAGATTCTTTAACCGCAACATCATGGCCTTATTAAATATGTACTAGTTGCGTCCCGCGGTTTCATCCGCGTCTTCCCGTTATCCCGCAGGAACCTTTTTCCGGGATAAAAATAAAAATTGCCTATGCGTTAGTCCAAGGTATAAGTTATATCCAGTCCAAATTTCATAAAAATTGGTTAAGTAGTTACGGCGATAACAAGCATTCACACACACACAAACTTTCGCATTTATAATATTGGTAGGATTTGGAGCGCTGTTGGATTACCTAAATGAATATTTGTATACAATAGAGTGGCAAACAAGCAGACGGCCTACCCAATGGTAAGCGGTCACCGTCGCCTTTCGACATTTACAAAAAGAGGCGTTGCCGATGTGTTGCCAAATAAAATAAAACACAATAAAAATGACAATGCAACTTGGTGAGACCAGAAAATGATGATAGTAGATGTATGATACTATTGCCGATTTGAACATTAGAATTGGTAACCACCAGATAGTTATCTCTCAGGAAGTGATGATTGAGATACACAAAGTGGCATTGACCTAGTTATGAGTGTGTGGAGTTATTTTAGTCGTATGGGTACGGTTACTATATAAATTACTATTTTCGAACTGGTATTTCCACTATGAAACAAGTTATGCATTTCAACTAAAAAAATGTTAATATATTTACTAACAAAAATAAACATGATCGTTAAATATGTCATCGGTTATATCGTTAATTACGGATCCATAAACCGATTAGAAATGTATAATATTATATCAGTGATAGAAAACACAGACATTCGTGTTATGCAATTTCAATGACAAAATCCAATTCATGTTTTAAATTATTCGATATTTCTATGTTTGGTTCATGCTTATTCTTTAGCACATGATAATCTAAGATTCTAAGCTATCAAAACGATTAGAGATTAAATTGAAAACAAGTGTTCTGTTCCCGATCTTCCACGAACTGAAAAATTACAAGATAGACGAGAAAAAAGTTGCCAAACCTTACCAATACTTCTCCTTCTTAGGGAATATTACTCCACGAGACCTTCTCAAGAATGCGGATCACGAATCAGTTACATAACCATTGAATAAGACTAGAATATAACGTAGGTATTTCGATCTAGGTCAACTAGAAAGAAACTGCCATAATAATACAAGTTTCTCAACACGTTATTGTAATAACTCTTAAATCGAAGGTTAGAAACGCAAAACAGGAAAATTTGCCACCTCATTGGGATAACCCAAATTTAACCTTGTATTTACGTTACTCGTTCGCTTTTATGTTTTTATTTTATTTATGTTGTTATTGAGCTTACGGCTAGACCGGACTCACTAAACATTTAGTTAGTCAGCAAAACACCCCTCGGATGGTAAATACAGTTAGTTTCACTGGATGGTAATTATAGTTAGATTCACTGGATGGTAATTACAGTTCGTTTCACCTTTGAGTGAAAGCTCTCCGGAATGGGCGTACTGTAAAAGGTCACTTACAATTGAGCACCTTCTCCTCCGGCCCGACCTGCGGGAAGTGTCGCTGGAACTTTTTCTGTCGCGCCTTGCTAGGCTGTTTGCCTTCCTTCGCGTCCTCTGCACCGGAACCGATGTTGGACACACGGACCGACGGGGCCGATCCTGACAGTGGTTTAATGACTTGTCTGGAAAAGAGGAAAGTTAATGTTAATCTCACATCATTAAGGTCGCTTTTGGCAAGTGCTTCTTTAGAAAAGGGCTTCTTTTGGCTGGAATTTTTTTGGACTATGAACTCCAGACGAAACTTAGAAGTTCTACTAGTACTAGAGCTACTGAGGTTCACGAAAACGAGGAATGAACTGAAGATAAGACAAAACGAAAACGTGATCGAAATGAAAAAAGCGATCGCGCAAATAAATGGAACATAACAAACCAAGTATGAAGAAAATGTGACAAAGATGCCATGTGCTCTTCACTGTGCTATATAAGACTTATAACACGTTGATGCACCTTGTAACTTGTAAACAATAATAGCATACAATAGTGTTACAGATATTGGCATGACTGCAGACCTTGTTGACATGACTCGTGAAGTTAGTACCTAAATACATGATAATATATTGTAGCTGTTAGAAAATAAAATAGACATATATAGCAAAACTTAATTTTATATCTTCTGATCAAAAGTGACTTTTCCAATTCTGCATAGAAATACCAATACGTGCCATTTTTCGAGCGCTATCGGCTTGCGCGACAATCAGAACCTATAACAGCCATATGTTTAAAGGAACAGGTTATCAATTTCACATGTATATGAACGTGAAATTATATGGAGTGCTAGGTAATAATTTATCGAAACAATAGCTTAATAAAGGCAACGACCAGGGAAACAAAAGCATTGTTATTGAGCTGGTTCACGACAATGCTCTCGACTCTCGACCAATCGATTTTAACTACGTTAAGCAGAAAGATGTTGATTCCGATAGGGTGATCTCATTTCACAGATGCGTGGTTTACTGATACACGATATCGGCACCTTCGACACAGCATTTTCAATTTATATCTTTACAAACTGTGCCTCTTGGTTTCACCCACGTGGACTGAAGGTTATCGCGATTAAAATTATCCTATGTCTTTCCTCAGGGTTAAATTTATCTCCATATCACGTCTATTCAGCACTTTAAGTGAGAAATGGTAACAGACAGGGACAGAAGGCTTTCGCAATTATAATATGTATTAGTAAGAAATTCTATGAATCATCTTATTCCTTTAAAAACACCTAAACGAATAATCTGGAACTGAAAAACCCAGCGACACACACTCTTTTCATTGATATTACTAAAAATATAGAGGTGGAACTTTGATGAAAATATTATCTCAATCCTCATGGAAATATTAGAAAAACAAATGCCTGTAATAACATTATTCATCAATACGGCGGCAAAGCAACAAAGATTGTCGGAGAAATCATATAAAATTTCCCAAAGTTTATTTTTAGAGGTTTAAATACGTGCTCGTAAATTTAATTGCGATGAACGCTATTGTTCTAACAGTGCGATTGAATAAAATTACATTCTGATGACTTAATTGGATGTACAAACTACAAACTCATGAAATTAGCATCTTTGAAACTATTGATTGGACAACGGCTATAATGGTTAAAAGTCAAACTTCAATCACAAAATTAAATCTAGATTTTCACTAACATGTTTGCATGCCTCAATTTTTAGCCCTAAGCAAAAAATGTCCGAAACACCGTTTTCCTTCTGAGTCAAAAGGGAAGGATTTGTTATTAAGAAGGAAATCTAAGGTAAAAAGTGTTTTAAAAATGGGAAGAATCCGTCGGTAAGACGGTAAGAAGATGGAAGGTAAGACTCAGAAGGAAAGTCCGAATTTTTTTCTCAGTGTATGCGCTTTCCCAGGGCCCAAAATATCTCTTAATTTTAGTAAGCTCGGTTCAGCAGTTTAAGCGTGAAAAGGACAAACAGAGAGACTAACTTTCGCATACACTGAGAAAAAAATTCTGACTTTCCTTCTGAGTCTTTACCTTCCAAGACCGTTTCCTTTCTTATTTTGTATTAGATTTCCTTCTG
Source organism: Opisthograptis luteolata (assembly GCA_931315375.2). Lineage (NCBI taxonomy): Eukaryota > Metazoa > Arthropoda > Insecta > Lepidoptera > Geometridae > Opisthograptis > Opisthograptis luteolata. The sequence goes on along the minus strand of OV928049.1, from coordinate 6,903,237 downwards.
AATCACAAGTCATTCCCTTTTGACTCAGAAGGAAAACGGTATTTCAGAAGGTCTTTTTTCTCCGTGTAAATAAAACATTAGTTCTTATGAATATATTGGCACAAAGAATAAAGCTTAGTTCTACCATTTAGTTAAAGAGTTACGCACTTTTTCAGGAACACCCCCATTTTCTTAAAGCCACTCGAAAGCCACTACTACATAGAACAAGAGAACACGCAGACTGGACTGAAACTGTATTCTCCTTAGGTTATATGCGCCCATACTAAATGTGAAGCCAGGAGCAAAGACATCCCTTTATAAATATCCCAAAATAGACCTTATTCCCGTAAGTATAAAAGCCAGGGTCGAGATATAATCTAAATAAATAAAAGATAGTATGACGCGTGTGTCTACGTAAGTTATTGAATTTCAATATAACGTGGACTGTATAAGTGTTGACCGTAATGCAAAACCGTGGCCCCAAGGTGCGCCACTTCTTTGAAAACAGCTTTTAGATTATGCATTCATGGTTCATATTAACAAGTTCAGAACTTACAGAAATAGACTGCACAGTTCATCATCATCTTGCCCTGGTCCCATTTTATTTGGGATCGACGCAGTACATCAGTCATACTACAAAGAACTTTAGCAAAAAAAATACAGTCGGCCGCTTGCCTATGATGTGGACCTCCTTGGGAATGCTGTTGTAGACCTACACCTGTGTCTAGGTTTATCCGCCACCACTCAGGTGATCCAAGGTTTGTGTGGGTTCAATAGGCGTCAAAACTGTCTTAGGCGCCTTCTACTACACAAATGCGATGACTATGATTTATGAGATGGGTCAACCCTATTCAAGCCAGGGACTACACGACAGACTGCAAATTAATTAAGAATGCAGGAAACGATCTTGTATCTGTCAAACATAAACATAATTTTACTGTTGCCACTAAGTAGTGACCTGATTCTGCCATGAACCTATCTAGTGCCGTTGAATCCAGATTATTCAAATGAATAACAACGGGAATCGAGATAATGAATGTCAACACACTGTGACCTTTTTATACACAACTGAAGCGGACAGGTCGTTCGCCTAATGGAATTTGACGGATAGCGCTTGCCTATAAATTTGGCAGCGTTGGTCCGGGTTTCAGAAGCATCATCCCGCAAAAAATTAATAACATCACATTTGAGATTAATAACTCGAAGACCCTGCGAGTATTGTATTTTTTTAATTTACGTACTATCCAGATTAGCATCCTTGTTCTTCATATAACAGAAGAAAAACGGTTCAAACCACTAAAAAGTAGACGCTTTGAAAATATTATTTTGACGTATAGGTTTATTTCTTGAAGCGTTGAATATAATTTAGATTAACATATACTTTTTCGATTAAAATTACAGAGAAAAATGGTTGTAATTGACCCCAATTTTCAATTTGATCCATCATGGTATTGTGCGGCACTGCACTTTGCACATCATTTCCTCACACTCTTTCACCCTTCACCTTTCTTCCTCAACACACAAGGTTGAATTTTTTGTTTACAGCAATATACTAAACACTTACCGGCCATTCTGTTTGGCGCAGTTACTTCCACCGCTAGACTCGTCAGAGTATTCGAAAGAAGCGTTGTCTACCATCTTCATGACTTCTTTGGTGCATTTACCAGCGTCAACAATCACATTTCTTCACATATCACTGTTTATTTACCATCTTAACACTGCTTTATTTAACAAAAACAGAGGAAGTTAGACGTCAAGGAGCTATAAGAAGGAACGAATGAAGTTTTATTTATAACAAAAATGCGATAGCCCGGAACTCAGTCTCAACCACAATAATCGCAAAAGATAAACGATATCGAGTTTGCACGGGTGTCCTAAATAACGTATTTCTATGCAGTTGTTTCAATAAAACATAATATTTATATTTTGTGGAGTTTTGATTATTTATCAAGGCAATTTATAAAGCACAAATACTCAAAATACTACGTTAACTCGAGGTACAAAAACATAAATTTGTTTAAAAAATGTTTCTGTCAGATCCTAAATTGATACGTATTAAATAACACCGTAATTGTATAACAAAATTAGTAGCTATTCCCGCATTTTCACCCGTATAGACTACAGTTTATCGCGATAAAAAGTATCCTACGTCCTTCCCCAGGGTTCAATCAAACTATGTCTATATCTTTCATCAAGATCTCTTCAGCCTTTTAGACGTGGAAAAGTATGAGAGAAACAAACAAACGAGTTACTTTCGAATTTATAATGTTATAGTAATGGACTCAAGGCACAGATTAAATAATAATAGGTATGGATAAGAGGACTAAGCATGCTGTTATCAACAACTACCTACTTACAAGTTGTAAGTGTATCACATGTACATAATTCTAATATAGTCATGGCACAGATGATCACGCCGGCATGCGATGTGAGGTCACTGGAAATTGTTCACTTGAGCAAAAGAGGACAGTGGGAACCGGTCGAGAAAACAACATCACAATTTACAGTATAAATTCTATTACGTAGCTATCAAATGAATGGTCTATTCAACGATCAATTTAAATCCACAAAACAACACACACGTGAGGTCACAAATTCACCGGTCCTATTACGAACACAGACGCGTCACAATCAGAATATTGAATATTTATATTATTAAAACACATTTCGCCGAGAGTCTCCACGTGTCAGACGGTAGAACCGGCGATTTTATCTTAGCATTAGAGAACCGCAAACGGCGAGCGACAGTCCCAAGCTGTGGTCCGCACGCGATCGCGAGAATAACTGTTGCAAACATTAAACACAAACGTGTCTTGTTATAATATCGATTGTGTATCCAATAGTCGGTAATTTATCGCGACGATAAGATAGCAGCGCGCTTAGAGAGCGAACACTATAGCGTTATAAAAAAAAAGTTAATTCATCACTGGTAATTTTCCAAAACCACAATTCTACATGAGAAATATTAAAAATGAAATTCGATACAACGACCTTGCGAATCATCGGGTGGGAACTTCAATGAGTGCCATTGGCATAGATAGCCGAGAGAAAGGTAGCACCACCACACGATTGGCGGATGAAGATATCATCTGACATATCCTCGTTTACTAGCTGCGAACTGGCACAGCGCAAGCCGCGAAAACAGACTGGAGGAATAGTGCCTGCATTGCGATGGAATAAAAGAGTGAACGTTTATAAACATCACGTACGGTCAGGCAGCACAATAAGACATCAATTTTGATAAACTACATAGACTGCAGTGTTATGAAATCGGTGTAAGTGATTAATTTATCAAACAAAACGCTTGTTTGGAGGCGCAAATAAACCAAACAACATACATACAGGAATACTGAGTGTTACCAATAAAATCTATGGCAACGAAACTCACTTTTACGACGGGTTTAAGCACCAAATAACATTTTTATATAGCCATTGCCTCTCTGAGCAGCTATTTTATGAATGTTTTATAACATTATAATATTATAAATGCGAAAATAGATCTCTGCCCGTTATCACGCCTAAATCGCGCAAACAATCTTGATAAAATTTGAGTATGGCGATAGTTTAAACCCTGGGGATGGACATAGGATACATAATATTTATTCAGGCTGGTGAAACCACGGGGAACAGCTATATACTCTTCAGAGTATTTTCAAACAATAAATGGTTTCACCAATCCTAAGTGATGATGCCTTTCAATAAAACACTCTCCTGTTATGATCGAGGGAAGATAAATGTTGAGGAACATATATATTGGAAAAGCTTTCAGACAAATAAAGCATATCGGATCGCTGAAAAATATTCACGTATGAAGCGGGGAAAAACAACATGATGCATTTACGACATTACAATTTACAGTGGAACAAACTGATTATACCCTATAGGCAGTATAAATATTGTTCTAAGGTGATGACGACTATATTTGTATCGTATTGAATTTTGTGGATTCCCGAACCACGAAGTTTCTGATACTCTTGATACAGGGAGTCCTAGTTAGGTTTTTTTTTTTTTTTTTTTTATGTTTTATACAATTGTTTTCGGACATGGGTCCGAAACATTTTGCATCGGCGAAAACATTTTTTTTGCGTAATTAGCTGCAACTATTGAAATTGCATCTAATTACGCAAAAGGTTTGCTCTATTTTCTTTGTGTGAGCAATATATATAAAATATATGCTCAGTCAGTTAGTCCTAGTTAGGTTAGAACTATGAATGTGACTGAGTGGACTGTTATTTCGACAATATGTTTGTTTTCTTTCCAACGATGGAAGAAAAATTTGTACGGGCTGGAGCCAAGTAGCTATTCCAAGGATAAATACATTCTTTCTATCCTCCACGTGTTCTGCATAGCTGCCTTCTGAAGTAGTTTGTAAGCTGGTATCTTAAGTATTTCTAAACTATTGTGTAGTTTTGGGTATTACCCCAGAGGTCGACAGCACTACTACTGGAATTGTTCTGGTGTAATAGATTTCCCATTGTATTTTGATCTCTTTTGATTGATAATTCCGTGTATTTTGCATTATTTTCAGTATGTGTAGTTTATAAATTGTGAGCGTTGCTGACGGCGATGCCTATGAGATAATCAGTATTGTTATTTTTGTCTATTACTGTAACGTCCGGTCTATTAGGATGTACTGTTTTGACGGTTATAATGGTTTGGGATCAGTAAAGTCTGTAGGTGTTCTTTTCTTGAACAGATTGCGCTGTTTTACCTTTTTGCAGTACGGGACTTTCATATTTATTAAGGTTAATTTGTGTATTGGTGTATAATGGCTGGCACCTGATTATGGCGATGGATGAAGTCGGTTTGGATTATAGCTTATTATTAACGGCGATTATTGAATCCAGCAATATGTGGAAACTTTTATCATAAAACAAATACTGACAATGATAATATAGCGTCAAAATGTCAGTTTTCGGAAATTATTGTAATTTCTCAAGAAAAAGGTCAGAACTAATGTATGCGTACGTAATATGTGATCGCTTTGCATTACAATTTTCTGATTATATTATTAAAGACACCTTATCTTTCGCAGTCAGACATCAATTTACGCGAATTAGCATTCGGATGTGTCAAAATCCATACAAAATAACGACTTAATGTTAATTAAAAGAGAATTGATTTCTTTGGAGCTGAATGAGTTGAATGTTTAAGGTAACACTTGAATATAAAAATGAAAATTGAATAACTGAGAGTAATCATTTTAATAATTGAATAACAGAGATAACTGTTTTGCAATCTCTACCAGCATCATGAATCGAGGGCGAACCGGGAACATCAATATTATCTGCGTTGATTGGACGAATGGGCCTGACGACTGGTACATGTGACACGTGACAACAACACGTACGGTACTCTAAACGGCTGAAACACAATCCTAATCCGGCTATAAAGTGAAGCTTGTTCAATTATTTTGTTTACTTTCTGGCTTCCACTTTAGTATTTGAATTCGTGGTAAAACTAGTGTCATAAAAAAGAGACAGCTCAGGAAATTGTGACGTAAACAGAAGTCAACATTTGTTACGGAACACTAATCGCGCAAGCACGATTTACTCTCGGCCGGATGTTGTTATTTTCTTGACGGAAACGAATACAAATTGATTGTTATTTGGACAAGAGCCAAGTAAATGCGGTTTTCGGAATGCATAAAAGCCGCAAATCCATATGTTTCTCAAAAAGCTTGTATTGTAGGGATCTGTGCTTCCCCAGCAAATGACACAATACTAATAATATACTATTTCTTAGCCAAAATATGCGGAGGGTGAGGTGTAAGTTTGTATAATTCATTATGTATGAAATATGAATATTATGTAAGAACATGAGTATTATCAATCTCATCTGATGGTAAGTGATGAAGTTTTCAACGATGGAACTTGTCTACAATTATACTTACTTCACTCTCGACTTGAAGGTTCCCAAATTAAACTTATCAGAAAACAAAGGCTTGTTGATTTAAGTTAAAGTAAGGAATAAAAGTTATGGGTGTCGAAAGATTGTCTATTCTATTCTAAAATGTTACTCTTCTAAATTGTCCAAATGGTCAGTGTAAATTACACGATGACGGTAATTATCTACTCACTATTCTCCCGTACTTAGACATGTCCAGACTAACGGTCGTGGGCTCAGATTATATTGTTTTAAATTAATAGCTAGTTGCTATGAGCTCTGAAACAGATGGTTTATGGCAATTTGCGGTAATTACTCTCCTATATTGCCGTAATAAGTTTTTTATGGGCAACACCTTAATATACGAGTTAGAACAATAAAACATTGCGAAGTTTTTGAAAGCGTGGTGGTGACCATAAAAGGTATTATTGCTTAAAAAATGTAATTGTGTGTAAGAGTTTAGCGTAAGCATCCGTATACCTAATTAACGTGCTATGCTTCGCAGTTTTACCTTCGTTCATATTTCCACAGAATTGTTATCAAAACATAAAATAGTACTTAATTAAAAACTCTCGACACGCGTAGCTAAGAAAAATCGATCAAATCACCTTTCTATGAAAAATCAAAGTTGTTTCGAGTTGATTCGTTTGGCAACTGCGATGCCCAGACAGATATTGCAGATACACAGATAATCAACCCTCTGTTTGAGTCGGGGGTTAATAACATAGTCTATGACATTCAGGTATGGTGTGTGTTATCTAATAGTGAAAGAATTTTCAGAATCAGAATGTTCGAAATTACACTGAGAAAAAAATCCGAACTTTCCTTCAGTCGTACCTTCCAAAACCGATTCCTTCCTTTTTTACGTTAAGAGTTCCTTCTGAATCACTAATCCTTCCCTTTAGACTCAGAAGGAAAACGGTATTTCGAAGGTATTTTTTCTCCTCATAGATATATAACATTTATATACAGCAAGCATAATAATATATAATAATTATGTATGGTGATTATGGGTCAGTCAGTGGTAATGACATCGGCTTGCGTGTGGTTTCGAATTCTGCAATGACCTTGAGAATTTCGGTTAAGGAAAACATTGAGATGAAAGCATAGCTTTGTGGTAGTTCTACACTGTGAAAAACTTTCCTTCTGAATATGACCTTCCAAATCCGATTCCTTCCAAAATGTAACCTTTTCCTTCCTTATTTCCCTTCAGTTTTCCTTCTGAGTCAAAAGGGAAGGAAATTCCTTCTGTATTTCGGAAGGTCTTTTTTCTCGGTGTACCTACATGGTATACAACGAAGCTATGCTTTATGAACAACAATACATTTTTTTTTAATTTAAGAGAAAATATCTAATCGAATTAATATTTGCATGCCGACGGATACTTTGCATTTATTATTTAGTTTACTGCTTATCGGATAACGATAAATATATTAGGTATTTTATCTTTTGAGTCACAGCGACCTTCTTGATATAACGCCATAGAAATACAAATATATATGACCTTGCGTTATTACTAGTTGACATTTACTTACTTACTACTACGTACTATGGTAATAAGATGGTAAAATGATGGATAATAATTATTCAAACAAATATCCCGCTAACCCTATTTTCGCGTTTTAACCCTCTTTTGGTTTGGACGCTTTTGAGCGAAGGACCCAACGTCCATCTCTTAGTAGGTACGTCAAGTCCTAAAGCACACAGACACATTTCACGTTTTCTAGAATTCCCAAGTAGGTATGATGAAGAATGATCTCTGTATTATCATAGTCATCAATTTATCATCTGTGTATGAGTATGCGTTATTTTTAAAAGACATCGCATTCACGCTTGTTAGGGAAAAAATCATGGAAGTTTTCTATACTAATCTCTTATAATATTGTAAAGAGGTTGTGTTTGTAAGTTTGATTGTCAGGGGTAATCTGGAAGTACAGGTCCGTTCTTTTTAATTCTTTCACTGTTAGAAAGCTACCTATCTTTGAGGCTATGTTTTACTGCAGTAAAAACCCTGTGAGAATCTCTCCGCGAGTGGAACCGCGGGCACAGCTAGTATAGGTGCCAGGTTTTTTATAGATTACAGAGACAACATGTTTGTGGAGCCAGAGTTTCGCAAACATTTACTCATGGTAGTTCTCTTAGCTACGATGTTGATATACGACAGATAAAAAGATTAGACTCTTGTTGAGAAAATAATGCTTCTCTGAAAATTTGTGAAGTAAACTTTTCAAAACATTGATAAGCTATGTATAAACATTTTAGAATAAGGTAGTTAATTGTTTGCTTACAATATTAGAGATCAATAAGTTTTAAGATCAAATTAAATACTATTTTAACCTTGAAAACATAATAAATTATGCAAAGACCTCTGACTGACATGCTGACCTTGATAAATTTCGATGCATTATAACAAAAAATATCAAACATAGCTCGCTTAAATCTTTATTTGTACATACCAAATAAATCAAAAACGTTATGCTGTAAAAGTTGTTCTGCATTATGTGTTTCCGTTAGGAAATTGGTAAAAGTTTTAATTTTTCAAAAATCTAGCAAACTATACTATAATACACTGAGAAAAATACTCTGACTTTCCTTCTAAGTCTTACCTTCCAAGACCGATTCCTTCCTTATTTTACCTTAGTTTTCCTTCTAAATCACAAGTCCTTTCCTTTTGACTCAGAAGGAAAATGGTATTTCGGAAGGTTTTTTTTCTCCGTATAAATAAAAGGTAAACAAACCACTCATACATACACCATACTTCATCAAAAAGTCACTTAGTACTCGTTTTGTTACCACTTACGAGTCTATACTCTATACGTACAAAATCTAAATTGATATTGGAAGTACGTCTTAAGAATGCACGATGGTTTGTTTATAAGAATTACACGTAGAAAATAGACCTTCCGAAAAACAGAAGGAATTTCCTTCCCTTTTGACTCAGAAGGAAAACTGAGGTAAAAAAGGAAGGAAAAGGTTACAATTTGGAAGTACATAATCGGTTTTGGAAGGTAAGAATCAGTAGGAAAGTCAGGGTTTTTTTCTCTGTGTATACATACATCGAATTCGGCTAAGTATAGTAGGGTAGAAAACTTATCTCAACGCAGTACACTATAGTAAATGCTGCAGCTTCCTAAATGAACACGCTACGGGCTACGGCAGTACAAAAGCTCTTATTATCACTGAGAGCTCTTTACAACTTGCTCGCACTGACGGAAAACGGTCTGGAAGTTTACTGACAGTTGCCTGGCTCTTGTTGTAAAGTACTTTTTAAGTACAGAGTTTTACAGTAAGATATGAACTGATACAAAGTTTCTTTTTAGCTTTACACACATGACTTTTTGGATGGGTGACCATTTAGTGGCATTTACAACCGAGCGCAACTGTGCCTCAAAGGGCGCGAAAACTGGAATTAATTACAACCGTTTTTTCTGTAATAATGATAGTAAACATGTAGAAAAAACACACGTTAATCAACATCAACCTTTAGAAGAAAACATGCAAAAAATTTATGTATCATAGAAAAACCAAACACATTGTGCTTTCTTTTAAAGTTACGACCATCTTTTCTCCAGAGCTATACATGACAAAGTCTTGTTTATTCCATCAACACATATGAAGAAATACAATACCCAGAGAGCCCTTAGATTATTTATTGAAAATATTGCCTTCATAATTTATAGCGGTTTTTTTTGGCACGAAGGACTCTGTCCCCTGCAGGAGAAGGCAGTTTAGTAAAAACGCCATCTAGTCTGTTTTTCCAGTAACTGAACATAATAGTTACTGCTACTTACTATGAATACTATTGAATGAAGTATGAAATTTGCTCCTAAAGAGAACTATAGCAGTTTCCGTGAATGTTTTCGAGCATTATGTACCTTACTGAATCCGACACCGTGTTCAGAAACCGTAACGTCCTCAGGATCGACTGGTCATCTGTTTCCTTCTCAGCCAGTGACATCCTTAACCACCATGACGCATACACACACACAAATCCCATTCAAACATTTTTGTGACACTACTATTACTAGTACTAATTTTTCAAGGACAAGCAAAACCAGTTTTTGCCTCAACGTCCATAACACGTTGACCTCATTTCGCGTTATAAGCAACACTGATATCTGCGGTGTTAGAGAACCAAGGGAATACAGTAATCGCCTAATAATCGCCGAGATAATGACTGCTGTCGATTAACGATACATTCGCCAAATTGTGTGGTATCGTAATCTATTTTTATGTATGTATTAGCTATTTGGGGAATAGTCAGCATTAAACACGCCCACTGGAACCTTTGAAACTTGACGAATAAAGCTGGCAAAAAGCAGAAATGTTCTAAAGAATTCCTTGGATTTTTGTAATGTTGTATTTTATTTTTAATTGATTCAATTCAATTGAAATAATTTATTTCAGACTATTTTATCTATGTATACAGACTATTTTATCTATACATTAATACTTTATTTTTATATTCAGTAAAAATAGTTTGTGGTTTTCGATCCTATTTAACATAATTGGTATTTAAGGTTCCGAACTGAAGATTTATTCAGATCAGTGGATTAATAATGATGAATTAAAGTTTGACACCTATTTCTTAAAACACCATCTAGTATTCCTTAGATAGTAACTATAATTATCTTACATGAAAAAAAACGTCTCAAAAAAAAAAATAGCAAAGGAAGTAAAGTGTAGTACTCACTTGTCATGTTTGGCGCGCGGAGGCTCAATTTGTAGCGGGGTGGCGGGCACGGAGCGGGGCCCGCTGCACCCACCCCCCGCCGCCGCGCCCGCCGCGAAATTGCCGGTTGACCTGTTGATAAACAAACCAAAATTAAAAAAAGAACAGAATAAATCAGAACCACCGGTCGAAAACCCTGCCAGCGTCTTTGCTACCCGATAAGTACAATTTGGAGGCCTTGAGTGAATCTCAAACTCCATCCATCGTAGGCCTCCTCTTCATCACTAACCATGAGGTAAGACTATGGTCAAATGCTAACCGAACCAGACCCAGAAACAAATGAAAATCTTAACAGTCTTCAGAGGATCGCGGTCTTGAATAATAATTCTCAAAAAGTTTCTCTTTGATCTCATTATTTTATGGACTTGTAAAAAACGATGACAAAATCTGCTCGTTTCAGTGTGTATCTTAGTCAGTATTTATTTAGATGTTTAGTAAGATACCTGTGATCACTTTAAAACGTTAATGTAACGAAAACGCTCAGCACAAGAATAGATAGATAGATAGATTAACTCTTTATTGGCACACCACAATACAAGGCAAATTATAACTAGGAAGAATATCAATTAAGAATAATATTATAAGAATATCGATCAAAGCGCAATAATGTTTGGATTCAAAATCACTTTTACATATTTATGAAGACTTGTATCATTATAGCGCTCTTTCCGTCACATAGAAAAAATATTATATCATCAAAAGAAATAAATCCTCAAAGTAAGATTCGCAACGAAACACTGCCGAATATGATAACCGCCGGATAGGACGATTTAGGGCTTGATGTACCTTTTTCGTCTGTAAGTTTTACGACGCACCAGACTTGTTTGAGGAGCCACGATATAAGACCGACGAGTCTTGTTTTTCCTATGAAATCTCTTCCTTATCATGACGAGCACGAGTTAATAAAACTGGCATCAAAGGAACTACTAAAGAACTTTCACCACATCACAATCCTCAAAATGCTTAACGATAGGCGAACAATGAATGTTGGTTTAATCAAAAAATATTATTGTATTAGAGAATTTATAAGCGCAGGAATGATTGTCAACGCATGCGGTCTCTCTTTATACTAACAGATAATATTATAAAAACTACCAACGTATTTCAATAAAGAATTTAACAACAAGGATAAACTAAGCATCGACCGGTAGCAAACTGTAGAATAATAAATAGCAAGCGACGTGAGCATGGAAATAAATAGTTGTATGGCGATGATATACGTACAATTGTGTAAATAAAAAATGTAGGTAAGTACAACATGAATACGTAATGCCATTCAAACCCCTGCTTTTTGATCAAATGAACATAATTGCTGACGAAATAATTGTATGCTATTATTCAAATTACAGGTTTCATAGTAGGTAGTTCGGTATAATTCAAAATCTATATTATAAGTATTCAGACAGGTATAATTAACATAAGATTTGATGGTAAGCTGTTATCAAATATGTACTCATATGAAATTGCGGTTTGTCTCAAGAAAGCCTTAAATAGTTTCAAAATGTTCTTGGCACGATATAAGAAAGACGTAAAAATGAAATTTAACTTAAAAATATGAATCTGGTCACTCGATGTTGTGACGATATAGTCGAAGATTGTACCTGGATACACCTGGATTGGGAACTAAATAAATTCACTCTCATTTTATCAAATGGATACTAAAAACAAAATTCAAAAGAAAGAAACAGAAATATTAAAGACTTACAATGTAACGAAATAAATAATGAATACAGCTGAATAAATCTCATTTCGGTACAAAGCTTTTCAATGCCAATGTTTCCGGGCAAGACAAAAGGCTGTTTTCCTCAATGCCGGTTTCTTCCGTTTGACCCTGTTATTTTGACGACCTTCGCGAGGACGCTTAAGGGTGTAGTACGAGTAAACAAGACGTTCCCGGAATGTTTCAAGGCTACACGTTCAACATTTGGATAGACAAAGTTTTAATCGAGGACGCTTCCTAATTGCCTTTAGCAAAATAGGAAGATATTTTTTTTAAAGTTCTTATGTCGCCTGAATATTTGGTAGGTTTACGTGTGAATTTTAATATGACCATAAATTCCATTACTAGTAAGTACAGTAAAGACACTTTAAATCTTTTAGCACAAAAGAAAACCGAAATGCGGCACTTGTCACAGAAATCTCAATTTCGTGACCTTAATTTCAAGTTGAATCGAGTGTTCAAAAGTTATCGGAAAAAAATAAATAACAGAATGGGACTAATAAACTTTAAAATATGGGTTTTGCGTAAATAAAAAAGGAGCGTAAAGTACCTATTAAAGATTCCGCAAGAAATGGGTGATAAACAAATGTTGAAGATTCTCACACTGGATTGGATGCTAGAACGAACTGGGGCAAAGGCGCCCGCTTGTCTGCCGTCTATTAGAATAGAACACGTGTTGTATTCGTGCAGCTATTATTATGGCGCAGTTATAAATTAAAACAAATTCATCTAAAGCAGCCTTTCTCAAAGTGGGCGATAACGCCCCCTTGTGAGCACTGCAGGCCTAAAAGGGGGCGGTAAAGGACCTGAAAAAAATGGGGGCGTTGTGTCAAGGCTTAATGGAAAATGATAACAATTAATTCGCAAAGTGGGCAGTAGACAAAATAAGTTTGGGAACCCGTGATCTAAAGTATCAAAAACTTCAAAACCGTAAATTATGATAGATAGACATTATTAATCGGTGTCAGTCTAGTTAACTCCGGTTAAAGTTAAATAGCAAAAGGAGAACCATATAAACTAATTCGTATATAATAAGGAAGATACATTATTATTAAAGATTTCAAAGAAACGTTTTGTCTAGAATGGACAAGAATTAAGAACCTGTTTTTATTTTGCATTAAAAATAATTCGCCTCGTGAATATCGTCGGAATATACTCAGACATAATTTAATAATGCAAAGTTCGAGGACGAGGTCAATAGTGAGGCTATTAAAACGTGTTATAAGGATATTATATTATAATTGTAGTATTCATTTAAATTACGTATAATCTAACTCGACACTATAAAATTGCGGTCGTCTTTGAAATAACTAGATATATGTGTCGAGTAAATCTGGTTCGAAAGAGAAAAAGCGATGGTGGCCGAACGGTTAGGCGTGCGACTTACAAGAGTTACAAGACGCCGACACCGAGTTCAAATCCTCTCGGCCCCGCACCTATGACTCAATAAGTTATGTGCGGATTTGCCATCGCTCTAAACGGTGAAGGCGAAATCATCGCGAGGAAACGGGCAAGCCCAAGAACTGCAACATTCAAGGGCATGTGACATCTACCAACCCGCACTGGGCCAGCGTGGTAGATTACAGCCCATACTCTCTCTCTCTGAGAGAAGGCCAGAGTCCCAGCAGTGGGAACGTGAAAGGCTGATAATGATGATGATGAAATCTGGTTCTCGTCTGGTCCTGCAGATGGCTGAGGGGAAACGAAAATGTTAATAATCGTGTCAATATTTGCTAAAACAGCTCGATGCATTTATTGTGTCTGTCTGTGGCTTTTTGCAATTCTGCATTGCATTACTTTTTTAATTTTACGATTGTAATTATGTATAAAAAATGTCTCGACTTTTAAAAACTTACGTACGATGTTTCTCGTTACGTCAATTCGCCTGCCTAAGCCAATTCTCACTGCAATAACTTCCATTCCAATTAAACTGTATTCGTGTCTGCTTCACACTGTTTCGAAAGTTTCAAAACAAAATGTGCTATTTGAAGCGAAATTCTCAAATTTAAAGTAACATGAATCGTGTTTACAAATTAATTTGGAAGTGGAGGTTTGGAACCGTTCAATCATTTCAGTAGCGAAAGGATACGTTGACAGACATGAGATTTATCGGTGTTTTAATTACTCTTTACCTTAGGATTATCTCTGTGAAAAACGTAAGAAATCTTTTTAAGCTATAGCAACTAAGAAAAATCATTTTTAATGCAGTGTTCTGTTTAGTTTCACATAATGTAAGTGTTAAACAAGGATAGTCAAGGATAGTCGCAAATTTTGCATACTATTTTAACTATAGTTTAATTAATTTTAATTTTGTATTAATTAGTGACAACCTAACTGCCATAGTACTAGGTGTCCTTTACGTTATAACTAGCAATAATTCGTCATTTCAATACCAATAGATTATGACCGAATTTGATGGTAATTAGCATTAATTGAAGTCTCTGAGTATAACAGTCATTAATTTTGCAGATAATGATACCATTGCGCCACACACAACCTGATATAGCAGAATCAGTTACACTAGACGATGATGACGAAGAAGTAAACCATTACGACAACACATTTGGAGAGATTAACCCGAGGAATTCAAAAACAACTACACATAGAAACAAAGGACTTGGATTTCGTTTCGATGAGAATCGATTCAACGAAATTATAAAAAAGGTCTGTCAAAAAAGTACTGCAGCCCCAAGTATTACTTTAAAGGGCGACAAATTCAAAGACGAAAAAAACTATGTTTGTTTGCATTGAAAAACTGTGCCAAGATGAACTCCGACAAAATTGCCGTCGAGTTTTTTATCACTGAGATACATGTTACTATTACGAGTGACGATAACCGTCACTATGGCAGTGGAGTGACAACCGAGGGCGTTACCATAGAAGTTACAAACTATGACCAAAATTGGATATTTTGTGATGTAGATAACGTTTAGATAGCGTTATTGCTTTTGCACGCAAATATCGCCCTTATTCCTTAGGCTCGGCTAGCTGAATTTAACTAAATTTGATTTTGCTTTTCAGCCGTGTTCAGTGGTGGTGGTCTCCAATGGTCAAAACACTGCGATGCAGTCTCTCTTACGAAGATACAGATATAACGCAAACGGTAGATCACTTTCTAAGCTGCATACTTTCAGTTCCTATCCAAGTTCACTATAGCAAAGTCAATTCTGTTATTACTATAGCATACGCGTCATTTAACAGTCTGTCTGGTTCTCAGGTTCATAGTTGACGTCATTATTTTGTTTTGCTATTATTTCAGGAGTTCTAATCCCGAGCAGCGTGAAATATTACATCAAGATGCCTCAGGGTTCTGGATCGGCACCGATTCTGGTTCCATTAACAGGCAAGGCCTTTTCACCTTTGGGAGGATTTGTAAGGTCAGCATAATTTAGTTCATTGTTAGTATCGTCTAATTCAATCCATTACGCTTATCCTTTACCAAAAACCTACTGTTTTTTACGACCAACGGCTTCACCAGTACGCTGTACGCGCCTCGCGGTTACTTCCGTGGTTTACCCGTCATCTCGCAGAAACCTTTCATCAAGATAAAATCCTATGATGAGTTAATTTTTTTCTAAATTTCATACAGATCCGTTCAGACGTTGTGACGTGAAGACGGATGAAAGACACTTAGGAACACATATTCCAATTAAATCAATTACTAATAAGAATAAAAATGTCAATAAGATCGCGCCTAAAAAAATTACCTGCCGGGCGTTTCTTGCCTGTTCTTTTGCCAGTCTAAGGAGGTTGGAACAGGCGTAGCTAGTTTTAGGTACACATTATGTACCTATTATCGTAATATTTTTATCAGCTACACACTATTTGAAGTCTTGCGATTAACCCTTCTTATGTTTTTAGGTATTACAAAGAAGTTCCGCCGATTCCACCGTCTTTATAAAAGTCCAATAATAACATGCTTCGGTAAGCTTCCACAGCTATAGTAAAGTTATTTATTTAATTAACAGCGTACTGAGAAATAAAATTTGTTGTAAGTATAACTTGTTATTGTTATCGTGACCACGATTTCAACTTTAACCTTACCCATCAAACCGGAGTTACTGAACTGAAATACTTTCATACATTATTTAATAAAAGTCTAAAACACTTTCAATTTTAAACAGAATATTAGACGGGTCTGATCTTTGCCAACAAATATTGCCAAGAGCAGTTCCTCCGTTCATAGTACTCAGCCAGACAAAGGTGAAACTACGCACCACACATTAAGACAAGATTAAAGAGTAGTTATTAGTTATTCTTAGATAATGTGTGGGTACTTTTCACTAAATAATATCTAGTCCCGCAGTTTCACCCACGTGGACTTTATTAATATCACGATAAAAAAGTATCTATGTTATTGCCGTACAAAATTCCATCAAGATGGTTCAGCGGTTTAGGCGAGAAAAGGTGACAGACAGGGAGGAAAAGTTACTTTCGCATAGATATGGTTGGATTTCACATTCATTTCTTCGTTAATGCCTAAGTAGTCATCAAAAATAGCATAAGCAGCTGTTGTTTCCCATTACCGAAGGTCGCTTTGCATTGCAAACAAGTTGTGTGGGAACAAACCAACCGTGGCATTGAACATGCCATATATCCCGCTATAAGCGTAGACCACTAGTATTCAATCGATGGCGTGCATCGCATGCATTTGGTTGTGTTGCGTCGCCTTTTCGAAACAGTGTTTAGGTTCTATTACGGTATTTATTCAGTAGTTTTCTTTTCGGTATAGTTTGCTTCCTCTATAGGACGTTAGCAGCTTAGGATATAGACAAATCTATATTTTCTAGAGGATGTATTAAAAATATTAGCAAATTTAACCAACTTTCATTTACCTAATATGTTCCAGTGAGATAGCACTACCAAATTTTTCCGGTAACTTTTAAATAAGTGTTTTGTTCTCCTTACGGTTTTCGTCAGTTCATGATGGGGCATCGAATATTATTTAGTACGTGACTAGGTATTTGCATAAATAACTTACATACACGAAATACAATGCCTCCAAGGCCATCACACTTACGACTTGACTAGCTATCCTACTGAATTAAACATAAGTCAACGGCGCCTTACTCTTTTGACATTGCCGATCTTCTCAAATTGGTCGGCCGGTGTACTTTTTATGCCTTTAGCTATATTTGAAGAACAAGAACTAAGCTTGTATGGCAGTTGGCACGTCGCCAGTCCAACATTTGGTCACTGCCTGCTACGTTCTGATGAATAATGGGTACGAAATAGGCTAACGGTGCCTTTGGATATGCTAACTATAAATCTGCTCTTTCATCTTCTTGAGCTAGTGATAGTTAATTAATGGTTCAAACCTAATAGTGGCCACTTGCTGTTTAGATATATTTTGGACTTATATTTAGGTTAGATCTTTTTAAAACGACGAAAGAAAGGAAGAGGTTCTCAAGTCGTGTGTATACTGTTTTTTATGGCTAACCACCTTATTGCCCACGCTTAACTTTTCAAAGACCTATAGTTCGATTTTAATGCGTCCTCTTCTCTATATAGAATTTGTCACAGAGATTGTTTTCATTTAATTCCATAATTAGAAGAAAACCATCGCCTCTTCGATGTACATAACATTGTTATATTCTCTCACATATACATATATATATATTTATATATAAATGCAAAATTGTGTTTGTAAGATCCAGATCCAAATCGCTCAATAAGTTTTTATTTTTTCACATTTTCTATCATAATGATTATGACGTAAACCGCACTTGGAATCTTCCGCAAACACTGAGAAGTGTTTTAACTGTAATTTGTTATTAAAGCATCTATTATATTATCTAACGAAACACAACATTAACATCTCATAGACAAATGGTTTGTTTGGCATGTAATCATTTAACTTCGGTCAGATCAGATCATCATGATGCTAGTATAACGTGTATAAATTTCTAGAAAACTTTAATACCCTTAAATTAAATTAAATACGCAAACAAACCTGTTCAGCGTTTTGGTTGGTGGAAACACAATAAATCTATACGTTTTGGCGTGCGTTAATTTACCGGATGGATACTAACCAAGAGTTCGTAAAATAAGAGTTACGATCCTTTCTACGAACATAACCGGGCTGGTGGGCCGCAAGCCCGCAAGAATGAAATTATTTTTAACACTGGACATTCAGTGTGTAAACATTGGTAAAGACATCAATATTATGAAACTGATTTGAAATTTCATTCTTTAAATTCACGTTAGTTAGGAAATGTAATTTTGTACTTAAATTTTATTTCACATTCAGTATTTTTTTTAAGTCGAATAATAAAATATATAATTTTAAAAATTCATGAAGACTGGATAAGGAAATCTGATCGCGATCACAACATGTTTTGCGATAGATTTAGGTAGGTACCCGCACGCTTGCTATCAATATTGCTAAAGTCAAAGATAATGCAGATAAAGTTTAAAGACACCTGGTTTACAGACAGATAAAAACAACAGTTTACAAGCAAATATAAGGAAATTATTATTAAGTATGTACCATAGAAATAACATAGGAGTGTTGAGGAAACCAGTCTTACAGTTTTATTAACTTTATACTTTTAAAAAAGAATTACATAGTAATAACATTTTTTCTTTATCTTTGCGAGCAGGCGACTGCAAATGACGTACCTATTTGCTATGCTAGCAATGGCATTAATTAGTTTATAGGAAGGTATTGGTACCTCTGAAAGGGCTCACGACAAAACTGCGAGTTCGCATCGCATCGCAAATATCTGCCAGCTCAATTCACCACAAGAACTTTCGATCTGATTCGCATCGCATCGCAGTTTTGTATGGGAGCCCAAAAAATCCTACGATTTAAATGGGCTTCGATTTCGTTAGCGTGGACCACTGTCCACTACTTTTATTTGTTTTCCTTCCTATCCAGTCAACTTGAATCATTGGCAGCTAGAGCTAACTATTTAAAAACCAGTGGAATGAAGATGAATGAAATGCTGAAAGGAGAAGAATCCTAAATGGATGTCATGCTTGTCTAGTAACGGCTGTCATAATTCCTTTAAAAAAATTATCTTCACTTTACACTTCGCTTCAATCTCTGTTGCTATATTATGTAAAAATACAAGAGTTCAAGGTAAATCGGTTGAAAATAATTTAGCTAAGTTAGATTATCTAGTCTATTTTAGAAACCAACATAATAAAATTACCAAACAAACTACTAGGAATAACAATCTAGTTTCTTATTTTACGGTTTACTGAAATATTCTGAACAAGGATATACTTAGAATTTCCGTTCGATTTTATAAAATTAATTATCAATAACCTTTAGAGTTACTATTATGTATTTATATATATAATACCTAATCATTTCGTACATATTATAGTGTGTTTTATCAGTTCTACAAATACACTTGTATTTTAAGTTTGATAAACGTGTAGGTTTATTACAATACACAGGACCCTTTGTTGCCTTGTTTGCGTTGCGATGTATGAATCCTTGAATACAGCTGGAGTTACTACAAAATAACGTTTGCAGTAACTACAAAGGAAGCTAATATCCTCTTCCATCGCTTGTCAAGTGCAAACAGGCGGGTAGCTAGTATTTTAAAGTATCAAGGCGTATCTGGTTCAAAAGTGCTAACCTTAATTTATTTGCCCTTTTATGTCAAAGCTAGCCCACATCATCAAAAGTGCTATTAGTGCAAGCCTCGTGAAGAATCTAGGCCACAACGTCGAGAGCGCTATCCACTTCCATGCGTTTCATAGCTGGTCGACGTAATTATAATATATCCTCCTATGACAAATTAGGAGCTTCCGTCTAAACTGATCCGATGACATCATCGGCAGTCGATGGGTTTGGTATCCAAGTATGCAATAAGATCGATCGACCTGGGTGGGATTTGTTTATTCACAGTTTCTTTGGTATCCAAGTATGCAATAAGATCGATCAACCTCAGTGAAATTTCCTTATTCTTAGTTTCTTTGGTATCCAAGTTTTCAATAAGATCGATCAACCTGTGTGGGATTTGTTTATTCACAGTTTCTTTGGTATCCAAGTGTTCAATAAGATCGATCAACCTCAGTGGAATTTCCTTATTCTTAGTTTCTTTGGTATCCAAGTATTCAATAAGATCGATCAACCTGTGTGGGATTTGTTTATTCACAGTTTCTTTGGTATCCAAGTGTTCAATAAGATCGATCAACCTGTGTGGGATTTGTTTACTCATAGTTTTATTTGCTATCCAAGTATGCAATAAGATCGATGGATCTGGGCGGCTTTTTTAATTCATAGTTTCAAAGTAATATTGGACATTTTTGTCACAAGGGAAACTTAGTATGTTGTAAACAAAGGACGCGTTGTTGCAATCTTAGTTAACTAGTCCGTTGTTTGCATTGAATTACTCATTCAGTTGTACACGCCTGAACTGATGTGTTAAGGCCCGGATTTTAGTAGCCTTACCTCACAGGCAACTTGGGGACTTATACGTCATGCCAATCTGGTAGTAGAAAACGTTGAAAAAAATACCAAGATAATATTTGCAAAAACATACCATGATGGCCTTTCAGTATTGTATTTTTAAATTTATCTAGGTATCGTATTAACAAGTTCTTGTTATTCAAAGAATAGGAGAAAAAGGAAACCACTTCTCAGGGGTCCTTTTGCATTTCTATTATTGTATTAGCATATTTTTTGTTTGCAGTTACAGAGAAAATTGTTTGTAACTAGCTCCAATTTATGGCTTGATCTTGCAGTCTCGCCTTAAATGAACACCATAATATTCAGAAGATATAGAATCTTATAAAAATATAAATAAATCAAAAAACAATTTATTGGGCCTACATAGAGTGCATATTGCAGTACCTACCTATTAGCCACATATTTGAACTATAGGGCAACTTCAGCATGGCAGTGCACTTTAGCATGCATATTTTAATTAAAGGGCCACTTCAGAAGGGTTCTGTGGTGTGCTGTGTTCACTTAATTACTTTACTACGTTGAAAGCAATGCTGTTTTTCAAACTACCCCTAGGCTAAAACAATTTTTTAATAAGTGGATTGTTGTTTGTTCTAATGGAAGAAACTCATTAGGAAGGATTACACTACAGATATTTAAAAAAATACTAAAACTATGTACCAACACTACGATGCAGAACTAATACCATTATTGTATGATTTATTGAACTGTCAGCTCACTGGGAATCTTGTAGATGGAAAGATAGAAAAAAATAGACATAGATAAATAAGATAAAGCTGTCAATATATATTTGTCAGAATAAATGTTTATAGTACTGACTGATTGGGTAAATTAAAAGTTTCCTAGCATGGATTTATTCTGTGGCATCGACAGCGGTCTTAGTCATGACAGGAAACAAAGGTGAAGCAAGTCATTCTCAAAATTCTGATTATCATTATGGAACTGATTGTTAAATAACTTTTGTGTTGTAGGTAATACTGGACAGCTATTATATTCTGGCTTTTGTAACTAAGGTCAAGGTTGACTGCGAAGAAATTAAACTGGTTTTTCCTTAGAATTTATTCTAAAGTTAATAAAGTACAATGGAATTGACAAAATTGGTTTACATAGCACTTCAACTTCGTGATATTACATAGGATTATTACTTTATTAGTAACAATTATTACCTAATTCATTGTATGTATAGTAAGTTATAGGTGTAGTATATTTATAGCATTCTTAACTTTAACTTTAGGACAATCTTCGTTGTCTGCGAGTGTAACATGCTACATTTTTTGTGATAAAAAAAATCATGTGGAAATTATGTTTGGGTGAAACCGCAGGGAACAGTTACAATATACAGTAGTACAGTAAACAATTATGTTATAGTCGGGAAGGTCTATAAAAAATAAAAACTACCTAAATAATTAGTGATACATTTATCAATAATAAGGAGTTATATCATTTACTTTTTAACAAGTAGAAATTAAACATAACGTAGGTAACATTAACTATATCACTATCTGTGTGTTCCCCCAAGCTCACTTTAAAGCCAGTTGCTAGGCCCAAAGTAACATGGCACCGCCTTCAACTACATCTGTGCTTAACAGTGTCTTTGGGTCAAATAGATAGGTACTCAATATGAAATATGGCAATACAGTAAGTACTAGGCGGACTAAATTGTGGAAGTAAAAACATAGCACCAAGGAGAACTTTGTACTTAACTAAAATCCCAGTTTTATAAATAGCGAAAGTTACTGTTATAGGTATATTTAATAATTTAGAAAGGTATTAAAAATCTGATAATAAAAAATTCGCACATAACCAAAATTATGATGGTTACAAAACTGTACTTACTTACTTAATTTAATGTTTAATTATTAAGTAATAGATTTATTTAACAAGTGGTATGTCATGATATTATGACTGTATTGTATGGTATGTTTTTAATAATTATGTAGATACTAAAGATGATCTTTATTTCCCTACTATGTAAATAAATACTTAATAATAATTACCAAGTTTTCCGAATGGTCAAGAGGCCTCTAGCTGGCCTCTTCCCGCCTGGGTCTGTGATGACTGAGAAGCGATCGCTGAGGCTTCTCTTTACTTCGGGCAGCCTGGCTCCTGACGTCAGCTTCAGAGACTTTCCAGTGACGAGACCTTGAGACTTCTTTACTTTAAGATCCAAGGGCAGAACTTCCTCAGTATCTTCGAGTTGAAGGGATACGCGCTTAGGTCGCTTCTTTGACTTCAAGTTAGAGTCTAGCACATTGAACTCACAATTCTTATTATATCCGTGTTCTCCGTCTCCGAAGCCTTGAACGAAACACAGCATAGTTCCGTCAGGATAAATCTGTTTCATCTAGAAGGCCATGCCTGCTTTGACCGTGCCGCCTCGATTAGGGTCACAGACCGTCCTGTTCGTTTCACTAGTTCAACGTTCACTTTAAAAAACAGTCGAAGCACATTTTTGGACGCGAAAATAGTCCGATGCACTGCTCGTCTACGACACGAACAGGTATTTTGCAATAATTGCAATTCATAAACACAGCAGAAACATTAATCACATCGTGTAAGTACGTAGCATAACCTGGTTGATATCAATTATTCGTGTTTTTACACTGTTTTAAAACTTTTAATTAAACCCTTTTACTTGTTAGTGGCAATAAATTCAAAGTAAAATCAAATGTAGGCCGCCTAAACATGCCAAACTAAAATTGACATTTGCTGCTGTCAAGTTGGTGCGCCCCGCCAGTCGAGTTGCGTTTCGAAACACAGACATGCACAACCTCGAATAGCTGTTTGCGAACTGAGTCGGTCTCGGCTCGGCTCGGGTCGGTCGGCCAATCGGTCGGTTGGAGTCGGGAGGTAAGGTAACGGAACGGAATGGGTCGCTCGCCTACCCGCCCACGCAAGCGGAGAGACACGAAAACGAAACGCGAATTGAAAATCTGACGAGCGTAGACACTTCTATTATTTTTATATCAAAGGAAATTATTGCAACATCCGGTAGCGGTATGCGCTTGGTGCCTAGTTGCCTACTGCCTAAAGATGAATGAATGAGATGAGATAAATGATGAGAAGCCCTTCTGACATTTGAACAATTACTACAAAAATTACTACATTCCGCAACACCCCCGTCGAATCTAACCCACAAATCTAATTAGGAAATATTTATGGATAGGTAGTGCTTTTCTGACGTCCAAATACTAGGCTAAATAATCTAAACTAAACAAGATATTTGGGACGGTAAACGTCGCTATATAGTTAGTATCCTTCTCTAAGATCCTTCTTGAGATACCAATTACTATAGCCATAGTAAATTACTATGCTATAGCGTGCGTAGTAAATATAAATTAAAGTACCTACCTACCTACCTATAATATAGGACCTACTGGAAAAAAATCATAGGGTTAGGGGAAATCCTAAATGGATTCCGTGTCAAACAAAACTTGAGGGTAGAATGGGATCAATATATCAGGAATAATTCTGGAATTGAAATTGCCTTGGCAACCAGGATCAAAACATGCATTCCCGTTTATTTTTTATTGGGTAGATATACACTTAGATAGTTTTACCTACCTACTAGTTTTAGGTAGGTACCTACTTAAGAAAACAGTAATCAAAGTAGAGCTAAATGTATTTAAACGCTGTTTCATTACACTTATGCTTTGGTGCCACCAATGTTACTACATCGATAAAATAATTACAAATTGGCGCCATGCCGCCGCCACACCGTAAGGGCGAGACGCAGGGCCGGATTAACCCTGACAGGGCCCCTAGGCCATTCGGTTCTCGGGGCCCCTTTACGTTATCTTTTTCCTACTTTTTAAATATATTTTATGAGTATTTTTGGAAGGATAGGTACCAATTTTCAAATATAATTTTAAAAGATTAATAGGATTCTTGACCTTTTAACCTCATTCGACAGTCGATTAAAAAAACTAGAAAGTAGCACTAATACGGCTACTCAGAAACAAAAATCACAATGACTTCGCTAAGGATTATGGCATGGAATGCTAATGGACTACTGAAACATCAAAATGAATTACAAGCAGTCCTACATACAACAAACATTGACGTGTGTCTTATATCAGAGTCACATTTCACTAAAGAATCCTATATACAAATCAAAGGCTATAAAGCTTTTCATGCATTACATCCCGATAACACTGCAAGAGGGGGCAGTGCCGTGATCATCAAAGAAAATATCTACCACCATGAAGAATACAAGCATGAAGAACAGGACATACAAGCGGTAGCTGTTCGTGTTAAAACTAAAAGACAGCCTGTTACTTTATCAGCTATATACTGTCCACCAAGGTACTCAATTAAAGCAGACCAGTATAAAAGCTTCCTGAATAATCTAGGCAACAGTTTTATTCTTGGAGGCGATTTTAATGCTAAAAACACCCACTGGGGATCTAGGCTAACAACGACTAAAGGAAAGGAACTCCTTAGTGCCACTAGAGAGATGAACTGTCATGTTATATCAACAGGAAAGCCTACCTATTGGCCTACTGATTCCAATAAAATTCCAGACCTAATTGATTTTTTTATATACAAAAATATATCACACAGCTTTCTTCACATTGAGGAAGGTTTTGATATGAGTTCAGACCACTCGCCAATCATATTAACCTTAAGTGGAACTATAGACCAGAAAGAGGAGAATCCCGCCCTGGTAAATAAAAACACCGATTGGGAGAGCTTTAAGCTAGATTTGGACTCCGTTATCGAGCTTAATGTCCCGTTAAAGAATCCACAACAGCTAGATCTAGATTTAAGAAAATTCATCACACATGTACAACAATGTGCATGGAAAAATACACCAGCCTTTAAAAGAAGAATTAAAGGAAACTGCTATCCAACAGAGATAAGAAAACTTATAGCTGAAAAAAGGAAGCAGAGACAGAAATGGCAACAAACCAGATTTCCACCAGACAAAAAAAGGCTAAACAACCTTACAAAAAGACTAAAAAGGGAAATCCAGAACTTTCATGACGAAACTATGAATTCCTACCTTAGTCAGCTAACAAGTGATCGCTCCACTGATTACTCTCTATGGAAATCTACAAAAACCTTAAAGAAACCAATCATGCAGATCCCTCCCATTAGACAAGTAAACGGGACCTGGGCTGTAAGTAGCGAACAGAAAGCAGAATCAAATCAAAATCAAAATCAAAAATATGTTTATTCAATAGGATACATTGTGATCACTTTAAAACGTCAACTTAAAACTAGCTACGCCTGTTCCAACCTCCTTACGCCGGCAAAAGAACAGGCAAGAAACGCCCGGCAGGTAATTTTTTTGGCGCGATCACATTGACAATTTTATTCTTATTACTAATTGATTGAATTGGAGCAAGTTCACTAAAATCCCAAGCTTTTTTTTTTTGTCATCTAATAGTCCGATATTTTTTATTTAGCTTTACTAATAATAAGATTTCTCTTGTTTGGTTGTACACATTGGGATATGGGAACATGAATATTAACGAGTTGCGGGATCACAACCAAAGCAGACCAGACCCCACAAGCAGCACCCGTTCACGAGTTGACGCATGTGCCAGCCATCGCTCTCCTCGACCATATGAGAGGGAAGAGGGCGACCCGACACATGACGCCGCTGCAAGCAAAGTCACTTTCGTGAGCATGACTGTTTTGGCTGTTTACCGAAAATGGTTAGAATAGGGGAAATAGGGAGAATAGATAGATAGAAAGAAAGATAGATAGATTAACTACAATCCCAAGCTTGTTTGTCATCTAGATAGTCCGATATTTTATAATAAGCTTTACTAATGAGATTTCTCTTTATACGAATTTGAAATTTTGTTATAGACAAGTCTTGAATTTCACTTGGGATTTTGTTGAAAAAGCGTACACATTGACCTTTGAACGAGTTGCTAACTTTATGGAGCCTAGTGGTGGGTACAGCAATTTTATCTTTGTTTCTAGTATTAAAATTGTGATAATCACTTCTCTTTTTGAAGCTATTTAAATTTTTCCGTATGTACATTACATTTTCATAAATATATTGACAAATAACTGTCATTATTTTGGTTTCTTTAAACTTAATTCTTAAAGATTCTCTGGGGCCCATGTTATAAATCGCACGAACAGCTCTCTTCTGCAATACAAATATGGTGTTAATATCAGCAGCGTTTCCCCACAGCAATATTCCATAGGACATAATGCTGTGAAAATAGCTGAAATAGACTAGTCTGGCTGTATCAACGTCAGTAAGGTGACGGATCTTCTTTACAGCATATGCTGCAGAGCTAAGTCTGCTCGATAGACTGACAATATGTGGACCCCATTGCAATTTGTGATCTAAAGTTATGCCTAAGAATACTGTAGTCTTGACAAGGTCCAATTCTTCGTCCTTAATTTTTACATTTGTTGGTACTTCTTTAACATTGGGCAGCACAAATCTCAAGCATTTTGTCTTTTTTCCATTTAACATCAAATTGTTCGCATCAAACCAGTCTGTAACTTTGGAGAGAGCATTGTTCACGTCGTCAGAAATGTTATGTTGTCGCTTTAACTTAAATAAAAGCGACGTATCATCAGCAAACAATACTATTTCGTGATTGTCACTAACAAGGCTGGGCAAATCATTGATGTAAACTAAAAACAGAAAAGGTCCGAGTATTGAACCCTGCGGAACTCCCATTGTGACTACTGACCCCGAGGATCGCTTCCCGTTCACGTCAACTCTCTGAATCCTATCACTAAGGTATGAGGTTACAAGGTCCAGAGGAACACCTCGAATACCATAGTGCCGGAGCTTCCTGATCAGTGTCTCGTGGTGAACACAATCAAATGCCTTGGACAAGTCACAGAACACGCCTAGAGCGTCCCGTGACTCCTCCCAGGCATCATAGATGTGAGTTAATAACTCGACACCAGCATCAGTAGTAGAGCGACCACGCGTAAAGCCAAACTGTTTTTGATTAAGTAATTTGTTTGCTGAGAAATGTCTTTGCAATTGATTTAGAATAAGTTTTTCGAATATTTTACTAAATGTTGGTAATACTGATATTGGTCTAAAGTTAGTAGGGTCAGTCGTTGTACCCGATTTAAACAAGGGTGTTATCTTACTATGTTTCATCAGATCAGGAAACACGCCGTCGTCAATACATTTGTTAAATATTAGGGCTAATTCGGGTGCAATCATTTCAATTAATGGCTTAACAACGGTCACGGATATACCCCAGAGGTCAGTAGTTTTCTTGACATTAATCATATTAAAAGCAGCTAGATTTGCAGAACATCTGGAAACTATTTTCCAACCCAATGAAGAAACCGGAGGGGATATTATTACCTTGGTAGAAACATCGCACGATAACCTAGAAATAAGGCTCGTTACACCAAAAGAGGTCTACAACGAGATCAAACGTCTTAACCGAAAGAAATCTCCTGGATATGACCTAATTACTGGGGAGATTCTGCAAAATCTTCCACGTAAAGCCATAATAAAACTTACCACCCTCATCAATGCGGCATTTAGACTTAAATACGTACCAGATGTCTGGAAAGTTGCTGAAGTCATAATGCTGCCTAAACCTGGAAAACCTCCCAATGAAACTGCATCTTACAGACCAATTTCTCTGTTGCCCATAGTGTCAAAACTTTTTGAAAAGCTTCTTCTGAGGCGGTTAAAGCCCATCATAGAAGAGAGAAACTTAATCCCGGACTATCAATTTGGCTTTAGGGAAAAACACTCTACTATCGATCAAGTACACCGAATAGCTAGCAAAATAGAAGAAGCTTTAGAAGAGAAAAAAGTCTGCTCAATAGTTTTCTTAGACGTTGCGCAGGCATTTGATAAGGTTTGGCACACAGGTCTTATACACAAGCTAAGAAATATGCTCCCAAAGCAGTTTACAGACATTCTGGAGTCTTATCTATCACAGAGAATGTTCCGGGTGAGGCAAGACGACGCATATTCAGAACTGAAGGAAATTAAAGCTGGTGTACCACAGGGCAGTGTCTTAGGCCCGGTCCTGTATTTACTTTACACCTGTGATATCCCGGAGCTAGAAAACCACACTATTGCTACATTCGCAGATGACACTGCCATCATGGCAACTGGGGTCACACAAACGGAAGCAGCAGAGAAGGTTCAAATCGCCATCAACATCATATTTGATTGGACAAAAAAATGGCGAATCAAATTAAATGAGTCCAAATCTGCTCACATTGACTTCACTAACAAAAGACCAAATTATCATCCGGTGTACATAAATAACCATGTGATACCGTACGAAAATACAGCCAAATATCTAGGCATGACACTGGACGCAAAGCTCCGCTGGAAAGCTCATGTCAAAAAGAAACGCGATGAGTTAGAGCTTCGCTACAGGAAGATGTACTGGTTACTTGGAAAATATTCTTCGTTATCAGTGCACAACAAACTGCTCCTTTACAAACAAGTCCTCATGCCAGTATGGACGTACGGTATTCAGCTATGGGGCTGTACCAAAAAAAGCAATACACTGATGATACAAAGGTTCCAAAATAAAGTACTCAGAGGTATCGTGAACGCACCCTGGTACGTTAGAAATGACGACCTCCATCGTGACCTCAAGGTGGACTTGGTCACAGATATTGTTAAAAAGTATGCTGAAGCTCACCAACAAAGGTTTCATCATCATGTGAACGTCGAGGCTATCCAGCTCCTCGACAACACGGACATTGTGAGAAGACTGAAAAGGACAAAACCTTTTGAGTTAGTGTAAATGAGTGCAAACAATACGTAGTTCAGTGAGTGCTACCTATAAAGAACACAAAAACAAAGTGCCTTCCCCTTAATAGAGACAATAAGAAAAGTGCTAATGGACACATTCTTAGTTATACTCTACCTAGCAACTTACGTTATATTTAAATTACTTATTAGCCATTATTGGCTAGATTGTAATAGTATAGAAGTATCCGCTTACAAGTAGAAACTTCTCTTTAAAAAAAAAAAAAAAAAAAAAAAAATATAATTTTCGTTCAAGTTTCTGGGTGCGTGCACGGGGCCCCTAGCTGATGCGGGGCCCCTAGGCAGTTGCCGATTCTGCCTTATGGTTCATCCGGCCCTGGCGAGACGGATTCCCTACTTCACATATCACTCGTATTTTGGCGCCCCTTTGGCGCCTAGACCCGTGACTTGAGGCCGCTTCTCTCGCTTTACCCGAGTAACCCGAGAGTGCCGGAGCGAGGCAATAACCCTCGCACAAGGGATTTTTTCTAATCGCCATGTATGTACCTCACTTACCTGTGCGAAGTCGCGGGCAAAAGCTATAATCTTACGCAGAACTGATTTTGATTACATTTGGCATGGATATAGTTTAAACCCTTGGGAAGGACATAATATGATACTCTTTATTGCGATACGACATAGCAACTGCAGCAGTGATTAATAAAATTTTGATAAAATTTGGAATGGAGATAGCTTATACCCTGAATTAATACATATGCTACTTTTTATCCCGGAAAAAGGTTCCTGCGAGATAACGGGAAGACGCGGGTGAAACCGAAGGGTGCAACTAGTATTCCATGATTTTTTTGAGACGTAATTAAGTAGGTAGAAGACGTTTACGTCATATAAGTAAGACAAGTAACTGATTCACCTTGTAAAATATCAAAACAAACAATTTGGTATGCGTCGTAAAGCATAAGATCACTTATAAAATGTAAACAATGTTGAAAGCTACTTCAACTGTTGTTTATGTGAGATGTGACGCATCTGAGAGCTTCTGCAGAGCAACATCAAAGTAGCCTACGAAGAAGTGAGTCGTACATGGACTTTTCATCACTAATATTAGGTGATACCGTCAGCATTTCGAAGAAAATCAGGTAATTTGATGGAAAAACAAGTTTTTGGGTAAACACAGGACAATACTTTTCCAGGCTTTTAACATGACTGATGGTATAATATCATGACAAGGAGGAAAGAGTATTTATTCGGTACCTAGTACATACTACATAAATGGTGTCGATTCGGTTTTGCATTCTCTAAAACTAAACCAAGTTTGATAGGTTTATGAGTAATGCTGTCCTTTTTTACTTCGGTGGTTAGAAAAAGACAGCAATACTATTAGACCTGTCAAATTTAGTTTAGTTAGAACGCAAAGCCGAATCGACACCATTGCTTACCTACCCAGTGCCGGATTAACCACGTAGCAGGAGTGGCCCCGCGCAAAATGGGGCCCCGCATATTTAAACCCACTCATCTTTGCCTGAACGTAGTAATTTGAGTGAAACTTAATAAGATGTGGTAGGTACCTATCTGGTATATTAAAATTTACTTGGTGTCACAAAAACGTGAAACGTTACAACTTTTACTACTAAGACAATCCACATCACTCGGTAACCGACTATTTCCTTGGCGTTAATAAAACATCAAATTTCATCTGGTAAAGTAAACACACAAGCACAAGGGCTGCTTGAAAGAATTTGCTACGGGCCCCGCGTTTGGTAGGTACTTGATAGTTAGGTGCCCTTAAATCGGCAAATACATAAATTATTTATGTTTTGGCGATAATGCCAGTATTACTTGGTATAATAATAACAAAAAGAGGATAGATAATTCCATAATAATTATGTAGGTAACTAGGTAGAGGTCTAGAGGTAGGTACCTACCTAGTTAGAAAGTTGTCGAGCAAGACAAATAATATATATGGGGGGTAAATGGCAATATAGGTAAAACAACAAAACTTGAAATATCACAATATTTGTGTTTGATTTTAACACAGAAGTCGGAAGCAGGTAGACAAAACATAGAGAACGATGTTGTGGCGTTTTTAGAGTAGGTTATGTAAACCACTAAATCCTAACTCTGGCTGCAGTAAACCCAATTCTTTCGGACAGTATAACTACCTACTAAACTATTTCCAGTTAAATGTAGCTATGAAACCTATAACGTAGTGAGAACTATCCTACTTCCTACTACATAATATGTATTATTATATGCGAAAGTTTGTGTGTGTGAATGTTTGTTACCACGTACCACCGAAAAAGGTTCCTGCGAGAACCTTTATCCGGGAGACGCGGGTGAAACCGCAGAGCGCAACTAGCAATCATATATATATATACACACAAACACACACACACTTGGCACTTGTAAGTTATATGTACCTCCGTATCCTTTGCAGTGATAAACCTCTTTTGTAGAGTCCACTTGGAGAAGTACCACATCTTTCCCATTATCTTTGCCTCACCAGTTATTTAACCGCCAACCAGTAAGAGTGCAAACATTATGGTGTTCTGATTTGAAGGGCAAGTTTCTAGTGAAATTACAGGTCATAAAGCTAGTATTAAGAGATTGATCATCTGATATCTCAGTGTGAGAAGTTCAGTGCATTGCCTCACAGGATTATGGCCTTTAGAAGTACAAAATTCTAGTTGGACTGAACTGTTAGTTGCTCTTCCCGTTTAGTTCCTTAAAGCCTTGGAGTTGATGATAGTCAATTCAGAATTACAGTTTACCTACCTATCTATATACCTAGCCTCTTACAACATATATAACGTTAGGCTATCATAAACTAGCTCAACTAGAATTTAAGTGACAATTTTCACGACAAGCAATAAACCACTAGCACCATAATCGCATACTATCATTTAACTATGGGTTTTAATTGCAGAACCGGCAGAACGCATATGCTTACGTCAGCCGACGATTTAGACGTTGCGACATACGCAGTGCGTAGGTGGGTAATAGTCACATTATTATACTACTAGTGGGCTTCGAACGGGTACTTAAAAAAATTTGAAAATTAAAAATTATAATACACACACACATAAACCACGGCACTTCATTTCTTTACATTGACTTCCCTCCCGTACAGCCCGTACCCCAGTGACGCCTAGCTAGCCGAGCAGTGTGAGCGGCTACCACGCAACTTTTTTCTAATGTTCACATTTTTAAACTCCTGATATCTTTCGAATGGAATGCCACAATTGAATAATTAAAAAAGTTATATAAAGGTATTGAAGCAGTCTTGAATATAAAGTAATTTATTTTGATTAGGATTAATACCAAGATACAAATAAAGAGCCTGTTCTAGCGGCGGAATTTAAATTATTTATTTTTTAATATAAGAACACTTATTGTGGGTTAACTATAGCAGTTAGACATTTGCTGTCGCGACACTTTTAGTAAATAATGATGTGTTCTCCAAAGTCGTAGTAAATTATTTTATTCTATCATCAATAGTTTTCGCAGCGCATGCACGCGATTTAAAGAATATTTTAGGTATATTTTTTACACCTTGGGTTACATTATTTTTTTTTTTTGGAAGGATCCTTAATTTTTTTGAAAATGTAATATAGCCTATGTCCGCCACAGATAGAGTAGCTTTCCAACAGTGAAAGAATTTTTCAAATCGGTTCAGTAGTTTCGGAGCCTATTCGATGCAAACAAACAAACAAACAAACAATCAAATCTTTCCTCTTTATAATATTAGGGTATAGATTTAGGGTATAGATTACATAGGTTAAATATTCTGTGAAGCAGATCGATGACGATAAATTCGGGCAGTAGCGTCATAATGATCATATCATTAATTTGAACCACTCATTTGATTTGCTCAGTGGTAGTGACGTCGGTCGGCTTGCGATCCGTAGGACGTGGGTTCGAATCCTACAAGCTTCGGTGAAGGAAAACATCGTGATGAAACTATAGCTTGGTGGTAGAGTATTTTCTAGTACTCGCCTGGCTATAGCTACCACCCTCGTGTTAAGAATCTGTCGCCAAGCTCCTATCGGTGTGTTCCTGCAGCCTCACTTGAGAGCCAGTTCCCAGTCCAGGTGTAGCGCGGCGCCATCTTCGACCACATTGTCACATAACATCAGGTGACTTGTGGTCAAACGCTACACTGTAAGTAATTAAAAAAAAACCGCTATCCTTCGTCAACCAATATGCCTAGCATGAAGATTAAAATCAAACCTTCGTCATTGAACAGGCTAATGTTCAATAGCGATTAGCTAATCTATTGGCTGATAGATAGATAGATGAACTCATTATTCAAAAACTGGAACAACAAATACTTAAATAAATATCTGGGGACCATTGCATACAAATTGACCTAGCCCCAAAAACTTGTGTTATGGATACTAGACAACGATATACATACTTATATAGAGAAATAAATATCTACTAATGTAGATAGAAATAATCAAGACTCATTAACAAATATTCGTCTTCATCACACATATTTTTGCCCTTACCGGGATTCGAACCCGAGACCGCTAGCTTCGTAGGCAGGACTAACTCAGCTACCGCATCGTCAATAATAACGATGTAAGAGAAGCAGTTCAAGAGGTAGATTATGGACTTGGAACCTTATCATGTAATGTCGAACTCTTTTTTAGAGTCCGCCTTGAGACATTCCACACCCATCCTATACCTAACATGCTCTAAGCCTAAGGTAAGCCTATAGCAAGTCCATGGCCTATGGTAAGCCTGCACTATTATTGTGTCATGGAAACACTTATTACTTAGTACCTAACTATAACTACCTACTCTCGTCATATAAACTGATGTCTGACGGAAATGCTAATTTACAGCATTCGCGGAGTTCGCGTTTCACGTCAGAGTCACTTCCGCTTTGGGACATGTCGTTTTAGGTAGCTACATGAACGAACTATTGATGATGAAGAGTTGGGGTCCTAATTAATAAAGTAGCACATTCATGAGAACTTGTGCGTTTATAGAACGATAATAAAACGAGACGATTGATCTGTGCACCTAGCAAAGTTTAAGTTTGAAGGTTTATATGAGTCATATTAGTTTATATAAATTATGCTTATGGCAGAGTGCAGTGGCGGATTTACACATTTGCCGCCAGTAGCCTATACAAATTGTGCCGCCACTACCGACCTCTATAATTCTAGACTTTCGTTTTTCAAAGTTTGTATTTATTTATTTTTATATTAGTATATACAAAAAAATCAGACGCAAATTGCTGAAAAATTGATCTTAATGCTGAAAATATGGAATTGTTTGTGTTGATATACTAACATTTAGGTAGGTATATAGATATAAATCTTTTAGTATCTGTAAGATATCGAAAAAATGCCGCCCCTAAAATCTGCCGCCCTAGGCTCCTAGGCAGCCTCAGTGCCTGCTGGTAAATCCGCCACTGGTAGAGTGGTAGAGTGACGTAGAGTCAATATGATGCAAAATATAGGAGTTTTTTTACGTGTGACTTAGTTACGCTACAGCAATACGCAGGTAAACGTGAAGATCGTGTCTAATCCGTAATTCGTTTAACAATATCTCTAGAAAGTTTAGAACCATTTCGGGGACAGATAGTCTATATAAAGCACCATATCCAAGCCACACATGACTTGACATGACCAAAAGAAAAACAACAGATATGACACGACACGAGCACTTCTGCTAGGTATTTGGCACTGATTCGTAGGAGTGTCGCTCACGTCAGTCTTGGAACTACGCCAGGGAGATATGAATGTGACGTGATCAGAGTCTGCGACTGGTCAGACAAGTCTCCTAGAACGTTTCCTTAAATCACTTGTGCATTATAAGAGGCGATTGGAATTTCACCTTGAATTGAATTGCTGATTAGTTTGATACTGACGGTAAGTTCTAATGAACTTGAAAGTTGGAAAGGATTTTGATTGTGCTGTGTAGGAGACTTTTAGTATACAAAATTGGAAAATTATGGAAAAAATATCAACTTTCATAATGGCGAAACCACAGGGCAGATTGTTATTGTAACATAAACATATTTTGAAAACTGAAAGTAAATATTATTCATTACAAAGTGAACCAATGCCTATTTAATAGAACAATTAGACAAAGATCTTTTATGGTGTGCTCTACTTGTTCTTGGCTCGAAACGTAAGCTCGGTGGAGATTGTAATTATCTTATTTTCATTTAATTTTCATTTTATTCGGTACTAGTGTGTGGAGAAAACGGCGTCTGGTTTGAATGTATTGACCTAAAGGGTCAATTGCAGAAGTCAGACTAATACAGTGAGCGTTGAAATTTGCATACTTATTATTACACACTACGCGAGTTCAACTATACAAATGTCTGGAAGGTTTTATAATGAACCGTTTTACTTATGGAACTGTCCTGCAATTTAA
Organism: Opisthograptis luteolata; assembly: GCA_931315375.2. Classification (NCBI taxonomy): domain Eukaryota; kingdom Metazoa; phylum Arthropoda; class Insecta; order Lepidoptera; family Geometridae; genus Opisthograptis; species Opisthograptis luteolata. The sequence goes on along the minus strand of OV928049.1, from coordinate 6,867,413 downwards.
ATTATAAATTAAAATTCATTTATTTCAGATGTCAATAATCCATATGAGCAAACAATTGTATTTTTTAAATAATAGAAAAAATTATAATGTAAGATGAGATAAAATAAGTTCAAATAAAATAATATATAGATAAAACTCAATTAACAATTACATTACAATATACAATTCAAAATGATTAAAAATAAAATTAAAATACCTAGTACCTTCTCACCGGCATTGGCACTGGCATATGTCGCGCGCAACAATGCCGGAGGAAAGCACAATCCATTCTAAGCGCAATCATTTTTAGGACGGTATTGGTGCTGCCCCAAACTCTGTACACCAAGGACGCGGCCCGCGACCGCATGGTCGCATGCAAACATGTAACGTGTGCGTCCGCGAACATACCCGAGGCACTGCAGAATCGGGGCAGCCCCAACAACGTCCTAAACGCATTGTTATAGAGGACGCGGAGGTCACTGTATCTCCTTTTAGTGTAGTCAGCCCACAGGCTGCACGTGTAGAGGGATGTACAGAACGCTCTAAAGAGCGTAAAATGGCTTTAGTTTTCAGTGATGGCGATGAAACCATAGCTTGGTAGGGCATTTTCTAGTGCTCGCCTGGGTAGCTACCTCCATCCGCCAAGCACCTATCGTTGAGTTTACTATGTACCTATGCAATTCCCATTCCAGATAGGGCACCATCATCTTCGACTACATAAAATCAGGTGACTTGTAAGTCAAACCCTTTAGCGCCCGAAATTAATAATATGTCATTTTAGTAGTAATCTGACAAGCCCTATAGTACTAAAATTACATAATATTTTGACATGACATATCGATCCAAAACCGCGGATAACGGATTAGGGCCCGTAGCCAAGATGCATTCTGCAATCGTTGACTCTAGTAGAAAACAAGAAAAAAGTATTGGTTTGACATATTTTAACGCTAAGTCACGTGGTCAGAAATATGTCAAACCAATACTTTTTTCTTGTTTTCTACTAGCGTCAACGATTGCAGAATGCATCTTGGCTACGGGCCCAGGATTGATTATTAATTTCGGGCGTAAGATGTCAAAGAAAACCTCTTAAGAAATTAGTAAAAGTCGTACTAACTCAACATTTGCTAGATTACTGATTTTATGATTAGTACCTACAATTCATAATGAAATGATTAAATTATTTTATCATTCCACAGTTCCCGGCTTCTAGTTATTTTACCGCGACGCGACATAGACAATAGTAGTAAATGTTTACTAAGTAGGTACCTATGGTACAAAGTGACTACAATCATTAATTTGATACGAGTATGCCAAAATAATCAACAAAAAGGTACCGCGATCTACTTCTTTTATTTAAGAGCGAAGCTCTTGTCGGTGGAGTGCTTTCCGTTCTGTTCTCGGCCATCCTTTTGACCTCATGGTACCTACGACATGACGTCAATCCTTGCTTTCACTTGGTCTATGTATGTTCTTCTCGGTCTACCTCTCCCTCTCTTCCCTTCTACTTTTCCTTCTAAGGTGGTTTTCATGTATTCGTCATGCCGTACCAAGTGGCCGAACATCTTACCTTCTACTATTCCGACTTATATTGGTGCCTATACCTACCTATCATCTTGTTAGCCAGAAAATAAATTAAATCGTTTTATTACTGATTTTGTAGATACTCATTTGGTTTCTTAGAAGACACTGTAGGTGAAGGGGATGATTCGCTCTTCTTTTGTTCAAGAAGTCGTGTGTTATCCCATTTATTTGCCTGCCGTAATGCACCGTTTTGAGACATTAATTACCCTGCGAAAGCTTAAAACGAATTTAATTAACAAAACAAAGATTAAAAAGTAACGCCCCCACAAATAGATTGAACGGTGTGAGGGAGCAATCAATAATGGCCGGTTTTAGACTTGTTAGTCATCAAGTCAAGACTGCTCAGCTTACATTCATCTTATTGGATGCTATCTAATCTATAGTCGTATATATACAAGTGAAATATCATTCGCTGATTCATCACGAAATCTTGAAAACTTTAGGACCAACGAAAATAAATTAACGAGAAAAAAAAATAATAAAAAAAAAAAAAATTGACGAGTGCATTCTTCTTGCAAGAAAGGTTTCAAAAAAACCAATCGGGATGTTAATTTTTTTCCCTACACATACAGAGAAATTACCTACATACAAAAAGTTTCTATATAAAATCGAAAAATTCGCGTTTGCCTTACAAGGCGCCGATAACGAGTTCGAATCTCCTCTAAGTGCGGATTTGCCATTACTCAAAATGGTTAAGAAAAACATCGTGAGAAAACCGAGACCTCAAAAGCATTCGACATCTACCAACCCGCACTGGGCCAGCGTGGATACATTATGGTCCATACTCTCTATCTCTTTCTAAAAGAAGGTCTGTGTCCTTGCTGTGTGAACGAAAGAGGCTGATGGTAATAAAAAATGTACAAAAATAGAATTACCTTCGTCGCCAAATAAAACTATCCGGCGAAAGATTCCGTCGTTTCAGCAGAGCATTCCTGATGCTGACAAGGGGAAGACTGTCTCTTCTAATAGACCACCTCATTAACTTCACACTACCCGTCGTTTTTTCACTATCCTTCCCCTCCATTGGTCGTTGCACGATTCACGTCCTTACGTAATTGGATATGTCGAATTTGGAATGTTTTATCACGAACATGATTCGTCAGTTGAAATTTTCGATTCAATTCAGGAACATTGCACTGAGAGACTCGGTGGAAACTGAAGCCTTTTGATAGCGTTATCTGCTGTCTTGTATTTGCATTTTGATATAATAAAGGCTTGGTTAAATAAACTTCTTAGGTATTTGGACAGTTGTTAAATAATAATAATAGTGTGTGTACTTCTGAAGCTAGCTAAAGTGAACAGACTCGTACTAAGTCACGTTCGCTATTTTTGTGCACATAAAAGTATGTTTCGTACAATGAGACATTTCATTTCTGTCAATTATTTTATTTCCCTCATATTAAGAATCTGTCGCTTGGTGTGTTCCGGCAACCTCACTTGAGAGCCAGTTCCCAGTCCAGGTGTAGCGTGACGCCACCTTCGACCACATCGTCACTTAACATCAGGTGACTTCTGGTCACATACATATTTTTATGTTTTACCTGTATTATAAATTCTCAAAAGTTTTGTCATACGTTTTAGATTTTACTTATTACTTTCGCTAGCCGCATCTGTGCCGATGCATATAAAACTTTAAACTTTGAAACATTTGTATGTGAATGATCCGGATTGGTTAAAAAAATGCATAATTATATGTAAAAATGTGTGTAGCGAAAAGAACGAGTAGAAATTAAATCGTGTGAATTATCTATCGGTCGCAATATTGTATGGAAAATAAAGCAAATGGGGAAAAACGCGAATGGGACTAAAAATATTGGGGAAAAATAATTTTGGGTATTTGACCTATACAGTCTGATCCTTAACTATACCTTCATCTATCGTTATATTATGGTATGCTACAAATGACTGACATTCGCCCGAACGATTGGAAGTTTGGCTTTAAAGATACCTCATTCCCAAAAGTAGAAATCCAGTCTTGACCTGAAGGCTTTCAAATTATACTCATCGGGAAACAAAGACGCTGGCAAAATGTTCCACTCGTCGCGTCATTTGCATTACACGTGAAGAACCGAAGCGCTTAAGTATTTTTTGTTTTCTTTTTGTCTGAACCAAGCTTATGATAGGTGTGCGTTTATATGGTGGTATACTTACTGCCCCACGTATGCTGTGGTCGGGACCCTGAGGTGGTGCGACTTCCGGGTGCGCTCCGCGTCGCTGCCGTCGCTAGCTTCTTCTATACCAACGTGACTACCACCACCGGCCGACCTGCAAGCACAATGCTCATTAGAAATATTAACATTACTTAGTTTTGTCGGTTTTCAACTTTTCATACAGGCACAATTACACTCTAATTTTAAATTTTGCATTGTAGGTAGGTAATGTAAGTAAGATAGAACTTGAAAGCTCATCTAAGTTTCCAATACAAATAACTTTCTACCTTTTGTGTTAACTTTCCAGTGCGGTGGTTGCCGAAAAATACCTAACGCTTGCGTCAAGGGAAATGTCAATGCCTATCATCGCGATAAATATTGCGTTAATTATTAACGCAATTATGTGAGTGGCTACACTTGAACGGTCAACGTAAATGCACTTGAGTTATCGGCTAACGTTAATCATGGCGCTATTTAACGGCATTTCCCGTTCGAGTTTAAATGAAATCTCGGTCTGAATTCAAATATGTAGAGAGGAAACCGTCAAGTTTAAGAATCACAACATTCAATGACATGTTAAATATTCTTCCAAACCGCTCTGGTCAGCGTGGATTTATCATATGCCATGTCATCATACTCTCTCTATCTATCTGTGATAAGGCCTATGTCCTAGCAGTGGGAACTTAGTAGATATAATAACAACATGCTTATGTATCAACAGTAACTGTTTAATTTTTTCACAACACAAAAAACAATTTAAAACCTCGACATTCTTGTACTTTTTCCTGTTACCCACACCACATTTCGTTTCAAATCGTTTGAAAATTAAGGCGAAATTACTTTTTTATGAAAGGTCGCCAGCTTTATTTTCTTTTTTATTTTCTTCTTTTTCGAGTCCCTGCACGTGTAAGATAAAAGGTAATACGATCACGCTGTTTGTGATGATCAAACAAAGTGATTGTGTTACCTAGTTAGGTTACACGTGGGTACGTTTACCTACGATGAAAATAATGTATGTATTTGGATATAAAACAATGGACCATTTTATTCAAAGTAGTTCAGAGAGCAGCCTGGCTTCTTTGAAGTCAATAGGCACCGCATGAGCCAGCGTGATCCACCCTCGACTGCATCGTCACTTAATACCATCAGGTGAGATGTGGTCACCGACATAGCTTTCAGAATTTGCAAGTTGAAGTGGCAATGGGCAGGCCCCATCGCTCGACGAACCGATAACCGATGGGGAAGAAAGGTTCTCGAGTGGCGACCACGAACCGGAAGACGTTCTGTGGGTAGGCCCCCCACAAGAGAGTCGCTGGGAGGTGATGGATGCCAATTACTAATAGCCGTTCATGGTGGCGTTTAAAGGGGGAGGCCTATGTGCAGCAGTGGACTTCTTCCGGCTGATGATGATGAGATGTGGTCGAAAGTAGGCCCCCCCATTAACACGTAACATTTTTTATTGAAAATTACAGGCCTCTTACTTCTACCGTTTTATATAGAGACTTAGCCCGAAATGAATAATCGATCCTGATCCGTTATCCGCGGTTTTGGATCGATATGTCATGTCATAATATGTTATTTTAGTACTAGTGCTTGACATATTACTACCACATTACTACTACGGTACTATTTAGGTACATATTATATCATCTTATATTATCACGGGGTGACGATTTTTCATAATTATTATTAAAGAAAAACATTTAGGAAAAAATGACGTAAGCCAAAGCCTGGCAATAACTACAGTAGTGCACGTCCTTTATGGGGACGGTTGGTAGCTATATAATTAATAATTAAGCAAACAATTTAATAAAATATAAAAAACACGCTCACACAATCAAACAAACACATAGTCTATCAACCTCAGCAACTACATTGATCAAGAATTCACAACACCCAGACACGGAACAAATACTTACGCATCTTTTTCAACACAAAAATATTTGTTCCGTAGCGGGAATCGAACCCGCAACCTCACGCTGCGCAGGTGGCTTCTCGCCCATTGCGCCACGTCGGTCGACAAATGGAAACAAAAGCATGTACATACTTGCATAAGTCTACTCTGATTAGTACCTTCGCATTGTAAGCTCTGACAAGCCAGAAGCGGGGTCTAAGCTTCGGTTTTATAATGATGGTTAAAGTCATCACGCGCCATGCTGTACCTAGAAATAAGAGTAGGTATATTGCGTAAAGCCTCTATTAGATACCTATTTTTTAAAGTCCTGAATCATACATTGACATATCAACGCACTGCATCAACCACTACATGGTCCTTTACAGGAAGAAGTGAAGTTTTCAAGGTATACCTAGCTAGCTTCCTTTGAAAGTGTAGGGCTGCACTAAGACATTTTTGCGCGAGCGCAGGCGCATGGAGGTCGCTTGTTTATTTACAGACAGAAAAAATTGCAAAAATATTTGGATAACTCTATTATATTTCCTTTTTCTACGTCTACGGGGTAGAGTTTGAACATTTGTCACATCATGTGTGACAAAGTGGTCGAAGGTGGCATCATGCTAACAAGCATGCTGCAAGGAAACAAGCTCTCAAGTGAGGTTGCCGGGACACACCGATATGTGCTTGGCGAAAGACTTGGAACAATGATTGCACCAAAAAGTTATGTATTAAAAGTTGACCTATGTTTTCTGTGTATAATTGTATAGATTTCACTTTTTTTCATCGAGGAAGGTGTAGATACACACGAGAAAACCCTACTGATAAACTATGGTTTCATCACGATATTTTTCTTTAACGAAAGCACAAGCTCATTGCAGGATTCGAACCCACGATCTACGTCACGCAAGTGGTCGTCACTACCACTCAGCCATCATTGCTTTAAAAACGAACTAGCTACTTGAAGCGTACCTAATTATAGGTATGTTTTGGAGATGATATGATTATAACAGAAATCAGTATCGAACTACTATTTCTACTATATAAAAATAAGTCGGGTTTTCCTTCCTGACGCTATAACTCCAGAACGCACGAACCGATTTCCACGGTTTTGCATTCGTTGGAAAGATCTCGGGCTCCGTGAGGTTTATAGCAAAGAAAATTCAGGAAAAATTTCAACAGAAAAGCGGGAAAATCTTACATAAAACGAAGCCATCTGGTGGCGAAACGGAGTTCGCCGGGTTTGCTAGTTATTTATAAATACCATGAAAGTACGAATATATGACTTACCGAAATATTCTCTTCAGTCGACTAATGACGTGGTATTTTATTTACACTGCATAGTTTTGTTTATTACACAACTTTTGACACAAACATTCTTGAGCTAATTGCGTATTTTATAAGTAAGAATTATTGGTAGGTATTGTGTTAAAATTATCGGGGTTAAAAAAGGCTTACCTAAAAATAGGTTATATACTGAAATAAGTAGGTGCCAGGTGGAAGAAAATAGGAAGCCGTAAAACCACCGTAGATAATACGAGTGGCTTAAGCTTATTCCTTTGCAATGTAAGGCATTCGGTATCCTATGAGGTTGTATATAGAAATCGTTACATACTAGCTGATCCGGTCGGTCGTAACACTGGTAACAGATCGACCATGCTCAGCATGGCTATCACTTGGTTAGGTGACCGTTCAACTGTCGGTCCCGGTCATATTAGTCGTAAAGCTATGCCGAAGGCCTTCTGGTGACCTGATAACTTCGACACTAGAGTTTGCCACTAGCTCATACAAAAGAAGGTATTCTCATGTAATAAAGTAAACATATTAAGGTAGGTGAATTATTAATGTATTTAAGTACATAGATAACGTTACTATCTGATAGCATTTGCGCAATAATATTATCATTATCCTAGCAACCATGTTGCTATCGATCCCAGAACAGTTAATTAAAGTATTAACTCATTTAACAAACATTTATAGTCGTTTAAAAAATCGATGAGGAAATAATAAATATCTTAGAATTATTTAAAGCCCATTAAAATTTTAAATACCTCTTTAACTATTGTACAACTATTTCAGAATTTTATTCTTCGAACGTTTAACAAAAAGGAATTTGCTAACAGGCAATATCGAGTTGAAATATTTGAAACCTATTAGAAAATTGTAGATATTGTTTATAAATAAACTTGCACACGCATATCTTTAGTAATTCTGACTTGAATTGAACTCATGCCGGTGGCTCGTAATTCTCGTTTGTAATTATTAAAGTATGGCAAGAATTCAGGCCTAGTTATTTGCACTGGTACACAAACTTAATCAAACGTGACATAACTGTACGCACTTTAGAAACCTTTGTAATAGCTGTTATTGAATTAACACTTTATAAAATGACACTCGAACCTTTTCGGTAGTTATCCACCAATAAGCAAATTTTGATTTATGATTTTTGTTTTTTATCTTTGGCGTTATTGGGTTTCTTTTTCACTGATATTTTATTTTTGTTGGTGTTTTTTTGGAATTATCGTGTCCTCAACTCAAGTCACATGCACACTGGGTTACAATACACAGCTGTCATCTGGACTTTAAATTATAACAATCCCATTCCAATACCAACCTTAAACAGGCTGTTTAAGGTTCAAAGTGAGAAACTAGGGGGTGGTTCTGAGGAAACATGCGCAATGGTGCAGTGCGCATAGTATCGATTCCAATATAATAGAAGAAAAGGCGGAAATTTTTGATTTTATATCATTTCTATTGCCCATTATTATCGACTCTTAAAATCAATGCAGTGGCTACTGGATCAGCTCTTACTTATCTAGAATAGGTAGAGAAATCTGGCTAGTACCTAGTATCTGCTACGATTTCTTTTTGCTACTCCATTGTAACTTAAGTACCAAACATAGTAAATTATGAGTTATAATATCCCAGCATCGTTAGCTCTTTTAAAGAGACTTAGAACAAAGGATCTATCCGATACAGTAGGATAGGACAATATGATGATATATTTAGAGATAAGATAATATATGATGTTATCATTACTATCTATCACAAAACATGTTTTTTTATTTATTTATACTCTTGTACAAAACATTGCACAACGAAGACTAGATAGTTTTTTTACCAGTCATCCTGGACAAGCAAAAAAATGGTATCGATGCTGCGAAAGTGGGATAAACCTATAAGCAAAACGTTAAAATGTTAACACACTGCGTCCGTTAGGTCTTTCACTAACAAACCATAATTCCTTGAAATCAACTCACGTGATATCCAAAGTGGGTACGTCACAAGACCCAAAGTCGCAACGACGCAGCTTTGCACTTCTTGTTCTGTTGCCAGGTACTTGCAGTGAACGGCGCGATGCCGACGATGGCATCGGGATGTCCAGGTATGCCAGATCTGAACCAATAAATCATAAAGGCTATCTTTGCTCTGGCCATATTTTATGTAATAGAGTGGCAAACAAGCAAGATGTCTGCTTGATGGGAAGCAGTCACCGTCGCCTATGGACATTTGCGATGCGATGCAACACCAGGACACCAGGGGAGTTGACGATGCTTTGCCAAAAATCAATAAATCTATACAAATTCAACCCAAATTATCTTTTAGCTGTTCCCCGCGGTTTACTTTACTTGACTTTCACATTCGCCTGATTTTTTGTCGTGAATTTTTCCGATGATTTAATACTACATAATATATAATTCCGCTATTCAAGGTGGAAACAAATCACACTAATCAAAGATCACAAAAATTGGTCAAGCCGCTCTTAAGTTATAACCCGACTTTGTTTTATATAGGTAGGCAGGTACTGTACCATGTAGATATATATTTTCTTGGACCTGTCAGTTTCCTTACGATGTTTTCTTGTATTCTGAATACATTCGAATCTGTTATTGTTTATTCGTGGAAGAATAAGGAAGTGTAGGTACCTACTTGTCTCCTATGCGGAATATATAATGTAGGTTGGGAAATGTAGGAAGTAACGTAGGAAGTTGTACAGCTCTACCTGCTTTTGAAATACTTACGTAACAATGAAAAAAGGAAATATATAGATAGAGCCTGATAATAATAAGTGGCATTTGTATGAAAATTGTCAAAGATCGCTTTATTAGTGGCGCATTTTGGGAGAGGCTATGTCCAGTAGTCATAGAGACAGGCTAATATGAAGATGACGATAGAACCTGTAATTACTTGTGCTATAAGTTAGGTACTCTCTTCTGTATTGAACTGTTTTAATCTCCTGCGTCATAGAGTTTAAAAGAATATTATTCCAAAACACGACGTCAACGAAACCATACAAAAATACTTTCCCTCAGTTTGTGAGTAGGTAATTAGCTGACCGTTAATGTAGAGGTTTATGAAAATAGCATGAAATCCAATTAGATGAAGGTATCTTCGAAATGGGTTAATTTCGAATTAGCCTGCTAATCAATCGAGGTTGGTACTCGTATTTGTAATTATTTGAATTTTGAATGAGTCTTCGCATACACTGTTCAAAAGATACTTAATAATGTGATAGCTGATGCGGTTTTAGGATGGAACACAAGATTATGGTGGAGGATTTTAAGAGAGTCTTTTTTACCATTGTAACTTGTGGAACAGACGAGAAAATTCCTACCGTATGCCTACTAAAAGCAAGTTTATTCACTAACTTACCTACCCTTTTTCCTGTAAAAATTTGATATTTTCCCTAAGTACCTATAGACCTATAGGCATATCTACATATTTTAAATAGAAAGCCTTTTGTAAATAATGGTAGCGACTTTGCAGTTTTTTCACTATCAAGAGTCTATTAGAGATCTCCGTAAGATCACCAGCTCACAGTCATGATGGAAAGCGACTGTGTGGCCTAACATGGGACACGGAACTTGAAGACATATTGAAGATCCCCAGGTAAACATGCTCACCATTGGTTTCTACTAAGGACTGATACTTACCATGATTAACAATGGAGCAAAGTCCTGCATCAGACACCGACCTGCCCCTATCTTTGAGTTCTGCTCTGTTTTTCTTGAAGTATACCCAGTGACGCGCCACTGATGTACGGAGAATGCGATTGAACCTGGAGAGTATACCTTTAAGCGTCATAATTGTGGCGATAACCAGGAAATAAGCAGGTTGTGATAGGTGAGATGAGTAGGTTATAACTGACGATCGCTGGAGCAAGTCCCTGGCAGAATGGTGGCCACGAAGACAATGATGTGGTAAGAACATCAGTAGAATAACCCGGTAGGAGCTAGTTATGAAACAAACGTATAATGTGGCTCTCCATAGATTCATCGCTAGTTTTTCCTGTTGTAAAAAACATCGATTGCAATGCATTTGCAATGATCATATTTATGCAATGCCGCGACGTATAGGTGCGGTTTCTGTATATTTATGCATGAGTGAGTACCTGAATGAATTCTCTGAGGCAATCTCATCTCTATGCTATTTTGGTTAATAATCATAAACATTACGATTCTTGGAAACGCTGACTCACCAACGTAAGATGCGAGGTAGAATACTTTCTTGCAAATATAATAAATATATATATAGTTGACGACCGATGTGGCGCAATGGGCGGATAGCCGACTGTGAAACGTAAGGTCGCGGGTTCGATTCCCGCTACAGGACAAATATTTGTGCATTGAAAAAGAAAGCGCAAGTTTTTGTTCTGGGTGTTGTGGATCCCCGATCCTCGTAGTTTCTGATACCCTAGATACAGGGAAACCTAGTTAGGGGTCAGAGCCCATGTATGTGATTGGGCGGGCATTATTATAAAAAAAAAAACAAAAAAAGAAAAAAAAAAAATAAGATTTCTAATTCTAACTTTATGCAAAAAAAAAACATTTTATTCCCAGGGGTTTCGGCAATCCTTTTTTTTAGAATTTGGGCCAGCGTTTGATCACTGCCTTTAGAGTTTAGACAAACAACGAATAGGAAGCTATGTAAACAACAAAAATAGCACTTTTGCGTAAGAACGGAGCGTAAACATATTTTCGATATAGTACATACCCGTAAACATCATCTAGGTACACGTGACCTAGGCGCCTACGGGCCTACGTAGCAAGAATTCCATGAATAAGATGAATGGAGAGCCTAGTCACAAAGTTTTTGGGATTATTTAAATTGAAAGAAACTAATAACACTTCCTGCTGTACTCAGAGACGTAAATTATCTTTTAATTAGGTCGTTAATTTGTATGAATTTTGACCGATCTAGTACTAATTTAGCGTTAACTAACATTTCTATTCTGAGTGTGGCAGTTAGATACTTAAATATGTAAGATGTCAACTTGGTGCATAACAAATTTAAAATATGGGTATTTTAAATTTTCAACAGCATAATTTCATGTTGCGTGATTTTTCCAAAAACCCGACAGAAAATCGATAGATACTGTTCTATTAATCGCGTATTTTATTTATTGTATTAAAAATGTGAAAATGACTTACCTTTTCAACGGCGAATCTGAGCTTTCCGACGAGTTTGTTGAGGAATCACTACTGCTTGAAACCGTGCTTGAAACATGATTATACACTTGACAGCTTGCGCTTTTCTGAAGCTTTCCTATATGCATCACGAACACACAATATTCAGCTTTAATCACAAGAAATAAACATTTGAGTCGCGTAGCGCGATACCAACACTTGTTCTAGTTCAAGATCTGTATTAAAACTGGAGATTTCGCGTAGATTTTGAATGAAATACCAAGGTTCGTGAAATTTTGTCACTAGGTTCTAAATATACACTGTCTGTAGGCATGCGCACGCGCCGCTTCTAACCGTGGTGGAAGCAAAATTGACTCATAAGCAACTAGCAAAGCAACGGATTCAAAAATCTGAATGTTTGTTTGGTTCGAGGTATGTGCCTTTTCGTAAACATTCGGGTGGCCGAATTATTTGGCGATCATCGACTGAACAACGTACTCCATTGTGGAGCTATATTTATAGGGCAATTTGCATTCATTATTATTTGGTAAGTCAGTAACGTCAGTTATTATTAAATTGTGTGAACTGTGAACACCGTACATCTACTATCTTCTATCTTATCCCAAAATGATTTTCTGATTTTTGACCGTGGTATAAGAGGTCAAACAGGAAATCAAACGAATTGTAATGACAGACTTTTTGTAAAACATGTCCTATTTTCTCAAGCATTTTGTACAACAAATTGTCCTGATGTTGACCCTTCAAATCCAATAAAGGTAGTACTCAAATTAATTTACTTACTTAACCTAACAAAAAGATTTTGTGAAAACACTGATGCACTTTAAATTTTTTATTGAATAAAAGAACAATATCTTCACTTAAATACACTTAAAATTACAATAAAATGGAAATTTACTTACTTTTATAATCTCCGTGTGTGAAAATTCTTACAATATCAAAAATGACACCGCAATCAATATTATTTGTAGTTGTAGACATTATTTCATTGAGGAGACAAATTATGTACTAATTTTAGGTATAAAGTCAATTCGTGTATAGTTACAAAATGTAACCATCAATCGATGGGAATGGAATTAACATTAAAACTGAACACATACCTACATAATAAGTACAAGCAAAATATTGTAAAACATTAAAACGTGATGAATTTTCATGTAAAATTCTATGTACTTATAGGCGTTGATAAATTTACTTACATTTATCGAGTAAAGTCCTAAGTCTGTATGAGCTAGTAGCCAACATTACTGGTTTGGAAGTTCTCCGACATGGTTTTGCGAGTGATTGGACAAGCAACGCCTTGAGCGCTCCATGAGTTAGCTCTAATATTTAGTTCTGAGCTAAATCGAATTTGGCAGAAAATGACAAAATAGCCGCGGCAAGCCTGGCCCGATGCCCAATATCCTAGTACCATTTAAAAAGAAACATAATTTTATGCTTTGTTCATCATAATACCTAACACCGTAATACAATATTTTCAGAATAAAATACGTTCATAAAAGTACGTCTAGTTTGGGTTCAGGGTTCAGTAGTAAGGTCTTCGTGGATTGTTCTGCAACAAAAAGAAACATTTTAACATTTTTTTTTTTAACATTTTAACTGAAAAATTTAATATGTACAAGATTCATCGTAAACAATACTTTATTCTCTTAACGAGTAGCGGCCCGCGGATTCACCCGCATCTGCCCGTTATCATGCAGGAACCCTTTTCCGGGATCAAAAGTAGCCTATTACATTGAAGAGCAACACGCATACATACATCCATCCATCCATCCATACTCACAAACTTTCTCGTTTATAATATTAGTAGGATTCGTTTGATGGCAAATGTCACACTTCTCCATTAGTTTTTGCCACCTATTTTGAATTTAAACAGTTCAAAATCCTGCGTGGCAATGAACTGCGCTCGTCACCTTGAGATATTAGACGTTAAATCAATTTTTGCCCCTGTAATATTGCTGAAAATATTGCCCTTCAATCCGGAACATAGTAACGTTTGCAACCTACTGCTTAGCGGTTGAATCAATGGCAAAGGTGAATGCCGCGTTTTCGTACGTCTTGTTGACAGATGGTGGAATGAGATGGGGGAATATAATATGTTGAAATGAGGTATACTAACCAGTGGATTAGGTCTGAATCGATACGCCAGCATCATACGTTTCCTGTACGCGTCAAATTCGTCATCTTCCGGACCCACGTTGTCAGACGTGTTGGCTCCGAGACCCAAGTTCGCGACTGGTTGATTCGCCCTGGGAAAATGAAATAAATAAATATCGGTGAAAATTGCACACAAATTGACCTAGCCCCAAATTAAGCTTGAAACTTGTGTTATGGGTACTAGACAACGATATACATACTTATATAGAGAAATAGACACTTATATAGACAGAAATATCCAAGACTCAGGTACAAATATGAAAATGAACAGAAGTGATGAGACAACTCAACAGTAGCACTAGCAACATCGATTTGCAACCCATAATAATATGTAAGTTCCACTTTTGGTGAAGGTAAATATCTTGATGAAACCATATCTTGTTGTTGGTTGGACATTTTTTAGGGCTCACTTCGAAGATTTCCAAATTATAAGAATGTAATTTGGCTATAATTAGCAAGGAAATGTAGTTCTTAAGACATTGATAAGGCATTTTTGTGCTCGTCTCACTACCTTCAAGTTGTAAATGTATTGCCTAAACAATAAAGAGTGAATAGGTATCTTCTAAAAAAGCATGCTCCATCGTCGGCAACGTTTTCACTTACCACCAGGTGAAACTGTGCTTGCCATAACAGTAAATGATGAGAGCCATCCAGTGCATGCTTAACATAGCCTGATGCGTCATTTTCACACGTTATTTAAGTCAGTTTATTAGTTTTTGGATTATTTCCGTGAACCTGAATATTACAACAATATACAAGTATCTATTATGGTATACATTACATACTTGTTGATTGGGTCCACTATTCCTGATCCTTCAACGCCCAAACCTTGTCCTTCGCTCCAGCCCAGTTTCTGTAGCATTTTGAACCCTGAAAAATAATAATAAACGTCATTATTACAAAATACAGACAGACAGACAGACGGTTTAGACATTTAGTTCAGCAAAGAGAAACAAAAAATATTTCGAGACTTGGAAATGAGAATCAGAAGGTCAAATATTATCGCAATTACGATGCGTAATACAATTTATTTTACTCAGTATCATATATGAATTATGTATATCATTAGATATAATAACTAAAAATATAATATATAACCCACCCACATTATCTTCTTTAAGTTTGAACTCTTTGTAGTCACTCAAGTCTGGCTCCTTGCCACTTTTCACAGCTGAATACTTTTCCATGAATCTGAAACGATCGGTTTGTTAAAACTTTTGGATTTCGTTGATTCTGGATTACATGGAATAGTTTTTAAATCTTAGAGATTCAGGGGGTGATCGCTGTGGTAGTGACGTCGGCTTGCGACCCGTAAATCGTGGGTTCGAATCTTACAATGAGCTTGAGCTTTTGGTGAAAGAAAACATCGCGATAAAACCGTGGCTTGGTAGAAGGGCATTTTCTAGTGCACGCCTAACTGACCACCCTCAAGTTAAGAATCTGTCGCCAAACACCTATCGGTGTATTCCGGCAGTCACAGTTGAAAGCCAGTTTTCCCAGTGTAGCGTGACACCATCTTCAACCACATCGTTATTTAACATCAGGTGACTTGTGGTCAAACGCTACCCACTACCCGCTAAATAGTAAAAAAACAAAATTAAGGTTGCAGTTTTCTGATAAAGGGATTACTTTACTTCATTACTCACTTCTTGAGCTCTTCAGGCGGTAGAAAGTCGCCGATGTGATGTTTGCCCGCCGCTTGCTTTGTCAGCTCGTCTGCCCATTTCTCGGTGGCGTTCATCTCGCGGGCACGTAATCTGTAATGTAGTTGTTGGGAATTATGAATTATATCCATTGGTTGATGTAAACATGGCAGAACTTGATTGACATATGCCCGAAATTAATATTCGATCCTGATCCGTTATCCGCGGTTCTGGATCGATTATTAATTTCGGCAGTTTTAATATTTTTTTATTTTATGAAATAGACTAATACAAATATGCAGACGTCCCGCTTGATGGAAAGCGGTTACCGTCGCCTATGGACATTTACAACACCAGGGGAGTTGCCGATGCGTTGCCGGCACGAACTCTTTTCATACCTATCTTGAAGGACTGCAATTTGTAGCACTGCGGAGACTTCCACATTTTGCAAGTATGCGGGAGAAAGCGCATAAATCGTGCGGTGTGAGATTTGCGGGACTCGATAGTGTGTTACATAAGTACTTCTCGTTTATAGCTTAACATACTCAGCCACATTTCTCGTCACGTTTGTACTAGACCCTACGCCCATCCCTTTAATGACTAAAATGCTTAATCAAACGACACTAACCTGTGTTCCCAAGTACCTTCAGCTGTGTCTTCGTCGCTATCATACTCGTACTTGTGTTTGCCGGCGGCGGCCAGGCGCTCAACCTCATTCCGCTTCTTCAGCATGTCCTGTTCATAAACAACATGACATTAGTACAAGATGAAGTTGAAGAACCAAAACTACTACCGTTTACATACGTGACTGTTTCTGCGCCGCCGCCGCACGCAGCATGTTGAATTTATTTCGTGACATTTTTAGCTTTTCATGAAAAATAATGCAATTTTGTATATATTATCTTGTATACGATTTTGAGCTGTGCAGAGCAGGACTTTTCGCTCGATACCAAACACGATACCTCTTTTGTTTTGCCTTAATTGAATTTGCCGAGACGTTTTACGTGATGGCATTACAATAACCTACTATGTAATATTATAAACGTTAAAGGACGGATTTGAGAGAAATTTGGAATAGAGATAGCTTATACCTTGGATTTAAAACATTGGCTTCTTTTGGAAAAGGTTTCTGCGGGATAAAGGGAAGACGCGGGTGAAACTGTGCGGTCCATCTTAAAACCTTGCAGACTTTAAATTTCAATTAGAACCATCTATTGACAAAACCCTAACAAACCAAAAATATCAATACCAATATCAATCCTATCACTTCTTTGATTTTGACAATTCAACTTGCGAGCGACTGCCTATTCTCAGATACGCGGATCAGTGCTATCGAAGTATCAGCTTAATCGTTCGTCGTAGTTCTGTTATAAAAAATCAGTATTCATCTCATCCAACATACCTGATACAGCAGATTCAGTTTAAAATTATCCTCGCATTTCTTCCAATCCTCAGGACTTAAGTTAGTTGTCCCGTAATTGGTCATCGCATATTGCATCAATGCATGATTATTTCGGTTCACTGTGCATAGTTTGAAACCGTCTTCAGCGTCAATCTTGGATAGCCTTGGTCCTGTAATGAAAATATGAATGTTATATAAAGATTTTTAGAGGTTATCAATACTAATATTTTATAGAGGTAAACTTTAATGTAAATATGTATTATATATTATGGCTAATCTCTGAAACTACTGATCCAATTCTGAAAATTCTCTCATATTTTAAAAGCTACACCATCCTTTAGTGTCATAGGTTAAGTTTTATTGTGCTAAAAATCCTCGAGAAAAATCCTCGTCTAGTTGGGTATTGAGTATAATATATAAATGCCATATTTATCTATCTCACATACAAATAAAAAAAAGTGAACTATATTTGGGTTCATCTTCATAGATAGTACAGAACATACATATTGGACATAAGTAAGGATTCATAGGAAACTATATTGTATGATTGGCTTAAAAAAATACCTGTCATTCCTGGTATAGGAGGCATGGATCCTGGCATTCCAGGGATAGGAAGCATACCACCTGGCATTCCCGGCATAGGAGGCATAGACCCTGGCATTCCTAGCATTGGAGGCATTGGAGGCATAGGAGGCAATCCTGGCATTCCTGGCATAGGAGGTCGTGGCATTCCTGGCATAGGAGGCATCATTCCTGGCATTGGAGGCATTGAGCCTGGAATAGGAGGCATGGACCCTGGCATAGGAGCCCCAATTCCAGGAGGTAGGGGTGCCATAATGCCTGGAGGTTTGATGTCAGACATTGGAGGGTCATCACCCCATCTTGACTTCTTCTTGCGCTTACGGCGTTCTCTTTTGCTTTCTGGTTCCTCATCGCTTTGGGAACTTGCCTGTTCGCGCTTTGTGGATGAATACATATGCCAGTAGTTGTAGTTTGAGCTTGCATTACTGTAAGAAAAGTGAGAAAATAAGGTTAATGGAAAGCAATGACGTAATGTTTCAAAACAAAATTAATACCAAGATCTGCAACAAAAATTTGTAATGAGAAGTTTATCACAGTGCCATCACAGTTTGACTATCACAGTTACGGCCTTTTTTTTTTTTTTTTTTTATTCATATATTTTTTAGGGACTTTTAAACATGGCGTTTATGCCAGCCCCATCGTAGCCTAACAATTACCTTAAAAACTAGACAAAACATAAATCATACAGAAACTAAACAAATATACTTAATTATGAAATATAGTATAGTAGTAGGTATCTATAATATTATCTATTCAATAAAGTAGATAGTTAACAAAAGGTATATATAAAATATGTATAAAAAGCAAACGAAGGTGGCTAAATTAATTCACAGACTGGAAAAAGGGTTTAACCAATCTGTAAATCATTCCAGCCTCATTTGATTCTGGAACCGACAAAATGCTGTGAATCACACCCACATTGGCTTCTTTCACACCAAGTTCGGTAAAAACTTTCCGTCTCTCAGTCTGATTCCGGACACACTCCATCAGAATGTGATGCACGTCTTCAGGTTTGTCACACACTTCGCAGTTAGGTGACGATACTTTACCCATCATATGCGCGAAAACTCTAAGTGGAATGTGTCCAGAGCGCAGTCTCAGAGCGATAACCAGTTACGACCTTAACAGTGCTTGGCGCATGTTTGCTCTAAATAATTTAAATGAATGAAGTATTTGAGAGCTTACCTAATTAAAACTATGGAGACAATGGACTATTATGTACACAAATAGTTGTAAATTCATTAAGATACCTGTTCGAATTTTCCTCCTTAACCGGCTTGGCATCGTAACTATCATCGTCTTCCATTGAGAATTCTGGTTCATATCTGTCTTCATCCTTGATCTCCGGTTTCTTTTCACTCCTCAGTTTGTTAACTAGCTCCCTGAACTTCTTGTACTCGTTCGAGTTTGTATTGAGCAAAAACCTGAAACGAGTACCCGTGTATACTTATATGAGCGATTTGGTAAAATTAGAAAGGTTGCAAGGTTTGATTTTACCTGGAAATTTGACTTATGGAATAGTGTTACGTAACTTGCGTAAATTGGATGTTACATACGTTTACAGTTTCAAGGTTAGCAAGGTGACAACACTGTCCCACTATGACGTCTCTGATAGTGATGAAGTCTTGATAATGAGAGTAAATAAACATGGCCATGTTGGATTAGGATTAATTTTGATCCTCGTTTCATTAGGACAATTTGCTTATTGACATAGGATTGATTGCATGAAAACTTTTTTACTTTATGTCTTAGTAACATTTATCATTACTTCATTATACATTCTTTTTCAAATATAAGACAAATTAACAGCTGTTATCTTTATGAATAATATTTTTTTTATTTTTTTTTACTATTTACAGGGTAGAGTTTGACCACAAGTCACCTGATGTTAACTGACGATGTGGTCGAAGATGGCGCCACGCTACACCTGGACTGGGAACTGGTTCTCAAGTGGGACTGCCGGAACACACCGATAGGTGCTTGGCGACAGATTCTTAACAAGAGGGTGGTAGCTAGCCAGGCGAGTACTAGAAAATACCCTACCACCAAGCTATGGTTTCATCACGATGTTTTCCTTCACCAAAAACTCAAGCTCATTGTAGGATTCGAACCCACGTCCTATGGATCGCAAGCCGACGTCACTACCACTGAGCCATCATCGCTATGAAATAATTAATAATCACAGGAATCATGTGACTTTTATTTACTTTTGCAGACATGCATGACTCTAATTAGTTGAGATGGTTGGACGAACACGATAGAGATGCGTGGGAAATAATGAGGGGAAATATTCGCCACTCCATGCTAATATTCGTTCAGGTAATGCCATCTTCGCATCCAATATAAAAATTATGTCGTAAAAACAACATTAATTGAACACGCTGAGATTGGTGGTTACAAATTCTTACGTAACACCTTAACCAATAGCGTCATTATAAGACAGTATACTGCTCAATTTTAACATTATAGTTTTGCTCAATTTTAACATTTTTTGGTCAGTTTTAACATAATTTATTTTTTATCAGTAGCCAGAAATATCAATGGAAATTATCAACAATTATTAGACCGCTACCCGGAACCTTGCGTTTATTTACTCCCCAAGACGTTATAATAATAAAAAAAGGAATACAGCATGTATCCTCCTGGTTCTACAGTGGCATTACCACATATTATGATCTTGTGTGTGTATTGCTTTCAGGACGTTTTCCCAGTGGTCACCGTTGGTGGCGACCTCGGCCGCTGCTGCCATCACGGACGGCGGGAACGAATCTGCAGAGAGAACTGCGCAGGGCGAGTCAAGATATTGTCTGGTGACGGTTAGGGGTGCTGGCAACGCTGCCTTTGATGCGAGGCTTCTGATGTTTAGATGCAGTCAATGTACTGACACTAGCAGAATGTACAACACTTACAGAGCCGACACTAAGAAAAATAATGAAATTTTAGACATGGTTGAACACAGCATGACTTACGTACGTCAGCCTCAAGCTGCTCGCCTATTGTCAAATAAGTAAAACATTCAGATTCAAAGAGGAACTCAAGCAGAGTTACTTCAATGTTTTCTATAGTATTGCTAAGTAATCTCAATTTTTTCTGCTGTTTGGATACAGCTTTCTAAAGATCAGAAACCTCAAAACATGAGATGAAGTAAAGTCAGCAGTGTGTTTACTTCACCACCTG
This sequence comes from Opisthograptis luteolata, assembly GCA_931315375.2. NCBI lineage: Eukaryota > Metazoa > Arthropoda > Insecta > Lepidoptera > Geometridae > Opisthograptis > Opisthograptis luteolata. Next base: position 6,846,426 of record OV928049.1, on the reverse strand, counting down.
CTTTTATATCTTCGCAAATAACTTTCTCAAAACATGGTTTACCTTGTGATGATTGTGGAGGTGGTATGTTCCCAGATTCCATGTCCTTAGGCTTCCGCATGTGGCTACCGGTAAGGGGCATGGGTGGTTGATGGCTCTTCATCATAGGAGGTGGAGGTGACGCATTGTTATCTAACGCCTTCGGTTCTGGGACAGTATGAAGTGATGAGTGGGAAGTAGGAGGCATAGACGTAGGCGGCATAAATGGAGGCATAGGGGGACCGCAACCATTGCCGAAGTTAGGGGGACCATTTGGACCAAATGGAGGACGCGGACCCATGTACATGTTGCCACTGTTCATAGGATTCGGAGGTCCATTTGGACCCATCATAGGATTCGGAGGACCATTTGGCCTACCCATCATTGGATTAAGAGGACCATTGGGACCCATCATGGGATTAGGGGGACAGTTTGGACCCATCATAGGATTGTGAGGGCCATTTGGACCCATCATAGGATTGTGAGGGCCATTTGGTCCCATCCTCGAATTAGGAGGGCCATTTGGACCACCCATTGCATGAGGCGGACCATTCGGACCCATCATTCCAGGATTTGGGAAAGGTGGCCCAAAGAAAGGTGGCATAGGTCCATTTGGCCCACACATGTTTGGCGGCATAGGGCCACAAGGTCTAGGGCCATTAGGACCCATAAAATTAGGGGGCATCGGAAAATTGGGAGGGCCACCCATAAATGGAGGCATAGGATGCATGTTAGGTCCTCCAGGTCCCATCATTGGGCCTGGCCCCATATTAGGACCTGGACCCATACCAGGACCTGACCCCATATTAGGTCCAGGCCCCATATTAGGTCCAGGCCCCATATTAGGTCCAGGGCCCATATTATGTCCAGGACCCATATTTGGTCCAGGTCTCATATTAGGCCCAGGTCCCAAGCCAGGAGGGCCAGGGCCCATAATACCAGGTCCCATCATCCCCGGGGGCATGGGACCTGGAGGCATAGGGCCAGGGGGCATCGGACCAGGGGGCATCTGACTTTGACCCATATAGGTTTGATCATTAGAATCATTGTTAGGGTTAACGTCATTGAGATCTTTCATCCATGGCTCTGCATCGTCATTTTCAGGGGGTCTAACTGGGATTTGCATAAGGGATGGGATATCAGCAGAGTTTTTGTTTTCAAAGTGCTGCTTTCTGTCCTCATTCACAGGAGCCATGGGACTGTGGGCCCGATTATTGCCTCTCTCGTTCCAATGGCGTAGTTGCTTTTCTCTGTAAATTTAACAATAAAATTATTAGCTCCAAGACACCACAGATAAAAATAAGATGTGATTATGTAGTGATGATTTTGTTTGTATGAACCTGTCAGTTCCGAGCATTTGTACTAAATAGAAGCCGTTAATTAAAAATTGTAATACACACAAGTCAATAATTTACATAAAAAACATACACAAGTAAAACAGTTTTATGTCTCTCCTGAAAAGTAGCAAAATTTGAGTTGTGCGGTGTTGTTAGCTAGCCGACGATATCCAACCTTACGATACTCGATGAGACTGATTTAAAAGAAACATATTTACCTCATGGCTCTACCATCTCCCAATTTACTTCTCTCGTCACCATGGACATCATCATATTCATTGTTCTCTTCATGATTATCTTGGGATTTCTGATCATCAATCTTAATCTCACTAGCGTCTTCAAGTGTCTTTTGTCTGTCATTGTGATCTTTTTCCTCTTTATCCTGCTTCTGCTTCTCTAACAGAGCTTTGAACTGACTCATAAAGCTGCCATCATTGGAAAATATGTTTTTGTCATCTTTGGAGGTGGGACTGCAATTTGTGAAGGAAGTAAGTCTAGATATTGCCTGTAGCCTCATCATCATCATCATCATCATCAGCCGGAAGAAGTCTACTGCTGAACATAGGGCTCCCCCCTTTGAACGCCACCATGAACAGCTAGCATAGCTATCGGTCCACCTAGTGGGGGGCCGGTAGCTAAGCTAGCTGTTCCGGATCGTGGTCGCCACTCGAGAACCTTTCTTCTCCCTCGGTTATCGGCCTGTAGCCTATTGCTAATTTATTAAATTAATTCAGTTGGACATGATAATGGGAACAGCAAAAGAGTGGAATGGGTATTTTGATGCAAGCATGCTTCATCATCACTTACTATTAGGTGCGTTTGAGTTTACTAATAAAAAAATCTCAATAAAAATATTTGCACTTTTTTTGACTAGCAGAGGGATAACAATAATTACAAGTACGTAATGTAATGATGATGCGAATCCAGCCGTAAAAACAAATATCACGCAACGATATCTAATAGAACGATAAAATAATAAAAATTTGGTTACCGTCCATACCGTTCGCTTCACAAGCGAAAGGCCTAACTATTGTAACATAATGTTCATTGTATGAGCTAAATATGATAAGCATTGTAAAACAATTTCTTTAGCGCTTTGGTAAGACTTACTTTGCAAGTTTGGCTTGGGCAGCCAAGGCAGCCGCTTGTTTCTGAGCCTCCAACTTGGTTTGGATCTCCATCTTTTTCCTTTCGATGATCTGTTCCTGCTTCGACATTTGAGCCCATCTTGTATTTAGCGGCGATTTATTTTTATTGTCTTTAAAATGAATCATTTTACATGAGTAATTGGTACGAAAAATCAGAAAATATAACAAAAATCGAATCGAAACGAAGCGCTACGATTTTTTAATTTTCTGACATTCAACATTCAATAAAAAAATTTATGTAGTCTATGCCACAGCGGCCAGCGGCCACAGATCCACAGAACTCCGGTTAGGAGCATGTATAGACTATATACTACGGTAGGAGTAAAAGAAGCGTAGTATATAGTCTACTTAATCTATGTAAAAGTAGTGTTCTGTGCCACAGAATCAATATGTTACAAAGCAAAGATATTGTACACTTTTTTTGGCATGCCATTCATTCATTCTAAGCATAGATTAAGTAGATGATTCTAGGTGTCGATTCCAATTTATTTATACTACGATTCCAATCCAAGTTGTCTGTAAATCATCGATTCTGCATTTTACAAAATTATGCGTTTTTACTATTTTTTTTAAACTGGCCCTTTTTTTACTTCCGTAGTGAAAATAATCAGCAATAATTTTCTTCGTCCTAGCTTTTCAACCCAAGGACGTTTTTAACCATATTTTCGAGCATTTTTGTTCGATGTTTCGTCTTTGTTCGTCACACTCAACTCAAACGACCAAGTTTCTTTACAGGCGTAGTTCTGAAAGCTTGGATAGATGGCGCTGACGAGACTGACGATGTATACTTTTATAAAGCAGAGCCAGTGAAACTTAGCTCGTTGATTATTATTTTACTACTAATATTAAAAGACGAACTGTGGGTAGTGGTCAGCGTTATTTATCTAGCTAGTAGCGCTATTATTTCTTAGTTTATCTTCAATGCTCTAACCACCAATAAATAATGCACAGTACCTATGTACCTTGCGAGAGTATGGACGCGTTAGCTTATATGGATATCTCACAAGTCACAGCACCTTAAGTAGGTACCTATGTACTCTTATTTCAGTCGGTATCGGTAACAACGACGGAGACAATACAATCTCGCGATTTCATCGCTACTAAACTACTGACAGCTCAACTCGGAATAGAAGGGCAGCGGGGAATACCCGCGGCTTCCCTACTCTTATACCGTATGCTTAATTAATCTGTCCAGCCAGTAGTTTTATCTTCCATCATTACTTTTTGTTTAGCACAGGTGAGTGCCACCAATCATTCACCAGGGCGGAACGTCAGATACCTAAATAATTTGCTGTAGGAGTTGGATCACAAATGAATTCTAACACAGGTGAGTGCCACCAATCATTCACCAGGGCGAAACGTTGGATACCTAAATAATTTGCTGTAGAAGTTGGATCACAAATGAAACATCCGAATTCATTGCATATTATTCTTTTTTATATTTTTTTCATCAGTTTAAATGGAAAATACAATTTCATTTATTTATAATGTTGTAATTTATTGTAAACAAATATATTATAAAAGATTTACATATTACTATCAAAACAAAATATTCACAAATGGCAGACTAACTAAACAATTACTTAGCTGTTTCATCAAGCATGCTAACAATTGCATCATTTTGAGCTAAACAAGGCGAAAGTTTGGCACTGATCTCATAATCGAAATTAACGTGATGATGACATAAATGCATATTGCAGCAACACTATCTCACCTCCAGATAATAAGTTAGTCTGTTTACCCAGATTTTGAATAGGTACCTTTTACAACGATACTCATCACAACCTCTCTTCAGCTCATGTGTATTGCATGATCTAATACTGACTACCTAACAAACCTCTCACGTACTCGACCGACTAGCGACCGGGTACTGCCAAAGCTTCCGAAACGACAAAAGGGCAACGCCAAAGAGAGCCTACATCTGACTATTGTTTCTGTGGTAACTTGACAGTTCATTTACTAATCTGCTGCCTCATTTAAATCGAAATTCATATTGACTTAATTAAAGAAAAAAACAACAAACTCTGGCTTCCTTTCATAACAATACAAATTCCATTGAATGGATAAAATCAACTCAATTTAAAACATTCAAACAAATCATCATCAAATTAAAAAGTACCTCTTCACATTTCTGCATTACCCTGCCATAACAAAATCATACTATACACTTAGACAGTTGACAAACAAAAGCAATGGAAGAGGGCGTGAGCAAAAGAAATCACAAAATATATAGAAACATTCGACATTGTAAATAGTGGACTTATGAGTGTGCTCCGAGAATGCCTCTACGGACATTCAGATTATATACAAATGATAACGGAGTGGCAGAAAAAGCTGGGTCCCTTCCACTGTTATTTGAAATGCCGAAAAGAAAAGTATATTTAATAAATTGTACCTATACTTTGTTTATAATCTAATTTTTTTTTACATTTTAATAATTTAAAAACAACCAGTACTTGGTCGAGAAATTTATATCCATTTTTTTTTGTGTATTTTATATTTTGATGAAATATTAAAAGCTAATTAACGTGAGCCGATGTCAGGATTCATAGCTAGTCGTCGTTCGCTCGAACCGGCTGGCAAGTTTCGTCCGCCCGACTCGAGCTTCGTATAAACGCATCTATCTGTACACATTAACACTACATCATCGTCTATACATCTTGACTCAGTATTTAATGCACTGATATTTCGAGGGGCACAGGGAATATCGCAGCATTGTTCCTTCGCGCCGAGCGCAGATGCCGCCGTCGCGCGCCCACCCCGCACGCCACAACATCTACTTTTATATCAAAAATTACATTTCCCTTCTATACATTTTATATGCAAAAATTAAAAAATAAATCACTACATACCCCTTACATTGTCTAATTCGTACTCTCTATTTACATTGACATAATATTCAAATTGTTCTGTGAGTCGACAGTCTTGCGAGATCGACGTGGCGGCCGAGCGCGCGGCGGCGGCCGATCATTGATACCGTACAGTCCGTACACCAACACTTACAATAACATTTGATCAGAATACGCAAACTCAAAGATCTACTTCTAAAAATATAGGTATGGATCATCGTGTAACGCCCGCCTTAAGCCGCTATAATATCAGCTATGTTAAGTAATAACGTGTTAAGTTTTGCACATGACAAAAATGCCACTCGATTACATAATTTTATAACTCTGTAAATAAAATAGGCCCATATTCATTGTTACGGTGCAAACATGGGGTTAACACAACCAGACCGATACATTTACAATAATATACATATTCATACAATAAAATATACAATTAAAACTGGCAAACGTAACATTTAAACAACCACTGTGGCTTGTTTGTCATGCCGCAAAGAACGATACATATTTGGGGAATTAGTACTTCTAATATATTACTAACTAGGATATAAGAAAAAATGAATGAAGTTACTAGAACTAATATATCGCCTACACTGTACAAATGGACTATGATATTATATTGAGATATTTTTTTCCTTTGTATAAACATGACAAAATACAAATATATCTGTCCAATTTACTAAATAACTTAGTCGGTAACAATCGAGCAACATTTTGACAACATAATTACTCCCTTTGTGACATTTATACAATCGATATTGTTTTAGAATTACGTTTTAAAAGGGACATCTTATTTATAAGTGGTCTGGTACTTGTAAATATGTGTCGAGCTTTACTCTCTCAATCTAATAGAGCAAAATAATTACCTCCTTCAATGGAGAGAAATGAAGTTCGACGTTCTTTCCTACGGATACTCAACGCCTGTAAAAATATAGCTTTCATAATATTTTTATATACTATCCAAGTATAAAGGTGCGTCGATGAACAGTGCTTGATCAACGGTTTCGACAAAATGGAATGCATATTTCACAGTATCCACTTCGCAATCATCAACATCCCGATAACAACTCGCATGATATTAGTATCTCCTCATGATAAACAAGTAATTCATAATAATACGCTTTTTTCCATTACGAATTACGTTAAAAACAACTGATAGCGCTTAGACTAGTGGTAACAATAACATTTCTCAATTGCTTTTTCTAATTATCCAATCGAGGGTAAATCTTAACAAATCTATAGCTGTGAAGGGAATTGCAAATGTTAAATCCTTACTGCATTTTTTAATACTATTTTCCTGTTTTTCATAATGCATTGAGAGTTCGAAAAGGAAGACAAAAACTCGTAAACACAGCTGATAACACCTGTTGTTCGAGCACCTGCGACATTTATAAGGATCTCTTTGCATTGTTTTATCATACCACTCGATGCTAGTTTTTTCCGATAAAGAACGAGTTTTGAATGTCACGGAGAATACAAATAATGATAAAAAGTACCTATATTTTGTCCTCGGTTATTTCTTTTCTTCCACTGCACGATACCAAAGAGATTTTGAGTGTTAAATAAATAAATAAGAAGAATAAATTAAAACCAAAAGCGAATTTAATCATCTAATATCATGACGACATAACATTGAGCATTATAATGAGTAAAAAAAACGATTAAACCACAATGTACTCGTGAGTAACAAAAGGGCACTTACTTTTGAATTGACCAAATAACTTGACATCAATGAAAAACCTACTGCATTTTATATACATAAAACAATTGACGATTATAATGAGAAAATGAAATAGCAGTGCCGCTTTGACATGTTAATTGACCAAAATAACTGAATTTAACATTAAATTTATCCTTCAACAAGGTTTCGTAAACCTACGCGAAATGTTCCAATTTAACACTACAATAGTATACGCATTTAATAACAAATAAGTATGATACATCAATGTGAAATGAAATGACAATTATAGGACGCTTATGCCATTTTCAAATCGATGCTATAACAAACTAGTATTGGATTTGCACAAAGTATTTGCCATTTTTCACGAACGAGAATCACTTAACGCTAAATCATTTCAAATATGGACGTTACTTTCAGGACAAAATATGCAAGACGGACCACACATTCGGGCCAGAGAAAGGACAATGCTAAGTAGAGCGTTTTAAAAACCTAAGTTTCGTGGAAATATCTGCTGGCCCGAATGTATAACTAACATTACTAAGAATTTTATTGTGAGTTTGGAGGGTCTTACCAAAGAGGACCAGAAATCTTATTTCCTAGTGGATGTTCAACACTGGCCGGTTGTTGCAACTTTCAAGACGTTTCATTTTGGCAAATTTTATGATAAAAATAATATTTTGGCAAATTGTATGACCACTGTTCGCGCACACTCGATCTACGCCGTGCTATCATCGTTTACATTCTAAAACTACGAATCCTCAATCTCTGTGGTAGAGTAAGTTTGTGACATAGATGAGTTATTTCCTTAAAGCCATCGCGATATTTACAAGATCTTCTTGCGTTTGGTAGCACGGCACAGTCCGACGTACGATTAAATATGAAAAAAAAAAAAAAAACATTGAAAAATATTACACTACCCATAACAAAATTTTAACAAGAACACGATATAATAATCTTTTTATATGACACTACTATGTACAACATGCAAGCTGGGCAAGACGAATAAATAAAAATGTACATCCGACATTATTTTATGGATGGATTGTTTAGAAGCGAGGGGGACGATATTTAGCTAAAAATAGTGTAATTGGAGGGGCTTTATAATCGTTTTACAGGTCAATTGACTTACAATTGATGAGTCAAACGCGAATACACTATTCACGAAGCCAATTTGTTACATAAACAGCCAGAACAGTTATTTTTAAATAATCGACACATTTTGCGTTAACAACATGTTTTTTTTTCGAATTGACCACGAAGTTGTTTGTTAATTGGCGTTATCAATTACATATTGACCTTTTAATTATAATTAATAAACAGATATTAAAAAAAGATTCCGTAATAGAACAGTATAAGCAAAGATCTAAATGGACAAGAGTAACATTAGACGGCAATACTTTTCAAATGGAATTAAATGTGGACGAACAAATATATCTATCATTGGACTATTTTAAGGATAATTTAATATTTTTTTATACACAATAATATACTATTTACAATATAAAAGAAAACTCAATCGGACTAATTTGGATAGATATTCGAATCTATCGAGTGTCGACGGAATGTTGCTTGCAATTGTCATAAAACTTAGGACATGGTGACAATGGCAAACAACTTTATAACGACCTTCCTTGCTTCCTTCAACTCACGAGTTAAATCAATAAGGAGATACTTACCTCGCTCTATATTATACTCACCTCCATTCTTCGGAAGTTATCTAGCAACATGACAAACCATGAGAAAGAAAGAAGTAACAGGTCTTAAAGCGAATACACAACGAGTAGTGTATATATTTTATTTTTAAGTATTCAGTATGGGCCCTCATATCCGGATTTAGAATTATATACTTTTTCTTTAATAATAATTAGTCAAATGGTTAAGGTCGATGTTCCGTTTAGAAATAATGGAAGAACATTAAAACTTAACATACTTCTATGTAACATAATATTTTGTATCGCTTATCTACGTCGAAATGACTAACACAGAACGTACCTTAACCATGCGTAACGTCTCATCTTATGCTCTACAGCCAAATTGGCAGGTTGCCTGTTATCACCGATATATTATATCACTGGTTAAATATATATATAGATATAGAAGACAAATATCTCAAATTGAATAGCACGCCCGTCACTAAAACTTTGTAGCGCCTGTCATGTCAAACATTATTATGCCATCGCGAACGAATTCACTATATAATGTATGGAAGTTAAATAAATATAACTATTATGCGTAAATATAGTTTATTAAAGAAAATATATTATGTAAACATGTAACTCTATCTCTATTTTAACACTCAATAGTAATAATATCACGATAGTTAAAGACCGATCACATTCTCAATACATTTGTGTACGAAAACATGACTATCAAGAAAATAAAAATCGGGAAGGCAAAATGATGAGTAGTAAAAATGCAATAAAATAGATTTATAATGCGTGACCACATAATCCAGTCGTAACAACCTTGAATAATATAATGGTAGTGTTTGCAATCCTGCCAATTGACTTGAGCTGCATACAAAATATGCGACGCGCTGTTTTGCGAACTTATACGCGAACAGTATTAGTACAATAACTTTAAAATTAATGAAAAACTTGCTGGCTCGGTGCGTTTAGCCTTACAGGTCAAAATGCAGCTGTGTGCACTTTCCACCAGTTCGAATTAAATTTCTACCATACCAGACGTCACAGAAAACCAATCAAATTATTATTTTGACCGGATTTTTCTTAACTTATAGCAGTACTTAGTTAAATCTATACTTATCCCAGTGCCATTAGTACTATGATGTAAAAAATCGAATGCAGCATAGTACTGACTGCACCGCGACCCACCAAGCCAACAAGCAATTGCAGTCAACAATAAAAATAATAATAGCGAAAAACAACGCGTCGCCAACGATCCGTTCAAACTATCGCATAACAGTCAGCGCGGCTTTGACAGAACCGTTGAGAGTACTTTCCGAAGGCCTTACAATATAAAAAGCTTAATGTATAATAATATATAAATCTTGAGGGAGGCACTGTGTAACTATAGTACTATAAATTGTCCAGTAATGCATTGCGTTGGTGTGTAAAGGCGCGTTATACCGATACTAACTGCAGCGGATTGCGGGCGGGGCGTAGGTCATGTGTCAGTACGCTTGCGTCGTACTCGCCGTCGCCACGCGATCGGGATTCAAGCGCTGCGGACAAACAACCCTGATTACTTGCAAGCGTGGATGATGCAGACATGACACAAAAACTATTTCAAGTACATCGAACACATTCAAAACTGGTCCCTAAAGGTATTCAGTAAGAGTGAGCGCTAACATCGAGCACGAGATTACGTGCTAGTAAACAAAAGAATGGATTCTACGTGCAATATTATATATACATATATGAACTGGCAACTGGCAAGTGACAGTATATTACAGCGTTGTATACTTTGTACTAAGGCTCAATAGAGCTGTTGTTGTACGCCTGATTGACGTCACTAGAAAGTTTAAAATCTTTTGACATATTGAAACTAATCTATACAAATATTACAGAGAGGTGATGTTTGTGATTTTGGATTTCTATTTTGAAAATGATTTCACTGTTAGAAAGCTACACTATTCCTGAGTGACATAAGCTATGTTTTATCGTCACAAAAAACCTGTGGGAATCTCTACACGGACAAAACCGCGGGGCACAGCTAGTGTTTTATAATAATATATACAAATGCGAAATATCTTTGCACACGCAAAAACACACCTAGAATTGTTTATCATCGGGCAGGCTGAACAAATAACTCTATAGTACATATATGTATGAATATGAGTACTATGGCATTCGAGTAATCTACATAACAAATAAAAAATTCTAATTACAGCTATGGTGCATAAACAATATAAACATAATACTACATGCATAGAACACAGTAAAATAAACTCTCAGTGAACTTATGTGTACTTTATAATACCTACTATACATAATTATATTTGTATATATATTTATGGACACTTGTGCCGTGAGTGCAAATAAGGTAACTACATTGTCAATCCAACTTACTGGTGGCAGGCTTCCGAGGTCTTTTAAATGCGTTCCAGACTTGAAATGCATAAAGAAGAAGAAATAATAACAATAGCGGACCTCATCATCATCATCATCATCAGCCGGAAGGAGTCCACTGCTGAACATAGGCCTCCCTGCGACTCATACAATGTCGTCGCTCCGCCTAGTAGGGGGCCGACCTACAGAACGTCTTCGGCCGGTTCGTGGTCGCCACTCGAGAACCTGTCTTCTCCATCGATTATCAGTTCGTCGAGCGATGTGGATAGTGGACCTATTGCGAGCATTTACGGACATATTTGCCAGGAAAAGTGCGATTTTGTTGTAACGTGTCAGTTCATTATCAAATGCATCACCTTGACACTAAAGCGTTTGATAAGTTTCAAGAACAGTTAGCGCGCGCCTTGACCTTTTATACCGATTCTCGGCTAAATACGATAGTTCTATTTCACAAGCGTCCTTTTCATTACCATTGCAACTTCAAATTGGAAAATGTGATATGTCAAACTTGTTTAACTATGTGTCTCTTGCGGCTGTGTGAATCAGTAGATTTCATAAACTAGCACCTTTACCCAAACAATTAAAAGAATGTCATCAATTTCGCATGATTTCGTTTTGGTGTGATCAATCAATAGCAAATAAGGGTATGTCCCCCCTTCCACACTTTCTTCCTTCCATCCCCTTTCCACCATCGGACAACAAGATGTACGGCGGCGCGACACACCCGTATATGGTTGATATTCCCCCGATCCGCACTAAGCGCTTCGCTTCTACATTTATAATGCGAACAGCGAAGGAGTGGAACGACCTGCCAGCGTCATTCTTTCCCGATAAGTACGATTTAAGAGTTTTCAAGTCAAGAGTGAATAGGTATCTTCTAGGCAAGCATGCTCCATCATCGGCCACGTCTTCACATACCATCAGGTGAAACTGTGGTCAAATGATTGCTTATTGTTAATAAAAAAAAAATGTTCTTAACTCCACGATTCGCCCAAAACGCAATAGGTGCAATGTTCGTATAAACAGAGACCTTCTCTCAGAGAGTGTGAAGTCATAATCTACTCCGCTGACCCAGTGCGGGTTAGTAGACGTAACATGGCCTTGAATATTGTTGTTCTTGGACATGACAGTTTCCTTACGATGTTTTCCTTCACCGTTTTACGCAATGGGAACTACGCACATATACTTATTAAAGTCATAGGTTGAATTATAGTTAGGTACTGTAGCACTCAATTTTTCATACTTTTTTGACTCATCATCATCATCAGACTTGCACGTTCACACTGGTAGGACTCGGGCCTTCTCTCAGAAAAGAGAGAGAATGGACGCTGGCCCAGTGCGGGTTGGTAGATGCCGTATGCCCTTGAATGTTGCAGTTCTTGGACATGCCGGTTTTCTCACGATGTTTTCCTTCACCATTTTAACTCTTTTTTGACTAAAACAACGTAATTGTAACTCACCAACTCATCGTAATTTTGGACCCTGCGCTTGATATGTGCCAGCTTGCGGTGCAGGTAGTTGACGCGCTGCCTCGCCTGCTGGTACTCCGTATCGTTGTTAACGCGCCTGTACTCTTCCACTATGCGTTGTTCTATGCTCTGGGAAATGCGCGAATGGAAGTGTTAAAACTAGCTTTTTTCCTTAGGATTTCGTTAGATTAAGTGCAAGGCGAGATATCAAGCACCTGTACATTGTAGACATTCAGCAAAGGAATGCAGATGAATAAAAAGATGAATTTTTACATCAAAAAGGTTGCACCGATATGGTTTTACAAACAGGCTTCAGACAAACAAAGGCTACTTATAGTCCGGAAAAATACAAGACTACACTGCTATAGGTTGTGAAAATCTTTGCCTACCCATACGAAGCCAGGGTCGATAGTAGTAGATAGAAATTACCTGATGATGCGGCGAAAGCGGCTGCGCCCGTTTGAGTTCGTTCTCCAAACGCGTAAACAGACACGCGACCTGTTCCACGCGTGCGTATACATTCTTGTACTCCGTGTACAAATCTGCAAACTCGTTCTTGTACGCCCGCCGCATGTTTGAACTCGTTATGGGCGGATATAAACTTGAAATAACAATTAAATAATTAGATATACGAGCTAAAGTTGGATCAAGGTAATCTTGGACCAAATCCCAATCAAATCTACAGATTTGCCTATAGGTAGGCCCCACACTAGATAGTCCGACGACACCGCAAGAGAGAGCCGATGGATGCAAATAGAAAAAGAAAGAATATACATTTAATCGGGAAAGAATTCATTGCTAATAACCGAGGACTATGTTCAGCAGTGGAATTCTCATCACAGGGTGACGAGTGTAGTGCTTTGCCGAGTATGATTTTGACCTGTTTAAGTCAAAAATTCTGGGTTTCACTGGACTGTAATAAGCCATCATGACGCTTATTAGGTGTACATAGCAGTGGGCCTTAGTAATTTTAAGATCTGAATGATAATTAAATTGTTACGGTCAGATTTGGGCGATTTGGCGCATGAGGCAATAGGATATTTGAATTGAAGATAGTAAGTAGCGCACCAAACATAGAGATTTTTTTGCTCAAGTTTTATATAATGTGGTATTATTTACCTTTCAATCTCTTCCGCTTCATTAATAGTTTCATCAGGCACTGACGCTAATTCTGTATTTTCTAAGGATTCCGATTTTGTGATGTCTTTTTCTGAAATGAGAGTGAAAACAAAAAACATCCATTAACAACGCTCAATATCCACGCTCATTACAAAGATAATTCGACCAACCCTTAATATCACTGTAAACGAAAGCTAACCAACACCAACCAGCAAAGAGTTACTACAAAATAGTCAGATAATTTTGCCTCTAAGGTCGATGCTTGTTCACTGCAAAACGAATCCGTTTCAACCGCGTTCCGAGTTCAACTTCCGGACATCCCATTCGTTATGAAATGATGATACCATCACTCAATCCAACCATCCAATATAAGTGTTAGTGCATTTATAACCCACACCTTATTGAGAGTGTTATTTGTTGACACCATGAGCATTCGGATCATGTTACCTGTGATATTTTGCTCTACTGGGGGGCTAGTCCTATAACCGTTCGTCACTCCGTTCTTTACAGGACTTGGACAGAGTTCCTTCACGGTTGTGAAATTGAGGGTGTAGCCGTTATCTTTTTTATTATTAACTGTAAACAAAATAAAACAATAAGGATAAAATAAAATGTTAACAAAACAAGAAAAACAACTAAACAAGAAATCCAAGTATATAAAACAGTCGTGCGTGTCGCTGATTGACTAAATGGCAATCAACGCACAGCCTAAACCAGAGGTGAGAGACAAACATTTTCAGGATAGCTTTTTAGTAGTGTAAGGTCTAAAACCACATAAATGTCTCGAATAAAACCGAAAAAAACGATTAGTACAAGTAAATTCAAACAATTCAAAAATGTGCTTAGAAAATGAATTAGCAGTAGTTTATTTCAGCTTTATCATTCAAGAATTTTAATGACTGCACTACCTGTTACTACAGGGTGTAATAAAGTATATTCGAGGCCAATTTCTGTAATAACGGGTACATGCAGACATAACTGCACGTTTTATAATGACCGGCTGGATTTTCGCAGAACTATTGCATTTGTAGGCACTTGCTTCTTTGTGATAATGCTTGTTTAGTTCTTTTTAATACTCCAATCTTAAAATTTGTCGTATTATAAAAGTCCTAGTAGAAGTATCAAACGTAATTACACACTCCCTCACTGACAAACTTTTGCCTTTACAATGTAAGTGTGATAAAATCTCCATAGATACAGCGTATCCTAGTAAAAGGTCGTGAATACGTGACCGTTTTGAAACAATTAATTAATACTTTATATTGATGATAATTAATTGTATTCAGCTCAGTTTATGTAATAAAACTTATTTGCGTTTTCACACGACGTAATTCTACGTGTTGTTGTGATAGGTAAAGCAAGATTTCCTGTTACTAATTTACAAATGGAAAATGTGACACTTGTAATCGTTGAGACGATAATTATGCGCTTCTGTGTCACCTACTTCCATTCCTAATTACCATGACTTTATATTGAACTAGCTGTTCCCTGTGAATTCACCCGCGTGGACAGTTTATCGCGATAAAAAAATATCCCAAGTCCTCCCTCCGACGGGCAGATCAAGTTAGTTTAGCATTTACATTATCAGTATGGATATCAAAAATCTACAACCGCAAGAAACCAGTGAGCTTTTCTCAAGTCTTTTCTATCTTTTGTTTTATTTCTTCCACTCCCATTAATAGGCAATAATATATTTTTGACATTGGTCAGTACTTTCCGATATTAAAGCGATCAAGATCATCACGATTTATTCACAAACTGGGGTGCATATTAACGTTTTTAACGAGAATCGTTCGTGTAACAACTTTAACCTTGCGCTGTTGGGTAAAAACTGCTTGTGCCACTTTCACCGCGGCACTTGATGCGACTGCTATTTTATAATAGCTCCGTTTCACATTCGTCTGACGTGTTAGAAAGAAACAGATAAAAAAAGTTAACTATGAGGGAACGTGATCATTAAATCTTACATTAATAAAGTGCTATGTCTAATGTTGTTATTATAATATGAAAAACGTTTTCGACTTGTTTGCTTACTTTACAAATAGAAGTGGTTTTATTAAACCTGTTTTATTTTGTTAACTAGAACGGTAGAACAAGCCTTGTTATGTTGCATACCCGACGCTCTCTTCATTTACACCCAGAAAATTCCGCAGATATCGTTACATTCTTTTGTTACACAATAAGCTAAGATTTAAACAATAGAAAAGTAAGGATAGTCTAGGCCAAGCTTTCTCACCTCTAGTCTCAACTATATAAGGTCTGATAGTCTTTGTTATTAGAAGTGATCCGCTCTCCTTAGAACGTATCAAATAGC
This sequence comes from Opisthograptis luteolata, assembly GCA_931315375.2. Taxonomy (NCBI): domain Eukaryota; kingdom Metazoa; phylum Arthropoda; class Insecta; order Lepidoptera; family Geometridae; genus Opisthograptis; species Opisthograptis luteolata. The sequence continues at coordinate 6,830,463 of OV928049.1, read as the reverse complement.
CAAAGGCTACGAGAGGTGCCAATATCTTTCACTTGTTTAACGGTCGTCACTTTTTAGTCTGTTGTCTCATCTGTAGTCAGATCATCTTAGTTGTTGTACGCGTGCCATTCTCCTGACAATGCCGTGACGTAGCAGGAGGAAGGCGAGGAAGACCTTCGATAGTGCGAATATCTTCACTTGTCTAACGGTCGTCACTAGTTAATCTTTAGGCTCACCTGTGGTCCGCTCTTTTTCGTTGCCTTGCTCGTGCCTTTCTACTGACTATGCAGTGACGTAGCAGGAGGAAGGCTGTAAGGGTCGTCGATACTGCAAGTACCTTCACTTGTCTAACGGTCGTCACTTGTTAGTCTGTGCCTCATCTGTAGTCTGATCGTCTTCGTTGTCGTACGCGTGCCACTCTCCTGACAATGCGGTGACGTAGCAGGAGGAAGGCTGTAAGGGTCGTCGATACCCACTACTGCGAGATCCTTCACTTGTCTAACGGTCGTCACTTGTTAGTCTGTGCCTCACCTGTAGTCCGATCGTCTTCGTTGTCGGACGCGTGCCGCTCTCCTGACAATGCGGTGACGTAGCAGGAGGAAGGCTGTAAGGGTCGTCGATACCTACTACTGCGAGATCCTTCACTTGTCTAACGGTCGTCACTTGTTAGTCTGTGCCTCACCTGTAGTCCGATCGTCTTCGTTGTCGGACGCGTGCCACTCTCCTGACAATGCGGTGACGTAGCAGGAGGAAGGCTGTAAGGGTCGTCGATACCTACTATTGCGAGATCCTTCACTTGTCTAACGGTCGTCACTTGTTAGTCTGTGCCTCACCTGTAGTCCGATCGTCTTCGTTGTCGGACGCGTGCCGCTCTCCCGACGACGTGGTGGCGTAGCCGGAGGAAGGCGGCGAGGGCCGTCGATAGTGCGAGATCCTTTGCCTTTTAGCCGCAGGCGGTTCGTCACTAGCCACGGTGATGTTCGCTAGGCCTCCGATGTTGGTCGAGCCGCCGGGCCTTTTGCACGTGCTCGGAGACGCGCGGGGGGAAAGTGAGTTAGCGGAGTCACTGCTCAGCGGTGGCGTTAGATTTTGAGGTTTCCGCCTGTGGGATTAAGGTGCTATTTTAATACAATAAAATGATTAATTCACCCACAGCTCTTAGAATATGAAGATGATTATGAGGTATTTTGACTATGAGGTTGCTTTTTCAGGGCGGCAGAAGCTGAACAGAGCTTTATAAAATAGACAAGTAGAGCGCATCGCCACAAATAAAATTAAAATGCCATCTTTACTGAACACAATAAAGAAATGTAATTTAATGCCAATGTCTCAAATCAGTTCAATCACACCATAATCATACAATCACGTTTTTAATTTACTAATCGTTTAGGAAGGACGTACTCAACTAAACAGTTGTTATTAACATTACACGTACCGGTTACTGAACGAAGATAGTTATGTCATATAACTTTTTAGTTTTTACGACAAAGGAAATTGAAATTCCGAACGGCAAACGGCTCGTTACCCTCTATAAGTGTTGCCAGCACGCAGCTCGGAAATTAGACGGATTACAACAGACTGCACATGCGTAAAGCCGCGTCACGTCATTGGCGAGAATCAAGCGCTGAATTACAGCGACAAGTTACGAGTAATCTTACCTGACCACTTTTGTTATGTCCTGTACAGTTGTATGGTCTATTTGGCATGTTTTGCAGCATGCTACGATTTCTGATAGTATACAAATTATAACACAATTCTGTCTGTTTGTTTATAAGAGACTGATTGTTCCCCGGGTAGCTTTCTAATGGTGAAAGAATTTTCAAAACGTGATCAGAGGTTTCGGAGATTGCTTGCTACATACAAAGACTCTCATTCATCGTCATCATCATCATTAGTCAGAAGAAGTCCACTACTGGACATAGGCCTCCCCCTTTGAACGCTACCATGAACGGCTATTAGCCATTAGCATACATCGGATATCTTGATACATTTACGCCACTTTTGGCGATTTTGTGTAATTTTCAACGTCTCATTTTTACGTTCTCGTCCAAGCAGTCGGTAGGAGGCTACTCTTTTGCCTTCCTAATGGGCAAATACCTAACGAGTCATATGATAATAAACTCTGCGCATTACGTGTCCAAAGTCGCCTAGTTTTGTATGCTGTAGTTTTTTTTCTAATAAATAACAGATATATATGACCTACATACATGAATTATAGACGCGATGAGGCTATATATTTTCTATAATGATTCTAGCACAGTTGTGAGAGACTCTGCCTTTGTACATACAAACCTCATTGAACCGTTGCATCACCGCTCGGCTGTCCCACGCTGTCTATTCTCATGTTTAAAATTCTACATAAAATAAACAAACCAACCTCTTGAGCATACGTTTCTCCTCCTCAGAGTAGAATGGCCAATCTTCAATGACGTCATTCCACATGTGCCTACGTAAATGGTAACAGTTGTCCTTAAGCGAACTGATTTGCCCCAATATTTTGCCGACGGCAACTCTGTCCTTGTCCTTCATGCCTTCTGTAAAGTTACGCCGTGTGTCAGTCAAGTTCAGATATTTAAATAAAGTCTCAAATTCACCAATCGCTGATAAAAATACAATTTACTAAGTCAAGAAAACATGGAGAAGAAATAACAGAGCTTATCGATACAGCCTTTATTTTCTGAGCGGTACTATGCGTATCACACTTATATTGTAGTCCAAAACAAACTTTCCTTATTTTTATTCATTTTTTTCGTAGTATGTATGTACAAGGAATAGCCGTTTCATAATGTGGCCATGCTTTGTACTACCGCATATATAATATCAAATCATCGCACTAAATAAAGGCATATCAAACGCTATTGACTATTTCAATTCCATAACATATTATCAAGTATTTAATATAATGGAAGAAGCGTGTTGGAGAGTTTGAGACTGAATTAATAAGGTTGTGTTGTCAACTTACCACTGGATAACCGCGCGTACAATTCAGGTTTCTTGAAGGGTTTCAACGCTAATAACTGTATAAGTCTTTCTCTGAAATTAAAAGAAAATTATTTTCATTAATATTAGTGAAAATAAGGATCAAATCAAATAGATACTAAGACGTAAAGTTCTGATATGTGCGATTGAAAGAAACAGTTATTAATTCGACATTTTATACCAATGACTTCTCATTCCTGTCCTGGCGTACCACTTTCTATGTTTATTGTTAACGCTACGGATATACAATTTATTCATAACGGCCGAAGACAGAAGCATTATTTGTTTCAATCGCTTAAAAAGTCATAGATGTAAACAACACAAAAAAGTGGTTGCAAAGTGTAATCACTTAAAAACAATCGCTTTACTGTTTTTAGTCAATTGTTATCTTTACGTGGTTGTAGTCTTTATCATATCTCTTATCTCTAATATTTATATAAATTTTTTTTGTTGCTAATCAGATAAATGCAGATTCACACACACATCAGCGGCGTGGGCGGGACTACACGGGACGTGACAGGGCTGTGATCCTTCAGAACAGTTTTCTATACGTAGACATCCGTGTTAGGTCAGAGATGGAGGCCGTGCCGAATTCGTCCGGAACGGAAATAAACATCGTCCGTGTTCCTGTCGGCGTACAAGATTCAGTTTATGTGCTCGAAGGCACACGGCCCGGCCTCGTCCTTGACACAGCCCGGATGTGTGTGGACAGACCTTAAACCTAGATACATTTGAATCAAATCACCTTGCTGTGAATATTGCACCATAACAAGATTTCTGGAAAACCTTGCATAATAACAGTGAGTCACAGATAATATTACCAAGTTGTGCTATAGTTTGTTTCAAAACAATACAAGTTACAATGAAGGAAAATGAACGCAATACTGAAGCCGGGTAATTATAATAATCATTCAAGCTACGATTGACAGCTTTCGTCTAAGGCACAGTTGGATCATTGTCAACAGGAAGTGTTCCTTATGTACACATCGAGTAATATCGGCACGCTTCTTGTATTCAGTTTTGTAGTCTAAACAATTTGATAGCGAACCGCTGCAGCTAAGACCGTTCGTATCCATTCTGAACCTTACAATTTTCAGACACTTAATCGTTATGCTCAGCTTTCCCATATATCTTTTTTAATACGATCCAAAAGGTATAAAATATGTAGTTATAAAACATTTAGCCGTCTAAAAACATTATGTAGATTTCAATCTCAACACGAGATACTACAAAACACAAACCAACTAGACTCCATTCAACTTTAGGTAAAAAAATATATAACGTAAACAGACGTAGGTAAATAATTAGCAGCGAGTACTATATTTGCTTGTATGAGGTTATTTAAACGTTTTTGAACGTACATTGTAATTTACTGTTCATTGAGAAATATAACAACATACAAAATTGTAGGTAGTCCATCCATTGTTAGTGTAAAACCGCAACTTCCATAGTATTTATGCCTACCATTTACATAAAACCTGATATAAAATTGGTTTTAAGGCTACTACACGCTATGCCGGCGGTACAGGATTCACCAGCACGAGACGCAAAAACTTGAAGAAAACCGCGATGGAGTAACCGAGTATTGCATTTTTTAACTATGATTAGTAATAGACAATCATGTGTCAACATCACCACGGCGACGTGACTTTGATTTTAATTTGCAAAAATCATGAAGGTTTTGGTCCAGCTAAGTTTAACATGGCATTGAATATCCGGTGATTCATTTGTACGACCCGCCTGCTGGATTCCACACGGGATGGGCTGGCAGCATAATGTGTAGGAGCCTTTACACTGATAAGGAACTATAACGAAATCATTATCATAAAGAACAATTTTATTAAGGTCCTACATACATTTGTATTGGGTAATGGTTGTTTACGTGTTTTCGACAAAAGTTAACTTTGACTACGGATGAAAAAATACGGCCTGACTGTTATATATTCTGTGTTCTTATGTCAACATAATTAACTACAAGATTTAACATAGAGGTTTTTTACCATGTCTTTTCAGCCGTCCCCAGAAAAACGGCAAACAGACAGATAAACAATGAAGTGTAAAAAAGTCTTTTCACATTCCGCGGTACGAAACCCTAACATACCTTATACAGGGTGTTTACCTTGATATTTATCATTTCGCGTATCTAATTAAGATAAGTAGGCGATTGCGAAATAATAAAGCGAACATTGAAATACAATGTCATGGTATGATGATTTTAGAATAATATACACACACCGGCTAAAAAACACACTGTGATAAGTGCTTACAGTATAAACTGTTGTTGCCCTCACTGTACAAATAGTAATATGATTGTCATAATATTAATAGAGCGTTTAATTTATTGTTATTTAAAAATAAAATAAGTACGTTTCAATGTTAACGAGATATTAACTTGTGCTTTATTATCTACAGGTATTTATTTAGTTATTTACGAATATCTATCTATATTAGTTTTTACTTCTCTATATAAGTATGTATATCGCTGTCTAGTACCCATAACACAAGTTTCGAGCTTAATTTGGGGCTAGGTCAATTTGCGTGCAATGGTCCCCGATATTTATTTATTAAAGGAAAAACAAAAAATAAAATAATATTAACCGGCTAAACAACTTTTCAAGGGCATGTGACATCTATCAACCCGCACTGGGCCAGCGTAATAGATTATATAATAGCCCATACTCTCTCTCTGAGAGAAGGCCAGAGTCCCAGCAGTGGGAACGTGGAAGGCTGATAATGATGATGATGATGATTAACTATAACTAATTACTACTACTTATTAATTATTACTAATTTTTTTCGGTAATATTATGAAGAAGGAAAGTTTGTATATAAGAAGTTTCTTACAAAAGAGGTAATCTCCGGCATTACTCATCCGATTTCTAAAAATACTCTCACAAGCTACAACTATCCCGTGTCAAAGGCTGTGTTTTATTGTGATATAATTCTTATTATATATATGACACTCCAGACGAGTGAAACAAAGTTAGCCTATATTCATAATATTAAAAGGTTTAGGAGGTAGAACTACTGATTACATTTTGAAATATCTTTCCCTGTCACTACCTCAGGGTATATTTTATCCTGCGGGATATTTCAGCCGGATTAAACAGCTGGGAACCGCTAGTATAAAACTAAAGTTATGACTAGTACGAGCCTATGAAATCAATTACCTGTATCGTTCCAATTTTAGTTTATGTACTGCCGAAGCAAGTAAAATCAATTACCTGTGCAACGGTATGTTGAATGCACTTCTGATTAATATCTATTTAAGTTCAGTGGACGATAAAAATCTTTTGCAAATTGCACTGCGCCAATTTTCAGGTCGGTTAAAGTTGAATGAAATTGTGCAACTTGTACGTGAGACTTTTTTCCTTTTATTTCACCAATGGCGTTTGACCGCAAGTCACGAGATATTAACGACAATGAGATCGAAGGTGGCGTCACGCTACGCCTGAATTGGAAACTAACTCTTAAGCCGGAACACACCGAAAGATGCTTGGCGTGAGATCCCTAATTTGAGGTTGTGAGCTAGTCAGGCGAGCACTAGAAAATGCCCTACCATCAAGTTTCATCAAGACGTCTGGAATTTTTTTAATTCATTGTTACACAAAAAGGCACCCCAGACGATACGCACGAAAAATCTCGTTCAAAAATATAATGAGGGATTTTGTCAGGAAATCCTAAGTTTTGGACCTGGTAATCCTACCGCAGAACCCTTGTTGTGGGAATGCAAACATGCTTAGGTATTAGGTACAGCAGCCGGTAGTATATATCGGTTATATCAATGTGTATAATATAACAAGGATCCGGCTCGATGTGCGTGCTACGGCCGAGTCTCGGCCCGGTGAGAGCTCGATGTAGCGTGAATCATCCTTTATAAAGACCTATCCAATGAACTTCTAGCTCTGCCGCAAACCGGGCACTGAATAGGTATATTTCTTGTTAAAAATCGGCAGCGTATTGTTTTTCTATCTATATCTATATAAGACACACGGTAAGTATAGTATACAACTTCTGATTAGTTATCGTTTCTTTCTGATGACATTGAAATGAAATATCTTCTACAAGTTCACAGTGTTGGACTTGGAACAATGTTTATGTTTATGGAAATACTCTAGCGTGTTGTAGACTAAGTTTGTTTGTAAATGTCTATGTCAGTAAGAAGTTATTTAAAATTACATTCACGCAAAGACCGGTAGAGGTCAACGTATTAATTAACCAATCGACAATTTACTAACCATTTCAAAGAAAATTTTCGGTTGCCTAGAACATGATAGAAATAAGACCTAATTTTATTATTTTTTGAATGGGATTATTAAATCTAGACCTAGGAGGTTCGTTTTGTTTTTCATAACATCATTGATAATTAGCTTCTGAAACTTTTCCATTGGTTGAGGTAATGAACATATCTTCTTTTATTTTGTATCTTTAATTTTACCGATATTCAATTGACTAAGGAAAACCCATGCGGGATTAATTTTATCTCGTTAATTTTCTACTTCGGAGAAATCCCGCATCAGTTAGTGTACTGATAACGTTTTTAGTGATAAGTATTTTATTTCATACGTTCACCTTTGGCCAGATCGTCTGTTTTAACCTTTAGTTTATCTTAGTCTAATTTCTCTATTACTGTTCGGTATAGCGCTTTATATTTTTAATTTTAAGTTAATATTTTACAAATACCGCCTTATTTGATGTAAAATATTAACTTAATTTTCTCTAATACACAACATACCAACGCACAGCCTCAACCCCTAGTCCCAGAGACATTGAATATGGAGGGTAGCTTCCTTTGGTAGAGTAGGACAAAACACTACGCAAAAGAAAAGTAAGGGTAGTGGTACTAAAGTTTGTATGGAAAAATATCAACTTGGAAGTCAAGGAGCAGGTCACTGGTAAATACCTAATATGATACAAGTGAAAGAGTAACTTTACTCACTTCATGGGTCGCCTAGTGAGATCCGGATTGGGCGGCGGCCGTTGGGCTTGGTGTGGATTGGTTTGCGGTTGCGGCTGGGGCGGCTGATGCGTCGGCTGCGGGGGTTGCGGGCGAGACGCGGGTGGCGCGGCCGCTGGCCTGTCTGGCCGCTCTGTTCGCTCCACCCGCTCAGGTCGCTCGGGTCGCTCAGGACGCTCGGGTCGCTCAGGACGCTCGGGTCGCTCAGGGCGCTCGGGTCGCTCAGGGCGTTCGGGTCGCTCAGGGCGTTCGGTCCGCTCGTTGCGCTCCGCTCGCTCGGCGATTTGGGTTGCAGCGGGCGTGGTAGGGTACGGATGCGCCGAACGGACTTTTACTCGTCTCCCGATGTCCGTTTGGCTAGGTTTTATCACGCGGGTGCTGGAACATCATCATTGCTCTTTAAATTTGGAGAAAATGCATGCATTTTTAACTACTTCGGCGTACGAATTTTACATTTAAACGTTTTGAATTATTTTCTTTATAGTTTCAAGGTTGACCACTACCTCGTACGATCCTAATTAGTGACATATATCATAGTACTTAGTTTTATTTTGTAAAACCAGTTGTTTTATAGTAACAAAGTTCTATTTTCTTTTATTATAGAAAACTGCATTCTTGTTACCACCCACATTACACGCTTTTGAAATGTCAGATGGAGCTACAAAGTAAATGTCAGCCAATGATAAATACATTTTTATAGATTAAACTTATGTTTATAAGTATTTCCAGATAGAAACAATCAAAAGGAATTTGATAAAATAATGTTCGTGAGCCGCATTCGTTTATTAAAACCTCATAACAGAATTATTGCGCAGTAACAGCGCACAAGATTTAAACATGAGATAGGATCTTTCCCGAACGGTGTTAAATCTTCTTTAGTGCTGTCTACATGTTGTATGTATATAGAAGTATAGTTACCATTTACTGTGTTCGGCGGCGACCGTCCGTGCCATCCGATCCTTCGTCGCTTCGTACGAATCATCGTTCGCCTGCACCCGCATCCTTCGCGGCAGCGGCCCGCACGACTCCAGGCGCCTCGCGCCGTCGCTCCTGATGCACTCGAACGAACCCTGGAAACGTGCAAAGGGATCTTTAGTTTGCGATCAGAAGAATGAACTTTCTGCCCTGTAATTTCTCTGCAAACATTTCCCTTCAATCCGGAACAAAGTAATGTATTTCTGGACCTATATTCTATCATTCCTTTTAAAACAAATGAAACCCATTCTCTCATCAATACTGGTAAGATTATAGATATTTAAGAAATTCTTCGAATCCATTCTAATTCCAGTTCACTTTTAGTGTATAATCGCAAAACTAGTAGATCCAATTCTTGAAACGCATCCCAGACTAAAATAAAGAAATAAATCTGCAGGTGCATTTCGTTTTTCCATAGAAACATACATTTCTTACAAGCTAGCAAATCGGCACCCACATTCTGATTTATGAATGGCATACACTGTAAGGGCGGCTTGCACAACAATCCTTAAACGTATTTAAGAACCCCTTAATTGCATTTAGGCAACTAAACACGTTTAGCATCTTGCACAACAAAAAATTAGCTCCTAAACGTGTTTAGCAAGCTGTCAAAATTAAACACCCCGGAATGGCTATTTAAGAAAGTTAAATTTTGTTTAGCGCCATTTTGAATGACCATCTGTTTCAAAAACAATGGTTTTTAGGTCTTTGTATATTAGTTTTTATTTGCTTCGTGCGAGCCGTGTTGATTTGGATTGGTAGCAGTTTTTAAAAATTAAAATTAAAATTACCTATACAACTACAATGGATTTGTGGGATTTCTCAGACGATGACGACGAAATTATAATGTATCTAAGGCGACCCATTGCACCAAGACAACTGTTCCCGAGGTCAAGATTGTTCGAAGAACTTTCAGAGCAGAAATTTCTGCGGAGATTTCGATTATCAAAAGCCACCACAGTGATTTTGTTACAACAAATAGAGACACATCTAAAGCCCAGGATAGATAGGTAAGTAATTAAATTAATGAAGGCCTGGTACTGGTATATTCTATCTAACTAGATAGGTAACTACGAGTACCTACCTACTGATTTACCAACTAAACGTGTTGTATCTACCGTTTGTTTCAGAGTGACTGGTGTGACTACTATGAACCAACTTCTATGTACGTTGCGTTTTTATGCCACAGGTAGCCAACTAATTACATGTGGTGATATGATTGGCGTTCACGAGTCCACTGCTTGCAGAATTGTGCACCGTGTGACTCATGCTATAGCAAGTTTGGGACACATGTACATACAATTTCCATGTTCAGAAGAACAGCAAAACGAGGCAGCAACGAAATTTTATAAAATTGCTAAGTTTCCTAGAGTGCTTGGTGCCATAGATTGTACTCATATACGAATTATATCACCTGGGGGAGACAATGCTGAAATCTACAGGAATCGGAAAGGGTATTTTTCAATAAACACACAATGTGTAGCTGCAAATAACCTAACGTTCTTAGATGTTGTGGCACGATGGCATGGTTCTGCCCATGATTCAAACATCTGGGATAACTGTGCTTTAAAACGAAATTTTGTCCAGAGTAAATATCCCAACAAACATTTACTAGGAGATAGTGGATACGCTCAGAACAAATTTATGATGACACCACTACCAGATGGAAGCCCCAGCACGAGAGGAGAAATTCTCTATCAAGAATCTCACATTAAAACAAGAAATGTTGTGGAAAGAGCTTTTGGTGTTTGGAAGAGAAGATTTCCGATCTTGTCTCGAGGTATTAATATTCACCTACATAGGGTACCAGGAATAATTATAGCTTATACATAGAAAAGACATACATCATCATAATAAAACAAAATTCTATTGATTGGTAACCTATAATAAGTACAACTCACAATAACATATTACAAACCTGAAAGCTATTTACTAATTTATAAACAAACAAAACTACAGAACTATATTACTACTACAATTAATTTTAAATATTCTTAGCATTTTGAATTTTTATATCCATTAACTCCAATTCTTTTTCTCTCATTTTTATTTTAAATTTATTTTCCGCAATAATGTTTTCTGTTTCAAGCTCTTGCAGTTTTTGTTTGTGCATTAACTCCTTCTCCAATAAAAGTTTCTGCATTTGCACCAACTCCAACTTCGCCTCAGAAAGCAGTTTAAAGCTTTCATTGACGGTTGCCTTCCTGCAGGTGGTCTCTGTAAATTAACAAAAATAGACTATATAAAAAAAAAATTTTTTTTTAGCCTTACTTTGTTCTGAGTAATTTTAATTTATTTCAAGTAACGAAGACTCAAACATCAATTAATTACATAGTCACATTATTTAACCTCAGCTAGCTGTTATCTTAGCCACCTTTACTCATGATTTTTATGGCAGGGTTAATAAATAACTAGCCAATTATTATCAAAATCAGCCGGTAAATAGTACCACAGAAAACTTCCAATCTATAAACAGCAAATTTGCCTAGTTGATGTAGGGACACTTCACTTGCTTGGTCAATTAGTATTAGTTGTAGTTACCATTGTGAGATAGAGCAGGTTCTTTTTTTTTGCGTAGAATTTCAAGCCTAGACTTTGATGGTGTTCTAACCACCTCTGGTTCATGGGTTCTGGGTGTGGCAACTAGCAATGCAATTGGCTCCTGGCTAGCTGTAAACAAAAATATTAATAGGAAAGGTAAATCAACATAAGTACATACTAATAATGTTGTTATGTATTATGATAACTTACTAATTGTACTTTCTATAAAAGACGATTCTATAGGTTGTCTTTGTTCAACCTCTGGCTTTGTTTGATGGTATTGGGCCATCAAATTCGCATCACTATCGTACATGGTAAACAAACCATCTATTTGTGGTTCGATCAATTTTTTTATGCCGGCTAGTTCATCTTCTTTATCTGGAAGATGAGGACCACCACCTGAAAATTGTGAGATCATTGGACATAGTTATAGATGTGGAGTATTAAAACATAAATTAAATAGATGCCGTTGAATACTGAACAAGTTTGTTTTTTAATAGTTTTATTTTTTTATATGACACTATAAGCTTGTGCTCGTGGATCTAATAATACATACTAGTGAAATAAGAAAACTTAACAGGCTAGTAAGTAAGATCTATGATATTTATTACCTGTTCCCATCGCAAACTTTTTTATTTTGTTATCTTGTTTTAAAGATTCTTTCTCAAGCAGTTTAAAACCTTGCTCACAGAGATTGGAATCATTCCACTTCGATGTAGAGGCCACTTTTTGCCAATCTTTTCCGTCTTCCTCAATTGCAATTAAAAGAGCTCCTCTTTGAGAAGGATCTGTTGAAATTTAACAAGCAAACTATTGTAAGTAATTCATAGTTATTTTTAACAAAAATTAAAAAACTCGAAGCATTATCATTGAAAATAGTTAGGTATATACCACGATACTTACCGACAAGCAACATTTTTGCCTCGGAATGTTGCTTTTTTATTTTACTTTTTACATTTCTATAGCAGCTTATTAGATTTTCAATGGTTCTTGGCTGGCCAACAGCATTTGAGTTGAAAACTTCGGTGATTTTTGCCCAAGCAATTTGCTTGTCGGCTTGTTTTACACTATCGGTCTGTTTGGACTCAATAATGTGACTGTACGGTTTCAAAGCCTCATACAGCAGCGTTTGTTCTTGTTTTGTGAAGTTTGCCGCACGCGTTCTCACTCCTTTGACATTTTCAGACATTTTTTTCGTATTATTCACTCAAATCAACACAAAACAAAACTAGAAAGCTATCAACTATCAATCAACATTCGACTGAAAACCGCGAAAACTATGCTTTGACAGTTTTGACACTGACACGCAGTAGGCAGTACTCCATTTTACGCAAATCTTTAACCCCAATGTTGATCAAATGACATGGGCTTGACCGTGCTTGACGAAAAAACACAAGGAGCGCGTGATACGGAACGTATAACGCTGTTTGACCAACGCGCTAATTACGTTTAGCTAAATGGCATCGGAAATTGCGTCGTGCAAGACAACCCTAAATTAGATTAGAATAAACTTGTTTAGCGCCTAAAACTGAATTAGCTAAATAAAATTAACAACGATTTTAACACAACGTTATGCAAGCCGCCCTAAGCGTCCGATATTATCATAGGTTGAAATCTGGCTGTGGTATAAAGATATACACCTAGACGCGCGCCAACCGGAGCGGACGTGTGTAACTCTTTGTCCTGTGTCATAAAATAATTTCGTTGTTAATTCGCGACGTAGCAGTTGAATTTATACAAAGTTGTCAACTATGGAACCGCAGAGATAAGTGCTGGATACAAAATACTGAAATAATACATTAACAGTAAGTTAATTAAGAAAAACCTCAAAAGCAAGCCCCACTCCGGCGCGTCGCGTTCTACGTAAGTACGTGCACACACACACGCCCAGCGCTAGAAAGAGACAAACTTGAGTACCGCACTGCCCGACACCGCTACCTGCCTATGCTTTCTCACGTAAGGCTCGCTTCACACAAGCGATTATATTGTGTGAGAATTACTTACCTGCAAACTGCACGATCGCTATTACGCTAACTCGACTGTCGCCTGCCGTCACAAATTTGAACTAAATATTAAATGAAATAGGTAAATAAGCATCATTCATAATGAGAGATTGCGCAGCTTGCTCGAGGCATATCAGTATTGCTGAAATCGTAGCTTGTACTAAATGCCAGGGTAAATTTCACTATGCTTGTGTAAACTTAAAAAAAGATTTTTATACCGCAAACATTCAGAATCTTGAGCGAAAATGGACTTGCCCAGAGTGCAGTACCCTCACACGTCGTGTTAGAAATGATGATACACCTGTACGTGCTTCGAACAGAGAATTATTCGAAAATACAGACATGTCCATAGACGAGCACTACCAAAATGACCTTTCCGTTCTTGGCGATACTCGTCACCCGGAGACTACACTTAACTCCTGTAAAGAATCGACAGATATAACTCTGGAACAAATAAGTGCTTTACTAGATCAAAAACTACAAAGAAATACCGAACATATACTAGATAAAATAACGGAAATGAAATCATCGATACAGAAAGAAATAAATGTTGCAGTAAACAGACTAGAAATGGAATTTACAGCACATCAACAAGACACGAAAACAGTACAAAAGAAAACGCAACATGAAATAGAAATAATTAATAATAATATCATGAAATTGCAACAAGAAAACGATGACCTTAAGCGACAAATATCGAAGCTAAGTCAGAATAAAAATATCGAGACGTCTCTAAACATAAAACCAAACAATGAAAATTCTAAAAGGTTTGTACTATACGGACTGGAAGAATACGAAGAAAACGAAAACGACTTGCATGACCGTGTAATAAGGGTCTTCCGTGAAATACTGAACGTTGACCTTATGGGGTACATAGAAGAGCTAACTCGGATTGGTCGAAGAGGCTACAAAAGACCGCTCTTAGTAGAAATTATCAGTAAAAGAATGACGCAGTACTTACTAAGGAGCAGCCATTACTTCAGAGGATCCGGCTTAGCTATATCGGAATATTTAAACGAAAACGACATCCAAGAAAGGAAAAGGCTAAGAGATATATTAATAACTGAAAGAAGAAATGGAAAATATGCTGTTATTCGTAACGGTAAACTGTACGTGGACGGTCAAGTATATACAGAAAAAAGTAACAAAAATAAATACGAGAAACTGAACACTACAAGCTCTCAAGAACATCCACAACAGGCATCGCAGAGCTACGATAAACATAGCATAACTACACCTATAGCAAGTTCAACCATTGTCACTAACATAGCTGCCGCGCGAGCAACAACTAAACCTGATTCTCCAAAGAACATGACATTTCGTTAATAATTTTAAAGTTATATTTCAAAACATACAAAGCGTAAAAAATAAAATCCACATTTTAGAAAACGCATTAGAAGATAATGATCCGATTCAAGCTGTTTGCTTGTCAGAGACATGGATTACTGAAGAACAGAAAAACGTGTTACACATACAGGGATATACATCTGCAGCATCCTATCATAGAAAAATCCGAAGAGGTGGCGGAGTAACAATTCTATTACAAGAAGACATTATTTGTAAAGAACGCTTGGAGTTAACAGATCTTTCAGTTGAATATGTCATTGAATCATGTGCTATAGAAATTCCAAAAGAGAACCTATTGTTGATTAATATATATCGTGCTGATCGTGAGATTGAGACGTTTTTCGATTTTTTAGACAAATTATTGACAAAAATAAAACCAATAGGAATAAAAAAACATATAGTTATAGGAGGAGATTTTAATTTAGATAAAAATAAAATGTCTAAAGATTACCAAAAATTACAAAACACTATGCTAGAATATAACTTTTACCAGAAAATAACAGATCCAACCAGGGAAACAAATAAAACAGCAACATGTATAGACTTACTATTTACAAATTATCAATATGAATGCATAACCGCTGTCAAAGACTACGGCATATCTGACCACAAAGCTCTTTTCTACCAATTTGAGACATCTTCAAAAATTGATAACTGTAGGACACCAGTTACCAGCATTAACAAAAGATTGTTCTCAACGAATCATATAAATGAATTCAAAGATGCTCTTGCAAAAATAAACTGGAATAATATATTAAAAATAAATAATAGCGTGAACGACAACTATAATAAATTTAATGAAATAATTAGTGACTTATTAAACAAATACATACCATATAAAAAAATTATTATTAAAACAAAAACTAAAAACTATTGGATCACCGCAGGTTTAAAAAAATCATGTCAACATAAAAGAATACTAAGAACTTTGATTAACCACACAAACAATAAGACATTACAAGTTTATTACAAAAAGTATCAAAAAATCTTAAAGAAGAGCGTAAAAATTTCAAGAAAACTACACAACATAAAGAAAATGAATAACTCAAAAAATAAAATCAAAACAATGTGGGAAATAATTAACAATACCATAAATAAACGACCGCGGAAAAATAATGAAAACATAAAACTCAAAGTAAACAACAACATTGTGGAAGCGCCCTACGCCATAGCAAACACGTTCAACAGATACTTCGCGTCGATCGGAGAAACGAATACTGGGGGTAGCACGCGCAGCCCGACCGCTGAGGAGACCGCGCGCCGGGTACTACCCGCTAACTCGATGTATCTTTGGCCTGTTACGGAGTACGAAGTCTATAAAATTATTAAAAAATTCAACAACAAATATAGCTGCGGGGTAGATGACATACCACCATCACTGATAAAAACTTGCATCGTAGAACTAACACCGCCTCTAACTAAGTTAATAAATCAGTCGATTAAGGAAGAATGTTTCCCTGACAAATTGAAAATTGCAAAGGTGAGACCCATCCTTAAAAAAAACGGGAAACCTTTGGATGTTGGCCAATACAGGCCAATTGCATTACTACCTGCTATGTCTAAAATATTTGAACGCGTATTTTCAAACCGTATATATAATTTCCTAGAAAAATACAGGCTCCTTGATGAAAACCAGTACGGTTTTCGTAAAAATTCTTCAACTACTCTTGCAATTTATAATTATACTCAACATATTTACAATTACATAAAAAATAAACAGTACCCTATTGGAATATTACTAGATATGACGAAAGCGTATGACAAGGTATCGCACAATATACTTTTATCAAAATTAAATGACATAGGCATAAGAGGTAAGCCGTTGAACTGGTTACGATCATACTTAGAAAACAGAAAACAACTAGTCCAAATTGATTATTATTGTCACAAAGTAGGAACTAATCGATCTATACAGTCAGATGTACTTACCCTAAACTGCTCCATTCCCCAAGGAAGTGTTCTCGGTTGCGTCCTATTTTTAATTTACATCAACGACCTGCCAAAGATGCTGGACTCTAAGTGTGCACTGTTTGCTGATGATGTTTCGTTATTGTTCAAGTGCACATCAGATTCAGACTCAGACTCATTGAACGGAATAAAAGATTCTTTTATAAAAATAAACGCATGGATAGATTCGCATAATCTCGAAATAAATACAAACAAATCTAAAATAATGCAATTTCACCCATACCAAAAAAAGCCACTAAACCTGATGGCTTTGTCTAAATCTTTGAAAATAGACGAAGTACAAAATTTTTCACTACTAGGAATCGACATAGACACGCACCTTAACTGGAAGGGCCACATAGAAAAAATTAAAGTAAAACTATCGCGGTTTGTGTATGCGTTATCCGTTCTAAAAGCAAATACCAACCTAAAAACTGCAATGACTGCCTACTACGCGTACGCCTATGCCTGGCTAAAATACGGTGTAATCATATGGGGCAATAGTACTGACGCGAATGATTTGTTTATAAAACAAAAAAAATGCCTACGCATTCTGGCAAACATTAGACCACGAGACAGTTGCAAACCTTACTTTATACACAATAAAATGCTCACACTACCGTGCATATACATTCTCGAAGCGGCAATGTTCATAAGAAAACACACGAATTTATTTACATTTAATACTAACGCTCGACGACAAAACCAGCTTATAGCACCAGAGCCTAAACTAGAAATAATTAAGAGGGGGCCGCACTACATGCTTATAAAAATGTTTAATAAACTACCGGTAGAACTAAGAAATGAAAAAAAAGAAAAAATATTTCAGATTAAACTTAAAAATTTATTAATTCATAAATGTTATTATACAATTCAAGAATTCATTGACGATAAAAGCGTCACAATCTCACTACCTCTAAAATAATATTGTGTGTACCTACTTAAGTATATAATTTCTTTATGTATGTGTTGTCCGTAACTAGATTTTTATGTCATTTCTATATGCTATACCCTAACAGGGTCATGTTGTGATTTTACAATTTGCATAAATAAATAAATAAATAAATAAATAAATAGATATATATGTATGTGTTTTTACTACAGAAGCTATATCCCCTATAACCCGACATATTGAACGAAAGCTTGTGGGAGGGTGAAATTGCTACGCCCACGCGTTTGAATCATTATTAGCACCAATGAATCTGTTCTACTGCAAAATTACCTTAGAATTTTATGCGACTATCTAACGAATACTTGGAGTTTGAATATGTATACAAATTCTAGAAGATATCGGATTGGTCTTCTAAAGAGTAGAAGAGATATGAAGTGTCTTAGGCTGGGTATTTTAGAATGACGATCAAGTGTTGATCAATACTTGATTAGCGATTAAGTAACATATATGTGTATGAAATGACTGACTCAAATCTGTGCATAAATAGTGATTATAGCTTGAGCATCATTCTAGAATACCAGCCTTAGACATAAGTAACCTCATTCCATTAGAAGGTTCTCGACGAATAAGTGGTAAAATGAAATTAAGGAACTTGAACGGACTGTTTATGATGCAACACAAATGCTCAGTGACTGAAATCGCGCTTTCTACCAACCATTGTGCAACGTTCTCGGCAGCACGATGTCCCCCCGTGCCATTCAGAGTCCACGTATTTCCCATTTATTTGCGAGAGATCGGACGAAACTCAAGGCATTGTACAATTTCCTTAAAAGGTCATCCGGGCAAATCGAGAAAAGATCTCGTGACCAATTTTGATGCACAAAAAACGCACCTTCTCTGTCCGCAATAAAAGGGCGCGCTGGCTTACAATTTAGTTTTTTTAGGAAACCTAAGGAAGTTAGCACTGCAACAGTGCTACTATTTTCATCGTCAAACATTGAGTAACTAACTATACTACAATGGTAGAGCCATCATTACGTTACATTGTTTTGAATGATCAATTTAATATTTATCATCATTAGGGCGGCTTGCATAACGTTGTGTTAAAATCGTTGTTAATTTTATTTAGCTAATTCAGTTTTAGGCGCTAAACAAGTTTATTCTAATCTAATTTAGGGTTGTCTTGCACGACGCAATTTCCGATGCCATTTAGCTAAACGTAATTAGCGCGTTGGTCAAACAGCGTTATACGTTCCGTATCACGCGCTCCTTGTGTTTTTTCGTCAAGCACGGTCAAGCCCATGTCATTTGATCAACATTGGGGTTAAAGATTTGCGTAAAATGGAGTACTGCCTACTGCGTGTCAGTGTCAAAACTGTCAAAGCATAGTTTTCGCGGTTTTCAGTCGAATGTTGATTGATAGTTGATAGCTTTCTAGTTTTGTTTTGTGTTGATTTGAGTGAATAATACGAAAAAAATGTCTGAAAATGTCAAAGGAGTGAGAACGCGTGCGGCAAACTTCACAAAACAAGAACAAACGCTGCTGTATGAGGCTTTGAAACCGTACAGTCACATTATTGAGTCCAAACAGACCGATAGTGTAAAACAAGCCGACAAGCAAATTGCTTGGGCAAAAATCACCGAAGTTTTCAACTCAAATGCTGTTGGCCAGCCAAGAACCATTGAAAATCTAATAAGCTGCTATAGAAATGTAAAAAGTAAAATAAAAAAGCAACATTCCGAGGCAAAAATGTTGCTTGTCGGTAAGTATCGTGGTATATACCTAACTATTTTCAATGATAATGCTTCGAGTTTTTTAATTTTTGTTAAAAATAACTATGAATTACTTACAATAGTTTGCTTGTTAAATTTCAACAGATCCTTCTCAAAGAGGAGCTCTTTTAATTGCAATTGAGGAAGACGGAAAAGATTGGCAAAAAGTGGCCTCTACATCGAAGTGGAATGATTCCAATCTCTGTGAGCAAGGTTTTAAACTGCTTGAGAAAGAATCTTTAAAACAAGATAACAAAATAAAAAAGTTTGCGATGGGAACAGGTAATAAATATCATAGATCTTACTTACTAGCCTGTTAAGTTTTCTTATTTCACTAGTATGTATTATTAGATCCACGAGCACAAGCTTATAGTGTCATATAAAAAAATTAAACTATTAAAAAACAAACTTGTTCAGTATTCAACGGCATCTATTTAATTTATGTTTTAATACTCCACATCTATAACTATGTCCAATGATCTCACAATTTTCAGGTGGTGGTCCTCATCTTCCAGATAAAGAAGATGAACTAGCCGGCATAAAAAAATTGATCGAACCACAAATAGATGGTTTGTTTACCATGTACGATAGTGATGCGAATTTGATGGCCCAATACCATCAAACAAAGCCAGAGGTTGAACAAAGACAACCTATAGAATCGTCTTTTATAGAAAGTACAATTAGTAAGTTATCATAATACATAACAACATTATTAGTATGTACTTATGTTGATTTACCTTTCCTATTAATATTTTTGTTTACAGCTAGCCAGGAGCCAATTGCATTGCTAGTTGCCACACCCAGAACCCATGAACCAGAGGTGGTTAGAACACCATCAAAGTCTAGGCTTGAAATTCTACGCAAAAAAAAAGAACCTGCTCTATCTCACAATGGTAACTACAACTAATACTAATTGACCAAGCAAGTGAAGTGTCCCTACATCAACTAGGCAAATTTGCTGTTTATAGATTGGAAGTTTTCTGTGGTACTATTTACCGGCTGATTTTGATAATAATTGGCTAGTTATTTATTAACCCTGCCATAAAAATCATGAGTAAAGGTGGCTAAGATAACAGCTAGCTGAGGTTAAATAATGTGACTATGTAATTAATTGATGTTTGAGTCTTCGTTACTTGAAATAAATTAAAATTACTCAGAACAAAGTAAGGCTAAAAAAAAATTTTTTTTTTATATAGTCTATTTTTGTTAATTTACAGAGACCACCTGCAGGAAGGCAACCGTCAATGAAAGCTTTAAACTGCTTTCTGAGGCGAAGTTGGAGTTGGTGCAAATGCAGAAACTTTTATTGGAGAAGGAGTTAATGCACAAACAAAAACTGCAAGAGCTTGAAACAGAAAACATTATTGCGGAAAATAAATTTAAAATAAAAATGAGAGAAAAAGAATTGGAGTTAATGGATATAAAAATTCAAAATGCTAAGAATATTTAAAATTAATTGTAGTAGTAATATAGTTCTGTAGTTTTGTTTGTTTATAAATTAGTAAATAGCTTTCAGGTTTGTAATATGTTATTGTGAGTTGTACTTATTATAGGTTACCAATCAATAGAATTTTGTTTTATTATGATGATGTATGTCTTTTCTATGTATAAGCATGAACCACATAGGTACAAAAACTAGTAGGTAAGTAAATAAGTAAAGTTTATTCAATATTAATATCACATAGGTATACTATTCTCATAATAATTCAAAGTAATTAATTAACATTTGTCTTTCTAGATTCCGGCTACCTCTTTGTTGTTGACTAACTACTGTTGTACTATTTATTAATGATGTTTCCTGTATAGATGGGAAATCTGGGTCTTCAGGAGGCATAATCTCATTTTGTATTATTGCCAAATTGTGCAATACAGCTGTAGCTATAATTATTCCTGGTACCCTATGTAGGTGAATATTAATACCTCGAGACAAGATCGGAAATCTTCTCTTCCAAACACCAAAAGCTCTTTCCACAACATTTCTTGTTTTAATGTGAGATTCTTGATAGAGAATTTCTCCTCTCGTGCTGGGGCTTCCATCTGGTAGTGGTGTCATCATAAATTTGTTCTGAGCGTATCCACTATCTCCTAGTAAATGTTTGTTGGGATATTTACTCTGGACAAAATTTCGTTTTAAAGCACAGTTATCCCAGATGTTTGAATCATGGGCAGAACCATGCCATCGTGCCACAACATCTAAGAACGTTAGGTTATTTGCAGCTACACATTGTGTGTTTATTGAAAAATACCCTTTCCGATTCCTGTAGATTTCAGCATTGTCTCCCCCAGGTGATATAATTCGTATATGAGTACAATCTATGGCACCAAGCACTCTAGGAAACTTAGCAATTTTATAAAATTTCGTTGCTGCCTCGTTTTGCTGTTCTTCTGAACATGGAAATTGTATGTACATGTGTCCCAAACTTGCTATAGCATGAGTCACACGGTGCACAATTCTGCAAGCAGTGGACTCGTGAACGCCAATCATATCACCACATGTAATTAGTTGGCTACCTGTGGCATAAAAACGCAACGTACATAGAAGTTGGTTCATAGTAGTCACACCAGTCACTCTGAAACAAACGGTAGATACAACACGTTTAGTTGGTAAATCAGTAGGTAGGTACTCGTAGTTACCTATCTAGTTAGATAGAATATACCAGTACCAGGCCTTCATTAATTTAATTACTTACCTATCTATCCTGGGCTTTAGATGTGTCTCTATTTGTTGTAACAAAATCACTGTGGTGGCTTTTGATAATCGAAATCTCCGCAGAAATTTCTGCTCTGAAAGTTCTTCGAACAATCTTGACCTCGGGAACAGTTGTCTTGGTGCAATGGGTCGCCTTAGATACATTATAATTTCGTCGTCATCGTCTGAGAAATCCCACAAATCCATTGTAGTTGTATAGGTAATTTTAATTTTAATTTTTAAAAACTGCTACCAATCCAAATCAACACGGCTCGCACGAAGCAAATAAAAACTAATATACAAAGACCTAAAAACCATTGTTTTTGAAACAGATGGTCATTCAAAATGGCGCTAAACAAAATTTAACTTTCTTAAATAGCCATTCCGGGGTGTTTAATTTTGACAGCTTGCTAAACACGTTTAGGAGCTAATTTTTTGTTGTGCAAGATGCTAAACGTGTTTAGTTGCCTAAATGCAATTAAGGGGTTCTTAAATACGTTTAAGGATTGTTGTGCAAGCCGCCCTTAGTCTTGTTTCTCACCAAAACTGTCCTAAAGATAACATAGTCTCAAGCTTGGGTAAGACCGATGTAAGTTTGATATGCAAAGAGTGTAAAGATCAGCTTAGCCGATACTCACACAGATCATACCGTAAATGTTGATGTCTATTCACCTATAGACACTTTACAGTTATTGGAGTGGGCAATAACAACTAACAAATACGTGTTAAATATATTATTGACTGAATCCGTTGAAAATATTTAGGGTGTGGTCCGAACGGCTTAGCCGTGCCGTGCAGTATGAGTTTAGTAGTTTACTCTTACCAATTTGTCGGTCATAGCTTATTTATCGGATGCCACCGTTTCGCGACCTACAAAGCCAAACGTGCGCACGAGGGGGAGCTATGGAGAATATTAATAAATCCGCAATCAACTAGTATATCTTTATCGATCAGCTGTGCAGCACAAAAATAAGTTTGTGAATCACCAACGCATTGCGCTTGGAGATACCAAAGGAAAATGCAGAACCGCGTTTAAAAATTAAATTATGTGGGTAATATGACTTTCCATCGGTTTGCAAGAAGTTTACCTCCGGTATTTTGAAATTAGACAGTTCAAAATCATGCGCTGCAATGTATTGTGCTTGCCACGTTTAGATATTAGGTTTTAAATTTCAATGTCATGGTAACAAATATTCAGATGTTACAAAAAAATATTGTAATTTTTACCAATACATGTCGATTTATTAGTGCAAAATATAATTATGTAAGTAGTAAACTGTCGTCAACTGTTCTGTATTAAGTTATTAATAAATATTTTCACAACACTGTTCACTTTGCATGAAAGTCAAATGATGTACAAATTTTAATATGTATCTATATAGATTACATACCTTTTGATAAACAATATATTTTAACGGCACCTTGTTGACATTTCAAAATACAATTGGCTGATATTAATAAGTAATTAAACAAACTTGCTTATAATTTGTTTTGCTTCACAGAATGTACAAATTAAATTGTGATTTAGTTTTTGTCAGCTACATAAATAATAGCTCTATAATAAACTAGGTATATTTAAAATAGAGTATGAGTTTGTTTGTCTATTATGTAGTAAGTTAAATAAATAGCTAATGAACAAGCTGGTTTATAAAAATATGTACACTAATTCAAGTAATTTTATAAATCAATTCAAAGTTATATTTTTTGACATGAAATAAATCGCGAGGCTCCTCTAGCACATATATGAAGTTAACAATAACTTCAATCACAATCACAATGTATCATTACGTTTAACTTTGCCATTCGCAACCACAATATAAAATACACCTTACAAGCCACTTGTTCAAACAACTATAATGATTATTTTTGAAGAAAGCTAGTTCACATATATAGTTTTAATAACTACACATATAATATTTATCTAAAACAGGTAAACATGATATAAACTCATGAATATATACCCCGTTGAGTATATACTGCGTGTTTTATACTCAGTATACATTTTATAGTTTATTATGTTAACCCTGAAGTTTCAGTTTTCACCAGAACGGTTATAACAGCTTTGTACTTTATGCGAATCTAAATTCTGCGCTGTGCTATTTTCGGATCTAGCGTTTGTCGTCTATTCATTTATAACGATTTCTAACTCGCAAATACTTCGTTTTACTACTCTTTATACCTAGCCTAGCACTATGTCCACTACTTCTGCAATGTTCTTATCTATTGTCAGGTCACCAATCTACCAATAATTGGTTTTGAATGACTTCATTTTTTTGTTGACCGATTGTTCTGTTGATATGTGGTTAGCGGACATATTTGAATGCATATCCCATTTTTTTTTGATACTACATCTTTACCAGTAGCGTTTGGCAATAAGTCACCTGATGATAAGTTAAGATGTTGTCAAAGTCGTCTGGAGCACACCGATAGGTGCTTGGCAACAGATTTTTAATTTTTTGTGGGTGAAGAGCAAGCCAGACTAGCACTAGAAAATGCTCTACCACCAAGCAAGAAAACACGTTTGTGAGATTGTACTTCAAACATGCCAAATAACAGTTGGTAGCGTGAATGTATTATTATTAACGTGAAAAATATAATCAGGCGAATAGAAATAGAGTCCAAGCAGCCACGTGAAAGGCTGGTGACGAATAGAAATGCAATGAAGAAATCAAGAACCTAAGGTTTTTTAGTTCCAGTGCGTGGTGTGTAAAAATCCACTGAACAATATTCTGCACTTGCTTGAACACAGGTAGGTAGCGATAAACAAGAATTAAAATGCATAACAGTCGGGCATCGGCAACGTTTGTTGATAATGCCCGCATGACGCAAAGCGCAGATCATGAAGGTGAAATGGGATGCCACGTTAAATAGATAAAGAAGACGTTATTTTAAAATAATTTGTTTCCATCTGTATACTTGGAAAATTCAACAGTCGTTACACATTTAACTTCTATGGAACAGTGACATTCAAATTAAGTTAAAATGTATTTGTCAAGTCATGGGGTATTGCAGTGTTTTTCCATCCTACATTTTATTATTTAACAAATTTTCAACCAGCCTGCGGATTAGGTGATAAATTCAAGGTGGAGAACAAACTCAAATGAAAAATTTCTGATGTCATCATCATCATCAGCCGGAAAAAGTTCACTTTCCCCATTTAAACGCCACCATTTGAACGGCTGTTAGCCATTTATAGTTTCTGATGTAGTTCTTGGCTGTTCTACTAAACTATAATTTTTTGTTCACGCATAAAATCTTTGTAATAATATAATGTTCAGACCATACCTGTGGACCCTCCATTTCTGCATTGCTATTAATGGTGAAGTAAAACGTAGCCTCGCCCGTGGGATGGACTGGAATCGTGATTTTCTGGAATAAGACATATATGACAAACTTTAGTATTAGCGTTACACTAATAAATACTGATAGATCTATATGAAAGAATCCTCTTTCTATGTACAATTGTACATGTAAACTACTAATTATAAACCTGTAATCGAGTTAATTCGGTTATCTGTGTATTGAATGCATTGAAAAATCTGACTCGGCTTTTTACTAACAACGAAACTATGAATTTCAAATTGTAAGTCTTCTAGAGTTGGTAACTACTTCGCGGCTTTTGATACCACTTTTAAGTTTTTGTAGCTTAGTCCTAAAATATAAAAAAGGAGAGCAACATTCAAATACAAAAATAGGAGTGAAACATTTAACCAGACCATAACATCAAGTACTAAACTAATACACCTTTTCAAATTATCATAAACAATATTGCTTTGGCATGTTATTCAAATAAATACGTCATTTACAAGATCCAGTTCTCAATTCATCAGTTACATTTGTCAAAAAGTTAACTATTGCCCTTGGGCTTTATCCGTGGAACGTTGTTAGAGCAATAAAAATTGTAAGTAACTACCTATTTAGTTTTCTACGTTATCTTTTTGCTACGTTTTCTTTTTGCTGAACCAAAATAGTTTCTGTAGGTACGGAACGTACATAATATGCTGGTCGCATGATTTGACGTAATGAAGCGACAAACAAAAATGTAGTGTGGTGAGAAGACGGAAAAGAAAACAGATAAGCAGCGACGACTGGACAAAGACAAAGGGAAGTCCCGAGATAATGTAAGATTTTGTCAAATGGAGAATGTGAATAATTTGTAAAGAATTCACATGTCGCGTGTGAAACATGTTAGAAGTCTCAACGTGGGTAACCTGGCACGAGATATTTGCGTGAATCACACGAACAACATGGCGAACGCGCTATAGTTTCAGCTCGGATGCGTGATAACTAAAAAAATATATCTACTGAGCTTATGAATATTAACTCTAGCGATACACCTGCGCTGTCCGCTCAGTAATAATTGAACGTTGTTGACAAAAGAGCAGAATAATCCCACGAGAAATCTACGACATCTCTTGTTACTTGTTATAGAACCAAATAAGGGTATCATGGGCCCAGGCCAGTAGGTTTAATGCTGTCGCGACTGTATACATATAATTAATGCGTACACAACTTCACATGTGATTTCCATTACATTTCATTTTTCCATTCCAGGCAACTCGTCTGTATCGTCTACGCAACATGAGTTGAGTTCAATAGTACCGTTTCTCCATATCAGGTAAGTAGTCCAAGTATTTTAATTATATCAGCAGTAAGTACTTGGTTTCTAGTTTTTCTCAAGTTTTCAAATTGTAGTATTGTGAGAAAACGGGCATGACCTACTGTATTTGTTTATTGAGGTCGCAACGAGTTTTTCATGGTTCGCTACGTTATGCGAGTGCCAGAAAAAAACGAAGTGGTCTCATTTTACTTCCTCTCAAATTCGGTTTCTACTCTTAATAATACACGGTTGTTTACTGTATTTGTGATGTTTCTCAGATGGTGGTGATGCAGAATGCTTATGGTCACACTCCTAATGAAATTGTCCAATCAAGGGAGTGCAGTGATACTGAGGCGTGCCTCATTTGGTGACGCGCACACCTACATGCGTTGCGTGGCCGCGAGCCGCTTTAAGGTCGTGGCTGACGATGTGTGCCAGCACCACAATGCCAGACAATTAACCTATTAAAGAGTGAGCCGCGAAGCGCAGACTGATGGAGCAATAACCCGACATCCCGTCCCTAAAGAAGTTACTGATACCAGGATCAATATCCATAAACATCGCGTTTCATAAGCAGCTAGTTTAATTCAATATATAGATACGATACGTTCTCCTTCCTCGTATTTCGGGTTAATTTTAGCTGTGACACTTTTAATAGACTTGATCGTAACAGGTATACCTGGCATATATGCCACCGGTATTGTCACGTCGACTTTATTTATACGATATCAGTAAAAGGCTAAGTCAATAAAGCTGTGACGTTCATTGCACGAGGCGACGCTGATAAACACAAAGTAAAGCATAGAACATAATATGGAATTATGGAGCTAATGAGGAAAAAACCCGCTACGAGCGGAGGCGCGCGGGTGCGGGGTGCGCGGGACGCGGCTTTCTCTGCGGTACGACCAACCGATATAAAGAGCGGCTCGCGATGGAACACTTCGGCATTCGGTGAACAGCCGTCTCGCCCGCATCATCTGTTCTTTCATGGCCTCATCGATTGTTTGGTTTGCTGCTTTCATTGACCGATTTTGTTTTACTGTTGTGATTAATAACATGATTTAGATTATTTATAGGCAATTAGTCCAATAAATCTTCAGATTGTATCATGTCAAGGTCGTTGGGTTTTCATTGTTTGTCTTCTAGCGAAGGTCGGAGTAGCGCCTCGGGTTGGCCGGAAAACGGGTACGTTCGAGGAAATCCGTCATCCGTTTTTCAAGGCATTATTCGAATGCCGGCTAGTCAATTCGTTCGTGGTATTCCTATCAGACTAGACATGCAGCGTGAGTAAATCGTACTCTTACGTCATCCCTAACGCGTAACAGTCTATTTTCAGATGTTTTCATGTAATTTTGCGCTCGTGGGTCGAGATTTCTTTATTGTGTATTGTCGTCATGCGCAGCGACTGGCTTTTGTTGGTTACCTAATTTCACAGCAAGCGGTGAGCGGTATACGGAGTTGCGAAGTGAGAGGCCGTCACAACCGGTCCGTTCGGCTCACTCGACCGAGAGATATATAAGCCACGAATACAACTACGTCGCAGCTCGCAGGCTTGTTGTCAACTCCTCGGTTCTATTTCAACCTATCCATAACGTTTTAAACCCGTTCGACCTAAATACATCCGCTTCGTTTCCAATGAACCGTTTAGCTTAAGTAAACTTTTGATAATAATGTTCCTCGGAGGGACAAACCCGGACGTAAAACAAGCGGTCGTGCGCCCGCCCCAGCCTCGAGTTAACGTGTTGTATGTATCTTATTGACGTAACGTCGCGCGTCGCGGAGGTGGCAAATTGTCTGTTGCAAATTGAACCTTATGGACTAATAAGTTTAAAATACATAATTATTTAATGTTGTAGCATACGTCAGCAATGTAAGATAGTAAGATATGGTCCGATTCTTAGCGGGAAATCCACGCGAACGGGTTGTGATTACCAACACAATGATTGCTTACAGTCAATCCTCTTGTTTTTTTTCATTTTTGTATGATAAATATATTTGCAATAATTATATTGATGTTGCTTACAGCTCAACCTTCAAGCTAAATGTAACAGAATGAATGCCAAATAAAAGGACTGGTGGCGATGCATTTGGATGGATGACTACAAAAGAAACACAAAGAAACCTCAACAATGTCATTTGAATTTGGTAAATTTCATATATTGCAATGGAAATTAAATCCAACAAATACGTTACGAGAAGTCAATACTAAAATTCAAAGAAATGTTAGTAAAATAATTGTCAAATTGACAAAAAAATTTTTTTTTTTTACAAATAGTATCAATGTGCAAATTGATAACGATTATATTATCAAATATACCAAACGGTTTGTCATTAATCAACAATAAAAACATGATGAAATCGGTCATAATATAACAGACAATTCGAACAAACTCAAACTTAGGATAGATACTACATACTACATGATTAATGGAAACACCATAAATAAGAAATCGTGAGAAGTAGTAGGGCTTCGTATTTATAAATAAACAAAACGCAAGTATCCGTACAAGTAGCAGACGTGTTGATAAACACTGTTCTGTGTTTAAACAAAATGTTTTCCATTTAGCTGTACAACAAGAGACGCTGTCTTTTGAAAAGGGAAACTTGAAAACAGATGAAGATACGTTGCGTTAGAGAATGAATTTGGTAACGCGTTCGCGGAAGAAATTGTTTTAACACAATTTACTAACGGTAATAGTAACTTTCATCGCAGACACATTTAAAGGCGAAGTGAGTGGCCAGTTATTCGTGAGGTTTCTACGATACTATTTGCATATTCGCCGACTTTCTAATGGACGATGCGGCCGTTCTTGTCGCAATCGTTGGCACCGGTGAGGTAACACCGATTCGTTTAATTATATGTGAAAAAAAGTAGTATTCGAGTCTCGCACATTGTTGCCATTGAACACTCTCGTGTGTGCGTCGGACTAGCTTGGGTTTTTTCGCGTCGTATGCCACTCGCTGATTGGCCGATGCTAGGCTTATTAAAAAGTCGCGCTCGAACCAGAATACCTTGCATTCACGTTCATTCGTTTCGATTGATTGCGATTTCAGCAAACTAACCGAACCAAGAAAAGCGAATCGAGCTACTGCCCGCGGGCAATCTAATTTTCCATCAGTTAGCAAACACTTCGGATACGGTTGCGAAAATTTTGCGGTCCTCACGACCAAGTGACTTGTTGGCATCGTTAGGTTTACCTATATTTCGTACAGGTTACCATTGCGGTGAATGAACCATTATATTATGTTAACTACTATTTTGCGCGTGTATAACGATTAGATTACCATATAGGTACTTAAAGTCACTTGGACGCGTGTTTTGTTATCGCGACTTCCTATGGATAACATGTGATTACGTCAAAAAGATAACATTTTTTGGATGACAGAACATAATTTGCGGAGTGGAAAGGTACAAGAGTCGTATTGTTTAAGTGTTGCATTGGTGTCGTCGGGCGGGTCTGCATAAGGATTCATTCTGGTGCCGTTCTCCTTAGCTCGCGACCTTACGCTAGAGGAGGGGCACCTCTCACCGCCGCCAACGTGACTGCAACCACGGCCGTACGTTGCGAGGCTGTATCGAAACCTCTACGTCACGAAGCTCTTTCCAACGCGCCGGTTACCCAACGCCAGATAGTTTCGTCGATACATAGCATACTTGCTTCGGCATATAACCACCACTAGATCACGTGATCACCTTGCGTAATCAAATATTGCTGGTACTCCTTTTGATACAACGTGAAATACATAGAAATCTTTCATTATTGAGATACAAATGGTGAATCCCTTATAGAAGTTGCGAAAACTAATCTAGCGTTGGCACATTAGCATTGGTACATCGTTTCACTCATATAATAATAAGAGTTGGGGGAATTAACTATTGAGCAATCATCGTTACAAATTGTATGTAGTTGTTTGATGAACATGAAACTAATTAGCTGCTGTATGATGCTATTACATGAATGTCTTTTTTCTTAGCAAAATGGGAGTTCTAAAACGAACAGTAAGTAAAATGAGTTATTGGATGTATACAAAGCATAACTTCTAATTACTAACAAATGCTTATAGTCGAATACAAAGCATTGTTTTATTTTTATATACAAACTTAAACAGAAAGGTCAGGCACTCAAGTTATTTTTACTTTAAAATGTAGAGCACCGCGGTACCTATACAACATACGAAGTTTTTCATGCAAGTAATTTGGTAGTTAATATACATTTACTATTTGTCGATTCTGAAATACAATTTGCATATAATTTGTTGACTTTATCATTCAAAAGCCTCCAAAATAAAAACACATCAAAAAAGACAAACACCTGCGGAGGAGATTCAACACTTCTCTCAAAAGATGGTATGGTGATGCGAAAGGGTACTGACCGAGGTTATTTCCCTCGGGAGTCAAAGGCTCGGGCGGGACAAGCAAGGTTAAAAGGAACCTTTGATGTCTACTTTACTAACGTTCTATCTACGAAATTACGTTAGACCACATAAACAACATAACAAGAATAATATTATTGATGATATAGACTGATAAGCAAAAAAAAAAATATTGTTGGTAGGTAAATGTTTACTGATGAAAATAGGACAGAAGTAGCTAAGAATTGCAGTTAAGAGGCATTGAATCAAAACTGTCGATGAAGTATCAGACGCACAATATACGACGAGACTAGATAATGTCGCAGGTATTTAGATCAAGGCGCTAAACACGCGTTCGAGAGTTGAGATCGGAGCCGAAGAATTTTTGATGAAGAGCACGATCGTGCTCATGTTGGTGCGCATAAATTCATTATGAAACCAAAGCGGAAAATTCAGCGAAACACATTAACAAATACAGCAGTGAAGAAACTGCTGCTGATCGTAGATAATCTACCAGCGGAGATAATGGAAAACAATCGATTTAAGCTGGACACACATATTTTTAGTAGGTAAATGTTTAGGGTAAGCAAGAAATTACAGTCAGTAATATAACATTAATAAGATAATTATCTGATAAGCCCAATGCCGCTAAAATTTTATTCGATATGAAATACTGAGATTTTTCACGCAATGAAATCGACATTGAAAAATTAATTCTACAGATAATAAAAGTGTTTTAAAAACGTGCAAATAGTGAAATGAAACCAGATAATCCAGAACAATCGAGTAACAAAGCGGCGCCGACGTGACGTGACGACGGCCACGCCTCCCGACTCAACGGGCTACCTACGTCTGGGTTCCTACGCAATTACTCGATGTAGGGGGAATACAAAATTCATAGAAGCCCCAAATTCGGCAATTGCGACCAGGCATTGTTTATCGTTTCGATAACCTCTTGATTCGTGTGGGATCGTGGCTAGAAAACGGTGATAAATAATCACACATACCTTCAACAATAAAGTTTTTACATAAATATGAATAGCTCTATATACAAAAACTTACTTTTAATCACACCAAAACAAATTTTGTACATAATTATAGAGACAGGTCCGGGAATTTAACGTCGATTTATGTATCGGATAATAAAAGGAAATCCAACAAGTGTTAAAACTAATTAGTAAATATTATTGAACGCGCATAACGAGACTTAATACGGCCGGATAAGATAAAAGAATTCCAACCATAAAGCGAAAATCGGCACGATACATCAAATAAATTTGCCCTATGCCAATAATAGTTGGAGCTTGAATCACAAACAGAGGCGCACAGCACACCCAATAAAGCAGACAAATTGACTGCGAAACCACCGTTAGTGGGAGGACTTGATAAATCATCGAGTCGTGTATAGGTGCGCCGGTTATTGTTTCCAGGGGGATATAGGTATAACCCAATCATACTTTTGGTCAACCTTAGATCTGTAGGATAGTAACTACAAGTTATGTATAAAAATATATGATTAGGTAGCTCCGTTGTGCTTTTTTAAGTACTTATTACCTTCTGCTGTTTCATATATTAAATTTATTAAATATTTACAACATTTATTGTTGCAACGTTGATAAATGAAAGCAAAAACTAGTCAAAACTCCATCATTCAACGTCAAATATTATATATGTCAATGGACAACACAAATTACCCACTCGCATGCCTCATTTGCGTCAACTTGTTAAAATTTCACTCTCAACAAACACACCCATTCACATAAACGGTAAAAAATATTGTGAAAATTGAATGAATGTTAAATGGAATACTGGCTAGTTAACAACAGCGATGAACTGTGCATGCCCTATTGTGTAAAATCACCATGTGTTCAAGAGTTTAAGGTCCTATTTTGTGGATCAAACAAATGATAAAAGAAATGGTCAAACTGGTATTTTCAAAGAAGCTGATAACAGAAATGCACTCAATTGCTATTTAATTGCTAAGTCAGATATTAGAATAGAAACAAAATATCTAAAACAGGTTAAATCAAGGAATAATGGCAGCATTCTTCTAATACGGTTAACCAAGGCTACAAAAAATGTGAACGCCCATTGTGTACATAATGATTAGACATGATGTGCAGGAAATTGACCACGACGGGCCGTATAGATAGACGCTACGTAACTGTTAGTCTCTAGTTGAGGTAGTAAGATTTGTTGCATGTTGTATAACGGGCATTACGAGGCGGGCAAGAAGGGTGAAAACAATTGCGAGCGAGACCGGTTCTCCGTTTATTGTGTTTAGTCCGATAATAATCTATCAGGAATATTCCTGAAATTCAACGATTTGTGCAATTGCGAAATTTAATATAACGCTGAGCATATGAAATGCCCTACTTCAATACAGACCAGTAAATCGATGCGGATATGAATAATAGAGCATCGCGTACCACGTATCAATTAGAATACCCTAATCATAGCATTATCCCCAGTAGCACGACATCGTACGCGATAATATCGATTCCTATGACACAGAACAATGACTATTCGATTTGGGTTCAGTGATCGTTGATTCCAGTGAGGTTTTAAAAAAAAAAAACATAAAAACTGTTACATAACAATTAGATAGAAACAGGGAATTAAAATAATGCCTTCACGTAAGTTCGAAGAAATTAGTAAATATACGAAACATATATAATGCCAACTCTTTGTTTTGAACGATATGGCTACTGAAATAGGTTCAATAGCCTATTATATTCCGTATTCAAATAGAATGCACGAGTTAGAACGAGTGACGATCGGCGATCCATGTCTTAAGGATTAACATATATTTCCGTTAAACAACGAATTCAACTATTCCTCCTATAAAAATCCAGTTTCTACTATCTGTTGAGTACAAGAACAATACCCACTTATTTACACACAGCCTAGCAAAACGAGGAGTTGGAGTGAAGGCCACTTTATAAAGAAAAAACTCCACTATCAAAGGTATATTGAAGACTCAAGAGAATTAAGAGAAACAAAATCGAAATAATAGAAAATGAATAAAAAAGATATTTGTAAAAAACTGCCACTCAAAAACGATCCATTAAAAGTATCACATTAGGATACAAAAAAGATAGAGCACGCACATTAACAGACAAATATATATACTTATTTAATGGAACTAAGTAAATAGGCCATATCATTAAGAGGCTTAAGCAACAATCGGTTTGTCACATTCGTTGGACGTGTCTCTTTCAAATCAAAAATAGGTTTCGAGGTGAAGGCCACGCAACACGGCTTGCACGTTGCGTAAATTTTTTATGAACTTTACCAAGATAATTCAATAAAAATACATTAAGAAGATAACACGCTAGTTGGTTTCCCTGTTGTATGTCTTTTTAATCTTTTTAACAACCAGTTTGGCAGATTAAATACACAAGTGTCTGTTTAGCTGAAGTTCAGAATAGTGCCGCGAGCGAGCGGTAACTTTTACCTGGCTTACGTAACATTGTGAGGTACAATTTATTATCGGCTCCATTGCGAGCTTTCGTAATGTAGCCAGGTAGTGCAGCTTATGCACCACACTTTGCTTCTACTTGATCTCTTTCTATAGATACCCGGATGTTTAAGGAGTTGGGATGACAAGCGAGGAGATGAACACCAATTCAAAAATTACTTATTTAATAGAATACTTAGTATGATCACTTAAAAACGTCAAATTTAAGACTAGCTAATTCTGTTCCAACCTTCTTACACCAGTAAATGAATAGGCAAGAAACGCCGGCAGGTAATTTTTTGGGCACGATCACATTTACAGTTTTATTATTACTACTAATTGATTGAGTTGGAGCAAGTTCACTACAATCCCAAGCTTTTTTGTCATCTAAATAGTCCGATATTTTATAATAAGCTTTCATCATTATCAGCCTTCACGTTCCCACTGCTGGGACTCTGGTCTTTTCTCAGAGAGAGAGTATGGGCTATAATCTACCAAGCTGGCCCAGTGCGAAAATGAAAATGTTGCAGTTCTTGGGCATGCCGGTTTCCTCACGATGTTTTCCTTCACCGTTTTGAGCGATGGCAAATCCGCACATAACTTATTAAGTCATAGGTACGAGGCCGAGAGGATTCGAACTCGGTGTCGGCGTCTTGTAAGTCGCACGCCAAACCGTTCGGCCACCATCGCTCTTAATAATAAGCTTTACTAATAAGATTTCTCTTAGTTGGTTGTGCACATTGGGATATGGAAACATGAACATTCAACGAGTTACGGGATTACAACTAAATATTAACAGTTGGATTACAATGTGTGAACTTAATAAGCAGGTGCACTTTCTACGGCTGGAACTAGAGCAAAAACGCTGTCTGAGAAACAAATACTTTTATTTCCGCGGTAAATTAAATTAGAGGTAAAAAGATCTATAAGAGTTTCGTTTGGGTGAAAGCGGTTTTGTTGTTACTAGGCGAGATGGTGTTTTCTGAGTCTTTTTATTGTATTTTCAAATTGACTCGACACAGATAATAGTGCTTATTTACCGAGCAGATATTTTCATTTCATTATTGTTCAAACAACTTTTAGTATATCTCCATATACATATTTAGCAATGCCAAGTAGATCTTGTTCGTTTAAATTTTTAAACGTTTCACACATTTGCAATAGTTTAATTGATTTGTGAACGTGATGTGATTCATCGATCATCACATCTAATAAACATGGATATTATGTTTATTTTAATTTACGAATTATATTATCACACTTATCACTTGTCCGCCTAGTTTAAAGTCGAATTTCTTAGTAACTAAAGACTCGGCCACAGAAAATTAATAGGAAGCGAATGTGTGTATGTATGTATGTAAATAAACAAATCAAATCTATAGACACGTGCCACACACATATATGAGAAGACATATATATGCAGCTTGGAACTTACATGTATAACCTTGTTTTTTTTTAATTTGATTTAATTTCAAAATACGCTAAGTTTAATAAAAGTCGAATTCGTATTTCCATAAATTTTGCCATTTTTAAAGAAAACGACAATTCAATATATGACAAGATTACAAGACATTATATTAATGGTATGTTTGCAATATTGAACGTTAGCAATAAGACAATTCAAGTTATAGGGAATAAACTAAGAGCCAAGGAGGGACAGATTTATATTTACCGCATTGATGTAATACTTCACAATCTATGTAGATCTAGGTTCCATTATAATTCAATAACAATAACACGAGCAATCGCTATCTGCGGGCTATAGGTAAATACCTAAGTTTATTACAATGTCACATTGCATTGCACGCATCACTGCATAATGATCTCATTCGATACCAAATTGAGACGTTTTAATAAAAACAAATTAATGTTTCAAATCTCTTTAGTTACTTATACACTGAAAGGATATTTAAAAACATTTTAATACATGCGTTGAATTGCGTTTCGGTGAGCAAATTGGAGGTTTCAAATTCATCTCCTTCTTTCTACATGACAAGGTGCTGAATACAAATAAAGAAGAAACATTTATCAAACGACGGTGATGGAAAACATTGCGTAGAAAACCGACATGTCTGAGGAGAAATTCTAAGCATGTGCAAAAACAGTAATACGCTCGAGTACAGTAGCGACTAACATAGTAAAAGGTGAAAATATTAACATTGACAGAGCAAGCGTAGCGTGAACAAGAGCTTTAGTGAATCTTTATTGATAATATCATAATAACTCTTACTAGACTATGATTGACTATTTGAATGTCACTAATATGTATATGGATAATCATGCTATCGTTATATCGTGTAAGAATTCACGCGGAAAATGCTATGATGAAAGGATTTTAATAAACGCGCAGTCTTTATCCTGAACATCGGAAACGTTAAGACGAGAAGACATCTTTGTTACCCTAAGTAGTATAAAAACTTTGTGTGTGTGTGTGTGTGTGTATGTAAGTTACTCTCGCCTTAACCTCTGGAACCAAATTTTCTCTGGAACCAAGAGCATGCACAATGCACATTGACCAGTATAGGGATATACATTTCATGCATGTATGTAACATTTATCTATTTGTAGTCTTAGGAGAAAATACTATAGCTAATATGAATTTACAACAAGCGCCCTAACGGAATATAATTTTCATGTACACTTCCTAGTTAGCCATCGAAAGCGGTATTAGCTATGTATGATGGACACGAGCAATCGACGCACACGACAACTTTCCCTTCTTTAATGGAAAAACAGCATTAAAGTGACCATCTTACGGATAAAACTTGAAAGGCACACGCATCACGTGTGGGATACCGGCTTGACTACCACTCTACCGCGTCTCACTTCACATGTTAAATAAAATGTAAAGACAAAGCTGAATGCATGAACAATATGTATAGTTTCGAGAAAAAATTCATAATTCTTGTACCTAGCTAATTTTACTATAATAATATTCCTTGTATGAATAAATCTAAGCTTAGTCAACCTGGACTAAGCCGCAAAGATATGCACAATCACGAATTTTGTCGGTATTGTATTTGCATAATAATTGCCTCAACATCGATCACGCCAGACCTGGCAATCATTTTCTGTGAATCAAGCGCTTAAAGGCAGTGCATGCAGCGCTTCAATATTAATATTCACAAGACGGCCACAAGTAAAGCAAAATCAGAAGCGATCGAAGCAGACTTCTGTTGTAATGTAACAGTTGCTGCAGTGTCCTTAATGGTCGAGTAGAGCTTGCGCAAAGGTCGTTTCTCAAAATTGCTTTTTATTTATATACAGGTAAGATTAAGTTGAACTGGTAGTACAGACGTGCACTTTATATTCAAGCTCTAAGTAACCACTACATTAATAATGACAGTAAATTGTTAACGCTATGTAAGGAGAAGATGTGTGGTGTGATCGGACATAACTAAAATCCGAAAAGTGAAAGCTTGGGAATCGACCTCGTTAACGATCGATAGTAGTTTTTTTGTCAATGGTTATGAAGACAAGAACACCACATTATCATTCAGCCCATTACCAAGTTGCCATCAGCAAATATTTGACATGTACAAATACAGGTGGTTTTCCGAATTATTGAATCGGATCTTGATTCGTTGTTTAATTTGGAAGAACAATTATGTGAAATCATTGTCAAGTTCATAAATGCTTCAATGCTATGTAATTCGTAATCAAGCATTTGATAAATTTATAACGCGAGTGCTTGTCTTGTACCCATTGAAACTATAGTAGTGCACTTTACATGACGTAAAGGTCGTTACAAAACGTGACAACGCGGAGGATTTTCTATGCATGTTTGGATTGTTGAACAATTCTAGCGCAGAGCCGCAATTCATCTTTCGCTTTGTCCTAATTAGTAGGACGTTCTGAATAACACCTGCAGATACGCCCAAATGACGTCTGCGCGGCCACCAATAGTTGAGGCACGCGCTGCGAAGTGAAAGTGAATAGCGCGCACGTACGGCCCGCCCGGAGCCCCAATAAGACGACACCGTCGTCCGCATACTTCAGCAATTACCACGAGGAAATCGAGCACCGTTCCGCCGGTTCACTCCCGCCACCCTGATTCAGTTCTCCGCCGATGAAGCAACTCTTTTCGTTTATGACAAGCCTCAACTTTCGCCCTGCTTAATTTTTTATGTGTTCATCAGTCAACATGCTCAAACCTATCTTCGTATCCGATTGCGCGACGCAAAGGAGGGCAATTCATAAATGAATTACATAAATCACTGCTAAACTTGAAAGGTACTGAAATTTAGATAATGCTTGTTCAAAGTAGGACGCTATTATAGCTGTGAGACGGCCGGTTGAACCCTTACATTATGTATGAACTCGGTAGGACGCGCAGGCTTTTGGCACGATTTTATTTTGCAATTGGTCTAAAATCCTGAAGTTATCTCGAAATAAAAATAACGCCCATACAGCCACATACACAGTTCTGACCACACCATGGTCAGATCCAAACGCATTTACTAAAACCGACCGGCCTCAGTATTAATTCTAAGGTACTTCAAGATTTGTTCCGGTTGCTGCGATTGAAATATGTCGTGTAGATTTCGATTTTACGTAACCAATTAGATGTGGTTGTTACTTGTTTGTAAAATGTCCATCGATGATAGTTTTTGTGTATTCAGTGTTGCGTGCGTTTATCTAAATGAAAATAGAAAGTAACTGAGGAAGGTATAATGGGTGGTGACTGGTGTCACACGCGTAATTTACAATACCTAAAACAATCTGAAGTAAAACCTAACGAGCCGATGAACATTCACTAAGCGCTGGATGACGTCAATGGTCAGTGCTCAGGTAGTTAGGTACAATGCACAATACGCAAGTAAAACAAACGCAAAAACCAAATAAAATGGCTTGACTTCTTCGACAGACTGAATTGGATCTTTGTGAAAAGCTATTGTTTCAGATTACTCTTTGTAAAAAATTAAACAGCTTCAGTGGTACATTCACGAGTTACGTAAGTTAATCAAGTTCCGTTTAGCTGTTTAAAAAATAGATTTGTTTGTTAGGTTTCTTTTTGAATGATGAAAAATGAGTAATAAGGCCACCGGTTGCGAT
Organism: Opisthograptis luteolata; assembly: GCA_931315375.2. Lineage (NCBI taxonomy): Eukaryota > Metazoa > Arthropoda > Insecta > Lepidoptera > Geometridae > Opisthograptis > Opisthograptis luteolata. The sequence continues at coordinate 6,790,913 of OV928049.1, read as the reverse complement.
TTAAAATCATGAGGACAGCTTCAATGCAAACGACTTCATTATTTAAGAGTAGTCTACAGTACGCACTTTTGCTCACAAGGTTTTAGTTGGAGATAGTGAGCCAAGTTTTCTGTAGGTTGGTGTTAAAAACAATGCGCTATCTAGTTGGAGTTTTAGCACTGGACATAGGCAAAGCACAGCACGTCGTCCTTGTGACCAGTGTAAACACTATTGTTTGATCACGTGGCTGCACCCATTATGATCTGATAAAGGGGTTCACGCCAACACACCTTTGTTCCAGTCACTTTTGCTACAATATAATATCGTGAAACTCTAAACTGTTAAATTAACAGTTTAGAGTTTCATTGAAACTGAAGTAGTATTAATACTACTTCAGTTTCAATGGTCTCTATGTGATGGGTTTAATTTATGGATTTTGTTAGATGTGATTGCAATGCTTAGTGCTTACGTAAAATATAAAAAAAATTATTGAATTTAAATGTTCCGTATGCTTATGTACAGCCGGTTTCTGATACGTTTGTCACACTCACAATATATAGAATTATCCAACAGATTCTGACGTTTGAAAATCTGCTAACGCCCTTTGGGTTTCTGATAAGCAAATCATCTAATCTAATATTAGCTAATTGAATGTTGACACGCGATTTATCTTCTATGGTCATACTTGTTAAATTAGCTCACCGTCAGTCACATTAGTGGTATGTCTCTGTCTAGCATATAGCGACGTCTCTTTTGTCGCTTTAATATTCGAAATGCACAAATGTATTTAATAATATAGGCAGTTGCAGTTGAGTAATATAGGTATTGTGAAATTACAAGTATTTATCTAACTATGTACCTACCTACTATATGATAATATTAAAATACGTAGCATTTCATTGTTAATTAGTCGAAAATAACCAATCATCTGATTGCATGTCAAAGAGCTGTTCACATTATGCTGGGTACGCTACGCACCAACCGAACGAAAGCAAGCAAAGGAGGCATTAGAAAAACTATCCGGAAGCTAAAAATTGCATTGATTAACGTTTAATTGGAAATTTCACATTTGCGAAAACTGTCACGTGGATCTTTTGGTTAACCAAAATGTTTTGTGACAGTAGATTATTGTGTTTTTTTTAAGATATTGGCGAAGTTGTGGCATCGCCGCAGAAGCCAGAAGTAGAAGTTGATTTTTACGTTAATTTATGTATCAGAAACCGGATGTTAGTAACTCGTTTCATTCCTCATGCCTTAAGATTTTCTGAATTTTTAATATCTAAAAATATTTAATTGTACCAATAAATAAATAAAAACATTATTTATAAACATGTTTAGGAATATAACGATTACATGCGAGCCTATTGTGTTAAAAAATATCATCGTCTGCCCAACGCGACATCGCCTGACAACGGTACTAATATATTGTTCCTTTTCTGACAAATGTATTTTAGAATGTGTTACAGTAACGAGAAGGTATCTGAGTATTTTTTAATTTAAACATGACAAACGCAGTGTAGATGCAAAAGTTACTAATCAGAAAGAAAAATATATTCGACTTTACACATAGTACATACACGTTTTGTCAAAAAAGTAACAAGGATTTGTAATTTTCACGAGCAATCAAGTCAAAGGGGATTGCGTGGTATCCCTTTTTATTCTATCGATTTGACTAAACCAAATTCGTTGAAGGTGATGATCACAAAGACTATAAAAAGTGTTACGAGTTGCTACAAATAAGGTCCAATTTGAATGCGACAAAGTAAATATTGATGACTGAACGAAAATTGTGTGTTTTGATAATACCTGGTACATTTTAAAGCTGTAAGTACTCTTCAAATCGAATCCTGTTTTCAAGGACTGCAATAATGTTCCGTAAACCGTTGGTGAAGGTAATAAAGTCTTGGGAGGACAACGACCTGACCGAGTCAAATCGTATTCCAAGTTACAGTGTGATGAACATTTAATTTTATAATGCAGAACATTGAGTTCATTGTACACCAGTTATGGATGATTCATTTGTAGGATAGATAACAGCTGTTGATACGAGAGCTTCAAATTAGCAACAAATATTACAGTATCGGTGATATAACGTTTAAGAGATAAAAGATGACGGTAGTAAAAATAAGATTGAGAAAAATGTAGGACATGTAATAAAAACGTGCTAAAAAGAATTTGAAAAATAGTTGCACAAAGAGGACAACGGCCGAACACCTGGAAGGTGCAGTCCACATGCGTCCACTAACGACTGGAGCCGTATCTATTTTTACACAGTCCACTCTATCTTATTTACTATTCTGGTCTGCGACTCATTGAATTGTGGTTATTATGTGCAAGTTGGACAAGTGCCAGAGACTCTCGGACCTAACGCACCGATATACAGATATTCAAGGAATGATGGCGAAGCGTTTTCAGAGAACAGTATAAAGCGGCGTTCTCGCGCGATTATTTTTATAAAACCACAAAGCCAAGGTTGAACTTTTATTGACGGCAAATACAATTTGCATATAAGTGTCGTATAATTATTGTAGGGAGAAGTTCTGCTCAAGTAAAAAAATAGGAGTTAAATGTGATAGTTTCGTTTTTTGAATAAGGTTGTCGGGGTCGTTTACATACGATACGGGCAAGTGACTCTCGACAAGCGACGCGAGAAAAGCGAGAAGAGATCACGTCAAACCGGCAGGCGGACGCGCGGTGGCAACAGAGAACCGGTCGCAGGCGCCGCCCGCCCGACAGCGCGGGATCGACCGGGGATTATCGCCTTGTAAACAAAATTGCATTACATAGCTACGTTTTTCGCAATAGAATGACCACCAGTAATAGCGATCGATCAAGCAAACAAACAAACGGAGAAAACAAAAACTTCAACATCGACGTGGTCGCAACGAAAAGGTTAGGAACAAACGCTATACCATAATCTATAAAAACGTAGGAGGTGTGCATGTCGCAAAATCATAATTAAAAACAATGACATGGACTGTCGATCGATCGACACAAAGCCTCCGAGTTGAAGCCTAAATGGCGAGGCCACTGCGGGTGCGTGAAGGCGCGGCGACGGCGACGGGGACGGTGACGACTGACGACTGGTTTTTCGAAATAGGTGATTTAGGGTAAAAGTTTAATAGATCGTCGACCGTACAGTCGCAGCAAATAGAATTTCACTAAGTGGGTCATCAATAGTCATCATATAATTTCGCAATCGTATCGAGTGCCGCAAGCGTTAACACGACACGAGGCGAGTCAAGTCAAGGACCGATTGCCGAAGAGGCCCCGAGCCCCTGATGATGCGACTGTCCTGCTTTCATTGTTTCCATCATCACCGCTTACTTTGGACATTTAAAAAGAGCATTAAAGTACAATGCCTTCGCTGAAGACGACAATTAGCATAATGTAAATAACGTCATGAATTCCACACTTGGCACATTGATTTGTTTCAATTTTTCACGTGTGTATCTAATTTCAAACTTTGCAGAGAAACAGAACTACAGCGTATCGATTTGCAGTAAACAATTAAACATTCTATGTTAAAACTGTTAAAAGCATTTAAATTTATGGTGTAATGCCGGAGGAAAATTTTAGAATATAATCGAATCGTATAAAAACATTTCACAACTCACATTTCATAATGTCTAATATGATAAGGTCGCGGAATTATGTAAACCGTATTTATCAAGTACGTGCATTAGAGTGAATTGTTATATCATCAGCATTAAGAAATCTGAAGTTTAAAACATGCCAACGCAAAATATGCTATACGAATAAGATACAGAGCTATACATTACATCAATATAGCGACTTCTACAAGCACCTTCATATCAGATTGCATGAAAGATACAAGAAGATTTTTCAAGTGAGTTTTTACAAAAGATTTCTGCCGTAGATATACATAGCTGTATCCAATATTAATCTAGTGAGATTTGTAAAACTTACCCCTTCATTTCCACCTAGGAACTCTATTGTTGGTTTATTTAATTTGTCCTGAAACAAAAGAAATGTCTATTAATATTTGTCTTATGACTCTTTTAGGCAGAATTTAACTAATATAGACGTTACTGGAAGATTAGTCAACTTTTACAGATCACCAACTTTATCGAGATTCAATTCTCTATTATTATTAAGTAAGTGAATTACATATACCTGCAAAGCATATTACTATGTTTACGTTTTCTTCCGTTTTTCCGGCAAAGAAGATGTGATAAACAAACATATTAGTTTCACGTATGAATATGAAACTTCACAAAGGATTCTAGTTTAATACTCCTTTCATCATTATTCACTCAAGCCACGCTATTTTGAACTTTATTTCTTTTACTTCGTTCGTCGAAGAATTAGTCATAGTAAAAATGAAAACATAATGTTAGGTAGCGTCTCTGTAAAATCTTTTGTGAAGCAGCTATTTGCAAGAAATGCAGGAAAACACGTTTGACGTAAAAGTGACGTACGTACATCGGGGATTATAAGGTAAAAATTGTATAATATGGTAAGGTAATAGTTAGTTAACACCAAAACATCGATTTTTTTCATAGTCATTTATGGTAGTAATTTAAAAAGCTACATTATGATTTCACGAACGTAAACCTACTTAGAAAATATTCATAACTAATCAAATTATACTTTTAATATGCTTATTATCTTTAAGCGCTAAGTCAACCAAAATACACAGCAGTTAATACTCAAATTACATTATTAATTGAAGCTACAGAAACTTGATCAATAGTCCATTGACAAAATAGCCGTAGCGTAAAAGAACCTTACTCATCGTAAAAATTGCAACGACTTACTTTATCATCAAAACAATACGTTTATTTGTGAAATAAGTAATACCAGTACGTGTCAAATAAGTATTGGCAATCCATATAATAAAAAAATATTGTATATTGCAGCTTTTGGTTCGGGTTTCAGTAGTTTCTGCCACGGTTTGCCCTACTGGAGATAGAACTTAGACACAAGCTCCATAGAAGTAATGTCAGATTTCTATATCTAGTATGGCAAACCGTGGATAGATCGGTTATTAGGAACGGCCGCTAGATGACTGAGGGCTGAGGTGCCGATCTGAGATGTAAAGAAAACGCTAAAAATAATAAAGATAATGTTTGCGAAAAATAGCTCGAAGGCCCTTTCGAGTATTGTATTTTTTAAAACACTTTTATTAGCTTGACTTGTAACTAACTAACTAACTAACTAACAATGTAATCAAATCTTAGAAGTCAATTTTCACCTACTTCTAATTGTCGTATCGACTTGAAACTTTGTATGTGTATGTAATCTCGGTGACAATGCAATAATTTGGTATCATCGACCTGATCTGATGATGCAGCCGGAAGGTGGGTAGGGCATCTCTTCGCTGGCTACTAGTAAACCCCTCGTGTTTGGGCTCATATGAATCGTCTTGATGAGTACAATAGATTGGGCTTGGTGACGAGGGTCTGATGATGCAACCGGAAGGTGGGTAGGGGATCTCTGCAGTGGTTACTAGTAAACCCCTCGTGCTTGGGCTCATATGAAGCGTCTGGATGAGTCCAATAGATTGAACTTGGTGACGAGGGTCTGATGATGCAACCGGAAGGTGGGTAGAGGAACTCTGCAGTGGCTACTAGTAAACCCCTCGTGTTTGGGCTCATATGATTCGTCTTGATGAGTCCAATAGATTGAACTTGATGACGAGGGTCTGATGATGCAGCCAGAAGGTGGGTAGGGGATCTCTGCAGTGGCTACTAGTAAACCCCTCGAGTTTGGGCTCATATGATTCCTTTTGATGAGTCCGATAGATTGGACTTGGTAACAAAAGACTAAAAAGTAAAAAAATAAAAATATATAGTTTAAAAAACTAAAAAAACACTTTAAAAACGCACTCAAAAATATAAAATAATTAAATTGACTTGTATTAGTTACGATATAATGGTTAATTCAAAAAGTGTGGAGCGCTTCTTTTACTGGGTAAATAAAAGTACACACAACCAAAAAGAAGATAGAAGTAATGTCAGATTTCTATATCTAGTATGGCAAACCGTGGATAGATCGGTTATTAGGAACGGCCGCTAGATGACTGAGGGCTGAGGTGCCGATCTGAGATGTAAAGAAAACGCTAAAAATAATAAAGATAATGTTTGCGAAAAATAGCTCGAAGGCCCTTTCGAGTATTGTATTTTTTCATTAACTGATCGCAAAAAGTTTTTGTTATTTATAGAATAGGAGATAACAGTTCAAGCCACAAAAGGTTAGTGTTTATTTTCCATCTAAAATTTACTTTTTAAATGAAGTGTCTACTATAACATATGATGTAGCTAGATTTACCTATATTATTTTTTAATTACAGAAAAATGGTAATAGTAGAGTTTTTTAGCTTTATATTTATTAAATCTCTTCATCTGCTTAAGATATGAATGCTAAAAATTCTGTTCAATATATTTTTAGCAGTATTCTTTACAAATTTAACAACAGACAAAAACAAAAATTTATATTCAATAAGTTTGTATAATTTAGTTTTGAAATTCTCAACTATGTCAATTTTATACAACTGCTTTGAAAAACAATATGGTGTTGGTTGAAGGAAAAATCCATAAAACTATAATATGTTACAATTTACCACATGATTATTATATATGTATGAGGTTTAATCTAATGAAATGTAGTAATTAGACGACAAGAAGCCAGACTAGTTGGGCAACGAGTCGGGTTGGCTACAATAAGCAAGTGTCGGCAAGTCTTGGGCATTGCACAACCAGCGATGGTCGAACGCGAGAAACATAACTAGGCTGGGCGGCAGTGGCGATGATGTAAACTTAAAAAATTGCTTTAGTTACTTACTTAACCGCAGAACTCAATGTGAAATTCAACTAGTTACATTGCAGTCTAGACGCAGAAAAGAGAGGGGATGACCCGGAACTGTTAAAATCCATGGCCGTGACTCTCAGTGAATCGAACGATTACGCTCGAACTCGGAACCCATAGTAAAACAAACTATTCCAAACAGTGCAAACCATGATTGAAAACAGCCTCGTGTCACGTCACACATTAATTATTTTATCGTAAGCGTTTTATTGCTTATAGGTACTTTATTTTAAGCTATTCATATTGAAATAGTCTAGATAAAATATCCGGACAGATAGATACGGAGTTTGAAATAAGTTGTGAATGCCAAACCAGTTTCATCAGGCAAGGTCGAAACTTTTGAATAATTTATTCCAATAGTAATTTAGAACACCCGTAAAAGATCATCAGTGCTAGTATGAAGCCTAAGGCTTGTCAAAATGCAAATGAAATTATTTTCACCGTCTGCCGTTGCCTGTTATGTAATCGTGAAACATAATATCTTATTTACTAACGGTCAATGTAAATCCTTTGATAGAGATAGATAATATAATGGATGTTTTACGCGATTGGACTTTGGAAATTACACAACTAAGATAAGACATGAGGCTTCTGAAAATGTTTTTGATACGATGACACACAACATCAGGGGCAGTCCGCTTTGAACATGTTTACGTGAAAATCAGAGTATGCACGCAAACTACAACTAAGTGCAAATTGTTTTTAAACTAGATGTGGTACATAATAAGTATCATTTTGTTGAGTAAAAAATATACAAAAGCAATTTTGGCCTTGCGTTGAATTGCTACGTTGTACAGAGTGAGGCAATAAAATACCTGCACCAAGTGACCTTAGCGGAATATGCCGGTGACCTTTAGCGAAGCAAAAAATATAAGCTTTTACAAGCTTAAGTTTTAGAAGAGAAGAAAATCAATTGAACTTAGCACTAGGCAAGTGTTTTTACCACTTTTTGCAGTAGAAAAGTGACTGACATAACCCTCAGAATTATCAATGGCAATAGGTAGGCCACTTAACTCACATAGAATCAACAAGCGTCGGGGAAGAATGTTTCTGGAGTTGTGACAATGGACCGGCAATCTGGTCGCGGGAAATCGTTGCATGCAAATAAGGTTAACGACCTTTCATTGTGGCGTTCTCTGGGGGAGAACTGTTCGGAACTGGACGTCTTCTGGCTGATGTTCAAAGTTATCATAGGAGTAGGTTCTTGACGAAATTGTGGCGACACCTGGAAAGCGTAACCTTGGAAGACTTGATCAGATAGGCCTTGCAGTGTGTAGAAAGAGCCACAAGCGATGACGACGATGTTTGCAGTGGGTAAAATTATTGGGAGATTTTTTTCAAGCTGGAACAAACTCCTTGCCCCTATTATATCATTGCTTGGCGATAAATACGCGAGAAACGAAGCCCCGTAAGTCTTACGAATTATTATATTTTGCGACAAATGCATGTGCTACTAAATCAAAGTAAATTTATAAACCTTCGACAGTTTTTTTCTGCACAGAGGTCAGTTCAAGGTACCGAGTGGTCTGACGAGATAAGAAATCGTCAAAGTCACCGCCCCAGCACCGTTGTTCGAGGAGTCTGAACAAACCGCTCCAACAGTGACGCACATTCTGCAATACTTATGTTATTTTTATTTTTATCAGTATTGCTTTAGCAAGATTCTCGAAACAAACTTTGTTACGGCAAAAGCCTATGCGTGAATTGGTCAAAGAAGTGACGATTGACTCGAAAATAACTATGCCGAAAAGGCCCGTTAAAGAATAAAAATCTATATCTGAGGAACCGGAGCGCCTACCTGAGAAACGGAATTTCAAGACAATAATAAAATGAAAGTTGTTCTTGTCTAGTTTTAATATTACATAACAAAGTGTTCGCTATGGCTCTTCTTAACCCCGAAATGGGGGTCTGTATGTCTGTTCTGTATGTTGCTATGCTGATTTTGCCCACCAGAGGGGCGGCTTGGTGGTTCAAAGTGGAATTACCCTGATATCGTAGCTCTACGACGAGTGATATGATTTATCTCTATCTATCTCCATTTCACATTAATAAAATATCCTACGATTGATAGGTTCAAATACTGGTCCGGTCGTCTGCATAAAATTACATAATGTTGTCTTGTTTCATTTCAAAATTAAAGGTAGCTAAATTACAATCATCTTGCAATTTTAGTTTTTCTCGGATGGTATTTGACAGGTCTAAAAGTATTGCTGCCCTTTTCTGACTGCGGAAATAAGAAAACGACATTATTCTTTTTAAAGCTTTCAAACTTGGTTTATTTTCAGACAATGCACATTAGTATTGACACCAATGCCGTACTCAAATCGAGATATTAATAAATTTCTTTAAACAACGATTAATATTTTAAACACACTCTGTTTTATAAATGTACAATAAATCCATTTATGGCCATTTCAATTTTATGCAACTAGTTGCTTTTTGCTTATTACAATCGCAAACAACGTATCAAGTTCCATTAAAATTCATGTCAACTTTATTTTAATGCTACCTATGCCCCGCGGTTTACGCCCTCGTTCCGTGAAATTAAGACAAACACCAACAGCAAACACACTCGCATTCATAATAGGGATATTAGGGATTAACAATCTTACCAACTAGTAATGTGTAGTCTTATTGGGTAGTGAATTGTAGCGATAACAAATAATGACGGCTTAGCTATTATTTTATGATTATTCCAAGCATTGGCATTAAATAAAAAAAAGTTAGTATAATTATACATCAGTTCTATAACCTCTATTTCTAACCGTCAATCTTTTTCTATGTGTATAGTCCCTTTCTCGAGGGCAGCATTCCGTTCCTCGTAAAATAGGGACCTTACGTCTGTCAACTATTCTTTTCCCCTTTTTTCTACTACTATTTTATGCCCATATACCTTCCGCGGAGTATCAGTAATGGCGGTCCATAGGCGTACAAGCGTACATACATACAACAAGGGTTTAGTTTTCTCTAGATGTACTTCACGGTAGTTAGCACCAACCAACAGAAACATTGACATTTCACGATACCGGTTTATTTACTGAATAATATAAAAGCCAATAAATATTATAACTACAATGTGCTGTTCTATAAAACTTTATTTTCGGAAAATAAGAACGACCTAAACTCATCGAATCATGAGATCTGAGCATCAGCCGGCTCCATCATTATTAACTCCTTAATGTTGCAATACTATTGAGTCAACATATTCTTGAAAATGTTTAGAACTTAAGAGCCTCCATAACGTCGTTGACCTTGCTTGATCAAGTGAAACTGCTCCGCGCACTCCGCGCATCCCCTCACCAAAATTACGCGATCTGCGGCCAACGCGCCCGAAGCGACGCTCTCGCCATGCGGCGCGGCGCGGTACCTCTACTAATCGAGCCCGCCGTATCTACATATATACACAGTAGCAACATCCTACTATAATATTATAAATGCGAAAGTTTGTGTGTGTGTGAATGTTTGTTACCACGTAACTACTGAACCGAATTTGACTGATGAAATTTAGAATGTAGACAGTTTAGGTATTGGACCAACACATAAGCTAATCTAATTTTGAAAAGTCAACTCTGAAAGGGGTTAAATAAGGTAGATAAGTTTGTATGAAAAATGTCATTCCTTGGTTCGATTGACTCAAAAATAGGTACAAATAAACCTTAAAGTAAATCATTGAAAACGCATTTTTTATTTTTTGATATGTATTACTTCTACGGGGTGTGCCATAAAGTTTTAAAGTTTGTATTGCTTTTTTTTATTCCTTATGTGGATTTTCTTAAAAGTAGGTACAAATAAACTATAAAGTAAATAATTAAATACGTATTTTTTATATTTAAGAAAACCCCTAGAGGTTGTGCAATGGCGTTCTAAAGTTTGTACAACACATCAATTCCCACGCGGGCGAAGCCGCGGGGCACGGCTAGTAGTCGCTGCCGCGCCATTTGAATGTGCGCGTGAGTGAGTAGCGAGCGCCGTGTACGCAGGGACCGGCCTGGGACTCAGTAGGGCTGTGCCACGCGTTTGATCGCGCGCATTTATGTACTACACTGCTCGCTCGCTCGGATTTGCTGCTCTCACTGACTATTTCATTTGTATAGTTTATAATAAATCGTATTTATTAATTTATAATTATTAAAATGTCTTTAATATGCAACCCATTTATGAATTGGTAAAACATTTTAATAAATTACATGATTAAACACCTTGCGCTGTCATAATACACAGATAATATAATCTATAAAAAAAGGCATGTTAGTTACAACACTTAGGTATAAGTCGATAACGGCTGGACCGATTTTTATAATCTTTGATTTTTTGCATTTGTCTTCGTCCGGAATAAGATAAAATATGATACTCATAAATAATAAAATTAATCATTCATTTGTTGTAAATGGTATACCAAAATGCAACTGACATGGTGTAACAAAACACAACTGACAGCTAAACGTAATGTTGTCTATGGTTGATATTGAAGTTGTGAATTGAAGATGTTTTTGTTTTATGCGAGTTTATTTATTACTAACGTTAATTAATTTTAAAATCCTAAATCTGCTCATTTATTGCCTCTTATGCGGAAAGAAGTTCGCCGGGTCAGCTAGTATTTAACTAAAAATAAAAGTGACAACCCTATGCATCACCGCAAGAGTAGGCAATTAACTCGCCGCGGCACTATGATATACCTACCACTCATAGCCTATAGGTAGTTCATCGTACGACTTTCAGCTACAAAAATATGCGGAGAAAAGTGGCACAGGTCCGTTCAGCACGGCGGCTCGTCCCGCACTGACTTTATGGGCGAATGAGGGGTGTACGTGCCGATTTGCGAGTATGAAATACGTAAAAAATTCGCAAAAAATAATTAAAGCAGTATTTTCAAAAAATGGCCTGAAGGTGTCCTGGGTATTATATTTTTTTATAAGCTGATGGTATTAACAAGTCTTTGTTACATATATAGTTTAGGAGTAAAGTAGTATTAAACTTTTAGGAAATGGGGACTTTGCACATTTGTTTTCAATATATAAATACATTTTTTGCATTTTTCGGCCTGAAGGTGTCCTGCTATATATCAAGTAGATCAACATATATTTTTATTAGATTTTTTTTAGACCAGAATTACACAGAAATATAGCTTTAAATAACCCCATTTTTGGAAACCTGCGCCTTAAGGGGCTCAATAAAACTAGATTACAATGACCATTGCGCACCGGACGGCTAGCACAACGTATAAAAAACTGAATCAATAAGTTAAAGGAAACAGACAGAACTTTTGATAGTGGATTAAAAACAAAAACAAATAACAAAACTAAGGGACCAAAGGATTTCTTGGGAGAGTCAACCATCTGTTTGCAAGAAAGCTTAGCTAGGGACGACCAGGTGCCAAGGCTTGGGGGACGAAGGGTGCGACGACCCCGGCCACTATCGGGCGTGTGCTCCGTCACGCATACGTCACAATACATTTATCACGACCCAATACTAACCTTATTCTAACCGAATAGAGATGAAACTAAGGCTAGGAATGGAAAGGAGCACAAGCTTGCCATCTTTTTAACCTTGCCTCGATATTCATCGCTTTTCGAAAAATCGAGTCAAGTTGTATGTTTTGGAATAGGTTGTTTTAATGAATTTCCCAATGATTATGTACACCTAAGTACTTAGCTTGTAATTGCTTTGTCCTTCTTATATATATATCTACTTTATGAGACGATGTTATCAAATGTTATCTGGTAGTGTGAGAGACATTTCTATAAATCGTAAATATAAGAAGACGTTTAACAATTGTCTGTACATTGAAATCTGGTTTGAAATTCTCTTAGTGATAAAGTTTAAGATTGTTGAAGAGAGAGATGTAAATATTGGCATAACATCACGGATATCCGGTTGCCTGTTTGTAGAGATATTATGACAGCACGTCTTTATTAATGCATAGTAGGACTAACGATGACTAAGAATTCATCTTTCAGTGCCTCAATAAAACTGAAACACGAGACTTAGGACATCTAATTGAAACACGAAATGTACATGTGTATTGCAGGCGACTGTAGTTGTAGCATTTCAACTGAACAGTGATTCATCCAATGAAGCACATGTGTCTAATAACTGGACACTCAATCGGGAGTTTGGCTAAAGTGATTCATTCCCTTCAATGGACTTCTATGGCCAGGAAAAAAGGCCAGGTGGCACGCTTTGAAAGCGGCAAGAAAAAAGCGGCATCCGAACCTGCCGTAATGCAGGCCGGTTGTTGAGGGATTTTCGAATTTAGTGAAGGAAGGGAGTGTTGATATTCGTTTGGCAGGTCAGAAGAATGGGTGCTCGTGATCTTAGGCAGCCACAAAAGATATACATCGTTGTCAAACACGTGCACAGACTAGGAAATCACAAATCAGGTGGGCGAAGACCGGGCTTTGCGTTTTATGTTAAAAGAATTGTTTACGTTGGCAAAATGGGACTTACATTTAGGGAGAGAATAACATCTGCCTTGCCAGGTGCAATTATTGCAAAAATTTGGGCTTTTTTCATTTCATTAAATATATTATGTGTCAAAGCTACTTTTAACTGGCGAAAATATAAATATTATATATATTACGCATTTTACACGTAGCCAAAGCAAAGAAATACATAATGCAAAAGACGAGCGAAGCGAGAATTAGCGGTTAGATTGACAATGACAACAACGCACGATCGGAGCGAGCGAAGCGAGCGTGCCTTCGCAGCGACCGGCAAAATGCTAAGAGCTAGAAACGAATCAGCTTTTTTTACTAGGGTAGGGAATATGAGGATAGTTTTTTTTTTTTTTACTATTTACAGGGTAGCGTTTGACCACAAGTCGCCTGATGTTAAGTGACGATGTGGTCGAAGATGGCGCCACGCTACACCTGGACTGGGAACTGGCTCTCAAGTGAGGCTGCCGGAACACACCGATAGGTGTTTATAGTGAACGAAAGGTTAACTCACTGTAGAAATGAGCCAATTACCATCACAATTAATTTAAAAAGACATTAACAGCTGTCCACACGTAACTGCCCATTCACCCATTATCAAAAACACCATTAACCAATATTTTTCTGTTAAAACTACTTTTGTCTGAAACCTGAAGTTAGAACTACTACTTATATTATAACGATTAACAAAGTAGTTTTGGTCGGTTTAAAGTTTTGACTGTCACATATTATTTACTACTCTTCTATTAACGGTAATATCTTTAGAGCAAGTTCATAAATCAAATTTTAATAGAAATAAATATCATAACAAAATTTGATAACAGGCTTTACACATTTTTATGAGCCTAGCACCAGTTCTAGAAATGTCACACGACTAGTCCTACTCCTACCCAACGCGGATTCGCTATCTTGACAAGTTGTAAAATAAACATACAGGTATACCTAGCTTATCAGTATAATAGATGTTTGGACAATAGATGCCACAGGGGATTATTATAAATAAAAAAAACCATTTCAAGCAAGATACTAGACTCAAACACTAAGGTCTTAGTAGTTGTCAAGTGACAGGAACCTTAAACTTTAATCAAGTGTCAAATTGACCCCAATCCCACAATCGCCCCGGTTTGATAATGACTAATGAGAATGACATTATCGGAAATGGTAATGAATTGAGGATGCATGTAGAGAGGCGTACCTAACCTACTACCTCAATAGGTATCTTATTATAGGTTTCAGAACATTCAATAAATTACAAAATAAACTAATTATGACCATTAACATTTTTCGCACGTTTGACTATAGTAAATAACATCAAGGTTTAAAGGAAAATGCAAAACTACCAACCAAAAACGGTTACCTACCACCTACGGTAGGTATTTCCCATCACCGCAAGTTCGTGTCCTGATACGTGATTATATTATTCCATTGTATACACCTACTTACTAGTAGTTACAAGAATTTAATGATTGAGTTTGGTATGAAATAGCCGACAAGCAATACTAAAGCCGCGCCGCGTCTAGATTTTAAGATGGCAAAACGTTAAGAGATTATATACTTAGAGATATATAATATATATTCCTACTAATATTATAAACGTGAAAGTTTGTAAGTATGGATGGATGGATGGATGTTTGTTACTCTTTCACGCAAAAACTACTAACGGATCTGAATGAAATTTGGAATGGCTTATACCCTGGATTAACGCATAGGCTACTTTTTATCCCAGAAAAAGGTTCCTGCGGGATAACAGGAAGACACGGGTGAAACCGCGGGGCGCAACTAGTAAGAGATATATTTAGAACATTTTCAAATCAACGGCCTATGCTAATCCAAAATATTTTTATTCGGTAAGTAATCCGGCAGCCAGTTTGGTACTTTCACCTGCGCGGGCGCCGCTGCCCCAACATTGTCATTGCTGCGGTGCGCCCGATTCGCTTACCTAATGTACGGAGTTTGCGAAACTGGGCCCAAACGGCACGACACGCGCCGAATGCCTACGTTTAGAAATAGGAGCAATCTGATGTTGAATTCGTAACCAGACAAGCCGGCGAATTCACGCGGTCACCCGCCTTTCCACACTTCCTCTACTAGTGACCTGATAACGATAAGGTGGCGATAACTAGCGCGCGATAATGGGAACCGCTTTTTTTTAGACAAGACAAAAACTAAAACCTAAAACAAACCTATAGAACATAATTAAAACCAAAATAAGCCGAAAGGCATTTTTTGTGCATTTAAAAAGAAAGCGGTGGTAGGTATTTCTTTTGTGTCTGGGTGTTGTGGATCCTCGATCCGCGTAGTATCTGATAAATTCTGATACCCTAGATACCCCAGAATCTTAGTTAGGGGTGTGAGCTATGTTTGTGACGTGCGTGTTATTTTTAAATTAAAAATAAGTCATAGATGAGAAATCTGGAGAAAAGGCTGTTATGTGCTGGGCAATTTAATGTTAATTTAATAGTAACTAAAAAGGTCATGCTTACTTGCCAAAATGTAAAGTAATGTAATGATAAAGACATCGCACAATTACTACGATTCTTGCCACGATTATGTAATTTAATTAATTAGACATTTTAATTTGGCTACCAATTTAGTTGCAAATTGCATCTGAAATCCAAATTAACTTTCTTGGATAATGTTTTTAACACACAAAATTAGTTAAAAACGTATTGTTATTTTATTGCATAAGTTAATTTTAACACTAAAAAGCTTTTAGCTTCTTAATTTTATAATGAGGTAAAGTTAGTGAGTTAATCTCCGGAACTATACTGAACCGATTTTGAAAAATCTTTCACTGTTAGAAAGCCACTCTATGCCTGAATGTTATTAATGATTATGCTATGTTTTATTGTGATCAGTAATCACATACATCTGATATTCGCATTAACGAAGAAAAAAAACAATGGCAAATTTTCAGGTTTTTTTTCCAGGAGACCGAGGTTCACAGGTAGTATACTAAAATGTGTAAAAAAGTTACAACTACAAGTAGTGCATTTAAAAACTGCACATCAAAAAAGCCGTTTCAATAAAAGTAAACACTCCAAATGTCAGTAAAATCGAGTAAAATCCTAATTATATAACATCGTCCTGTAAAGTCCAATTTTTCCCTACTAGTGAAACCTTGTCTGTTTGTCGATTTGTTTGTCTTTCTTTGACACCAAAATATTTGAACTGATTTGTTCAGTTTGCATATATGTAGATAATAAGGTAGACCAGACATCAATGTAGGGTATTTCCCTATGAAGATATGCAATCTCCTTGGGACAGAGGAAAACCCCACCTCCAACACCCCGGGGCACAGACAGGTCACTTAAGTAGTTACATAATATAAAATGTAAAAGTTTGGATGTCAGCTTGTTTGTTTTTTTATTTAACTGTCTTGTATAATATTGGTTACAGTTCCAATATTAGGATCTAATTATTGCTTTATCAGAGATAGGTACCCACTGTAGGTACTTTTAAGTTTGTTACACAACAATTAGTAAGAATGAGGAAGGCAACTGAAGGCTATATGTAAGGAAATTATTATGAGTTCAACGAGGAACCATTAAATACATAGAATGAGGAATTGGAACTATCCAATATTGTATAATAAGGGCTTACTTGGGTTATAATAATACTAATAATGCTGTTAGCGATCACATACCTACATAATAAAACCAAAGGAAGTGCATCGGTATTGCATAGCCACAGATTGAAATTATTTTGAAGTCAAAATTTTAAAAAACTTACTAAATTAAGTCAACTCACCATCAACCACACATACATGTTCACTGCTGGGTCTTCTTTCATAGATATTTTTTTTTTACCTCATTTCCCAATTATAAAATTCTTTCACTCTAGGGAAACCACACTAGGTATTCCTGATTGTCATAGGCTACATTTTATTGTAATAAAATCCTGCTGAAATCACCACATGGGTGAAACTGCGGGGCATGACAAGTAGATTAATTTTAGTTTATGCCCTATATATTTTTTATATTCTGTTTCCAACGCAGCTTGTTATTTATATATCCAAAGCAGAGATTAAGTAACTCTATGACAAAACAAGGCCAAACTCTATACCTTCCAGCACACATTATTGTTTGAATGTCTTCAATATGCATAGATAGAGCATAAATCAGCAACACAGTGCATGTTGATTCATTAACCTAGTTTTGCCCTTACTATTATAGACTAATTAACATCAACTGACATCTTTTTCTTAGGCCTTCATTTCCTTTGCAATAGAAATCAATCAATTGCTACATAATTATGATGCTTACGAAATTTGGGTAAGTCATTATTATTATTTATCAGCCTGTTTAATAAACAAAAAAGTTTGCTATCACATTTTTACAATCGGTTATGATAACTACTGAAGAAATAAGAGAGAAGTTGGTATGTAGCACCTACTTGAGCTACTTTTCAGATTAGTTATAATATAACTACTAGTCTGTAATAAGTGTTCCTATAAATTTACCTTTTGCTAAAGGCCTCCTCAAATCCATTCCATTTCTCACTCTTGTTCTCGTTTCCAAGTTTCTTTCGTCTCTTTATTTTCTGCTATACTGGACATACACAGTCCTTAACGGCTATACTCCATTTGTCTTCTTGAATTGTATGACCAGCCCATCACCATTTTTTCTACATGCATAAATAGTCATTTAATTTTTTACACAACTCGCTTATTCTCTTCATACATTACAATTTTTAGGTTAGTATTGTGGAACCCAAGTTAACTCTGAATCAAACATATCTGGTTCTGAGGCACTCACACACACACACTCACGTACACTTTTTGTTTGTTTCTTCTTCATGACTGTTTTGACTGTTTCTCTACTGAAAATAGTGGTACACCTACAGCACTATGCAAATATCATAATGAGTAGATAGATCCAAAATTTGTTTTTTTACTGTCAATTTAATTAATAACTTACTGTATTGTTTTAGGATAGAGTGTATTTTGTTTTCCTTTTCAATTAAATTATTATCTTGTACTTGTTCAAGGCTGTAATGAATATTTGCAAGCCTGCACTGAGGTTTAGTTTAGCATGCTAGTTTGTGTCGTTAGAACTCAATCAAGACATAATAAATTCTCTAAATATGTTGAAGTAGATACTCGGACAAAATATTTTTTTTTGGACTTGTGTGTTAGATGCAAATCCATTATAGTCCAGTAGCATTATTATATAAAGTGATAATAATTTGGAGTACTTAGATCAATTTTGAAAGTGATTCTAATGAATTGCATAATAGACGAGTATTTTTTTCTGTATCACTCAGTGAATTAACTCAGTGATCCAGATTCACACTCCTCAATGCAGCGTATAGGCAGCCTATATTTTCAAAGCTATTTTGTTAAATAACTAAATTAAAAAAAAAAGACTAAGTATCACCATCATCACCTTAATTACCAACTTCGCCTTAATTAATTATCACTTATCTTAATTTATAACATGCCAATCATAAGTTTCAAAAAGATTAACACCCAAAATTATTTTAGGCATAGTTCTAGAATTTTCTCTTCTCTTGATCAAGCTTTATATTTTGAATTGATAAGATAAGGATAAAATATCTTTCTATAATACCTAATATTATAGGTGCAGGAAAACAATTTCCAATATAATTAGCTGCATATTGTTATATAATATTACTAGCTGCCTGCCCCGCGGCTTGGCCTGTGTGGAAGTTTGATATTTTAAAACACTTTTATTTTTCCAAACAAACTAGAATATTCCATTTGAGCCCTTATAGGATTCTAGAAAAATTTGGCAATAATGGTTTTATATACTTGGGTAAATACTACCTTTACATAGATGTAAGATTTTATCATTCCTGGTTGTACAATTATAAAAGCCTTCTATCATTCCAGCCCTTCTTTTTCTATTTTCAGTTTGCAAAGGGCTTTCTTGTATTATTTCCCTAATGCTGCAATCTCTAATAATTTTACTGATAAATACAAATAAAATACTATTAAACTCATAATTCACACAGGCAGCGCCATCTTTCCGAACAATAAAATACTAGAGTAGGCAAGGTACATATTGTTTACAAAGTGTTGGCAAAAAATGTGCTAACCTTGAAACCTATTCTAAAGAAACATACCTCTACATTAGTACAAAATCAAAGGCCAGTTGTTAAAGAAAGGAGCGTAACACTATCAGATTTTTTAATTTCATCTTTTTAAAAGTTTTATTGAAACTTCATTCACTAGTCTTTGGAGTACAGACAATTTAATTTCACTTTGGGCAGATTTCACCACTTGTCCTTCATATTTGTCTTGATGTTTCTTAAGTCAGGGTGTGGTGAAGATTACTTACTTTTTTACTTTGTCATATTATTAAAACATTTATGATTTGGTTGTGATTTAAGAATTTAAGGTCATATAAAGGTGGGCGGAGCTACAAGGATAGCAACTTTCTCTCTTCTCCAGTATCTTCTGAATTTTGTTTATATAACCTTCTTGCTTTTATTGACAGAGTTCTACAGGCTGATAAATGAACTTTATACCTAATTAAGTTTTAATTTAATATTACTACTTTCATGTATGATAACAACATTGTTGTACAAACTTTGTTAAACATTATAATACATAATATAGCACGCTTTGGAAAAGCGAAAGCTCAGGCTTTTTTAATTTTTCGTTTTCAATTATGTACCTAAATAATGAAACAAAGATGCATTGAAGTGACAAATAAGCATGAGCCTTGAATATTCATTTAGTGATGATTAGATGAGGGATTTCCAGGTATTTAGCTTCATAAAATCATAGATTTCAAATGGTATGTAACAGAATAAAATAATAGAAACTTATCTTTGGCGGTGTTTTTCAAGTAGGACAACGAAATAATCATAAAGTTGTTGATCTCGAATGTTTTCATGTTGTGAGTTGCTTTGATGGAGTTTCATTTCATGTTATCATCTCTTTATTATGCTTGATAATGGAGTAGGTGGCACGGATTGTAATGTAACTCCTCAGTAAACGTCAAATTCCGCAACAATAAGAACGAATTCTCTAAATATAGCCATATGAAATGTAAATCTTTGAAAATAACTGAGCAAATTTTCTACATGTTGACGTGGCGTGACATTGAAGAAGTATCTATCGACGCCCAGCCTTTTAGAACTTTTACAGAAGCTAATTATTTCAATTTTATAACAGATTAGTTGCTGTAAACCAAGTAAATTTGCAGTTTCATTTCAATTAGTGTAATAAAAGTATGGCGACTGACATTGTTGGCTTATCTTTATTTTGGTGTAACAATATGGCGATTTTACTTACCCTGTTATTTCTAAGGAAGTCTTGTATAGCTTTTAGCGCTGAATCCGTCAATTTGAAGAAAAATAGTTCCTTGTTTTCTTTATTACTAGGTTCCGATGATAACCCATACTGAACACCTGCAGGCAAGGCCGCCATTGCTTATTCACTATTCGCACTGTGAACCAGCTGACTCCTTGCTAGCCGTCACAATTCATATCATTCACATATTTCTTAACCGTAATCACAGATTCACAACCTATATAAAATTATAATTACAACAACAAAAGGGTATAAAAGTCCAAATTAACAATCTTTTTGTAACCCCATCGACTCGGCCTTTGTTGGCAGCGCTCTTCAGTCTGCAAGGCCGCACTGACTGTCATGCGCAAAGGCGCTTTTGACAGGAAACGCAAGCATTCACTGCTACACTAGCGCCAATACCAGTTGGCAACAAGTTTAATTTGATTCGTTGCTAACTTCATAGCGTAAAAAATATTACAATATTTTGCACTTTTTAGCCAAAATTGCATGAAAATTCCGATTTCCGAAGCAATAAAAAGGGTCAAAAGCACTAATTCTTTCGTCTTGATTAGGTTTTTACTTTACAAGTGTTAAGGTAATTTTGTTTTCAGTATAAAAATGAGATTTAGCCAATTATGAGGTTATATTTTGCTTAGTTTCGTAAGCCCGTGATACGTGTTCATTTCTTGTTTCATAGCTCGAAGTGTACAGATTTCTTTCTAGTTTTGTCCGTTCTATTACACAAGGTGAGTAAAACTTCTATTTACTCAAAGTTATAAATGTGTTGGTAATAGTCCGGTTTTTCTATGGTAAATCTTTGACAGTGTCAGGTAACAAGCTCAAAATCTAACCTACTTTGGAAATTTTCTATTTGCAGAGAATAGCAATTTACAAATTACAATGGCAACATGGGAGGAGAAAAAACAGTTAATAACGCGCAACCTTCAAGAGGTTTTAGGCGAGGAGAAGCTTGTAGAAATTATAAAGCAGAGGGATCTTAAAATCTACTGGGGTACTGCTACAACAGGACGTCCTCATGTAGCATATTTTGTACCTATGTCCAAAATAGCCGATTTCTTAAAAGCTGGTTGTGAGGTGACAATACTCTTTGCTGATTTACATGCTTATTTAGACAATATGAAAGCTCCTTGGGAACTTTTGGTCCTTCGCACTCAATATTATGAAGCTGCTATAAAGGCAATGTTGGAGTCAATTGGTGTGCCATTAGAGAAACTAAAGTTTGTCAGAGGTACTGAGTACCAGCTCAGTAAAGAGTACTCATTAGATGTATACAGAATGTCATCTGTTATCACAGAACATGATGCGAAGAAAGCTGGTGCGGAGGTAGTGAAACAAGTTGAACATCCCTTGTTGAGTGGTCTTTTGTACCCTGGTTTGCAAGCATTAGATGAAGAATATTTGAAAGTGGATGCTCAGTTTGGTGGTGTTGATCAAAGGAAAATATTCACCATGGCAGAGAAGTATTTACCATCACTGGGCTATGCTAAAAGAGTACATTTGATGAATCCAATGGTGCCAGGCCTCACAGGAGGTAAAATGTCAGCTTCTGAAGAAGACAGTAAGATTGATCTTTTGGACAACCCAGCCGCTGTTAAAAAGAAACTGAAGAAGGCTTTCTGCGAACCAGGTAACATTGCAGATAATGGGGTATTATCATTCACAAAACATGTAGTATTTCCTTTGATGACTGCTGGAGAAACTTTCAAAATTGTGAGGCCAGCAGAGCACGGTGGTGAAGTTGAATACCCTAATTTTAATGAGTTGGAAATTGCATTTGCTAAGGAAGAAATCCATCCAGGAGATTTGAAAACTGCTGTTGAGCAAGCTATTAATAGACTTTTGGCACCAGTTCAAAAGAAGTTCAGTGAACCACAACTCCAAGAGTTAGCTAAGAAAGCATATCCTCTACCAACAAAATCTAAAGGTAATACAAGTGCTGTGGCTGATGAAATCACACCGTCAAGATTAGATATAAGAGTTGGGCGTATTGTGGAAGTTTCTAAACATCCTGATGCTGAGGCGTTGTATGTTGAAAAGATTGATTTGGGTGAGAACGAGCCAAGAACTGTTGTTTCTGGCTTAGTAAACTTTGTGCCTATAGAGGAGATGCAAAACAGACTCGTGGTAGTATTGTGTAACCTTAAACCAGCTAAGATGCGTGGTGTAGAGTCAAAAGGAATGGTGCTATGTGCCTCAGTAGATGAGCCCAAGCAAGTAGAGCCTTTGTTGCCTCCAGAAGGCAGTAAACCTGGAGATAGAATTGTTGTAGAAGGATACGAAACAGGTGAACCAGATGAGGTTTTAAACCCAAAGAAGAAAGTTTGGGAGAAATTACAAGTTGATTTAAAAACGAATGACAATCTCTTGGCTGTGTGGCAGGGAAATAAATTGATATGCAAAACTAGCAGCACCCCTGTGACAACAAAGTCACTGAAAAGTTCTCCTATTAAATAGGAGGGTTTATGCATTTTCGCATTAGTAAAGTATTTTAAGCTTAAATATAAAAGCGATGCCTTTAGCAGAACAGCTGTTATTGTTTATATTTTTATTTGGAAAATTATTTTTTTACTACTATTTATTTTCATTCCATTGCAATAAATCAAGCCTTTATTATTTTCTTCAAAATTGTTGTTTTTCCCTACCCTTGTTTCCTTTCCTATTTAGCCTTAGCGTTAAAAACTAGGTACTTACTTTACTGCTAGTCTAGGAGTACTACAAGTCTAGCGTAGTCATAGCTCTTGTCTAGTGTCTACAATCTGTAGGTGTGGACTCTAAATGTGGTATAACGCTAAATAAAATAAAAAATTGATATAGGATCGAGGCATTCGCTCGCACACTGTAGGCCATCAGTGACCGACTTTTTGATTCAGCTGATAGTGATTCAGATTTTCCTGAAAATGGAAAGTTATCTGGCAGCTGAAGAAACATATTCCTGAAGCATGGACCTTTACTATCCTTTTTTCGCATTTTTCACCTATCGGAGCATAATTAAAACCTAACGCCATCTATCGTTTCTTTTTAACCTCTCCTCATTACTCATTATCTGTAGAACTGGCCTTTTCCCCCACAGAGTATATTACTAAACCCTATTCTTTCCTACATTGTAGGAAAGAATAGAATGAATAGTAATGACGTCATCTGTAATCGGCAATATCGGCATGTATATAATAATTATACAAAGACCGTAAAACTTTATGTAACTTTTTTTTTTGGCGTCACACGATTAGTGTATTTGCCACAAGTATAAGTTTAAATGATGATGATGATGATGAGATGATGGGATGAGGATAGTATTTAAGTAAAGTAGTGGCGCTTTACTTAAACTTTACACGGACTTTTTTGGAGCAACTAGAAAAGTCACTTTCACAACTTTATTTCAATTTCCCACACTCGTACACATTAACGAACACATAATGGTTAATAATCCACCAATATTACACAGTATCACTCGAAGAAACACGAGTTTTGGAAATAAAAACAAAATTTCACGTAGACAATTCGATTGCCGCCAAAAAGTCCTATCGTAAGTAAAAAGTTACTTCTTTGGTCCACTGTGTTATCTGACAGCTGTGGTATCATCAGTCATCACATCACAGAGGTACTTTCACCTCATAGACAAAGTAAGGATTTTACATGCATCTAGATACTATTCGTACTAGGATTTTACCTAGGTACTCTGTGCATATAAATACGTAGTAGTACTCAGAAGCAAAATATTTTTTCAGTAAGAATTCTTTAAAATCAAAAGAAGCACACAGCAACAAGCGTAGCAAATCAAGACGATTCATGTAAAATCCTTACATTGTTCTATGTCATAAACAGTTTACAAACTTAGTCTATGGGTTTCTATTTTCCATGCTCAAGTTTTCAACAGTGACCATAGATGGCATTGCGTACAGCCAGCCGTACAGTTTATAATCACAAAAATACATTTAGGCACATAAAACTTTCCACACGCAAGAACATAATTAGAGGTGGGCGTTTAAACGAAAAGCGGTTTAAAAACGCCGCTTTTAAAAATAAGCACATAAACGGGCTTATTAAAATAAGCAAACTCCGTTTAAACGTAGACGGTTTTTTTTCCAAAGTCCAAACAAATGCAAACCTTATTCCAATACAGATACAACTGAAAATCGTCGCTCTTCTAAATAAGCGCAGAAGCGGGGCGCGGGCTGATGAAAATAAGCCGACTCCGTTTAAACGTTGACGACTTTTTTCCAAAGTCCAAACAAATGCAAACCTTATTCCGATAGGTATACATTTCAAAATAAAATCTGATTGTTATAAGCGTTAGACTCAAAATAAAGATTTTTAATTGTTTAGATTCACATTATTTCAACCTTATTTCTATGCAATGAAGGCGCAATATTAATTGAATTAGATGTCATATTACGCGGCTAAATTACGTTCTGCTTATTTACGTAATATTTGTGGGGGACTGGCAACGCCTTGTGTTTGGTTGGTTAGTGTTTTACAACGAAACCGAAATGTTCCTCCGTCTTCCATTTAATTTTCTCTAGTTCGCTTTTTGTTGTTGTCAAATTAAGTACAGCGAGGGCTTATTTTGTTTATTTACATTACGCGAATGAGCTTCGAGACTTATGTGTTATGTAACAAAAAAACAACAAAAAAGGCATTATTCATGTATATATAAAACAAGAATGTAAATATACCGTAGTGAAAACAAGTGTAAATAATACATGATGTAAATAAAATCAATGAACTTCTAAGTACGCCTGAAATGAAACCCAGTGATTAATGGATTGATAATTCATTTCAGACAGTCGCCTGATAAGTACGAAGGGAAGTTCATTAATTTATAAATATTGTTACTTTGTAGTCTAAAGTATTTATTTAATAAGATAGAAGATAAAAAATATTAAAAATAAAATATAAAAAAACTATTCTAAATTACAACATAATAATAACAAATTTGTTTAAGCTAGTAACAACACTAGCAAAGCCACGAATCATTAAACGCTTATTTCAACTCTCGGCGTTTGTCACTAGTCGCTATTAAACATATTGTCTCCATTGTCTCCGTATAATTCAACAAAAAGCGTTTAAGCGTTCGACGACTTTTTCAAGCGGCTTAATAATATAAGCGGAACGCTTTAAGCGCGTTGTCAATTTTAAGCAGTTCATCACATCTTTAAACATAATTACTTTAAACTAAAATCATGTTAATGTGGACGTTGTTGACTAAAATTTATTTTACAAGTTTGACCAGCTGTACAATTAATTGATCGATTGTTGAGATCTCCTTTCAGAAAAGAACTTTAAATGCCATCTACCGAGATTTCATAGCATTTTTTCGTAACAGCCTGTTTGCATTGGAATGAGTTTGTTTCCTAGTTTGCTAGCTAAAGAGACCAAACAGTCAAATTTAGGAAAATTACGAGTGTGAAGGAGCAGTGATAAGCGGTGATAAGTGATAAAATATATCAAACAGTCAGTTACTCTCGTCAGGATTCGAACCTTGTACAATAAACTCGGCAGGCAGGGGCATTATACCGGGTAGTCGCCGTCGCTACTCAGTATGTAGAACTCTAAAAACATACTACCACGAGACATACTATAAAAATAGTCATAATACGTCGAAAAAAATGGAATTAAAAAAATCCTACGGGATTCATATTGTTTGTTATTTTATTACCTACTGTTTGCTATTATCCCTACCTATTATTAAAAGTAACTCTGTCTGTCTGTCTCGCTTACACACCTAAACTACTGAATCGATTTAAAATGAAATTTGGATATAGTTTGAACCCTGAGGAAGGACATAAGATACTTTTTATCACGATAAACTGTAGCCCACGTGGGTGAAACCGCGGAGAACAGCTAGTTGGCTAAAAATGTGTCACGGTATGAACTCAGCAAACATCTATGTTCTGTCTGTTAATCCTTCCTGAAACTTTACCTACCCGCAACCTTTCCTCATCCAAGAACGCTACTTGGGGGGTAGGGTAAAAAGAAGTCGATTGAAATCTGACCGCTACACAGGACGGATCGAGCTCCGGGAGGGTTAGATCATCAGCCGCGATCTCCGCGCATCAGCAAATCATGTCCACTTGGAAATGAAAGTGACAAGTGCAACGCGTCGTTGAACACCAAAGCCCGATAGAAGTTTTAGATGGTCATAAAAAATTACTTCATTGAAAGCGTTGCAGAATAATGATTAGTGATGATAGATAACACATTCATTGTCAAGTGATAATGTTCGCTAATCTAGAGTACCTACTTAGACCATACGACACCATCTGTTCTGGATTCTGACTGACATAGATAGCTCTAGGTCCGTTCACAGTTGAGATTAATAAAAAGATATTTTTGTTATTTGTACTATGAAGTATTCTGTGTCTTTACTAAAAGATAGTGACCTATTTTACGAGCCAATCCACCCAGCCAATAATAATAATAACAAAACATCAGCCACCCCTCAAAAACGTGATTCACAATGTTATAAAAGCGCTGACATCAAAACATGTACCGGGTAAAATTTTAATGAATAATAGAGCGGTCCGCATGCATCGCAGCTGAGGTAAGTATACAACAATGAATGCACGGCGATAAAATTAGATATTCAATAACGGGAAGGGGGTCGAAGGTCCGCCATTTTGGAGCCTCGGCGACGGGCGAAGGGGGACCGCGCATGCGTACACCGCACACCCGCACCCTGTTAAGGCCGGGACCTCCGCAAGTGTATGTCAAAAAACACGTTATTCTCTCCCCTAATTCTACTAACCCAGTACGTCTTAATAAACGGGATAAATGATATACGCCCTGGTTTTAACAAACGTTCACTTACTTTACTACAAGGACTTGCAGTGATGGACTAAATTCGCATCGCATCGGCATCGTGCGAACAATGACAGGCAACGGCTGATCAGACAGTGATTCATTAGTGCTATATTTACTAGTGCCGACTACGGACATCTTTCAGGCCGGTGATTAAAAGTGCTCGGATAATTGAATATTGATATGTGACTGGAATATACACAACAAATGCGCGTTCAGTGACAGCTGAATTAACATAAGCCGGAAAACATTCAAAAAGCGTGCAAATAACTATGGGATGACATCGAACACAGATGGAAAAGGTTTGGCGTCGTGTTGGTCTCCATTCCTCCCGCAAGAAGAGGGATGGAAGCGGGACTAGCCGGGAGCAGACGACGTCATCAAGAACCGACACAAACACCGAACCGCCTCAGGAAGCCGAGTACCAGAACATACATACGCTAAGAACAGCTGACTTGATAAGACAAAGGCAGGGCGAGGAGAAATCGACGCTCCGTTCGTCTTACATTATTAGGAACGGGGATAACTTTATACTTGTTGAGAGGAGACGTAGACGACGCCGTCGGAGTGGGACTAGGGCTTCGTCAGGGGGAAGACACCATACTCCGCCGGTCGAGGAGACGGCTCGTACAGAGCAGAAGCGCAGGCCTCCAGCTCGTTTGAAGCTATTCGGCATTCAATGGCCTTTGCACTCCAGTGATTCCAGGTAAGCATTCATTCATTTATACTGGAAAGGCATGTATGGAAAGGCAAGAAATTTTATCAAACGTATAGTGATTTATCTGCATTCTGCAATGAGATACGTGCTGATTGTACAGACTGTAGGTAAGTACAGTATCATTCTCAAATAATATCAAATTATCCATCTCATTGAGTATCCATACTAATACTAATATTATAAATGTGAAAGTTTGTGAGGATGGATGGATGGATGTTTGTTACTCATTCACGCAAAAACTACTATACGTATTTGAGTGAAGTTTTGTATAGTGATAGCTTATACCCAGGATTAACATATTGGCTACTATTTATTATCCCGGAAAAAGGTTCCTGCCTGATAATAGAAAGAAAGTGAGGCGCAGGTGAAAGTCACACTAAAATTATAAATGCGAGTGAGGGTGTATGTTTGTTACTTATTCACGCTAAACCGACTCAACAGATTTGAATGAAATTTGGATCAAAGATAGGTTGTACCCTGAAATAACACACAAGATTTTATTTATCCCGGAAAAATGAGGGATAGCGGCAAAATCGTTGTGCGCAACTAGTCCAATATAATTTTATAGACAGTCTTTTTCGATCGATTAAATAAACGAAGCTGGTGCAAAAGGTATATTTAGTTTAGGAGGAGTTGGAGTATATATTTGACGACCGATGTGGCGCAATGGGCGGATAGCCGACTGCGAAGTGTGAGGTCGCGGGTTCGATTCCCGCTACAGGACAAATATTTGTGCATTAAAAAAAAAAATGCAAGTATTTGTTCTGTGTCTGGGTGTTGTGGATCCCCGATCCTCGTAGTTTCTGATACCCTAGATACAGGGAAACCTAGTTAGGGGTCAGAGCCTATGTATGTGATTGTGCGGGCATTATTATTTATTATTATTATATATGTTGATCTGTCTGTAAGTGTGCCAGTCAGTTTTACGTAAAGTATGTCTAAGGTACTGAATCGGTTTCCATTTAGAAGAACTTTTTATCGCGATAAAGTGTAGTCCGCGCGGGTGAAACAGCTTGTGTTATAAAAGGCCCTCTGCCAGTTTGATACCTTTTTACGCCTAATCCACCGAACCAATCTTAATGAAATTTGATATAGAGATATTTTGAACCCTGAAAATGGTTATAGAATACTTTATACCAAGATAAACTTAGTCCACGCGGCTGTAACTGCGGGAAACAGCTATTACTGTATCTATAGGCTAATTATATCAAGAGTCAAACAAAACGTACTTACCTATCGTTATTTAACATTTAACTGCATTGAGAGATGTACCAAAACTGTAGTAATATATACATAAAAATACTCGTAGAACAGTACCGTATTACAGATATATATATCACTCAATAAACATATTGGTAAGTAATATGAGGCATGCTTCTACAAATCTCGTAGCTCGAAATGCGTTAAGCTCTCCCAAAACATTGAACATAATATTAAAAGAAATAAGAGGCCATTATTTGGTGTGTGTTAAGCTTATGTAGTTAGGTACTTTGTCTCAGCCTGAAATTAAACGCCGCATTTGCCTACATTTAATTTTCAAGATCAAGGGAATTTTGTATTGCGATCCATCAATCAATTTCGTTCGCGAAAATGCAAACAAAGAGCAACACAACCAGCCGTCGCGTTGGTTGGCCATCAACAATAGTCCCATTATAAATAGCTGAAAAATAAATCTTTAGATAGTCTGGATAAGATTATGTTTGTGATTGGTAAATCATACCATCACCATCAAAAGAACAGCAAAAATTTTTTTCTAGTTTTGTTTTGTTTTGTTTTTTGAATTTTGTCTAGTTTAAACGGTGACGAGCGCAGTGTATTGTCGCAACTGGGAATTGAAACCGGTTAATTGAGTCTATAATGAAGAAAACATCGTGATGAAACCATAGCTTGGATGTAGCTGTCTAGTGCTCGATAATTAACCTCACTTGATCGTGGCGCACCTTCGAAAATAATATTGTCACTTAACATCACGTAACATGTTATAGTCGAACGCTATAATGTAAGATAATCTAAAAAAATGAATCTGGTATGTTAAAAAAGCTGAAAAGTCCTAACCTAGGGTAACGAACGCTTTGTAATGCCGCACAGGCTTGCACTGCGATGTTATGGGCAGGCTAGGCCTATATTCAGTGCTAACGGAAATCCTCAAGTCCATGCGTATATTTACTTTCCTCCTTATTATTTATAAAAGTAAAGTACCTACCTTTGTTCTTAAAAGTTCCTTTGAGTAAATGTGGAGGGTTTAAAACGAATTTCATTTTTAATTTTTCATGAATGCCGGTTCAAAGTCACGTCAGGAAAACACTGAAAAACAAAACAATGCGCTCTACAAAGAAACGAACGCCAACTAAACAGGAAAACATAATTTTACCTACCCTCTTCCTGTAGCCATAACCCAAGCAGCAATGAACTTGGAGTTAAAATTAAATAGGTCCATTCTAGTAGACGCTACCACGAGTTGAGATATGCCTATACCTACATACCTTTAAACTCAACCCCCATTAATTAAACGTAAGTTCCCCTCTGCATATCATTAGCCCCTTTACTGTATACCTACTTTCATTGAGCCCTTACCCCTTCCTATATATACCTACGCTTAAGCTAAATAAGCTTAAGGTAAATAAACTTCCTTTAAACCTATTATCGGGTACCTATTCGTTCACGTAGAGATTGAACTGGGAAAGTCGATGCTCCATGTATTCTAAATTGAAACCGATTCAGTACCTTAGACATACTTTACGTAAAACTGACTGGCACACTTACAGACAGATCTACATATCCTCTACTTAAACTAAATATATCTTTTGCACCAGCTTTGTTTATTTCATCGATCGAAAAAGACTGTCTATAAAATTATAATGGACTGGTAGCGCCCCACGATTTTCCTGTTATCCCTTAATTTTTCCGGGATAAAAAAATCTTGTGTGTTATTTCAGGATATAACCTATCTTTGATCCAAATTTCATTCAAATCTGTTAAGCCGGTTTAGCGTGAATAAGTAACAAACATACACCCTCACTCGCATTTATAATTTTAGTGTGACTTTCAGCTGCGCCTCACTTTCTTTCTATTATCAGGCAGGAACGTTTTTCCGGGATAATAAATAGTAGCTTAAGTGTTAATCCAGAGTATAAGCTATCACTATACAAAACTTCACTCAAATACAAGGAGTAACATACATTCATCCATCCTCACAAACTTTCACATCCCTACTAAAATTCGAAAGTAACTATGTCTGTCTGTTACGTTTTCATGCCTAAACTACTGAACCGATTCAAATAAAATTTGGTACCACGATAGTCTAGAGCCTGAGAAATGACATACGCTACTTTTTATCACGATAAACTGTAGCCCACGCGGTTGAAACCGCGGGGAACGGCTAGTTTACAATATAATGTAGAATTACCTGTAACAAACTGATATGGATCCTGCGACCGAATTCTCGCTTGGTGCGATAAATCAGTGATATGATATATATCGAGTCTTTTATATATATCATTGGTGGCTGAACGGTAACGCGTGCGCTTTACAAGCCGCTGACACCGAGTTCGAATCCTCTCGGCCCCGGACCTATGGCTTAATAAGTTATGTGCAGATTTGCCATCGCTCAAAACGGTGTAGGAAAACATCGTGAGGATACCAGTATGTCCAAGAACTGCAACATGCACAAACCCAACAACATGCGACATCTACCAACCCGCACTGGGCCAGCGTGGTAGATTACGGCCCATACTCCTCTCTCTGAGAGAAGGCCAGAGTCTCAGCAGTGGGAACGTAATAGGCTGATAATGATGATGATGATGATGATATATCATTTATGTTCTTATATTCCAGACACACATCGATTACTCGTCGATTCTGCCGCGGCAGGAGGTCCCGGGAAGACAACGAGCTCTACAGGTCGAACAGCTTCAAGTTCGAGAGGTTCGCGCGTGAGACGCCGGCTGATGAGTTCGCTACTGGCTCTCAGGTATGTAAAGAACTTCTGTTCTGCATACAGCTCAGTGTTTCCATGTACCCGGTAATTACCGTAGATACATCGTAATGGTTTCAATCTACCGTCAGAAGATCACAATGTCATATCTGCCATGGCAGGAGGTTCTATTCTATAATACTGCGGATTCTCTTGCTTTGCGTAGCGGTGCTACGAGTTTTTCAATTTTTTTTATGTAGCGATGTTGACTCAGTGGTAGTGACGTCGACTTGCGATCCGCATGACGTGGATCCGAATTCTACAACGAGCTTGAGCTTTCGGTGAAGGAAAACATCGTGATGAAACCATAGCTTGGTGGTAGGGCATTTTCTAGTGCTCGCCTGGATAGCTACCACCCTCAAGTTAAGAATCTGTCGCCAAGCACCGGTGTGTTCCGGCAGCCTCACTTGAGAGCCAGTTCCCAATCCAGGTGTAGCGTGACGCCATCTTTGACCACATCGTCACTTAACATCAGGTGACTTGTGGTCAAACGCTAACTTGTAAGTTGTAAAAAAACAAAAAAATATAACGCCCGTAGATGTTTTTTTTTATTTCATAACCGCATTCTAATCAAAATTATTTTTATGATACTTGAGTATAAGAAAAAAACATTAATGCATTGTAAGAGGCAGAATTAAATGGATTTCCCCACTCGGTTTTTCTATCTCTCCATGAAACCTCACATAAAAGTTCAGGTTCAAAGCTCGCTCGCAAGGATGTGACAGCGTTCAATGCTTCACGCTGAAAGGTTATCCACTTATCTAGATGAGCCATCTTTTCCTACAAAAGCGCCTTACAAAGTCTCCCGAAAGGATTTCCTGCAAGCAAGACGCTATTGAGGTTCTAACAAGGTAGTCGGCTAGATCTAGACGGCTGGTGTTGGAAATTTGAAGGTTTTTTACAAGTTTTATTGACGTGGATTGCATTTGACGTGGATTGTATTTTATTGGAAAACTACTCGCACGGGTAGGCAAAATTTTGACACCCAGAAGTTTTTACGAGGTATTTTCTTGTCGTCCTATTGGAATCATACATATATTTCATACAATATTATGTATTACGAATAAAAATATAAAAATATATAAGTAGGTACACCTAGTCAATCTCAAGTAGCTTACCAACAAACTCTTTGTTTTTTAATTATAATATAGCGAGGTAGAGATTGCTGAGGTAAATTTTAAAATTGAGTCTCATTACATAATATGTATACACGAAACTTAATTTACAGCATACATTATTAACACTAATTTAAAAAAAATTAATAACTCTGAAAACTTTCTATCGCGGATTGTACTTTTTGAAATAACTACGACTTCAGTACTAAGCAAAATTCTGCATGATGATTGATGACCCAAAAAGAAACTCCTCTTAGCAACTTACAAAACATAGCAGCAGAAACTTTCATTTATTTATGTAAAATAGCGCCGCGCCATCTATTAAGTAAGACTCTACCTAGTTCCTCAAAAGGATGTTCAACTTTGCGGTTCCTACGTGGTTCATTCCGTAAATGTCAGATGGCGCTGGTACGTAAGAGTTTGAGAAGAACTCGTATAGATGTCACTGTTACAAAGATCTGCGACCGCAGTGAATATTTCACTAAGATTAGTTCTATTTAGTGCAGCATTTCTCTGATTTTCCTTGGAATTATAACAATAAACTAAATTCATATTGTTCATAGTAGCGTAGTTCTGTTATTATATATTCTGTGATAGTAGGCAGAAAACAAATACCTACAATATGATAAGCTATGTAAAAATAAAATTTTAATTGATCTTGACGAGACGACAAGTCGCTCGCCTGACGGTAAGCGTCACCAGAATGGCCAGAACTTCAACAGTTTAAAATCTTGTGCAGCAATACACTGCCCTCACCTTGAGATAATATAATTAAATTTATTATGCCCTTTCACAGAATGCAATAGTCTACACTATTGCTGAGCTACCTACTGATCTAATAAATATACATACTAGTGCTAGATAT
Source organism: Opisthograptis luteolata (assembly GCA_931315375.2). Classification (NCBI taxonomy): domain Eukaryota; kingdom Metazoa; phylum Arthropoda; class Insecta; order Lepidoptera; family Geometridae; genus Opisthograptis; species Opisthograptis luteolata. The sequence continues at coordinate 6,756,915 of OV928049.1, read as the reverse complement.
TTTTATGGCCAATTTTTCGAACTAAAAATATTATGTATAAGTTTAGTATTAAGTAGATTATAATTTATGGCTACGTAACCAGGATAGGTTCCGCCTATTTATCACTCGTTGGTATGAAAATTGCCATGTTGAATATCCTGTCTACACCCAGGGTGGCCATGTAGCCCGCAGGTCGTATTGCATCATAAATTGTGCACACCCGTTGTTAGGGTGGACATTAATATCTTTGTCCTATCAATTACGGTGACCGGATCGGTAACTACGAAAGGTTTGACAGACGATGCTGTTGGAAAATTGTCTCTTTCATCATCTTAGGAGTAAGTTTTGATTTACTATGTGCCGATTAGTTCTATAGGGCGAATAAAGGTTCTAAAGGTTCTGTTCCTGGCACTCTATATAAAAATAAAGTCACAACCCATAGAAGTAGGAAAAGAATAGTAGAAAGGAAATACAGTCACGTGATTTGAAGAGTATGCTTCAATTGACATTACATTTTTCGTACTTACACGGAACTTAAAAGGTGTCATGTACTATTCTACATCTATGACACAACAGGGTAAATTAATTGTTACTGAGTGACAATACAATGTGACAAGTTGACAACTGTTTTAAACCACAGTTTTAAACCCACTATTTGGCAGATTATGTAGCACGTAAGTACAGGAGGCCAATTTATGCGCCGGCTTGAGCTACTCGGACATCATGAAACTCGTAGAGCTAGTTACGGGGATCTTTAACCGTCGAGGAGCTTATTAGGGACTTGTTATAGGATGATAAAAGAGGCCCTTATTGTCAAGAAATAGTCATCAGGATTAAAAAAAAATTGATTTCAAAAAGGAGGAGGTTCTCAATTCGATTGTTTTTTGATTTGTATCTGATTCGTCATACTTCTAATTGGTCATATTCCTAATACGACACTTTCCTAACTGGTCATATTCCTAGATCGAAAAACACAAGTGTAACTAATAAAAGCCTGTTAATTATAAAAAATGTCACAAAGTTTTCTATATTTCCAATAATTTTCCCAGTAAACACCGCGAACCCTCGGATCAATACTCGAACTAACAGCCCTGAGGGGCAATATAAATCACATTTCACCGTGCTCTGTGCGTGATTGCCTCATCAACATACTAATGCGGAGTCACAGCTGCTCACAGTTCTTAAACTAGTTAGGAAAGAATGATAAATCTATATTGCAGTTTATGCCCGCGACTTTGTACGCGAGGAATTAAAAATCTAATCGGAATAACATACTTTCAATATATGTTTCGTATTTGTATTTATATAGCATGTAGCTCTTATGCTGAGGTTACACTAACGGGAAATGCCGTTAATTAGTGCGATGATTGACGTTATATAGGCATAAGTGTGCCCATGACATTTGGTAACGGCATTTACATTGGCGTTTGACGTTAGCCGATAACTCAAGTGCATTCACGTTGACCGTCCAAGTGTAGCCATAGAATTATGAGTGTAGCAATATTTATCGCGATGATAGGCATTGACATTTTCCTTGACGTTGACGTTAGTGTGGCCCCAGCATTAGAATGTATGGAATCAATCAAAGTGCACCTCTGCAGAAAACTTTTGACCACAATTTTATTTACCCGAAATGAACTCTATGAAAGTATTTAAGAAAGAAACCTCGGATTTCAAAATGAATAGGTATTTTGAAAGTATATTGATTAAAGTCTATATCTATCTATACTAATATTATAAAGCTGCAGAGTTTGTTTGTTTGTTTGTTTGAACGCGCTAATCTCAGGAACTACTGGTCCGATTTGAAAAATTCTTTCAGTGTTGGATAGTCCATTTATCGAGGAAGGCTATAGGCTATATTTTATTTCCAAAAAAATTAGGGATCCGTAAGAAAATTGCTATTTTGCAACCCAAGGTGTGAAATCGAAAACCTATTTTTGCGTGCGCTGCAAAAACTATTGACACTAGAACAAAATAATGTATTGCGGGTTTGTAGGTCTTATTTAGATCTACAAAAAAGTCCGCGAGAGCATATGTCTAACTATTATAGTTATGCCACAATATGTGATCTTTTATTTTAAAAATTTAATTTTTGATGCCGCCGCTAGAAAAGGCACTTTATTTGTATCATGGTATTAATCCTTATCAAAATAAATTACTTTTTATTCAAAACTGCTTCAATGCCTTCATATAACTTTTTGAATCATTCAAGTCGGACATTCCATTCGAAAGATATCACGAGTTTCAAAATGTAAGTAGTAGTAGAAAAATAAAACCGCCGCACCGCAGCGCAGCGGGAAACGCGGTGAGGTGACCGGGGCACCGGGAGAATCTATGAAATAGGTAAAGTGCGGTCGCGGACCAGGAAGACCTTTAACTGCGCGATTCAAACGTGCGGTCCAAGAAAAATTAACTTAGAATTAAAATAGGATAATGGGTACCTACAGCAGGTAACGCGTTGAGGGGGCACCGAAGTGCGGGAATAATTTTGGAGTACATATACGGAATAAGCTACTGAACCGATTTAAATGAAATTTGAAGGGGAAGGGACATAAGATACTTTTTATCGCGATAAACTGTAGCCCACGCGGGTGAAACCGCGAGGAACAGCTAGTCTTAGAATAAGGATTAGTTTTGCTACGCCAATTTTAATGTTTAAAGACAGACAGCAAATCGCAGCACCGTCGTAGACGCGTAGAGCTTGTCAATTTTTAAAACACTTTTATTAGCTTGACTTGTATTATTGACTATCTCTACGTAGAGACTGGCTAATCATGTTTTTGTATGCAGAAAAATATACGCTATCAGTATTGGATTTCGGCTAATATACCTATTGGAGTTAAAATGGTTTCAAAGCGCTTCCACTTCTTCGAAAACATGAAAAGAGCCCACTGATTCATAAAACTGAAATTATGAGGGAACTATATGAAAAACAACTTGAAAATCAAATAATTGAGCTTATGGTATTTTCGCCATTTCCATGCGAGAAAACTTGAAACATTCAGCCTCCCGTGTGCTCGTTAAATTTTTCACGTGAATATTTTCAGCAAACGCATTCATACATATGAATCCCTAGTTCAAAGTTTTATTGGAATATGTTGAAACTTTTCTACGAGCTGGTAAATGGTTCTTATTGTTTGGTTTTTCGAATTTGTGTCGGCTTTATCCTTAAAGATTTGTCACCGAAAAGTCTAGGTTGCAAAGTTTGGCTCGAGGAGTCGAAAAGTCTAGGTTGCAAAGTTTGTTTCAGGTCATATATAAAGACATGCTCGTACAATAAGACAGGCCAAAATATATATCAAACAAATAAATACGTAACATGGAGGTAATGGTTGTTTTTGGGCATTTTTCTATTACTTTGTCTTACCTTATTTCAGTGGTATAGTGACATCAGCTTGCTATTCGTAGGTCATGGTTTCGAATAGGTACTGAGCTAGAGCGTGCGGTGAAGGAGAGTATTTATCTGCTATTTATGTCATGTAGAGCAGGACCAAAAACTTTATTCTATACCAGTTGCGCCCCGCGGTTTCACCCGCGTCTTCCCGTTATCCCGCAGGAACCTTTTTCCGGGATAAAAAGTAGCCTATGTGTTAATATAGGGTATAAGCTATCTCCATTCCAAATGTCATTCTGATCCGTTCAGTAGTTTTTGCGTGAAAGAGTAACAAACATCCACCCATCCATGCATCCATCCATACTCACAAACTTAATTAGTGGAAAATGAACATCGAGCTACTACGTAGATGAGATAGTAGTCACTACGCGCAACGTTTTAAATTAGAGTGCGTATCCGAAATACGAAGTTGATTACAGCCCGGTGGGACGTGGTACGCAAGCGGTAATTTGGTTAAAAACTGCCGAGCGGAAATCATTGGAGGATTTGGTTTGTCGGATGCTGGTTTGAAATGCCTGCCTGCAGTTGACTTGTTAATTTTGGATAGTCCTGCACTTTTTTTGTACAGTCAGCGACAAAAGTAGCTGATCACGACCAGTTTTCCAAAAGTGTATCAGATTAGCCATGTTTGGTCTTAGAGATGAATAGGAAAATCCGAAAGTAGAGTATGTACAGCGACTTAGGCTTCCTTTTTTTCGCGTTCTTCTAGTTGTCTAGGTTCTTTAGTTCTTACAACTTTTAACAGCAAGTCTCCTAATGTGGTCGAAGTTGGCACCACACCTAAGTCTGGAGTGAAAATGCTTGGTGGTAGGGTATTTTCTAGTACTCGCCTGGCTAGCTACCACCCTCTTGTTAAGAATCTGTCGCCAAGCACCTATCAGTGTGTTCCGGCAGCCTCACTTGAGAGCCAGTTCCCAGTCCCGGTGTAGCGTGGCGCCATCTTCGACCACATCGTCACTTAACATCAGGTGACTTGTGGTCAAACGCTACCCTGTAAATAGTAAAAAAAACGGATTTCGAGTGACCCACGTGTCATACGGAAGTTGTAATAATGACAACTGTGGTCTCCCGCAGTAAAACAACAAATATAATTAAGTAAGTAGGTACCTACTTACATATCTAATCAGAATACCAAATGATTGATTTCACCATAGTAAAGGAGTAGAAGTTCAGCTTCATATAAATCGGCCGTTGCCGGTTTGAATGTGTGCGTGAGTAGCGGCACCGTTTTCTTTCACGCACACAATCACATAAACGAAAGGAGGCGGCCGAGGCCGCGACCATGTACTCAGTACGGATCGCGCCGCTTATGCGTCACCGCAAGAGTAGGCAATTAACTCGTCGAGCGGCATTAGCTAACCTACTGTTCTTTATATACTGTGATTTCACCTTCTTTTAAATTCAGTTTGCTTCTAAACCACTAAACTGAAAGTTCCCCCGACGCAAAAAATACTGGTCCTTCAATAAATTAAACTAAATCCGTGGGTAGTTAAAAACCGGTTCTTTAGACTGCTGTTCACAAAATAAATATACTCAAGAGACGATCAGAATGCCTACAGTTTTCAGCCAAATTATTTAGGAACGAAATTCGACCTAAAAGCTTTGTCTTTAAAGCTTATGCAGCAAACTTTTGCATTATGGGGATAACAAAGGTATAAAATTGAAATAAAACCTTACCGCCATATCTTTAGAGTTTAAATAAGTCAAAAACCTTAGGTTGTAGTTCTTCTCTACAAGGTTTGAACTGAATTTGGTGTTTTTGGAACCGTTAAGTGGACAAAAGATTGTGCGAAGAGATAATATTTAGCATTTTTATGCAATTAATTTTTTATTAAACTGTCGGGTCGGTTTCAGATAGAGTCATTTTATGAGGATAAAGTTCTAGGTATTAGGTGATATTTTTAGACTTTTGTAGGGTTTGCGTTTTGCCACTTCCACTTGACATTATGATCTCTAATTTTTATTAGTCAAGTACAGTAATGATAGTTATATAGACTAAATTGATTTTATTAGTATGTAAGTTTGTAAGCATAGGCTCTGCTTTTGCTTTCGGTTCTTGTATGAAAGTTAATATTAAGCATTTTAGTAATTCGCCTTGATACCTAATTGGATTGGATATATAGAAATAAAAAAAATTAAACATGTGCCGTTTTGGATTTACATTTAAAAGAGTTATATTGATTTCATAATTTTCATATCCACGAAGCATATAAAATTAATGCAGAAAAATTTGGAAAACTGCGTACCTATGTACCTACTTGAATCCTTCATTTAGCCATGTAGGTATACCGTATTAAAACAACTTGAAAAATTTACCAAATCCAAGCCAAATAAGCCGAACACTGTCGCTTTTGTTTGAACATTTCGTGTAAATTGATTCCTACGATATTGGTAAAGTTTGTTCCGCCAAATCCCTTGAAAGAACACTGACTTGGGTACAGGGGGCCCCAAATTCCTTTACTTGTCCTCAGATATTTGTCCTCGTGTACTCCTAATAAATCACATGTTGTTGGAACTTACTTCTAAATAATAAGGAAGTTGGGGTTGCCTTTGAAAAGTTTGCCTTGAATACCTAACCCGTTGTTGCGACTTAGTCAATTTATGGTTGGATATATTATATCTCTCTACTTGTGTACTATTTAATAAGGAAGAAAGTAAAGTTTGTACAGTTACAATATACAGCTTTACAAAAAATATTAGCCTTTTGGAGCTACACAACATTTTACTGCAAAATGTATGTTTTAAGAAAAAAGTTAAAATTTAATAATAAGAATTTGCTAGACCATGCAGTTGATTCCTAAATAAATTAGATTTGAATGCCTACAATAGTTCTTATAACAGGGTAGCGTTTAATCACAAGTCACCTGATGTTATGTGGCTCTTATGTTTTTTTATGTACCTAATAGAGTGTCAAACAAACAAACCTGATTGTAAGCGGTCACCATCGCATTGGGACATATGCAATACTAGGGGCGTCGCTGCCGATGCGTTGCTGACCCTTAAGAACTCTTTTCGCACCAATCATGAAGGACTGCATTTTTTAGAACAGCTGAAAGTTTGTAGAGGGAGCTGGTTCCTACATTTTGCAAGTATAAGGGAGAAAGGAGCGCATATATCAAGATACTTTAAAATCGACACTTTCTAGTCTATTAGAAAGCTTATTCAGATTATTTAGCGTAAAATTGTACGACTTTCAGTAATTAAACTAATACAATAACTATTACAAATCCCATCAGTAGGTAGAAGTACCCTCTTAATATTTGGCAAACGGCATCCCTTCCCGAAATACCTCTCGACACGACATCACCGCATTCACCTAATCTTTGTTGTTCAATAAACGATAATGGGCAAACTTTAATCGTTTTACCCTAGAGGGACTTTCAATAGCTATAATGATTAACAGTCAATAAAATTGAATAGTTCTCTGTTACGTAATAATGGTTAGGAAAACTGATAATTGAACTACATACTAACAAAGTGAGTACGATTGTAATATAGTTTTGTTAGGACAGAACGTCCATCACAGAAGTAACATTTAGTATGATAATAAAACTGGTCAAGTTCAAGTCGAGCTCGCGTGGACTGTGCCATTTTATTTCCCGAAGAACTTGCTTATCTAACCCAAGAACTTTAAGACTAAGGATTATCTTTTATTATCCCGTTGCTTTTGGCAATAATTAACGATTTCTGTAGTTTCAGTGACAAGAAATTTTGTTGTCATTCTGCTACAGTCAGCGACAAAAGTAGCTGATCGATCTCGATTTTCCAAATGAGTTTCAAATCAGTAATTATTATTGTTTTTTTTTACATTGTATCATTTTGACCACAACATAACGCACCTGATTTAAGGTGATGATGAGGTCAAAAATTGGTGTCTAAGATGATGAGGATAATAGAAAAAAGTGTGATTGTTTAGCGACTGTTGTCGTTGACTGTACCAAGCCAACTATGTACCTAGTTAGTAAATTCTTAATGTACTGATCTGACTCTAATAATTCTTTCAGCTAGTTTTTAATGTAATAATATTTTGTGTAACACCACTATGGTAGGGTGACGATCGCGGTTCAATAGAGTCTATCAGTCATCATACTTAGAGCAATCTAAGTTTTCTCTAAGTTTTTACTAAGAAACTGAAGTGCAAAAGCAATACTAGAAACATCGTAGCAATAAATTTTTGGAGTCGTTTGCGTTTAGTGTCTTTTACCTACCAGTAGGACGACTATCAAGATAGTCGTCCTACTGGTACCTTTCTCATTAAAAATACGGCTTTGTCGAACAGACAGAAGGTTTTTACAAAACGAAAGTTTAGACAGCGAGCGACGGCAACCATTTCATCAAACAACTGTTGAAGCTTTAAAAGCGCAGTGCGAAATGAAAGAGCTCTTACCGCCCACAATTGAAATGGAAACGGGAAATATACCGAAGGCTGTGAATCCCTAGCCATAGCATTTTGGACCGAGAGGGAGATGCGTGGAAAATCACACTTAATGTTAAAAATGCGAAAGATTGTGGCGTATCATATATTGGTTATACTTCTTCACGCAGAAACGACTCAAGGGATTCGAGTGAAATTCGGAAGGAAACCGGCATGTCCAAGAACCACAACATTCAAGAGCATGCGACATCTAACAATTTGCACTTGGCCAGCGTGGTAGATTACGAACCGGACTCTCTCTCTGTGAGAAGACCAGAGTCCCAGCAGTGGAAAAGTAACAGGCTGATGATGCTGATAATGAAGCTAGTTTATAAACCAGAAAAGAAACCTGCTGTATAGGTGTAGCGTGGCGCCATCTTTGACTGCATCGTCACTTAACATCAGGTGACTTGTGCATGGTCAAACGCTACCCTGTAAAGTGCGTGTGTGTTCACTTGGATATCGAAGTAATATTTGGATAGAAGTAAGACTTAGGGTCGTTATTAATATCCTACCTATCCACGTTTTGCCTTACTACAGATAGAAATTTGACACAAGCTCCACAGAAGTAATGTCAAAAATCTATCCCCAGTAGAACAAACTGAGGATAGGTTAGAAATTTCCAGCGTTACGCAATCCACGATCGCGAGGCACAGTAAGGCATTTTTACTCTAATCACTCTTTTATACTTTCGCAATCTACATCTTAGTAAGTTATTCTACTGCAGTTTCTTACGCATCCCGCGTTCAGACCATCTGTCGCCTTTGATCTTGCTGCGGCATCACAATTTACATATTTTTCCGATGGTGCCACTATTTGCGTTTGCACTTTGATGTATTCAACGTGGTTCTGAGGGAATCGATCTGATTCCGATATCTTGTTTACATATATAAATCGCAGAGAAGCTTTGGTTTGTTGCGGCTTTGAATGTGAAGGAATAATGTTTTCAAAGTTATTTTGTTTGATAAAAGTAAAAGGACGAGGGGTCTTGATTTTAACTGAGGAATGTGAACGTACCATTTTGAATGCATTACCTATGAATACAGAAATTTAAAGGCTTAATGAATGAAAGTGTATCATAAGTAATGAGTTGTTTAACAACCAAAATCTAGCTTGTTGGGAATTATTGTAAGGTGAAATGTCTATTTTGATCGGGTTTAATAGTTTAATCAAACATCTCATATCCTTTGTTTTTACTGGCCGGAATTCACCTAATGCTAACTGACTATAATTAATATATGGTCGAAGGTGGCACCACGTTACATTTGCACTGGGTACTAAATTTTAGGTTAGGCTGCCGGAACACACGCGTAGGTGCATTACGACGACAGATAATAACCAGGCGAGATATACAAAATAAGATAATAGAGAATGCCCAACCACTAAGCTATAGTTTCATCCCCATGTTTTAGTGTGTAAAATGCGATTTTGTACGGGATTTTGAGACCGCCTGAATTTTTCCCGTTTTCTCACAAACAGATTAGATTTTTCGAGATAAAATATTCACATTCTTTGTCTAGGTACTTTTGCGAAAAATAAGAACAAAATTAAATAAATCCAACAGTTAACGTTTAATTTTCATTGATTTATTACTTCAAACTAAAAATAATATACCATAACAAAGAAATAAAAACAAATAAACCTAAACTAATAACTAAAATACATTATTAAAAGAAGTCCCTTTAGGCAAGGTACCGAAGATACTGGCAGCGTTCCCCCTTTGGATGGCTAGACTAATTCTTTGTCCGAGGTAGCTGCCAGCTCTTCGGTCTCCGGTGATGTCGAGATTTAATTTTTACATTATGTTTCAAAGTAGGCACTAACAATCTCTTGCTGTGTCAAGCAGAAAATGCAAGCTTGAATCTACAATTGACAAATATACTTACATTTATTCAAAACTCAACTGGAAAAAGCTCAGTATCTCAGACGACAGGGTCCCATATGACAACAATTGTAGAAAATATCTTTATCAAATTTCCTTCAGTCTGGCTCATACAAAGGCGTAAGGCTATATGATGAGGAGACGACACAAACTAGGTTTCACGAGGAACGATGTAATTTGTCGTCGCGACGCAATCAGCTGTGTGTATTGTGTGCTTTCTCTGAAAAGAGTATCTTATAATGGAAATAGTACATACTAAATCCTACTATAGCATTCAGAGTTGATGTATAACGTCGGATTATAGGACTACATACAATTTCGTAGCTGCTATATTATTTTGATTTCTAACAGAAGATACTGTCGACTGTTTATGTCGCCAAGCACCTATCGGTGTATTCCGGCAGTCTCCACTTGAGAGCCAGTACCCAATCCAGGCGTAGCGTGGTGCCACCTTCGACCTTCGTTACTTAACATCAGGTGACATGTGAGTTGTGATCAAAAGCCAAGTAAAAATAAATAAATTACAGTATCCTTGTACTAATATAAAAAATGCGAAAGTTTGTTGTGTGTGTGTGTGAATGTTTGTTACTTATCACCGTAACTACGAAACCGATTTTGATGAAATTTGGAATAGAGATAGCTTATACCTTGGAGTCAAAATCAAAATCAATAGTATTTTATTCAATAGGATACATTGTAATCAATTTAAAACGTCAAACTTAAAACTAGCTACGCCTGTTCCAACCTCCTTACGCCGGCAAAAGTACAGGTAAGAAACGCCCGGCAGGTAATTAACACAGGCTACTTTTTATACCAGAAAATGGTTCCTGCGGCATAATGGGAAGACGCGGTTGAAACCGCAGGGCGCAACTGGTAATGTAATATAAGTACTTTAATTTTACAGTTTGGACAAATCATAGTGCATTCATTCAATACTGAAATCTAAGTACCCGTAGTAGCAGTAGCGTGACGTGATATGAAAAAAATACGAATACTAAATAACATGTACATTGTACGTACGTTTCACAAGATTTTTTTTCAGCGTTTCATACTGCTTAGCTGCGACAGACGCCTTCTCTTAATTTCGTTATTCGGAAATGTTTTCGCAATTTCAACAACAATTACGAATAAGGTCATTTACCTTTCAGATGAAGCTGCCAATTACATGATTATCTGTCCTTTTTTTGCTAGCAAAATCCATTTAGGCTTTACTTTATTACTGAGAATAAGATTAACTTTGTTTGTGTAGAAATTGAAGTAAGTTTGTAAGACAAAAAATCCTAATTTCATGAAGTGGTCATTCCTAATTCTGGTCTTTTTAAGACTCGAAACGATGCTGAGTTAGAACAGGTTTGTCGTGAAAACAATAACTATTAGGAACCTTTACTTTTTTTTGTCTTATCCACAAAGTAAAGTTATGTAGACGTAGGTCTATTAGCATACATTAAAACTGGACCTAACTCATGAAGTGGAAAAATATATAGTGAAATTGCTTTACAATGCAGATAACGAACAGAACTAACGAATGAAAATTAATTTTATATACAATGTACTCTTAGTGCAGAACGTGGAAACTCCATAAAAATTATATATTATTTTATTTCCAGGATGAATTAAGTTAGTGCTGCTGGACTGGACGTTGATTAAGTTTGCATAAATATATCTAACTGAACCAGACTGATTTAAAACATAAACTCAATTTAGTCGGCTCGGAAAATTGTAATTTATGAAGCTTGCTTGATGGTAAGGCGTTTTATAGCGCTCGCCTGGCTAGCTACTATTCTCAAGTTAAGAATCTTTCGCTAAGCACCAGTATTGGTATGATTCAGCAGCCTACTTGAGTTCAGAGACATTTTCAAGACATTTTCTGTATTCAGGTGCAGCGTGAAACCACCTTTGATTACATCGTCGCTTAACATTTTCATTACTTGTGGTCTAACGCTACCCCGTTACAACTTAAAAAAAGCTGAAAGGCACTTATCATATTTGTCACAATTTGTATAAAAAGTATCAATATCAAAAGTATAATTTAATACATATTATCACCAACGAACCCTTGTATCCAGCTTTCCCCGCCGTTTGCCGTGAATCCTACACAGGATTTTCATCAAAATAAAATATAGACACTCAGAGATAGAATAAGTCACAAACGTTGAAATAATTTTTAAAATCGGATTAGTAGAAACTTTTTACCTCTCTACAATATTAAATACAAATTTAACGAGTATTTTACAGTCACAGAAAATGATGGCGCGTTGTCCGTGGATCTTCTAGACCTTGAGTTATACAGTCATACTCGTATCTACTTATTGCTATGTGTAGTCTATTTGAGAAGTCGTGCTCTATCTTCATCGCTTTTAGCAAGTGAGAACTCCCTTGATTTCACCTTTGATTTGGGGTATCCACTTATAATGACCTATTTTAATCTACGGTAACCTTGCAACGAACCTCACACCTCACATATTTTACCTAACATTTGTAAGAAAATTTTCAAAGAAAATTTTGTTGTCGTGTTGTCGTAACTAATGTCCTACTTATTGAAACATTATGTTTGTATTTATGTTTTTGAGATCCCTTCAGATAAAAGACAAAGATGAGACCAAACCTAAGCAAAGTTTCTTTAGATTTCAGTGCCTGTGCAGTGCAGAGGGTGACATTTGGCCACAAATTATAAAAAAAATTGCAATTCAAAGGTTTAGGTCAGGTTTTGAATCCATTTCTTAGATTTTACGTTTCCTTTACACAACATTTTTGGTTCTTCTTACGATTAGACTACTAAGTCTTTAGAAATCTATGTAATAAAAATTCAACCCATAAATCCGTCTTCAAAACACCGATTAGAGATGAACACGAACAATTCTTAGAAAACGTTTTCTCGTTACGCTTTCAGTGCAGACAGCGAGTTGATGCACCATTAATGCGCACGCGATCTAATCTACTTATGCTTTCGACATCATTTCATTTGTTTGTAACATATATGTGTTATGTGTATCTGTTTGTATCTAGTTAAAATCTATCACCATATGTGTTATGTGTTTGTTCAGAATCTGTCGCCAAGCACCTATTGGTGTGTTCCGGCAGCCTCACTTGAGATCCAGTCCCTAATCCAGGCGTAGCATGAGCCCCACTTCGGCCACATCGTCATTTAGCATCAGGTGTATTGCGGTCAAATGCTATCATGTAAAATTAAAAAGATATGTTTAAATTACGATTGCAACCAACCAAGAGAAATCTTATTAGTAAAGCGTATTATAAAATGTAATATCGGACTATTAGGATGACAAAAAAAAAATTGTCAATGTGATCGCGCCAAAAAAATTACCTGGCGGGCGTTTCTTGCCTGTTCTTTTGCCGGCGTAATTAGGTTGAAACAGGCGTAGCTAGTTTAAAGTTTGACGTTTTAAAGTGATCACATTGGCATTGTGATCCTTTGTCGCCGTATTTAATTATTGTTTGAAGCTCAATGAAACAAAAATTTAACAACAAAATCATTAAATTTAATTACCCTAATAAATGCAGATAACTGAAAAATATTTACAAAACGAAAAAGCAACTAATTAATCACAGAGCTTTGTTACACGTATATCGGTGGAAGGTAGCTTTTCATGGAAGGACCTGCTCGCCCTAATGGTGGTAAATTGGACTGTAACATTTTAACCGGCGGTGGTGAAAGGTCCCTTCTCAAATATTCGACGTCTTGCCCGTTATTGAAAGAGCTGTTATTTCTCTGAAGCACCTTGTAATTCTTAATGATGCCCCGCAATTCTTCCGGATGATAATAACTTGTTCGATGATTGCTGAGATTGTGTTCCACATTTTCTTCCTCGTCATCAATGTCATCAAAATTATCATGCTCACGTTGGACAGGTATGAAACGAATTTCGCTCCTGTGGTTGTAGTTATTAGATCCATATTTGGATTTTGGCTTTGTTTTAATCGATTCGAAGTGGTTTTTTGCAGATATGTAACTCATAATATCTGCTACATCCAGGGGTTTGTTAGGCGTTCCTTTGATGTCATTGTGCGGTTTTGCCTGTGTTTGTATAAATTTGGGAACTTTGTTATGCTTATGTTCTGTGTGTACTATTTTTTGTTGATGAAAGTTTTTATTTTCATCTTTTATTTTATTATTTTCATACTGATCGTTTTTATTGCTTTTGAATAGGTTCTTTAGGAAAATGTTGTTTTCAAATACATCTTCAACTGTTGTTTCTGTTGTAGTAGTTGGTTCTTGTATTATTTCTACTGGGGATGGACGGATTGGCCTGAAGTCATTTTTGTTTTCGTTTGCTATGAAATCACTGAATTTTATGTTACGTACGGCAGGGCTTGTAGTTATTGGACCATCTGTGGTTAATAATCTCTGTACATTTTCAGTTTGATTTGAACTGGACACACTAGTTTGTTTTCCTCCTTCGTAGCTGTTCACATTATTGTAGTTAAAGTAAGGTAAAGTGGCAGGTGGTATCGTTGAAGATATACTTATCCTTCTTGGTTCGTAGGAGCTATTTTCGTAATCGTATGACTGTGTTACCAGTTGACTTTGAGGAATAAAATCATTTTGTGTTATAAGTTTTGCTCGCAAGTCAGGTGAATTTTCTATTTTTTGTATTGGTCTAGCATCGTCCTTAGATTGGTAAGAATAACTATGTTGATAAGGACCATAATTGCTAAGATCTGGTATTTGTGTTGAAACAAAACTGTTCTCTGTAGATACCATGGTATGTTTTGAATCCGAATCCATTTCATTTTGAACTTTTGAGTTGTGGTTAGGTTCTTTATACACATTCATGACGTTACTTGGTTGTAAAATTGGGTCATATTGCGCAGTTTCAATATTTGGTTCTAGTTGAGATCTTATCATTTTAGTGTACTGATCTGATGTCATGTCACTAAAATTTATTATAACATCGTCGCCAGTACCGGAAGATCTCGAAATAGTATTTTTTTCAGGATTTTGATTCAAATTTGCATTTAAGCCATATTGCCACCTCCAAAGACCTTTGTTGCTATCCGATTGATCAGGTTCCTTGACGGCTGCTTCATAATTGATTAATTGTGGTAGATTGGTCCTGTCGGTTGAAAATGATCTAGATATTAATTGTTGTGTATTCGCAGAAGGGACGTGGGCACCTTGAGAAGCCAGAAAAGTTATTTGAGGTGTAATTGTTGCACTATTGCTTGCTACATTGGAATTAACTTTTATCTGTTCTTGTGTAAAGTCATTGTTTGTTCTAATTGGGTTTTGTGTGCTTGCTGTTGGCATTAAATTATTTTGTGTATTGTGACTTCCTTGAGCGAATCCAAACGAAAAAGATTCTGGAGCTTTTCCAGTATATAAAGGTCGCGGTGGAGGTGGAATAGCAAACCTATGATATCTTTCACTTTCACTGAGCTCATTTTCTTTTTCTTCGTTCCAAGATCTAGTGTTTGGTGGTTTCTTTGCTTCTTCAGCCAGGTTGAACTGAACGGCCCTGAAATACCGCATTAATTCTATAGTTTATAAGTCATTTAGTTAAGTTCAATAATAAGAGTAAAAATTTGTAGGAATAACTTATAATACCTTTGAATGATTTCGGGAATAGGTGGCGCCACAGGCAAATGATCTCCACTAGCTCTAAATCCTTTAGAGTCGGCAACATAGTGCACTGTATATGTTTGTCCATTGTCACCAACATACGAGTATGATCCTTCTACAACTTGTTCCTCCTTGTCTGTACCCGTATTTTCCATGCGACTATGCTGCACGTAATGTGTCTGATCGGCTCCTAATGCTCTAAAAAGTATTAAGAATAATAAAATATCACAAAAGCTTTACATATAAATGTTGTTTTAGTAATGACCTGATTTACTCACTCGTAGCTAAAACTCCCATCTAAATCCATTTCATTAGAGAGACGTAATATAGGTACTGCAGTTTCTGTAGTTGATGATATGTAAACACCTGGTACATTTGGTGCAGGCAGATACTGAGGTCCGTGAAAGGCAGCTGCACCCCTGAGCTGTTCCAGTGCATCATTTCTTTGTTGCTCCACCGAAATTATCATACTACGTGGAGTTGCTTTTTGTACTGGAGGATTTTGTTGTGGCGGCGCATTGTTATTGAAGAATCCAAATGGAGCTTTCGTATCAACTCTATCAATGGGTTGGTAGTTTACGTTCTTAGTTTTGAAATTTCGCCTCTCTAGATTTTCTGGACGACCTCTTTCAGTGCGATTTATTCTTTGGAACGGCAGTGATTGTTTCTCATTATCATCATCGCCGTCGTCATGGTCAATTGGTAGTAATGTCGAGGAAAGTACTATAGGATGGGGTGTTTGGAGTAGTGCAGGCGCTTTTGTATCGGTATGTGGTAAATAAGGAAAAGGTAGATTGTGAAAATTCTTCATTGGGTAGTAGGGAATAGAAGTGTGAGATTCTGGAGGTAAGTAAATTGAACTATCTGAAGATAGCATGATACCTGAATTTGGTGGATGAAATTTCGGTGGAAAGGTGAAATGTTCAGTAGATCTCACCCCTACCGCTATACTTATAAAAAATAATAATGTTATCTGAAAAATAATACGCAATGGATTAGACTTACACTTAAAAATAATCCAAAAGCAAATCCTTCAAATCGGGAGAGCACAAGCACTTTTCACTTACTGGCTTCATATTTCTTAAGCCTGTGTCACTAATTAATTATTTGTATACAATTTTCACGTCACACTTGCACCCTAGAAGAAAATATACTGATAATGAAAATGAATTCCGCATGTCTTTATACGCACGCGAGAAGATTGTGTCCAGGCATTCGTGAAAGATATCGCTCGGGTTTGAACCAAGTTTCTCTTTACACTAGCTGTATTTAGCACTCTATGCTCGAGATAATTAATAAATTAATTACCCTTGTTGTTATAAAATGTGGTCCACTGGCACTGTAGCAGCTCGTGATTACAATAGCTACATTGTAGGCATTTCGTTATATCTAACAGTATCATTATAATATATTTTCATGCATATAGGTGTGATATATCAATCAAGAGCTTAATATATACCATCATCTCACCTGACTATGAGATGTTACGATTGATCGGTATATTTTAAAACTAACAATTTTTTTATTTTCCCTGTCCATTGCTGATTCCGCGTAGGGAAGTATCAAACATTTATGAGTTTTTGAATCACTAGGCAGTAGTAGTGTGCAAACATTAATGTGTTCCGGATTTAAGTGTAATATTTTGGAGACCCTATGCGGTTTGGAACTGCCACTTCAAACTTACAATATACTTATAACGTTCCTTAAACTGCACTGCAGCATTCTTTAAGTCGTTTTGTTTAAATTGTTTCTTTATTGCAGGTAAGACACCATCTCTCAAGTCATAGAATGTGACCGGATAAGATAAGGTACGAAGAGATAAGAAAACCAGTTATACTTATTAAATTTATTTATTTACGATTTCAGTACGAGTACATATCACATGGCTTTGAACATAATTGAATTACCGTAACCATTTTCAACCACACATCGTCCAGTAATGTTCAAGTTCACAATAATGATAATCGTGATCTAGATTACTATGTCTTCAATTCGAAGTATTAAAATTATTTGTATACCTAAAGTAATTACAATCTTCACTTAGGACCAAACCGACCAAAATGCTGCTCTTCAATATAGGCCAGGGGTTCCCAAACTTACTTTTTCTACTGCCCACTTTGAGAATAATTTTTTTTAAGCGCCCCCGTTAAGCCTCTACTCAACGCCCCCATATATTTTCTGGGTCTCTTACCGCCCCTCTTTAGGCCTGTAGTGCCTACAAGGGGGCGTTATCGCCCACTTTGGGAAAGGCTGATATAGGCCATAGGATAAGCCTACTTACGGGGACAGCATTTTGGATATCAGATAAACTATGATATAAACATTACTCGGCGAAAGTACGAGTGTAACTATATTATATATGTTTTATTGGCTATGGATTGTTGAAAGTTTAAACATCTCTTATCTTTTAAACATTCGAACGTAAGTGAAATAACATTGATGACTTATTCCTTGGTAATCTCATTTAAGTTGTTTGAAAATATTTCGAACGATCATTATGAATTGATTTGAATATAGGTATCATGTTAAAACTTCACGACAACATGTTTCTTAAAGTATTTCTTAAATGTAAGCTAATAAATGGTAAAGAAAAATTACTTATTTGCTTTAGTTTGGGTGTTGCTGGGAGGGGTAGTTGGTCTGCTGAGAGGGGTAGTTGGTCTGCTGAGAGGGGTAGTATGTCGGGTGTTGTGGGTAGTATGTTGGGTGTGGTGGTTGCTGGGTTTGTGTGGGGTAAGTGGCTGGCTGATTGTTCCTTTCTTCTTCTTCTTTGTCAAAACCACTGTGAAAAAACAATAGAACTTAGTTTTATTCGTAGGCAGAGAGTGCGGCGTACCTTACCATACTGCTGTCAAATTAGTAATTTTGTCATTTTGCCATTATTGACTTTGGCATCACACTACAATATTAAATGTACAACAGTTTGTGCGTGAGTGTGTAAGCTTTTGGACTGAAGATAGCTTATTACCTGGATTAACACATTACTTTTCCGGAAAAACGCAGGTGTAACCACTTCTTAAGCTCGACATATTTAAGGCATCATAAGAATTCTTATAGATTTATGCGTGTTAGGTGAAATAAAAAGAAATGCAAAATATCTGTCTATCAGCGGTTGGATGAACAAAGCTGAAGATCGGGGGCTCAATGACGTACTTTGGGAGTGGCCTATGTGCAGCAGTGAACTGAAACGGGCTGATTATGATGATGATGAGGTGAAATAAACTTACGCCTGGTTCGCTCGTGGAACGGGACGATAGGAAGGCAGGTGGTAACCGTACGGATGGTACCCGGTGTGGTCAGCCCAGTAGCTGACCGTATAAGTCTTGCCATCAGCACCCAGGTATGAGTACCATCCTTTCTTCACCAGGCTCTCATCAGTGCGTCTAGGATCGGTGAAGTAGCCTACCTCTCCAACGTGTGTGCCGTCAGTTAGTTTGTATCTGTAACAAATACTTTGACTTAGGATGTACCAGATACCTATCACTTCTTTACTTCAAAATGTTTATAATCACTCCTAAGTTTTAATTACTTTTGGATTAACTAAACTAACTAACTAACTGAAATGGCGCAACGACCCAAAGTGAGTCTTGGCCTCCGATAACAGAAAACGCCACTTCGGTCTGTGCTGCCCCACCTCCTGCCAGTCCTCCACCTGGAGCTCGGCAAACCCTTCGTGACTTTTGGATTAGCATTAACTAATTCTGACAAAATTTTGGTTCGAGAATAACAGGAACACTTTTGAATGATTGAAGATACATTCACGCCATCCGCCTGATGGTAAGTGTAATGTAGAAGAATGTTGCAGCAGAATGTTGGCTTTAGAAAAGTCGGTCACTATTTACTGCAAAATATGATTAATGTGACAGAATATTATAATACAGAACTTAGTGGACTAGTAAAGAGGAATTTATATAACTTACTCGTATCTGTAGCTGCCATCATCACCGAAAAACTGTTCATTTGTGATCACAGATACTGGGGTAGTGGTTGTAGGAACGTGGTGGTGATGGTGGTGGTAGTTCCCTGTGTGCTGAGGATAGTAGTTGTTTTGGGGAGGAACGTGATCGTGGACTGGGGGTTGATAGGGCGGGCTAGCTGTAGGATAGTAGGTTTGGCTAGGTGGCACCGGTGGAACATAGGGTGGGATAGCAGCCGAAGGCACTTGTGTGTAGTAATTCTGATTCCACTGAGACGGTTTTTGGGTCGGCGATATGTAATTATACGCACTCGCTGCTGGAGTCAAATCATGCGATTCTTTGTGGAGTTCCATCGTTTCTAAAGCTTCTAAATCTTCGTTTACATCTTTATCGCTAGCGACTGAGACTGCCAAAACGGCAGCAAAAATGTAAACCTGTAAAGAAAACATACGTACATTTAATATTATTCTAGAAAAAGTTTAGGTTCGTGTAATCTCCAAATAGACGCTTTAAATATTTATCAACCAATCAATTTAGTTTATTTACATTATTATGGGGTATACAATTAGAAAAGGTTTCGAGAGAGAGAGTTAGATAGCCATTTTTAAATATATGGTGTACAAATTGAGTAGCAATTGCAGTTTAATTAGACCACTATTAATATATCATGCATAACTATGAACTATGAAATTTATTTCAAACTTTACATTGTCAGAATGTTTTAGAGAAAATTGAGAGGATTTATAAATTAAAAGAAGTATAGAAGGCGCGCAATGAGCTGTCATAATCAAAAGTTCTTTATGGACAAAAAATACCACACAAGAGGTGTGCACTGTGCATGTATTTTGAACGCAGCATGTTCATACATTTCTTTGAATTAATTCTTAAATACAACAGAATTTCTTTTAATAATTTTCTCAAAATAATATTCACTAAAAATGATTTTTATTCACAATTTCCTAATGTTTTTATGCACTTTATTCACTGCCACTATATTGAAGGACTCACCAGTTTCATGTTGTGTCCTTCTAAGTCCGCTGTCCGTTGAGCACTGTGAGTCTATAAGGGGTAGACATGCAATTTTATAGCTGAAACATCCTGCGGCTGCGCTTTCGATGCACGTACGACCTGCACATTAGTCACAAGGTACAATGACCTCGTTCAGATAATACAATTAAAAAAAATAGGGAAAATCCTTTAATATCAGCAGCCAATGAAACTATTTATCACCGTTCACCATTCTTCGGCCACCTATATTCTGAAGCTGTCGTAGGCGTCACATGCACAAGTTGAAGATGTTTTATGGTTGACACTGAGCAATCCGACATGTAAACATGTCTAATTGGGGGTAGAGGTCTATTGGTCATAAGGATATCAATTTCGGGTGGCGAATTTCACCAGTTACGTGAGCAAAGTTAGTGTTCAGGCAATCCTAGTTTAGCTAGACATATTTGTCAAATGTTGCGCACCGAAAAGATTCCACGGTACTTCTTCATGCAGCCAATAGTATGTGCAAGGATGTGGGTTATTTTCAGTAGTCAGCGTAGCGCTCGTGATATAGCTAGTCCGGTTGGTTGCAACGTATCAAACAGCATGGCTACAATTTGGATGGGTGACCGTTTAGCAGCATTTTTAACGCGGCGCAGCTCGCGCAGTTCATATTCGCCCGCTTTTTGCTACAATATCATCAAACTTTTAATTACTAAGTACATGCAGTATTACAATACAGATATATGTTAAGTTCTACTAACATTATAAACATGGATGTATGGATGTTTGTTACTCTTTCACGCAAATACTACTAAACGGAGCTGGATGAAATTTGGAATAATATAGAATAATATAAACGCGAAAGTTTGTGAGTGTGTATGTATGTATGCTTGTTGCTTTTTCACGCAAAAACTACTGAATGGATGTTCATGAAATTTCGAATGAAGATAGCTTGTACCCTGGATTAACACATATGCTACCTTTTATCCCGAAAAAAGGTTCCTGCGGTAAGACGCGGGTCAAATCGCGGGGCGCAACTAGTTTGTAATAAAGTTCAGAAACGTAAGATTTATAGAAAGAATATAGTAGTATCAGAAATTTGAACTAGCGTATCATGGACATGCAGTTTTAACCACTGAGTCAAACAAACACTTATCAAACGTTTCAAAATTTGAAGCTTATTGCTTATGGTAGGCGTTTGGTTACAGATGACTGATAGATAGATGAATGAAATTAACCTTTTATACGTTAAAATTGTAAGAATGCTGTTCAATTTGTTCATGAAAAAGGTTTATTGTGTTGTTTTCTAAAAAAAGTTTAAAACATCTAATTTCACATATTTTTCGTATCTTAAGTCATTGATTTTGTTTCATGTAACATTTCCAAAATTACGAACTTCGTTGAATCATCAGGATTTTACCTTCTCGTAACGGTCTCGAAGTTTATTTGTATGAAAACCATTCAAATCTGACAACGGATTATATTAGCATGTTATATTGCTTCGCTGAATCTTTAATTGAAACCGTTAACATGTTTAATGGTCTAAAAGGAAATGAAGTCAATTAAAATTATGCAGCTTTTGAAAAAATGTATGTGTCAGTGAGACCAAGAGAAGCGGAAGATGAAAAGAGTTGCCAACATCATCAGCATCATGTGGAAATGACGAGTACCTAACGGCCTTGTTATATTATAATACCGACCTACCGGTGTGACGCAATGTCTCAGGTTCCCGAGCTACGAGATAAATATTTGTGTAAAATAAGTGCACGTATTAGTTTCGAGTATCGATGCACATAATTTCCTATACCCTATAGCTCAATGGATTTACCCATTGATTGGTCCTATAAAAAATACTAGCAATTCAGGGCTTAGAATTTTAAGCAGATAGGTAGGTACATATATAGTCTTGTAGTAATTTATTGGTAGATAGGTACCGACATTTACTAGCGTTTATGAAGTAAAATGCTACCTAATTAGCTACTAAAGTGAAATAGTTTTGCATGTCACGGGCTGGTTGATAGTTTTGATACATAATATGTTGTGTGTATGTCATGTCTATGTATTAAATACCGACAATACAGGTGAATTTCACAGTGTCAAGTCATAACTGTCATATGCTTCAAATTTAATATAATCTGTCATCTACAGACGATTGTTGAACTGGACGAAATAAGTGTAACGCCGCGCATGCAGTGTGTACTGTTAAACATTTCGTCAACAAATGCAATAAGCTCAAAATTACTTATATCTCTATCCTAAGAAGTTTCACTTCTGTCACGTGGCATTCCAAGTTTTTTTGTTTTCTTAATATTTTACATTTAAATGTAAATGATCAATGATAAACCACAGACTAATAAATCAGCGAGTTTAACTAATTAAAGGGATCGACCGCAGTTAATTCATCGGAAGGGCGGTGCTTAATAAATTGTTCGCTTTTATGCGGTCATCCCGAATTCACGATTCGCGAATGATGCAAGGTTGATAATGGTCAAAGTCAAGTCGATGACCTCGACAACCGGTTTTTGGGAATTTGGAGACCCTTTGCGGTTTCGAACTGCCACTTCAGACTTACTATATACTTATAACTTTCTTTTAACTGCCGCAGCATCCTTTATGTCGTTTTTGTACATAAAATTTTAGTTTATGTCCAGTTTTAACCAGATTTCTGGGATGGTTAAAGCAATACTTACCATGAAATTTAGTAAACAGTAACAAACCTGTTTTATATAATATTAGATACTAAACTGTGCCTCAGATATTATATTATTCTTCGTCAAAAGAAATAAAAAATTTACCTAAGTTATTTCTTATAATATCAGCTATCTGCCAGTGGAAGTCCTATCAAAATCGGTCCAGCCGTTTCGAAGACAGACAAAGAAGACAAAGAAGACAAACAGACATACAGAAACATAATTATAAATACTGACATTTTTTGTGAACCGTATTGTTCATAGGCATTTAGTAAAAACCTGATATGTCGATATGACACCAGACACTACATTTTATTTATTTGTATGTATGTATGTATACAGATCGATATCAAATATGTAATTTATTTATATACAGCTTTTATTAACTAAAATAACCCCTCATAGCTGTATATTTATTGCAGGTAAGGCATCATATCTGAGATATAAAAAAAAACTACCGGATAAAGTAAGGAAAAATATGTAAAAAAATCAATTTTTATTACATTAATTTATTTATTACGATTACATAACACATATATCACTGGCTTTAAACATACTTTAATTATCACAACCATTTTCAATCCATACCATATCTTCCAGTAATCAAGTTCACAATACTTCGTCGTGATCTAGATCACTGTGTCTTAAATTCGAGGTATTATAATTATTCGTATACCCTAAAGTAACTACAACTTCACTTAGGACCAAAATGCAGCTCTTCAATTGTGCCCAAAAGATCAGCCTTACTTATGCAGTCAGCATTTTGTGTATGTTGGAGTAAAGTAGGTAAGAACTAAAACATATAACTCAACGAAATTACCCATACAGATCACTGATATAACCATGTATGTTGTTTTCTATGGTTATCTATTAAACACCAGAACATAATTCAGGACAAATTGATCATAGCTAACATATACTTCAATCTTCGTCATCTCAATTTTGTTGTTCGAAAATATTTCGTACGATCATTATGGATTGACTACAATACCTAATTCACTTATTTACCATAAGTTGGTTGTTGCTGAAGGGGGTAATGAGGTTGCTGAGCGGGGTAGCTAGGCTGCTTAGGGGGGTAGTTAGGCTGCTGAGAGGGGTAGTAAGTCGGTTGTGGTGGGTAGAATGTTGGGAGTGGTGATTGCTGTGTTGGGGTTGGATGAGTGGCTGGCTGCTTGTTCTTTTCTGCCTCTTCTTTGTCGAGAGCGCTGTGAAAGAGAAAATAAAAAGAAAATTAAGTTTTTTTTTTCGTTTGTCTTGTTGGATAACATACTCCACCAAGCTACTAGTTTAATTGATGAAGTAGTCGTTCTGCGTTCTTATTGGGGACGACCGAATGGCCGTAGGCCGGTCGGCCGCCCTAGTTACCGCTGGAAGGACGCGGTGGATGCGGACCTACGAGAACTCCAGACTCTGAACTGAGCTGAAATCGCTCAGGATCGAGAGGAGTGGCTCTCGCTCGTATTGGAGGCCAAGAAACACTTTAGGTCGCTGAGCCATCGGAGACGACGAATTGATGAATGAAATTTCGTTTCATTTTCATTGAGTTAAAGGACTAAATGGTTTAAGGAAAATAATCTAAGCTACTTTTCATTGGAATAAAACCCCACAGAAAGATGCAAAATGAGTGTAAAGAGCTGCTAACTTGAATAAGTAAAAAAGGAAACATTGAATCTAACCAATTAACATCGAGATTTAGATATATTTCGCATCAGATATTTTTTGTCGGTTGTCTAATGACATCTTATGTAAATTCATGGCATTGTTTACCCGGGGCTCTAAGTCTCATTATGTATATGCAAATTTGATCTTGATTTGAGTGATCGGTGTACCTGTACCTGTCAATGTACCGTTGCGGGCTTATGAGTTTTTACATCTTATTCAATATGTTTGATGTTACAAAGGGAGTCGTAACAAAAACATGTGATTGAATATTCATTTATACTTTCTCGGATAGGAGGCCTGTGTCCCAGTAGTGGAAACAATTTTCCTGACTTATCACATCATACTTCAAACCAGTAGTATATATGTATTATAAAAGAGAAAGTTTGTAAGTACGTGTGTTTGTTAAATTTCCACGCTTAAATGGCTCAACGGATTTGAGTGAAATTTGGACACAAGAAAGCTTAAGTCTTGGTTTAATCCACTACTTTTATTCCGGGAAAAGGTTCCTGCGGGATAACGGGAATACCAAGGTGCAGCTAGTTGTCCTAAGCTCGCACTTCAAGCGCCACA
The DNA here is from genome assembly GCA_931315375.2 of Opisthograptis luteolata. Lineage (NCBI taxonomy): Eukaryota > Metazoa > Arthropoda > Insecta > Lepidoptera > Geometridae > Opisthograptis > Opisthograptis luteolata. Next base: position 6,731,839 of record OV928049.1, on the reverse strand, counting down.
AGAATTCTCACAGTCTAGCCTTCTCTCAGAGACAGAGATAGTAGAGAGAGAGAGAGAGAGAGAGAGAGACAGACGGACAGAGAGAGAGGGTATTACATATGCGTAGAAGGTGAAAAAAACTTACGCCTGGATCGCTGGTGGAACGGGAGGAGGGGTAGGAAGATGGTCACCGTACGCGTGGAACCCGGTGTGGTCAGCCCAGTAGGTGACCGTGTAAGTCTTGCCATCAGCACCCTTGTATGAGTACCATCCTTTCTTGACCAGGCTCTCATCAGTGCCTTTGGGATCGGTGTAGTATCCTTGCTCTCCAACGTGTGTGCCGTCACTAATTTGGTATCTGTAACAAAGTCATTGAGTTAGGATGCATCACAAAAATGCTCAAAAACGTGTAGATACTCGTATAATAAAATGAGTACCTATGCAATGATTGACGAGCAAGTCTCCCGCCTGATGGTAAAAGTAACGTTGGCCCATTACAGATCGGTGTGGTTCCGGCCGTTCCGGGTCCAAAGTTGTAAAAAAAAGAAAGAATTTTGAACTTCAACAGTTCAAAATTCTGTGCGGTAATGGTTAATGTTCCTGAATGTCTTTGTGACCATAACATAAACAAGAATGGGGAACAAAAATTCTATTCCATTCCTACTTTACATAGTAAATAGAAAAGCAAGGCTCACAACATGACATTTTGTTTAAACACCTCATAAATTAACATACTGTCTTGTTTCTGCTAAGTCATTTAGACGAAACAAAATGTTTGAGTCAAATCCTTTTCAAGGAAGACAACTTTAAGTTAGATTGACATCTAATGGGTTTATCTTCGTAATACTAATATTTGTCGTATTAAATCTGTAGCGTTGTTTGAGGATGAGATTTTTCCTTAGTCAATTTATTGATAATCAAATCCTATAATATTTGTCACTGTTTGGAGTTACAGCAAACACTACGCTGTCTTTATATTTGCACTCTTTAATATTATACCATTATCAATTTGTTTGTTTAGTTAAGTAATACTATTGGTGTTTCTTTGTGACATCACGTCATGACGGTACCAATAGCAGACCAGCACTGGTTGACTAATTTGTAATAGTGACGTTTTTGTACCCACAAATTGATAAACATTCTATTAAAAACTTGTTAATAAAAAAGTGTTTTAATAACAGAATCGAAAAACGGTAATACGTGTAGAATTGATACCGTATACACAAGATGACTTTACGATTTACCAGTCCCATCCATAAATTATGCAAACTTAGGACCTTTTTTGTGGTCCTAATGTTTATAAACAGTTATTATTGGCAGTAAAATAACCGGATATTTTACGAAATGCAATGGTTTAGAGATTGCATGACCGTTAGGGTCTCTCAATTTGCTGCTCGCACAAAATTTTCCTTTTACATAGTATATAGGTATATTTTTAAACTTCTTAAACACGTTAAAACGTTTCTATTTCGGAATAGGCACAAAATTTAAGCAAATCGGGTATTAATAAATGGGACAGTGTGAATAAACTCGTTCTAGTCATTTTGTTTTCGATAGTCGAGACAGTTATTTCCTTATTACCATAAATTTCGCTATAACCATGTATGCCAAGTAAAAAACATGCTAATGGATTTGTAGATTTCCAATTTGGAATTATTTTAATTTATCGCTGAATTAAATTGCCATCACCGTTAGATATTTCCATAAACGCGATGGTTTTGTATCGAATACAATACAAGATTTATTTCTCTTGACATGATTAGTTTATTAGAGTCATGTTTTACAGTAACGTTTATGAAAAATGACACACATTTTAATGTGGAAGTAAGAGATTGTGTTAAATTTCTGAGGATTTCGCCGACTATTTTATAGCGGAATATAGGTAGCCCGGTTCTAAATTAATTGTATTCTACTTTAACTATTTATTTCTCAATTAAATTCATCAATACAAATAATAATATTACCATTCAATGTGGCAAGATATATTATATGTCTTACAAGCGAAAGTAATAGTCGATCTTGATCCGTTATTAGCGGTTTTGGATCGATCTGTCATGTCATAAAATGTCATTTTAGTAGTAATATATCAAGGCCTAGTACTAAAATGACATGAAATATCGATCCAAAACCGCGGATAATGGATCAGGATCGATTTATTAATTTCGGGCATTTGTGGTCTACTAAAGAAGAATGGATTTGACTTACTCGTATTTGTAGCTGCCATCATCGCCGTAAGACTGTTCGTTCGTGATCACAGAGCCAGGGGTTGTGGTAGTGGGAACTTGTTGGTGGGGATTGTTCCACGTGTTCTGAGGATGGTAGTTGTTTTGGGGAGGAACGTAATCGCTCTGGACTGGGGGTTGGTAGGGCGGGCTAGCTGTAGGGTAGTAGGTTTGGCTAGGTGGGGCCGGTGGGATGTAAGGTGGGCTAACAGCCGAAGGCACTTGCGTATATATGGGTTGTATTGGGTTTGCTGGAGGATTCCACGTTTCCGAAGGTTTATTATAGTTAGGCTGGTTCGGTACGTAATTCTGATTCCACTCAGACGGTCTTATGCTCTGCGGTACATAGTTATACACGCTCGCAGCTGGAGTCAAATCTTGCGATTCTTTTTTGAGCTCCATCGTTTCTAAAGCTTCTAAATCATCGTATACTTTTTTGTCGCTAGTCTCAGCGACTGAGACTGCCAAAACGGCAGCGAGAACGTAAACCTGCAAAGAAAACATAGGTACGTTACGAAAATATTGTACTAGAAAATGCTTAATTTCGTGCAGTCTCCAAGTAATATATGTAGTAGGTATCAATCAGTATAGTTTATTTTCTTCTTTTTTGTTGTTCAGAGTAAACAATATAGAGAGAGTTAGATTGCCATTTTTTACATTACGGTGTGCAAATTGGGTAGGAATTATAGTTAAACTAATTTATTAAATCAACTTTTCATTTCATTTTGTCATATTTTTACAGAAAATTAGCGCATAATGCGCATAATCAAAAGCTCTTTCAGTTAATTTATTAGTTAGTTAACGTATCATGTACAAAAAATATATCACGCTTGAGTTCCCAAATGTAATATCACTTTTTGAAATAATTTTTATCAAAATCAAAATATGAACTATTTTATTTTGTTTTTAATTCGCGAACTACTTTTGTGTTTTTGCACTTTATTCACTGCCACTATATTCAAGGACTCACCAGCTTCATGTTGTGTCCTTCTATGTCCGTGGTCTGTTGAGAACTGTGTGTCTATAGGAGGCACTCCTACATTTATAGGACTAAAATCCTGCGGCTGCGCCTCCGATGCACGTCCGCAACCTGCGTATTCGAGACAAGGACAATGACCTCTCGTTGATAATACTATAAAAAGTGTGTTTTAAAAAAGTTGGGTTTTTTTTCATAAAATTTAAAATAGGTGGAAGAAGTTCTGGGGCCCAGTACTGAATTTCTAAATTCTTAGAGACGCTGGGCCTATGGGGACCGGGCGCTTTCGAGATTTTTAAAGATCTAGCTAGGAGACTTAAGGAGTTCACTCGTGACCAGAATGCTGGCCTATAAATTGGAAAATAGATAAGCCTCGCTATTCAGCGAGGCAATGCCGCCAGCATTTTGGGGACACGTTTTTGGACATCAAGTATCGTTTGAACTATCTTTAGACCTTTGGTTAAAATGTAAAATGTGGGATGAACTCGAACAACACCACCGTAATTAAAAAACTTTTAACATAATATCAGGCAATGAAACAATTTATTGCAGTTTAGCATTCCTTGTATGACACCTATCTCAAGCAGTCGTAGGCGTCGCACAATTATTTTGTTTTATGGTTAACACTGACCATATCCACGTCATGTGAACAAGTCTAATTGGGCGTAGAGGTCTATTGCTTATATGAATCATAGTGATATCATTTTTGAGTAGGGATTTTTCACCAGTTACGTTAGCCAGTGAGCAAGGTTAGTGTTTAAGCAATCTTAGTTTTCACCTATTCGGCAAATATTGCGCGTCAAAATGATGTCAATCCAGATAATTTATTGAGCAGCAAATGTGTGTGAAGTTTTCAGCGTGGAATAAAGCCAGTGTCGGATTAAGCAAGTGCGGGGCCCGGAACAAATTCTTTCAAAGAGCCCTTGATCTACTACAGTCTGGTAGAGTTGTTCAAAAGCACATACGAGGGCAGAAGCAGTTTCTTTTTCGGCGTTCAACCCTATCGATATCTATTCGAAGCTAGCGGTCCCGGGTTCGAATCCCGGTAAGGGCAAATATATGTGTGATGAGCACGAATATTTGTACCTGAGTCTTGGATATTTCTATCTATATATGTATTTATTTCTCTATATTAGTATGTATATCGTTGTCTAGTACCCATAACACATGTTTCGAGCTTAATTTGGGGCTAGGTCAATTTGTGTGCAATTGTCCCCGATATTTATTTATTTATTTTATTTATTCTATTCTGTCTTATTTGGCATTATGCATTACAGAATGCAAAGAATACGAGAAGTGTTTTGCGTAGGTACTATCACACACAAAAATTGCGTTTTCTTTTTCATCATTGCTCCTTAGATACATTTTCTTGTCTCTTGATATAAGTATAAAAAGAATTATTGTAAATTTGCCTACTTAACACATACTTTAATAAAATGATTTCCTTTTGTAACGTAATTTTACATCAGTAGGTACTTGCTACCTACTTGATAAAATGTAATAATGTTTTTCCTTTTAAACCTCCGCTCCGTTTTATATTTCAACGTCAGCTTAGGTACCTTTGTCGGAAATTATCTCCACGTTTTTAGATATAATTTTGAAGAATGTTTTACGATATGTTTTTACCTACACATATGTAGGTACGTGAGATTCATACGAATTGTTAAGCCAAGGCTGGATGCACGGTACATTTATGGTATATGTAGGCGCGTCTAAGACTTGTGTTTCGGAAAAATCCTTGGGTTTTTGTGCTAGCTATTTTTTATTTGACACTAGCGACCTTTCGTAGCTGGACCACCTCGAAAGAATAGAAGAGGATCGTGCTGTTAAACAAGCATACCTAAGACGGCCGAGTGGCTGTCGCCCGGTCGGTCGTCCCAAGTACCGCTGGAAAGACGAAGTCACGAAGGACTTGCGCGAGCTCCAGGTGAAGGACTGGCAGGAGGTGGCGTAGGACAGACCGAAGTGGGGTCTTTTATTATCGGAGGCTAACACTCACTTTGGGTCGTTGCGTTATCCCAGTTAGTTAGTTAGAAGCGTCCTGACCGTAGGAGATGCAGCTTTTCCATACAAAATTCTAGGGGATAATAAAAATATATTCGTTTATGTCAAATAGAATCACAGATTAAATGCAATTGATTTTATGCGTCATTTTGTGACACAAGACGTAGTTACTTAAACAAATGTTTTATATATTATGTATACATGCTGCCTAATGATATCATGGTTTCTGTTTGGTTAAAAAATATATGAAGAAAAATACGTAAGGGAAAGTATTTTATTTAGAAAACTCAGTGGAGCGCGTAGTGAGTTTTCACAAAGAAGCACTTGAGAGCTACGAAAGAAAAACGAGATTATATTTTAGCGTATTACATTCGGGAAAATTGTAAGCTTTTTTTTAATGCAAACTTTTTATTTATTTTTGCTGAAAGCGCTGTTTTTTACACGTGTAGTGCGTAAATCTGGGACGATGCATGAATTCGTGAACACAAGTGAATTTCGCAGTCTCACAACTGTCATAACCTTCGTGTTTTGGTAATTAATATCATCTGTCATCTACAGACGATTTTTGACACTCGTGTAATAAATACACAGGGTGGTACTTTATGGCAATACATTCAATTTATTTTGGACTAATGATTTCGACCTTCCATTTATCTGCAGTGTTGCAGTCCAATACAGAAGTTTTACTCAAATTAACCAAAACTACATGCAAAGCAATCAGACGCAATTACGGCAGACTTATTGAGTTGATTAGATTAAAAACAATCCATGAATTGTGTGAGTTGTGCCGTCATGATTCTGATCTTTGTTTTTTTTTGTACAAAGCCAAAAAAATAAACTAAAAGTGTGGCTTTTTGTCATCGCCTTATAAAGTGCAGTAACGAAGCACATAATTCGATTTTAGGCTTATCATCACTTTAAGTGGATTTATATCGAGAATAATAAAACAAGGGTCCGTATCTCGAATGAATACATCAAAGATTTAGTGTGAGACGTTTGTTATGACCACAAAGAGAGGGGAGAGAATTGGGGATAATTGTTGGGTTCGATACTCTTTTTGGTAGCGTTTTGTGATGTCATACCTACTGATTCAGACTTTTAATTGTCGTGAACTTGACTCACTACCCACCACATGAATATTACTGAACGGGTTTTCATTTGTCGTTCAAAATAACACTAAAAGCCCTTTCAATTAGAGTTGAAGTGATTATAGCTCAGTGACAGTAACGACGGCTTGTGACTTGGTGGTGGGGCATTTTTTAGTGTTCGACTGGCAGGTTTCAACCCTTCAGTTAAGTATCTGTGGCCAAGCACTTATCAGTGTGTTCCACTTAAGACCAGGTGTAGCGTGGCGCCATCTTCGTGGCGTCACTTAACATCAGGTGATTTGTGGTCCAATGTAACACCATAAGAAATGAAAAAAAAAAGATGTTCTACCCAATCCAATCTCTATAATTACCTAATCCAAGTACATGATACATTGAGTCTGAATCTAATCCAATATTTATGTCTCAGGTCTACTATAAATTCAATTCTTCAATAAAGTAATAAGTATTACTGATATTCTTTGTTATTCTACTTTGTCGTCATTAAATTACATTTTTTATCTCAAACATTTTTATATGAGATACATATAAAGGATAGATGGATGGGATATTAAGATGCGTGGGGTCCCAAAAATGTGATTGAATTTTATAAATCTCCGTGCCCACAAAATGATGACAAGGTTATGCTTCTGCGTTCATATTTTTCTTAGGATTTTATATTGCGTTCTTTGAGAATTATACTCCCTATTTTTTTATGTCGATTACGTTAAGATGTTAGCGTATTATATACATACTCTACACATAGATAAAGATATTTTAAATTGCATAAAAAAATCGATGTCTTCGATTTATGTTCTTAGATTTAAAAAGGTAGGTAGGTACTGTTATTCTATTTCCTACTAATATTATAAATGCAAAAGTTTGTGCGTGTGAATGTTTGTTACCACGTATCACCGTAATTACTAAACTGACTTGATTACTTGATTTTACTTGATTAAATTTGGAATGGACTTTGGCTACTTTTAATCCCGGAAAAGGTTCCTGTGGGATAACGGGAAGACGCGTGTAAAACCGCGGGGCGCAACTAGTTATGACGTAAATGGTAAACAGTGTTTCTAGATTTGTCTTTCTTTCACGCAGCAACGGAATGGATTAACGTATTTTTTGCATTATATTGCTGTTTGAGGACCTGGTAGTGACAGGCCTCTTTTAGACACGTGGGTGAAATGATGGGCACAACTAGGTTGTAAAACTAAAGCTTTGAAGGTGCAGTGCAACTCACCTTGCAGTTTGCTAGCTTCAGTGACTTTTCAAACTTTCTTGATGTATTTTTGAGTGCTTTTTTGTTTCCTGAATTTCGATTTCAAAGTGCTAATGCAAAGTCTATTTGTACAATTTGTTAAGGTTTTTGCAATATTTAGTTAATGTTTGAAGTGATTTGAAGAAGATATCCGTTGTGCATACAAAACTTGTATGCGACTGTTATGAGTACAGAAATGAGGTGATAATTGTCGAATATGTATGTTGTTTATACCAAGAGTGTCTCAGTTCATGCTCTCTTCTAGTTTCCTACATCCATATATAATTATGAATCCTTATTAAAAAAAATTACCTATGTGTGTAAAAAATTAACAATGTGTCTTTTTAACCGAAAAAGGAGAAGGTTCTTAATTCGGATGTTTGTATTTTTTTTTATGTATGTCGGGCGACGGTTTTGCAAAATTATTTTTTTGTTGAAAAGAAGATATTTCAAAGGTGGTCCTACGATAAAAAATTAAGGTTTGATGATGGCAGACCAGAGAAACCGAAACTGAAGTTGGTTTTTTTTGTTATTAATTTAATTGGTATGAAGGTTTCAACTAAAAATATGTAGGTATACAAATTGCTAGACAAATTCTCGTAAAAAGGTTGGTTTTTCTTCTGTAAACATCACGGGTGTTTGCAAATACACAATCTGTATTGTAATTAAGCTAACGGTTTAAAAAATAACTAACATTCTGCACCATACCACTTTTGTACTCTGTCTTAATCAATGTTATTAATTGTCAGTTTATAGCTGTTATAATTATATAACTCGTGGGTTTGAACTCTACAATGTACTTGGTCTTCGGTAAGGTAAAACATCGTGATGGAACCATAGCTTTAATGTAGGGCATTTCCTAGTACCTTATAGTTAGAATCTGTCGCCAAGCATCTATTGGTGTGTTCCAGCAGCCAGTTCCCAATCCAGGTGCCACCTTCAACCAACTTCACTTTGCACCTGGTGACTTATGGTCAAACCCTATAAATGTTACAAAAAAAAATGCGTTTAAAGCAGTAGGTACTTATAGGTATGATGTAGTGTTTAGTTAATTATAAATATTCATTATTTGGTATAACAATTTAATTATTTACTTGTTTTGATTTGTAACTCGTACTTGCTATTAACAAAACACGATCCGCTACAAAATCCAGTAAACACTTTAGGAAGCTAAACAAAGTGCACTCTATGCAACTATTTGTAAATACTAACTTTAAGGTTCGGCTATTTTTTCTTGAAATTTATGGTATTGCTGTTTATTGCGACATGATACTAAAGTGCTTTAACAGTAACGGAAAGTGTACACAACGTTTCTATTGATTTTTCAACCCCAAATTGTTTGCTTGTATTCTTTATGTTCTGACAAAGGCTCCCGTTTTAGGATGTTTCCTGCCAGTACCGTTTTGTTTGATTTTCCTGCGTCATGTTACACGCAGTTCTTACGATTCATAAAAATGTCGGAACTTTAAACAAACAAATAAAGTAAAATAAAAAGCCTTTATTGCTGATTGTACTAATTACAGTTTAACTTAAAATATGCCTTAATGCTAGGCTATGCTATATTAATTTATTTTCTAATATTTCCGTTGGGAAAGCATAATATTGGCAACGGTTAGTCTGTTCCAGCTTGTCTCCCGACAAAGGTCTCCTATAAAGGTAGGTACAGTCAGCGACAAAAGTAGCTGATCATACTACATTTTCCAAATGTGTTTTAAACCAGTATTAATTGCGGTTTTCTTGCATTTTACACGGCAGCGCTTTGACCACAATATTACACATCTAATTTTAAGTGATGATGTAGTCAAAGATTGGTGTTTAAGTTGATGACGGTAATTGAAAAATGTGTCATTGTTCAGTGACTTTTGTCGTTGACTGTACTTACTTAGATAATAATAATAGCGGCCACGAAGTCATATACATAGTAGGACTAAAGGATATCCTGTATCTATATAGGCCCTTTATAGGGTATCAGAATCTATGCGGATCGGGAGTCCACAGCAACTAGACAAGGAAGTTGTGTTTTTTCTTTTTGACGAGATTTCTCGCATAAAAATAGTTCATGGACCGGAGTATACTTTTATCCCGGAATAATGCACGTATCTGTCGCATTTTCCGCCGCGTGAACTACCGTTTATCTCGATAAAAATCCTGTCTCTCCTCAGAGTACAAACTATTTTCATACCCAAATTCATTAAGATTTGTGTTTGTTAGAATCTGGGTATTATTCAAGTGTTTTTTTTACTTATCTGTTTGCGTTCCTACAGGGTAGCGTTTGACCACAAGAACCACCTGGATTGGGAACTGGCTGTCAAGTGAGGCTACCGAAACACACCGATAGGTGCTTGGCGACAGATTCTTAGCATGAGGATGGTAGAGTCGCCAGGCGAGTACTAAAAAACACCCTACCACCAAGCTATGGTTTCATCACGATGTTAGAAGCTGTGCTGTGTGGTCGTGAAGTGTGTACATAAAGCGCGGATAAAATGCAGCTGCTCATCTGTAATCATAAAGCCAGGCACACTCACCATCCCTTTCATTATTTGAGGACAGATTTATTACCATGTTGACGTCACTAGACGTCTCATCCCACAGTGCGAACCTTCGATCAATAAAATAACGGATACGTAATAAAGTGCGCCCACGTCTGCGGTCACGCCCTGATAACTTTTAATATGTTTAGTGTCATACGTGTGTTCTTGTACATTTGTCATTCCTGTCTTGTTGTATTTTGTTTGTCTGAGGGTTGAAGCGCTCGTTAGTAAGTTCATATTTTAATACTATTATTATGGTATGAAAATCAATATATGTATATTTAGTAAGATACAACATGTGATCACTTTAATACGTCAAACTTAATACGCTGGCAATAGAACAGGCAAGAAACACCCGGCAGTTAATTTTTTGGGCGCAATCACAGTAACAATTTTATTCCTATGACTAATTCTTTGATTTGGTGCAAGTTCACTACAATCCTAAGCTTTCTTCGTTATCTAAAGTGTGATATTTAATAATAAGCGATTACTTCTAATGGTGTTTTTTATTATCTTTCTGCTAATGTAATTATTGGTATTAAAAAATAAATTGTCTTATTACATTGGTGTTAAATTTTTGAGTGTTTAACTAAGATTTATTGTTTTGATACAAAAAACAAGATGACTACTACTAAAAAATGACGAAGTATTTTAACAGTTATTTTAAACTCCACAAATCTTTACGATGAAGTCTCAGTCGTTGTTTGGTAAAAATATAGCGAGATTTATGAGTTTCAAAGTTTAGAACTTTGGTAGAGTTATGAGTCCGATGAAAGTACCTAGTACCTACTTCTATCTTTAAAGTTACACCTCGTTGAGTTAACGTATCTACAGGTTTTTTTTCCATTTTTTACTAACATCTTATTTGTACTGGGAATATGCCAAATAACTTGTAAATTTTCTAAGAATTTCTCTAATTTTTGTAAGATAAACATCGAAGACGTTAATATGTTTGTTTCAATTAGACTTTTGTATAGTCTTGTTACTCAAATGTAATGTAATAATTTTTAAGGCTTAAATTATTAACATGCTGACTTGAAATATATTCAAGAATGAATAATCGCACTAAACACTTTTCCTGACGGGGATATTCAAGACATTCTTTTCTCATACCGATTTTAAATTTCATTAGCTATGTATCTTTTAAAAAGGATGATTTATTCGTTACGATAACGAATTAGCACTCAGTAAATCAAACAGATTTAAAAACAAAATACTTTCGACTGTCCTTAATAAGGTTCAATTAAACGTATCTTTGGGTGACAGTGACGGCACTCGTTAGGAATGTTGCTTAAATTTTAGAGGCGTAATCTGAAGAAATTAAACTTTATAAACCAAGACTAAGTAGTTATTTGCGCTTTGATCTCGCTAATGACATTTGGTTCGGCCACATTTTCCGTGTTTTTTTCTGTTTCTCCACACTTCATCCTCATTTTGTACAGTCAGCGACAAAAGTAGGTGATAATATTCGAGTTTCCAAAAGCTTATCAGATCTATGTTTTTTTTACAACATACAATGTAGCATTTCACTACAACACAGCTTACCTGATGTTCGGTTGAATCGGTCGAAGGTTGGTGTTTAAGATGATAAAAACAATAGGAAAATTTGTTATTGTTCAGCGACTTTTGTCGTTGACTGTACCGGACCTAAAATGCTGGCTCGGCCACCTGGAAAGAATGCGGGAGATGGTCGTGCAGTGAAATGAGAGTAATGGGACGGCTGAGTGGCCGACGCCCAGTTGGATGTGCCAGATTTTGGCCCAGTTAGACTTCTCAGATATTGCTGGAAAGACGAAGTCACGAAGGACTTGCGCGACCTCCAGGTGGAAGACTGGCAGGAGGTGGCACGAAGTGGCCTTTTATTATCGGAAGCCAAGACTCACTTTGGATCATTGCGCCATCTCAGTAAGTTATTGTAATTGCTATGAGTATTTTATTCGATTAACCCTATAGTTTCTTCATTTCTAAAATTAGAAACATATTGATGATGCTTTTGGGTACTTTGTCCCAGTCTATATATAGTTGTTGCGTAGCACCACCTTCGATCATATCGACGCTTAACGTCAAGTACCAAACTTGCAATCAATAGCTACTCTGTGCAAACTAAAAGACCAAACATTCAACAAACTGACCAATACACCAGCTCATTCTAAAGTTTGATTACAGTTATGCAGGAAATGTCTCTCTATTTGGAACAAATGAATATTTTTTCAACTAAAATTCTCGATTAATTTTAATTGGAAAGATATGCAAATCGGAAATCAATATGAATTGGCAATTTTGCCTAATGTGGCTGAACGCTTAAAGATAATTTTGCTGCGGTTTGTAACTATTCATTACTGCCAACCGCAGTCAAAGATAAAGTTTTTCTTTTCGTTTTTATATGCGAGAGTTTCTTTATACGTTTTTGTGGGCTAAGTAGATATTTGTTGCATGTTTTACAAATTTGAAACCTAACTCATTTCACAGTTAGGTCATTTCACCACTAAGAAACATAATAAAATAATGTTACACATAAAAAAAACACTAAATAATAACCTGCTTACACCGACAAAGGAACACGTAAGAAACGCCCGGCAGGTAATTTTTTTGGTGCAATCACATTTTTTTTGATTACTAACTAATTGGATTAGCTTATTAGCTCGTTTATGAATTGTTATATTTGAAATTACATAGCATTAAAAGATTGATCCTCTGATATCTCAAGGTGACGAGCGCAGTGCATTGCTGCGCAACTGTTGACATTTCTAAATTATTCTAGGTGGCACTGAACTGTAACGGGAAAACGTGGCGCTGACCATCAGGCAAGCAACTTGCTCGTCTCGTCACCCTTTAACAAAATCAAATGAAGAAACTGTCCAGTTCAGTGTGCAGAAATCCTTTAAAGATTTATTTTTATTTAAATTTATCACGATTTCCGTTTTACTTAAGCCATCGACCTATTTTATAATATCCGCCATCTCAACCAACCTTAAAAAACAAACATGCAGCGTAAAATTCTGGCAATTTTTGTAACTGGTTTCATACATGTACGAGTTAGTGACCCCTGGTGAATCATCTGAAAGTTTACCTCACTAGGCAACTTTAAAGTTGTGACATACGGATAAAAAGGATCACAAACATAGGTTCACAACTTTCATTAGCTACTCACAAAAGATAAACTTAAAGAAAAGTAGAATCTCTTTTAATGCCGTGTTTGAGCTGAGTGCTTTAATGGTTCTAGCAGCCTAAAAAAATAGTAATTGACAATAGACAATATATTAATAATTGTCAATTATATAATAATATTATAATTATTTTTACAGTTAACAATTATTTATTTGTCGCAAAAAACAGCAGGTACATACACTCTATAAACATAAACTAATACACTTAATTAAACTAAAACAATTACAGGTGTTAATAAAAAACACCCACACAATCACATAAATAGCTTTGACCCATAGGATTCCCTACATCTAGGGTATCAGATACTACGCGGATCGGGGATCCACAACACCCAGACACAGAACAAATACTTTGCTTACTAAATTTGTCACTGCAGATATATTTTTTTACCCCCGACGCAAAAAGAGGGGTGTTATAAGTCTGCCTGTGTGTGTGTCTGTGTGCGTGTGTGTCTATCTGTGGCATCGTAGCTCCCGAGCGGATGAGCCGATTTTGATTTTGTTATTTTACATAATATACATGCGTTGTACCATACGTTACCAGATGTTAAGTGACGATGTGGTTGTCCTTGGTGCCACACTACGCCTGGATTAGAAAGTGGCTCTCAAGTGAGGCTGCCACAAACTTTAGTGAGTTGTGATAAGTTGGTAAGTTTGAAATACGTCTGTATGTCACGGACTTTCGGCAAAGCCTCGGATCTCATTAACATCACCCCACAGGCGACAGAGGAGGTACAGTCGGCAACAAAAGTAGCTGAACAACCCAAGCTGTGCAATGTGTTCTTTATCAACCTAGTATGGTGTTCAAAATCGATGTTATCGATTATAGAATAGGAGAAAAACTTTTGAAACCACTATTTTACATTTTTTGAATATAATATCTTTTTCTTATTTTTTTGGGAAATATGACACTTGATATATTTGTTTTAGGCAAGCAGCTTGAGGCTGATTTGCTGTGTCAACACAGCAAAGTTCAAATTTTAGCAATATCTAAAAATTCAATATGTTTTTAGCTTCATTTTAACAACAATCACACACCAAAACTGTTGTAATTAACCCCAATTTTTAGTATGTTCTTGTTTTGTCCGCCTCAAATAGTTTCATTTGATTTAAACAGTTATTTTAGATAACACCTCTTTTTAACCAAGAACTTACATATATATGTGAATATTTAATTTTTTCTACCATTTGCAGTGTCCAGTTAGTTTTCAAGTTCAATAAACTTAACCATGTAGCTTTTTGATACGGTAATTATCTCAAGAACACACAGCTATACGACAGTGAAAGTAAATAAAAATAGGTCAATTCTCGCTAGTGAGGTAAACAAGCAATCTACACAAATTAATACAATCCAAACGTCTGTATGTCTTGTCATATAATAATAAATAAGGTAATTATAATAATTTTTTTTTTTTGAAATGGCTGGACTAATTTTGACGGCACTTTCAATGGCAGATATCTGATATTATAAACCGTAATTAAGGCTAATTATGTTTTAGGAAATGAAAAAGGATTAAGATGCCGCGCAAAAAAAGATTTGAACCCATTGAAGATAGTTTAAATCCTGGGGAATTATATAGATTACTTTATTTTTATTTTATAAGTAATCGAAATCGGCTAAAGTATGCTTCGAGTTAAACGAAGATAAGGTAAACCATAGAAAACAAAAGATAAAAGATTGGTGTCTCTGCAAGACTAATTCATATTCTAAAAGATAAACTGAAGTTTAATTCGAAATTTCGATCTTAAATTCCCAAATCATTTGCATAATTCTTGAAATACTCCCTGCTGTTTCGTGAAAGGAAAAGTAAGTATGTATAGAGATTAAAAAAACAAGTTTTCTGAAATCATCACACAAGGTCAACTGTTCAAGTTCTGGGTTAAACGACCTCTCGTTCTCACGAAATATTTTTTAGATATAACAGCTACATGTTATACTTTTGAGATACGCTTTAAATAAATTTAGAAAACAAGGAAACTCGTTATCTAAATAAATGTACCTACCTATCGTAGCATATTAGATATCTTATTATATCTAAGGTACCTTTTAGGTATCTCCCTATTTTTCCTTTGCTTTTTTGTGGTGGAACAATAGCGAACTAAAATCTAATATTTGCTATTAATATTAAAAATATATTCGTCTGCAGTAGGTACAGGTATTTAAGTACATAGCATAGAACCTATAGCGTAGCGTTGAAGAAAAATTGTGAATTATGCGTGAAAATCGTATAATACTGAAAAAACTAAAAATAATATACTGTTATAAACTACCATGGTCAATAACATTAGCACTAAAAATACAAAAAAAGCTAAAAATACTTATACTAGTTATGGATTTATAGCGATGATGGCTCAGTGGTAGTGACGTCAGCTTGCGATCCGTAGGACGTGGGTTCGAATCCTACAATGAGCTTGAGCTTTCGGTGAAGGAAAACATCGTGATGAAACCATAGCTTGGTGGTAGGGTATTTTCTAGTACTCGCCTGGCTAGCTACCACCCTCTTGTTAAGAATCTGTCGCCAAGCACCTATCGGTGTGTTCCGGCAGCCTCACTTGAGAGCCAGTTCCCAGTCCAGGTGTAGCGTGGCGCCACCTTCGACCACATCGTCACTTAACATTAGGTGACTTGTGGTCAAACGCTACACTGTAAATGGTAAAAAAAAATAAAAAAAAAATTGTATGAAAAATCACTAGGACGCTGAAGAACTTTCAATGATTTCTAGCTTTAAATTAAACTGTTGTCTACGCGGGGTAGAGTTGGTTTCAAATAAATTGAGGACTCCTTATGGATTCAAAGTTGTATAAATTCTGAGACGAAGACAGGTTTGATAAGCGTAATCGCCAACTATTCGGTTAATATTCCGCCGTTGTTTCAGCTATGCAAATTGTACTGTCGATGTCAAGAATGTAATCTTGAACGCAATTATCGATCAGAAAGCAATTTGTGCTTGGATCAACATACCAGATTACAGCCGGTGTCGGGGTGTCTTTGTCGTGATGTTATTTGCCAACGTATACCTACGAACTTCACATGGAGACAGATAATGAAGTATTATATAGTAAAGGAAGTTGCATATATCTAGACTGCATTTGAGGACTTTTCAGACAAAAGTTACCTGTGTACCTTAACGCTCGAAATCAGTAATCGATCCTGATCCGTTATCCGCGGTTTTGGATCGATATTTCATGTCATAATATGTCATTTTTGTAGCAATATGTCAAGCCCTAAAATGACATATTATGACATGGCATATCGATCCAAAACTGTGGATAACGGATCGGGATCGATTATTAATTTCAGGCGTAAGTGACGACGTGGTTGATGGTCGCCACCACGCAAACCTGGATTTGGAGGCTCCCGAAACACATTGATAGATAATGTCATTAAAGGCCAGACTATTTAATGTCGCATCGTCTCGGGTTCGACAAATTCTGCAAAATTCTGGTAAGATTTCACAAACTTGTTCATTAGCTACACGGGGAAGTTTAATCACTAATTTAACGAATTTTCAAAGCGAAAGCTACGTTTGAAGCTCCTTACGTAAAATGTTTCTATTAAAACTTTAGTTTTTGATGTTACTTACGTAGTTTAGAATTTATAATAGCCTTATTAATGTGGCTGTCTTATGTGGAACGAGGTCCCTATACATTTTTTTTCCGCCTTGATGCAAAATGTAACCCATCAAGGTGGGAGTCAAAAATCAAAAGAGATCTTGTCTTATTGTTTCTTGTGTTGGTCGCGCATTGGCCGCTGGTCTTGCAAATAACTATAAGCGACGACGGTGACCGTCAACGCCTGTACAGTAACATTTTAAAGCGATGATGGCTCAGTGGAAGTGACGTCGGCTTGCGATCCGTAGGTTGTGGGTTTGAATCCCACAATGAGCTTGAGCTTTCAGCGAAGGAAAACATCGTGATGGAACCATAGCTTGGTGGTTGGGCATTTTCTAGTGCTCACCTGGCTAGCTACCACCCTCACGTTAAGAATCTGTCGCCAAGCACCTATCGGTGTGTTCCGGCACCTCCACTTGAGAGCCAGTTCCCAATCCAGGTGTAGCGTGGCGCCATCTTCGATCATATCGTCACTTAACATCAGGTGACTTGTGGTCAAATGCTACCCTGTAAATTGTAAAAAAAGACATCAGGCGGGCTTTTGGCATGTTAGCCATACTATTCCATTAAAAAGATATAGAGAAACCTGGTTAAGGGTCAGAGTTGAGTATGTGATTGTGTGGGCGTTATTATTATGAGCAATCTTGTGTTCCCACATTCCCTATAAGAGTACTGCTTCGCAGTGAATTCTTCTGGGATGAGCTCAAAATGAGGCAGCGAATTATTGCGTTTCTAGACACGTTCAACTCTAGATTACGATCGGCGTGTTAAGATTTATGAATGACGGTAGATCGCACTTCAGTTGTTTGATGCCCTTGGATGACTGTGTTACTACAGTAGGGTCACCATCTCCGTTAATAGTATATTTAGCTTTATGTTAGTCTGTCAGGACAAAGTCTTGATATGTAAACTAACTGTTGTGCGCGGTTTCACCCGCGTGGGCTACAGTTAATCGCAATAAAAAGTAGCCTATGTCCCTTCTCAGGCTCTAGACTATCGTTGAACCAAATTTCATTTAAATCGGTCCAGTAGTTTAGGCGTAAAAGACGGACAGACAGACAGACAGAGTTACTTTTACATTTATAAAATTAGTTTCTTTGATAGATGGCATCGGCATCGTGAACGAAAATATCGCGGTAAAACTTTAGCTTAGTGGTAGAGCATTTTCAAGTGCTCGCCTGGCTAACCAAGGCTCAAGTTAAGAATCGGTCATCAAACACCTATCCGTGTGTCCCGGCAGCATTTGAGTAAATCCAGTTGTAACGTGGCGCCACCGTCAACCCCTTTTTCGTTCAAAATCAGATTACTTGTGGTCAAACGTTACCCAGCAAGAAGTAAAAGGATATGAATATTAGGTAGGTACATAACAATTTCCGAAGGACAGAAAAGAGTTGACAACCCTGCTATGCTTTGTGAGCTATCTTTATTGCTGTCCAAGTAAGGAATGATGAGTTAAAATGGATTACAGGGTTTATTTTGTAAGTAGCGTGGGTGGACAGATAGTGGAGTTCTTGACCGAATGTCGTACGCGAAACTATTACGTGTTGTTGATTTTAATTCTGCAGCTATATGGGAATTAGCTATATGATTTTCCTTACCAGCTATGATGAGAAGAGTCGAAGACTGGGTTCAGTGGCATACTTTAGAAGAGATAATACTAAGATAATACTATGTAATATTATTAGTATAATCAAATAACTCCACTCCGTCCCTCTGTCTGTTAACTTTTCATGCCTTAACCGCTGAACAGTTCTGGATGATATTTGCTAAGGAGATAATTTAGATCCTGGGAAAGGATATTTCAAACTGAACTTTTGTACTAAATCATATAATTTACGTTTTCAAACATACATTCGAAAAGAATTAAAACTTTATTTTTAGAGGTTCTGAATTTTGACAGTCTTGCTGGTTTTAAATCAGTTAGACTAAAAAGTACCGTTGTATCTAGCAGACGGATATATGTTTCATCATTACGAGAACATACATAGGGCAGGCTTCAACTAACATGAAATAAAACGACACGTGCTGATCTTGCAAGTCATAAATTTAACGTAGGTGTTTGACACAACATCACCGCCCCTCCTCTTTACACTTGTTCATGTTGTGTTGAGCATCTCATGATCAGAAGTGCAACGATTGTACAGTAACAAATAGGTAGGTATAGCTGTTTTATTCACTTTGGAATAACTGGAATGGCTTTTGAAAATAACTATAACTAGCGTTTCAACGCGGTTTTACCCGCATGGACAAAAGTTTATGGAAATAAAAAGTGTCCTATTTCCTTCCCCAGAGTTTTAACTATGTCCGTACTAAATTTCATCACCATCGGTTCCATAGTTTGTAAGTTTATGCCGAACAAACAAACTTTATACGTATAGATAGAGATTATGTTATTTGCAGCTCGCTAAAGGTATTCACCAACATCGTTTGACAGCGTAAAACGTTATAAAACATAAAGATTTCGTTACATTATGCAACCTTCTCCGTCACACTGTGGAACCTCTTTATTTTGTTTCTCACAACAAATCATAATACAAATGAATGTTTTGTACGCTACAAAACAAAATAAAATAAATATCGGCGGGGGACCATTGCACACAAATTAACCTAGCCCCAAATTAAGCTTGAAACTTGTGTTATGGGCACTAGACAACGATATACATACTTATATAGAGAAATAAATACATATATAAATAGAAATATTCAAGACTCGGGAACAAATATTCGTGCTCAGCACATATGTATTTGCCCCTACCGGGGTTCAAACCCGGGGCCGCTAGATTCGAAGGCAAGGTCACTACCAAGTCGCCTACCGCGTCGTCAAATACCGAATCATTTTTGATTGCCGATCTCTTTTATCCTTTTCTAATTTCGGTTCCTCGAACCCACACCTGTCTCTCATACGCCACCGGGTAAAACATTCTCAATATTCCGGAGGTGCGACCTTGTAAATCTCGCACAATGGCTTGTAATGATCTCGGTGTCATTGTCATCGATCTTGCGCTCCGATCTTCTCGATATCTGCATTTATGTTCATACAGAGTTACGAAGTGCGAGTAGAGGAATAAAAAGGATATAAGAAAGCAAACGTTTAGAAAAGATGAAGCTGAGCGGTAGTGACGTCAGCTTGCGATACGTAGTCCGGGTGGTTTCAAATGAAACTACAACCTGGTAGTAGGACATTTTCTAGTGCGCTCGCATGGCTAACTAACTAAGTATTTGTCACCAAGCATTTTAAGCTATGTTTCGGTAGCCTCACGTGAGAGACAGTTTTTAATCCAGGCGTTGTGTGGCACTTTCTCCTATGGTATTGGTATAAAGACGTTATAGAAAATGCTGGATTCTTACTTATTTAACTTAATTGACAAATTCATTGTCTCTCCATTGAAAAGACAAATGTTGCAGCTCACTTTCTCTTGCTTCTGAGGCCTTTCTTACTGTGGAACAGGCAGACAAATTGACAAACCAGTTAGGTTAAAAGAGGCTCGATTCTTCGAACCATAAAAAGTTTTAAATATTGAGTATGCTTTTTTTTTGTATTTTTGTACGAGAATGTCCAAGCGTCGGTGCATTTTGTTCACGTAAAACCTAAACGGTTGAATGCGAAGCAAAAAAAGGACCAAAAGATTCGTCATAATCGTAATGCCGAAAGTGACTTTGCTTGTAACGCCCATTTTTTTTATTCAGATCAAAGCGGTCATTACCTTTTCCGTTCTAACCATTGTCTTTACTTCTTCGGCATTAGCATGTTAATTTTGGCTGCGTGTGAAAATTTGATTTGTTTAATGCATAGCTTTTAGAATTTAATTAAATTGTTGCTGTTAACCTTTGCAGGCTTCGTTTTATTGAGACCTTAAAGTTGGTATAAAAAACTCACCAAACTTCCATTCTAGCAGTTTCCAATCTCTATGGCCTATCTTTTATTGTTCGTATTTGCATGACATCGTATATTGATCTGTATCATTACCATTGCTTACATATTTCATATGTAAATGTATGTGTTCTGTGTTCTGTCAAATAACGTGGATTAGATTCATATCGAATTGGTTTAGAATATCTCCAAGTCTATTTATCATGTCTGCCTTTTTTTGTTGGTTTTTTGGTGTTTAGGCGACAGTGGCTTTTTATTGGCGGTAGACTATTCTTATTTCTTATTTTGCAAGCGCATATTGTCCTTTAAATTTCACGTGTTGATTAAAAGTGATTGACGAGCAATAGGCCATGGTTAAATTTCAACAAAATCTTGACTCAGGTCTAGATGTATAGCGTAGATATTATATTTATATCAAATGAAGTCAAAAAAACTAAATAAAAACTAAGTATTATTCTATAAATGTTATGTTTATTCTATATATTCACATTTAACAGTAATGGAACCGCCCAGTTCAAAGGTATGGTTACAGTTATGAGTTTTATCCGTATTTCTAAGGCTGTACATATATATATACGAAATACCTGATGTATCACGAAATCTTGAAAATTACAAACCCTACGAAACTAAAATTTGGCATATGCCAAATCTGTGTATGTGTGTGTGTGTGTGTGAGAGAGTTTGTGCATTTTGCTTGGGTAAGTGTGTGCTAAGAAAAGCTTTTGTTTTTATGGTAACTTGCCCGCGAGCGAAGTCGTGGGACCGGTCGCGTGTAATTTACAAGTAGGTATATGAATCATACAGACAATTAAATATGTCTAAATAATAATAAAAAACTACACTCTAATTAAACTCCTATGTTTAAATTTCCGCTTTGATTAATAAGTTCATGACAGATTTATTATTTATGTTCGTAATCTGCCATAACATTAATTTGCATTTTATTATTGTAACCATATCTTCGGGATATGATAAAAAAGTGTTATTGTCCGTTTTATGCTGCGGGTAATGTTTTATATGGCTTAATTTATTATTAACAATGTTCAGGTTTAGCGTAATTACCAGTAGGTATTTATATTATCTAACTACTTGGGCTCCGCGGTTGGTGAATAAAAAATAACTCGCTCTCCGGTCCATAAACTATCTTTATGCAAAAAATCAATTCAATTCGTTGCTCCGTTTCTGCGTGAAAGAAGGACAAAACAACTAGTTGACTACCAAAAAAGACGCCTTTGCATTTTTTTTTATACAAGTGGGAGGCAGTGTGAACATTTTATCATTTTATTGCCTAAAATATTCGTGCATCTTAATTAATCACCATTTTGATGAAAAAAATCTTGGTATCAAATTATTATATGTTGCTTTTATGTCACAAACTGCAATGTACAATAATATGTAAGTAAATCTTAAAACACACACACTTTTAATGCCTTCATTTATTTAAATTAGATACATTCAACTTTCTATGCTGCTTGAAATAAACAGCGCATTTGATGGTACCTCACATATACACACATCGCACACATAGGCACATAGGCACATAGGCACATATTCTGTATCTGGTATTCCCGAAAAATGATATGACGTTATCGCGCGATATAATATATACATTTTAGGTCTCCGATCCCTGTCTCATAAAGTAGAGGGGCACGCCTAAGCCAGTCCTAAATTTGGGAAAAGTTGGCATAAATATTGGTTGGGTTTATTTCATGATTGGATTATCAAGATTTTCTTTGCTGATTCGCTGACGCATATAGCAAAAAATTTAAAATGATTATGAGATAAATGTTACAAATAGGTCGTTGAACCTACATAAGTAAATGATTTTGTTATGTTACCGCAGAGAGATAGTTTTTTTACTACTTACAGTGTAGCGTTTGACCACAAGTCACCAGTGACGATGTTGTCAATGATGGCGCCACGTTACAGCTGGACTGGGAACTGACACACCGATACCGACACACCGCTAGCTTTAGCTAAATACATAATTATGGTGGTTTGACCTTACCCCTATTTTCCTGGGCTATGTATATAGAATAAAATGAAATAAATATGTTTTTTTTTTAATGTTTATTTGAAAGGTTTTCTTCGAAACATCGGAGATCTTGCGGGTCAGTGCAAAGTGTTAAATCACTACAACGCAATATAATAAAAACACCATTCTGTCATTGATAAGCAATAAAACGCTCATTTCCCAAAATATCCGCAACTAAAAACGGGTTTCAATCGATAAACGTTAATTATAGACTGAAATGAGCGGACTATATTCCAATTAATATTTCCGATGTCGCCAAATGAAGTTTTCCGTATCGAGATCCATTTATTAATACCCAA
Organism: Opisthograptis luteolata; assembly: GCA_931315375.2. Taxonomy (NCBI): domain Eukaryota; kingdom Metazoa; phylum Arthropoda; class Insecta; order Lepidoptera; family Geometridae; genus Opisthograptis; species Opisthograptis luteolata. Next base: position 6,708,797 of record OV928049.1, on the reverse strand, counting down.
ATGAATGTAATGGTCATCATTACGGTATTGCGGGGCTTAAAATCCTGGATGAAAGGGGGATTTTTGTTGCACTTATTGAAATGCAAAGCTCTGCTTTATGTTGTCTAACACTGTACCTAATTAAAATAGGAGGTAGATGGGAGATTAATATCGTCGTATTATTTGTTCTGAAATTAGGCAATCAGTCCTGGAAAGAATTTGCAGAGCAGCAAGCTTGAATTTTCTATCCATGTTTATTTATCATGACTGTTTTAAAAGCGTGCACTAAAAATAATCTAGTACATACGTTGTAAATCCTAGTTCAACTTTATCAAGGTCTTCTGTCTGAGTGAGACGTGTTTGAAAAATTAAAAAACTTTTAGATCTAATTTAGCTTATTGTTTACTAGCTGTTCCCAGCGGTTTCAACCGCATGTGCTACAGTTTATCGCGATAAAAAGTATCCTATGTTCTTCCTCAGGGTTGAAACTATCTTCGTACTAAATTTCATTTATATCGGATCTGCACTTTAGGCGTGAAAGCGAAACAGACAGACAGAGTTACTTTCGCATTTATAATATTATTAATAGGGAAGTAGGGATAGGAATCTCTAATACAATTTGTATAATCGTTATGTTTGCACACAAATAAGTGTCAAATAATATGCATTGTTCACTAAATCCTAGTTCGCATCGAGTACACAGGCCTATGTACTCAGCCCCCTTTTGTTTTGGGATGATAAATTAGCCCAGCTTACCTGTCCGGATTAGGACCCCTGTGCGACGAATTGGCGTCACAGTTGTATAACGAAGAGAAGGTGAACTTAGTTACAAAAGGACTAAAATGATACTGATAACTGATTCCGAAATAAATGACTGTGCATCCACAGTTTTATCGGTAACTACCGACGACGACTAACTAGACGGGCTGAAAAATGTATTTGAGTTTTAGAAGAATGTACATAAAGTTTCAACTTTAGGGATGGGATAGGTGACCACTAGTGGTATTTATAACTAAGCACTTCCCCACTTCGGAGGGCAAGTTAAGTCAGTGCCGGTTGTCGTCTTAGGATAGCAGTCGTTGGCCTCGGGTGGTCTGAAAATTCTGAAAATGCATCTCTAGGGCTGGCCACTATCCTATCCGCCAACCTGCATTAGGATATTCTCTCTCTCTGTGAGAAGGCCTGTATCCCCGCAGTGAGACTGTAATAAGCTCATGATATGATGACTAAGGTAAGCAGCAAAACAACCGGGATATTCATAATACTCGTACATAACGTATGTGTGGCTGGCAGCCTTATTATTCTCGGTTGTCGAGTTGTCATTAAAACCATTGACTGCTTTTCTAAAGCTTCTCTACTGCGAACTGTTTTAACTGTGTCGTCAACTCATCACCCTGCTTCGATGTCGTTTGTACCTTTTTATTTGCGTTTGATCATTTGATTAATTTGTTTTTGAACAATAGGATCTATATCGTGATGTATTTATTGCGTGGGTACCGTATTTGCTCATACCTATTGTTGTTGATATTGATAACGTTGATCAATAAACTATAATCTTACTAGCTGTTCGCCATGGTTTTTACCTGCGTGGTTTCATTGTATTGTGATAAAGTATCCTATGTCCTTCCCTAGGGTTCAAAGTATCTCCACACCTACATCTAATTTCATCAAAATCGGTTTAATAGTTTTTAGTTTGTCCGGAACAAACAAACAGTCAAATGTCAGTTTTCACTTTATATATTAATATAGATATAGATTTAAAAGCAGCAGGAGGGTCTATACCTTAAAAACTGTCTGCAATGGGTGACATTAGATTTATGAAATAAGTACCTACCTACATTATATGACGATCTTCTATGTTACGTTAGCTTTGATTTGATCTTTGTGAGAGATAAAGGGGAAACAAACTTAAAATCTGTTATATCAAGGTGCACTTTGCAGTGCCAATGCGGCACAATATTTTGCAGACAAGTCAGTGTCGTTTATAACCTTAACGATAATTTCGCCTTATTTTTAGGTAAACATTTTGAAAATGTTTTGTCTACTACTCAGGGCGCCTACCACTTGTCTGGAAGTCACAACAATTACGTCTCATTCTCGAGCACGTCTCGCCCACTTTTTGCGCTACTTCTCGCCTTATATGAGTTATGACGTTGACGTCAGCTATCTTGGCGATAAATCACAGGCAAGTTCAGGCGACTGAGGCTTGGAGGCTGAGAGCTTCCCAAGATTTTAGACTTCTGTACCTGTATTAAGTTTCTATAACTAACTTTTGTGCCTTTGAAGTCCTAAGATTTCATCATTCTACTAGAGTGTAATTCTATTAGGAGGTAAGCTTATTTTTTTAAATAAAATTTGGATTTGACGTTCTAAACTTTACAAAACTTAGTTAATAGATAGTGTATTAGTTCCTAATTAAAACAATAAAATCCATTTAAATGAATATACGTATATTATGAAAACCACGTCAGATATTTTAGCCGACAAAACGCACAATTACTATCAAGTCAGAGATATGGAAGACTATCATGTGTAGAAATGGAAAAAAAATATTTCAAAAGTCTTTCTATGTAGATAGATAAATAACACTTTATTAGACAACAAAAAAAAAAAAACAACAGAAAAGAAAAATTTCAATGTCTGCTGGTACTGCTTACGTTTCTAAACCATTAATCCAATTGCGATGAAACTTAGGTTGATAGTTATTCGTACGTCGGCAAAAAAATCTGATAAGAAATCACGTCAAGAAAAAGGTATTACCGCGCATTCAAGGCACAGTTTATATGTCATAAAATCTGGATGACGACTGGCTCCCAGACTATGTTACAATCTCGACCAATCCCGAGGAAAGGAACATTATGGATAACGACCTTCTTGCAGGAAAACTTGCGTTACGAAAAGCTGCCATATGGCAGCATGTGGAAAAGTGTCGCCTTGAATACGTTTGTACGAGTGATAGAGATGCAATAGAATAGTGATATGGCCGTACACACAGTGATATCTTTTCCGTTACTAATATAAAACTGTGCAGGAATCTAGTGCTCGCTTGGTCATATACCGCCTTCCCACCTATTGGTACGTTCACAATCCAGGCAAAGCGTGGCGCCACTTTTAACCACATCAAAAATATTGAACTCTTTAAAATCCCTACTAATATTACAAATGCGAAAGTAGCTCTGTCTGTCTGTCTGTCTAGCCTTCACACCTAAACTAAGGAACCGATTTAAATAAAATTGGGTACGGAAATAGTTTGAACCCTCAGGAAAGACATATAATACTTTTCATCGCGATAAACTGTAGCCCACGCGGATGAAACCGCGGGGAACAGCTAGTTTCCATATATATATTTTTGTGGTATTAACTACGAAACGAATGCAAACCACAGCATCCCGTACACAACCCTATTTCCCCAAATGCTGTCCATCAAATAAACTAGCAACCTGCACCGAACTAATACATTTTCTGGCCATACGCTATCGATACAACCTGTGCCTACAAGGGTACAAGACGGATGGCAAATTAAAGACCTTCGTGTGAGGTGATTGAGTATGAAAAACTGCTGAAGCAAGATTAGACAGCTATCGGATCGTATCCATCAAGGCGGCACGTTCGATTGGTAATCGAGGAATGGACTCTTGAATGTTGGAGGTGAGAAATTACAAAACGTTTTCTAATAACTTTCGACTTTAGATATTTTGCTGTGTATCTAAGTGCTGACTGATAAATGATGTTGACGCTTGATAATATAAGAATAAGTTTGATATTTGAATGAAAAAGAACACAAAGCAGCCCGCGCCTTTTAATACAACAACGTCGTCTGAAAGGGTATATTATATATATAATTCCATTTCCAGTAATTAATTAGAGTTGCGTTACAGATATCCTATAAAGCGACGGTAACTGCTCCCCATAGAGTCATCTTCTTGTTAGCTACCTAAAGAAAAAACACTCCCAAGGCTTAAATGAATATGCTGAAATACCAGCGACTCTCTAATTAACCAAAGTTAACATGCAAAATCCTGCTTACACTCCGGCAAAATCCGCTCACTGAAAAGCTGCGTACATAAAAATATTTTCCAGAGAACCATTCGGCAAAGTGAAAAGGGCAAATTAAATCATATACCGGGCGTCTCAATTATTCGAAATGCGTGGTGCACGCCACTGGCAGTTACAAAAAGAATCGTGCCGCTGCGCGCTGGTCCTTTCAAAGGCCCATCGGGGGTGCTCTTAAAGCTGTCACCCTCAGAAGCGTACTTCACTAAGAACGTAAACATCCACCAAAACTCCCAAATGGTATACATTGACAGCTAAATACACGCGTATTCCCAAGGCAAACAATCTACGCAGCAATGTAAGCGACGCGACGCGATTTCCCTGGATAGGAACGGGGCGCCGCGGCGGCTAGAGAGACGCGCAAGCGCGAAGAATTCCCACCCCATTGGTCTACGATGACGTCATCGGGGTGAGCTCTGTCTGACTGACAGTAACAGTCACCCCTGAGCGGTTGCAGGGATACCTCGCATTCCCCTGAAGTGTTCAGTATCATACAAAAACAAACCTTTCAAAAACTGATTTACAGAGACAGTGGAAACTGTGTTTAGTGAATGAGCAGTGGTGTAGTTCCCGATCGACGGTTGCAGCTACCCAGCTATCTGCAGTAAGGTATGTCTCAAATGGCTTGTTTACAATTTCAGCGTGTGCCAGTGATCTCAATGATGCTAGCTCATGCATGACTTAAACATTTGAAGTAGATTTTCGTATGTCTTTTGGAAGGTTGATCTTTTCAATATTTCCCGTTATGACGTGACGTGGGAATTCGAAACACCGAGTTTTAATCTCAAAATGTTAATTTTTTTGTTGGAATTACAAAGGCGTTGAAAAAAAAAAACGGATTGTAATCCCTATTTCACTACGGTTATGTATTGTGTATTATTTCGTTATATGTTGTCCTACGTTTTAGATTTTAAAATGTTAAGTGCACAGTCAATAGTCGATCGTTTGATCGTAAAATATTAAGAAAATTAAAAAGGTATTAAAAGTAGGTTCAAACTTATCCGATAGAATCGTAAATCGTGTCAAATCAACAGTTATGAGCGGTGTGGTGACCCTCATAAAAAACTTTTAACGGAACGATAATGTCACAGTATCAACAGTTCAATCTCTTCGACTTTCGTAAATCTATTAGACAGCAATTCGTTTGCGCCGACACCAAAGTCGTTTACAATTTGTATCAACATTGGTTTCACGTTTTAGATACAGAGTGCTGTAACCCGATACTTTACATAAATTAATGCTACCCGCCGAATACGTCGCTGGCGTAACCAACCATTTCTAGCTTTCATCTCCTATTTGAATATTTACGTGGAACAAAACGCGCGGTGGAACTGAGGAGGGAAATTGGTTTTTGGAAAGGTTTTGTTAAAAGCATTTGGTAAGCTAGGGTGTTGGGTAGAGTTAATTCGCAGTCTATAATACGCTTCTCGACGGTATTACTTTAATTCAGATGAAGATGAGGTGTTCAGTTTCCATTTGAATTAATAGTGCTTTTGATGTTGTAAGTGGAGCGACGCCCACTATTGCCTATTGGCTGATTTAATCTAACATCAGAACTGGGATGTTCTAAGAAATGTTGATGAAAAATAAATCTTCTTCGGAGCAGACATAATTCGCGGAAACAAACACGTTGTTTTCCTTTCAAGTTCTATTCTATATTTACCTGTTCACATACCATAACGAATAATGGGTCTTATCTTCTTACGGCATGTGTGTTGTGACACGACAATAAAAGAGCAGGGTATCATCAAAGTAACCTTGTACTTTGTCCTGCGTTTTCCTTTAAGTGGAACCTCCAACGAATATTTCCACTCCAAAATGTTACCAGCATACAGTTGAAAATTCTAAAATTCCAACTATGTGACTCGTAACTATTCTAAATTGTTTAAATTAATAAGACGTTCCTACAAAATTTTACAGGCTGGCTTCGTTTAAAGTTGCCAAATACCATTAGGTAGGTACCTCGGCGCTCTTATTCATTTAACTAAATTAAATTTACAGCGTACTCACGAAGGCTCTTCCGAAGGTTCCAACCCTGACCTGCTATATGGTGTAGAAGTTTCATCTCGCAAAGTGTCGAATATAACTTGGCACTGAAAACGAAAAACTAGGAAGGCTTTGAGAGATATGTGGATGTAAAAGATTTATATTCGGGAATATCTACGATGTGAGCAATTGAATGCCACTATCAAATATTATTGAGAGTCCAGTTCTCAGTCTAGGCGTAGCGTGGTGTGGCAATTTTTGTCAGGTGATTTGTGGTCAAAAGCTATAATCTAGCAAATATATTCCTTAGCTAGAAAACAAAGTCTAATTATTAAGACCGTCAAGTCTCCATGTCACCTCGTCTAAGCGTAAACTTTTCCTAACACGTTTTATAACATCCAAGTTTACAAGTAGAGTATCTCTTCAGGACGTGAGAAAGTATAAACTTGTATTATCTCGGCACGTTTTCGGGGTACTTTACGACGTCAGGTCTGTGCGATATCTACTCTAGAATCTCGTTTCATGCCTCTACATTAACGTTTTACGGTTTGGTTAGCTATTTATGAGAAGCTTTTGTCCAATAATGCAAATAGGGTCGTAAAAATGATTTTACAAACAATATCTGTACACACAAAAACCAAAATGAAAGTTACTAAAAGAAACCTTATTTTTTTAACTCTTTGCGGTGACTTTTGGAAGCGTTTGACCGCAAATCACCTGATTTTCAATGGCACGAAATTGACCTCAAGGAATTCTAAGTAAAAACAGAGTAAAAGAGAATTGTAATCAAAAAAATCAAGTTCTAATTAAAATGCTTCTAAAACCCGTGTTAGAACTAAAACACAATTTCACAAAATAAAACGGGTTCTTTTCCTCCGATAAAGCAAATTACAAGGATGCCGGTCGCATGTGCGCCGAATGGCAATAATTGGAAGTAATCACCGGAACTAAGCCACCCGAGCCAATCTATCGGTATTCGGTAGGAGAGATATAAACTGGCGTATCAGTTCTCTGGTCACTTTTATGCCAATTGTTTTACACTGTTACCGATCTCTGGGTGTAATAACCGGTTTCTTTGATTGTCTGATGTGGTACTTGTATTTAATTGCTTAGCAGTCTCTTATTGTGGTAGCCGTTTTAGGCATTTGCTGTTTCTGGATATAAGTACCCGTTTAATATCGTTTGCTGTTTCTAGATGTATCAATACATAGTTTACTGTCTCTGGATGTATCAGTGTACCCGTTTTTATATCGTTTGCAGCCTCTGGATATGGTATCCGTTTTATATCATTTACTGTCTTTCAGTGTACCCGTTTTGTATCGTTGGCTGTCTCTAGAGGTATCAGTACCCGTTTTAGATCTCTTCATGGACTACTAATTTTGTATCGTTTGCAGCCTTATGATGTATCAGCATCCGTTTTCTATCGTTTTCAGGCTCTAGATGGAGTAACTGTTTCATATCATTTGCCGTCTCTGGATGTTCTCTCTATGTATTGGTCACTGTTTCTAAATGTATCAGGAATCAGGATCCATTTTGTATCTATACCTGTTTCTGGATGTATCATAATCCGTTTTGTATCATTTCCGTAGTAACAGGTGTGGTATGCTGTTATCTTCGTTGTATGTAGTTGTATCAGTACTCACCAACACGTACTATAGCTTCATCGTGCAAGTTTCCATAACTTCTCTTGATACCTGATAATACCTATGAATCATTGGCATAAAACTCGTCAAAGTTTGAAAACTTCCGGTAATCCAATTAAATCTCATAATTAATTGCTGCAACATCAGCAATTTTCAAAAGCATTCTTTCTCGAAAAGTATTTAATCAGAATCTGAAGTCCGATCGAGCGAAAGCATTAAGCCCGTAGATTAGCAGAGCTTCGTTTGTCGGACTTCTCTCGTTGAGTTTTATTCTACCGAGCCTCGTTCAAACGCCCAACTCGCATCCCAATCGGGTAATTCGATTGGCACTAGAGCAGCTGCCAACGACGTGAAAACTCTATTACAAGCAGTAGGATTTCACTGACCATCAAAGTATGTTGATTGGCCTGTTTAAGCTTAGTTTAGTAGTGAGATAGGGCTTTTAGGATACATTAAAGTTGAGAGTAGAAGATAAGTATTGCAGTTTAGCTCTGTGACGTGTGTATCTAAAGTTTTGAATGAAAATATATCTTCAAAGGCTGAGCGTCGACATAAAAATTACGTTCTTATATTCTTTTCGGTGAACTTTTTTATTTTATTTTTTTTCCCGTCAGTCTCTGACAGTCTGTCTATCTTTTCTAAATCGTATTCTGTATATCCGCATTTTCTATGTCACCAAACGATTAATAGAACTAATAATGTCTGTCTATCGCAAAACAGATTACATTCATCAAATTAATTGCCAAACTTGTAGGTTAACTGCCCAAGCCCGTTGTCTCCAGCCACAGAATACATAATTGTACATTCCACTATTAGAATAGTTTTCACATAAATAAAACCATTTAAACATCACATCGGATTACGATTTATCTTTCTTGGAAATATTTTTATACATGTCAATACAACATTAACCATTCAATGGAGATATAAAAGTAGTTTGATACTCAATGTTTATTTAATAGGTGTTAATGACCACGTTTTGGTTTTTAAGACGTGGTTGAAGGTGTCGCAACGCTACACATGTATTGGGAACTGGCTCTCATGGCTGCCGGAACACACCGATAGGTGCTTGGCGAGTACTAGAAAATGTCCTACCACCAGCTTATGGTTTTCTACGATGTTTTCTTTCACAGAAATCTCAAACTCATTGTAGGATTCGAGCCCACCGAGTCGCAAGGCAACAACACTACCTCTAAGCTGTCATCGCTCTAAAATCCTAATAAGACAAAAAAATAAACCTTATTTGTATCGTATTAAGATAATTGCATCCTCTTAGAACTCTACTGAATATAGAATCCAATACTACCAACTAATTAATTAGATCACTTCGAAGGAAATCCTCGATAATGTACCCCTTATACAAGACAAGAAAAACCACTTCCTCTACTTGTGTTAGAAGATAATTGTAGCCATTAATACAGTAAAGGAAGTAATGATTCGTTATGGAGTGAATCATAATTATTTGTTTCCGAAATAGATTGACCTTCGGGTCAATTAAAATAAATCTGTATGCTGTCGCCTCTTTAAGATGTATTATTATCTACATATAAGGCTGATTTGAGAGGACCTTAAAAGGTGAGTATTCAAATACAAGTTCATAAATAACTAGATAAAGAAAAAAGCTTGAGAATTGATATAATGTACTTTTGTGTTAATTGCCAAAAGCTTTGAGGAAATCGCTGTTGCATTGGATAAAGTTACACATTCTTGGAAGTCGCTTTTGTGAAATAATATAATTAATTCTGTTCCGTTCTAGGGTATTGCGGATTCCAACAGAAATTTATTATTTGTTATATGCAGATATTTGAAAAGCCAACTGTGTGGTTAGTGACCTGAAACATACTAATACGTGATTGCACTAATTAGATATACCTACGTTGTTTGTCATCATACTCCACGCGGTACTGAGCTGGTAATAATGTTTTAAATATGTAATAATGTGTCAATGTGATCGCGCCAAAAAAAAATACCTGGCGGGCGTTTCTTGCCTGTTCTTTTGCCGGCGTAAGGAGGTTGGAACAGGCGTAGCTAGTTTTAAGTTGACGTTTTAAAGTGATCACAATGTAACATATTTTTGATTTTGATTTTTTACCTCTATTACATTTTAGGCTCTACATAATCACTTACACCCACCCGTTGAATTGTTTCTCTTTAAAAAACCTAAACTTAAAAGTTCAACTTTCCAACTAAGCGCTAACGAAATGGGGTGAAAGTTAATCATTTAACTTAATGAAAAAGAGAGATATATATCAATCTTTTGTCTCAAGGCGTGACGGAGAAGGGGAAATTAAGAGCTGAAAAATGAAAGACCATTATGGAAATTATTATTTGTTTCTTAATAAAACGGTGTATTTAGGAACGAACTTGGGCAAAGATATATCGCCACTTTGTTTAAATTGAACTATTCATTAAAAAAGAGAAATAAACTTTTTTTGTGGTAGCCAACCAGGCAAGTACTAAAAATGCCTTACCACCAAGTTATGGTTTCATCATGATGTTTGTCTTCACCGAAAGCCCAGGCAGGCAAACTGACTACCACCGAGCTATCCTCACTTTGAAACTATATTACCTACATAAGTATTGTGATTGCAGAACCATAACCGTAAAAATCCATGCGTTTTAAAAAAGCCCTTTGTAGTCAATCAAAATTACCTATTGCAAAAATATTCACAAACATCCTAGCTATCCCAATCAGTTTACCCGATATATCGCCCCTGAAATTATGACTAAGTAAGCATCTGCAATTTATGTGAAGAGTGGAGTGAGCGTTTACATTTAGGTACGCTCCAAGCGAAGCGCGATTGAAAAATTGTTGCCAGCGAGCGTTCGGGCTTACGTAATTTCAATCCTTGATGCCCGGAGGGCGGGCGGCGACATGAGATGGGACTTAGGCAGTTCCACTATATAGAGGAATACATTTTGCACACTGCTGTTCCACGCGGGTGAAACCGCAGGGAACAACTAGTTTTTTATCTCATCTTAGACCGCATCGTAACTTAACATCAAGTGACTTGTGGTCAAAAGCTAACTTGTAAGTAGTAAAAAATATACATATTTTAGCATTGATGGAATCCTGAAAGTTCTTTGACTTTTATTCTCATGAAAAATTATATATACTGTGATTGTAGCTCAATCAGTTTCAATATAACATAAGACTAAAACATTATTAGACACCAGTAAGGCTGGCCATACACGAACCGCTTGAAGCAGTCAACAATTGACTGCTTCAAGCTGCGACTGCATAGTGAACTACTGACTTCTACGTACGTACATACACGAACCGCTCGAAAAGTTGCAGTACTTCACTCTATGCAGTTGATCCTGACTGCTTATAGCGGTCCCTGTATGGCCAGCCTTAATCTTAGTATAGATTCACGTAGGCGACAAACATTTCACAACATTTCTACATTTTTAACATTCAAAGAAATCTAACCCTTCTAGGTTAGGCGTTTCTGCCCAACATACTATTGAGTTTGTTACTAGATACAGGGAACAGAATCGGATTAACTCAACACCGAGGCATGATGTTTGATATAGAAGCCTAGTCACAGAATAAACACTAGTTGCTACGCCCAATCGTGATGTTTTGTTTTGCATGGTGCCCACTGGCTTTGGCGCTCGCTTCCCCTTTATGAGGGGGCTTTGGACGATGAAAAATTTAAACAAACTGCACAGGTTTGTATTTGAATAATAGTATTGGAGAGTGATTCAGACTGGACGTTTAAAGTTGGTTGAATATTAATTGAATACTAGGGTATTTTCATTTTGTTCTATTAATCTATCCATCGCCACTGGTACCGCGTCTTTCCGTTATCCCGCAGGAACTTTTTATAAAAAGTAAAGCCTAAAAAAGCGTATGCGTTAATCCAGGGTATAAGCCATCACCATTCGTAATTTTACTCAAATCCGTTTTCTAGGTTTTGCATGAAAGAGTAACAATCATCCATACATCGATACTCACTTAGGTCTTAGCAGTACTCTACAAGGAAGTGTAATAAAACTCCGTTTGTCAGCACACTGTATAATTATTCCACCGAATCACACAAACACAGATTACAGATTAGAACACTTTTATATTTCACCAGGCTATACACTTATATATTAGACTTCGTGTCCACTCGGTCACGACTCCAACCAATCTGCCGTTTTCCTACCCATCTACAACCCGCCATGTCTTTTCCCCCTCCAAAACCCAATCATCTGTCAATCTAGTGACAGTTTCGCCGTCCACCAATCAAAACTAGTACTTGAGTCAAATATACTACTTAAATATTAAAAATCCTAACACTCGTCCGTCCTGACCCCGTGCATGTCCTCATGCACGTTAACATTTTTACCTAACACATGGCCAGTTGTAGATTCTAATATAATAGTTAATATAATATCATTAGATTGAGATATACATAATTATACACTGTTAATAATAATATTGTAATTATTCTTTAGAAATCAGTTTTTTTTAAGTCGGTTTTCTATACATCAATATACATATTTTCTGTGCTTCTCAAATCATTTAACTTGAATTCATTGGATTTTATTTATACATTTTAATCTACCTTTTGTTGCATACACTTTCTTTTTTTTTCTTTTTTTTTTAACATTCATTTTTATTAACAGAATACTCTTGTGAACTATACATTTATTAGGACTTATCCGTAAACCAATCATTTCTTACGGTTATCTTTGCATCATATTGTTTTGTGAACCAATCACTTCTCACATAACACGTTTTCTTGCCCGTAAACCAATCACTTCTTACGGGTAAGAAAATAATGATGCACACACTTCATCGTAAACCAATCACTTCTTACGGTACATAATTCATCGTAAACCAATCACTTCTTACGGGTACATAATTCATCGTAAACCAATCACTTCTTACGGAAGAAATCATTTAATTATATATTGCAAACCAATCACTTCTTGCAATATATTAAACCTAAAATTGTTACAATCATTCAACTCATATGTTTTATTTTTCAATCAATCTTCTGTTTAGGTACTCAGTTATTGGGCAAAGGTACATGTTGTCATTAGTATTAGGGAATGAATAATAAGCACAGTTTTTACATGATTTTTACATTAATAACCTAAATTATACAAAATTAACATAGCAGATGTAGCGAAAGTGATTATCAGTTTAAATTTTTAGTTGTGTTTTATAAAACTACTTATAATCAAATGATTAAGTTAATCACTGTCGCTACTTGGAGTATTCGGATCATCATTATTGGACTCGTGAACTTCTAGGGCGGCTATGTGAACCCAAGGTAACATCCTATCGGCAGCAACGGTAGTTTTGCGTTTATTTTTAGTTCCGGTCAAGCCTGGCACGGCGGTAACCCTATATCTATCGTTACCTAAGATTTCAGTGACTCTATATGGGCCTACGAACGGTGGAAGAAGCTTTTTGCTCTTTCCATCGTTTTTGAAACAGGTCTTTGTTATTTTTACTAACTCTCCTTCACCATAAATGCGAGCAGGACGCCTATTCTTATCGTAATGTTCTTTCTGTTTTTCCTGCGCTACATCAATCTTGTCTTTAACTTCTTCCCGAATACTAGTCAAGTCACAATCCTCACGTGTCTCCTGCCTAATTTCATTAAGTTTAGGATTCATTTCAGCATTCATACACGAGCCAAACATTACTTCGGCAGGGGTTCTGCCGGTGGTTTTTTGACAAGTGTTATTTAAACCCCACTGGACCTTTCCTACGGTTTCATCCCAATCTCGTTCATCGCAATTTAGATTTTGAGTCGTGAGAGAAGCAAGTATGGTGCGGTTATACCGCTCAACTTGACCATTTGATCGTGGACTAGCCACAGCGTTTAATATATGCTTGATACCTTTGTCTAAGCAAAATCTTTTAAAAGCATGTGAAGTGTAGCTAGTCCCTCGATCGCTAACAATCCTATCTGGGTTCCGAAAAGTGTAAAAGATGTCTTGCAATACCTTTATCGTGTTTTGAGTTTTAGTATTTCGAACAGGTTTGACAAAAATGAATTTTGTGAAACCGTCGACTACAACCAGAAGATGAGTGTTCCCTCTTTTGGATCTCACAAAGGGTCCAAGATGGTCAACATGAAGGGTATGGAATGGCACTTCTACTTTGTCAATGGTGTGCAATTGACCTTCTTTCGCGGTTCCTACCTTTTTCGCGTATGCGCACTCAATGCATGCGTTCACATATTTTTTTATGAATCGGGACATTTTGGAGAACCAGTAAGATTGTTTTATGCGTTCTGTGGTCTTTTCTACTCCAAAATGACCTATGTCGTCATGATTCATGCGACATAGTTGCCATCTTGCACCCTTTGGGACAACCCAGCGAATCTTTGATTTGTCCCCATTGACGTAACGATATAATTTATTATCCTTCATGACATAATTATCCTTGATATATTGAAGCCCATCAGCATCAATATCCGAGGTAAGTATGTCACGAATACGACATAATTCCGAGTCCCCGAGTTGCAGAGTGTGCAACCAGTCTTCATTAGTAATGTTCATTACTGATGGGTACTGGTCTGACAAGCCCGGAGACTCGCTGTCTGGGATCGGATTACGTGACAGAGCATCCACGTGCGCCATTTTCACACCTGGACGATATTCCACAGTGCATGGAAATTCTTGCATAAGCAACCACCACCTTGCTATTCGTGGAATAAGATCGCGTTTTGAAAATGTCGATCGCAACGCGCCACAATCTGTCACCACTTTGAAGCTCTGTCCGAGCAAATACACACGAAACTTCTTCAAGGAACAAATAACAGCCAGCGTCTCCAGTTCGTAAGAATGAAAGTTTCTTTCTTCTGGGGACGTCTGCCTACTAAAGAAAGCTACCGCGCGAAAAGACTCACTACTCTTATGACGCTGCAGTAAAATCCCTCCAACGCCTATTTTACTAGCATCGGTATGTAATTCTGTCTCTGCCGAAGGGTCATAAATGGCAAGAACGGGCCGATCTACGAGTTTATCTTTCAACATCACAAAAGCCTGCTCCTGCTCTTCATCCCAAGTCCAAGTCGCATCTTTTCGAAGTAAAATGTTTAGTGGATGAGCTAGAATAGCAAAGCTCCTAATAAACTTGCGAAAGTAGCCTACCAATCCAAGGAACTGACGCACGGAATGTTGGTTTGTTGGCCGTGGAAAATCTAGCACACATTGGATTTTCTTGGAACCTGGTCGCACGCCGTCTGCGCTAATTTCGTAGCCAAGATAATCGATGCTGTCTAGCAAAAATTCGCATTTAGAAAGATTGAGGGTCAAATTAGCATTCTCTAGCAGCTGAAGGATATGCTCAAGCCTACACAGACATTCTTCAACACTTCGACCATAAATGAGGACATCATCTATGTAAGCTGTTGCTTCAGAATAACGAGACGAACCTAGAACCTTATTCATCATGCGTTGGAAAACTGCGGGGGCGTTTGCTAGACCGAACGGCATACGATTAAATTCATATTGGCCGTCCGGTGTAACAAACGACGTGAGCGCTCGCGACTGCTCCGTAATAGGAACTTGATAGTAACCTGATGCGAGGTCTAATGTGATGAAGTATGCCTGTCCTGATAACCGTGCTATTTCGTCTTCGATATTTGGCATCGGATAGCGTTCTTTTATGGTGACACTATTAAGCATCCGGTAGTCAATACATAACCTCATCTTACCATCTTTTTTACGCACCAATATTATGGGACTGGCATACTCCGACACAGACTCCCTAACGATTCCTGCTTCCAGCAACTCATCGACCATCTCACGAACCTGTTCACGCTCTTTGTGAGACAAACGATAGGGACGGTACACAATGGGACGTTTGTTATTAACTTCGATTGTCATCTCCGCCACATCAGTACACCCTAATTCCTTCAAAGTAGACGCGAAACAGTGAATATATTTCCGCAGCAAGTCAAGTAACCTACTCTTAGCAGACGCTTCTACAGATTCACCAACCTTCACTGCACTCTCGTCGATCTCGCTGTGTTCAGCAGATAACTGCACCCGCGGGGAAACAATTCGATTAACTATTTGGACTCTAGTAGCACGACCAATGACAACTTCTGCCGGAACCAAACACGAGCTCGAGAGAGGAGACACAACAATGTTAACTTTTCCATCCTTAACTTGATATACGCCTCCATAAATAGAAATTTGCTGAGATGGCTTACCGATGATCCTACTATCTAACAATATGCTACCATCCTGTTGGGGGTCAACCACAGCTTTAATTGAAGCCGGACCAAAGATGTGACTAAAATCGGTTGTCATTACTTTGGATAGTCGATTGTCGTTGACCTCGGTTTGAGAAAAGGGCATTTCATTGCTTATGTCGAAGAACTGCAGTTTATCTGCGTTTTTGTAAACAACAATGTGAGGCTGCTCAGTGAATGATTGACCTATGAGCAGAGGAACATCAAGAAATTTGTCGTCTACCACCTGACAAGATACTCTGGCATTAACGCCATCGATAGCTAAATTCACCGAAACTTGACCGATTGTATGTACGGTGTCATTGCCAAACCCTTTCAGAACTGTTGGAACATTGTCAGAGATCAGACCTAACGAAGAAACCATTGATTTTGTTAACAACGAAACTTCGCTACCAAAATCTACGAAAGCCTTCAAGCAGACATCATTTACATGAACATTTTTGAAAAATTTGGAATTTGGATCAGAATGAGATATGCACATTGTTTTTTTAGCTGCATTATCTTTATTCTGGCCGTCAGCTCTAGCCCTACACTGTTCTGCTTTATGACCCACACGATAGCATTGCGAGCAACGTATTAACGGCTTAGTACATCTCAAAAACGGGTGTCCAACTTCTTTGCAATTGAAACAAAACACACTATCGCCCTGAGAACTGTTAAACCTACTGCTGGATTTATTATTTGAAGCAATATTGTTGTTGAAGTTAGGCCCCGGTTTATTCTTAAAATTCGAACGATCAAGATACTGTACAGTTTCTTTGTTGCTAATGAGAAATTGCAACAATTGGTCTGGATGTGAACATCTCAAAGCTAAAGCACTTGATTTAAGTGTTTTATCGCTTAGTCCGTGGATTATACAGTCAACCGCTCGCTTGCCGTCAATGTCACATTGGTTCAATAAAGCCAACTTATCATAATAATACACTTCAATAGGTTCATTATATCTACTCCTACGTTTGAGCATTTCCTCCAGGGCTTGGCCATAGTTTTGTTCGTATGGGAAGGCCTTAAGTAATTTCTCTTGCCACTCTGACCATGTAAACAGTATGGATTTTAGGCTCTCATACCAACCTTTGGCCAAACCCTGCAGTTTTTGCATCGCGAAATGAATTGTTGTTTTATCATCCCAGCCGTAAACTGTGGCGCACTCATTCACCTTTTTAAGCCAGATGTCAACTCTTTGATTCTTTGATGAAGGATCAAAATCTGGTAATATATTTTTGTGATTCGCAATACTTGTGTGAATGGGTGCTCCAGAAGTTGGCGGCTGAGTCTTAGTTACTTTAAGCGCATTTATAATGTTTACAATGTCCTTAGTAGAAAACGAAGGGCTATCTGACCTTATTGCACCTTGCGTTGCTGCGGCGTTGGGAAGTTCCTGCTGTCGCCGCTCTGCTGTACCGCTTGCCCGACTCGCCTCGCGCCGCTGGGACGCACGACGAGAGGTGGACCGGTAGTAATCTCGTTCAACGCGTTCATTGGAGCGTAGCCTACTTCGTTTTTGATGCACCTCCTCTTCAAGCTCCTGAAGAAGTTTTCTTTGCCGCTGGAGGTCGCGCTCGCGCTCGCACTCGCGCTCGCGCTCGCGCAACCGACCACGGTCACGCGTGCTGCTTCGAAGTCGACTTCGGCTTCGGTAGCGGCGCACGCTGACACCACCGCGACTACGGCTGCGACTGCGCCTTGAAGACCCTCGCTCGGGAGTCTCCAAGCGTCGTGGGACTTCACCATTATCACCCATGTCTGTAACTCAGAAACAAACGTACATGTAAATATTCTTTAATTTTTTTTTTGTGTAGGTGTTAATATTTTTTTTTTTATTATTTATAGTTAACGTTTAAAGTAGTATAACATTGATTCTACTAGCAATAAGTATGCCTCCATTACTAATTCAAAGCCACTATTTCAAATCTTAACGAAAATTATTATTTTCTAGAAAAGCTGTAAAGTGGGTATACAAAATAATAATATATTGCGGTGTCGCATCCTGTGTTTATTTTCAACCTTACTTCTTATCATCATCATCTTATTTATATCTAGGCGAATGAACTGAATATTAAGATTGTAAAACAACAGTAAAAATGGCAGATAAAATTCAATAATTTTAAATGTTTTGATTTATTGAACATCAACGGTTATTAGCTATTTACTAGAAATCAACAATAAGTAAGTAACATCCAACTAACAGGACTATAAAGAATTTTAACCTCAATCCTTTTATACAAAATCGGTTCGGTCGTTTAAGGTTACAGTTTCACAATCGTATAAAATGCATTCATCCTAATCGTAATCTATTACGCTCCCACTGCTGGGGCAGGTCTTCCAAGACACAAAAGCGCTCAGTTGTAAATACTATAGGCGGTCACACATCCAGCTAATGACCGCAGAAACGTTTCTTAGCCTAGTTGATCGGTTAAGAACGACTAGGCAGGCTGTGTTACGAGCACTTCCGATTCCCATGCATTAAATTTGCCTTAACGCAGCTTGGAAACTGATTTCTAACCTTAATAACATGCGAAATATTTCTACAAAAACAAGTAGGTACTTACCACTTCTGATATGTAATAAAACTCCGTTTGTCAGCACACTGTATAATTATTCCACCGAATCACACAAACACAGATTACAGATTAGAACACTTTTATATTTCACCAGGCTATACACTTATATATTAGACTTCGTGTCCACTCGGTCACGACTCCAACCAATCTGCCGTTTTCCTACCCATCTACAACCCGCCATGTCTTTTCCCCCTCCAAAACCCAATCATCTGTCAATCTAGTGACAGTTTCGCCGTCCACCAATCAAAACTAGTACTTGAGTCAAATATACTACTTAAATATTAAAAATCCTAACAGAAGCTTAAAAAACCTAAATTTTCTCCTATTCCGTTTCAACATCTCATTAGACGTCTTGCGTCGTTTAAATGCAAAGAAAAGTCCTCAAGCATTCTAAACGTACAGGCAGAACACATGATGCTTCGCTTGTCTCGGGGGAACAGAATGCACACATTTATGCATTTACATTGGTCTCAAAGAGGGTTGCCAAAGAAATACATTTTGGACAAGAACCTCTCAGACATTCTAATGAGGGAAGGTAGTTGTGTTAAGAATGAGCATTTTGGGCTTGTTGAAGAATCTTGACACGAGACTGGATCCTGCTCAAAATGATTATTAAGCGTGAAGTGCTCTTTTTGTTAATGGTTTTATTATGTAAAGAACTGTACTATAATTATATACGTTTTCAATTCAAAAAGATTGAACGTGAAAGAAATTATTTTCATTATTTATTTAGCGCATTTAACCGAATACAGTAGGTATGTACAATTATTTTTTAACTGCATGGTATTTGGGTAATGAGAAATAGGTAATTACAAGTTTAGTTTAGTTTATATATCTCAGCCAAAGTATCTTTCAATATTTCGAGGTAGCGCAACCAGTAAACATTCTTTAAAACCCCCAATAATCCCGTTGCTAATGTTTTTATCATCGTCTATGCTATACATAAAGAGGTAAATCTTGTTGTAACGTTATTGGTACATTTCCAACATAAATAGCTAAAGTAGTGCCTAGTATTGATGTCAATCTGCTATTACGTGGTTGATGGATAAGTCACAATAACCTTAAGAAGTCCATGACCTATCACAATTTTATAAGGGGAGGTATGACTCACCGCACTTTAAAATAGATTTATATAACGAGCAAGCACGAAGGGCGATTGAGTTTTAGATTTTAATCAACAATTATAGCGTGGAGGGCGAACTGAGCAATAAATTGTCAAACCTCATCGGTAATACAGGAAGTTATTTTTGTAGGACAATAGGCCTACGCTTTTTTATGCTACACGTAGCTCTTTCTTTGCACTTTTGCAACTGAGTGAAGAGAAAAGCAGGGAGCCGATGGATGCAAATGGTTAATAGACGTTCAAAGGGGGCCTATCCTATGTTCACCAGCGGACTTCTTCCGGCTGATCACGATGAAGAGAAAAGCCAGTCGCTCGCTTAACAAGTTACACTTTCCCATTTCAATAAAGAGCTATCTAGAACTTTGAACTTCAACAATTCAGAAGCCTGTGCGGTAATACACTCCGCTTGTAACCCGGAGATATCAGACGATCAATCTCTTTATGCACTGTAGTTTCACTGAGCTGCCCTTCAATCCGGAACACAGTAATGTTAACGCACTACTGCTTGGCGGAAACTACGACATGTTACTACGGAACTACATCGTTGTGGCCCATACAACCTATCTTTTAAAGCATGCCTATACCTCCGTTATGGTTTATATTGCCACTTGATACGAGATCGTATAATATGGAACATATGGAAACAGGAATAGTTTCACTTAGGGTTCCCACACAAAACTGTGATGCGATGCGGCGCGATGCGAATCAGATCGGAAGTTCTTGTGGTGCATTCGTGCGAGTTCGCAGATATTTCTCAGTTTTGTGTGGGAGTGATAAGAATGCACTCAGCAGTACGTTAATAAAGCTAACTTCAGAGAATCTTAGCACAGAGCTTTCAAACTGAGATTTCCCGTCACCGAAGTAGCCTACAGCTGGAGGAGGCTAATGTACTGAAGAAAATAACGAAAACAAAATTTAAATTAAATTAAATTAAAT
Source organism: Opisthograptis luteolata (assembly GCA_931315375.2). Classification (NCBI taxonomy): domain Eukaryota; kingdom Metazoa; phylum Arthropoda; class Insecta; order Lepidoptera; family Geometridae; genus Opisthograptis; species Opisthograptis luteolata. The sequence goes on along the minus strand of OV928049.1, from coordinate 6,688,303 downwards.
TAACAAAATTTAAATTAGTTTTGATAAAACATTGGACATTGGACTTTGGAACCTCTTGATAAACATGCGACTCATGCATTCACTGTCAAAACTGACGTTATCCGTCGATACGTTCCTTTTATTTGCTTACGGGGTAGGTAGCGTTTGACCACAAGTCACTGTGGTAAGATGACCACGCTACACCTGGATTGAGAACTGGTTCTCAAGTGGGGCTTTCGGAACACGCCAATAGGTGCTCCGAAAGCCCCACTTGAGAACCAGTAACAAATTCTTCCCATGAGGATGAGTGGTAGTTAGCTAGGCGAGGACTAGAAAATATCACCAAAAAGCCGTCGTCACAAGCTTTCATCTGCATCGCTTCAAAACGTAACGCGATGACGTAGCAAATGCGCACTCAGATTCAATATTTACAAAACATTTCCGTCATTCCGCCGTAACAGCCACGAATAAAAAAATACTTTTACATCAAACGAGATCAAGGTTTTTCTGTTTCTACCCCACACGCGGTCCTCTAGTTTAAACAGTTCACGTAGCCTGCATGCAATATTAAACAGAATGCAGTCACCCTCCTGCTCCCTAGTAGGTATAGAAGGAGAGGTGGCCGTTAAACTTATTAAGGTCTTTCGACTAGATTAAGAACTCTTAAACTCTATCTTTTCTTCCTTTTTTATTTATGTAACTGGATGACGAGACGAGGAAGTCAGTTACCTGATGGTAAGCGTCATGCTTGTCCGATACAGTTCAGTGCAATGGACATTAATAGTTTTAAATTTTGCACGGCCACTTACTATGCTTGCACCTTGATATATATATCTCTTTAAGCGACCGACTTACAAGTTTATAGTTTTATAACGTAAGTTACGATGGATTTAGGATGAAATCTCCAATAACTCTATTTCACTCTAGACGCGTCTTTTGGCTCAGTTGAAGTTTTAGAAATGGCTTCTCTACATGGGCATAAAATATTGAATGACGAAGTCCGAACGACCCATTATTTATGACACTTACGATAAAGTTTGATTATTACTCGAGTTTTGAAGTTTGTGGTGAGTACTAATAAAAAGTTAAACTATCCATGTAACATAAATTTAACTCAGATCAGTTTGGTACAGTCAACGACAAAAGTAGCTGAACAAAAACACATTTTACGATTGCTGTTATCATCTTAAACACCAACCTTTGACAGCATCATCACTTAAAATCAGATGTGTTAGGTTGTGGTCAAAACGCTACCTTGTAAAATGTAAGAATACCCAATCATTTCTGATCTAAAACGCATTTGGAATATCTAGTATGATCAGCTACTTTAGTCGTTGACTGTACACTAAATATTTTACCTTGTCAAACTACCCTACTCAGAATGACCAGTAGTACCTCTCTTACTAGTAAGCAGCAGAAGGTACGAGACACTGTAGATACATGACTTGTGCTAAATACGAGTGTTGGGGCACCATGTACTGTAATCCATTTAATTAAATGTATAAATTGACGCTTTGGCGGCGGGCTTGTTTGGAATTTGTTGATGAGACACTTGACTTCTGCGATCGCTTACATCTGTTTGAGAAGCAAAAATTGGATTCGATGGAATGCCACAGCAAAGTGATTTAGCATTCAAGAGAGCACTTCTGGGACTGCCAAATAGTAGGTAGTGAGGAAGCATCAGTATATTTTTTTGTTTTCAAAAGCAATAGGCAGTTCCACGAAGAGGTTTTGAAAGGTACAATTTGGCGATTACCATTACGAAAAACCCAGTCTCGTCCCCTGTTTACACAAAAAAAAAACATGGGTCCGAGCTTAGCATATTTCCATCTCTAAATAATTTAACGTCCATCAGTTAATGGACAGTCCACGCTATGTCAGTGCATTCCACGCATCAAATCCTTATTCAGCATGGCACACTATGTTTTCCGACATGCAAATGAGGCGTTTGTACGAGGCGAGTCAACTGGAAATGTGTTCTAGAGTGTTTAGTAGTTTCAGGATCGGACTAGGCGACGATAGTTTTTCATATAACAAACAACACAGTAATCATAATAAATAGGTAGGTTTTACTTACAAGATTCAATTACAAATTAAGATGACAGTTAAATTAATACAACATCCAATATAATTTGAAGCGATAAAAGTTCAGTACAGTGGTAGTGATGTTGACTTGTTAGGTCTGGGGTTCGAGTCCTACAATGAGCTTGAGCTTCCGGTAAAGGCAAATTCCGGTAAGGCGTAGCTAGTCTTAAGTTTGACGTTTTAAAGTGATCATATTATGTAAATAAAGATTTTTTGAATTTTGAATTTTTGAATATTGTCGCCAAGCACGGCTATCGGTATATTCCGGCAGCCTCATTTGTCAGTTCCCAGGCTAGGTGTAGCGCTGTGCCACCTTTAACCAGACTACCACTTAACATCGGGTAACTTTTGGGTAACCGCTTCCATGTAAGATGTAAAAAAAAAAATGCTGGTAGTGTCTGGAATCAGCGAACGTCTCAGCAAACGAATCTACCATAGAAAAGTCTCTTCAATAATGAACACATTTACTCTCTCAATGCAAACATATCACCCGAGTACATTGTTTGCCCGCGTATCATTACACTGTATTCAACATACATAACACTGTTTGTACAATGGGTACTGTGTTTAAAGTGGATTACAGCCGCAACGGACGATGCTTTAGTTTTTATGAGCGTTTAGCTTCGCTACGAAAAGGGGATGGATGGGTACTTTTCCATGCTCAATGGAAGGACGTTATTTATGGCAATGGTTTGTACGAGTCAAAACAATGGATATAAATTACTTGAAAATTGCTTTGAGCTTAGATTTGTGTACAAACGTCAGTATTTAATTGTTGGTTTATGGTGGTTTGTGGAATTGTTTACGTGGTTTGTAATATTCAAACGGGATTGCTGCTCTATTGTTTATGCTTCCAACCTACTTCGAGTATAGTAGAAAATAATGTAAACTGCAAGTATTTAAGGAATTAACATTGGTTGTTTTAAAAGAATATGTGAAGATTAAAAGAGCCTCAAGAAAGAAATACTTGTACCTACACCTAAATAAACCTATATGACATCAGAAGGGAAGCTGTTCTAACTTGCTCTATACTAAAGGTAACATTACACTAAGATTAACAATAGGATAGGTTATTAATTACACACATCTCATTACTTAGTCGTACAATACCAGCAAATCTACACCAACTTCAACGCGTAAACAAGGCTTCAACTTGAGATTTCGCTTTGTCGAGCTCATATATGACGTGATTGATGTGTTTAAATTGAGCGTTGAATTTACACGACAAATTGCATACTAGTTTTCACAGCAAGTTCGTATGAAATATGAGCTACAACGAGCAGTGTCGCAGTTTTCAGAGCGCGTACCTGCAGGCTCAAATTTTCATTTTTGGAGGATACATTTTTTAGAATGATAAATTAATTATTGAGGTCTAGAAAAAAAGTGCTAAAATTCGTATTCAAATTAACAAGAAAGATTTTGGCCTTAAAAGGTAACAATCATCATTGGTCTGCTTCCATCTACAAGAGATGATATTAGGAAGCGTCCAAAAAACATCTGCGCCCATGGCTAAGTAAGCACACTGGCGTTTGACCTTAATCTCCTGACATCGTGGCGCCACGCTTCACCTGGATTGGGATCGTCTATCATCGTTTTGCATCGTTTAGGTAAAGACGACTGGTTAAACGTATAAGCTGTTCTTGACGCGCCACTGTAATCGATTTTACAGATGGACTACAACTGTAACAGACCTACTTTGAACATAGAGAATAGTTACTACTTATATACCTAGCTTATAGAGCCCATAATACAAATCTGAAGCACGTTGACACGTGCCAGTGTATTTTATTCATACCGTACTTACTGCAGATTGCGCTCTATGCTACGATCAATAATTATTTGATTGCTTGAGGTGAGTTTGATGCAGGAGCTGTGTTGATACGTCCTGTGAATAAATTGCTTGTTGAAAAGGTAATAAAGGTCGGGACGACTTTATGTCGAAATGCGGACGGCTATAGAGTATGACTTAATGTGGATGAGATTGGTAATAAATCCTACTAATATTGTAAATGTGAAAGTTTGTAAGGAATGGATGTATGGATGTTTGTTACATAAGACTTTCTAACGGGTAGGCGCGAGTGAAACCGCGGGGTGCAGCTAGTATATTAATGTTTTAAGCTAAGGAAATCAAGGAATGGTTTGATTGGATCGGGTAACTTAGTTAAGAATTAAGTAATGTACAAAACTAAACAACGATTCAAGTACAAAGAGATATTTTCTTTTCTTTAACCGTGCAAGTACGGTATTTAAAAAACAATATTTGGCAGTAAACGGATTTTTTTCTTTTAATCTTATCCAAAACTATAAATAGACACATAGGTACCTCATCATACGTTCATTTTTACGGCCCGTTTCTCATCAACAGTCCCAGAAAAGTGGTTACCAAGTAGACATGTGTAATCCTGGAACTACGTATCGTCAAGGAAGTTTAATTCCCGGCAAGTTCTCAGCAGAGTAAGTTTTGCGGTTTCTTTAACTGGCAATATTAAAGTTTCCGGAATCCAACCCTTACCGTAGTACGTAGGTATTGTCTACAAAATACGTAACAATGTGCTGACGATGTAAAAAGGTCGAGTAGAGTCTAAAATGATTGTAAAAAGCTGTCCACAGGCTGTTAAGATGCGGTTTTGGTAAAACCCATATTTTATCAAATCAAACCAAATATTCATTAACTGACATAAGTCAGTTAACTCGTAAGTCTCTGATACATTGTTATGAGTCCAGAAACACCCGAATTTATGTGAACAATGTAATTCAGAAGCTAAGGCTTCTCCCAAACCTAATTCGTCATATGGTCGCGGTACATAGGTAATTCAGTTAAAAATTATGACAATCAGTTATGTGATCGGTTGCCATAAAAATATCGCATTTAACACTGGTACAGGCTACTCTGAAAGATATCTAGGTATAGCTAATCTGTATGTTTTGTATGACCCGAAGATTGGTGACACCTCTTTCAGCGATAGCAGCTGGCGAAAAACATAATATACATCATGAACGGTAAAGTGTAAGAATAAAAAATAATTGTTTTATCACCAGCTTGCACATTCCCCGCTCGTAAAACCGCTCGTTTTAGCGACGCCTGCACATTTATGCATAGCAATAACGCGCATCTACGCTGTAATGTCATATTTCCGGCAGGCGTTTTGTCGTTCGTGTTCTGTGCTCGTTTAAAACGATATTGCAAAGATATGATTATTATTATTTGTAGTGTGTTAGATCTTTTCACTCTCAGAAATGTTTTCAAAATATTTCCAAATAATGTGAGAAAAGGCCAGAGCCCCAGCAGGAGGAACGTAAAAAGGCTTATGATGATGATGATGATGACTATGATGTGGTTTAAAAAAAGTAGTATGGTTTATTTTTCTATATAATAATTCCACGAATGTTGGAATATTACGCATAGTTTTGTGTAAAGTTCAAAGTCCTGACTAATTTACAGTAGCCTCAACCACTGATCCTATAGATAGTCTGGCAAGTTTCAGGGTACCTATTTTAGGTAAATAAGGGAGAGAGATAGTGAAAAAAAAAAGATTCGTTGAAACTTACTGCATAAGGAGGTCAATTGGGATATTCAAATTTAAAACATCATTTTCCATGTTGACAAAGCCGCAGGGTTGGTCTGTAGTTTAGATAATAGGAAAGTATACCGAGTACCTACGTACATACAGTTAGGCTAAGCTTAAGTCAACATCTACACAACCACTTCAAACCCTTATGTAGTCTGCACAGGAACAACCTTCTCAAATTACAGTACGTCCGGGCACATCACGTTCTCAGCTGTGACAACTTCATGTAAATGAAAATTCTTGTACAATTTACAGTGAGAGTTAACTGCATAATCGCTCGTTAGGTCACCTTGTTTGTGACAATTTACTGTGCCGTGAAGTTCTGAATGGAAGGCTTATGTCGTCTCAAGGTAGTCGTAGTTACCAGTAAGCCTGTATTTAGCATTACTGAACAGCACACGGTTCATTCAATAAACAAAGATACTAGAATGGAAAGGCGCATTTTCTGTAGCATTAAAGTTTAGTTGACTTAGATACGCATTACGCATATAGTCTGATGAATTGATGATATAAATTAAATACTTTAAGACCTAATTTTCTCAGTAATTTCAGTTCTAAGCCATTCAAACATCATCAGCTCATTTTGCTTTTTTTTTAATTATAATAATCATCATCATCAGGTGATTACGTTCTCATTTCTAGGACTTTGCCCTTCTCTCAGAGAGAGAAAATAGGCCGTAATCTACCCCACAGGCCCAGTGCGAGTTGTTAGCTGTCGCATGCACTTGACTGACTATATTAGAATATACTCGTAGCAAATCTCTAGCTAGTGGTGTTTCATAATGTTCAAAGTCAGAAAAATACACTCAAAGCTTTAAAAAATAAAACAGCAATTCGCATTTCAACATTGCCGCTACAATATGACAAGGTAAAAAGCTTTTGCATACTACTTTGTCATACTCTTTGTGAGCACATGTCACACAACCCAGCATCATGCAAAACGCCTGCACAATTACAAATAGCAGAGCAACAAAAACGCGCTAATTTATTCGAAACCAAAAGGGGACGTGCGGGATGGTAGCATTAAAATTTGAACGTTGGCAGGTGTTAAGTCCATAATTTCCCTGTGGGGCAATCCTGTATCGCATTTTAAGGGTATGAATGGCAAGTCTAATTTCTACTGTCGGTCGTCTTCTTTAGACTTAAAAGGGTCCGTTGTTTGAAATTTGTTTTGACCGTGAAATCTTGACAATTTAAAGTTTCAACTGTTTATGCACAATTTGTAGTAGAACTTTATACATTTTAGTAGAAGTAAGCATTTACTTAAGTTAGCTTTATGTCAAAGAAGTATAACAATACCTATGATATGTTTGATCTAAGTTAAAAGTATCTTCTAGTTGAATTTTATGTTACTGTCCTTACACGAGTTTTCCAATATATTTACAGTATTTTCCAATTCATGGAGTTTGCTTCTTCAATTTTATAGTGTTTTTTAATCAAATTAATATCTTTTGTTGCAGGTAAGCAAAGCGAGAATCGAAATAGATCTTCATCTTCCAAAAGCTTTTATTGGTGTAAAAAAGTAAGTCGAAAAAGCAAGTCGGGTATTATTAAATTTCTCGCACTCTATATTTTTTCCAAAATCCCAATTTCCTTATCGATCACAAAAAAATATTTGTAAAAAACCTGGTTTTGACCATAAAAAAACACAACTAAAGGCAATCAGCCAAATTGGTTGAGCCATTTTCGAGTTTTAGCGAGACTAACAAACTGGTGATACTTGGTAACTGGTAACCAAGATTCACACACACACAAACTTTTGCATTTATAATATTAGTAGGTTATAATATTAGTAATATTATCTCTGTTTCTGCTCTATTTCCTACACAACTCTACCCATTAAAACAGTCCACAAACTTAGTATAGACGGCAACCAGTCTCCAGGTTCGTTAGGCTCTACAATCTACATGCAAAAGTTTCCCCTGTACCTTCCGCTCCCTAGCATCCTCGATTCTACATCCCTGAGGTAGCGTCGTGACCACAGTAACTTGTGTTATTATGATTTGTCTTTTTGGAGCTACATTTTACACATTGTAGAGTTTGGGTTGGTTTGAAGATTACAATAAATAAATGAACAAAAACAATACATATTTTAAAGCATAGAGACAAATGTTTTTGTTTGTTCTACATGCTCATTTCCAATATAGTAAATTTATATATGTTAGTTTAGAGCTTGTATTTTGTTATGTTGCTAGATAATTATGTCCCGCGGTTTCATCCTCGTGAAGATTCTCTCAGGATCCGGAATCCGGAATATAATGAAAGCTTATGTTACTCTCCAGAGAACTACGTAGAACTTCGTTTAACTTTTAGCTCAATATGACGTATTGAGCTAAAAGTTAAATTAACGTAGTTCTTTCTCTTTAGTTTTTGACATCAGTTTGGTCAAGATCACGTACAAAATTCACATTTACAGTTGTTTGCGACTCTGCACCCCTCAAAATTCTTGTTATTCTGAAGTCGATGCTCCCCCTTAACTTTGTTTCAACTTCCACTAAGCAAATGACCATTGAGAAGTTTAAGGTACAATCACGGACGAAACTGAATTGATTGTCGTGCCTTTTGATAATTGATAAATTGAATACCGTGAAAATATATTCTTAGATTTATGAAATGAATATTCGATAACTTTGTGAGTCAAAACACACACACACACACACACATAGACTTGGACTTAGAACAAATAACTTGCACACAATCTAATGCATAGCTCTCACCCTTACTAGAATTCCCTCTATTTAAGGTATCAGAAACAACACGAATTCACAACTTCCAGAAGTAACGAATACTTAATACCTTATTTTCAATGCTCAAATACTTATTTGCCTCGAGCGAGAACCACACCAGCGGCGTCCTCACGCTTCACAGTCAGCTATTCGCCCACTGCACCACATCAGTCGTCATAATAAGCGAACTTGTTAAAACTAACATTATATATAATAACAAACTATAGGAAATAGTTTTTACTACCGCCTGTACATTGTTAGCGTGCATGACGGTTCGTTACGCGTCGGACGTGAAACTTCGTCCGCATTTCGTCCGGGATCGGGCGGACATTTTACAAGAACTAAGTTCTACAGTCCCGGACGTCACGGTCAGACCTTAGCATCTAAAGATCCCTAGTTAACCCCGTCTGCTAACTAATAAGAATAGTTTGCCGCGTTATTTGGCGGAGAAGTTGCGACTGAAATTGTTGGTTCTTCTTCTTTTTTCGTCAGAGTTTCCAGGCTACTCGAAAGTCTCCAACTTGCCATTATGACGGCTGTTCTGAGTGCTGCTTAACCTAGTTGATCTGTGTGTACAACCAAACAAGAGAAATCTTATTAACAAAGCTAATTAAAAAATATCGGACTGTTAGATGACAAAAAAAAGCTTGGGATTTGCGTGAACTTGCTCCAATTCTGATTGAATTAGTAATAAGAATAAAATTTTCAATGTGATCGCACCAAAAAAATTACCTGCCGGGCGTTTCTTGCCTGTTCTTTTGCCGGCGTAAGGAGGTTGGAACAGGCGTAGCTAGTTTTAAGGTGATGTTTTAAAGTGATCACAATGTATCCGATTGAATAAATATATTTTGAATTTTGAGACTATGGTTCTTTATCCAGGATAAAAGTAACTTATGTATGTGTTAGGCCAAGGTATATAAGCTATTCTTTTATGTTGTTCTATTATTCTGTTGTTGTGGTGAAGCAATAAGGGCCGAACAACGAAACAATAAAAATTTGACACTAGCTCCATAGAAGTAATGTCAAAATCAATAGTAGGGCAAACCGTGGATAGATGGTTATTGAAACCGGCGGTTAAGCGTTATCTATCTGTCTATCTCTGTTCCAAAATTCACTCAAATCTGTTGAGTTGTTTCCGCGTGAAGTATTTACAAACACATAGCCACATAGGCTCAAAAACTTTCGCGTTTAATATCAGCATGAGACTGTACTATACATATTTTGTAAAACTCAATGGTGTGTGAATGATAGATGTTATTAATTTACTAGCGGCTTTGTTTCCTTTCCTGTCGGTTGATTCTTTCATGTTACTTTTAGGGTTCCGTACCTCAAAAAAAAAACGAAACTCCTATAGGATCACTCTGTTGTTCGTCTGTCGGTCTGTCTGTCAAGACCCTTTAAACGCGTGGAGTTTCAGTTCAAGTTGATATGTGTAACGGCGCGTGTTGTAAATTTAATTTAATTAACTCGATTACTTATGATGTTTTGAATTAAGTCGATTGTAACGTCGAATCGATATTTTGGATTTGATAATAGTCTATGGCATACTTTTTTTTTAGAGCGGGTAACACCGAACGGAGTTGTAAATATCATGGCGGTGATGAGGTCACTTTTTTGATGGCTGCCACGCGCGATGCTCATGCGCAAACCCATTAGCTCTTAAATCACTTAAAATTACTTTAATCCATGGTAGTTAATTATTAACCAGTGTCTCAATAATTATAATAGTGTTTACTGTAAAGTCTGTGAGTGTTATTTTTGTATCACCTGCACCTACACGTCCACCATGGACAACCTACACCCGGATAAACCTCCTGAGATATTACCTTGGCCTTCTGATGATCTGTCATGTATATCAAATACTTGGCTCTACGGTCTCTTTCAGCTGTGAGAAAATCGAACTTGTTAGTCAACGCGATCAAAATATGTGACCGTTTGTGGCATATTTTGTCATATTTTACAAGGGAATCAAAACCTATAGGGTAATTTCCGTTTTCATGAAATTTGTTATGAAGCAAGGCCTTACATCACATTTAAAGGAAAAGGTCTAAAAACCATTTTAATAACAAAGAAAAATTTATTTGTACGGATCCCGAGTGCGAATTCAACTAACACTTGGCTGGTTTTTTGTTATTCCATCCCGAACGGCAATGGACGGCCCAGTTCTGAAATAGTGAATCCTTTGTTGTGCAAACCGAAAGTTTAAAATTTTTGGGAATAATATGAATGAAATCTGTGAAAATATAATTCGGGATGCGACTTTTGTTCGAATTGCTGTTGTTTTTTTGTTACGTTTGATATTACGAGAGAGTGTATGTTTATTACTTCTTTACGCTGAAACGGCTCAGGGTCACTTTAGTTATACTGTCCTACTTCTGGGCAATGGTCTCCCCTATTTCCTTGCAGATATCTCGATCCCCGTAACCTACTTTGCAAATTCATAAAATATTTTCATATGCTTGGAATTTTGTATAAATATTCTTCTAATTTATTAGACCACAGATTGAATAACAAACTCAGCGATGTATGAATTTACATCCTAAATGCCTATACGTTTTAACAGCTCCAAAGCTTTACCCACTCGACTGAAAAATCCAGTGACCTGTTTAGAACCGGCCGCGGCAGCGAACCATCGCCATTCCAGAAGTTGGATTAATAACTTCAATTAATAACTTCTCTCTCATAATCAAATCGGAAGGAATTCTTTGGATGCAGGGGTCGCGAATCCAATTGCTTTCAGTTTTTAATTACTTAACTCGACAGCGATTGCTAACATTTTTAAGTCAAAAGTTTGTTTCGAATCTTTTGCTATGAAATTTTGTGATGGGCGCTATTTATAGGGTATAAGTAAAATATTAACAGAAAGTAATTACATAATAGCAAAAATAAAGTGAGAAATAGTTTTCATAAAATTTAAAATGCAACTATAAAATCAAGCTCTTTTTAGGGATGTTTTATTTTCAAGTCTCAAAGCTGTCACTATAAATTCGTAACCTGTGAAACGAAGGTAGCGCTATAGATAATCACATAACAGTTTAAGTAGTTTAACAGATAACTAAACTATCCCACTAACAGAGTCTGTTAACTAAGTAGCTTAAAATAATTAGCGAAAAGAAGCAAAATAAAATTTTATTAGCATTTTCGGTAGCTATATAGGTAATGTTAAAAGCACTTGTCCCGAAAATGTTTTCCTCTTCTCATTTCCACAATCTCTTCGTCTCGAGAAGAATTCCAATTTCAAAATGCGCGTCTCCCATTCGTCACTCGAGTACTTGACACATCGCGCAATCACCGTCCCACACTCCTTACTTACATTTTTCTTAGACATTTTCAAGCGGACAGCCTTTACGAGTTTCTCGTAAGACACAGAATGGTTTCATTGTTCTCAAACGAATGAGACCATCCCATCTCCGCGCCTTTGTGCTGGTGACATTGATGATTGCCAAGCTTTTGTATGATGCGTTTGAAATGATAACGTAGCATTATGTGTGTTTGTTTTTGAACATACATACATACATAAGATAATGTTAGCAAATCAACTGCATTTGTACATGTAAAATTTGATATCAACCAAAAAACCATGAGAAAATCTAAATAGGTAGTTTTTATTTTCTTTTGTATTTAATGTCAAATTGTGTTTAATCTTTATGTTTAAAATCCTCTTAAACGGCTTGACCGATTTTGATGAAACTTGTTCAGTTGACATAGGGTAGTTTTTTTCGCTGTTTTATTCCATGCGGGTGATAAATGGCCATTATATATAACATACATACTATAAATCGACGCAGGGTTGTTTGTAATATTTTTTTGCTAACAACTTATCACATGAGATAAAATTAAACGCTCAGGCCAATATCCTCTTAAATGACGCAGCAAACATTTATAATGGCCTAAGGGCGCAGGGCTAAGTCCTTGAGGACGTCTCGAAGCGCGTCTAGGTGGGCCCTTTACAATGCCTACTCAGGCCCTTGAGATCTTTGAGCTGTAAAAGCGTAGTATTGACGATGGGTCGCTGAACCTTGTAGAATTCATAGCTCATGAAGAAAAAAAGGATAAAATAATGAAAATAAATGTAAGTTTGCACTACGGATAAATGTGAGCGGTTTTAACCGCGTCATTTCCTAATCCTAAGTATTTCAATACAAGGGAATGATGCGGTTTAGTGGTTTTTTATCGCCACTGATTTTAGGTGGTTCTGCGGTAGCAAAAGCAACCGCTCGCACCAAAAAACCGTATTGATTCGTATAAAATTGAGTGTCTTAATTTAAAACACTTTTAATTATCTGATTTATACTTACGCATACGCTTATGTGCGAATAAATGACATAGTCTATTAGTGAATCGTAAAATATCACTAACTTTTGAAGGTTTATCATGAACATATTATATATTCTGTTATGTTATGTTTATATGTTCTGTTTTAACAGAAGCACAGTCATCAGTCATAATACGATTGGCATCTTCAACTGTATGAATAACTTTACTATCACCAAAAACTTGAGAGCCAGTTCTCAATTCAGACGCAGGGTACTGCCACCTTAGACCTCATTATCATTAATTTATCATCAGCTGAACGCTACCGAGTAAGATCTAAAAAAATATATTTATAGAGTTGTACTTGTTCTAAGTTTGGCATAGTGTATCTCCAGAGTTACTCCGGAATTTAAATGCGGGATCGTAAGAAATACATCTTCCGTTGTCACCTCGAGGGATTTGTACCTCGAAGTGAAGTCGATGTTTTTGTTAGGTTACATGCTTTTGGCATTTTCTTGGAGATTATATCTGTGTTTATAAAATGTCGGTAATTCTTCTACTTCTAAACAGTTTGAACGATTTTGTTGTATCTACTAATTTCTATGAATAAAGTTTGGACTTTGCAAAAATACTTGAGATACTTTTTGCTATCGCGTTCATGCGGGTCAAACCAAAGGAAACAGCTGGTATATCAATCTTTTTAAGTCGTGATGTGAAAGAAAACTCCGTAGCGATATTAAGCCGATACCATAATCTGATCAATAAGATAAGCCCGAGACAATCTCGAAGGCGATACAAACAAAACTCGTACGAAGTTACCTCGCAAAGGAAACATTGAATAAAGTTTATTTCTCTTATGTAACAACCAGATTAAAGGTATACGCGAATCAATGTTCGGAATTTTCTCGTAACTTTTCGTTGAATTTCAATAAAGTCTCGATAAAAAATATCGGTAGTAGGGCGTTTCGTGTCCTTACCATGCAATGTGGAAGCTACCACATATTATTTATGTACTCAAAACCTTCATACGAGTAACAGGATTCATACTAGTCAATAAAAAAAGCTTTTACTTTCATAAATAAAAAATAATTATCATGTTACGTTGCGTAACATATTACATTGGTTTGTAATAAACGTTATTTTAAACAAAACAAATTCATCATCATCATCATCAGCCTGTATCAGTCCACTGCTAGACATAGGCCTCTCCCAAGGTACGCCACTGAGCACGGTCTTCGGCTCTTCTCGTCCAACTACTGCCAGCCACTCGGCGCAAGTCGTCGCTCCACCTTGTCGCAGGGCGTCCTACACTACGTTTGCCAAGTCGCGGTCCACTCAAGAACACGTCTACCCCATCGGTTGTCAGTTCTGCGGCTTATATGACCAGCCCACTGCCACTTCAGCTTGCTAATTTGCTAATTAAAAAAACAAATTAAAGAATTATAAATGTTGCCATATAACTAAAAGTGATTGCCTTTAAAACCGACAAACAACAGAAGGAAGAGGTTCTCAGGTCGACTTGTACATAATTATTTATTTAAGAAAGTAACAAGCGAAACAAGCGTAAGAATTTACAGAGTATAGTCCATTTTTTTTATTATTCTTTTTTATGTTGGTGTAAAGCACAGATCAGGTGGTTAACGAGTAAGTACCAAATGTGCAAAAAACTAGCAAAAAAAATTGCTTGATCTACATTAAAGCCTAATGACTATGTATCAAAGGATTTACCTATAAAAAAATAACGTAGGTACTCAAAATAAGTAATCGAGGCTTTCAACATTTTTCTCTGACCAGTAGCATCCATACAACCTGCGTAATGTTGTAATAACCATAACGAACGCGTGCGTTTTTATGAGAAATTCGCAGTGCGCAATATGTTTATTTAATGGCATCGTAAATCCTTTGTAGAACGCGATTCTTCATCTGATGTTATGACGTTACTCTGTCTAATTAATGGCGAATCTTCTAATAAGTAGTAAACTTCGACGTAATGAACCACATTATGGTAAACTTCACAGTGATTAACCTAATAATGGGAACTTTATCACTCGACGTTGTCATAACTTAATAATGATGGTATGTAGGTTAATGCGTTATTAGCTTTTTGAAGTATGCAGCTATGTATGGATAATATTTATCGGTACGATAACAATCACACCACGCTATAATTATTAATGAAATCTTATATATAAAAATAAATTGCTGTTCGTTAGTCTCGCTAAAACTCGAGAACGGCTGGACCGATTTGACTAATTTTGGTCTTGAAATGTTCGTGGCGGTTTAAAAAGTGAGAAAAATTAGAATAATTGCCGGGAAAACCCTAAAAACAGCGATTTCCTTCTTCCCATAGAAACGTTTTCTAAATAAAATGTAGAGTCAATTTGAACTTTATTGCTATTCAATAAAGTTGATTGATTTTTTTGAGGCAGTAAGAAGTCTGTCGGGTCAGCTAGTAATATTTAAAAACGGACAAGATAATAAACATTATTGATTCCCTCGCATTTTTTTAGGTTTATAAGAACGCTAACTCCTAATAAACTAAACTTATATACCGACGCTGACTCTGTCATGACTTAGGATTTTGAACATTATACTTGGATTCGCATTCTCAGTATACCTTTCAGGTGCAGCAATTATACTCAGCGCAATTTATTCAGAGAAAATCGTACTTAGACATGAGTTACACGACATTCGTACACGCATTTGTACCCTACCATAATAAATCGCTATTAAACTCTCAGTTTTCCCGCTTTAATACGAGGACATCGGAATTTCGATAATGTCCCCTTTATCTTTTATATCTCCCCTCCACGTCAGGAATTTATCTGGGGTGAGCATGCGAAAAAGTGCGTAATAATGAGCATGGGGACAACACTGGACTTAGAGCTTACTATCATTCAAATTAAGGTACTAACTACTATAAGTAAGGTACGCAAGACAATGGACCAAAAGAAACGAAACAAAATTGCTTGGCTTCTACATTTAAAATAAATAGCGAAGGAGTGGAACAGCCAGCTGGCATCTTTGCTTTCTGATAAGTATAATTGTGCATATGTAAGTATCTTGTCAAGCATACTCCATTGTCAACATAGCACTTACAACCAGGTACGGTTATGGTGAAAAGCTTATTGATCCAAAACTCGACAAATTTCTTTCGTTACATTAACGTGGTCACCAAGGAAGTTAAAATAGTTTTAAATATGAAGGGAGAAGTATTAAGTAAATTCCATAGTCTGACAGGACTTTTAGACAACTCTATTATATTTACAGCAACGCCAAGACAAATCTGCCAAGATTTTGGCCTTGTTAGTAAACCTTAAGCGTAGGAACCGGTGGCTCTCAGGGTAGAAATGTTGAATGCGAGGTGGTTTTGTTGTGCTGACTGATTTGCTGCGCTAACGTCTATTATTGCTAACTCCTGTCGGTTCGCTACTATTGGATAACTTTCCATTGCAAGGAAATAGTACTTGATCTCGTTCACAAAGTTCTCATATCTACGCCAATGTGGAAACAACTTGAGAACGGTATTAAGTTTTGTTTTGATGTTGTCCCAGCGTTTAACTTGCTGAGTTGGCTCGAGCTGAATCAATGCCGTTTTCCCTGAAGTTGTTAACTAAACTTGCGTTGTTAATACTAGTTTTTATAGCTAACTACTTACAGATTGGGCATAGTTCTATTTTACTCTATAAAATCCTACATAACATTATAAACGTAAAAGTTTGTGAGTATGGATGGATGGATGGATGGATGGATCGATGGATGTTTGTTACTATTTCACGCAAAAACTTCTGAACGGATCGGAATGAAATTTGGAATGGAGATAGCTTATGGAGATAGCTTTTGTAGTGTACTAACATACTTTAGTTTTTTAGCATTATTACTAACCCATGGATTTTTGTTATCCGAAAAATAAAACATTGATTGATTGATTGATTGATTATACCCTGGATTAACACATAGGCTTATACATATACTTTTTTATCCCGGAAAAAGGTTCCTGCGGGATAACGGGAAGACGCGGGTGAAACCACGGGGCGCAACTAGTCAGCTATAAATCTCAGATTGTTTAACTAAATTTATCGGTAGAGCTATATTTTAAATCCTGCTATTATTTTCAAAGCTTTTCGTCAAACGCCTTATCATTGTATTTGCAACGACATCCTTATAAAAACCCGTATCGTACTCCAGTAGCGGTTATAAATTCGAAACGTCAGCAAAAGTCATAAAAACAAATCGATAACACGAATTTAACCCTCAGTTAGAGTCCCCACGCCATTTTCCGCATTTTGATTTTCCCCTGATTAGGGATTTAACGATATATCGAAAAGTCAATAAATGTCAATGTGAAATTGTTGATGTTCAAATCAACTAAATAAAAAAGAAATAATTATGAGTCACGTATGTCGCTCGCGTGTTAGTAAGCGTCATGCTTTCCCATTAGAATTCAGTGCCATCCCGAATTTGAACTTCAACATTTCAAAATCCTGCGCGGGTAGTGCACGGATATTAGATGTAAATGTATGAAATTTGAAATATCGATAGTAAACTAAAATAAATAAACAAACTAGCATCCCTACCCTCAGCAGGGTTCAAAACGCCCTCCCGCTATGTTGATAGAGCCCACAACCAAATTAAGGCTCTGCGGATCGGACCCTTTATGAATATGAAACTGATGATCACAATGAGAAAGTGCTTAGTGGTGTTTAGTATAAACAAAAATATATCAGTATTGGTAGTGATGATTTAGTCTCGAACGGTAACGGAGGCGATACCGAGTTCAAGTCCCATTTGCACCTTCAAAGGTGGTTATATTATCATAATAAGGTATCGCTACCATCGCTCAAGGTGTTGGAAAACATAGTGAGAAAACCAGCATGTTCAAGAATCATATCATTATTAAAGAGCATGTGACATCTACCAACTCGCACTGGACCATCTTGGCCCATAATCTCACTATAAGAGAAGGCATGTGTCCCAGCAGTGTATACTCGTAGTAGGCTAATGATAATATTGTATGATATGGACGACAATTTAAAGAAAATTTGACTTTCATATTTATAAAAGAAGCTACAGACGTGACATAAATTGTGGTTTTGTAAGATATTTTATTTTGAAGAGACTGTGTCGCAGGAACATATGGGATAAAGTTTCCTTGCATTTCATTTTCTACATTGTTTGCCGGTTCCTTTTATATGCAAATCATTTACATCAGTCTTATTTGTTTTACTTTAAATTACTGAAACGAGTTTCGACAACGTCGATAAAGTTTTCATTTGACAAAACCAAATTTCATTTGTAATATTTTTTTAAGGAATTTCAGCAAGCTTTCCTGTAACGTTGTCAGAAAGTTGACTCGGTCCTTATGGCGTAGATGGTAAGGGTGGATTTAAGGCGTATTTTTGTGATGATGCATGTTTTCATTTTCGCGTAGTGACAGCTCGAGGGGACGTATGATGGGCGGTCTCCTCGAAAATCCAATATGACAAATTCGGAAGTACGTGATTGGAATGAATGTGGAAAGAGAATTTATTTTTGCACTGTGGCGTCGAATACCAAGACACCTGGGTCGTATCACGGTTGGATGAATAGAATTTCAGATAAGATATTGTAAAATGTGGGTAAATATCAAATCAATGGTGGAGGAATTTGATCACAGAATATTGTGGAAAGTTTATGCTGGTAAATTATATTTAAAAAAGTCGAAGTTGATTTCGTTTTCAGCTTTCTCGTTTCCCCGTTCGGAATCCGCAATTTCACATGATTTAATGAATAGTCATATTATTCGCATTTGGAAAATTTCATTAAATTCGGTTCAGTTGATACGTTAATCTCAAAATGCCAGCAAGCCCATTTCACCCGAAGAGTTTTTCAAAAACCCATTAAACAATAATCCTCTTATCCCAAACACGTATACAAAACCAACAACCCCTAACTGCTATTTGTTAACACCGCAATAAGAGTATCGGAGGAAGCCTTGAATCCCGGAAAAGATAAATATTTGTTCCGAACAAGCGAACCGAAAAACCCGAAAAGGTCGGTGAATCGATCGCTAAAAGTAACACTAAAGGCCTAGTGCAATTGCCTAAGACTTGGTTCGAAGGTTCAATTCTCCGGGTTCTCTTCAGTCGATGTATCAGAGTGAAAGATTTAGAGGCAATAACGTACGGTGTTAGCAGCAAGGAGATATTTCGTCTTATTGTTCGGGCCATCGGATTAGCTGTAACAGAAGATTGGACGGTGCTTTTGTCGAATAGGTAACGTTCAATACAATAAAACGAAAGTAAAACCTTGAATACAATCTGTGATCGTATGAGATGTAAAATTAAAATAAGTAATAGGTACCTGTAATAAGACTCTCCGTGTAGCGGTGGTAAATTAATTTTTGTAGTTACTTTTACTTTTTTAATTACTTATGTATTTCGTGTTCAATTTGATTAAGATGAGAGCTGCGGTTTTTAGTACTGTTATTCAGTTAAACAACTTGTTGTATTGAATGTAAGAGATAGAAAATGTATAAGTATTGTTTTCTTGCCGAGAAGAGGTTATAGATTCAGTCGCAGCAACGCGTATCCTATAGGCTGATGAATGGTATAAAAGAAAAGTTTTGTCTCCAAAGTCAGTGAGAAATAATTGGAAATCCGCACACATAAATACAGCTTTTTAGCACTTATAAATGTAAAGATTCACTAAAGTCAGCAAAAGTGTTTAATAAAGGGTCCAAGCTCGTTCAATGAGAACATTACTACTGTCTACCCTCTTTCATTTCAAACGGCAATGGGAAGAGATTTGACGATAAAATTTAAATAAAGGTCATTCTCTCTTTTTAAAGTTCAGACCTTGGTGCTATTTTTGGAGAATTACGGAATACGTTTCTTAAAAGGAAAATGAAATACGACCACTCAGCGGTTCGTCTTGATTGTTCCTCACTCAATTACATAAAAGAGAGTTCCTTACAGCAGGAATTTAATATGGAATACAAAATAAGCGTAGGTTTCTATTACCCAAAACTGTAATTTCGTTTTTTATAAGTGAAATGGTATATTTTTATTAAATCCTCGGAAAATACGGTACATAAGTTCAGTCAGTATCAAAATAATTGAGCACAGGGAATAAAAACTTTACATGCGTCACAGTATAATATAGCTTTCAGCGCCAAATGAAATCATTTTAATAGGTGTGAATCTAGAATAAATTCATGAAGTGACTTCAATTCCAGCGTCTCTTTCGTACATAAACCATGAGATCATGAACCTTAACGGTCGTAGCTGAAATTTATATAACTTCAAGTAAATGTCATTGGTGATTAGTTGTTAACAGAGCTACAAGCTATTTTGATTGAAATTCTTGACTGATGTCAGAGAAATAAGCGAGAAAGATTGCTGTCTAAGATTGACGTCATTTGTTAACTTAGCAGTGTTTGGTAGAGTACCATTTCAGCATCAAAATTCTTTATGATTATCCTTATTTTGAACTAAGTTTCAGCTGAAGTTAAGATTTGTGTTGAAAGTAATGGTAGCTGCAATTCAACTTTATTATAAATCCTGCAACGAGTTTGAGCTTTTGTGGGGGAAAACATCCTGGTGAAACACTAGATAGATCGATAACTCTTTATTGTTGCACCACAACAACAGAAATAGAACAACATAAGAGGAAAGATCTTACAGCTAGTGTTACGATGGGCAGTCTTATCGCTTAGAGCGATATCTACCGACAACCGTTGCAATAGCATGTTGGTAAAACATTTTCTAACGCTCGGCTGGCTTCTTCCCTTTAGTTAGCAATCTGTCACCACATTTCGTTATCAGTGTATTCCGCAGGTTTTCTTGCAAAACAGTTGCATGATGTCACCTTAAAATTAAAAGATGGAAAAAAGTATACCTTTAAATTCGACCCAAAATCACACATAGGTAAAATATCGAAATTACCTTTTTGATTGATGCTAGTAGCTTTATGTGTCAATAAAAATCATTTTACTTCCCATAAAACGTTTTATGTCACATACTGTCGTAATAGAAAAAAAGACAGCCAGTTCGACCCTTTTCAATCCCACTTCTTCCCTAAACTTGAGTTAGTCGGTCATTCTTTTCTAAAAGAACTGTCGCAAACTTCGAACAACACAACCGATGTATAACGAGCTGGCATTAAATGAGAACCTTGATCCAAACTCATAGCAAATACACCCACTGTGTTCCGGCGCAATATTTGGTGTATTAGTATTACAGTAAAAATCTTTACTGGATACCTAAACAAATATGTTGTTCATACGTCAGGAATAATACACGAGCGGGGATTGAGCTTTAAAAAATTGAGGTATTCCAGGAAGAGCACCAATCAATATTTTGCTTTCTCATTGGAATATGCGCTAAGATAGGAAACGGTTTGCATATCCTTGCCTGTCAAACACCCAATGAAGGTGATGGCATAAAGACAACATGCTCCATCTTCGAGAAGAATTGCAACACTATTATGTCTATTCAATCAAGTGATGTAGCAAATGTAATAAAAAAATAATGTAATGTGTGTGTGTGTGTGTGTGTGTGTGTTGTGTAATGTAATGTATGTGTGTGTGTGTTCTAAGTCATCACCATCATCATAATCAGCCTGTATCAGTCCATCACTGGACATGGGCCTCTCCCATGATACGCCACTGAGCCCGGTCTTTAATTTTTCTCATCCAACCATGCCAGCCACTAGGCGCTCGGCGCTTAACTAAGTGCCTACAGAAAAAAGGATTGGCAACGCCTCCGGTGTTGCGAATGTCCATAGGCTACGGTTTCGACTTATCATTAGGTGAGCCGTCTGCTTGATTGCCAAAAAAAAAACATTAACAAAATCAAGCAGTTCAAAATCGTGCTCGAAGTTGTTTCTTCTTGCGACAGACTACACGAGAGGGTGCAGATGAAATTAAATCTTGAATGAAAGCCGATCTTGCCGTGAGATAAAAGGGGTCCTCTATGAATTATATCCCTTCCTAAGATCCTTTTGGCTTGCTGGAGGGTTTCACGGAACAATAGTGTAATCGTCCAATTAAGTGTTTGTATGAGTTCAAGACGCCTGGAGAATACTTTCGAGAATGTGATTGGAGCGCGAAATATTGTCGGCTTTAAGGCGTCACGTTTCTTTGAGTCCTTTGTTTGAACAGCGGTTAAGGTTGCGATTTAGAGAAGGCTTCTTATAATGATTCAAGTTGACACATGCTTCTCTAAAATTTTGCTGAATTGTAATTATAAAATGGGTCACTCGATCGGTTTCATATTATGTTTCGAACCGGGGGAATATAAGATACTTTTATCGCGATAAACTGTAGTCCACGTGGGTGTGGGGAACAGCTGATAGTAATGTAAAACCTTTGACCTTTTGTCCTTTGGCGAGGTGATAATAGGTTTTGGGTTAGGTAGTGTGATCGTTCTCCAATCAAAATTTCATATCGCAGATAATTTCATTTTATTCCAAGAAGTATTTTATACTTCGTTTAAGCTTCGTTTAAGCCAAACTCAAATATTCGCAGGTGCCGTGTATAAAACTCCATCTTAATATTACCCCAGGAATATTCCGGCTCATATTCTAGCCAGAGTGTTCACACTAAACCGTCGTAAATTCAGCTATGTTCGTGTTTCAGACGTCCCCGGTTTCAACCGTTTTGAATCGGTCATAATTTCCGATTTTCCGTGCAATTGAGCAAAATCAACACCTTTTAGATCTATTTGGTGCAATGCTGTTATTATGGAGGGAGGGTGATAATTGTGGGACAGTTAGCTTTGGAATTCATTACCACATTGTCTCTGTTTGGTTTGATGACTTCGTAAGGGTTGCCTTATTCGTTAGTCGTGTGTATTATTCATTTACATAAGGTTAATGACCAGACACTATCAAAATACTGGATAATAAAGCACCTACCTATATAATTTCGTAATGCCTTAGTTCACCGGTTTCTATCAGTGCAGATCGATCCTAAAAATTGCCTTGTCTATCATAAAAAGCAATATATTATTAAATAATACAAGGTCAACTTTGTAACTAATTTATATGGTTTTGTAGCATTTGACCGTAAGTCATATGATGTTAAGCGATGATGTGGTCGAAGATGACAACACTCTTCGCTTGGACTGGAAACTGGCTCTTTGGGGTTGACAGAACACGCTTTTTATTACATGTTCAGGGTAGCGTTTGACGATGGAGTCGAAAATCTCAAAGCACTGGACTTGGAAATAGCTCTCAAGTTAGGCTGCCGAATTACACCAATAGGTGCTTGGCGTCGGATTCTTACCTCGAGGTAGTAAAGTTTGTTTTAATAAATCAATTCCGGCACCAAAACCAAGACGCGGCGAAATTCAATTCACCCAGTAATTTACACTTTACTCCTGATCCTGAAACTGGCAGTTCTAGTTTCCGTGCCAAAGATTCCGCGGTCTCTACTGTCTTATACTCGTATTTTAAGCAATTCGTATTCAAGTCTTGGACGGGAACATCGTAATGTGGCCGACCTATTTGTCAGCTTGGATGGAGTGCGTCCAAAATTTCGGAACTAGATTCTTTGGTTTAATTTAGGCGCTTCTAAGCCTACGATGTAAACTTTCTCTTTTACGCTTTTATTTGTTGAAATCTTGTATTGATGTAGGAAATGACACACACTTTTCTATGTTTCTATGCACAACCAATACCCATATCAATGAATCTCAACTTTTTTGTCACTACAAATTAAACTATTTACATACTTCTCAGCTGATAGACAAGTGGTTCGGTTAAGTGTGTTTAAAAAATTCAGAAAAAAATTCTATTTATAACTGTAGTGTTACCAAGTGAATATTAATTCCTCGAGAGATAAGCCCTCGTAACTCATTAACATAAGTAGTTTATAGCTGGCAACACAGCTTAATTTAATCACATCAGCGTAATATGTGGTTGTACACAATTTAAATATATTTCTATTACATGTAAGATTAATTACGAAGCGCGTTATGCACTACATTCTTTTAGTTTTTAGCCCCCGACGTAAAAAGAGGGGTTTTTTAGGTTTGACGTCGGTGTCTGTCTCTGTGTTAGTGTGTGTGTGTGTGTGTTTGTGTGTCTGTGGTATCGTAGCTGTCGAAAAGATTGACCAATTTCGATGCGATTTTTTTCTTTAGAAAGCCAGTTTCCTTGCGGTGGTTCTCAGCTATGTTTGGTTAATATCGGGCGAGCAGTGCGTAAGAGTATCAGCTCTTTTCCAAAATTATGTCAGGCATTTTTTTTAAAACAAACAAAGAAGTGGAGATTTTTTTAAATTTTATACTTCTCTTATAACTTTTGTTACAATTATAGTTGCTTTGTACCAATAAAGCTTCTTTACAGGTTGATCTTTCACTAAATCATCATCACCCCTTTTCGGGTATTAAAATGCGCTAATTAATCAAAATGTATTTACCCTCTTTGACTTGTAAGCCAACCCCTACTGCGCTAAGCTGCCCAAGATTGAGATTGCTTCAAATTATTTACACCTAGCTGCGCCCCACGGTTACACCCGTAGTTTTCTCGCTATCCCGCAGGAACTCTTTTCCGGGATAAAAAGTAGCCTATGTGTTAGGCCAGTGTAAATGCTATCTCCATTCCCATTCTAATCCATTGAGCCGTTTCAGCGTGACGAAGTAACAAACATTCACACTCACTCACTCACTCACAAACATTCGCATTCATAATATTTGTGTGAATTTAGAACGATCACTTTTCACACCCAATCATGCCACTTGTCAACAATTTTTCTTAGCTACTGTCCTTATATAGAAATGATATTAAAATAGAATATTAGTATTCTATCCAACGATCAACTAACTTGTAAACTTGTCGGCGATTTTTCTATTCGTTTTTTTAGCCCCTCGATTTATAAATGTCGGTAAGTGATGTCATATTAAATTTCGGTAAATTTGATCTTATTATCAAATTTTAGTATGAAAAATTCGACAACAATGGTATCGATTCGGTTTTTCATTTTCTAAAACTAAACTAAATTTGACAGGTCTAATGGTATTGCTGTCTTTTTCTAACCACTGAAGTAAAAAAAGGATGCCATTACTATTAGACCTGTCAAATTTAGTTTAGTTTTAGAAAATGCAAAACCGAATCGACACCAATGTCAAATTAACCGAAATTTAACTTACGAATGTTTATAAAATCGGGCCTTAATGTTGAGATATGTCATTCCTATTATTATTGCAGTTAACGATTGTAGAAAGACATCTTGGCTAAGCTCTCTTTGGCGTTTCGCTACACGAATACGTAGCGTATTCGTCGAATCAAAGCACCGTACCACCGTAGGTAACTACGGGTTGTTTCTACTCTGATAGCAAAGTCACTCTAACGTTGCTTCTATTATAACACACGTAATGAGTGAAATGCACGAAGTCAGAATAAACAAGGGCTACTTACAAAGTTAAACATTGCCTTGTTTTGTCCATTTGTTCAGCGTCCCAGATTTAAACGCCTTAATCCTTCCTTTTGTCTGCGACTTTAAATTGGCTCATTTTATCGAGAAATGAAATCTTAGGAGACGAACAGATTGTCCAAAAGAATGTCCCTATTTTTTGCTCTTTGCTCAGCCGAGCTATAAGCTCTCAACTAAGGGAATAAAGAAATTATTTGCTTCGTCGAGAACATAAGACGAGCTCTATTTTATTTTGTGATAACAAACTACGTAATTAAAAGAAAAAAACCATTTATGTTTTGCTAAAAAGACGTTTAATTTCTTAGCTCTCTTGCCCCATTGCAAAAGTTTGATACCATATTAAAAAAATAATATCAACATGGATTATATTTTGTTGAAAGTCATTAAGATTTTTTTCTAAGTACTCAAACTTCCTTGTAATCTTGCCCTGAACAAGCCAAATTAAACTTTTCCGTTCGCATTTCTTGTAAATTCACCATCTGTTAGCTAATTGCAAACAACTTCCTTCCAAAACTCGAAACATCATTGTTTTCCGATGGTTACTCCAGGCTCGCATAAATCTTGATTATATGCAAATTTTATTTCATTAAAGCGGTTACTATAAGCAATATTGTCGGGGTGAAATACAGCCGGGCCGCCCTTGGATTAACTAATGGCTATTTATCTTGTAAATATCCCGGTCCAGCCCTCGAAGATGCGGCTGAATTATTAATTCGATGGCTGTAAGATCTCTTCGGTCTCACAGCCATCTATTTAGTAAAGTTTTCAAATGGCTGAAAGTCAGTGAAAACAAATCTAGCAGCAATCGTATCAAGTTTAATATATAGCAAAAATTGGAGCCACATGCAAAACTGTTTATAGATGGCGATCTGAGCGACTGTAGCTTTTTTACGCCTTGTGTCAGGTTAATATGGTTGTCAAAAAATAGTATGTCAGATGTTATATCAATAATTTAGGTACAGTCGATCATGCGCTACCCATCGTGAAAAATGTTAGTTTTCCTTCCCATTGGACGTAGTGAGACCGCTTTTATTTATTCAGTAGATTTAAAATTGACGCCGGACTAAAAATTGTAGATCCGTCTTGTTCAAATTTTATGAACCACAACATAGACAACTTTGCTAATTGCCTATTAGGTGAGTAAATGCTCCTTTCCAGTAAAATTCTATCCATGCAGGCAGGGAGTCAACCGACAAATATATGCACCTCGTTAAATAACCAATCAACGGCCCTGACAGGTCCGGAAATTGTGTGGCAAAAGACATGTGTCATAATCGAAACAATAGCTCTCCCTGAGCGTATTCATTTCGATCATCTCTCTCATTTGCGTTATTGAATCACAGTGTCGATTATTGGAATCGAAAATGCGATAATCAAGAAGGGACGAATTAATTCGTGCTGCGATATTCAAAACGGGTTATAAATCTCTGATGCAACGTCATTTTTACAAATTTATTACTTCTGTATGTGAGAGATATGATTTGTTATGCGTATTTGTAATTGCATACCGCTGTTTTCGTGATAATATGAGGAACGTAAATTTAGCTGTGCGCACGGTTTCACCTGCGTGGTGATTTCTACAAGTTTTTAATTACAATAATTCATAGTTTATGATACTTGGGGATAACGTAGCTTACTATTAAATAAAGAATCTCCATAATCAGATCAGTAGTTTCAGAGATTAGCCGTAACATACTTACAACAAACTATCTTCTCACTCAACTCTCAACATCTCGTCAGTGTTTGTTATTGAACTCCTCCGAAACGGCATGAAAGATTTTTATGAAATTGTTGTAGACTATTTGTTTATTGCAATAAAGTTTGCAAACGTAGTGTAGGACGTCCTGCGATAAGGTGGAGCGACGACTTGCGCCGAGTGGCTGGCAGTAGTTGGATGAGAAGAGCCGAAGACCGGGCTCAGTGGCGTACCTTGGGAGAGGCCTATGTCTAGCAGTGTACTGATACAGGCTCTCTTTATAATATTTGTCTAAATTAAGTAAAAACCGTTACACATTTATCATACCGCTTTCGTGAATGCAAAGAGCTTTTTAAATTTACCTTGTTCATCGTTCTCGAGTGAATGTTTGTGTGATTATTTAGACGGCGCGCTCTCATGCATTTTTGTTAACTGTTTAGAAAACAATGAATACACGAGTAGCGCGACTAAATGATAGACCTCTAGAGTACGAAGAAAAGCAATTTTCTCTGTTCGCGCACAAAGGGTTCCCACATTATGCTGTACCTCTTCTGTACCCGAAGAGTACTGCTCTTTTCGGAATGAGAACGCGACTGTTTATGTTTTCACACAGTGATTAAAGTGAAGTGTCGAAAACAAAATGCCACGGTGCCCCGTCACCCTAAAGGGGGTGGCGTCATTTTTGCGTCTCTTCAAAATGCAGGGACGTTATAGCTTTGACGGGGTGTCGATAGTGGTAAAGGCTGTAGCCAGCAATACTTCTTTGTTTTCCTCTAGCGTTTAAAATTACACGAGACTTTGTACTTTTATGAGTGCTTTGAAACTTGTTCGTTGTGAAGTATAGTAAACATAATGGCAGAGTCTAAGCTTGTACCTAAATCAAACTATCTGTTCCCCGCAGTTTCACTCGAGTGAACTACAATTTATTGCAAAAAAGTATCCTATGATCTTTTCCGTTGTTAAAACTATAATCTATATTCATAAAAGAAAGTCGTGTTAGTTACACTATTTATAACTCAAGAACGGCTGAACCGATTTGACTGAAAATTCGTGGGGAGGTAGCTGAGGACCAGAAAACGGACATAGGATACTTTTTATCTCGGAAATGGTTCCTACGGGATGACAGGAAGGCGCGGGTGAAACCGCAGGGCGCAGCTAGTGATCTATATTTATAAAAGAAAGTCGTGTTAGTTACACTACTTATAACTCAAGAATGGCTGAAGCGATTTGGCTGAAAATTGATGGGGAGGTAGCTTAGGAACATGGGATACTTTTTTATTCCGGAAAAGGTTCCAACGGGATAACGGGAAGACGCGGGTGAAACCGCGGGGTGCAGCTAGTATTAAATCAATAAGTATGGATTATCTAAAAATTGTAAAACATAAATACCTTATCACTAACGAAATCTGTTTTAAATGACATACTTTCATTTTACGCAATGTTTTTTTTATCTCATTAAAAAGGCAAAGTTTCCCACCGTTCTTAAAACGGTATCAACGTCACTCATAGATAGAGATGCCCTTTAAATCTCTGACAGAGACATGAGAAATACACTTCTTATCTCAAAGACGCAGTCTTTAGAAAAAAACAAAGCAGGCAGAGTTTACACTATCGTAAGGGCGCAGAGAGAATCCTAAGAGATTACGTACTGAGTGATTGCTGTTCGTAAACTGTTGCGGTAACGTTGGCAAGTGAATACTAGGGCCGGTGTACCTCATGATTTACCTCTCCAGATTTTTCCAAAGAGAAACGTACTATAAATAGTAAACGCTAAGGTCGATTTTGGGCTGGTAATGATCGCGAATTGCCATCTCTCGATGTACGCCTTGCATATTATGATGGGGAAACTTTTCTTATTATTTTTTATTTATCATATTCCCTGCTGTTAGGCAACTTCGGCGTTTAATGGTTTCAAGTATGAGGGTCCCGTTTTAGTTAGTAAAAGTTATATGTAGTTTTAGACTAATCAACCGAAGTACCAACGAACTGATTCCATATAAAAATGTTATACCGGGCAACCGTAGGAAATTCAAATTAAATTTGATGAAAACTCGCTTGCCCGCCGTAAATGATTTAATTTTCTATTATTGAAACAATGGCGACGCCTGCATTTCATATCGCTACATCCGCCATGCTTTGTAGCGATGAGCGTTACAAACCGTAAATTGTTTCAGTAACTATGCACCTATTTCATTTCATTTATTCAATAGAACACAATCTGTAATTCACTTATACATTGACGTTACTGTTGTATTGGTGTAATACCTGAAAATACTAAAATGCAGTACTTATTCGTTTTCGCGGTGTTTATATAACTAAAATTGACGACCGATATGGAGCAATGGACGGATAGCCGACTGTGAAGCGTGAGGTCGCGGGTTCGATTTCCGCTACAGGACACATATTTGTGCATTGAAAAAAAAAGCGCATGTATTTGTTCTGTGTCTGGGTATTGTAGATCCCCGATCCTCGTAGTTTCTGATACCCTAGATACAGGGAAACCTAGTTAGGGGTCAGAGCCTATGTATGTGATTGTGCGGGCACATTTTATTAGTATTTATATTTATTATTTATTTAAAATAAATTTAGTAAGGTGTAAAGAAAGAGAGAGTTTATTAAATGAGTTAGGAGTTAGTTAGTTGAGAGTTTTTTTTCTTATTTTTTATTAGTTTTTATCAACGTTCTCAGTAGAACTAGCGCTCAAATAACACTATAGGGTATCACAGGCTGTCATAGAATAAAGTACCTGTAAATATCTTACTTATGTACCTACAATATATATTGTATTTTATAAATAAATAAATAATAAATATACCAACGCTGAAAGCCAGTTTCCAATCCAGGCGTAGCTTGTGAATAAACGCTACCCTGCAAGAAGTAAGAAAAAATACCGGCCAAGAGCGAGTCGGACTCGCGCACGAAGGGTTCCGTACCATTATCTAAAAAAACGGCAATAAATTAAGTTTGTTGTATGGGAGCCCCCTTAAAAATTTATTTTTCTCTGTTTTTTAGTATTTGTTGTTATAGCGGCAAAGAAATACATCATGTGTGAAAATTTCAACTGTCTAACTATCACGGTTCTTGAGATACAGCCTGATGATAGACGGGCAGACCGACAGGAGGAACAGTGGAGCTTAGTAATAGGATCCCGTTTTGCCTTTTGGGTACGGAACCCTAAAAACAAACATATCACATAGTTCAAAAAACTAAAAGATAAAAGCCACAAATTCGATAAAAGAAACTACGTTACATTCAATAGACGCTTTTTTGTTTTCCCGCAGCGGAAGCGAATCCCCGACACCTGATATCGGCGACCGCATCCGGCGCTGCCCATCCGGCCGCCTCTGATTTACTCATTGTATGTTTAATTCGTAATCAATGTTTATTTTATTTGTTTTGAGGCTTTGATCGATGATACGTGCACGTGAGGGTAGGTGTTAAGTAAGATTGGTTTATGTTTCCTTTAACTGAATTAGAGGTTCTCTTGATAGACGATAGATATTCACAGCTATACTGCGAACCGAAATAAAAAACATGGTGGCCTTATCATTTATAGCGATGATGGCTCAGTGGTAGTGACTTCGGCTTGCGATCCGTAGGACGTGGGTTCGAATCCTACAATGAGCTTGAGCTTTCGGTGAAGGAAAACATCGTGATGAAACCATAGCTTGGTGGTAGGGTATTTTCTAGTACTTGCCTGGCTAGCTACCACCCTCTTGTTAAGAATCTGTCGCCAAGCACCTATCGGTGTATTCCGGCAGCCACACTTGAGAGCCAGTTCCCAGTCCAGGTGTAGCGTGGCGCCATCTTCGACCACATCGTCATTTAACATCAGGTGACTTGTGGTCAAACGCTACCCTGTAAATAACATAAAAAAAAAGCTATTGATTTAGATTGCCGTTTAATCAGATATCTGTGGTATAATCCCGCACTGGGCCAGCGTGGTAGATTACAGCCCATACTCTCTCTCTGAGAGAAGCAGCAGTGGGAACGCGAAAGGCTAATAATGATGATGGTATAGTCTAGTGCGCATCTACGAGTATCATTTTTTTGCGTTTATTGTACATTTCTAATAATTACTTAACGTTTGATTAGTGTTACCGATACTGATAATATTATAAATGCGAAAAGAACTCCGTCTTTCTGTTTCGCTTTCACACCGAAAGTACTGATTTGAATTTGGTATAGAGATAGTCTAGAGCCTGAGAAAGAACATAGGCTGTTTTTTATCGCGATAAACTGTAGCCCACGCGGGAGAAATGAAGAAAGCAAATATGAATAATGAAGGAAGAAATTTAGTGTTTGATAAAAATTGATAACAATTGCACATCGACTCAATTTGAGATTTTAAAAACAGGCTCAGCTCACGTGCCTCACAATAATTACCAATGCATTCCTGTTGTGACTATTTATGCTAATTGCAATAAAGCATACAAGTACCTTTATACCCGAATCCGTTCCGCCCAATCTCGCACGATGAAAGGAGTTCAGGGGGAGGCATTCACGGGTCATTGTTAAAAATATCCGGTCAACGACGATATAGTATAGAATACATTTCCGCGGGATGAGAAAATAATCCGGATTTAGAAAAGTGCCGCTTTTTGCCGGACGATGTCGCTGGGGTTGAGTCAGACATACAGCGATTTGATACGCGATAGTTTAAGAAGGAATTTGACGAATGATTAATAGGTAATCAATCAATAGTAAAAAAAATCAATGGTAAATATCAATTAGTCAATCAATTTTTGCGTCTGATAATCCTTCATTTATTTATATTCACGTGGACTAAAGATTATCGTGATAACAAAATTATACATTAAAATAAAAGTGTTTTAAAAAGGAAAAAAACCTGACTGCGCCAAAATAAAGTACCTACCCTATGTCACTCCCACAATAAAGATGAATCTTATGTCACCTTATATGTTAAAATCCGTCAAGCCATTTAGGCTAGAGGCCGTACCAAAGAAATATACATAGGTACATGCATACATACACTTGGAAAACATAACCCTCCTTCTTTCGCAGTAGGGTAAAAAGTATCCTACGTTCTCCTACGTCCTTATAAACTATCTTTGTAGCAAAAAAAATGCTTTTGCGTTTATAGTATTGCAAGTTTTTTATGCAACTGGGAGATGAAATTCAAAATTCAAATCATTTTTATTTAATAGGATACATTGTGATCACTTTCAAACGTCAACTTAAAACTAGCTACGCCTATTCCAACCTCCTTACGCCGGCAAAAGAACAGGCAAGAAACGCCCGGCAGGTAATTTTTTTGGCGCGATCACATTGTCAATTTTATTCTTATTACTAATATAATATATACTACTATATAAGTATGTATATCGTTGTCTAGTACCCATAACACAAGTTTCGAGCTTAATTTGGGGCTAGGTCAATTTGTGTGCAATTGTCCCCGATATTTATTTATTTTATTTATTTATTGAATTGGAGCAAGTTCACTAAAATCCCAAGCTTTTTTTTGTCATCTAATAGTCCGATATTTTTTAATTAGCTTTACTAATAAGATTTCTCTTGTTTGGTTGTACACATTGGGATATGGGAAATGAGACAAGCAATTCACTCGCCTGATGTTTTTTACAAGAGCCATCCAGGATTTCGACATTAACAACTTCGGGACTTCAAAATCCTGCGCGGAAATGCACTGCACTCGTCACCCTGAGATTTTAGATTTTGAATCTCTTTATGCCTTGTGATGAATAATAATTTTAAAAATATCGCTGATATTGGAACCTCTTCTCAGCAATGCTTATAAAAATGCGCATATGATAGGACAGAGAAAGGACAGTTACGGGTAAATCTGGCGCTTTGTTGCGGCCAGCCGTCCTTTGTAGTAGGCATCATAAAGATGTAAAATTTTCGCGTATATAAAGCTGGATTACTCTCTTTTTATACTAATGCGGCTTTATCTAGCTTTGTGAGAGGTTCTCATGAATCTTAAATATGCTTTTGGGTAGGAAAAGTAATTTTAACGCATCTCTAAACAATATTTAAGGTTATTCCATAGACATTGAGAATGTTGTAGTAAAGCTTTTGATAATACGAGTAAATATAGTACAATATCAAAAAGGCTTTAAAAGTGACACAAAAAGTTCTAAACATTCAAGCACTATTAATTTTTATTTGACGTCTAAAAGTGAATTAGTTCGTTTTACGTTTCTACAGGTTTTATTTCAGACTTAAATGGGCCTTTTTCTAACCAAATAAGACAAATATACTACAAAACAAAACACAATTCTTTGAATTTCATTGCGGCGTATAAAATGAATGCAATACCAGCAATATTAAACAAAAACCCAATAAATCTACCGACTGCAAGATACCATCCATTTAAAATGGAATATTTTTATGACATCCCATTTTGATACCTGCTGCAAGCAATTAAACATTTAACAGCACTCAAACAAAACCATAACGTTTTACGTATGGGCAAAATCGTCTATGAAACTCTCGTTATTTGACCCAAACGCATTATTGCTGGCATATAATAAAGGGGCGGTCCACCACGGAATGTGAAATTGCTATAAAAACAATTAGGAGCTCGATTTTTTCCCGAAACACGTAGCAACGTAATTACTAACAGATGGCGCTGGTCGTTAGGAAAGAACGATATTAGTCATTCATTCATTTACCAACAAACTGGGTAGGTATTAAGTATCAAATGGGGTCAATTTTTAAGATGCAGTTAAGCTGCTCTATGGTTTCTAACTATTTCTATTATCTATCATCATTATCATTTGCCCATTCAGTTTCCACTGCTGGGAGACAGGCCTTTTCTCAGGGGTATTATGGGTTATTAATCTACGACGGTCGCCCAGCACAGATTGGTAGATGTAGCATGCCTTTAAATGCTGTGATTATTGGACATATCGGTTTCCTCACGTTGTTTTCCTTCACAGTTTTAGGCGACGGCAAATCTGCACACAACGGTTGAAAGGGGGTTAAAATTCAGTATCGTGACGTGACGTGTTACTGTTCGGACACTATCTCAAAATTCTATTAGCTATTTAAAAGCAGATTAAGTAAAAACCTGATGGGGAAGAAAGGTTCTGGAGTAGCGACCACGAACTGGAAGACGTTCTGTAGGTAGGCCCCCCACTAGGTGGACCGACGACATTGTAAGAGTCGCAGGGAGCCGATGGATGCAAATGGCTAATAGCCGTTCATGGTGGCGTTCAAGGGGGGAGGCCTATGTTCAGCAGTGGACTTCTTCCGGCTGATGATGATGATGATGAAAGTAAAAACTATCCAGAGTTATGAACAACGATTATTCTTTGCCTCATAAATGTATTAATTCCTACACAACAGACTATTTTAGCCCATTTTGCGAGTCACGTAGAATCAGGCTGACCGAGCCGAAAGGAAAATAATTAATCTCCCAAAGTTCATTATAGCACGGTTGAGCCTAAAGGGCGCGCGACGAAATAGAAAGATAAAAGGATTTGTCGACTAAGGCTTTGGTCTTATACTATAAACACTTCGTGTAGTGTCCGCAAAGATTTTAGTTGAAATCTGTGTGGCTTTAACAGATATCGAGACTGGAATCTTAATAATAAATGTGTACTTTCTATTCAAACACATTTCATCTATCAAATGTGGTCAATGGTCAATTTGTGTGCAATTGTCCCCCGATATTTATTTATTTTTATTTATATCTCTAAAGGACTAGCTGCGCCCCGCGTCTTTCCGTTATCCCGCAGGAACATTTTTCCAGGATAAAAAGTAACCAATGTGTTAATCCAGGGTATAAGCTATCTTCCTTCCAAATTTAACTTAAATCCTTTCAGTAGTTTTTGCGTAAAGGGGTAACAAACATCCCATCCTCACAAACGTTCACAAGATTTATTAAAACTATATCAGTGTTTTTCTAAAAGAGATCAAAAAGCGATCTCTGTGCGAAATTGATTGCGTTACCAACCTACATGAAACGACACATAAATGGAATGTAAAAACCTTATAAAATCTTTATAGCTACCTAATTTGAATACCTCGTTTCATCACTTCTATTAGGTCCGTCCAAACGATTTGCATCCCTTAAAATATTTATTTAGGTCGCATAAATTAATACTGGTCTTTTCCGATATCGAATAAGGGGTCATTGATTTCTCTACGGGCATTTTTTAACTAATTTTGATCCTTGTTACATATATAGAAAAATAGATTGGCTCATAAAATTAGTTTCAAATGTTTGAGTAGCAATTTGAATTCAGTATGCGTAGAAGAGATATGTTCTAAGTAGAATGTCTTATTTTAAATCTTATATGTGAAAGATACCTTTATTTCGTATTAGTAACGCGTTCTGAATCTTCGCATGCCAAGGAAAAATTCAGAGATTCTAGTTTACAGATTTCCCGCGGAATGTTTGTTTTTTCCGAGAAAAAAAAAGGTCTACATTATCTGAAAAATTTGATCAAAATCAGTCCAATCATGTTGGCGTGAAAAAGAGACAAACAAATAAACAGAAACCTTTACTTTACTTTTATTTCAGTTTAAAAAAAAGTAGGAATCACATGTATTATAACAATGTAGGAACTTAACTTACTGCAGTGTGACGTTGTATATTATGTAGGTATTTAATGGTAAACTAACTAAAGAAAAAGTGACAACAGTACTTGTCCCATCATTGCCATTAACAATCTTAATAGAAAACGAAAAGCATATTGAAAAATTCACTCAATTAAACAAGATAAACCTCCAGACTGGTACAGCACCTCCTTACCAAGCGACGTCTCCCCCGATTCTTTTCAATAAACTCGGAGCTGAAAGCTTTTCAGAATATTCATGACATGTCTCTTCTTTTCAGGTGGGTGCTTCCGATTGGCTGCGGTGAACAATTTTACTTTATTCGACATCCAGGTAAAACTTAACTAAATAAAACTTGGCAGACTCAGTTGAGACAGTCTGATTTTTAATTAAACGTTTGTGGTGATAAAAAACTGTTAAAGAGGAATGCTGATTTATGTTAATTGTTAAGTGAGTTGGTGAAACTTAGTAATAAAATGAGAGACTTTGTAATGACTCAGTCATATTTTAACTCACTATGTGGCAGATATCTTTCGCGTCTATGATCACTTTGTGAATTTCTATCGAGTTAATGTACATTATCAGCGTATTACGTTTTCTCCGCTGTTCTCAGAGCTGTGACTGTTCTTCTCCTTTCGTGTGACAGATTCTTAACCAGAGGGTGGTGGCTAGTAAGCCAGGCGAGTACTAGAAAATACCCTACCACCAAGCTATGGTTTCATCACGATGTTTTCC
Source organism: Opisthograptis luteolata (assembly GCA_931315375.2). Taxonomy (NCBI): domain Eukaryota; kingdom Metazoa; phylum Arthropoda; class Insecta; order Lepidoptera; family Geometridae; genus Opisthograptis; species Opisthograptis luteolata. The sequence goes on along the minus strand of OV928049.1, from coordinate 6,652,297 downwards.
TTCACTGAAAGCTCAAGCTCATTATAGGATTCGAACCCACGTCCTACGGATCGCAAGCCGACGTCACTACCACTGAGCCATCATCGCTATGAATATGTGCTGCGTGCATATGTGCTTGAAACACATCGTTTACACACACACAAAACAAAATTCTCGAAGCGTGGTTCATTATCCCGTCTCGTATTCTCACATAATCAGTAATAACCCTCTCCTTGATGGACGAGGCCCTGGGATCACGGCTGCGGCTAAATCATAAACCCCACTTACGCTACTATTGTCTGTGTAACTTTAAACTGGGCTGTAAATTATTTAGGCTTGCTTGCCACAGGGTTTGGTACAGACCGTGCTCTAGATATAACATGAATACAAAAGTACGAGGTCCAAACTTGTCGTTTGGCAAACCATCTGTCCGATGCAAAAGCATTGAGGCAAACAAAAAGAGTTTAGCGAGAAAAAATATAAAGCCAGATGATATGGAGTGAGAATGATGACAATATCCTTTAGACATAAAAAATTTAACAATGATTACAAAGCTGAGTTTAGCAACAGCAATTTTTAGCTATGCAACATTTAATGCTACGTTACCTATCGGTGTACTCCGGCAGCCCCACTTGAGAGCCAGTTCCCATTCAATGTAGCGTGGCGCCATTTTCAACCACATCGTCACTTTACATCAGTTCCCTGTGATCAAACGCTACCCTGTAAGTAGTACACGTGACACGTGATGTTCCTGAGAAAAAGAAATTATTTAGTATAATTTCAGCTTTTCCTTACCAAAATTCTTCCGCATCGAAAATTTCCGCTTGAAGCGTGTTATCACCCGCATAGACTTACGTTTTAAAACGACACAAGCTTTAATACTCTCTTAAAAAACCTATTCATCCCGAAACAGCCTTTATACGAGACACGGTAAAATGCAGACCTCCTAATAAGTGTGTTGACTTCTAAAATAATCTTTACGTAGCACATGGTAAAACACAAAATTGCTTACACGTCACGGACTGTCAAATTCTGAACTTTGTGTGTTGGAACAGCCACCTGGTGTCCGAAGTAGGCCTTTAACCCATTAACCTGTGACCTCATTATGTGGCGTATATTTTGTAAATTATGCTTTGCTACGGTAAGATGAGTTGGGTGGGTCGGATGGACTATTTATGACAAAGGTGGTCAGCATAATTTACCTAAAGATGGATTATAATATGAAAATTATAAGGCAAGGTACTGACCCAAGGTCAGCTCGAAGTAATTTGTTTTAAAGAAAATGTTGTAACATGGACAGTATAGCGATGAAAGTCACCTGATGTTTAATAACGATGTGGGTGAAAGTAGCGCCACGCTACATCTGGTCTGGGTACTGGTTCTCAAAAGAGACTGAACGCCTCGATAAGTGCTTGGCAAACGGATTCTTAACTTGAGTTGTAGGTAGCCTGGCGAGCACTAGAAAATACTCTACCATCAAGTAAATTACTATGTACTATACAATAATATAATACATAAGGTACTATCGCTTTTTTAGTATCCTTTCTAATGAGTGTGATTGATTCCTCAGTCTAAAAAGTACAGTGAGCTGTTAGTTCTCCACAAATCTTTTTACAATAGTAAATGATCCGTTAGAATCAATCCATCGACATTTTTAAGACGTGCAGAAGTCACGTTTCGTCCCCTGTCCATGGCCAGGGAATGACACCCAGGGGACTGACGGTAAGATTAACGTGCCCCGTCTGTCCTCGTCCTTAAATCACATTATAGCCCCTCACTCTTTGTCTAATGCCACCTAAGACGGACTCTCTACCGATGAGACTGTGATTTCACCCGGGATTTTTAAGTAAATTAAAAGTGGTTTAAAATGAGGGTATTTTTTAAAGACACTTAAGAATACTTGGGAGTAATTATTTTTTTAGATACTGCCTGGAGGACTAAAACTGATAACTCCGACAATTAGAATTGACCACAAGCTCATAAGGAAGAAGAAAAAGGTTCTAAGTTTTAATCAAGAAAAGCGTAATAAAATATAACACACACACACACACTAACACACTTTGTTGCACAATTGAAAAAAATTACACATACCTACTCATTTTTTTTAAAACCTCAGATACTGCTAAAAATTTTCTAGGCTCGCCTCTGTATTTAAATTCAAGTTAAGAATTTGTCACCAAGCCCCATAATCAGAAGCTGGCACGCACAACACACACACACACACATCATCATGTCTGTTCATGTGTCATTTACACATTTGTCTGTGACATGAACATGACATGACGCACTGCATACACATCATGAAAAGTCTCTTTGTCTCTCTTGCACGCGGTCAAGGTTGTGAGCGAGGCAGATAGTTATCGTTTTGTTTTTACTATTGCATAATGAATTTGCTTCAGTGTGAGTAACAAGCATGTGCCAGCCATAGATAACATACTTGTATCTTCTATAACTAACTTGTAGCGATGTACAAATCAAAAAAATATTTAGACACATCCCCTAACTTTCCCAATACCCATTTTGGTTGTTTTGCTTCTGATTGCGAAAGTTTCACGGTTCGGTTCAGGGCAAAAAACGTCCAGTGATTTTTTGTAAGGTCGTGACCAAACTGGTGTAACGAGATATTTATGGGAACACGCGGGGTCGTTGGTGTGGACAATGCGTTACTTGGCAAGTGTTCCTTGTATAGAGTGGTTTGATAATATTGTCCATTTAATAGATTGAAATACAAAACATAAATCTTACTTGAGTTTTACTTATGCTTACTAATATTATGAATTGGAAAGTAGCTCTGTCTGACTGTTACGTATTCACGCCCAAATTAATGAACCGATCTAATTAAATTTTGTACAAAGATATTCTAGAACCTAAGAAAATACCGTCGTGATAAACAGTAGCTCACGCGGGTGCAACCGCGGGGAACAGCTAGTATTACATAATTAATTTTGATAAAGATTTTGTTAGTTCTTACAAAGTAGTGGTGGGTAAGTTACCTGATGTTAAGCGACGATGTGGTTAAAAGTTAAGACTAGGAGTTGGCTCTCAAATTTGGCTACCAGAACACATCAATAGCGGTGCTTGGAAAAAAAATTGTATGTTGAGGATAATAGCTAGCCAGGCGAGCACTAGTAAATGTCCAACTACCACGCTATGATCTTATCATGACATTTTCCTACACCAAAAACTTAAGAACAAAGCCGTATTCGAACCCACAACGTAAGGGTCACTCATTGCAGGACGTTGTGTGAGAAATATTGTACTGAACGTGTATTATAGGACACCCTAGAGCCGTTGGAACATAAAAGGTTGTAATTTTGAAATTTATCGCATTTGATGGGGTTGGTTTGGCAGCGTTTGCCAATGTCACCGTATTTTTCATGAAATAAATATTTTTTTATTATTTTTACTATTATTGTTGTTTTGTGCCCATCGCCGTAGAGATTATGGACAGTTATGGCGATGAAGCTAAGAGATGGTTTCTGGAATTAAGCACAGGTTAAGAACCAAGCGTGAGACAGAATGTTATTGTGCTTAAGCAATAAATACACGAAAGAAAAAAGAAGAGTAGAGTGAAAGAATTTTTAAAATCAAATAAGACGTTTTTGAAGTCCTCCTTCATAATATCAATAAAAAATTAAAAAAGTCACTTCTGAAATGGGTTAGCACCTTCATTTATTTAAATAATAAAAAAGATTTTTAACTGGTCCACATTATTTTGTTTTTTTACAACTGGTTAGACCAGCATTCGACCACGATGGAAAGCGAAGATGTGATCATAGGTGTAGTTAAGTATGCTCTTATTTGATTATGTACATATCGCTAATAATACTTTTATTGAAATTAAGCTACTGATAGCTATTAAACGACTGCAATAATTAATTTACGTTCGAAAAACGCACGGAAATAACACAAAAAAGTGACAAATGACCACTTATTTCTGCTCTACCGTTCACAATAAAACGACGCAAATAAAACCCCACATGTGGCTGCGATATCGAGTTATTCTCTCATTAATCGAGAGATAAATAAATCAATAGTACTTTCACGTATGGTTGTTTGTGCAAGGGTGTATTAACGATAGCGCGTGGTATGTTTCGAATGAAGCCTATATAGGCTATATATATATTATATATTCAGCCATTTCTATAGAGGTATATGGTACCATAAGGTATACTCGTATAAAATAGTTTGTTTTGTTAATTAATGTAGTCTCTTTAGAACACTTCTATTAGCTTCACTTGTAACTACTCAAATCTCAGTCAATTTTAACCTTCTTCTAATTGTCGATGACAATATAATTTTATGATATCATCGATCTGATCTGATGATGGAGCCAGGAGATGGATAGTGGAACTCTTCAATGGCTACTAGTAAACCCCTCGAGTTTGGGCTCATTTGATTCGTTTTGACGAGTCTAATAGATTGGGTTTGGTTACGAGGGTCTCATGATGAATCCAGGAAGAGGATAGAGGATACTAGGAAACCCCTCAAGTTTGGGCTCATTTGATTCGTTTCGACGAGTCCAATAGATTAGGCTTGGTTACATCTAGGCTAAAAAGTAAAAATAAATTATATTGTTTAAATCCACACTTTTTGAATTAACCATTATATCGTAACTAATACAATTTAATTATTTTATATTTTTCAGTTTTTTAAAGTGTTTTTTTTAGTTTTTTTTTATATATATTTTTATAATTTACTGGGTAGAGTTTGACAACAAGTTATACCCAATGTAAGACGACGATGTGATTGAAGGTAGCGCCACGCTTTGCCTGGACTGGGATCTAGCTCTCAAGCTCTCGAATTAATTATGAGCTAAATGCTACATTGCTAGCTATGCAAAAAATAAACTTAACACTTCCAAGTAAAACGTCTTTGGTTTCTGCAATAATTAGCATTTTCAGAAAAGAATTAAATATACTCAAGCAAACGCTCATTTTAACGTATACAAACATATCAATGCTGTATTTCGATTAAACGATGGTGTTTTGTTTCTCAGCGAGATTTGAATACATTAATTAATATCAAACAAATAAAGAAAGTAAACATTAATATAGAAATACATTGAAGCTAAAGCTTTGAAACGTACCTTTCAATAACAGAAACTTAAACAATTGAAGATCAAGCGTTTGAAACTAAACAAATATATAATTGTTTTAGAAGGCTGTTTAATACCGTTATCGGATACCACAAAGCCTCTAAACAATACCGCAAACCTGAACAATAACAGAACTACAGGAAATATGTCACTATTTGCTACGTCGTAGGTCAATAACCCTCGTAGCAGCCGAATGCTACGGCGTAGTGCTTGTAGGCGGTAAATCAGCGAATGACGTCACGCCGTAAAGCTAACGTAGCTTTCGTAGCACGTAGCATTGTTTGTTCAGTCAACTGCTGAAGCCAACGCTGTTCAAATGTGACTTCAGAACAAATGTTTTCGTTTGTCAACTGTTATATTATAAGATTTTAACTTGAATTTTACAAAGCCTTTGTAACTATAGTTAAACTTTTTTTTTTTCTTCAGTCACTTACAATGCCTTGCTTTCGCTGTATTAAGGTTATCAGAATTATCCGGATCGGGGATCCAAAACAGCCATGTATGGAACAAATAAATTGCGTTTTTTCTACTGCAAAAATATTTGTCCCGTAGCGGAAATCGATCCTATGTACTCAAGCTTCGTAGTCAGCTGTTTGCCCATTGTGACACATCGATTGTTATTAAAGAAAATTAATAATTTTTTTTTACTATTTACAGGGTAGCGTTTGACCACGAGTCACCTGATGTTAAGTGACGATGTGATCGAAGATGGCGTCACGCTACACCTGGACTGGGAACTGGCTCTCAAGTGGGGCTGCCGGAACACACCGATAGGTGCTTGGCGACAGATTCTAAACAAGAGCCAGGCGAGTACTAGAAAATACCCTACCACCAAGCTATGGTTTCATCACGATGTTTTCCTTCACCGAAAGCTCAAGCTCATTGTAGCATTCGAACCCACGTCCTACGGATCGCAAGCCGACGTCACTACCACTGAGCCATCATCGCTATATTTATTATAAATTAAAATTGATTAAAGTAATATTGTACTAAGTGTTCACAGGTATCTTATTTTGGTAATAACTTTTAAATACTAAAACCTTTAACGAAAGAAACCTCAAGATTTATTTTCCAATACTCAATAATTTTCTGTTATTAGTAATTAATGAATTCCCTTTAATTGGATTAGGCAAAGAAAACCAAATCCTGTTTAATTTATTTACCATTTCAAAGATAAGAAACTTTAACATTGAAACCCTTTATAAAGTTAGGAAGGGAGGGAGCAATCGGACTGTCCCTTATTTTGGGTTTAACTTAGAAGCGAAACTTTTAAAAGTTTAGGGGTTGACTAGTGAACTTGGAAAAACATATTTTTTACAGAAAAAGGTGAGAAAATGGGATGATAAAAGAATGATACAGGCTGAAGTAAGGCGTGAATATTACATTAATTTTATGAATGAAATAGCACCAGGTTTTGACGTACCTACACAGGGATAAACATACGTTATTTTCCCTTTTTGTTTGATATAAAGACCGCCCTAGCTCTAAGATCTTTCTTTTTATGTTGTTCTATTTTTCTGTTGTTGTGGTGAAGTGCGTTTGACCATAACACAACACACATGGTTTTAAGTGATGATGCGGTCGAACGTTAGTCTTTAAGATGATAAAGAGAATAAGAAAATTAGTTCTTGTCCAGTGACTATTGTCGTTGACCGTACTGTAACGTCCCCCCTCAATACACTCTAGCCCCCCGATCCTTCTAACCGCCCCAAAAAGGTACTCTTGCAGAAATATTATTAAAACTTAACTATGGCCACGTGATCGTCTCCCTACGTTGTATCCGTCGCAACCCTGACTCTTTTAAGGTACCTGAGATAGCCCTAATTCCCTAGTTAAATAAACTAATTATACCTAAGTACTACCTGAGTTTGATTTATTGCCTATTTTACTGTTCCTGATAAATATATGTTCCGACTTTTATAGCTATATGAAAACGCCCTAGTCTTAAGAATGTTTAGTCACGTGATGTACGTTGGAGTATGCCTACGATTCCCCATCGCCTCTCATGAGTTTGTTTGTAAGTATAAGAATGGTAATTGCCTATCCTATTTACGAGTATATAACAATGAAACAATAATAAGTAATTCAACCTGGAGAGTATGTATGCAGACGCTTAAGTTTTATTGGTAAATATTTAATAAGAAGATATGTCAGAACTGAGTGTTTTCTAAGAAATTGCTGGTTATTTATTTGGCTTTAATTGTTATAACCGCAATCAGAGTTATTGTGATAAAGATAAGAGCACCACCCCGCTCCAATCAGTGAGTCTCGACTTCCTCACTGGTCAACCCTCCTTCACTTAACTCTGTACCTTTTATTTCGTACATTCTGGGATATGTAATTTAAGTTAGTAAGTACTTTGGTAAAGTTTTAGTCTGTTTTATTTGTCTTTATGCTAAAAAGTCAAGAGGGCATAATCTTTTAGCAAGGTCAAACTATTTGTCTCACTTCATACTTCACTTTCGTACAAGGATTACATTTAAGTGTTATTCAACAAAGCAACTCTTACTTCCATCATATCTAGTTATATTGCGGAGCTTCTCCATACTTAGCTTGTAAGTACAGAAAGGCCCCTTTGGCCCACAGGCGTCCTCCTACCTAAAACGTAAATGTACCTAACATTCCAAACCGTTGGAAACCTAGTATATATGTACGATCCTATATTAACTCAATTATTGAATAATCGCCTTTGCATTTTAGTTTAGATTTTTGTTTAGTCAATTACTCTCACTATCGAGACTCTCGGAACTCCTCTGAATATCAAGCCTTTTATAGTAGTACTTATTATTCCAATGATTGATAAAATCAGTCAGTGACTACGGCGTAGTATCTCTAACCTTTTGTAGCAATAGAGAGTGACTACAGGCACTGCATCGCAAGTTGCCAAGTGTAACCAAATTTACCAACGATGAACTTTCTCATCAAAAGATTTATGAACTATGTCATTGTTAGACTTTCCTTTCAGATTCATATCCTAGAATACTCGATATAGATTCAAAGAGTGTGATAATTTCCACAGAGAAACTAATTTGTCTTTACATTTCTTTATGCAATGGTATTATTCCTAGGTAACCTTTTCTCATCAAAGTATTTATGAATTATTTCTTTATTAGTATTTCCTTTTAGGTTCAAATCCTAGAGTACTCGTTGGTATTATTATAGTTTAGAGTTTGATAGCAATAAATAGTATAAGTAGTTAATATATTAATAGCAATAAGTAGTTACTAGCAAACGGTTGCATTATTTCGCCTTGAAATTCATTTAATTTCGTGATGTACAACTACCTTCAAAATCGTTGATGAATATTTATTTAAGATATTGGCCCTAATTTTGTATTCCTGATACTTCCCATTCTAAACCTACTATTCAATCTATGTTCCCTACCCTAACTCACTACTCCTATTCGATTTGGTGTGTGTTTTATCAAAGCTAGAGGCTTAACCTCACATTTACATTTAAATGCGGCAAGTCGGTTGTTCCCTGTAAAACAACCGCCTTACAAAGTCAATTGCTCATGATGTTTGAACAATCTACCTGACTAATCTCTACGGGATTGGGGAGGCACCCCGATTAGACCTATTCCTACGCCACCCTACTATCTCTCCTCCGCCGACCGCAGTCGAATAGGGATGCAGAAGAGAGACGGACCAGGGACTATGTATGGGAATATATAAATATATAAGTGTATAGACCGATTCAATCAACTCTGAATATAGCTAAACGGATGCACAATGGCATGATTCTCTTCGACTAATCTCCGTCGCAGATAAACAGAATCTGACTGAATAGGGGAACAATTAGTCGTTCCTTCGTTGAAGGCATAAACGACTGCCGGCTCGTTCCAAAAGTTGTCGGCTCTAACAATGAGTCCCTATCAGTAAAAGCTCTGTTAACACCGCAAGGTAGACAGCCTTTACCCACAAAACCATGTTTGCGTTTAATGAATCCGTTCAAGCAGATGGGCATATTCCTCACTGACCCTCATTATCCACGAAAACTAGTATGATTGTAAAATAATAAAACGATCCACGAAGCTTCCCATGAGATTACGTCTTTACCATTAATCTACCATACGCACGAATCTAATTATTTACAAAGCCGCGTTGACTCTATCATAGGCCCACAAAAACTACATTGTTACCACAGTTCAGTACGCGCATTGAACTATTCTCAAAGCCACGTTGACTCTATCATAGGCCCACAAAAACTACATTGTTACCACAGTTCAGTACGCGCATTGAACTATTCTCAAAGCCACGTTGTAATCACAATGTTAATTCACACCCCAAAAGAACACTAAATATAGTAGAAAAACCGCAACAAATACTACTGAGGATAGATGAGGATAGACCCACAATAAATACTGCTTGAACGTGTTCACTCACCGAAGACTGCTGTTGGAATGCCCCGAATCCAGCGCGCTCGCCCCTTTTATTCACGTAGCGACGATGGTCTTTTTGGTGTTGCCGGCGACCGCGGTGTTTTTGGCGTTCGCAGTGACCGCGGTGTTTTTGGCGTTCGCGGCGATATTTCTATACAGTCAAAGGAGTTGATAGCGGTGCACGCAGCGTTTGCTGTCCCGACGGTGTTTTTAGCGTTCGCAGCGACCGCGGTGTTTTTAGCGTTGCCTCGGTGGCATTCGTGGTGTCGGCGGCGATATTTCTACATAGTTACAGGGATTGATAGCGACGCTTGCGGCGTTTGCGGTCACGGCGATGTTTTTGACCTTAACAACTAGTACTTAAGGTGTCATTTTTACTCATACGCACTCTTGGATCAAGAATCTGCCCTCCAGTGAAGAGTTATAGAGTTATAAAATTAGCTTCTTTACAACCACTAATAATAATTACTTTTTGTATTTTTATTTATTTCTTTATTTATACTTTAGCACGTAAAATTGCATTTTACATTATTAAAGCCAGCCTTCTATTGAGATTGTTGCCATCTATGTTTATTATCGTATGAACTATCTAGTACTAACTTAGTTAGTTTGACCGTTTCTTACTAGGTGGCGTTGGTGTCGCGCATGCATTTTCCTACATCGCGGAGACGATACTGAAAATATGTACAAAACATTATGATAAAATGATCCACATATATTTGTGAACGTGACGGTCCAGATCACTGAAGTCTGGAACGTTACAGCCAACCCCCAAAATTTACACAGGTAGTTAAATATTAACCCGGAGAAAATTTTTCAACCTCAAAATGTATTCACAAATATAAGACTAAATAAAAGAAATATTATCACTATATTTCACAAACCAACCCCGCTCCACGTCCGTCCGTTTGTCTGTTTACGATAAACTCAATAATCATAAGTCTTTCGCAAGTTCTAATGTGTGCGTATTTTAACTTGTCAATGCTTGACTTCAGACAATGTGTACTTGTTGTACTAGGAGAGTATATTTAAACCGAAGCATGGATGACTCCACCATATGAACCCGTCCAAAGCTTTTAATGTATTGAAGACAAAAAGAAATCACCCTCACAAGGACAATCTTGGCTCTGTAAGGAAACCTGGTTGTGAGGCAGATCAATCCTAATGATACAGTGTATTAATTGTTATCCCCTTCAAACCCACTTTTTTAAGAGTTTGCGGAGAACTAACCTACACCATCCTATCCAAGCCAAAATTTCTTTAATAGGTATTGGGCAATAACGATTCATGATCGCAACATCCCACCCTGGCCGAAATTTCATAATGGCAGATCATCAATGATTCGGAGAGTGTGGAGTGTAAGCAGGATACTTTAGTCTTTCCTCATTGTAGAGTAGGACCTCTTTATGGAATCAGTTATTACTGATGAAGTGTCATCTGACCTATCCTAGCACCAAACTCCACCATAACCAAGGCCCTTGTAAAGTGTAGTGTCTATCTGACCTCAAGCAACGACAAATAGCTTTCAACTTAGGGTAATGTTGAATTATTTTTGGTCCCTATTCTACAATTCAATCGCTTATAACGTTCATTCCCAAATATAAAATACACATAATATACCAATAAAATACATATATAATAGTATCTCATTTTCAATCTTCTTACATAACTCCTAGCTACAACTTGCACACTCCATTGCCCTAGACCTAAATAATCCAACATCCCTTTTAGTTTGAAGCGACCAATTTTGGTATGCACTTAATAAATTTTAATTTAAACAAAGCAAGTAAGAATGTACGTAGATCCCTATCAATAAGTCAGTGTTGTTCTAGTAAAGAAGTATAATGTAATACTCTTCCATTTACCTTCTGTACCTCCATATTACCGTAGAAGGGGAAAGAAGATCAATAATCTCAATCCTTTTTCCTTCTGTACCTCAAATATTTACCTCATAAATTTAATCAGGAATATTCAGTCAAATAATTTACTCTTTTTTTTTTTTTTGTTTGAATTGATAAAGTAATGAATCACCGGCGCCAGGTAACACATCCCTCTATCAATTCCTAAATTTACCATAAATTAACAATATTATAAGCAATTCACAATTGGCAATCTTAATCTACAGAATAAAACACAGATTTTTGTCATAAGCAAGTATGAGTTACTCCACCTCAGCTCAGGTTTTATGTAAAGAATAGATATAAAAGTGACTAAAATTAATAGAACAATCCCGTCAACCGAAACAACTAAATGCATCGCATGCCTTCACAATATAAGCAAACACGAGTTCTATTAGCTAAGTTAATTTGCGTGAAAATCTAACTCTCATGTAACGATAATTTAATTGTGCTTTTTAGGATTAACTTTACTATGCTCATAACTTACCATAATTTCACTTTACCATTTTTAACCTTAGTGTTACCTCGCACAGCATGAAAATGAATTAAAGCAACTATCCATGGACCAAATATCTTTATACCTTATGGTCGTTTGTCGAACAATACAAGAGATCTGTCCTGAAAAGGACAATAATAATCGCAGTCTATTTACGAATAAACCGTTTATCAACCTAAGTTTACCTGATTGCAAATTAATGCCAATTCCTTCATGTTTCCACCTATACTTACATATTTTGTGCTCTTATGCTTTGATTGCGTTTGTTTTAAGTTACCTACTTTTATCACTGTCATGTCTTGTTTTTAACTGAAGTGTAGTATTCGATCACTTTGTTACTGGCAGATTCTATTTTTTTTTTCAACAAATTCCTAATCTCTTGCACTAACACATATAACCTTTCCCCACTTGCACATCCTAAAATGGAATAGTAAACAACCCCCATTGTTTTCACCCTTTAGCCATCATTAAACCATACAAAACGAAGTTGTTTATTTCTGTGTTTTTTTTTTTACCACAACTTTTCATCTTCTGTCAACTTAAATAACTCCCGCGCAAGTCCTACAAGTGTTGCCTGTAACAATATCTAAGTAATGGCCAATTGGTGCTGCAATCAATCTTTTGTCCTATGGCATACCGCTTACCGTTTTTTTTTTTTTTTTTTTTACGACTATGACAACGACTTTATTCAAGTGAATTATGAGAAAAAAATTTTTTTTTTTTTTTTATTATTAAAGCGACTAAACTTTATTCAAGGGAATTATGAGAAAGAGAAAATTTTTTTTTTTTTTTATTAAAGGCCGCCATCACTCCCCTTTACCCAAACTTATAGCAATCTTCTCGATAATATAATTATAACAAATAAACTAAAAGAAAACCTTTCTTATTAAGTGCGTACTAGCTACTAGTAATTGAACAACCTATCATGTAGATATCGCTTTTGTCTATTCAACTGTTTTGACTTTTGAGCGACTTCTATAAATTTGAGTAAGCCTTTCCTTGCACAATTTTTTTTTTTTTAATACGAAATCTTTACAATCCTTTTTGCTTTTGTCCCTAAACCCTTTGCTGAAATTTCATCCCTAACTTCATAACCGTAATTTTTGGACACCTAATTATTGGTTTAATTTTTTTTTTTTATTATACTTTTTTTTTTATTATAATATTATTATTTATTTTATTTTTATTTAGCTTTCACACTTATTTCATAGCATATTATTTACCTTTATTGCAAATTCAACCCCCTTAACTTTATGACACTATTAATACTTTCCTTAGACTAACCTATTATAACCTTCTGTTATTTATACGCAATCTATTTACAATATCATTTTTAGCCTATTAAAACTGACTGTTCTCTTTCTACCAAATCGCTCCACTCTATTCCGACTGAATGTTTAATCCGTGCGAATCCTATTAAATTATGACACAAAAAAAACTTCACTATAATTCAGTTCATTAAAATTTGGCAGGAATCTACTTTTACTAATATTGCCGTCAACCTGTAACTAACAAATCGGACTTTTTTGGCGGCAATCGAATTGTCAACGTGAAAATTTTGTTTTTATTTCCAAAACTTGTGTTTCTTCGAGTGATAATGTGTAATATTGGTGGATTATTAACCATTATGTGTTCGTTAATGTGTACGAGTGTGGGAAATTGAAATAAAGTTGTGAAAGTGACTTTTCAAGTTGCTCCAAAAAAGTCCGTGTAAAGTTTAAGTAAAGCACCACTACTTTACTTAAACACTATCCTCATCCCATCATCTCATCATCATCATCACCATCATCATTTAAACTTGATTCAACTCTCTGAGTTTGAAATCTTTTATACTTGACACTGGCAAATACACTAATCGTGTGACGCCATAACAAAACAAAACAAACTAACAAATCGCTCGGTTCAGTTTCTTAACACGAGTAATAATCATTTTGAACGTGCTTGCAACCCGACTATTTATCTATTTATCTGCAATGGCTCAAGGAAATCATTCATTCCATACCTTGATCAAACAATTTCCCTGCCTATGGGACCGTCAAGACCTTAATTTCAGAGACTACAAATATAAATCAAGATGCCGCTCCATCCTCTTGTCAGAGTGCAACAAGATGGTTCACATTCCACTCACCGAAGCAGACATCAAACGAAAAATAAAATCTTATCTACGTCAACATTCGCACTTGCAAGCCTCAATAGCGGTAACTACATTCATAATCCTTACTACCATAAATTTTACTATAAAATTTATATTTTTTGTAAATTTTAATTAGCTATCACTTTCAGTGTTATCATCCATCCTGAAAACCTCTTTAGTTTTTTTTTTTTTTCTTATAACCTAATCTCTATTAATATCCTATAAGCGAACGCAACCCCGTCTGTCTGTTTGTCTGCTACTCCTTCACGCCTAACGCCCGAAACCACTAGTCGATCCGATCTAAGCGACACCCGACGCAAAGACGATCCAAACCTGGAGATGGACACAATATATACCTATTGTCGACGACGCGGTAGCCGAGTTGGCAGTGACCCTGCCTGCGAAGCCAGCGGTCCCGGGCTCGAATCCCGGCAAGGGCAAACATATGTGTGATGAGCACGAATACCCGCACCTGAGCCCCGGATACCCCCATCTATATAAGTATTTATTTCTCTATGTATGTATGTATATCGTTGTCCAGTAACCCATAACACAAGTTTTGAGCGCAACTCGGGGCCATGTCAACCTGTGTGCAATTGTCCCTGATATTTAAATTTATTTATTCAATTTATTGTGTCAAAATATAAATAAGGTTAAATCGTTTTCCTCCGCTTCGCGTGGTCGACCTACTTTGTTTAAAGTTGTGTTTTTCTTTTTGTTTTGATGAAACTGTTTTCCCTATAAATTTTTTTTTTTTTTTTTTTTTCTACCAGCACTATCCACCAAGGGCAACCTCAACCAATTTTGACGAACACTCTTCTGGAACTTAATGACACTCAAGACCCTACACTATCACTCACTACCGACACTCACCCTGAACAGATTTTACCACAAAACCCTATATTACCACTCACAAACACCACTCCACACTACTACCCACTTCCACCCATGACACCATTACAGTACTCCCTCGCCTCTAACTTATTTGAAACTATTGTACAGCTAGCTGTAAATAATTCACTCACTCCCAACATTTCACTATTCTATTCTTCCTCCATTATTCCTACTGCTACACCTACTACTACAGCACCCACACCATCTCTTCCCATCCTACCTGAAGCCCGCCTAGCTGAGAGTCTACCGCCCTTCCCTGCTGATCCGGACCACTCTCTTAACTTTTTCCTGTGGTCGTATGTTATTTTTGTTCATTTTATTTATTTTTTTAGTCTAAACCCTATATAATATACACATTTTTGTTTCCATCCCTACGCTTTCGATTCCTACGTCGCCCAACACCCGCCAACGTGCTCCAGCAACTCTATTCATCTATTTATTTTATTTATTTATTTAAAACTGTAAATACCCCTAAAAGTTTTATGTTGTCTTTACTAAATACTTCCTTTTCTTTTTCAGACCCTTGAACTTGTAAAAACGAGCAAGATTAACTATAATCATAGCTGTGAATGTACATAGTTTAGAATGGCTCACGACTCACGTGCATTTCAGAATAGAAGCAGCCTATCCTCACCTTTACGCGATACGACGTTATTATTTTTAATTTTTTTATATTTTTTTTAATTTTTTTTTTTTTTTTTTTTTTTTTTTTTTTTAACTCTTTAAGTTTCAAATTGAATTATATTCTTGTGTATAAATTGACCTAATTGCCTATAACCAACTAACTAATTTTTTTTTTAGTGAAAACGCTATCTCAGTACCTCTCCTCTTTCACGGCAACAATTGTGCGGACGAACCGCAACACTATATTAAGACTACCTAATACCCTAAACTTGCAATTTGACCCACAAAAGCACCTGTAATCCTGGTCACGGCACCAATTGTAACGTCCCCCCTTTTTGCTCTCTAACCCCCCGTTCTTTCTAAGCACCCCAAAAGACTACTCTTGCAGAAATAATTATTTCTGCTTAACTATGGCCACGTGATCGTCTCCCTACGTTGTATCCGTCGCAACCCTGACTCTTTTAAGGTACCTGAGATAGCCCTAATTCCCTAGTTAATTAAACTAATTATGCCTAAGTACTACCTGAGTTTGATTTATTGCCTATTTTACTGTTCCTGATAAATATAATTATGTTCCGTCTTATAGTTATATGAAAACCGCCCTAGCCTTAAGAATGTTTAGTCACGTGATGTACATTGGAGTATGCCTACGGTTCCCCATCGCCTCTTATGAGTTTGTTTGTAAGTATAAGAATGATAATTGCCTATCCTATTTACGAGTATATAACAATGAAACAATAATAAGTAATTCAACCTGGAGAGTATGTATGCAGACGCTTAAGTTTTATTGGTAAATATTTAATAAGAAGATATGTCAGAACTGAGTGTTTTCTAAGAAATTGCTGGTTATTTATTTGGCTTTAATTGTTATAACCGCAATCAGAGTTATTGTGATAAAGATAAGAGCACCACCCCGCTCCAATCAGTGAGTCTCGACTTCCTCACTGGTCAACCCTCCTTCACTTAACTCTGTACCTTTTATTTCGTACATTCTGGGATATGTAATTTAAGTTAGTAAGTACTTTGGTAAAGTTTTAGTCTGTTTTATTTGTCTTTATGCTAAAGAGTCAAGAGGGCATAATCTTTTAGCAAGGTCAAACTATTTGTCTGACTTCATACTTCACTTTCGTACAAGGATTACATTTAAGTGTTATTCAACAATGCAACTCTTACTTCCATCATATCTAGTTATATTGCGAAGCTTTTCCATACTTAGCTTGTAAATACAGAAAGGCCCCTTTGGCCCACAGGCGTCCTCCTACCTAAAACGTAAATGTACCTAACATTCCAAACCGTTGGAAACCTAGTATATATGTACGATCCTATATTAACTCAATTATTGAATAATCGCCTTTGCATTTTAGTTTAGATTTTTGTTTAGTCAATTACTCTCACTATCGAGACTCTCGGAACTCCTCTGAATATCAAGCCATTTATAGTAGTACTTATTATTCCAATGATTGATAAAATCAGTCAGTGACTACGGCGTAGTATCTCTAACCTTTTGTAGCAATAGAGAGTGACTACAGGCACTGCATCGCAAGTTGCCAAGTGTAACCAAATTTACCAACGATGAACTTTCTCATCAAAAGATTTATGAATTATGTCATTGTCAGACTTTCCTTTCAGATTCATATCCTAGAATACTCGATATAGATTCAAAGAGTGTGATAATTTCCACAGAGAAACTAATTTGTCTTTACATTTCTTTATGCAATGGTATTATTCCTAGGTAACCTTTTCTCATCAAAGTATTTATGAATTATTTCTTTATTAGTATTTCCTTTTAGGTTCAAATCCTAGAGTACGCGTTGGTATTATTATTGTTTAGAGTTTGATAGCAATAAATTATATTGTTACTAGAAAACGGTTGCATTATTTCGCCTTGAAATTCATTTAATTTCGTGATGTACCTTCAAAATCGTTGATGAATATTTATTTAAGATATTGGCCCTAATTTTGTATTCCTATTTTGTATACTTCCCATTCTAAACCTACTATTCATCTATGTTCCCTACCCTAACTCACTACTCCTATTCGAATTGGTGTGTGTTTTATCAAAGCTAGAGGCTTAACCTCACATTTACATTTAAATGCGGCAAGTCGGTTGTTCCCTGTAAAACAACCGCCTTACAAAGTCAATTGCTCATGATGTTTGAACAATCTACCTGACTAATCTCTACGGGATTGGGGAGGCACCCCGGTTAGACCTATTCCTACGCCACCCTACTATCTCTCCTCCGCCGACCGCAGTCGAATAGGGATGCAGAAGAGAGACGGACCAGGGACTATGTATGGGAATATATAAATATATAAGTGTATAGACCGATTCAATCAACTCTGAATATAGCTAAACGGATGCACAATGGCATGATTCTCTTCGACTAATCTCCGTCGCAGATAAACAGAATCTGACTGAATAGGGGAACAATTAGTCGTTCCTTCGTTGAAGGCATAAACGACTGCCGGCTCGTTCCAAAAGTTGTCGGCTCTAACAATGAGTCCCTATCAGTAAAAGCTCTGTTAACACCGCAAGGTAGACAGCCTTTACCCACAAAACCATGTTTGCGTTTAATGAATCCGTTCAAGCAGATGGGCATATTCCTCACTGACCCTCATTATCCACGAAAACTAGTATGATTGTAAAATAATAAAACGATCCACGAAGCTTCCCATGAGATTACGTCTTTACCATTAATCTACCATACGCACGAATCTAATTATTTACAAAGCCGCGTTGACTCTATCATAGGCCCACAAAAACTACATTGTTACCACAGTTCAGTACGCGCATTGAACTATTCTCAAAGCCACGTTGACTCTATCATAGGCCCACAAAAACTACATTGTTACCACAGTTCAGTACGCGCATTGAACTATTCTCAAAGCCACGTTGTAATCACAATGTTAATTCACACCCCAAAAGAACACTAAATATAGTAGAAAAACCGCAACAAATACTACTGAGGATAGATGAGGATAGACCCACAATAAATACTGCTTGAACGTGTTCACTCACCGAAGACTGCTGTTGGAATGCCCCGAATCCAGCGCGCTCGCCCCTTTTATTCACGTAGCGACGATGGTCTTTTTGGTGTTGCCGGCGACCGCGGTGTTTTTGGCGTTCGCAGTGACCGCGGTGTTTTTGGCGTTCGCGGCGATATTTCTATACAGTCAAAGGAGTTGATAGCGGTGCACGCAGCGTTTGCTGTCCCGACGGTGTTTTTAGCGTTCGCAGCGACCGCGGTGTTTTTGGCGTTCGCGGCGATATTTCTATACAGTCAAAGGAGTTGATAGCGGTGCACGCAGCGTTTGCTGTTCCGACGGTGTTTATAGCGTTCGCAGCGACCGCGGTGTTTTTGGCGTTCGCGGCGATATTTCTATACAGTCAAAGGAGTTGATAGCGGTGCACGCAGCGTTTGCTGTTCCGACGGTGTTTTTAGCGTTCGCAGCGACCGCGGTGTTTTTGGCGTTCGCGGCGATATTTCTATACAGTCAAAGGAGTTGATAGCGGTGCACGCAGCGTTTGTTGTTCCGACGGTGTTTTTAGCGTTGCCTCGGTGGCATTCGTGGTGTCGGCGGCGATATTTCTACATAGTTACAGGGATTGATAGCGACGCTTGCGGCGTTTGCGGTCACGGCGATGTTTTTGACCTTAACAACTAGTACTTAAGGTGTCATTTTTACTCATACGCACTCTTGGATCAAGAATCTGCCCTCCAGTGAAGAGTTATAGAGTTATAAAATTAGCTTCTTTACAACCACTAATAATAATTACCTTTTGTATTTTTATTTATTTCTTTATTTATACTTTAGCACGTAAAATTGCATTTTACATTATTAAAGCCAGCCTTCTATTGAGATTGTTGCCATCTATGTTTATTATTGTATGAACTATCTAGTACTAACTTAGTTAGTTTGACCGTTTCTTACTAGGTGGCGTTGGTGTCGCGCATGCATTTTCCTACATCGCGGAGACGATACTGAAAATACGTACAAAACATCATAATAAAATGATTCACATATATTTGTGAACGTGACGGTCCAGATCACTAAAGTCTGGAACGTTACAGCCAACCCCCAAAATTTACACAGGTAGTTAAATATTAACCCGGAGAAAATTTTTCAACCTCAAAATGTATTCACAAATATAAGACTAAATAAAAGAAATATTATCACTATATTTCACAAACAAACCCCGCTCCACGTCCGTCCGTTTGTCTGTTTACGATAAACTCAATAATCATAAGTCTTTCGCAAGTTCTAATGTGTGCGTATTTTAACTTGTCAATGCTTGACTTCAGACAATGTGTACTTGTTGTACTAGGAGAGTATATTTAAACCGAAGCATGGATGACTCCACCATATGAACCCGTCCAAAGCTTTTAATGTATTGAAGACAAAAAGAAATCACCCTCACAAGGACAATCTTGGCTCTGTAAGGAAACCTGGTTGTGAGGCAGATCAATCCTAATGATACAGTGTATTAATTGTTATCCCCTTCAGACCCACTTTTTTAAGAGTTTGCGGAGAACTAACCTACACCATCCTATCCAAGCCAAAATTTCTTTAATAGGTATTGGGCAATAACGATTCATGATCGCAACATCCCACCCTGGCCGAAATTTCATAATGGCAGATCATCAATGATTCGGAGAGTGTGGAGTGTAAGCAGGATACTTTAGTCTTTCCTCATTGTAGAGTAGGACCTCTTTATGGAATCAGTTATTACTGATGAAGTGTCATCTGACCTATCCTAGCACCAAACTCCACCATAACCAAGGCCCTTGTAAAGTGTAGTGTCTATCTGACCTCAAGCAACGACAAATAGCTTTCAACTTAGGGTAATGCTGAATTATTTTTGGTCCCTATTTTACAATTCAATCGCTTATAACGTTCATTCCCAAATATACAATATACATAATATATCAATAAAATACATATATAATAGTATCTCATTTTCAATCTTCTTACATAACCCCTAGCTACAACTTGCACACTCCATTGCCCTAGACCTAAATAATCCAACATCCCTTTTAGTTTGAAGCGACCAATTTTGGTATGCACTTAATATACTTTAATCTAAACAAAGCAAGTAAGAATGTACGTAGATCCCTATCAATAAGTCAGTGTTGTTCCAGTAAAGAAGTATAATGTAATACTCTTCCATTTACCTTCTGTACCTCTATATTACCGTAGAAGGGGAAAGAAGATCAATAATCTCAAACCTTTTTCCTTCTGTACCTCAAATATTTACCTCATAAATTTAATCAGGAATATTCAGTTAAATAATTTACTCTTTTTTTTTTTTTGTTTGAATTGATAAAGTAATGAATCACCGGCGCCAGGTAACACATCCCTCTACCAATTCCTAAATTTACCATAAATTAACAATATTATAAGCAATTCACAATTGGCAATCTTAATCTACAGAATAAAACACAGATTTTTGTCATAAGCAAGTATGAGTTACTCCACCTCAGCTCAGGTTTTATGTAAAGAATAGATATAAAAGTGACTAAAATTAATAGAACAATCCCGTCAACCGAAACAACTAAATGCATCGCATGCCTTCACAATATAAGCAAACACGAGTTCTATTAGCTAAGCTAATTTGCGTGAAAATCTAACTTTCATGTAACGATAATTGATTTGTGCTTTTTAGGATTAACTTTACTATGCTCATAACTTACCATAATTTCACTTTACCATCTTAAGTCTTAGTGTTACCTCGCACAGCATGAAAATGAATTAAAGCAACTATCCATGGACCAAATATCTTTATACCTTATGGTCGTTTGTCGATCAATACAAGAGATCTGTCCCAAAGAGGACAATTATAATCGCAGTCTATTTACGAATAAACCGTTTATCAACCTAACCAACCTATGCAACCTGATTGCAAATTAATGTTAATTCCTTCATGTTTCCACCTATACTTACAGATTTTGTGCTCTTATGCTTTGATTGCGCTTGTTTTAAGTTACCTACTTTTATCACTGTCATGTCTTGTTTTTAACTGAAGTTTAGTATTCGATCACTTTGTTACTGGAAGATCATATTTTTTTTTTTTTTTAACAAATTCCTAATCTCTTGCACTAACACATATAACCTTTCCCCACTTGCACATCCTAAAATGGAATAGTAAACAACCCCCATTGTTTTCACCCTTTAGCCATCATTAACCATACAAAATAAAGTTGTTTATTTCTGTTTTCTTTTTATTTTACCACAACTTTTCATCTCCTGTCAACTTAAATAACTCCCGCGCAAGTCCTACAAGTGTTGCCTGTAACAATATCTAAGTAATGGCCAATTGGTGCTGCAATCAATCTTTTGTCCTATGGCATACCGCTTACCGTTTTTTTTTTTTTTTTTTTTACGACTATGACAACGACTTTATTCAAGTGAATTATGAGAAAAAAATTTTTTTTTTTTTTTTATTATTAAAGCGACTAAACTTTATTCAAGGGAATTATGAGAAAGAGAAAATTTTTTTTTTTTTTTATTAAAGGCCGCCATCACTCCCCTTTACCCAAACTTATAGCAATCTTCTCGATAATATAATTATAACAAATAAACTAAAAGAAAACCTTTCTTATTAAGTGCGTACTAGCTACTAGTAATTGAACAACCTATCATGTAGATATCGCTTTTGTCTATTCAACTGTTTTGACTTTTGAGCGACTTCTATAAATTTGAGTAAGCCTTTCCTTGCACAATTTTTTTTTTTTTAATACGAAATCTTTACAATCCTTTTTGCTTTTGTCCCTAAACCCTTTGCTGAAATTTCATCCCTAACTTCATAACCGTAATTTTTGGACACCTAATTATTGGTTTAATTTTTTTTTTTTATTATACTTTTTTTTTTATTATAATATTATTATTTATTTTATTTTTATTTAGCTTTCACACTTATTTCATAGCATATTATTTACCTTTATTGCAAATTCAACCCCCTTAACTTTATGACACTATTAATACTTTCCTTAGACTAACCTATTATAACCTTCTGTTATTTATACGCAATCTATTTACAATATCATTTTTAGCCTATTAAAACTGACTGTTCTCTTTCTACCAAATCGCTCCACTCTATTCCGACTGAATGTTTAATCCGTGCGAATCCTATTAAATTATGACACAAAAAAAACTTCACTATAATTCAGTTCATTAAAATTTGGCAGGAATCTACTTTTACTAATATTGCCGTCAACCTGTAACTAACAAATCGGACTTTTTTGGCGGCAATCGAATTGTCAACGTGAAAATTTTGTTTTTATTTCCAAAACTTGTGTTTCTTCGAGTGATAATGTGTAATATTGGTGGATTATTAACCATTATGTGTTCGTTAATGTGTACGAGTGTGGGAAATTGAAATAAAGTTGTGAAAGTGACTTTTCAAGTTGCTCCAAAAAAGTCCGTGTAAAGTTTAAGTAAAGCACCACTACTTTACTTAAACACTATCCTCATCCCATCATCTCATCATCATCATCACCATCATCATTTAAACTTGATTCAACTCTCTGAGTTTGAAATCTTTTATACTTGACACTGGCAAATACACTAATCGTGTGACGCCATAACAAAACAAAACAAACTAACAAATCGCTCGGTTCAGTTTCTTAACACGAGTAATAATCATTTTGAACGTGCTTGCAACCCGACTATTTATCTATTTATCTGCAATGGCTCAAGGAAATCATTCATTCCATACCTTGATCAAACAATTTCCCTGCCTATGGGACCGTCAAGACCTTAATTTCAGAGACTACAAATATAAATCAAGATGCCGCTCCATCCTCTTGTCAGAGTGCAACAAGATGGTTCACATTCCACTCACCGAAGCAGACATCAAACGAAAAATAAAATCTTATCTACGTCAACATTCGCACTTGCAAGCCTCAATAGCGGTAACTACATTCATAATCCTTACTACCATAAATTTTACTATAAAATTTATATTTTTTGTAAATTTTAATTAGCTATCACTTTCAGTGTTATCATCCATCCTGAAAACCTCTTTAGTTTTTTTTTTTTTTCTTATAACCTAATCTCTATTAATATCCTATAAGCGAACGCAACCCCGTCTGTCTGTTTGTCTGCTACTCCTTCACGCCTAACGCCCGAAACCACTAGTCGATCCGATCTAAGCGACACCCGACGCAAAGACGATCCAAACCTGGAGATGGACACAATATATACCTATTGTCGACGACGCGGTAGCCGAGTTGGCAGTGACCCTGCCTGCGAAGCCAGCGGTCCCGGGCTCGAATCCCGGCAAGGGCAAACATATGTGTGATGAGCACGAATACCCGCACCTGAGCCCCGGATACCCCCATCTATATAAGTATTTATTTCTCTATGTATGTATGTATATCGTTGTCCAGTAACCCATAACACAAGTTTTGAGCGCAACTCGGGGCCATGTCAACCTGTGTGCAATTGTCCCTGATATTTAAATTTATTTATTCAATTTATTGTGTCAAAATATAAATAAGGTTAAATCGTTTTCCTCCGCTTCGCGTGGTCGACCTACTTTGTTTAAAGTTGTGTTTTTCTTTTTGTTTTGATGAAACTGTTTTCCCTATAAATTTTTTTTTTTTTTTTTTTTTCTACCAGCACTATCCACCAAGGGCAACCTCAACCAATTTTGACGAACACTCTTCTGGAACTTAATGACACTCAAAACCCTACACTATCACTCACTACCGACACTCACTCTGAACAGATTTTACCACAAAACCCTACACTACCACTCACAACCGACACTCACCCAGAACTAATTTTACTACAACGCCCTACATTTCCATTCACAAACACCACTCCACACTACTACCCACTTCCACCCATGACACCATTACAGTACTCCCTCGCCTCTAACTTATTTGAAATTATTGTACAGCTAGCCGTAAACAATTCACTCACTCCCGACATTTCACTATTCTATTCTTCCTCCATTATTCCTACTGTTACACCTACTACTACAGCACCCACACCATCTCTTCCCGTCCTACCTGAAGCCCGTCTAGCTGAGAGTCTACCGCCCTTCCCTGCTGATCCGGACCACTCTCTTAACTTTTTCCTGTGGTCGTATGTTATTTTTGTTCATTTTATTTATTTTTTTAGTCTAAACCCTATATAATATACACATTTTTGTTTCCATCCCTACGCTTTCGATTCCTACGTCGCCCAACACCCGCCAACGTGCTCCAGCAACTCTATTCATCTATTTATTTTATTTATTTATTTAAAACTGTAAATACCCCTAAAAGTTTTATGTTGTCTTTACTAAATACTTCCTTTTCTTTTTCAGACCCTTGAACTTGTAAAAACGAGCAAGATTAACTATAATCATAGCTGTGAATGTACATAGTTTAGAATGGCTCACGACTCACGTGCATTTTAGAATAGAAGCAGCCTATCCTCACCTTTACGCGATACGACATTTTTTTTTTTTTTTTTAAACTCGTAAAGATTTAAATTGAATTATATTCTTGTGTATAAATTGACCTAATTGCCTATAACCAACTAACTAATTTTTTTAGTGAAAACGCTATCTCAGTACCTCTCCTCTTTCACGGCAACAATTGTGCGGACGAACCGCAACACTATATTAAGACTACCTAATACCCTAAACTTGCAATTTGACCCACAAAAGCACCTGTAATCCTGGTCACGGCACCAATTGTAACGTCCCCCCTCAATACACTCTAGCCCCCCGATCCTTCTAACCGCCCCAAAAAGGTACTCTTGCAGAAATATTATTAAAACTTAACTATGGCCACGTGATCGTCTCCCTACGTTGTATCCGTCGCAACCCTGACTCTTTTAAGGTACCTGAGATAGCCCTAATTCCCTAGTTAAATAAACTAATTATACCTAAGTACTACCTGAGTTTGATTTATTGCCTATTTTACTGTTCCTGATAAATATATGTTCCGACTTTTATAGCTATATGAAAACGCCCTAGTCTTAAGAATGTTTAGTCACGTGATGTACGTTGGAGTATGCCTACGATTCCCCATCGCCTCTCATGAGTTTGTTTGTAAGTATAAGAATGGTAATTGCCTATCCTATTTACGAGTATATAACAATGAAACAATAATAAGTAATTCAACCTGGAGAGTATGTATGCAGACGCTTAAGTTTTATTGGTAAATATTTAATAAGAAGATATGTCAGAACTGAGTGTTTTCTAAGAAATTGCTGGTTATTTATTTGGCTTTAATTGTTATAACCGCAATCAGAGTTATTGTGATAAAGATAAGAGCACCACCCCGCTCCAATCAGTGAGTCTCGACTTCCTCACTGGTCAACCCTCCTTCACTTAACTCTGTACCTTTTATTTCGTACATTCTGGGATATGTAATTTAAGTTAGTAAGTACTTTGGTAAAGTTTTAGTCTGTTTTATTTGTCTTTATGCTAAAAAGTCAAGAGGGCATAATCTTTTAGCAAGGTCAAACTATTTGTCTCACTTCATACTTCACTTTCGTACAAGGATTACATTTAAGTGTTATTCAACAAAGCAACTCTTACTTCCATCATATCTAGTTATATTGCGGAGCTTCTCCATACTTAGCTTGTAAGTACAGAAAGGCCCCTTTGGCCCACAGGCGTCCTCCTACCTAAAACGTAAATGTACCTAACATTCCAAACCGTTGGAAACCTAGTATATATGTACGATCCTATATTAACTCAATTATTGAATAATCGCCTTTGCATTTTAGTTTAGATTTTTGTTTAGTCAATTACTCTCACTATCGAGACTCTCGGAACTCCTCTGAATATCAAGCCTTTTATAGTAGTACTTATTATTCCAATGATTGATAAAATCAGTCAGTGACTACGGCGTAGTATCTCTAACCTTTTGTAGCAATAGAGAGTGACTACAGGCACTGCATCGCAAGTTGCCAAGTGTAACCAAATTTACCAACGATGAACTTTCTCATCAAAAGATTTATGAACTATGTCATTGTTAGACTTTCCTTTCAGATTCATATCCTAGAATACTCGATATAGATTCAAAGAGTGTGATAATTTCCACAGAGAAACTAATTTGTCTTTACATTTCTTTATGCAATGGTATTATTCCTAGGTAACCTTTTCTCATCAAAGTATTTATGAATTATTTCTTTATTAGTATTTCCTTTTAGGTTCAAATCCTAGAGTACTCGTTGGTATTATTATAGTTTAGAGTTTGATAGCAATAAATAGTATAAGTAGTTAATATATTAATAGCAATAAGTAGTTACTAGCAAACGGTTGCATTATTTCGCCTTGAAATTCATTT
The DNA here is from genome assembly GCA_931315375.2 of Opisthograptis luteolata. NCBI lineage: Eukaryota > Metazoa > Arthropoda > Insecta > Lepidoptera > Geometridae > Opisthograptis > Opisthograptis luteolata. Next base: position 6,625,499 of record OV928049.1, on the reverse strand, counting down.
AATTTCGTGATGTACAACTACCTTCAAAATCGTTGATGAATATTTATTTAAGATATTGGCCCTAATTTTGTATTCCTGATACTTCCCATTCTAAACCTACTATTCAATCTATGTTCCCTACCCTAACTCACTACTCCTATTCGATTTGGTGTGTGTTTTATCAAAGCTAGAGGCTTAACCTCACATTTACATTTAAATGCGGCAAGTCGGTTGTTCCCTGTAAAACAACCGCCTTACAAAGTCAATTGCTCATGATGTTTGAACAATCTACCTGACTAATCTCTACGGGATTGGGGAGGCACCCCGATTAGACCTATTCCTACGCCACCCTACTATCTCTCCTCCGCCGACCGCAGTCGAATAGGGATGCAGAAGAGAGACGGACCAGGGACTATGTATGGGAATATATAAATATATAAGTGTATAGACCGATTCAATCAACTCTGAATATAGCTAAACGGATGCACAATGGCATGATTCTCTTCGACTAATCTCCGTCGCAGATAAACAGAATCTGACTGAATAGGGGAACAATTAGTCGTTCCTTCGTTGAAGGCATAAACGACTGCCGGCTCGTTCCAAAAGTTGTCGGCTCTAACAATGAGTCCCTATCAGTAAAAGCTCTGTTAACACCGCAAGGTAGACAGCCTTTACCCACAAAACCATGTTTGCGTTTAATGAATCCGTTCAAGCAGATGGGCATATTCCTCACTGACCCTCATTATCCACGAAAACTAGTATGATTGTAAAATAATAAAACGATCCACGAAGCTTCCCATGAGATTACGTCTTTACCATTAATCTACCATACGCACGAATCTAATTATTTACAAAGCCGCGTTGACTCTATCATAGGCCCACAAAAACTACATTGTTACCACAGTTCAGTACGCGCATTGAACTATTCTCAAAGCCACGTTGACTCTATCATAGGCCCACAAAAACTACATTGTTACCACAGTTCAGTACGCGCATTGAACTATTCTCAAAGCCACGTTGTAATCACAATGTTAATTCACACCCCAAAAGAACACTAAATATAGTAGAAAAACCGCAACAAATACTACTGAGGATAGATGAGGATAGACCCACAATAAATACTGCTTGAACGTGTTCACTCACCGAAGACTGCTGTTGGAATGCCCCGAATCCAGCGCGCTCGCCCCTTTTATTCACGTAGCGACGATGGTCTTTTTGGTGTTGCCGGCGACCGCGGTGTTTTTGGCGTTCGCAGTGACCGCGGTGTTTTTGGCGTTCGCGGCGATATTTCTATACAGTCAAAGGAGTTGATAGCGGTGCACGCAGCGTTTGCTGTCCCGACGGTGTTTTTAGCGTTCGCAGCGACCGCGGTGTTTTTAGCGTTGCCTCGGTGGCATTCGTGGTGTCGGCGGCGATATTTCTACATAGTTACAGGGATTGATAGCGACGCTTGCGGCGTTTGCGGTCACGGCGATGTTTTTGACCTTAACAACTAGTACTTAAGGTGTCATTTTTACTCATACGCACTCTTGGATCAAGAATCTGCCCTCCAGTGAAGAGTTATAGAGTTATAAAATTAGCTTCTTTACAACCACTAATAATAATTACTTTTTGTATTTTTATTTATTTCTTTATTTATACTTTAGCACGTAAAATTGCATTTTACATTATTAAAGCCAGCCTTCTATTGAGATTGTTGCCATCTATGTTTATTATCGTATGAACTATCTAGTACTAACTTAGTTAGTTTGACCGTTTCTTACTAGGTGGCGTTGGTGTCGCGCATGCATTTTCCTACATCGCGGAGACGATACTGAAAATATGTACAAAACATTATGATAAAATGATCCACATATATTTGTGAACGTGACGGTCCAGATCACTGAAGTCTGGAACGTTACAGTACCCATAAGACAAGTTACGAGCTTAATTTGGGGCTAGGTCAATTTGTGTGCAATTGTCCCCGATATTTATTTATTTATTTATCTTTCTATTTATTTACCTATATAGATAGATGGGTTTAAAAAGAGTTCTTAAGGGTCAGTTACGCCCAAATATCCAAAGGTGACGATGACCGCTTATAATTAGGCAAGCGTTGTTTTGTTGCTATTACATAAAAAAGGTAAATTTCTTGATAACGATCTTTTATTTATTTAAAAAGGTTTATTTTGTCTTTCCTTTTTTGTTACAGCTTACAGGGTAGCGTTTGATCACAACTCATCTGATTTAAACCGATGATGTGGTCCTTGTCTTGGAAACAAACGGTTTTATAACTGTTTTCAAATTACAAACTGCTTCATTTATATTAACTTCTTTTTTTATTTTCTTCTTTTTTTGAACGGCGAAGGAGTGGAACACCTTGCCAGCGTCTTTGTTTCCCGATAAGTATAACTTGGGAGCCTTCAAGTCAAGAGTGAATAAGTATCTTCTAGGCAAGCATGCTCCATCTTCGGCCTCGTCATCACTCACCATCAGGTGAGACTGGGGTCAAATGCTTGCCTATCTCTTATAAAAAAAAAAAAAAAAAAAAAAAAAATATAAACTTACTCGTGAAAAACCGGGGCGTGTTGCAATTGTCTAATATAATATATATTGTCTAATATAATATATATCACAGATGTATACTAGATATTATACTCTTAGCTCCTGTCTCTGGTGCTAAGATAAAATGTTACCTTTCCGAGGTTATTAGCGGTCGTGTACTGAACAAGGTGAGTGAATCATTATATTACCGTACAGAAATAACGCTTTTAACGCGAGATTTGATACGTAAATAATTATTGATTTTGTTATTTAATTATTGTACCTGTACAAACTTTACAGTCACTGCCAAAATACTAACTAAACTAACTGAGATGGCACAAAGATTCAAAGTGGTCCTTGGCCTCCAACAATAAAAGAATCCACTTTGGTCAGTCCTCCACCTGGAGTGGACCTCCAACTAAATATATAAATACTTTAGTTATTGTAAATGTACCTAGTAAAAGCAGTCTCAATCAATACAACAATCATTAGCAGCCTTTCACGTTCCCACTGCTGGGACTCTGGCCTTCTCTCAGAGAGAGAGTATGGGCTGTAATCTACCACGCTGGCTTAGTGTGGGTTGGTAGATATCGCATGCCCTTGAATGTTGTTCTTGGACATGCCGGTTTCCTCAAGATGTTTTCCTTCACCGTTTTGAGCGATGGCAAATCCGCACATAACTTATTGAGTCATAGGTGCGGGGCCGAGAGGATTCGAACTCGGTGTCGGCGTCTTGTAAGTCGCACGCCTGACCGTTCGGCCACCATCGCTCAACAATACACGCACTGATTGCATCACACTGCAAGCTTGCTCTCAAGCAATCCAAACTCTAAATGACAGTGCTTAGAGTTTAAATTGCTTCATCGAGGTAATCCCTAATCCATACCTCTAAATTCTCACACATACAAACCTCACTTACGCATCTCTACTTACCGCGTTGTCAAGCGCTCTTAAAGTATCAGGTGTGCACCATGAATACCTAATCTTAATGGAGTAGGTACATGTACCTACAGATAAGGGGCCGAATAAATCATCGAGTGAATGTTTTACAAAGTTCCCGGTGGGAAGTAGCAGATTGCGCGAACTTTGGCGTGAGACACAAGAACCTTTTATTTAATATGTTAGGGAAGTGTTTAAGAAATCGTTCTTTGAATTTTTCATATATTCTATACTACCTGCGTCTTCCCGCTATCCCCTAAGCATGTTTTTTCGGGATAAAAAGTAGCCTATTTGTTAATTCAGGGTGTAAACTATCTCCATTGCAAATTTTATCCAGATCCGTTTATTAGTTTTTGCGTGAAAGAGTAACAAACGTCCATACATCCATGCTTACAAACTTTCAAGTTTAAAATATTAGTAGGAAGGATGTTAGAGAAAGAAGCGTTTAAGAAATCGTTCTCTGAATTTTTACATAATATATTGTATACGAATGAATTCCCGTCTTTAAGTTTTTTTTTTCTCTCTCAGGTTTTATAGTTTTTTTATGAAATCTTTAACACTCTATTTGACCCTTTTAAAGGATGATTATTGAACAAAATAATGTATTGGTGTACCCTGAAACTACGCAGTAGGTATATATACAATCTAAGTTTCATGTTTCCAGGACTGTGTGTTGATTGTGAGTTAGTTAATCAAACAGCGACACGACGGAGGTTTAGTCAATTATAAGATAATTTAAATCGATGGAAACCATTCCAAGAATTTTACTAATTTTAAAACATCCATTTTCTAACCACAACTAAAATATATGTAAAGAAACAATTTCATTCGAATACTGAAACCGTTCAGATGTCGTCCGAAACGAAATTATTTTCTAAAAAAGTCTCGGTTAGATAACGCTTTCCCTCCGCCAAAATAAATAACAAACGAAATTGAACTCTATTATTATTCAGCTTAGCCTAAATCTTCGAAAGCACTTCATCATCTTTATCTTTGATTCCGTCTGACTAAAGAATATAGCACTAATCTCGATCGAAATAGAGTGGCTTATCGTCTGTTCGGTTTAAGAGCAAGACCAAGCGCCACCGTTTTCCACGTTTAAATATGATTTATGCAAGTAATTTAGTTAAGTACATATAGACATTACGAGCTCAGTAGCGGATAGATTAAAATGTTCAGTGTACGGAACCTTTGTGGTGATATCTCGGGGTGGTCTTGTTGCTGGCACGTTATAAATTACTCTGAGGTACAATGGACTCTGTGATGTAATAATTTTAGGTGTAACCGTGGCTGTACTCATTTGAAGCGGATGTTGATCTTATTAAAATAATCACCATTATTAAATTTCAGAAGGTAAAGTGTCATAAACTTTATCATCATCAGCATTTCACGTTCCCACTGCTGAGACTCTGGCCTTCTCTCAGAGAGAGAGAGAGAGAGAGTATGGGCTGTTATCTACCACGCTGGCCCAGTGCGGGTTGGTAATGTTGCAGTTCTTGGGCATGCCGGTTTCCTCACGATGTTTTCCTTCACCGTTATGAGCGATGTCATAAACTTATTCTTTATTAAATACCGTGAATGAAAAAATAAAATGCAGGTGAGATAGTATTAAATTGGAAGCCTTAAGAAATAAACAAAAAACTGGAATACAATTTAGCTGTATAGCTACTTCTGATCTGCAATTAAAGAAAACGTTCAAATAAGCAAGGCAATATTAAAATCAGCTCTGAGTATTACTCAAAAACGGTTGGAAATACATCTTTTTTTAACTTTAGTTTTAATTTATTTTTTTTAACCTATACTGTCCCACTGCTGGGCAAAGGTCTCCCCCATTTTTTCCACATATCTCTATCCCCTCAGGCCACCGCTCCTCAAATGAGGCCTCAGGCCACCGCTCCTCAAATGAGTCAAGGTCATCACGTCATCTTTTTTGGGGCCTGCCTCGGCGACGTCGCCCGTCCTCAGGTACCACCCACTGTGTGATGATCCTTGCCCAGCGATCCGGGTGCATCCGGCTTTCGTGTCCCGCCCAGTCCCACTTTAATATATTTTGGAAAAAAGACCTTATTATTCTTTTAGTACGTTTCACATTCTGTGAGGAAAAATAGCCACTACGTAACCCGTAGCAGTAACAACAAATTTGTATATAAAATTTTATGATAGTCGATATTGTGTACAGTTCATGAAAGGTATAATAGATGTATTCATTAGTATGTATGTACATGTTTACATAAATGTATAGTGTTAAAATGCCAGGCTTATTTATATTGAGCGGCTACCTATTATAAAATTTCCACGTTTAAGTACCGAGTTCAAGGCTGCAATATATTGTTATAATCTTATGTCTAATGCATGAGAGGTAAGCGGGAATATTAATATTTAAAAAAAATGAGCTGATGGATACAAATCTGAATTTAAGTGACGTTCAATACTATAGTATTTTAAATATACAAAGATTGAAAAAGTAACAAAGTTTTATGATAAAGGATGTTCTGTTTCCTAGTTGGTTTTGATAGTAATGAAATCAATTGCTGTGTAGGTGTTGTTTCCTGTTATTTCATTGAAAACGTTGGCCTTAGTATTAACTAGTTGCGCCCCGCGGTTTCACCCGCCTCTTACCATTATCCTGCAGGAACCTTTTTCCGGGATAAAAATCCAGTGTATAAGCTATCTCCATTCGAAATTTTACTAAAATCCGTTCAGTAGTTACGGTGATACGTCGTAACAAACATTCACACAAACTTTCGCATATATAATATTAGTAGGATTAACATTCGCTTGTAATATTTTTTAGCCTCGCCGTCGACTAGTGACTTGAACCATACTCTATCTATGACTCACATTGCCGGCTCGGCTGGAAAACTTTTCCGAGTGTCACGTGACGACCACGTGATAGTTCTATGCTATCGACACCACTGCGTTGTGATACGCAATTGTTCGCAAATAGACTGTATTTTAATGAGTTACGATGTCAATAGGGAATGAACATTACCTGTGACTACGTTTTCTGAATTAGTTATAAAAAAGTCCACGTTCTGAATAAATTATAAAAAAATAATAACAAATGACTATTTTTATTATCCACTAGCTGCTCCCCGCGGTTTAGCCTGCGTGGGCTACATCTTTATGCATGCAAAAAACAGGAACAAAAAAGGACTTAATGGTAAGTGTCACAAAGGGCGGTCTTATCGTTCTGAGGTAACAAACATAAAAAAAACATACAGTCGAATTGAGAACCTCCTGCTTTTTTGAAGTCGATTAAAAATACACGCATCATCCAACCGCAAACACTTATGGAAAGTAACAACTTCATAAACATGTCTTGTGAAAATGATTTACCGCTGGGTAGGTAGGTAGGTAGCTAATAAATACACGGACACCTTACTTAGGGACCCCTAATGATGTATGACCGTAATATATGGCGATTAACTTGCAGTTCCTGAGATGCCCCCTTACAGAAAGTGCAAGAATAAAACGAATGGGCTTGTATCACGCGATCTTGTTTAACGGAAAATAAAAGAAATTCTTATTTTGCAATTCGCTATGTAAAAGAAAATTGAGAAAGCTTAAGTTACTACGAGTGCTACATATTGTAATTAAATTTCTATGAATAAATAACAAATAAAAAGGAAAGCAAAAAATTAAAACAAAATAAGAATGTTTTGGTGTGTTTTGTGTAGTTGGAAACAACATCACTTATGCTGGGGACACACTAAGGTCAACGTCAAGGGAAATGTCAATGCCTATCATCGCGATAAATATTGCGTTAATTTTAAACGCAATTATGTGAGTGGCTACACTTAAACGGTCAACGTGAAAGCAACGAAACTTTAATCGTAAACTTTCTTCTATCTTTCTTCAATATGTAGTGTGGCCGCTACAGCACTTTCTCTTTGATGTACCGCCATTTGAGTTATCGGCTAACGTCAAACGCCAATATGAATGCCGTTGTCAAAATTACGATCGCAACACAAACTCACATTAAAAGTTGGTAACGGTTATTGCTAAAATCCATAGGCAAAAGTCAATCTGTCTGTCCCTATATTTGTTGATTACCTTTCTCACGCATATACCACTGAGCAGATCTTGATAAAATTTGGTACGGAGATAGTTTGAACCATGAGAAAGGATATGGTATAGGTAAACTGTTTTAAACTACCATGGTCAAAAACATTAGAATTAGGTTTTATAACGGGATAATTACCATGTATTTGTTTTTGTTTGAGTTCTCGATATTTCGGCACTGTTGCAAGCGCCATGATCACGAGAATACTAAAAGTTTCTGCGGGTAGGATTGTTGATGTTATAACGGGCAGACGTATCTATCTACCCGCTTCCTCGCACGTTTTTTGCTTACGATGACAAATACATGGTAATTATCCCGTTATAAAACCTAATTCTAAGGATATGGTATACTTTTAATCGCGATAAACTACCCCACCCGCGTGGACTACGCGGGTAAAATAGTAGAACGAAACTTGTTAGTCATTATTACTCATTATATTAAACAGCCTTTACTATAAATAGTTTTTTTTATATAGTAGAAAAGTCACATCACGTCTCTCATTTCATGTAGCGATTAACTTGCAACTTGAGATGACGCTTGCCCCTGCACTACAAGATTATAATGGTTATATCTCACGTGATCGTATTTCACGAAGATTAAGCTGTTTTGGGCAGTAGCTAATGGTCTTAGTGTTGTAATGACTTGTGTTGCGAAAAAAAATCCGAGGCAACAATTACGTTTTCAAAATGGAGCAAGGTGTATTTCTTACACCACTTTACTTTCACTAACCTAAGAGAACTATAAAATATGCCTGCCTATTGTCAATAAGTTGCGCCTCGCGGTTTCACCCGCGTCTTCCCGCTATCCCGCAGGAACTTCTTTCCTGGAAAACAGTAGCCTTTGTTAATCCAGGGTATAATCTATCTCCATTCAAAATAACATCAAAATCGGTTTAGTAGTTACGGTCATACTTGGTAACAAATATTCACACACACACACAAACTTTCGCAATATGATAGTAGGATTATGTTCCTTATCGATTTAGATAAGGTTCTATATTGGTAATCTATGTCCATACTGAATATTATAAATGCGAAAGTAACTCTCTCTGTTCGTTTGTCTGTTGTTGATCTTGATGATATTTAGTATGAAGTTAGTTTGAATCCTGGGGAAGGGCATAGGATACTGTCTATAGCGATAAACTGTAATCTATCCGGTTTAAATCACGGGGCACAGCTAATATGGGAATACAGATAACACTGAGAAGGTACTCGTAACCCTTTTTTTTTGTTTTAATGTTAGAGTTTTACAAATGAGGTTTTCACTTCGATTATTAAAAGAAAGTCACCTATAAACATATAAAAGCACGTTTACAAAACGTTTATTTACAACAGAGAAGTCAAGCAAAACATCAAACAGCAGAAAAAACGAGTTTTTTAAATTGAAATAATACAAAAGTAACACTAGCACTCTACAGAAGCTTTCAACCTTTTGTTCGTTCTACCGTGGACGCAGTTTTCAATTAATAATATAGAAATTTCCCGACATCCGACGTAGTCTGCAAACTCCAATGCAAACTATAGAGAATTGGAATTGGTGTTTTGGTACAGAACCTTTGCTTGTTTCATTGGTTCAAAGTGTATCGGACAAGTAATTTTATCATGTCTGTTTGAGTTAGGCATTTAAGATTATGAAAATGACCTATGATTGTAACTGAAAACTAACTTACTGAGATGGCGCATCGACCCAAAGTGAGTCTTGGTCTCCAATAATAAAATACACCTATGATAAAGCAATTCAATACAAAAATATCGTTTCGACCAGTTTTTATTTTTTGGCGTAAGTATTATTATTTAACAACGAAATCTTTTCAACGCGTATGTCTTTTACCCGACTGCGAAAGAAGGAGGGTTATGTTTTTCGAGTGTATGTATGTATGTAAATTTCTTTGGCACGGCCTGTAGCCTAAATGGCTTGACGGATTTTGACATATATGAGGTGTTATTAGATTCGTCTTTATTGTGGGTGTGACATAGGGTACTTTATTTTGGCGCAGTCGGGTTTTTTGTTTTTGTTTTCACTTCATCAAAATATAACTTATTAGCGAACTGCTATGTACAAGTTGATATTCATCCATGCAAAATTTCCATGAAAACGTAAGGGGTTGACAAGCAGTTCACCCGAAAATTGTATGTCTCTAGCGTCAGGTATTCAGGCTGTGTGTTGGTTTGTAACTCGAGTTAGGACTTAGGTTAAAAATAACTACCTCTGGTGGTAGCAGATTAGCTTTAAAAACATTATTTTATGCTAGTCTAGTCCCTTCAATATACCTATCACATAACCATATACATATTAATTAACCGTCCGTACTTAATCCCCTACGTGAGAGTTCAAGTTTAATTTCACGATTTGACTGCAACTTTTTTGAATTTGATTTTTATATTTGATAGTCCTATGCGTTTACCTTCACTTGGTAGTAAAAAACATCTTTTGGGCGTTTTATGTTAAAAAACATGATGAATTAGAACAGGTTCTGTTTCACAGCATTAATAGATTTGTTCTCAGAATGAAGCTATAAAATCCCTCTCGTCATTATGGTAGTAGTTATTGACGTGAGTCACTCTCCAAGGTAATTAACTTGGATGAGCATTTTGCAACCTTAGGGAATTAACCTTAACGGATGTAGGATACTTGTGGTCACTTTAATATGTTGAACCTGAAATTGGTTACGCCTGTTTCCAACTAGCACGGTCTAGAAATAAAGGAAGAGAGGACGACTCCGAGACTAAGCTGATAATTGGGGCTTATTAGAGAGAAATGCTCTCTGTAATTATGATAGTGAAAAATCAAATAAATATACTTATGTAAATCTATACTATACAATATACATAGATGGATTATTTTTAACGATTTTTTTTACGTTTTCGTTTCTGTGGGGTGAAGCTGTGGCGCTAATCATTGTTAGATCCATTTCCCGATATATTTATTTTCTTTTATATTTTTTTTTAGCTATTTACAGGGTAGCGTTTGACCACAAGTCACCTGGTGTTAAGTGAAGATGTGGTCGAAAATGGCGCCACGCTACACCTGGACTGGGAACTGGCTCTTATGTGAGGCTGCCGGAACACACCGGTGTGTGGTATAATCATAAGGTGCCTCATTTTTTTTAACACATATTAGAAGTACTGCCAAAGAGCCTGTTATTTTAAATATGTGTAGCACTTACCGTTATTACGACAGTAACCAATCTCGTCATACAATAAACGAAAAAGTTGTTGACTAGGTCTTTTCATTCAAATAACAACTCTGAAAGTTTTTTTTTAGTGTCATTGGTTCATAAAAACATTAACTTCTATAAATTAAACAGAGTTTATTGTGATTACAATACTAAACAGAACTAAATGAGGTACAGGTGTTTTTTTTATTGTATTTAAATATGCATTACAAGCAAATGTAAATATTGACCATGTATACATTTACATTGACGTCATACTATTGTGCAGATGTTTTCTTTAAGTAAAGTAATATAATAGTTTTAGTAAAACTACTTGTGCCCCGTGGTTTTACCCAGAGTTTAAACGATATCTCGCAGGAACCTTTACCAGAATAAAGAAAAACGCGACTTCCTCACTGCTCAACTCTAAATAGTTTTCGTGCGATTTATAACATGGGCCCCAGAGAATCTTTAAGAATTAAGTTTAAAGAAACCAAAATAATGACAGTTATTTGTCAATATATTTATGAAAATGTAATGTACATACGGAAAAATTTAAATAGCTTCAAAAAGAGAAGTGATTATCACAATTTTAATACTAGAAACAAAGATAAAATTGCTGTACCCACTACTAGGCTCCATAAAGTTAGCAACTCGTTCAAAGGTCAATGTGTACGCTTTTTCAACAAAATCCCAAGTGAAATTCAAGACTTGTCTATAACAAAATTTCAAGTCCGTATAAAGAGAAATCTCATTAGTAAAGCTTATTATAAAATATCGGACTATCTAGATGACAAACAAGCTTGGGATTGTAGTTAATCTATCTATCTTTCTTTCTATCTATCTATTCTCCCTATTTCCCCTATTCTAACCATTTTCGGTAAACAGCCAAAACAGTCATGCTCACGAAAGTGACTTTGCTTGCAGCGGCGTCATGTGTCGGGTCGCCCTCTTCCCTCTCATATGGTCGAGGAGAGCGATGGCTGGCACATGCGTCAACTCGTGAACGGGTGCTGCTTGTGGGGTCTGGTCTGCTTTGGTTGTGATCCCGCAACTCGTTAATATTCATGTTCCCATATCCCAGTGTGTACAACCAAACAAGAGAAATCTTCTTATTAGTAAAGCTAAATAAAAAATATCGATTAGATGACAAAAAAAAAAGCTTGGGATTTTAGTGAACTTGCTCCAATTCAATCAATTAGTAATAAGAATAAAATTGTCAATGTGATCGCGCCAAAAAAATTACCTGCCGGGCGTTTCTTGCCTGTTCTTTTTCCGGCGTAAGGAGGTTGGAACAGGCGTAGCTAGTTTTAAGTTGACGTTTTAAAGTGATCACAATGTATTCTATTAAATAAAAAAGTTTTGATTTTGATTTTTTGATTTTTGAACAGTGAAGGAAACTCGCGACTTCTCTACTACTTAAATTAACTGCTCAACTCGGGGTAGTTGAGTAATGGGAAACTCGCGGTTATGCCCCACTGCTCAAAAACTGTGCTAATCCAGTGCATATTAAGCTATTTTCATGCCATATTACATTCGAACGCGATCAGCCGTTGCGGTTTTACCTAGTTCATCGCAACGATGAGATTGATGTCTCTCAATCTCGCAAGACAACGTAAAAACTATATAACACAGTTCAAGGAAAAAATAACGAAACGAGTTCGCGCTTAGTATGTTAATTCCAAGGCGCAATTTTTTAGTCCCCCTGCGTTAACTGACCCAAAAAGTTATCCGTTTGACTAACTTTATGTCCTTATATTTGCATAGCATTGTTATTAAGGCAGTTCTTTTTTAGGGCAAAGCGTCATCATTTGTGACCTTATATTTTATTTAATGTTTGAAATTCTAGGTGGCACTGAACTGTAAAGATAATGAGCAAGCTAACTTGCTCGTCTTGCAGTTGCATTAGAAATCTAAACAACGATCGGCAATACAAACCGTAAATAGTTTCAAGAACTAAGTAGGTATATGTATTGGTGATAGGTACCAATACCTACAATACGGCAGTCGGTTTCACGATAACTAGTTATTGAGATAAAACTATTTATCAGATTTCATTCAGATCCGTTCAGTGGTTTTTGCGTAAAAGAGTAACAAACATCCATCCATCCATCCATCCATACTCACAAACTTTCACGTTTATAATATTAGTAGGAAGTAGGTACTAGTTCCAAAACCAGATATCGGTATCCAAACCGATACATAGTTTCGGTATTACGATATCGCATACCGACCCATCTAGTCTCTAGTATCTCTTGTTCACGCAGTACGTTATTACCCATGCGTAGCGAGATGAACTTTGTAAAAAAAAACACGCATTCATCATCCACATTGCTGATCTCTTGCTGGATCAGTAAGATTTATTATGCTTGATGCTGGAAGTGATAGGTGTACGACCCTTTCCTCTTGGGAAGCGTTTCTGTTTTGAATATTGTTTTAGCACCGTTGTTCTTTTGATTTATCACCGCTTGCTGGTAAATTATTACGGAATACACTGCTGAGAAAAGAAAGGTGTATTCATATTCTTCTTACCCAGTTGTTGGTTCGGGGTTTTTATTCCTTGACGACTAAATAAGAAGCAACATTTATTAATAATATTTAAAAAATTCTTTCTTTTTTCTGGTTCCGAACACTTAAATCAGGGTTGAGAAATAATGATATGAAAAATATAATTGCAGGTGATTGGAAACAAGGCGTGAGAGTATAAGAGTAACTGTGAGATCAAGAAATCGAAATCTATTCAGCAATTAAAATTTACTAATAATATTAAAAAAAATCTTAAATATCTGAAACATATTTTTATCATTATTTATAAAGACATTTCGAAATAAATACTTTAAATTTAACTAAACTATGCTGCACAAAATTAAATGAAATATCTTTAAATACAGGGCAGGGCCCAATGATCCACCAATTTCCACCCCAACAGGAGTAAATCTCGCCAAGAGATGCATGATTTTCCTGATAAATAATACATATCTTTCATGTACATGTCTGTACAGATAGGCCCGTCGTTACAGTTTCATCGTTAGCATAAATACAGGCGTCTTACAATAGTTTTTTTTTAAGAAACATAATATTTTGTAAAGGTATGTAAACGCTCTAGACACACGACAGCAATATTCTTGTACTTACCTTTCCTAAGGTTTCTTATCTCGAAGGCTCATTCTATTTACAAACGGCACGTGAGCGTGTTTACAAATCCATACTTATTGTAGCAAATTAGAATCTACACGGCCTTCTAATAAACTTGACTTGGGTGCTTACGAAGTTCAATTTATTCCGTAGCTTCGTATAAAGAAAGAAAGAAAGCTTCGCAAATTGTTAAATAAATACTGAAGGTTAAAATTATTACTAGACGACAAGTTTTTATCGCGACGAAGAGTTATGGTAGGTATTATATTGGTAAAAGTTATAATTGATTAAAAATCAACTAACTTTTCGTTTGGCGAATCACGAGTAAATATTTTGGCTCTGGTCACAAATCAAGCCAATTACAAAATAAAAGGGTTTTAGTTGCTAATAGACCTGCGTTTGACCACTATTTTGCTTGAGGCAAAAAGTGTAGTGAGCAATGCCTAGAAGGTACTTTTTACTCTCGCAGAATTAAACAGAATTGTTCATAAATTTTTTTTTCATGTTTAATGCCTAGTGTTGATATTTAGTTAAACAAACTTGCACATTATTGCATAAAACATGCCTCATATTACTGAGACCAAACATGGTACCCCATTTATGTTTACCGGGAACTAGCCTATGACGCATATTAACGGATGAACTGAGATTTTTCTTCAATGAATGTCGTTATATGTAAATACTTTGAATCATAAACGGATCTATCGTGAGAAATTGGCAGGGGAAGTTCTATTGTATGGATGGGAAAAAAGATAGTTTAAACGGGCGATCCATCAAGATCGGTTAGTAAGGGGAAGTCTAACTGCCGTTCCCAATTACCGATCTATCCTCGGTTTGACCTACTAGAGATAGAACATTTGACATTACTTCTATGGAGCTTATGTCAAATTTATATCTTTAGTAGGGCAAACCGAAGATAGATCGGTTATTGGGAACGGCCGTTAAACTATTAGAGATAGAAAAAATTCAAAGGGTACTAGTTAGCCAAGTGAGCACTAGAAAATGCTAAACCACCAGTATTGTACATATATAATTATGTTCTCCTTTTACTACTATATTTTGCTATAACAATCTATCAGCATAGTTAAAATCACTGTCATATTATGCCAAGTCACATAAGATAACTTTTTTGCTCTCCAGATGAAAGTAAAACACAAGTTTCCTTGAATTTTCTGACCGTAATCTTTACCCTTAAGCAAGTATTCCAAGAACCTTAATGAGTAAAGGTGATGACTAAAGTCCTTTCAAGAATAGCATCTGTAGCTTTGACTATAAATAGTAAAATCAGAAGTGGGTTACTACTATTCGAAAAAACCCGCAATTAAATATATTCACGCGTATAAAAATCTGATTCACCTTTACAAAAATAAGGAAACACGTTTAAAAATAACATAAAAAGCGTTATTATAATAACATTCTAAATAACACGTTGTATTTTCATGGTACGATTGATTATATAAAAGATATTCATATCATTTATAACCGCCGAAGGTCGATCCGACCTGTAACAGTGAGTCATACCGAAATTGGGGCATTTCGTTTGTGCGGTAAAGGTATCATCGATCAATAGTGTTTTGCCACAGGCCGAATGTAAACACAAATTCGGTTTCGTTTACAAATCGAATCAAAGATGCGATTGAAAAGAAATTCGGTTTCAGATAAGTTTAGAATATTAAGTTGTTTGATAAAGAATTGATGTCATTGAAATTTCTTAAACTTGAAATCTAAGCAAGATAAATAGATACTTAATAGATTAAAAAATGTCATGTGAAAAGTTTAAATTCTGGTTGTTATAGTTTCAGTTATCTAAAGTGAAAAAAACTTTTAACGTTGCTCGTTTTCTTTTTTGTCAGATATCTGAAAACTGTTTTATTTTGCAATGTATTTTCTACGTACAACGCAGACCCTAAATACTGCATTATGCAACAAACATTATGTCTGTTGGTTAACTTTTCATGCCTAAAATGCTAAACAGATCTTGATGAAATTCGGTATGAGGCTAGTTTGAACCCTGGGACAGAATAAATAATACTTTTTATTGCATTAAACTGTAAACTGTCTACGTGGGTGAAATTTCGGGACTCGGCTAGTTCCAAAATTATAAGCCCCGAAAACGAAACTTTTGCCGAAAATGGCTATGCTTTTATCGTAGCACAACTCTACTTAAAATTAATTACTTCTACTTTAGTTCTTATTACGTTCACTTAAAGACCGCTATTTCAAAACTACAATGCCTAGACTGTTACTGTACCATGACTAATATTAGATATCGTGCTAATTCTGCAATCATTGTTCTTGTTCGTAAACTGTAGGACCTTGACCCTTTGTAGTTGGAGTGAAGGGTGAGTCATAACACTAATGGTTGGTTTGTGTATGTAGAATAGTCGAGGGGATAATTTTATACGCTGCGTAAGTTCGTGCGGTAGTTGATTATGTTAAAGTTCGTAGGTTAACTTGAAAGCGTGAAGGCTATTTTAGCTTCTGTGTTGTAATTTTACTAGCTTGAGTATTTACGTTTCTATGTCTAGAGTTCCGATAATGACTACGAGTACAAGCGCTAGATGCTATTGCATTCCTTTCGTCGTTATCAGCCTGTATCAGTCCACTGCTGGACATAGGCCGGTCTTCGGATCTTCTCACCCAACTACTGCCTTGTTTCGCGCAGTAACGGAGCAACGCTTCGACGTTTTCAATGAGATAGTCGAGCCAGAAAGTGACTTAAACTACTCATTATCTAAGAAAAATGAACGGTTCCCGTGGGGCACCTCAACGTAGGTAAAC
Source organism: Opisthograptis luteolata (assembly GCA_931315375.2). Taxonomy (NCBI): domain Eukaryota; kingdom Metazoa; phylum Arthropoda; class Insecta; order Lepidoptera; family Geometridae; genus Opisthograptis; species Opisthograptis luteolata. The sequence goes on along the minus strand of OV928049.1, from coordinate 6,608,922 downwards.
CCTGGGGACAGCTAGTTTATTCTCTGAGATATAATTTAGTTTCATAATAATGTGTATTTTGTGTATAATTTCCATTATTGAAATTACTTTTTTCAAAACAAGACGTGCTTTTTTTTTACAAACAAAATAATAAGTTTTTTTTTTACTATTTGTAAGGTAGCGTTTGACCACAAGTCACCTGATGTTAACTGACGATGAGATGATGATGTGATGATGAGGTATGGCATATTAGGCAACAGAAAGAGAATTTTTTTTTTGTAGAAATAAGTTCTAAGTGGACATAGCCATTTATTTGAAGTAAAGGCGACTTGCGCAAAAAGCTAAGTCATTTACATACAAAAAGATGTTTGACTCGGCCTATATGCTACTGAAAACACGCATGCCGGAAAATAAATGACGGGCACGTACAAAGCCTTAGCTACGAGTATGTGCGCAATATCCACATAAATTTTGTAATTTTAGTAAAGATTAATTTAAGATAAGTTACACGAAACATATTCTTATTTTGTTTTTGAAGCTCAGTGCAAGCAAGTGGTAAACATATACCCACCTATAGTAATGTCAACTTGCGAAACGCGAACGATCGTGCGTTTGATTGCAATGATCTTGAACTTTCCGTGAAGAAAAACATTATGATGATCTAGTGCTCGTCTGGATAGCTCCCACTTTTTAGTTGAGAATATGTCACCAAGCACCTATCGGTGTGTACCGGCAGCCTCACTTAGAAGCCATTTCGCAATTCAGGCCTACCGTTGCGCCAACTTCGACCACATCGAATGACTTATGGGCAAAAGCTACCCAGTAAAATGTTAATAAAAAATTAATTTATTTTTTAGAATACAACACGTGATCATTTTAAAATGACAAACTTAAAACATACGCCGCAAAAGAAAACAAATAAGTTATTAAAAAAATAATTATGAGTTCCACAGAGCATGAAATATAGACTCATCAGCCTCAGGCTGCTTGCCTGCTATTAAATAAATAAATGAATAATTTCCCTAAAAAAATAGTCGAGCAAATAAAAACTTTTCGAAACAACCTCAGTGCTGTTAATAGGTCACTGGAAAAAAGCCACTTCCTATTCACTCCAACCTAAAATTAAAGAGAGAATTACAGTAATAGCCACCACAATCACCTCCCCTTTATTTTCGAAACAGAAAACCTTTTTTTGTTGCGTGCGGACTAGAATTTGCATACTAATGAGATTCTTATAGTCAGGTCATAGAGAAAATCCAGGTAACTGCGAACGTTGGGTTATGCAAAACGACTAGCTGTTTGAAAACTTTAAAAGCAAGTACGTACACTGACTTTTGCACGCTGAGCGAAACTCGCTCAGGAACGTGACAATTCGGTGCAAATATTTGTTCTAGAGCGAGGCGAGATGTACTTAGTAGAATATTAAATTGAAATAACCTGAATGTCCTACCCGCATCTAAGTTATGTGCGGATTTACCATCGCTCAAAAAGGAAAACATCGTGTGGAAACCAGCATGCCCAAGAACCACATTCAAGGGCATGCTACATCTAGGTACTAACCCGCACTGAGCCAGTGTGGTAGATTACGGCCCATACACTCTCTCTATGAGATTAGGCCGTTATTATTACATTGTCACTGCTGAGACTCTGGTCTTCTCCAGAAGAGAGAGTATGGGTGACGACGCGGGCCCAGTGCCGTTTGGTAGCCCTTGAATTTCGAGGTTCTAGGATATATGCCGGTTTCCTTCACTGTTTTGAGCGATGGTAAATCTTCACATACGGTTTCCCTTACTAGTGATATAAATTAGACATAAGATCCTTAGAATTATTGTCAAAAAGATATCTCTAGTAAGGCAAACTGTGGATAGATAGGTCATTAATTTCCAGAGTAAGCTGGCTTCCTTAATTGAAGTCCCATTGCAAGGTAGACAAGGGGAGCGATAGATAAATACCACTATGTCGAGCTAGTGGCTTTTCGCGTCTTAGGAGGGTGTCCATCTGAAACATGCCACTCAGGTCACCGGGGCTCGATTTGTCTTTGTTACGTGGACACATCATTTGACGCGTACTGAATTTTGATCTCAGCTTGGTATTCAATTCTGTTCAATTATTTCCAAATAGGTTTTATCATTTTCCAGTGTTAAAAATGTTTTTTTCTATAAAAAATTACATTTCACATGGTAGCGTTTAACCTCAGGTCACGTGACGTTGAGATACATTGTGTGCGAATGTGTGAATGTGGCGCCACTTTACGCTTGGATTGTAAACTGAGAACGCTGAAAGATGTACTCTACTAAAGCTAAGCGTTAAAGTTCAAAATATTTCTGTAATGCGTGACAAATGTTGCTATCAAAACATCAACTGTACTCCACTACAAGCTTGAACGTTGAACGGCAAGTCCATCAATCACTTCAATATTTATTTTCAAAGCTAGAAGCGCACTGTCTGGAGAAAGAAAAAGTTATTAATTTAACGCTACTTGTGTTCTCGGGAACAACATTTCGCTCAAAACTATGCAGAGCGGGGTGCATTTTCTTGGCTTCCCTTATCTTCATTCACAGTCGAACTTAGAGGTTGTGCTCTTGCACTTTAAGTCCAAATTTGATTGTAGTCAATGAAACAAACAACTCGACGTTGTCACCTGAACAAACCAACCGGCACCCCACAACAGGTTTATATCAATTTTCCGCAGACTGCGTCTGGATCGTGGAAAACACTTACCGTGGATATGAGTCTTTATGCTCTTTTAAAAACACTTTCCTTCAACAACTCTTTTGTAGCTCAATATCGAAATACACGAACAAGATTTTAACCTCGACTTGAAAACGGCTGCAAAATTGTTTATTTTCATTTCAGTGCAAATAAAAATACGAAATTACAATGTCCTTTGCATTTTTTCGACGAGTATTTGCGTGGGTGGGAAATTTAATAACGGTTTGGACAGAAACGTTGTTTATCAAAGCGTATTTTTGTATTGTGTCTTTGATATGTGAGTCATGTATTTCTGTCGGTGAAATTTATTTAAGTTTTCTGTGACTCACGTTCAAATATTCGTGTTTACCTAATTCCTGATTATATTTGAGACGGTTATATTTATATTGGATTAGAGCAGAATGTAGGCAAACCTCATCGTCTTAGCAAACAGTCTTGGCACTCGCTGTGTAAACACGGTCAATTCTCCGTTTACATTTATTATGATAGAGAAAGCCGTTTGTGTTTATGTGCGGATATTTACTGGACATTGACTAGAGTATATTATGCACTAGCTACGCCCTGCGGTTACACCCGTAATCATCCCGCAAAGGAACCTTTTTCAACAATAAAAAGTAGTCTATGTATTAATTATACATATGCCTTTATGTGCTGGAAAAACAAAGTTACGAAGGATTAGCGCGAGCTCCAGATGGGGGACTGGCAGGAGGTGGCCCAGGACAGACCGAAGTGGCGTCTTTTGTTATCGGAGGCCAAGACTCACTATAGGTCGTTGCGCCATCTCAGTTCTAAGTGCTAATTTACGGTATAAACTTTATCCATTATTTTCATTCCAATTCGTTGAACGGTTTCTGTGTGATAAAGTAACAAACACATACTCACAAGCGTTCGCACGTATCAACGAACCTTCACCTATACTTCAAAGCAAAGCTTCCAAGTCTTTGTTCAGTACTAACAAAGCTTATCGGTACTTAATTACCCTACTCTTATACTAGACAGCCTTGAAATTGGCTGTTCAACTGGAACTATGGTATAACAGTTAGTTGCGATCGAATTAAACGTGAGATTCCGGGTTTGCTTTCCGCTACGAGACAAACAACTAGCTGACATGGAGCATATACTCCGTTTTCGTATCGATACTGTTTTAAAATATCGATGTGTGGTTTTCATAAATGACCATCTCTAACTTTTCTTATCATTTGTATTGCCAAACATTACGTTTCTAGTACTTGGTTAGCATTCATACAATGCTTCTTACTTTTAATTTGAGTAAGAATAAGTAAAAACAACACATAAAGCATCGTGTTTATAAACCGTAGGCCAAAATATAGTTCTTATTAATATTGTCTCTCTGACCTTGTTTACCAAGTCAGCACCAATATTATCTCCACAAATACCTACTTATTACGTCTTTACACTTTCCTGTTTCTTACTACATACTTACATTCTATGCTCACAAGACGTCCTTGCGTCCCGTAATCACAGTACAGAGTAAATAGTCAGTACGGGATCTGATTCGGTTGTTTGAATAAAAGTCTGATGAATCAAATAGCACTCAAGCTATAAAGAAAATGTTATATAAAGAAATTTGCATGCATGGCCATTTAGCCGCTATGGTGTTTTGTAGCGGAGTGCGATCATGAATCTAGACATTTACTATTTACATATAGTGATTATCCAATCGATTATAAAAATTCGATTCGCGACATCGTATATCTCATAATCGTCCACCGCTAGCATTTTGTACAGGTCGCTGGCCTAATGATAAGCATCACGCATGCCCATTAGAGCTCAGTGCCAATCAGAATTTCGAACTTCAACAGTTGATAATATAATTTTCCTTAGCAATGCAATGCGCTTATCACCATAAGTAGATTTGAGATATTTTTATACCATGCAGTTTCACTGGGTGACATAAAAATGTATAATGCCCTTCCATCCGGAATTATTTGCATACTTTATTTGCATTTGGTGAAGTGAAGGTGCTTCGGATCCAAAATTTCTACTCCAGCTTTTGCAATGACAAGCAAAAGTCTACCTTGCATTTTTCAAGAGCTGACATTGTTGCAAATTCTCCAGACAATAAGAAGTCTGGCACGGTTTTGCTTGGTAATGAAAACATCGAGATTAAAGGCTCATCAGGATCAAAGGATCCTTACTGCGGTAGAAAAACTGTATATGTACCACAACTCCATTCCAGTTTGGCCAAGTGACGTAACTTTATCTCCTCAAATAAAGCTCGAACTACATTGGATCGAAGTACCTCGCCTAGAAAGGTCTGTTTACTTGAATCACAATCAGCTTGTCCTTGATTCCAAACAAAACGGATATCTTCGATATACTTTGGTATTTCTCTTGGAGCACTTACTTTTGCATGTAAATATGCGTAAGCGTTTTACTCAAGGAGTTCGTGCGTGCGCATTTTAATAATATTTTGGGCGAGAACGCTCGTGGGAAGAACTTTTATGTTTATTGAAATATTTTTATGTTGGTATACTGATATTCAAACAAGAAAGAAGATATCCGAATAGGTATATTTCCTACCTCACCAGATTTTTATCTCTACTTAGATGATAAGGTAACCTAACCTATAACCTTCGTCCCATAAGCGTTTTGCGCTTTAAAATCTGTAAAGCTTCAAAATTTCTATTTATTTGGAATGATTCCAAAACTGTTTTGTTTATCATTTCTAATCATTTTGTTAGAGCCCGTGTGTTATTACTATTTCATGATAACACATTTTCTAAACAAAGCAAACGCCATTTAACCTCCTTTTCGAAATGAAAATTTATTTCCCATTTTCCAGCGGAAAGATTGTAATTTTTTGAAAAAGTATAACAACTTTTATTAATGTTTGTGGACTAAGTTATCTGTGTGCAAAATTTCAACAATATCTGTCCGTTTTGGCGCGAGAGTAAAAGAAACAAACAAAATGACGACGTCTCACTTTTGTATAATACAGCAAGGGCTTTTTGTATTCAGTTAAAATCTCAATGATTAAAACTCATAAATAGAGCCTGAAACGCATCTGTGATAATATGAAGGTATAGTATTGTTATATAGTGACAATTACACGTGAGTGCCTGTTCAGTTAAAGCAATTGAAACTTTTTGCGTCTGCGGCCATATTTAAACGGAATAGTCGAGAGAAAAAGCGCTAAAAAGATCGTGACTAGAACTAACTAGATGTGTCCTTAGCATAGAATCACATAGTTATTAAGTTCTTAGTTCATTATTGTGTTACTAATACTTGGGCCATGATGCCAAAATATAGAAGTTTTATTATTATTATCTCTTCATTTATTTCTTTTCTTAAGCAAAAGTTTTTTACATTAATTTTATAAAATAATATTAATCAAAATTACTATAAAAAACTTAAACCTAGAGTGCCGCCGGTAGCGGGGTAGGACTCAAGCTATCGGTAGTTAGGGCTGCAGAGTGAGGAACCTCCTGACGATACGCGCCGTGTCAAGGAGTACTGCCTTCTGCATTTGACCCTTGATCCAACCGTCCAGCGAGAGCCTCTTAAGATGTTGGTCGAGACTCTTCGCTATGAGGCCGTTCGCTGAAACAACTATCGGGACGACGATCGTTGAGTCAATTATTATTATTATTAGAGTAGGTAGGTACCTTTTTCTAAGGCTCTATTTTCTTGTGATGTGATGACTGATGTGGCGTAATGGGAGAACGGCTGACTGTAAAGCTGAGGTCACGGGTTCGATTCCCGCTACTGGACAAATATTTGAGCAAAAAAAGTGCGATTGTTTGTTTCTGGGTATTATAGATCATCGATTTACATAGCTGATGATACCCTAGTGATAATCCTATTTGAGGGTTTGAGGGGCTAGCTATGCCATACTTTTGTATTTTTGCAATACTTAAAATTATTTAGTTCTTAGAATAAAGAATTATAATTGTTGAAATTTTGTTAGCAAAGTGACAAAAATCCCATGACGAAGAACTTTTATGCTTATTTTGAAGTGAAACACACGCTAAGTCGGTTGAACACTGACATTTATTGCTGTCATACACTGAGGGTATGCCTACTACCCTCACTAATATACTACATGTATCCCTTTTGAAAAGAGAAGAAAAAAATGTTAACTTAATAATTTGAAACTATATAAAAAAACTATATGTATATATGTAAATCTAAGATGAGATGTAAAACAAGAACAACAATACACAAGTAGTTAATCAATAATGTCTTACAAGTAAGTATTTATATTATGGTTACTCTTTTACAATTGTGTTATAAACTTAAATAAGGCATTTGTAGATTTCTAATAAAAGACAGTTATGAACTATCCTGGTTATCTTTACCGAACAATAAGTTGGACAGTAACATTCGTGTAGTTCGTTCCCTCGACCTCGTTATCGGAACAATTGGTGAGCCTGAGGATGACTCCTCCGAAATACTATCATATTGGTCTACTTCTGGTTGGTCCTCCGCGTGTGCACTCTGCGGTGATGACTCCACGCTTACTACCTGTGATTGTGACGCAGTGATCGTTTTCGGTCTGCGTGTACGTACACCAGTCCTCCAGACCGAACTTGGGTTACTGCCTGATCCCGCAGTTGCAGTAGTACGTTTCTGTGCCTGCCCTGCTGACCCTGCCGACGGCGACCGCGCGACCAGATGACTTCGATTTCGTCTGTACCGACCGCCAGCGTCGTCTTCCACCACATACGAGCGTGGTTCCGGCGCATGAGCCGCTATAGAAACCGATTTTCTGGAGCCGTTACATATTAAAGTTGCCTTATCACCCGGGAACAAGCGCTCCAGCGATCTAGCTGACCGGTCATAATGAAGTTTCACCTTAGCTCTATTTGCCATCAGTGCTTGATAGTTTCGCTCGTTATTTACATTTTCACTCAGCAATTTTGAATTGATTGGTAGTTTTGTATTCAAACGTCTGCCCATTAAAATTTGAGCGGGCGAATCCAACCCGTTTCGTGGCGTAGCTCTGTAATTCAGTAATCCCATTGAGAAATCCTGTCCCGAGTCCACGCACTTTTTTAGTATATTTTTAACTGTCTGAACAGTCCTCTCACTCTTTCCATTTGATTGTGGGTAATGCGGGGATGACGTCACGTGCCGGACTTCCCATTCACGCAGGAACGTCTTAAATTCTAAGGAGTTATAGGCGGGCCCGTTATCAGTTACGAGCTCAGATGGTATTCCATGACGCGCAAACTGTTCTCGCATGAAATTAGTCACTTGTTTGGCGGTCATACTCGACAATTCTCCAACCTCCACGTAATTGGAAAAGTAATCGACTAAGATAATGTACCTCTTTTTTTTGTATTCAAATATGTCCGAAGCGAGCTTGTGCCACGGCAGGGCGGGCACGCGGTGCTGCAGCAGCGGCTGGCGGCGCGCGCGGGGCGCGTGCAGCGCGCACGACGCGCAGCCCCGCACCGCGCGCTCCACGTCTTCACTCATGCCCGGCCAAAACATTACTTCGCGAGCGCGCCGCTTGGACCTTTCTATTCCCAGGTGTCCTTCGTGAACCCGTGATACCATATTATCTCTAAGAACTCGCGGAATAAAAACACACTCGCTTTTAAAAATTATTCCGTCTATGTAATGTAGTTGCTCGCGATACGGCCAAAATACATTTACTTCCGTATTTACCTCGCGCCTATTTTTAGGCCAGCCGCCCGTTATGTACCTGATCAACAACCTGCAGTCTCTGTCGGTCTCTGTTTCCTTCCTAACCGCCTCCATTTTCTGGTCGCTAAACGGCACGTTTTCCAACATGAAACACGTCTGCACGTTCACCTCGTCCGTCACTCGGTCATGCATTAATTCTTTCAGTGGTGCCCGCGACAATGTGTCGGCGATATACATATACTTGCCCGGCGTATATACTACCTTGATGTCGAATCCTTGCACTCTCATCATCATCCGCTGCAGCCGCGCAGGCACGGAAACCAACGGTTTATTGAACAGCGCTTCCAGCGGCTTGTGGTCCGTTTGCACGGTCACATCGGACCTACCATAAATATACTGCCTAAACCGTTCGACTGCGAACACGATTGCCAGCATCTCCTTCTCAATCTGGGCGTACCTGGTCTGCGTTTCGGTGAGTGTTAGCGAGGCGAACTCGACTGGGCGGCCACCCTGCAGAAGCACGGCGCCGAGCGCCACGCTCGACGCATCCACCGAGAGCACGAGCGGCGTGCGCTCACAATACAGCGCCAGCACAGGCGCGCGACTCAGCTTGTGTTTCAGCTTGTCCACCGCCGCAGAATGATGCTGTTCCCACATCCACTCCGAGTCCTTCTTTAATAACGACCGCAAAACATTCACACACTCTGAATAATTTTGTATGAATTTCGATAAGTAGTTGACCATACCTAAAAATCTCTCAAGTGATTTTCTGTCATTTGGATATGGCATCTCCATAATGGCTTTTACCTTCGAGTCATCCGCTCGCATTCCAGTGGCGTCAAACTTGTGACCTAGGTAGGTAATTTCTGACACACCGAACTGACATTTCTCGCGATTAAATTTTATACCTATTTCCCGCGCACGCTGCAGTAATCGTTCCAACCTCTTATCATGTTCGATTTTATCACAGCCCCAGACGATCAGGTCGTCGATAAATGACTCCACACCCTCAAGATCTTCAAGATGTTGCCTAAGCCTCGCATGAAAAACTTCTGGTGCACAATTTATCCCATACGGTAAGCGCATAAATTGGTAACGCCCAAACGGTGTGCTAAAGGTACAGAGGTCCGCGCTCGCATCATCAATTTTCACCATCCAGAAGCCACAGCGAGCGTCGAGCACGCTGAACACTGCGGCTCCCCGCAGCCGCACCGCCAGCTCCGGCACGGTTGGCAGCGAGTACTGCGCGCGCCGCACCGCACGGTTTAGAGGTCGAGGGTCTAAACAAACACGAATGCTGCCATCCCTTTTCGGGACTACTACGATTGCATTTACCCAGTCAGTCGGATGCGTGACCTTCCTCACCACACCTAATGCTTCCATTCTACGTAACTCTTTCAACAGTTTATCTTTTAGACCAAAGGAAATCTTTCTGGTAGGACACACAACCGGCTGTACTGTTTTATTTATGGAAATACTATATTCCCCTGGCAATTTTCCTAAACCTTTAAACAAGTCATCATACATGTTAATGTTTATAGAATCGACACAACTAACCAATCCTAACGAAATACTTCCTTCCAAGCCGAGTACGATCTGACAATTTAAATCTGCGACAACAAATGGTAGCTCGTAATGTTTGTTATTGAATGTAAATGAAATATTAACAGTTCCTATTATGGGCAAACGGTTCCCTGTAAACGAAAGTACTCGTTTTGCAAACGGCCTAAGGTTCACAATAGACAGACCCAAGCCTAAATATTCATTCTTAGAAATTACATTAAGCATTGACCCAGTATCTATTTTTAGCTCAATATTTTTCCTGTTACATAAACATTTTACGGTCCATTCTTTCATTGACTTACTGATTACTTTGTCCTCACTGATAACATCGACGTAGAACATGTCGTCGGAGTCTTCTTCACCTTCGCTAGCCGTATAATCTACGCTCAAATTTAACACTTTGCCGATCAATTTCTTTTGTTCACACACTCGCGAAAAATGGCCCTTCTTATCACAAATAAAGCACATCGCGTTACGTGCCGGACACCGGTCGCCGCCGGCGCAGCGGTTGTTGCCGCAGGAACCGCAGGGCCGGCGCGCCGCCGCCGGGCCGGCGCCGCTGGCCGGGCGCGCCGCGCCGCGCGGGGCTCCGCCGTCCCCTGCGCGCCGGCCGCCTGCACGGCGTGCGCCTCTCGCACCGCCTCCACTCTGCACCGCGTTCACTTGCACGTTCTCCGATGTACTGCTAATGCACTGACTTTCCTCCTTCGACATTTCTGCCGCCTGGCAGATTTGTATCGCTTTCGATAACGTTAAATCATCCGTACGAAGTAACCGATCTCTCACGGTATTGTTGTTGATGCCGCAAATAACCTTGTCTCGCAGTAAACTCTCGTTCAATTCTCCGAATTCACATTGTTGACTCAATAAGCGCAGCGCTGTCATGTACTGGTCGATGTTTTCTCCTTCCTCCTGGCTGCGTGTGAAGAACTTATAACGCCTCACTGTGATATTAGGTTTCGCACCGAAATAAGAGTCAAATTTCCTCAAAACACAGTTGACGTCATCTTCACTTTCGGCCGACTCAAACGTGAAAGTCGTGAAAACCTCGTATCCCGCGGGTCCAATGAGGTTCACCAACAGACTAGCCTGGACCTCTTTAGGCTCTTTGCTCACTCCAGACGCTTTAAGAAAGACCTCGAAAAGCTTCCGCCATTTGCGCCACGAATCAGAGCGCGTGGCCGGACCGCCCTCGAGTGATAACTCCGCCGGAGGACGCGCGTGTTCCATAATTTATGGATGTTTACGACACACACAAAACTATTACACTTATTTAGCACTTTATTTTATCGGTTCGCGTTGTTTAGACACTAAATCAAATCACCGCTGCCACCATGAAGTGAAACACACGCTAAGTCGGTTGAACACTGACATTTATTGCTGTCATACACTGAGGGTATGCCTACTACCCTCACTAATATACTACAATTTTACGCCCAGATTTTTTTAAATCCCACTCGGTGAAACACTTTCTCTCCCGCCTGTACATACAAAGCAAAGTGGGCTGCAGAAAAACGATTACCCGCTCTTCCAGAGCGGGAAAAATACTTATAGTGCCAATTGTACACATGCTGGTTCCCTGAGCATTTCGATTCGCCTTTCTACTTCAAAACATAGGTACAGATAATGCTCTTTTCCTGTCGTCCTTTTTTCACTCGGGAAGATTGAAAAGGCACCTAAAGGCATGTAGGTAATGGATGAAATGCGCTATGTCACGGCTTTAACATGTAATTTATAATGGTTAAGGTCGGATTGATAAATGCCTTGAGGTTGAAGTATATCTTTTACAACTAAATATGTTTTTTTTTTTACTAGTGACGATGTGGTCGAAGATGGCGCCACGCTACACCTGGACTGGGAACTGGCTCTCAAGTGAGGCTGCCGGAACACACCGATAGGTGCTTGGCGACAGATTCTTAACAAGAGGGTGGTAGCTAGCCAGGCGAGTACTACGTAAATACCCTACCACCAAGCTATGGTTTCATCACGATGTTTTCCTTCAACGAAAGCTCAAGCTTAATGTAGGATTCGAACCCACGTCCTACGGATCGCAAGCCGACGTCACTACCACTGAGCCATCATCGCTGTATATTTATGAAATAGACAATGGTCAATATTTATTGTTGTAGCATTAAGCATACATATGTAACACACACTTATTGGTTGTTGGTAAGCGCATCACTTGAAAACAACTGGACTGATCTGAGTAGTTTTATTAAATGTTCGTTGTTGTCCATATTACGTTTTTTAGGAAAAAGTTACCCGGAAATTTGGCCAATTTGCATAAATTGAGTGTGCATTTTTCAATTTGATTTTTGTGTAGGATACTTTTTATAGTCAATAGTTAATTTTACTTTATTCAATAGGATACATTGTGATAACTTTAAAACGTCAAACTTAAAACTAACTACGCCTGTTCCAACCTCCTTACGCCGGCAAAAGAACAGGCAAGAAACGCCCGGCAGGTAATTTTTTGGCGCGATCACATTGACAATTTTATTCTTATTACTAATTGATTGAATTGGAGCAAGTTCACTAAAATCCCAAGCTAATATAACTATATTGCTTTATAACATTAACGCGGGTGAAACCATGTGCATATTTAGTTACCTATATAAAATCAGTAACATGTATTCAATAGTAAACCCAAAAACAAAGCTAGACTCTCGCGATTCGTAAACATAAATTATAATATAAATGGAAACGGAAATAACGAATTTCAGTGCAGTTAAGTCACGTTTATACGCAAAAACAAACAAAAAAACTCTCCGAGAATGGCATAAGCCATTTTGAACAAAACTTATCAACAAACGTTTTTTGTTTCACCCAGAAAATAATATAAATAACGCATCTCTAAATAAGTGAAAAAAAATGAAAAACCAAAACAAAAGGAAACAATGGTATACAATTTAACTCAAAAACCGGAAAATAAATTGGATCGACGTGACAAGCACATGAAACTCACAACCCACCACCGCAGTGCCAACACAGCGAAAAGAAAAAACAATTTTCGCAATTAAGGTTTCTGTGTGTACCAAAAAAGGCTGCGATCGCACTAGTTAGCAGAACAGGCAGGGCTGAATCACACGGAAATATTACTGGGACGCTGAGTGCAATTCGTCGCCCATGTTGCAGGAAATACAGTGACTGATCTCTTTACAAAACGTATTTATTTATTCATCAATATCATCATAATTGCCGCCTGTTACGTTCCCATTGATGGGATTCTGGCCTTCTCTCAGAGAGAGATAGAGTCTGGGCCGTAATCTACCACGCTGACCCAGAGCAGGTTGGTAAATGTCGCATGTCTTTGAATGTTGCGGTTATTGGACATGTCAGTTTCCTCACGAATTTAAAGAATCGTCTTGTAGTGTGCTACGTTTATGATTTGATGTTTGTTTGTTGTTGTGGTTGTATCCGTATGGTCAACGGTATGGTATGATGGTGGTATGGTGTTGGTTCTGGTCAACTTAAGATTAACAGGAGGTATATTTTATTTTTATTTTTTTCGTATTCATTTTCGTAAAATCTACTTTTAACCTAGAGTTTTAATTTTGTTTTGTTTCTTGTGGTACGTGAATACCTGACCTGAGGTGAAAATTACCTGACATTTAAATAATCACAGAATATCACAATTACGAATCTAGAGTCGGTATAAAAAGCAGACTTTTTTGCGTAACAAAACATAAGGTTTATGAAATCGCATGACCTCAGGTACTGTTAAGACGGACATATTAATACGACCGTGTTGAAATGGTCCCGGCTAATTCACTGATATGTACTCGGACGGAACAGCGTAGTGTTAATTGAAAATGTCGTTTTTTTTGCTAATCCGGCAATGTTCGGGTTAATCGAGAGTATCGATGGTGGAATAGTATCGAGAACCATTTATATCCACTAGCTCTATTATCCTTCGCTTTGTTTTTAATATTCATATACCAGTTATACCACGAATCTTTTTTAACGTTTTTTCACGCCATATTCTGACATTGTTTGTCTTGTTTTCACTTTATTTCTACAAAATTGTGAAAAAAGCTAAGGAGTTATATTTAAAAAAGTACTACGCTTAAGTAGACGTAACGAAACGATTTTTTCTCTTATCTTTACATAAAAATTATCGAGGAACATTAATGATGATTATTATTTGTGAACTTTGTAATTAACAATTTATAATCAATTTTTTTAATCTCTAATATTATCATCAATTAAGTACATAAAACTACTAACTCACACTGTGTGGTTAAAACGAAGTGGTTAATTGTATGGAAAAAGTGTCAATACACAAAATTATTATCACAATTTTAATACTAGAAACAAAGATAAAATTGCTGTACCCACTACTAGGCTCCATAAAGTTAGCAACTCGTTCAAAGGTCAATGTGTACGCTTTTTCAACAAAATCCCAAGTGAAATTCAAGACTTATCGATAGCAAAATTTCAAGTCCGTATAAAGAGAAATCTTATTAGTAAAGCTTATTATAAAATATCGGACTATTTAGATGACAAACAAGCTTGGGATTGTAGTTAATCTATCTATCTTTCTTTCTATCTACCTATTCTCCCTATTTCCCCTATTCTAACCATTTCCGGTAAACAGCCAAAACAGTCATACTCACGAAAGTGACTTTGCTTGCGGCGGCGTCGTGTGTCGGGTCGCCCTCTTCCCTCTCATATGGTCGAGGAGAGCGATGGCTGGCACATGCGTCAACTCGTGAACGGGTGCTGCTTGTGGGGTCTGGTCTGCTTTGGTTGTGATCCCGCAACTCATTAATATTCATGTTCCCATATCCCAATGTGTACAACCAAACAAGAGAAATCTTATTAGTAAAGCTAATTAAAAAATATCGGACCATTAGATGACAAAAAAGCTTGGGATTTTAGTGAACTTGCTCCAATTCAATCAATTAGTGATAAGAATAAAATTGTCAATGTGATCGCGCCAAAAAAAATTACCTGCCGGGCGTTTCTTGCCTGTTCTTTTGCCGGCGTAAGGAGGTTGGAACAGGCGTAGCTAGTTTTAAGTTTGACGTTTTAAAGTGATCACAATGTATCCTATTGAATAAATAAATAAATTGAAATTGAAATTGAAATTGAAATTATTACCATGATAATTATTATCCTATTATGGCCCCACTACTGGCTGAGATACAGTCCTTCTGTATGTCAGAGAGTATGGGCTGTAATCTACTACAATGGACTTCTGGCCCAGTGTTGGTGGAAGTCACATACCCCGAACATCGTTGTACTTTGACATGACGGTTTCCTTACGATGTTTTTCCTGTCCGTTTACGTCGATACAAATCATAATACTGGAGTATTATTAATTTTTATAAAAGAACAAGAAAGTCAAAAGGTAAAAGAAATCATAAAGCTTCATTAAGCTTCCATCAAACAACCTCAAGCTCGTTCAGAATTTATTCACGCGTATGATTTTATTATGCCCATACTAATATAATTTCTCGACTTCGTTCGAGTGCTATCGAGCTAATAACCGGGGTTCCATGATATTATTTTACCTGAGAGTTCCAGAAGGGTAGGTAGGCAAAGTTAATGAAGTTTAAGTAAGTACCTATCATGTATGATAAATTCAAGGAAATTTAATCATATTTATCATAATATAATCAGCCAGATATAGTTTAATAGTTTTCGATAGTTTTCAATGTTAATTAAACTATCGTATAATAAATTAAACTATAATGGACGGGCCATTTGAAACGTCCTGGACTCAGCGTATGATTATACAAATTTAGATAAATATAGAAAAAAGGGTTTTTGAAAGTGGGAATGAATTTGCACAAAAATGTACATATCACACACAAACTCACAAATATTGTTACAGTTAAAGCTAAGTTTATAAAATATGTGTTTTTGTGTGGTGGACCGCGTTCTGATAACCTAAATACAGGGAAACCTAGTTAGAGGTCAAAGCTATGTCTGTAATTGTATGGGCGTTATTATTATCATCCAAACTGCCAACAAAAGATCTAACAAATACAAGCAACACTTCTAAAACGCTCACTAAGTATATCAAGCATTTAAATCGTAACAATTCATCAAGTTACGCCCTCATTTTGACAACCACTCACATTCGAGCGGAGTAATTTCCATTCGGGAAAACTGTCACAAAACTTGGCGTTACATTCATCAAAAACACTGTCAAAGAACAAAGAGGTAGCAGCCCGCAGATGTGATGCTGCGATGTTGGCACTAGGCTCGCGCTTCACTGAAGCTTTTTGTCGAAGTGCGCTCAAACACCAAGACCCTATTGTCGCCAGACAGTTTTCTGCTTTACAATAATACCCGACCCATCTAGTCGGCACAATGCTAGCGTGTGAATGACGTTGACTCTCTATAATCCTATTTTATAATCTTTGGAGGGCGCTCGACTTAATTTTAGTTGAATACCGCAAAACTTTTTAACTGTTTGAAGTATGAAAAACTTCTTCATAACTGCCATGATGTTTGCAAAACGTAGGATATTACTTTTGCACGTGTATATCTACTTATAGTACATTTAAAAGAAAAGGATTATTGTATGTGACGGCTACTAATCCGATTGCGTTTTTTTTTCTTTCGCTGATTATATTGTGCCTACCCGTAGAAAGTAAGGGATGATGACCCTTATCATCATCATAATCAGCCCGTTCCAGCGCACTGCTGGACAATTGGACATGGCATCTCCTAAAGTTCAAGTACGCCACAGAGCCTGATTTCCGGCTTCTCCGGCTTCTCTCATCCAACCGCTGCCAGCTATTTTGATGTATTCGCTCCATCTAGCCGGACGACGTCCTGCATTACGTTTGCCGGAATTTATATAACCTTCAAATCGTAGGAGGAAAATTTAAAAAAAACGCAAAGCATGTTCTTGTCAAATTTTACATCATTATTCCGAGAACAGAATGACATATGTGTGAATGATGATGTTAATTACGGTTAATTATGAAGTGTCATAGTTAGCACTATGTTACCACTTTTATATAAAAAGGTTTACGATCTCATCGAGCTATGCATAGTTTCATATAGTATGTAGGCAGATATTGTAATTGTATTTTATTATAGTTATATAATATCTATGCAATATTATGTAGAAGTTTATACCATACCTACGTTTCGTCTATGTAATAAATAATCACGATGATTGAATGCACTTTTGAGTACATTTACTTACTAAACTTTTCATCTGATTGAGACCATAAAAACAATACTTACCACACTGATTCAGTCTTTAAGTGTTCCGCATATCAATCAACATGTAAATATATCTCATAAATATTAACGACCTTTTTGTCAGCGTTTCCCTTTATTTCTTAAAGATCGTTTACAATAATAGCGAATGAAGGATCTCTTATTTTGAGTGCCTTCTCGTTACATTAAAGGGTTACCATTATAATCATATGTTTAAGGATAATTAACTTCTCTAGTTACAATACTCATAATAACTACACAACGTTTTAATCTAGATTATTTTCAATGGATTTGGCGAATATGTTTAAATTCGTATTGAAATTAAAATTAATTAACCTTTTTTTTACATTTTTACTACTGTAATTTTGATTTGAATTTTGTATATAACTAGCTGTTCCCCGCAGTTTCACCCGCGTGGGCTACAGCTTTATGCATGCAAATTCTCAGCCCGATCGGTTTAAAATTGACAAAGTTTCATACAAACTTTCATCCCCTATTTTATCCCATTGGCGGTAGAATTAATCACAATCCTTTCTTAGCGGATGCCTACGTCATAACATCTACCTGCATGCCAAATTTCAGCCCGATCCGTCCAGTGGTTTGGGCTGTGCGTTGATAGATCACTATGTCGGTCAGTCATCTTTGAGTTATATAATTATATTATATAGAAGATTTTATTCTTTACTGATTTGTAATGGGTTATTAGTGATAGAAGCATATTAAGCGTACATTGTTATACGAGTACATGTCCCAGATAATCAACGCGTTTCAGGAATTAAAGTAGTAGAATGTACTGGGACTGCTTGTCTCGTCTCAGCCATCACTTGCGTCATGCGCTTAGAATTCGCTAAAACCAGAACTATATCTACGGACAGTAAGTCACAAAACATGCTCAACTTGGCCATCTTGGTACACACATTTGGATAATTAGTCATGTTCAGTTACTTTTGTCATTGACTGCGCGTATGTGTTTTGATCAGAAAAACTGTCTCAGAAAAGAGGTGTAAAATGGAAATCCTACCTGCGTAGGCTTTGAGCCAACATTGCTGACAAACATGAAGGGTTAACAGTCTACTGCGTAGAGGAGGGTGTGACGAGACATAAATAAAAAAACAGCAACAGTATACTTGTTTAAAACGTTTTGTGTTTCTGACATGGGTCGGATCAGTAGTCAATTTTCAATTTGTTTCAGCACAAAGTTCAGGCACCGACGTGTGTTATACATAGGTTTGATATAGAGATAAAATCATTCATTGGCCTTTTGGTAAAGAAATTTTACAGGCAAGTCAGTTACGTTTACGCCCGAAATTAATAATAATCGATCCTTATCAGTTTCTTATTAATATTATTAGTCCCGTTATCCTGCGGAATCTTTTTCTGGGATAAAAAGTAGCGTAGTATGTGTTAATCCAGGGTATAAGCTATCTCCATAACAAATTTCATTCAGATCCGTTCAGTAGTTTTTGCGTGAAAGAGAAGCAAACATCCACCCATCCATCCATCCATACTCACAAACTTTCAGGTTTATAATATTAGTAGGAATTATTAGGATTTAAATATTATTCGCGTCATTCAATAAGTTTTATAAACGTTTTTATTGTTAATGGAATATTTACCGTGGCACCGTTGCAAGCGCCATGATCACTAAAAACCTAGTTTATGAAATTGATGAAGTCGTGCATGACACCAATCATTCACGGACTTGTGAAGCTTTTGTCCGGATGTGAAAGAAACGACCTAATTTCTTGTTCAATCTAGTTTATTCGGATATTCGATCAAAGAAAATGGCTAACTCTTTTATTTAAAAAAAATCATAACGACCGCCATGTTGCAAAGAAAAGAAATCGCATCGACATAGGAAACCTTTTGTTTTTCGTCGGCTAAAAAATGATATACAACCATTTTTTTTAAAGTAGGTGTAAAGGTGTAAAAGTACAATCAAGTGTCTTCTATTTTTTTACTGTAGGTATTGTTTGGAATTTAATGAATAAATATCAAAACCGAAGTATGAGTTTATAAATATTAAGCCATACATACAAAAAAATAAATATACCTACGCATTGACTTGACTAGGATCTGTATTCAGGGTATTGAAAACGAGAAGAATCGGGCATCCACAACACAACCTACAATCTTATTGATATCTTCGTAGAACTACTTTATTAACAAAGTTCAAAGGCGCCCTATATAAACCACCGGTTATTTAACAGTCAGTTTTAGACGAGTTTTCCTCATGCTTTTTATCATTTTCCAAAAATAATGCTAAAAGTGACTCCCATATCCTGTTGACCACGTTGCATTTCATCATCGCATAATGTATTATACCATCATAGCAAATGCAGTCGACTAAAACTCAAATAAGACTCTTAACCACTACACAATAAAGTCGAAAAGTCGATGCACTTTACTACAGATCTGTGATTATTTACAGCTGCCCATACAAATGGACGACAGGGTTTTTCTGACGCCTGTATAAATCATGCTGGTGCTGAGAGTACTCTGATATCGGTCGAAAGCTATCAAGTTGATAAATTAGTATAGATCGAGCCTAAAGCGCGTAGGGATGTTTTTGAAGTATGGGATGAGTTGAGGGTGATAATAAACTATATTTGAAAAGTTGGTAGGCAGAGAACTAGTTATATAAATTTGAAAATTAGCGGAGGAAAATTTAATGAACCTTAATTCCTAAATAAAAAAATTGGTTGTCTGTAAAGTCGGTTTACTGACGATAGTTGAACGTGACAACGTTGATTGGCCGATTGTGCTTCTTTGTCGCTCGTTCCGCGCTCTCGCTTGCACTTCAAGCCTTACATGGAACGCCTCAGAGCGAGGTAACGCCGCAGAGCGAGGTAACGCCGCAGAGCGAGGTAACGCCGCAGAGCGAGGTAACGCCGCATGAGTCATGTTTTTTCGTGCGTGCAGCCGGCTCTATCGAATTATAAGACGTAGTCACGTCAAAATTTAATGAATAATATTAGGTATGTACTTTCATATCCTTATGACTCATGAGAATGAAGTCTGAAGTAGAAGTTAACAATATATTATATGAACCAGTCATTTAATCTATACCATATAATATTATGAAAAAGTGAACTTTCTGGAACTACTGATTTGTATTTGAAAACTTTTTATTTGTCATATGCTATGTTTTGAACAACTACATAGTTGTTGATAAAACGATCCTCACTACTTTCAAGTCAGAGAGTCGTAATAGCTATAACTTATCTTATTCTTATCTGAGATTCCCTCTTGAGGTTTTGTGATTGGGTAAGTGGTGAAAGCTAGTAAGTTGATGAATAATACTCAGTTACTATTCAACTAGCAGATATTAATGAAGTATGAAAAATTGATTTTTATATCTATCCATCCGTATCTCCGTTTATTCACTTTATCATAAGCACAGCCAACGGCTACTTTTGCTTCTTTATATAGTCGTACCCTATCTACACTAGTAGTTTCATTATGCGTGATTTAAATAAGCCGCTTAGTTATTAATTTAAGCTTTTTGCTTTAACATCATCAAATGCACATAGAGAATAGAACTCCTTCCCATTTGCTATAATTTGACAATCTTTATGGCAAGAATAAACAGGCACCTTCGCGTGCTATACTGTTGTCGTCATCACTTGGCATCAAGTGGTCAAAGGCAAGTCTATTCGCAATAAAAAAAGCAAGGAAAAGCACACACAATTAATATACACGTACAAAAACTATATGGGGCAAAATTTGCTTCATTATCATGCCTTTCACGTTCTCACTGCTGGGACTCTGGCCTTCTCTCAGAGAGAGAGAGTATGGGCTGTAATCTACCACGCTGGCCCAGTGCGGGTTGGTAGATGTCAAATGCCCTTGAATGTTGCAGTTCTTGGGCATGCCGGTTTCCTCACGATGTTTTCCTTCACCGTTTTGAGCGATAGCAAATCCGCACATAACTTATTAAAGTCATAGGTACGGGGCCGAGAGGATTCGAACTCGGTGTCAGCGTCTTGTAAGTCGCACGCCTAACCGTTCGGCTACCATCGCTCTTTGCTTAAATGATTATTATTCAATGAATTTTTGCTATAGTTCAACACGACATGATTGGGCGTATCAGCTTATAGCTGCCAGCCTAAACAAATAAATAAATTTTTTGAACATTTCAATATTCTGCTTACAACGAATCTCTATCGGAATACCTGAAGAGATTTCCTTTCAGAAATAAACTTTTTATCTATCTCCCTGATCCTTCAACTGACCATTCATCGGGCTCAATCCCACTTCCCGCCACCCTACATCCAACAAAAGAACTCCATTCTTATTTCACTACATTGTGCATGTGCAATACAGCGTTGGAATTGAGCTGGATGCTTGGGAATCCTTCAGGGGTTGAGGTTAGGGTCCGTACGGAAACGTAGATTGAATGCGGTGAGGGGGACTCAACTGACCATTATACATTTACTGGACATTATAGTAGACTTGCTGTGCTTCGCGTTTGCACCTGTGCAGGTTACAGTATAATTATGTATTATTATGTATGATGTAACGATTTTATGATCTTTCCCAGGGTTAAAACTATCTCCTTACCAAGTTTCAACAAGATAATTATGTTCAACGGTTTTGGTGTAAAAAGGTAACTAACGGAGAGAGGAAAAAGAGCCGGAACACACAGCGATAGGTGCTTGGCGACTTCTTAACAAGAGGGTGGTAGCTAGCCAAGCAAGTACTAGAAAATACTCTAGCACCAAGCTATGGTTTCTTTTTAAACCTCCGAAAGAAGAAAGAGATTCTTAGATCAAGGCGTGTGTTTATAATCATTTTTAGTGTTAACGTACCTTATGAAATGAATATCAATTCCAACAGGCCCTCTATGTTTTCTCCCAAAATTTTAATAAAAAACAGTTTCGTCTACAATATTACAAAAATATAATTTAAATAAAAATTCGTCATGTTTCATACGCTTCTATTTCTTTTAGAAATCCCGATACAAGTTGCCGTATAACATTTCCGAATGATAAATATAAGATTGAACAAACTACTGTTACTCAACCAGACAGTCCGAAGTCGAATCGAATAAACTGCTAATTCCAGATGGAAATCTTGGACCTCACTTCGGCCAATACTTTGAATTCCCCAGCGAACTACCATCGGAATTGAGTATTGGAATGAATACTGAATAACAGTCGATAGGGCGAAACTTAGGAGAAAATACTTTAGTTGAGATGGTTTATTATGATTCTTATTTCGAGTCTTGTCAAGTTGTTTTATAATTGGCCTTTTAATTTTGAATAGGTAATATTCTACATTGAAAACAATTGAAGAGAAATGCTAAAACCGTATTCTATTTTTGAAACTGTCGTTTTCATCATAATAATGAGCCAGTATTTCGTTGTTATATGCAGTTGTAAATAGAGACTTTTCTGGAACAGTTCAACAGAAAACATTTTTTGAAAAAAAAACTTATGTTTGTTCGAATAATGATGGTATTGGTGGTGGTGGTATTGGTGGATTATTACCAATAACATGCTTTGTTAACGTGTATGAGAGTACGAAATAAATGTCCATGTAAAGTTTAAGCAAATTAAAACTTTATATTTTGTGGGTTTTTATGCGACAGAATTTGTTTAGTAAAAATCACATGTCTTGATAAGTGACAAAATATATTTTTAACTCTAAGAAAATCCACCGTTGAAATTAAATAGTGTATTTTCAATTAATCAGTGTACTGGTCACATGCACCAATGTACCACATTCTCGGGTGAACGATGTTTCCCAGTCTCCCCTAGTGGCATACCACATCCAACGTACCCCTACCTACCCTACCTTTAAATTATTCTAAAGCTTCTGTTAATCGAGGGTTTCGATTGAATCTTTGAAGCGATTGCGAGTAGCCATTTTGTTTGATGTTTCATAAGGACAGAAAACAACCTTTTAAATCTATATGAAAAGGTATAATAATTATGTGTATATGTGACTGTATGTACGATGGAGTTAAAAAAAAAACACTTTTAGGGATTCCTTATAAGATGACTTTTTCGATTCATTTTGCTTTACTTCAATGAGACATAATATTCTCTCGGTACATCAATGTAATTGCTTTACCTACCAGCACATTCTCGCCTAACCTTCAAGTAACAGCGTGTTCTGGCAACCGCCATAGTCTGCACCACCTTCGATTATATCGTCATTTATCAATATGTTACTATTTCAGCATTTTAAATTGACGAGACATCAGGTGACTTGTGGTCAAATGCTACCCTGTGAGTAGTAAAAAAAGAACCTTGGCAAAATTAATCCTATGTTTAATGATCCTAGGATAGAAATTAGACATGAAACGTTTTTTCGTCGGTTAAAAATACGAAATATCAACAATGCAATCAAATATTTAGTAAATTTTATATTCAAAACGTATATTCAGGTACTTTTCTGGCATGGAATATACAAGTTATATTTTTTATCATAAGATTCGAAGCATTCCAAAAAGGGCCTCTACATTAACTCAAAGGGTGCTCGCTTCCTGTCTACACAGTCGAAATGTTAATTTACCGGAAATTAAAGTTGTTTCAACTTGTTACCCTTTGGACATGACTCTTTTACTTATATCCGCGAGCGGTCATGAATAAAACACGTAGATTTTTGTGAAGAGTTTTTGGATTTTTTGACATATAATTTTTATTGAGACCATAGAGCTTCGTGGTTCGAAGAGCTCGCCTGGTTAGCTATATAACACTCTTCTAGACACATCGATTGGAGCTTGGTGACTAATGGTGACAAATTCTTAATTTAAGGCCCGTACTTAAGCACAGATTTGACGCTGTCAATTCATACGAATATGTCACTCAATCGCTACTCAAGTATAGATCAACGCTTGAGCGTTATTCTAAAATACGAGCCTTATATTAAGAATCTGCTCCAAGCTCCAATCGATGTATCTAGAGTCTAGAGCCTCCAGTATTTTGCCACCTGAGACCACATTATCACTTAACATCAGATAACTACTAGCCAATTATTAAATTGAACAAACTAACTGAGATGGCGCAACGACCCAAATTGAGTCCTGACCCTCCAATAACAAAAACGCCACTTCGGTCTGTCCTGCGCCACTTCCTGCCAGTCCACCTGGAGCTCGCGCAAATCCTTCGTGACTTCGTCTCTCCAGCGATACCTGGGACAACACGGGCCGACGGCCACTCGGCCGTCAAAATAAGAAATTAAGATTAGTCGTAATTATTAAATTACTATTATTTAAATTGTATGGTGTTACTTTACCGTTTTCATTAATTAGTTGTAAACATTAGTACAATGTTGGTTTGTGGTAAGTTGAATATTTAATCAGTGATGCATTTTATAATTCCAAATAAATCGAACGCAAATCAGTTATTTTGGTCTCGTTTTGTGTATAAATTCGAACTCAGGTGGATAGACCATGCATAATTAAGTTGCTAGTCGTTCGAGCTGTGGTTACGTAACGTACTATTTACAACCATCCATTAGGGTATGATTAAATGACGAAGTGAACTTGAGAGTAGATATCTGTGTTTTGTAAAGGGGGGAAGGAGTAAAATGCTACCTTTCAGGTACATAATTAAATAATTTAAAGCAATTTAATTATTTAATTAATTAATGGCTCTCAAAACTAGATGAAAAAAGCATTTTAATATGACGTAGCATATTTGGGTTACAATGTTGCTGAAAACTCTACGCCAAAGCCGTAATTTCAGATTGAAACCTATTGAATCATGTGTATTCGTACAATAAAATAAAAATGAGAGACTTGCCAAGTTTTTTGCATGTTAAATATTAAATCAAGTGGTGATTCGCAAGTAAATCCTACAAGGGCTGTCAGTTTCTGCGACGGAAAAAGCAACGTTGTTAAGATGCACATGCGTCAACTCGTGAACGGGTGCTGCTTGTGGGGTCTGGTCTGCTTTGGTTGTGATCCCGCAACTCGTTCATATTCATGTTCCCATATCCCAATGTGTACAACCAAACAAGAGAAATCTTCTTATTAGTAAAGCTAATTAAAAAATATCCGACTATTAGATGACAAAGAAAAAGCTTGGGATTTTAGTGAACTTGCTCCAATTCAATCAATTAGTAATAAGAATAAAATTGTCAATGTGATCGCGCCAAAAAAATTACCTGCCGGGCGTTTCTTGCCTGTTCTTTTGCCGGCGTAAGGAGGTTGGAACAGGCGTAGCTAGTTTTAAGTTGACGTTTTAAAGTGATCACAATGTATCCTATTAAATAAAAAAGTTTTGTTTTTTTTTTGATTTTGATGACTAAAGAATGTTGAGAGATGTGCACTTTCGCTAAACGCTATCCCTAGTTTTGTGCATTATAACTTATCTCTCCCTATAAAAGTGAATTGAGTGTGTCACAAATTGCACTCTAACTTTATCACTCTGTATCAACTGATATTATGCATCGGTTAAGCTGCTAACTGATAGTGAATCTACAACACCTATAGGTTATAGATTATGTCAGTATGTATCTTATCGGTTCAATGATTCACAATGGGAGTACTGTATTGTGTGTTGATTTAGCTAACACAGAAGTTACATGGACATATTTGCTAACATTTGTTTGGAGGCAACATTTTGTTTTTGGTAACGTGGCTCTTGATTCCTACTTTCAAAACCAGAAAAACTATATCGTATCATATAATTAGTCATCATATTTGTCATACCCTACTTGAAGAAGAAGGTTTTTACAGAAAACTAGTTGCACCTCGCGGTTTCACCCGTAAGCATAAAACTTGATTGTGATAATAAGTACCCTGTGTCCTTCTCCATAGAGTTCGAACTATCTCTGCACCAAATTTCATCAAGATTTGTTAAGTGGTTTAGCCATGAAAAGGTAACTAACAAACAGTAACTTTCGCATTTTACCTGCCGAGCGTTTCTTGCCTGTTTTTTTGCCGCCGTAAGGAGGTTGGATAGGCGTATAGCTAATTGTAAGTTTAGAAGTTTTAAAGTGATCGCATGTTGTATCTTACTCAATATAGGATATATTTTGAAGTTTGAAGTTTAATAATGCAGTTAGTGTGATATAGTTCATGTCACTTAAAGCTAACTTTCTTCATATATTCCGTCAGACTAATTAAAGCTTCATAGATGCAGAACTAATAGAGCTCCCTGAGGCAGACCGCCCTTTCATAGTCTGGCTGGCTAAGTTACACGCTTGCAACATCTGTCTTTAAATTGAAGGTGTCTAACTTAGACGCTTGCATAGGAGTTTGAATTTAATTTGTTTAATTAATGAATTTCTCTGGGTTAGAATGTTAGACTTTATCAAACACTTTCTGTATAGTTCATTTAACTACTATTTGTGATAATTCTGTTGACCAGACCATCGTTATTTTTTTTTCTGTAGTAGATTTGACCGAACAGGCGTGATTTTTAACTAACCGTACAGTCGCCTTATCACTATTAATATTTTTTTTTGCGGTAGACAGTTGACCGCGCTAATGGTTTGTGTCATTTTACCATTTTATTTTTCGAAGAACATGATTAATTTCTTTTAAATTGAAAGTTGACACATTTACGTGCCACGTGGCTTCAGCCGATTAGAAGTTGATATTTTTCCAAACAAACTTATATATCCCTTTTATCTCACTTATAATAAATAGGGCATGATTTCCAGAAAGTTAAGACTTTTACAAGACCAGCGCCCAGCGGTTGCGGTTGCGCGTTGATATGTCAGTGAAAAAAACAAGACTTCGAATTTTATATACAACAGATTACAAATAATACAAAATTAAAGATTAAACGTTAGAGATAATAAGCTATTTTAATCACAATGGTATCTGACTCACCGCAGCAATCCCGCTAAAGGGTTTCGTATGTATAGGGGCCAGTTAATTAAATTTCAGACCGTCTAGTATTTCAGCTATGGCCGAGACAGATATGTGGAGCCGACCACATATTCGCATATGTATACCTGTATATATGTATGTATATGAACAGCTAATACATGTACAGGTGTGCATACGTTTATTTACGACGTTCAGCACAGCTGCTATAATGTAATGGTAGTGTTGTAAAATCGAGTAATTTGAAGACAACATGACACGTATGGTTTACCACATAGACACCCTTAGGTTCAAAAGAGATTATAAATCTTATTTTACTTTCAAGGTGGCCCTGAACTGGGCAAGCGTTCGTACGAGCAGGCGAGTGACTTGCTGATCTCGACACTCAGTCACATAAAAAAAACTAGGTAGAAGAAATAATTAATCAGACATCATCAGCCTGTATCAGTCCACTGCTGGACATAGGCCTCTCCCATGATACGCCATTGAGTCCGGTCTTCGGCTTTTCTCATCTAACCACTGCCAGCCACTCGGCGCAAGTCGTCGCTCCACCTTGTCGCAGGGCGTCCTACACTACGTTTGCCAAGTCGCGGTCTCTACTCAAGAACACGTCTACCCCAACGGTTGTCGGTTCTGCGGCTTATATGACCAGCAGTAAGCTATTTTAATAAAATAGTAATTTTACTTATACTATTCCTAACGTTCATAATAATAATAACACGTTTAACTGTTCTTATATTGTTATGTTCAGTTCTACGTCTAGTAGATAGAAGAGCTTCGGCAACTCTTATCAAATAATATTTCTCACACAAAGAAACCAAATCTAATCAAGAACATACAGTTTAATCAGCGATTCTATCTCGTATTCTATCTATAGTTACATAATCTCCTATGTCAGCCTAGCGTCGGCCACACTGACAAATCCTTTGTTATGCGAGACCCCTGCGCTGACGTGTGGATGGTATCACGGATTACAGTACTAGACTATACTGAAGTAGGTGGTATATTGATAGTTACAATATCTCTTTGATATGCCGCAGCTATATTATCAAAGTTTACAGAACTTGTTTTATACAGAAGGTTTATCGAAGTTTAACTGAGCTTGAGTTTGAAGGAGAACATTGTTATGAAACCATAGCTTGGTGGTAGAGTGCTCTATGGCGAGCTACCATTCTCAAGCTAAGAATTAAGCGCCAAGCATCTATTAATATGTTTCGGTAGCCTCACTAGAGAGCCACCACCATAAACCACTTCGTCAATTGATCAAAAAAATCGATGAAGTGGTCGAATAGAAATGAATAATCTAATTGATTTCATAAATATTTCAGTACTATTACGAATATCAATTCTCATTCTTTTCTCTCTCAAAGCTTCTATTTGACGCGACTGGCTCATATTTTGGTCAAAAAATTAGCTTTGCCATTCAACGAGGCAATGCTGCCAGCATTTTGGGCACCTTACCGTCTTCTGGGGGCTAGCCAAATTTTTAGTGTACTATGTTTGATATGTTTTTTAATTTAATTTTATATATTTTTTTATCTTGTATCTTATTAAATAAAGCCTTCAAGTAAGGTTCTCTCATTCAAAGTTTTTAGTGCTTGAAGAAATGACATTTTACACAAACATTAACATGACAATCATCTGTACAAGTGACACATATTATTGTTTCCAAGTTTATTAATTCTCGTCACCCCATCGAAAGGGTCGAAGGGCTATTATCAGCACAACTCAATTCCAATCTGAAGCTCGCTAAATTAATATTCATGAACACTTTATCGTTCATTTCACACCATTAAATGCTTAGACTCGGAGGTTAATAAATTAACTGCAGTTGCAGTGATTCTGCCTGGATCCTAGAGTACCTACCTATATTGTTAAGGATGCTCTTATTTAGTTCATGGTGTTTTGTTTCTAATCCAGACTAGTATTTTATATTATAAAATATGCAGTAACACTGTTTGTTTGTGACCTTTTTACGACTAAACGGCTGAACCGATCTTAGTGAAATTTGGTAAGGAGATAGTTTGAACTCTGAGGACATGATATTTTGTATTGAGGTAAACTGTAAACTGGGCGGGTGAAACTGTGGGAAACAGATAGTATTGTTCGTAGTTTTATGAATAATCTGCTTCGCTCTTTTGTAAATATAACTAGCTACCTATATATATTATCTCTAAAGGACTTTTTAATCTTTTTACACCGCATCAATGTAACTTTTACAAAATTTTACTGACTCCTTCTTGGTGACTGACAATAATTATAAAAATACATTTTTGAAACTTTACTTTCGAAAACAGATGGTGTGCCACGTTGGTAGATTTATTTTAATCTGTCGCAAAAGAGAACCGCTTTTATTCTTTCCACACACTGTGCGCTGCGGATCACATTTCCTGCATAATCACTTTTGTCCCGCGTCACGGATCCGTGGGCAGTTTAAAATCATTAACTACCACAAAAGGCTAAATTACCTTCCCTTTGTAAATGACAATTTTATCTATCCGGACCACTGGGCTGAACCTTATGATAATCTGATTGCAGGGGCGGGACTTAAGTGGGACCTTTACGTTTGACTTCCGAAGACAAAGTCGGAAGAAAAGTTTTGACATAAAATATAGGTGGAAAAGACTGAAGATTAAATACAGTTAAGATTGATGATAGATTTACTTTTTCCTCGTGTATTTCTTTTCACCTTCAGCTACGTCTTTCGGTAGCATTTAAGCACCAGTCACGTGATATGAAGTAATGATGTGGTTGAAGGTAGCACTGCGCTACGCTCGGGTTGGGAGTTATATGGATGCATACCTATTTGAAAAGATTTCAACGCGAGAAAAAGTTTGAAGTAGGTACTTCTTATGGAAACGAAAAGTTATTACAAAACTTATACAACTTTAAACATGCTTGTACGTAACATGAGCGGCATTGTTCGTAAAGACGATAGAAAAAAGGCTTAAAAATCTCCGTTTACCGGCTAAAAGATTTTAAGCGATCTCTTGCAGGTTAAGGTGCAAAGAAATGCTAAAATTGGTTATATAATTTGGTTTGCTCTTAGTAGCAATATGGTATTAAAACTTATCAACAAATATAGCAGCTATGCTTTAGCGTTCTTGTGTTCATCCCCTCACACTCCATTGAACCTATGAAATACCGATGCAACCAATATCCCCCCATGACAGGGTGTGTCTGCAATAGTCTGCATAACTCAATATCAAAACTATTTGCCCTATCACCATAAAGCGAAGTACACAGACAGCCTAACGATCCATGTCGTTATCTTACATAAAGGCTGGGAAAGCCAAGTTTGAGATGAGAAATTAAATTTTAATGCTGGGAAAAATTGAATTTCTGTACGAAATACTGCATAACGATGGCTATTGCCTTTTATTTATGAAAATAGCTTTTCACTTTAGAATGTTTTAAATATGAAATTGAATTGGTATGTACAGTACTACATTACTACTGTATTACATTTATACTCTAATAGCAGATCTCAGGTTTAGTGTTGAAATTTTGAAATCATGCCAAATGCAGTCATGTATGATGCCGCGAACTAAAAATGAAAAATATTACTGACTATTTTGAAAATGAAAACATATGTATTACCAAAATAGAGAGTTATCAATATTTAGGTTAAGTAGTTCATAAAATTTTCCCAAATACTTTACTATTCATGTTTTAAAATAAAACAGCTCATGTTTGACTTTGAAAAGAAGATTAGTAAAATTGGTTTGAGGACCTTATGTTCAGGAGAATTTGGGTCTGGCCGGGCTAACTGCTTATCCAGAAATGGAATGCGTCTAAGGATCCACACAGCAACCAGCCATCCCTTCGAAACTATGCTCAAGAAATTTCCTCTCTCATAAATTCTTGTTTTATCAAAACTTTCAGAGTTCCAGCTTAACAAATGTATTGTGAAGGGATACTTTACCAGTAAAACTTGGCAACGTTTCGCAGCTTTATAATTAATGGCCAGAGAAGGTTTCATTTCAGGGGCAAAACAAAAAGATAATTGTGCTCAATTAATTTCGGCTCTTTGCAAATGAGGGCGGATTCCCTTTACGTCCTTTCTACCGTTACTACGTCCCTTCTACGCTTTTATTGGTTTCAGGCGATATTTAGTTCGTCCGATTTGTTTGTTTTGCGTTAAGAATAATGGATTTTGTTATTGGATTGGCTATTGAAAACATTTATCTAAGCGACCCTTACAGCCTCAAGGTACCTACCTACTTTGTTGGTGCAATAGCCTTACACTATTTGCTGCTGTTTATTAAGGTCTTCTAAAAAATACAACAATGATCAATTTTCATACTATATAAGTTACTTTACAATCTGGTTTATTAAGGGAGCACCATGACAGCCTCTTAATTTTTTTTTAACCCCTGACGCAAAATTGGTTTTAAGTTTGACGTCGATGTCTGTCTGTCTGACTGTCCGTCTGAAAGCCAGTTTCCTGGCAGTGGTTCTTAGCTACTTTTGATGAAAATGGGTCTATGATGTCGGGGGTTTTTAAATTTTAATTTTCATCTATATGTAGAATGTTATAAAAAGACGACGTGATGTGATGAAGCTACACCTGTATTGGGAACTGGCAATACGTTTT
This sequence comes from Opisthograptis luteolata, assembly GCA_931315375.2. Lineage (NCBI taxonomy): Eukaryota > Metazoa > Arthropoda > Insecta > Lepidoptera > Geometridae > Opisthograptis > Opisthograptis luteolata. The sequence continues at coordinate 6,577,480 of OV928049.1, read as the reverse complement.
CTCTAACCTGTTGTTTCCTTTTTGTTTCAGGCTGCCCTCTGCGCTGACTACAGTGTTCCAGTAGACTGCGTATCAGCTGGACAACCGGCGCCCAGGCCAAGCTCTTTCCATGAGATCTCTGCACCAAAGGTAGGAAATAGGAATGAATCTTCTGCATTTGACGTACTATCAGCGTGTAATAAAGTTAAAGGCAGTATAAAAAGTAATATTTATATCATCAGGCTTCGAACTATTTCCTTACCAAATGTCTTTAGATCTATTCAGCGGTTTAGGTGTGAAACGGTAGTGCTGGGGCCACACTAAGGTCAACGTCAAGGGAAATGTCAATGACTATCATCGCGATAAATATTGCCTTTATTATTAACGCAATTATTTGAGTGACTACACTTGAACGGTCAACGTGAATGCACTTGAGTTATCGGCTAACGTCAAATGCCAATGTGAATGCCGTTGTCCAATGTCGTGGCCACACTTATGTCAAACGTCAATCATCGCGCTATTGAACGGCATTTCCCGTTAGTGTGGCCCCAGCTTTACAAATATACAAAAGGACAGAGAGAGTTCTTTTACCATTTATCATTATTTTTTTATGGAAGGTAGCGTCAAGCGTGTTGCCACGTGTCGTGATGTAGTCGGAGATGGCACTACGCCACACCTGGATTAGAAATTGGGGCTGCAGGAACACACCAATTGGTGCTTGGCAACAGATTTTTAACTTCTGTGTAATCTAAAATAATTAATATAAATCACTGGTTTTAAAAGTATTAAAAAAGGCAGGTGTCACCGGCACTGACAATCAGCATAAATGGTATCAAAATAATCCTGATAAAGTACCTAAATCAGGTGATAAAACGTAACCATTGCAGTTATTATTATATATATTTCTTAGATAAAATTATATTCAAGGATAAGATATGTTATGGCATATCTACACTTATATTTTAAGGAAGCAATTTAATTTTTGTGTATCTTTGAGGGGTATGATTATATTTACTTCTTACATCCGCATTTGACCACAACCCACGTGTTGTCAGGTGATGATGTGGTCGAAAGTGGAGCCACTCTATACCTGGTTTGCGAACTGACTCTCATTATCATCACCATCAGCCGGAAGAAGTCCAATGCTGAACATAAGTATTCCCCCTGGAATGCCACATTGAACGGCTATTAGCCATTTCACTCTGAAGTGAGCTTTAATACTAAAAACTGTCGAAACAAAAACAATACGACTGTTTAATCTTATATATGAGCAGTGAAAGTAAAACTCTTAAAGGAAAATCGGTATAAAATAAGGCTTTATCTACGAGTACATTTAAATTGTATTTATAGAATAAATATATAATCACATGCATTGTTTAGTACAACAAAGAAAGGAAATACAATAATGAGTGTAACGGTATGGTATTGTACAAGATATTCCTTACAATATTAATACTTTATACTAGCAGACATGTCGACGCCTTTGCTCGACGTAAATAGAATACGATTTTCAAGTCACAGCGATGGTCGCGACACGACAGAGAAATGCACATACTCATCGCACAGATGTTGAGCAATATCTATACAAATAACCTAAAACGTCTGTTTTTAATGTCAAAATTACGGGACCAATAAGAAAAAATTTTTTTTGTAAGTTTTGTCTATCCGTCTGAATGTTTGTTTCGGCTAACCTCCGAAATAGTTGGACTTATTTTGACTTGACTTTCACTGGCAGATAGCTGATGTTACGAGGAGTAACATGGTTCCTGAGAAACATAGGCTACTTGTATTTTAGGACAAAAATTAAGGTTCCATGCCAAAACCCAAAACCCATTGATGCAATTTGATATGGATATAACTTTACCTAGATTACTTTTTGTAAAAATAAAAAAATGTTTTTATTTTCGTACATTTTGACATAACTAACTTTGACTATAGATGTAATAAATTAAGCAAGCCACGCAATCAAAGTAGGATCTTAATTTACTTGATTTTTTTGGTAATAGGTATATGTTAATATATTTTTTTATATTTTTAATTTATCCCTATCTTTATTCATCCGCTCTGATGAACGTTGGGACTCTTCTCATTAATTTAGACCTCATCCAGCATCTACCATCCGCTTTGTACAGAGCGTCGTCGTCGGTCGTTGCTTCAGACAATTTTCCGAGTAGAGATTATAATAGTAGTGGTTTGGTTAGGTTATGATATAAAGCCATAGATGCATAATTATGTTCAATGAAGAGCAAATAGAAACGCAGCTGTGTGCTGACTCGCAAACTTAACACCTACTAAGCTCTTTCACTTAACGAAAGTAAGCCACAAGTAACCGTCTTTGCAATTTCTCTCAGCCACACCCACGTTATTAAAAAGAAGCAACGAACAAGTATCTTGCGACCTTTTCAAGAACGTAGTGTTGGGAAAGAGTTAGTCATACGCTCAGAGTCATTCAACTCGATTATCGTATCTCTTTAAGTTTGTTACTCGGTCACCTGAATCGTGCGGACGACTTAAATATCCTTTTTAAGTTTCATGACTCAGCTCTGCTTGTGTATGAGGAATGTTTGCTTATGTAAATGCGGAGTAAGTACGTGTTGCAATTACATTTTTAAGTCGAAAATTGATGATAATCTTTTAGGCTGTTCGTTGTGATTAAAATGTTAATTTTAATAACCAAATGCGGTGTTTAATATGAATTATGGTTGAAAAATCGCAGCGTAACTAGTTTACGTTTTTATCTGGTTGGAAAATGGACTGTAATTATCGAATAGTGATTGAATTATAATATAAAATATAAAAATCGGGGGCAATTGCACACAAATTGACCTTGCCCCAAATTAAGCTCGAAACTTGTGTTATGGGTACTAGAGAACGATATACATACTTATATAGAGAAATAAATACTTATATAGATAGAAATATCCAAGACTCAGGTACAAACATTCGTGTTCATCACACATATATTTGCCCTTACCGGGATTCGAACCCGGGACCGCTAGCTTCGCAGGCAAGGACACTACCAACTCGGCTACCGCGTCGTCAATTGAACGTCCTTCCCGTTAATTTGTTTTCACTAAGCTCTTAAAGTTCTCTTATCAAGAACATTAATGACTTGCACCGCAGCTTTGGTCGCGTAGAAGATTTTACCACAGGTACAAACTTAAATAGCCTCACTTTATTTGACCTCTTTAGAGAAGGATACTAAAGGAAGATGAATTTTTTTTTATGAAAATTTTATGTCTCCAGGATCAGCAGTGCGTTGATATTTATTTATTTATTTTGGTAATAGGCGAGTAGCCCAGAGGCTGATATATCAGTGAATGAATTATGTAATTTTATATTATAGAAGATAAGGTAGTTGACTCAGCTTAACTTAACAACAATAATATTTAGAATGATGACACAAAAGTGACCTAAATCGTTTTTTTTCTATCTCTGTACAAATACTACACATAACCATGGAAAAAGGCTATCGTTTATCATACTGATTCATCCAACGTTCAATGCCGCAGCAAATCACAGCTATCTATATAATGTTAATTAACAATAAAATCATTCATAACTATGCTAATTGCTGGCCAATGATTCGTATAATAAATCACTGGTATTATTCATCGTAATTATAAAACAGGGCGATTGTTGTTCCCGTGACTCATGTCATATATGACTCAATTGTTGGTACATCCCTATTTTTTACACGTCATGTTAGCGTGAATGAGGGTGTGTCATTGTTTAGTCTAAGATATTACTTATATTGGTACCTAAGTTAGAGCATTACGTAGTGATGAGTGACTGACTGACTGTCTGCGGATGACTAAATGAGCTTCGAAGTAAACTCCAAACTTCAAAGTGTATTTACTTCGTAAGATTCAACATGGGGTGGGATCATAAAATATCAAACTTAAAACTAGCTACGCGTTCTAACTTCCCTATATCGGCAAAAGAATAGGCAAGAAACCCCGGCAGCTCATTATTTGGGCACGATCACATATATACGATTTCATTTTCATTACCTGTAATCTTCTTTCCATATAAATAGTCTGATATTTTTGATACTAATGATTTCGTTTCATATTGAATTGAAATTTAGCTATTCACAAGTTTTGATTTTCACTTTGGATGTTGTTGAAAAAACGTTTACACATTGACCTATTGAAAGAGTTGCTGACTTTATGGAGCCTAGTTAGAATACAGTAATTAAATCTTTGTTTCTAGAAATTGTGATAAACACCTTTCTTTTAAACATTACATTTTTTTAAATATATTCACAAACAGCTCATTACTTTAATTTCTTTAAAGTAGTTCTTAGAGATTCTCTGGAGCCATATTATTGATCGCACAAACAGTTTTCTTTTGCAATACAAATATGGTCACAGCGATATTCCACTAGGACATCAACGAAGTGAAGTGATCTATCAACGCACAGCCCAAACCACTGGACGGATCGGGCTGAAATTTGGCATGCAAGTAGATGTTATGACGTAGGCATCCGCTAAGAAAGGTTTTTGATTATTTCTACCCCCAAGATGATAAAATAGGGGATGAAAGTTTGTATGAAACTTTGTCAATTTTAAACCGATCGGGCTGAGACTTTGCATGCATAAAGCTGTAGCCCACGCAAGTGAAACCGCGAACAGCTAGTTCTACTAATAAAAGCAACTATCCTCCAAGTTCCAATCCAGGTGCATCGTGGCGCCACTTTCGACCACATCGTTGCTAAACATTAGGTAAATTGTTGTCAAAAGCTATCCAGTAAAGAGTAAAAACCAAAAACATACATACATTGAGGGTATTCACATCACTGTAGCTGGTGCGTCATGTTTCCATTTTAAGCTCCAACTCAACAGGTATTTTAAGTTTATAATTTCGACTTACACCTTACTATTCAGGTCTTGTAAGGTTTGTGTTATGCGTCATAAAAGCTTCTTTGGACTTCTGATGTCATCATGACGTGCTCACATCCTTGCGAATGCGGGGTGTGTCAGACGAATCTTGTGCACTGTGAAAAAAATTCGGACTTTCCTTCTGAGTCTTACCTTCCAAGACCGATTCCTTCCCATTTTTACCTTAGAATTCCTTCTGAATAACATATCCTTCCCTTTTGACTCAGAAGGAAAACGGTACTTCTCCGTGTGGTTCGTTTTCAAATGACTGTGAGGACGAACATTGAACAAGGTTTATCTAGGTGTTTGTTTTCAACATCGTTGTGTCACGCTCATGGCATTGTTAGTCCAGTTGGTTGTAATAGATCAGCCAGGTTATGGAACTCTCCGAACGGCCATCACTTGAATAGGTGAAAGTTTAGTGGGATTTTCAACTAAGCTCTACCATGCTTCCGAGGTCGATTCCGGCTGTATCAGTCGTAAAGCCATGTCGGATGATTTCGGGCGGCTTGAAATCTTTGACTGTAGAGTTGGCCACACTCTTTTAAATAAGAAAAATAAGTTTTAATGAAAAAAACACTAAGTAAGTGATGAATTAGGTATCACCTAACTGAAAAACTCGTTCGAATAAGTAAATCAATTATTCAATTATTAAACGATTAAGGTATTTAAACTGGACATTCCATTGTATTCTCAACTTCATCATTCTTCATTGACCTCCATCCGCAATAGGCGTTTAATTTATCCTCTTATATGTAAATAAACAACGCATTATTCGCAATTCTGAGAACAGGCAGTTAACGCAATAATTCTAAACGTAATATCCAACTTTGTGACCTCAGAGACATGCCTTTGACATGACATCTAAATTAACCGTCGAGTTGGCCGGCAGGTGACGCATTTTATAAAAAAAGTCCTTTGAACATGCTCTGGTAGTTTTAGGGGCTGGAGATTGTCACACATGCTCCCTGACGTATGTTGCACGTTGACTATGGTTATGGTTATTGGGAGATTGGTTCAAGTGGTAGAAATCAGCGATTGCGATGCATCATAATTTAGATTTAGTTCCGTCATTCATGTTACTAAGGCCGGTGTTTTAGAATGACGCTCAAGTGTAGATCAGTACTTAAGTAGCGATTAAGTGACATATTTGTATGAGATGACAGACTCAAATCTGTGCTCAAGTAGAGATTACTGCTTGAGCGTCATTCAAGAGCACCGGCCTAAAACCTATAGCCTCTTATCGTTGAAGGAAAATAACGTGAGAAAACCCGGCCATGTTTAAGAACAGTAAAATTTAAGGTTATGCGACATCTACCGACCCGCACTGTGACAGCATGGTAGATTATGATTTTTGCACTCTCTGAGAGAAAGCTTGTATTACAGCAATGGAAACGTAATAGGCTGATGATGATAAATTAGTAGATGTTGCTCTACACCACCATCATCGGCAGTCTTTACCTGTGCTTTTACGCCCCTGATACGTAAAGACCATGTTTTCACGAAAAAGTAAGGTTATTGATTTTGTGAAGCTCCCAAAACACATTGATATGTGCTTGGTCACAGATTCTTTGTGCTTGGTCGCAGATTCTTAACTTGAGTATTGAAGACGGGCAAGCAGTAGAAAATGCCACCAAGCTTAACTATTAAAAACATCTTTAGTTTAATATTTCCATTAAAACTGAAAGGTCACGCATTATTTTCATAGAAATATTCCATATATTATCAGCTCAGACGTGCTATATCTACGCAGTACGCACCTTACATTACAAATTCATTGCCTATGATCGTTCATTCTTTACGAGTCAGGTGAACAGAATTTATCTTCTAGCGAAATGTGCTACATCGATTGCATCTTGTTTTACTGCATCCAACATGCGGCTCCAACAGGACTGTTAAAAAAAAACCAGCTAACCTCACTCTCACCTTTCCCTTGCAACCGTTCTGTAATTAACAGACGCGTAACGTTCGCACACCTGCGCGTGAGTCAGTCAGACGTGAACTACAAATCCATATGCTACCGAAACTTTGGGAACATCTGTATGACTCACCGATAGCGATAAGTGCTACATATACGAGGCCACAGGAAGTTTGACATATAGGGGTAAACGATGTTCGCGTGGTGATAAGTAGTTTTAGTCTACGTTGAATGAAAAACTGTCCACGGACTGAAAAGTGGTCAGCTATACGAATATGAAAGTGACTCTGTCTGTCTGTGGGTTTGTTACCTTTTCACGCCTAAACCACTGAACCAATCTTGATGAAAATTGGTACGGAGAAGGTTTGAACTCTTAGAAAAGACGTATTACATTTTTATCACGATAAAATTAAGTTCACGTGGATGGAACCAATGGGCCACACAAGTGATTTTAAACAAACCAAAAGCACTTGGTTGTAATCTCGTCTGTTCAATATAGTACATATTTTCTTTATTATTGAACTTGGGAAAAATCAGGACAATTTTTTTTTGTCTAAATTGAACTTGATGGAAAAGAACTTTTTCCAAGGTATGATGATTGATGAATGACTCTTTAACTCTCTTTAAATGCATTTCGGTGTACAACACTTAGTTTGGTGGTTTGGGGCCGGTTATTTCCTTGCCTTCTTTTAAGGGTGGGTAAACAATAAACATCCATATCTTCATACAATATGATGTAAACCTATATGCAACCTTTTTCATACACGACTGCTCCAGAAGGAGGGTTATATTTTTCGAGCATAATATGTATGTATGTACTTGGGGTGCTCTGTAATCTAACAGATTTCTTCGATTTTAATAAATGAGGTGTCGTTTAGACTATTATAATGTTTGTTTGTTTATGTCGAGTCGAGCTTATATTTTATTAAAATCTAGTTAAAAACAAAAATGTTGTAATAAGTTAACCGAAATACTTTTTTTGAATATCTATAGTTGCAAAGACACGGAAAAAAGAAATATAGAATATTTTGGCGACTGTCCAAATTAAATTGATTTTGAATGTTACGGTGACTTAGATGACCAAATGGCAATATGACAACTAAATCTGTGCTATATTTTCTATTTTCTTACATAATAAAGATAGTACACGTAACACTGCATTAGTTCAATTATCTGCGTCTGCATTACCTTCGAAATAAATATAACATGGTGCTAGGATAAATTGCGCTATTTCAGAACAATTATCTAAAAGCATGACAAGAGTCAATCAGTCTTAATACAATGACAACTGTCAGTTGTTAATAAACTCAGTCATGAATGAGATCATCAATAGGAGAGATATAACGGCTAAGAGCATTCACCTTGATGGTTAGATCATCATGGCAATTCTGTTGATAGACTTTTTTTAAACTCTTTGAACGAGTTTAGATACATTTTTTGATGAAGAATCTGTTGCAGGAAATTCGGTATTGGAGGCACATTCACTTATAAATAACTGAATGGGCAATGTTTTATATAATACAATAACGTGCATTTTATACAATTTACATTAAATAGTTTAGATACAAAAAAGAAAACGCAAATTTGATCGAACTCGAAAATTAATTGTTAAAAGATATGTGTTAGTTTTGTGTGCATTTTAGGACAACAATACTTTGATTCTTTAACCGCCTTTCCCAATAACCGATCTATCTACGGTTTGCCCTACTGGAGATATAAATGTGACATAAGCTCCGTAGAAGTAATGTCAAATTTCTATCTCTAGTAGAGAGAGAGAGAGAGAGAGAGAGAGAGAGATTCCAAATATATGTGGAAGTTTATGGAATTCGTCAAAGCAAATCACATATTTTTCATCTTCCACATTAATACAATTCTGACGAAATAAGTTACAATGGCAGGAAAATAATAATTGATCTAATTTAGTCATAAATTATCGCTCATGTTTGCTTGTGTCATTAATATTTACTTATGTACCAAGAGTACCAACATGGCATGTATTTCATTTGTGTTGCTATGCTAATATGTACAAATAGGTATTCAATTGCTAAAGCACACTACAGTGATCTCATTGTAAGTACCTATTGACATTGCCATAACTTTTATTCTCATGGAAAAGTAAACATTTTGTGATGTCTCATCCCACTTGTACTTGAAAGTTGGTTGTTGTCAGTTGCATTAGCACGTATGTTTGTTTATCTACAACCATTGTTTTCATTGCTTATTATATTAAGATCACTGGTACTTAACCAAGCATCTTTTGAGATCATTAGTGTCTCTGTTTTTATCGTTATCATCATCAGCTCTTTCTTTGCCAAACAAGAAATTATCTAGGTACTACAATTTTGACAAACTTTGTTGGTTTCTCTTTGCTGCTCTCTTTTATTATTATTTTTAACAACAAATTTAGGTTTTAGAAATCTTACCTATTTTAGAACTGTGCTTGTGTTTCACACATTTGTTACGCAAAAAACCCGATGTCCATAAAAGGTCGCCTTGTAAATGCCAAACGGACAAACTTAGCCCGTGGTATTCTGTATCAGCATCTACCATTTAGCTAACTTCACTATCGCTTGCTTGCCAGCCAGTGCACTTAGATTAAACCGTTGGACCACGAGAATCATTAGTCAGTAAATCTAATTTATTATTGGCAGTGTCATTTGCACTACCACTAACGCTGTGCAGGTTTGTTTCGAAAGCGTTTGCAACTATTTCTAATCTAGTTCGAATCTATTTTAATTAGGTACGTTCTTGGTACCTAAGCCCACATTCCAGCAACTGCTGCGATCTCCAATGTTCACCCTATAGTTGTGCTCCATTGTTGTATAGTTCAACGTATCACGTAAACGACCTTAAAACGGCATTCGACCTAGTCAAACCGGTTGAACGTAATCTAACATAACTTCAAGTCGAATCGAAACCCAAACGCGAAAGTTTACGTTGCGTTACCCAACAGCATAGAAGAAAAGTTTCCGCCTTATTTCGGTGGTTTAGAGTTCACAATCGTTTACCAAGAAGAGGGACACGTGCGGAATCGAGGTATTAATGGAGACGGTGGTTCGAAACAACGCGTTCCAGCGCTTTAATATTCTAGTGAGTTCGACGACTGGTACGTTGTCGTTGCTTTATCGCAGCGCTACATTGCTGCCTGGTGTATTTCTACAGCGATGACTCAAGCCTCGGTAAACAGTATGCGGGGCGATGAGTCACCGTTTTACACATTCGCGTATAGCGTTTGAGTAGTGTTGTCAGTCTACAGTTGGACTTGTCAAGTATCCAACCAAATCGTCCTAGGCGTTAATATCGCAGTTTTACTGCAGAACGTCTGGCTATTACAAACCATTGAAAAGATAAGCTACTGTTAATAACCATTGAGTGTACAGAAACAAGTTTGTGAGAAAGTGTAGGTCTAGTTTTATAGTATGTGTGCGTGTCAGCAGTGAAACGGTCGATAGAATTGTTGAACGTTTTATGCTATTTGTGGATTCCCTAAATACTATTGTATTTGTTTGTGACATTTTGGATTTATGATTGATTAACAATGCCTTCAAACAAGAAATTGATATCAAAAATGCGTCAGATCGCCCAGTGGATACTAGTTGTGCATGTGGTGAGTTGCTAACTGCATTCTTTGATTTTATGAATAATTCTATGATTCTAATTTTAATGCACTCCTAGTATTATGTTTGCACTCATTAATAACTAGTTTTTTATAAATCATACTGTAAATAAAAGAAAACACGGTAGAGGCACCACCTCTAGTCAATGAAATCAAAAATTAGGTTGATATCTAAATCATAAGACTGAGTAAATTGGTAGGTAGTTAGATTGTACACATAATAGAGCAAATCTGATTTATAACAAATACGAGTAATAGCACTCAATAAAACAGTAATAGCGAAATCTTAACATTGTTAAGTTGAAGCTAATCTTACACAACTTTAAAAAGCTAAGATTGCGACAGTAGTAAGTAAATATTGATTAGGAGCCCTCAAATCTCAGGGGTTGGCTTAACTCTGTTATAAGTTCAGAGAGCAAAGTTTGCCCCTTGGTGAAACAAGCACAATCTTTTGTCTTATTTCAAATAACCAATGTGAAAAAGGCAATACAATCCATTGGTCCAACCATTGGTTTGAGACCTCTGACCGACGGAAACTGTAATTTGCCTTAACAACGCGCCCTTTAGTAGAGATACAAGAGCTAAGATCCATAGCTCTAAGGGTGGAAGCGTTAAAGGCTTGGGTGTAGAGTTTAGTGAATCTGCAGTTCAACTTTCGACACCCATAACCCATCCACACCACACTAACGCTGCTCTTTTGACTTTACTGTCAACACATGAGAATCCTGTTTAGTAGGTGACATGTATTCACTTGCACAAATATTTTATCATCACATAAATTTGCCGGTATAGCCATAACTTCTTTCCACAGAGCATTTTTTGTCTATGAAATTTGGGAATTCTCTATATTGATATTTCAATCGTAAATTTTATGCAGATTTGCGATAAAAACACACATTGATATGGATTGATACAAAGAATAACATATTCTTACTAGAAATACTATCTATACCACATTTTGTTGAACCTTTTCAATACCATTCACCTAACCACTAACAAAAGATCAAAGCTTATACAGATGAATAGGTCGAGAAGAAAAGAATTTGATTTGTTATTATTTATTGTTCCCACAATGTAAGCCATAAAACACCTTTCATTGAGGATTCTGGCTGTCTTAAAGAAGTGATTCTCTACCTATTGATACAATCACTTAGTAAAACATGAAATAAGAAAATAATATAATATGAACTTAAAAATATCTTACAGCCAAATTGATTTTCATTATATTTTGAGAGCAATGCCCTTAGGTGTTGTAAGTATCTTCCATAATTGCTCCCCTCATTGAAACATTCGTAAGGGTCTATTTTAACAGACTCCAGTCTCTTCAGGCGATTCGGACTGGCAACTTGGTAATTAAGCTTATTTCCTGCTTGTATTGTCAATTCCAACAAATTGTTAACTTAATTCAACTGACTAAATCTTATATCATCTGAAAGACGAGTATCTAACTCTAGACACAAGCATAATTTCCAATTATAGATTTGTCTTCGACTCTTTACGCCCGTTCCAAAACAAACATTATTATTACAAATCGTCGCCTGACTAGACATATGACAGACATCAATTCAGGGCTTTGAGCCAACAGACTTGATATAATTGAAAATTATGCCCTAGAAGCATTTGAAAGCGAAAATAATGAAAGGCAATCTGTATAATTCAGCCGCACGGAACTTGTTTGTGGTCTCTGGTTTGCTGAACGTGACCAGACAGTGCTTGGCGGCGATGTGAGCACGAGCATGCCAATTGCCGACTGAAACAAATGCAATGTCCTTTCCTACCGACGATTTTTTATTTTGTTCTATTATATTCCGCGGTACGGTTGGGGCATTGTTTCAAATAAAACAATTCTGGCTGAAAAGAAAATCTTTAGACGGAGGTCAACGCAACGACGAAATATGAAGACGGTTCATTTCGTAAATTTCGTGTAAGGATAGCATGCATATTTACGTCATCATTGTTATTGTAAACAAAACGGGTACGAGGGTATCTCTCCGAGTTGTGACTCATTGAAATGCCTCAGATCTGCTTAATTAGTTGCAGATGATCGTTTATAAGATCACACTATCTTGGTGTGAGGATGTGGAGTTACTCGTTTGAAATTTCTGGATACTTAATTATTTGCAGCTCCGTTTTAGATTCACATAACGTTAAGAACATATATTGAAGCCGTTATAATGAATAAATTCTATTTCCTGTTTTAGAACGACTACCCTTGGATATCGCTGAGTCATATTAGAAAATTTCGTTTTAAATAGTTTCTAAAAATATGTAATGTTTGACTACTTTGCAGCCCATGTCATGTTCGCTATATTTGGATATCGATCAACTACCCCAATTTATGGGTGGCTTAACCACGGAAAATTTCCATGGAGCTAAGGAACGCGTATTACCATATCGAAGTCACGCGACACAGCGCGCTATTTTAGCCATCCCAGGAGGCGTGTCTCTGGTATTTATAAATCGGGCCCGGGCGGTGAATCATCTGGCCGTCTGAAACTTTCGTCTTGCCCCACATCCTTCATACTGCTCGTATTACTCACGCTGGGTGAACCCGGAATTGTTATATGGACGACATTTTAGTTCATGCTGCTGATTTAATGAACTCCGAAATAATGAGGCATTGTGTTACGCAGACGATAACTCTATGAACAATGAGAAGAAATATAGACTAGATGTAAAGATTAGATCCTATTATTGCATTAACTAAGAACTGTGAAGATTTCTCACCTGATAACATATTAGGTACGCTTAGATTACAAAGACCTTATGTTATAGTAAGTACCTGTTAAACAATAATAATACAACAACGCAATATTCTGAGGCTTGGAGATAACACGATACAATTCATCTTATCTCATGGAAATATTATTCACTCAGTAAGTACATAACAAAGGTAAAGATAAAGTGACTCATACGAACGTCAGAAGTCGGAACACACGCATCTGGAAATCTTATATTCTCGTACGTCTCTTGAATTTAGATCCTGAATTCCATTTTGCTGATTCAATCTATTCTAAAAACGTTTCTAATCAGACTATAAAAATTGTAATCGTCTAGTCGAAGTTTATTTTAGCACGGATGGATTTATTTATTTCCTTGTTTCTTTATGAGTTGATCCTAACAAGGTCAGGCGTCCATTAATCTTTTTTTGTCTCATTGTTTATCTTCCTTTCTTACGTTTAATATTTAATAAGAAATCTTTAGAGTTTTGCTTTGCTATATTATAAGCACTAAGCATCAAAAAAAGTTCTCAATGCTGGGTCTGTAATGTCGTCAATGCTACATTGAATAGCAATCCTGATATTAAGGCTATATCATATCAACTATCAAATCAATCTGTAGACTTCGTGCGCACCCATTTCGTTTCTTTCTCACACAATAAATTTTGAAGACATCTGTATATCTGTAATGTATTGCAACGTCGCTACCATAAAATAGCAATGCCATTTCACAAATATACCTACATGTATGCGTACGACGTATAATTATGAATGCGGAATTTAATTCCAGTTGCAGTGGTAGGAAGTTAATTAAGTGTAATATAATAGCTAGAGCACGCGTTGTAAATAGCTACACACATAAATCTGACCGTTGTCGGCGTCGTCAGTACACACAGGAAGTGAACTGTTGACTACTATTCCCCCATTATACGATACAATTGATGAATGGGCAGACGTGAACATGTGTGCTTGAGCTGAATTCAATTTGATCCCTTTCAGAGTAAACCCTTACGCTTCAATGCTGGCATTGATTTGAATCGGTAAATAAAACGAAACTCTGTATTCGCAGTTTGTTATGTTAAAGCGCAAGTCATTATCAGACTATTCGGCGGCAAAAGGATTAAGCACAGATGCAGGGTTTCCGCATGTAGTTTTTATAGCAAATGGAATTCAAAAACGCCTGTACGTTTTTTTCATTTATTGCCAGCCAGTTTGGTGAAAAAGTTCGTTTAATTCAGGAGCTTAATAATATTGAAATGTAATAAATAAATAATGGCTGATGATTCAATTTCATCGGTTTATTTCTGCTGCTAAAGAAAAATTATGTTGAAGCGAGCCCTTAATTAAGCATCAAAATATGCAAATAACGAAATCTCTGTAGACATCGCAAATCTAAAACGAGGGGGTAGCAACCCCGTCGTTTAATTATGTAAATAAATTTTCATGCATAGCAAGAAATCATAAAACAATGCGCCAGATGAGGCAGCCTACCCTTTTAAAATAAAAATTGCCCTAAGGAACAAACTTCTTTTGTTCTATTTTAGACTCTGGGCTTTTATAGGCATTGTTGACGTCACATTTATATAAAGCTAGCACAAAGTTTGGACCACGACGTGTGCTCAAAATGAGCGTATCAAATTTTGCCATAAAACTCTTACGACATCGATTACGTAAAGCACGCGCACATAGGGTTTACGTAAACATTTCTAGTGATTGAAATTCATCTGAGCCCGTACTAATATAACCCTTAACGAGAACTCTTGGTAAAGAGACCCTTCGTGTCCGGAGGCGCGGAAGCGGGAACTCATCACCGACTCTAATGGCCTGAAACCACCCTCGGGTTAAACAGATATCATCTTATTTATAAACAGATTCGCAATAAAACATGCGAACTCTCGTCGACTCGTTATTTTAATTTCGAGACACCCACCAATTAAGAAAGGGGTCGAAATCGACGGATTGCATTTTGTTTCAGTTAAATTTATGGATTTCAACTTGGAAATTAACAAAGAGATTGTTGTTAATTTGATTGTAGGCAGTAGAACTACACCGTGAATATAAATTTAAAAAACCCCCGACATCATAAAAATGCCTTGCATCATTTTGGAAAAGAGCTGACACTCTTACACTGCTGAACCGATATTAACCAAACATAGCTAAGAACCACCGCAAGGAAACTGGCTTTCTAATGAAAAAAAACGGCATTGAAATTGGTCCATCCGTTTGAGATCTACAATGACACACACACAGACAGAAAGACAGACATCGATGTTAAACTTATAACACCCTCCCACCCCCCGTTTTGCTTCGATTTCAGATATTTTAAAGGAACAAACAACAACATAAAACATTCCAATTCCAACTAACAGGCACTCGTAAAAATTTGTCTTCACCCAAACTAAATTTGAAGGCGTCCCTCAAAGTGTTATCACCTCATGGTATAGCCGATGCTGGGACAATATCTCATAATATTCTTTATATCCGTCCCCATAAACAGAAACGGGTCGTGGTAATGATGCCCCGCCGAGGGGAGACATCGTCTAACCGGCCGTTACGGTCACCGAATATGTGACCGCTGCATTTTATTACCACTTTACTCTGCCACATAATCGACCTTCGTGATGAAGGGCTGCTTCCCAGCTAAAAGGCCTGTAGTATGCTGGAATGTCCTCTTTTAAGAAGTAATTGCCTGATATCCTGTCTAATGGTCGGAGTTTTCTAAAGCATTTGGGGATTTAATGTCAATTACAATACCCACCCATTTGAAGTATGAAACTGTTAGATATGACGAAGAATCTAGACAGTCATTTGTCTCAATGCTGTATGTAAATAAATAATCCCTACTAATATCGTAAATGTTAAAGTAACTCTATCTGAAAGAAGTCTGTCTGTTACGCTTTCACGCCTATACTACTGAACCGATTTAAATAAAATTTGGTACAGAGATAGTCTAAAACCTGAGACAGGGCATAGGCTCCTTTTTATCGCGATAAACTGTAGCCAACGCGGGTGAAACAGCGGGGAAAAGCTAGTATGTCATATAACAGTCTGTTTTATTGTTCCAGGTCGAGTTCATAGAAGCCTACTGCACGCCACGTGACACAGCCCGGCGGTCACCACAGCGCAGCCGCCGCTCCCGCGAAACTCGCCGATCTCCCGAAGCCACCAGATGGCGCTACGACTCCCGCCGTACTAACTACGAGGCTGACTCCACCCGGCGCCCATACGACTACGAAGGTCGCAGATACCGGGAGTTCGACGGTGATTCGGGAAGACGGCCTGACTTTGACGCGGAGTCGGCGCGGCGTCGTGTTGACTACGAATCGGCGAGGAGGACCGATTTCGACTTGTCTGCTCCTAGTGGGTCCAGGCGTAGTCCTGAGAGCGCCCCTGAAGGGTCAGCGGATTCTCCTCCTGAACCAGCGCCGACAGCGCCGTTGAGGCAAGAGAGGCAGACTCGTCACCGCTCGCAGCCTTACTACGAATCTGGTAAGTTACTAATAATATTTAATTACTTTTAACATTGCAAAAAGTATTTGATCTTATTTGGTACTAGTATCAATTGGATAGGTGATTTAAAAAAAATAATTTAGAACAGATAAGTTTATTGCAACGCGACTGATAAGATAAGATGTAGAGATCCAGTGATGATCGATACGTAATTTTCCTCAACAGGAAAATGGTCAGATAATATGATGGTTAGATTAGCTTGTACCGATTTTGCACCGAATTTGCACTCGCAGTCTGTAAAGGTTAACGGGGACAATCAGATCAATAAAAAATTGTCATCAATAAATTTATTGCCTCTGAAATGTTTCACTAGTTTGTCATTCATAACTGAAACAGCAGAAATAAAAACTCGGTGTTCCTTTTTTTTAATTAAAAAGTAAGCGTAGACTTGTCTATTTATGTTGGCAATCAAAATTCATTGAATGTAATACAATACTCTGTTTCCGATGGATGCAACTCGTTTTAGCAAATTGTGGCAACAATTGGTATCGCAATGTTGATTGGCAAAACATCCTGGCAAATTGCAACAGGCCTTGATAACTAACAGATTTATATTAATTTCGTTGCACACTGACTTAACACACGTTAATTTTTAAGTAACCCTTGACTTTGATACAAAACATAAACCTTCATAATATCTTTATTATTACCACAGCACGAATGATAGACAATGTATAGAAAAAATCCACATTTCAATTTTGTACTTCCCAAAATGAATTGTCATTATCAATGTATTATCCACTTACTATGCCCCGCGGTGTCACTCGCGTCGTGATTCCAACAGGAATCGTTCATTTCCCGGGATTAATTTAGCCTAACTAAGTCATTCTCCAGATTGACTATTTTCTTCCTCCTTTATTATGCTTTTCCGCGTTCTTTACATTTTTATACAAGTGTGCGGGTAGTTTAAAAACTCCCAAACCTTCATTTTTGTTTGCGTCTTACGAGCTCCTTGGAGCGTATCTACTCGTATCCTGAGGCTTTCAAGACAAAAGCCTTTTCTCTAGGCTTTACAATCCCAGTGGAGCCTAGTTAGTCTATTGTTTTAGGAGCTAGAACGAGTCCCGTTCTGCGCCTTGCCTTTATTAAAGGGTATTACAACCATGCATACAGTTTTCGTTAGAATGCAATCGTTGCTTAAATCTTTAATGTCGGAAAAGTTAAATTAGTAAACGGCCATAATAGTATCTGTGCAATTTGCGCTTGAATAGGTTTAATTATCTACAAACGTTTGTTGTACTCGATTTGTTTTTCTGTAATCTTCAGTAAGTAAGCAATCGTCAGATTGTTTATCGTAATCAAAGGATTCCCAGCTAATAACAGCCATGTTTCCGCGAAGCCCGCTTTTAATCAGTACCTTTGTCGTTTGTCTGTTGGTGTCCAGAGAATTAATAAACTCAGCCTTAGTCAAAGCTAGTAATTATCTATCTATATCTCTGCTATTATAGTAGATAGGTGCCTTAGGTCCGGTCCGTGTTGTATTTGTTATTATAAATCTATATCAGATGACGTACTTGCATGTATTATGCATTAATAGACTTCAATCTTTACTCCACTAGTAGTAAATAGACGTCATCGTTTAACGTCATACTATATAGAATAGGTACCTACAAATCTGCGTGTACACAAATAAATGAGATTACAAGATATAGCTGAAAATTGGGCTTAAAAAACAACTATTAATTTTTGCAACACTAATAGAAAAATAATTATGTTGAACTAGATTGACATGAATGGAGCAAATGTTCTCATATTTTTTTATAACACAGGTTACATAATACATACAAAAATATATGTGCCTTCTCCTATTCAGTAACGATAACAATCGAACATTGTTCTGTAAACTTTTGATCACTTTTATTAAAATATTGCTTCAGGAAATTGGTCCCTCATTTGCAGACATAAAATCACAAATTGAATATCACACCACACAAGGTGATTCTGATTACCTCTAACCTTTCACATCGAACACGTTTCAGAAAGACATTTAACACGTTAATCGCGGCAATTTAACAAATTTCGACTCTCGGCACCTGGTCATCCACGCGGAAAAGTAATTACGTCACGTAATGACGTCACTTACCTATCCCCTCCCCCCTCCATGTGATGCTAATAGACAATTTGCACGGTTTTTCAAGCCGTTTTGCAAAGGGGACGAGGGAAATTCCAACGTTGACATTTTAGCGTCGAAGTTTATTCAATGTGCTGCTTAGTGTATTGTACATATCAATATACCTAGTGTACCTACCAAGCTAATACAAAATGTACCTACAAAATATTGCAATATAAATAATTACATTTCATATTATAATATAAATGATAAAGAACTACAGAGTCTACTTACATACTACATATTAGTGCTTACTATCGCGATATAAATATGTCGCATTCTCAGCCTTTTAATACTAGAAAAAACAAAGTGGCAAACACTTCCATAAAGTAAAAATCGTATTAAAAGATTTTAAAACATTATATTAATGAGGCTTTGCAAATTGGCAACAATACGGCATAGAACAATCTAAACGAAACAGAAAATGCGGAGTTAAAACAAAAGCCTTTTTTCACAAAACTTGTAGGAAAGGTATTTAAAAAAAAAGTTATTGTAAAATGGCATGCCGTGGTCTACGATTCGTTAGTTCTTTCCTTTCGTCGCCGTCGCAGCTTGAGGGCTTAAATCCAGCCTTTTTTGTGCTCATGACGCATTCAGAAGGATTCCTTTGTTAAGGATTTCTCATTAGGGTATTTTGTGCCTTTGAAATAACATTAGCTTCGTGTACCTACGAGTAGTACGGGGGATGTAATGCATTCATTAACTGCCTTAATGGTCCTTGAGTTTGATTGAAATGGGAATGAGATTTAGTTTTAAAAGGTAAGGCTCTCTAATTGATGGTTGGCTTCTGAGAATATAGGATATTTTAGGCGTTCAGACTTATTAGCATCGTCAAATACTTTAAACTTTGTTTTAATCACAATAAGGAAAATACAAAACTCTCTCTCTACCCTAATAAACAAATTTCTCAATGGAAAATCCCGTTGCTGTACCAGTGTATATATAACATTATATTGTATTTGTTATCAATAAACGGTTCAACAAGCCTCAACGTTATGAGCACTTGGCAGTTTTCTCGAACAAGTATAAAAACCGAAAATGCTCTCCAATTCTTTACAATCGACTGCGTTTTCAAGTGAATATGGGAAGCCCGGATGCTCATTTAAACGAGTACTTGAGACACGTTGAGTCGACCTCAGACATATGAGAGCTGCGAGCAAGGTGTCTAGCTCGTTACCACTTACTACAAGTATATCTCCTGATTTATGTCCTCAGATGGTAGAGCAAACTTTATGAAGCTTATACTATGTTTTCATTTGTTATAGAATCTTCGTCGGAGGATCGGTCGTCATCATCTGAGGAGGAAGAAGACGAGTTTGGTGACTTTGATCCTTTTGCGACAGCGCCATCCCTGCATTCCCCGGACAGTGGTCGCTCAGACCCGCGTTACGCAAACGCCCCGCGTCGTAACCCAAGTCCTTATTACTACGGAGACCTGTTTAAAACTGCGCCACCTGCTCCTGCTCCGTCAGCCCCAACTCCATCAACAACATCTTCATCTCGAGGCCCGCGCTACAGGAAGTCAGCGAGTCTAGACGCTCCTCACGTTGCCCAGCGACCTAATCTGCCCAAGAGATTCTCAGTCGCCGAGGATGGATTCCGTGAACTAGAGCGGTCATCTTCTTCGTCCGGCGAGAGCGCGTGGATGCCGCCAAGGCGTCGCGGGCGCGACGCGGCCGGCTGCGCGTGCGCCGTGCCTGAAGATGTAGAGGACCAACGTCCTTCTCGAAGTGTCTTTTACGTGCCGGCGCCTCTGCCCCGCTGGCCGCAAGAGATGACCACCAGACAGATTTATGAAACTGCCTTTGACTGCAAAATCACCCGTTCAGACGATGATTTGGACGACTTTGACCGTGTCAGTAACCACCCGGCTCTCCTGCAAGCTGAAGAGCGTAAAGTTATTTCTTCAGCTTCGTCCGCTTTCGAAGCTATCGAGCGCAGTGAACCAGACTACAAGGGTCGTCGTAAGGTAACGATGAAAACTGACAGTGTTCGGCGGTCTAAGATCCCGACTATTCGTCAAAAGAGAGAGAACGAGAACAATGCTTGTGCTCTATCAGAGGAACTGGAAAAAGTGCATATTGAAGAAGAGGAACGTACGACGTCAACCTCCCAATTGCCACTCCGGGGCTACACACCGTCACCACCATCCACCGCTCCATTGCCAACCAAATTTCAACAAAAAGATGGGTCTGCTATGAATAGCATCAAGAGCGCGCCTAACTTGCCCCAGTCACAGCCGGCACATCCCCGTCTGAAGGATCTTAGGTTACCTGTAAAGTCGCTGCGTGCTCGTGATAGCGTGACTAGCAGTGAAGCCAGTATGGCTGATGCCAAAGGATCCGTCTCAACTGAATTGGATATCGGACAGCGCCTTAGGGATTCAAGCCGTGAATCCCGCGATGGAGACGATGAAAGGGGGCAATCAAAGGACGGTATTTTTTTAGAGATTAAGGGCCGGCCCACTTCCGATTCTGACACACCTGAAATGAATCGGTACACTGGGCCCAAGGGGGTCGGCCCTATAATAGAGTTTAAGGGTAGGCCTAGCATAGCTCGCCCGAGGCGCAAGTATTCCAGCACAGAAAGCATGGCGACCAGCAGCAGCGGCGGTAGCATGGAATCACTGCGCAGCAGCAACAGTGAGGGAGACAGGAGCAGTAGTAGTTCAGAAAGCCGCCACTCCTCTTCTCTAAGTTCACACAGCTCGGATTCAGGAAACGTCCCGTTCACTAAATCGCACCACATGCAGCTATCGGGGTTTGGACACCATCCAGCTAAACTTCACATTCTAAGCCCAATATCAGACAAGTCTTCGCAAGAACCAGCATCGGAAACGTCCGATAATAACAAAAACAATAACTCTCAAAAAGTGTCCCCCGACGATGGCGAAACCGGAAACACGACAATACAAACGACCGTTGAGATTGTTGCCAAACCAAAACGCCGAGCATTGCAAAACAGAAATCTTTTAAATCTTACCTTCAGACATTCGACTGGTGGTGATGCGGAAATCCAAGGCTCTGATAGTGGCATTTCTATTCATTCCCGTGAGGGAGTTGACTCCCGGAATGCATTTATTAATTTCAAGAACAGCAATACAGAAGAAGAGAGGAAAACTGACGAGGTAGATTTGTCGGATCTTCCTTTCGATATGCCGAAATTGAGGAGACGACGGGCTGAAGCTGAAGCTGACTTACGATCCATGCCATTTGACATGCCGAAACTACGCCGAAAGTTGCGAGGCCAGTCTCTGCAACTAAACAGTGATCTCGGAGGGGCAATCTCCAATGTTTCATCCAGCCAAAGCGTCCAAGACTTAAATCAAGGTTGGTTCAAACTTTATGCCTTTATTTCCCTTGAGCAGTATTTTAAATGTCAAATCAGTTTCCCCAGATTATTTTGTCGATCAGTTATGTTCAATTTCCATTTACGTCAGTAGGATTCACTTGTCAATCATGAGGATAGAAGTGCACGAAGGGTCTGTCGAGTCAATTCTTTGCATCCTCGTAATTCGAAGCGATCGCGACCGCATTATGCCGATTAAGACGTATGACTTGGGATTACTGTACACGGAATTCTCTGGTCCAACGCCCAATATTTAATTTGCTTGAGTGCTTTTTGAGGGAAACTTTTTCCTGTATGTTGAGACCAATTTGTATCCGTTATGTTGAGTTAGGAGTTCGCAATTTGTAGGATTGCATGAGGTTTGACGTGTAGTTCGAAACAAAGTCTTTGCTGGTTTCCCTTTATTTTTTTATTAGTTTTTAATATCGAATGACTTGTTTAACTTTTTTGTAAATTCTTTTTTAGGAAATAAGAACAAACCGAATTTGAAGTTGAACTTTGACAGCGGAAGTGGTGGCTCGAGCAGTTCTAAAGGGTTGCATTTGAATCTGGGACCTATAGCTCCACTACGTGATCTCGTTGATGCTGCACTCCCACTTGACCGGCAAGGGTAAGTTCAAAACACCTTGAAAACCACGGACCCGACTGAACAAAAGAAAAACTACACATCTGGTTTTTTAATGGTCATCCATATGGATCTATTCATAAATCCATATTAATCTATTTCATAAGTTTGATGCAGGTCCGATTACACTAAAATGACCTGTCATTGATTGTGTCAATGACAAGCTTTTTTAACACATTAAAATTGATAAAAAAAAATGTCAATTCATAACAGATAAACTTTCGACGTGTGCCTGCATAAAATTTAATTCAAGCTGAGATATTTAAGTCTTTGCGTTATTGTAGTGACATTAAAGTCTAAAAAGACGTTTAAAAGAAGGGTTTACTTGAGGATAAAGTAATAGAAATAGTGACTTATGTTCTTCTTTCCCTACAGGTGGTACCACGGGACCCTTTCACGCGTTGAAGCTGAAAGTCTCCTAAGGGAAGCGGATGAGGGTGCATTTTTGGTCAGGAACAGTGAATCAGCGAAACATGACTACTCACTTAGCTTGAAGTAAGCATTTGCCATCTTTTATGTATTTTCTTATGTGTCTTATCTCATGACATGTATTGTATTGAGCGTTACTATTAGGAGCATGATTTGTTCGTTTAGAACCTTCTGTCTGGAAAAAGTCACTTGCTTGATTTTCTTAAGCATTTTTTTAGTTTAGAACTAAAATATAATATACTAAAGTTTTATTATGTTCATATATTGATATAGGCGAGGAGAAATTAAGTAAATTTTTCGTGTAGTTTTGAATTGGAGAGAAACCCGATAACGATAAATAAAAAGTTCTGCATAAGATTTAAAATAAACCTTCTTCCTTTCTCCCTAATTAATTTTTCTTTGTAATTTCGATCTAACCACTTTAATAATTTTTTTAGATCAACACGTGGTTTCATGCACATGCGCATCTGCCGAGGCGGTGAGGGCTACACTCTGGGGGGAGCTGCCACAGCATTCCCAACTGTACCAGCTCTGATGAGGCACTACGTCACTGCTCAGAGACTCCCGGTCAGAGGAGCGGAGCACATGGCCCTATCGACGCCTCTACCCGCTGTCCTACTCTGAACAAACCAGCATGATACACAGATCGTATGACACGCTCTGTGGGATGAGTTTTGTTTTGATTTTCGAAAGCGCCAACTCTTGGCGAAAAAGGCCAAGCGTACGGCAAGACAAGGTGTATATAGAAGAGCGCAATCAAAATTCATATTATTTTGATTGCCACGAAGCACAATCGCATTAATTATTGTATTCGCATAGCTTTAGATAGAAACCAGTGAACATTACCAAAGAATTAGGTTACTTAGCCGTATCGGTACGGCCAGAAAGCAGCACTGTATTTATGCTAGTCCCAATTATCGCAGCCAATTAAAGTTATTTATTTATTCGCATATAATCATTTCATAATCTGTGTGTATTCGATTGAAATAGTTCTTTTTAGTATACTCTTGATATTACTCATTGTTTATCTAAGAATGTTATTTATATTAAAATGCTGAAGGTTTGATTAGTCAGTGTTATCATATTTCACTATATAATATAGTATGGTATGTTTAATATTGACGCAAATAACGATAAAATTATTTCTTATTGCTTGAGAATGATAACCCGTTGTAATAAATGAGATACCGATCCAACTGGTTACTAAGAGGTTAATAAATCATGCAAAATCATTAATATCGGTCTGACCTCTACTGTATAATGTAAATGTTTTTTGTAATAACGTGGCCTAAGTTACAGATTTAAGTCGACTTCTCAGTTGACTTACTAGAATAATTAACATTTCGCTCTACTTAGATTATAAATTTACTTCCAATGGTACACACAATTATAGGAATAACGTCATTAATTAACAATGTAGTTGTTTAGTTGTAACAATTAATCTAGAGCTGTACACAATTGGGGATTTTTGTTAATCAAGGAAGGCTTTCAAGAGTACGATAAGTACATAATTATGTGTTTAATGTCACATTGCAAAATGATCCGAATGAAAATAGCGTGTTTACACGAAATTTTTATTCTGTAATATTCCACAAGGCCGGAAATGAAATGGCAAATGGTAGTTTATTTATATCAAACATTTTGTGTACATGAGTTCACAAATACAGTTGTCGCTATAACTAAACGTGGTTTCCACGATCTTAATGTTAATGAAATAGAGTTGAATTTAGCTGTTAGAAATATCGGAGTGAGTCATAAGCATCGTGGGTAGACTGGTCACGAAAACCTATCGATTTAACATAGCTAACGAGCATACTCTTCGTTCTTTCACTCGATATGGAGTGTCACAAGTACTTATACCATTTTAATTAGATTGTATCTTTTCATACAAGTCAAGTCTTACATTTAACCCTTTTGTAGCTATTATAAGATCATAGATGAAAAGATTGCACGTGTTATGTAACATTCACTATCTTATTTATATATGTTTTGTTACATTAGACATTAAGTAGGACTTATGGGGCCCTTATTTATATAGGTTTATGTGTATTCATGACAGATTACATAATAATAATGTATTTATGCCAATTAGACAACGACGAGGAACGAAATGATTCTTTATTTCAATAGACAATGAATGATTTAGCAGCTAAGTTTTACGGTCAGTTTATATCAGGGTGGTTACAAATAATAGCATCAGCATAATTTATGTGGAATACTAACACTAGCATCAGCATTGAGTGTGGTTGATGTTTGGTGGTGATTTTCTATCGTGACATGACTATGTGTTTGATCGTCTTCAATTGATACATTTAGCGCCGATTTTATAAACGTCAGGCCAAATTTCGGTAAATTTGAACTTTTTGTCTAATTTTCCTAAAATTTGACAATAACATCAAACTTAGCTAAATATAAAATTAATTTGGTATGACATTTTAACTTACGGACGTTTATAAAACCGGCCCTTACTGTCAAATTCATAGAATGTTATACCTACAAATTTTAATATACTATTCATTTTTTTAAGAACAGGTGAAACAGCATCAGCTGATGTGTCAAAAATCTGCATTAGTAACAACCCTGGTTTAAACTACCATGATCGTTATATATCGTTATA
Source organism: Opisthograptis luteolata (assembly GCA_931315375.2). Taxonomy (NCBI): domain Eukaryota; kingdom Metazoa; phylum Arthropoda; class Insecta; order Lepidoptera; family Geometridae; genus Opisthograptis; species Opisthograptis luteolata. The sequence goes on along the minus strand of OV928049.1, from coordinate 6,551,725 downwards.
TAATACGTATTACTTAATATCATGCGAGTATATTACATCGCTGACAATTACATAACAGTTTAGAAAATAGTTGTATTTTACGGAAACCTTAATTGTACGAAACAGTTTATACAAAATTGTATAAAAACGAGAATTCATTTTATATTACTTCTGTGATTTTCGGTTTCAAACGTATGACAAACGCCAAAAACAATGTTGTGTTTAAATATAAGTTCGTATTGTAAATGTGTTTGTGTAAAATTAATTTGTAATCCATTTGCTTACTTTTTTACTAATAAGTTGGTGTAACAACAAGATCTCAATTTATAACTTCCTGTGTATGGTTCAGTTACCTTAGACTAATTTTGATTGATTTGTACCTGATTTTTGAAAACGTTGTTTGCGACTTAAAAATTACGTTTTAACAGATTTATTGTGTTATTGTAATAAATTTAGACTGTAGTTTTAATATGTAGACGTGTATGGGAATGAGCGGATTTGTACGTGAAACAATTCTTAATACTAATGTACGTAATATTAACCACCGCAGAAGCAGCTTGTGCAAGCATGCAATTAATTTAAAAAGATAGTTTTATAATATAATATTACTGTGTAGAGGTTGTTATACATCAGCGGCTTTGTAACAGTTAGGGTCCAGATATTCGTCTACAAAGACGATTATAAACTTCTACAGTTGTAATTTATCTGTAGACAACAATTTCTCGGGCCACTAGTGTGTAACAACCTTATTAACGATTATGTAGTAAACGCATAATGGAAAAGTAGAGATAATGATAATGGAAATTCGTATAATTAATTGGAAGTTTCAAAAACGTGTCAAAATTTTTTGGAAACCGTATTTAGGTCCAGATCGGAATGTAGCTGAATTATAGCTTATAGTAGTTATAATCAAGTGTAATTTGAAGGTGTAGTTTGAAATTGATGATGAAATAAATTCCATAAACAAAACAAGGTCTTTTTATTCTACATGTCCGTCACAGATAGTGTAGCTTTCCAACAATGAAAGAATTTTTCAAATCAATTCAATACTTTCGGAGCCCATTCGATGCAAACACACAAACAAAAAATCAAATCTTTCATCTTTATAATATTAGTATAGATTATAAAAAATTCTTACGATTTAGTAGGTAGGCTTATAAGGAATATAAATTATGTATAAATTACTTACTCCATAATTATATAAAAACTGAAAATATACCTACCTACCTAGGTATTTAGGTATTCTTAACTTCATAAACTACTGCTTACTAGGTTCTAGTCTATAATAATGGTACTAATTGGTAGGCCACTAGTGCACTGCCATTCGCTAATAAGTAGGTACCTAAGTAGATATGAGTTTTATAGTCAGTAGGTACCTATTATTTATTTGTTTCATAGTCAGTGACGAAATAGTTGAGTAAAAGGCTATCATAGCTACCTAGATATAACGCAGAGGTATAGGATATCATAGAGTTATAGAGATACGTCTTCAAAATAAATATAAGTCAAGTGCAATTCGAACTCGCGTAGAGAAGGCTCTGTAAGTCCGTACCATTTCGTTTACCGTCAGAACTATAAGACTTAGGTTTTCCATTTATTATTTAGAAATAACGCAACTTTCGTCTAGGATAAAACCTGTCTTTTCGAATCCAATGTAAAAAATACCGTCTAAAGTAAGTCGGTCTATGTAAGTATGTATATTATGTAGGTATGAGCAATTTGTATCCAATTCGAATTTGGAATCCGTTTCAACCAGTTTCAGCTAAGAAACTCTAGAAACACTACCCTATCACCATAAACATAGCCTTTGCATACCTACAAATATATAGAAGAGAAACATTGTTCGTTTGTGTTATTTTACGCTTTATATGAGACTCGACCGATTTTGTCGGAATTCCGCATACAAAATATATATAACACATATTTCGCATATTTCGTAATGCAGATCATCCATACAAACACACCGGCTACCAGAACGCGGAGAACTAAAAACTTTCCACGGGAAAACCTAACAATCTTCCCCTCCCCTGAGAAGCTTTGTATGAAGCTTAACGATTAGTTATAGTGCCACCTAGCGGCTACGACGTACACTTCATCGACACTAGCGCCATCTAGCATTTTTAGGCTCAACTACCTGCTTTCAGTTTTGTTGATCATGAAGACTTGATTTTCTTTTTAATTCATCTAAATTATTGAAGATGGCACTTAATCAAATAATTACATTAAGTAATTTCTGACTCTATTTGGTACTGTTTTTAACAATTCGGAAAATATTTTTTAATTTTGATCAAAGTTACCTATCATAATAATATTAGCTTTACACCAAAGACGTCAATAGGTTCCGCAAATTCCGTATACAGGATTTACACATATTAGGATTCAGGGGTGATTACGGATACAATCAATATGAAAAAATAATATTCATAACCTACCACAGATAATTTCATATATTTTTGGTAAATAAATGTAGTAGATTTATTAGATTTGTAAACTGGTTTAATATGTTTGACTTGAGCTTTACCAATAAATTAAAAGAGGTAAGTAACTATATAAGTACCTACTGATGTGAAGTGATTTTGACGCAAATAATATAACAACGTATTTCATCCAAAATATAACCGTTTCACACGCAAAGAACACTGCAAAAACGAATTTTCCATATATAATTGTATGACGTGGCTAAATCTGAAATTTTGCGAATGAAACAGCTGAATTATTAAGTTAATCAGACGCTCACTGAGCTGGGTTGGGAATCATTAATTAACATGCCTTACGCTTTCAGAACAGGAAACAAATGGAACAATATGTGAACAAAAACGGGAATAGGTAAGGCACAATTACAGGGTAGCCTTTGACTAAAATCACTTAGTGTTCCCTGACGATTTAGACAAATGTGTAAGGAACTAACTCTTCAGCAGGCTTACCGGAATACACTGATAAAAATACTCTACCACCAAGTAATGCATTCATCGCGATGTTTTCCATCACCACATATTATTATACCTATACAATCAAAAACATAAAACCCATGAAATTAATGTACAGAACTTGCCCCTTTTTTAAGCTTTTTCTAAAAACCATGTGTGGAATCATCATCATCATCAGCTTGTATCAGTCCACTGCTCGACCCCTCCCAAGGTACGCCACTGAGCTGTATGGAATCCTACTAATACATATTATAAATGCGAAAGTTTGTGTGTGTGAATGTTTGTTACCACGTATCATCACATGACTACCAAAACGATTTTAATGAAATTTGGAATGGAGAGAGCTTATATCTTAAATTAACACACATGCTACTTTTTACTCCGGAAAAAGGTTTCCACGGGAAAACGCGGGTGAAGCCGCGGGCGCAACTAGTAATCATTATGAAACACTGCTCAACTAGTCACGACCATAATTGTTATTATTATCTCCCATGTATGTGTATGGCTATAATATATATTTATGTGGATAATATACACTGAGGCCCAATTTGTGCAAATTTGCACGTAGTTTCAGGCAAACATTATCTCGATGAAATATTTGCAGAGCTTTCGTTTGGTCAATTTTGTGTCCCTATATTGTATCAAATCACTGATATACCTACAATAGTGTTGCGTGGAGACACTTTGTGAATACGTTGAGCATGGCATATGAGAGAATATTGCAGTGGATTGGAATCAATGGAGGAATCGCATCAGTAAAGGTCAGAAGCTCCATGATAGAGTCTGGTTTGACAGACTTGCTGAAGAGAGAGCGAGACGGCACGTGTCCTGTAGTGCGATTCTAATTCACTCGGAAAGTTTCCGTGTCGGATTCGACGTCACTTTTGCTTCACGGAAACGTTTTCCGACAGCGTATGGTGGCGGAAACTTTTCCGTTACTAAGCAGCTGGCTTGTCAAATTAAATATCAGTTTCCAAAATCAGACTAATGAAACGTGTCTAAAAAAATCTGAAGGAAATTTTTCCGAATTCGTGGTCGGAAGAGTTTCCATGTGAATTAAAATCGTAATGCTGGCTCGCCTAAAGGAGTGACTCCGATCCTACTTGCAGAACATATTTGCACTAAATATGGACTAGCCTGCCGTTCTCGTATTGGTCAATATGGTCACTGACAAAAATGTTCTTATAATCCCACTGTCACAGATGTTTAAGGTCATATTGTTGTATAGTGTTGTAAGTGGGTCGTCTGAAAGAGATCGCCCTTTGTGATGCCTTACGGCCAGTTTCAATAACCTATCTATCCACGGATTGCCCTACTACAGATAGAAATTTGACATTACTTTTATGGAGCTTGTGTCAAATTTCTACCTATCTCCAAACTGTGGATAAATAGGTCATTGAAAACCGGCCGTTAAAGTTGAAAGGTTTCAGTTTTAAAGTTATCCATAATGTGGTGTACAAATAGAGGGTTTATCTATCTATCTAGGTAATCTACCTAATGCTTAGTACAAAGGAACTTAGATTAGGAAAGTTGTAGGTGGTAAGTCTATTTAAATTTCCTGCGTGTTGCTAAGGCAAAAGTTTGATGTGGTCTAGCAACTTCCACGTACATTTCGCAACTATCATGAGTTGAGTGAACTACCTGAACAAGTTTTGTGTTTACAAACTGTCAATCTGATGCAAGTAACGTAGACACTACAGCTAATCCAAAATTTATCTGGGAGGGACACAAAGGCTAGACAAGTAAGGAGTGTCCCCCATAGCATTGCACTTTGGGATCCATTATTATTTATTAATTAGGTACCTATATACAATAACTAAATAAATAAATATCTGGGGACCATTGCACACAGATTGACCTAGCCCCAAATTAAGCTCGAAACTTGTGTTATGGGTACTAGACAACGATATACATACTTACGTAGAGAAATAAATACTTACTGGATACTTACCTACTTCAGCACTTCACTGCATCGCACGCAAGACGGATAACCGGACAAAGACAAAACGATTTACTCAAGTACTTTAAAATCTATTTTATTTTATATTATTGGGGTGGCTTACAGCTACTAATACAACATAGTTCTAAAAATAAATTACAAAAGCCAATTAAAAGCCTCCACAGACAAAAAGAGAAATAACTAATAATTAACATGCAATCATAGCCTACTTACACTAAAAAAAAAAAATGAACAAGAAATTAACTAATCTGGAGTGACACGACACCTTCCAAAGGGGAAAGCGCTTTACTGGCTGACGCCATGCTGCTCGTGTACAAGTCTATTGTTGGGTCAGACTTTACAAGATTGTTAAGAGCTGAGGAAGATCGTAATATGTAGCAGTTTTTGCGATAGACGGTGCGAGCAAAAGGAATATGAAGCAAGTTTCTAAGACGAGAGCGACGATGTGGAACGTTCAGGAACACTTTAGAAAAAAAAATCTAGTTAGTAAGTAAAAAAAATTGCATATGCTTGTGGTATTACTCTTAATAGGCTATCTCTCTAATACTCTAATTTCTATTTTATGCTTGCTGACCCGGCAGACTTCGTACTGCCTCAATCAAAAAATCAAAAATCAATCAACTATTTAAATAGCAATAAAGTTCAAGTTGACTCAAAAAAAAGGACTGTTTTCAGGGTTCTCCCGGCAATTATTCTCATTTTTCTCACCTTATAAACCTTCCCTTGACGTCCACGAACATTTCAAGACCAAAATTAGCCAAATCGGTCCAGTCGTTCTCGTGTTTTAGCGAGACTAACAAACAGCTATTGATTTTTATAGATATAGATGTATTTATTGATTTTGTCGGTACACATTTATTTCCCTGTTGACGTAAGGGATAGTGTGTATACCTATTACATTTATCGAAAGTTAGGGAAAATCAAAGCAGTGTGAAAGGTCACTTAGACCCTAATGTTTAAGCAGAGGGTTATGCCAAAAATAGGAATTGACCTTGAGCAAAATAGTTTCACAAATACCTCAACTTTAAAGGCTAAAAGCTTGTCAAAATACCAATTTTATAACGGTTAGCGGTGTTTTAGCACTCACGTTATTTAGCTGGATATTTTTTAAAGTTGAATTGTTATTCTAATATAATAATAATATAGAGTTTAAAAAAACTAAAATAAACACAGACAGTCAGTCAGTCAGTCAGTCAGTCAGTCAGTCAGTCAGTTAAAAAACCGGCCAAGTGCGAGTCGGACTCGCGCACGATGGATTCCGTAACATTATCTTAAAAAAACGGCAAAAAAAAACGCGGCGCGGAGCGATTTCGACCGCGCGTGGATAGCTCTCCGCGACACGGACAACTCCGCGTCGCTCTGAACGCGCTGTAAGGTTTCATACATTTTACCGTCCGTCGCGGACGTCCGTGTAGGTCATCCGCGTCGCACTGAATAGGCCCTTAGTAATAGCACAGTATATAAAGAACTTACTTACTATGGTAATAGGGTCCCGTTTTACCCTTTGGGTATGGAACCCTAAAAGCTGACATGCCATCAAACCGGAACAATATAGCTTATAGTGAGGCGATGGCTCCATTCGACACCAGAATTTAACCATTTAGTTGAATTAATAGGTAAGTTTCATGGTATCCGACTTTACGCTTATACTCTTTTATATCATTTTTGACGACCGATGTGGCGCAATGGGCGGATAGCCGACTGTGAAACGTAAGGTCGTGGGTTTGATCCCGCTACCGGACAAACATTTGTGCATTGGAAAAAAAAAAGCGCAAGTATTTGTTCTGTGTCTGGGTGTTGTGGATCCCCGATCCTCGTAGTTTCTGATACCCTAGATACAGGGAAACCTAGTTAGGGGTCAGAGCCTATGTATGTGAATGTGCGGGCATTATTATTATTGTTATTATTAATTCTCTATTTGACACCACAGTCAGAGCCTATGTATGTGATTGTGCGGGCGTTAAATAATGCGGGCATTATTTTTAACTCGTTACTTTTTATGTACTTACTTACAGAAATAAAGTATCCATATTAAACCTCCCATTGTAACAGAAATCGTTAATCATTTGGAAATTTGATACATCTTCAGACACTCCCAAGACTCAGTATAATATATCGAATTATTTAAGGTTTCTTTTTAAATCTAATAAACTAGAAAGGTCGTTCGTTACATTATCAATCCTTCGGGGAGTCTATATATAATATTGTAACGAAAGCAAAATACTGTGAACCTTTTTAGTCTGGCATATTTCACGTTCTGAATTTCTATCGAACAATCCATATTTTTAGCTACCAGAGGCAATAAAGGAGTTCTGCTGGTTAAATCTCCGGCAAAAGCGATTTTTATAAATCATATTTATGTACTCCATGTTTCTAGCTTAAAACGCGAGTTCTATGAATAATGAATAGACTAAAAGTCAGTCTGTTCACCTCAAAATTGGATTTTATCAATTTTATTTCGTCGCTCTGCCGAAGCGTTTTACGCTATATACCTTTTCTACACCTCAATTCATGCATAGTAAAATAAAATCGGTTTAAGGTTTTATCAAAACTACCAGATTTTTAAGAGCTCAGACATTGTCTGTCGCGAACTATAACCAACGTGAATAAATCGACATCACTTTATTAGTACCTACTTGTACTACTAAAGCTTCTTTTAAAACTTCTTTGCTACTACCTTACCTTCCAAAAGCGATTCCTTCCAAAATGTAACCTTTTTCTGAGTCAAAATGGAAGAGAATTCCTTCTGTATTTCGGAAGGTCTTTTTCTCCGTGTACCAAGTATTTACAGTTTACTTTTTAGTTCTATGTCAAAAATGAAAACTTCAAAGGATACACTTAGATCATCACAAGATACAAAAAAACTAAGAGCGTTCAAGGATCCCGTTTGTACAAGACGAATGAGTTCCTGAGGCTACGAGTATGACCAAGGCTTGACATCTTTTTCAGGGTTTAGACAGGGAGATACTTACCGCCGAAAATTACTAGTTAGTACATAATTCGTAAGCAAAAAGTTTTAGCAACTGATGATCGATGTGGTGCCATGGATGAACAGCTCACTACAAAGCACGAGTTCAATTTTCGTTACGAGTCTAATATAATTAATAATAATATATGTATTGGAAAAAAGTGCAAGCATTTGTTCCGTGTTTGGGTGTTGTAGTGACTCGATCCACGTATTTCCTTGTACCCCAAAATACAGAAAAAAATTCTATTATTATTATGAACTAAGAAATAATAAAGACATTTTTCGGCTTCAAACCTACGAACATCACCAAATAAATGGTACATGGCATTAGCACTACTTACACTACCAATGTGTTTTAGTTCGCATTACATTCAGCCATTACTTTCTCACTAATGGGAATAGACTTTTCTTTGCTTACTATTGTCATTCGCTTAAATTATGGTTTAGAAGCATCCTACAAAGGCAAAAAATAAGATGTTATTGCGCCTGCACAAATTTGTGCATAGGCACCTAAATTTATGCCGAACAAGCTATGCCCCGCGGTTTCACCCGCGCGGTCTGTAGTTTATCGCGATAAAATGTCTTTCAATTTTTTCTTTCATAAGATCCTTTTCCTGGCAATAACAAACACAATAAACTACTAACTAACTATGTAATAAAATCTTATTTATATATATTTATAAGATGGATATCAAAAAGAGTCTCTACCACATGTAACAAGACTAATCCGCTACTTCTGATCTACAAGGTATTTCAGGTGGTTAATCCGTCTTAAGGTGGTTCGATTTTCATACAAATTAATATTTCCATTTATGGACAAATGGAGCATAATTTTACACTGAAATCATAGCTACTGGCATTTATTTTGAACTTTATTTGCGGTAAATCATAATTTTCTGAATAAAATAGTAGATTATTATCATAAATATGATTGAAATTATTAGTTAATTTTGTCAATGTGTGAGTGAATGGTGACAGTGTCGTACACCAAGCATACGATTAGATGTGTTTCGTGGCAAATGGCTTCAATTGAACTGTCAACATGAAAGTTTTGTTTTTATTTCCAAAACTTGTCAAAACGACGCAGTCTTGTCGAAATGCCATCGGCTATCAAATGATACAACTATTATAATGTAGTAAAAAACTTCATGAGCGTCTTGAGCATATTTATTTGTGGGGAAGGGTTCAATCTAAATACACTAAACGTGTGACGCAATAACAAAAAAAAGAAAAAAAGTTTCTCGAAACCGACATGGAGCCACGAATTTCCAAAAAAGATTATAATAATCATCAGTACTCTGGCCCCAGGAAAAGTCGCAAACGAGTTCAGGGACAATGAAACGACACCACGGAGAAATCAAAAGGTAAATACACTTAATTATAATACAAATGTAATCATGAACATATAAGTTCTTTCGGTTTATGAAAACATAACCCCAAATTAGCTTGTTGCAGTCGTAACATGTTTGACCATTATGTATAATCCCTATAGTTGGGATTTGGCCATCCACATCCATATAAAGAAATTACCTGTATCCCTATTTATTACAGGACTTTCACACTCAACTGGTCATAAGTGGCATGAAAGTGCCTGGAAAAATCATACAGCACATAGCACTGGACACACCTTCAAAAAATACATTGCTCAAAAAGAGAAATCCCACGCAAGGCGAAAAACATACATTCGAAGACGGCTTTTTGCCCCCAAGGCCAAACCTGATCACAATTATGGCCCAAAGACACAAGAGCCAAATGAACCAATTGTGGAAACAGATTTGAAAGAAGCATGTTTCTCAAAACTTCGAGACTTCCAAAAAACAACGGAGAAAATAAAAGAAATCGAACATCTGACCATAGGGCAACATGAAAATGATGTTTACACTATACACTTACTCGTTATTAGTACATATAGATGCGACAGGCTCACGGCCAATTTGGAATTTGCAATTTGGAATTTGGAGTTTTTCAAAGTCATGTTTGTTTTTTTAGTAGTGTTTAGTAGACATGAATCCGTGGTTTTCGTATGGCCAGGTTGTGATACAAATTAGAATATACCTTAATTATATCTTTGTTGCAGATAAATGTAAACGAAAAGCGACAACACCTTGCCACAGCCACATCAAGAGCATTTTGTGTAAAAACAATATTCTGACCAATGACATGGCATATGGCCAACACAATGAGTCTGTGGCCAGAACATTGTACATGAAAAAATTGTGCGACCAGCAGGGCTTTTTATTATGAATTATTGAATATTTTAAGAATGTTTAAATAAAAAGACTATTGGTGATTTACTGTTTTTTATTTTGATACTATATAATAAATAATCCTGATTGTTTCATAATAAAGTATTACAATAGCCAATGTCTTTATTGATATGAGAGTAGAGAGTATAAGTAATACAGTGTATAATCTTCATTCTAAATTTCATCCAAATCCGTTCAGGCGTTGCGACGAGAAGATTGACGAACAAATAAACAAAAAACACAACTCATGCAAAAAAAATCGCTTTGTAATATTAGCGTGATTATTAAATTTAAGTAATATCAAAGAAAATTACAAAAAATGGATCGAACTCGGAACCTCGTTATTAGTAAAGAACTACTGAGAGTTTCGACCACTGGTCTAACCTATACAGTAATTGGAAGGACGAAATTAGCAAATAGTTTCGTATACAACAAGACCATTGTATGTATGTGTGAGTGAGTAGTTCTGCTGCCATACATCACTACCGCGATATTGTTTGGCACAAATAAAAGTGTTTTGAAACCTAAAACACATTTGAAATATAGTTGGATACATTAAACATATTACGCCATTAGCGGTAAACATATTACTTTAGAATAATAGGCACCTGTTTATTCATAATAAAATAAAATGCGTTATATTAGAACAACAACGCCATCTATTGACGCTGGCGTGCTTAGCTGACCGCAAGCAACCACCTTAATGCTATGGACTCTGCAATACCATTAATCTTGCTGAAAGGTCCACTATTGGAACACGTGGTAGGAACATATTACATGATTGATGTCTAATCTAAACAAAGTGGTTGACCAGAGTTCTGCGTGCAAAGAGGCGTTCTTGAACATTGCTTTTACCTTTGGGCATTTCTCTACGAATCTTGCTTATCCTTAAAATTACGAACCTATAGCTACTAGTTATGTATTACACATAGAATTTGGTTGGTTGCTTTTTAACCGAGGAGGTGGTTTCTCAATTTGAACTTACTATTAATTTTTTTATGTGTGTTCGCGGATAACTTCGTCGCTTATGAACCGATTTTGATGATTATTTTTTTGTTGAAAAGGAGATATCCCAAGAGCGGTATCATGATAAGGAAACCAAGATCTGATGATAGCATCCCTAAAAAATCAAGGGAAACCTAAAGTCGATTCTTCTTTGTTAAAAAATATATTTGTTTTGTGATTATGCCGACTTATTCATGACACTTGTTCCGGATTGAAAAGCAATTTTTACAGGCATAGGACATATTAGAGATTTAAAATTTTATATCTCAGGACAACCGGCGCGGAAACCGGCATGTCCAAGAACTGCAATATTCAAGGGCATGCGACATCTACCAACCCGCACTGGGCCAGCGTGTTACGGCCCATACTCTCTCTCTCTGAGAGAAGGCCAGAGTCCCAGCAGTGGGAACGTGAAAGGCTGATGATGATGATGATCTCAGGACAAGTGCAGTTATAAACGAGAAGAGCAAGTCACTTGCTAAACGCTCGCTTTATTACTACAATTCAATGCCTCTAAGAATTTTGAACTTCAACAACGCTCGTGCTCGTCACTCTGAGATATTAGATGTTAAATCTTTTTATACCCTGTAATTTCACTAGAAACATCGCCATAAAAAGTTATAAAGTATATAGTAAAGTTTTGCCTTAACGCTGGAGTAAAAAGCAAAGTTTCAAGCAAGATACAAAGTTGTCTGCAAGGCATAAAACTATATAGGTAGTATCGTAGAATTGACGGTTATTGTTTTTAACGTATGAAGCAATATTTTTTAGTTCAACGGAATAAAGTGTTTAAAACTCATTTAATAGAGGATAAAATCATCATCTCTACATCAATGGTTCCATACTGATACTTTTTCTTTCTGGAGTAACTAACTTAGTGATGAGGCGAGCGATTTGAGATCGTTGTTTTTTTTAATGAGGAATCTTTTTACGACCTGTAATTTCATGGGATATATTGCCTTTCGATTGGGAACACAGTGATGTTTGCAGAGTATGAGCCATAATCCACCAAACGGACCCGATACAGGTTGGCGGATAGAATTACAGCCGTTTCCAATAATCCGCCGTAGTAGGGCAAACCGTGGATAGATCGGTTATTAGAAACGACCGGTAGTGGCCAACCCTAGTCATAGTTTTTAGGCCACCCAAATGCCTGACGTTGCCTAGCGATTGATTGATTTCCTACCGGCCGCTCTGCTATTCCTGAACTAGGTATATCTAAAACTAATCTCCATAGCATACTCGAACCTCATATTGACGTCAGGCGTCCAAGCGTGCCCATTACCTGTCCAGTTAGTGCCGGAGTTCAACCAAGATTATCGATCCCAACTGGCCTACAAGCCTTTGCGGTTTTATCCAGGGGATATACAATCTATACATACATACAAATAAATAAAACGAAGTGTCTGTTTCACTAAATGCATATGAAAGTATATTATACGGTACAGTCAACGACAAAAGTCGCTCAACAATAACACAATTTCCGAGTACCGGCATCACCTTAAACACCAACCTTTGAACACATCATCACTTAAATTTAGATGTGCTATGTTGTGGTCAGAGCGCTACCTTGTAAAATGTAAAAAAAAACCCACGCCATACTGATCTAAAACACATTTAGGGAATCTAGTATGATCAGCTACTTTTGTTGCTGACTGTAGGTACTTACGCCAATTTTTATTTTTTTATTTTTGTCTGTTTGTTCTGGCTAATCTCTGAAACGGCTAGACCGATTTCGACGGGACTTTTACTCGCAGACAGCTAATGTTACAAGGAGCAACTTATTTTGAACTTAATTTGAATCCTGGGGAAGGTCATAGGATACTTTTGTAGTTCACGCGGGTGAAACTGCGGGAATCAGCTAGTTATACTTATAAACTTAACGCGTTAGTTGTGGTTTCCTCTGTGACAGATACGGAAATAGGAGATATATGTAGACGATTATAGAGATTATGCGGGTAAGCCTTCAAGGTAATGGTTGGAAGCTAAAGTGTTTTACTGAAACTACTTAATTTAGTTTTCTCGCGCATCAATGTTTTCTAACGCTATTTATAAGTTTTTGTTATTAGGTAACCCATGATCGCAGTTGTTCGAAATAAATCTTTTATTTAGCTTTCGATGAAGGGAAACGTGGTGTTGAACCTGTGGCTTAAATGAAAGGCTTTTTTATTGCTCCCTTGGTGAGCTATCATCCTTACGTAACATCCAGCAGGTCATATTTCGGGCACGTCACATTTTTTTTTCTTATTACTGACTAGCAGTTTCTCGCGGTTTCACTCGCGATGGCTACAGTTTATCGCAATTAAAAGTATCCTATGTCCTACCTCAGGGTTCAAACTATCTCCTTACCAAATTTCATTTAAATCGGTTAAGTAGTTTAGGCGTGAAAGCGAGACAGATAGACAGAGTTACTTTCGCATTTCTAATGTTATATTAAAAGGATTGAGTTCGAGAATTTTCACCATATCACCAAGTTTTTTTGTCTATTAAATATTTTGAAGTTTCGAGTTGATGTGAATAGGTAATTTAAATTCTGAGCTTGTACAGTTTGAACCAACGCCATTTGCTACAGCAGAATGATGTCTTGTAAGAGGTAAGGTTCACTTATGAGGATGTGGCATAATTTATTGAGTTAGTTAGGTACCGTACTGCATCTTCCAAGAAGCCGCTTTCATATTTCGCTACTGGTATTATAATACAACCTTTTCAGTACTTTACAGACATAATGTCATCGCTTGCAATTTATTATTGGCAATTTTAAATGGATATTCTACTAATAAGTACTAATATTATAAAAGTAAAAGTATGGATGTATGGATGTTTGTGACTCTTTCACGCAAAAACTAATGAACGGATTTGAGTGATATTTGGAATGAAGATAGCTTATACCCTGGATTAAAACAAAGGGTACTTTTTTATCACGGAAAAAAGTTTCTACGGGTTAACGGGAAGACGCGAGTGAAACCGCGGGGTGCACCTTATAAAATAATGTTCAGTGCAAGAATAATAAGATACTATCGTAAAAAAAAGCTTAATTACATGTATTGTAACGTTCGTGAACCCACAAAATTAAGCAAACGAATAAAGTGTGGTTAGACCTCAAATCACCATTGATTTGTCTCATTAATGAGCCTTTATTAATGTGGACAAATCCAATGAATGTGGACAAAAGCCACAAATCCACATCGCGAGCTCAATAGAGATTTGTGGACTAATCCTCTATGGTGGGCAAATAAATGGGTGTTTGTAGACTGTGGTGTCAAATAGAGAATTAATTTCAAGAACATAACTAATATATACTAGCTGCGCCCCGCGGTTTTATCAGCTTCTTTCCGTTATCGCACAGGAAATTTTTCGGGATAAAAATTTGCCTATGTGTTAATCCAGGGTATAAGCTATCTTCATTCCAAATTTCAATCAAATTCGTTTAGTAGTTTTTGCGTGAAAGAGTAACAAACATCCATACGTCCATACGTTCATGCGTCCAAGCGTCCATGCGTCCATGCGTCCATGCGTCCATGCGTCCATGCGTCCATGCGTCCATGCGTCCATGCGTCCATGCGTCCATGCGTCCATGCGTCCATTCGTCCATGCGTCCATGCGTCCATGCGTCCCTGCGTCCCTGCGTCCATACATCTATATTCGCAAATTTCACGTTTATAATACTAGTAATTAATATAAATAATAAGAAGCACTGAAGTAAACATTGTGGCGCATGTAAAGAGTTTAATTTCCGCACATGCCACGTTGTGCAACGTGTCTTCATTACGGCGGACGTCGGACAGATTGCCAGGCATTGTGCTCGCCAACTTGACAAGTTCGTTAGGCAACGGCTAAATTTACCATCTTTTGTGGTAACAAGCTTTTGCCGTCGCTTTCTGTACAGTATTATAAAACAACCACCGAGCCTCTACATTTACATTAGAATTAGGTTTTGAAACAGGATACTTATTACTTACCATCTATTTTCTTTTTTTGTTATGGCGTCACACGATTAGTGTATTTGCCAGTGTCAAGTATTAAATATATCAAACTCGGAGAGTAACGATGGTGATGAAATGATGGGACTCAGCAACAAACCGGGTCAAAGAGGAAAGTTCTTAAAGTTACTTCTTGGAGCAACTAGAAAAGTAACAACAACAACTTAACACAACACAGCAAACAACTTTATTTCAATTTCTTACACTCGTAAAACATTAACAAACACATACTGGTTAATAATCTACCATTGTCACACAATCTCACCCCATAAAATAAACACAAATTTTGGATAAAAAAAACAAAATATTCATGTAGACAGTTCAATTGCCGCCAAAAAGTTTACCATCTAAGTCATTGTTTTAGTTTTTTTATATTTGGGCATTGTTGCAAGCGCCATGATCACGAAAGTACTAAAAGTTTCTGCGGGTAGGATTGTTGTTATTCTATTACTATGCCCAAAATAAATAAACTATTTACATTGTAGAGAAAATTTATAGAATATGAGATTCATGTGGTAATTCATAGCCCTTATTTAATTATTATTAAATTTTGGATAATTTTACTGGAAGGAAAATGTTTACGTAGAATTATAATTAATTTGAAGCTGTTATTTTAGTAACAAGACGTACTAATGCATTAATTCGCTAAAGGTAAAGGTAAATGTACCCTTTAATTTTAATCAATTTTCACAAAAATGTAAAACAAATTGTCAGCGTCGATCGTTCTTGAGAATCTCTTGGTTCGCTTCCCATACTTTAAGAGTCAGCAGATTTTTTGCTTCGTTGTAATAAACTGATTTTCATTTTAATACTCAGTGAATAATCTTGCTGGGACGATAAGATGAAAGACCACGATCTCGTATTTTATGGGGCACTTCTCGTTCATTCGAGGAGTTTCGAAAATTCAAGGTTGCCACTTAGCTGATGAGGTGATTGTTAATGTAACCCCCCTGTAATGTAACGTTATAGTCACCACCTTAGACTTTATATAATGTTATTATTAAACATTTTGTTAATAAAGTAAATGAGTATAATATAATGTCATTAAATCGAATTGTATTTCAATACAATTATGTACCTACTTATTACATTACTATCTAGGCTACAGCTCTCTGTCGAATAATTAGTATATGTGGTTTAATTCCTAATTTGGAGTATATTATTTGGCCTCATTAATGAAGCATTTGGTATTATGTTAGCAAACTAACCTATTCAATATAATAAAATAAGTACCTATACATGTATGGAATTAATTAAATAATATGACAGTCTGTCGATTGGGATTTTGACCTGGACTCTACTGAAAGGTTTCTTTCAGTATTGGTTACGCCAATATCAATATTTTTATAGATTTATTAATCTTTTTATTTGATTACCAACATAGTTTAAGCCATAATAACACATAGGACTTGTGTCTTGATAAATAATATATTTTTATTTTTATGCAAAGTGAGTATTGGATATATCTATCTATATATATATAGATATATCTATCTATATAAGTATATATATCGTTGTCATAGTACCCATAACACAAGTTTCGAGCTTAATTTGGGGCTAGGTCCATTTGTGTGCAATAGCTGTCTCCGATATTTATTTATATCAATGGTGTAAATGTAATGTAATAAAGAGATGAGCCAGTAAAATTTGAAAAAAAAACTCAATTTATCAAAAGGTAACGGTAATGTTTTAGACATTATAATTATGTAAGGCATAAAATTTACTACGACCATAATACAAAACGACGAGGGTAACAATGATTACGCAAATTAATTTAATACAGCGGTCTTAAACGTTCACATGATTACAGATTGAGTTAATTAAAACGTTGGAGGAACGGTCGGAATCGTTCTATCATTCTCGTTTAGAAAGTCAGCGAGATGAGAAGAACACAGAACATAATTAATTGATTTTAACAAATACTTGCTTAGCCCCGCGTCTCTACTTGCCGCATGATCGTTTTTAGATGTCCCAGTTTCAAACTATGCCATGCTTCATCATCATCATCATCATCATCAGCCAGAAGAAGTCAACTGCTGAACATAAGCCTCCCCTATTGAACGCCACCTTGAACGGCTCTTAACCATTTGCATCCATCAGCTCCCTGTAACTCATATGATGTCGTCGGTCCACTACAGAGGCTTACCTACAGAGCGTCCTCGTGAAGGATTGCAATCTGTAGCATAGCGGAAAGACTTATGGAATTGCAAGTATGCGAGAGAAAGGAGCGCATAAATCGCGAGGTGTGGGATTTCCAGGACTCGATAATGTGTGGTGTTTTCCATCAAATGAGATGATAGCGTTAACCTAGTGGGAAGTAAAGAAATAATTTCAGTCTCATTTCAATTTATTATTCAGCCACAATGACATATGAAATCAACGCTTGTTATGTTAATATGCATTTTAACATGTCCAAAATAATTTGCTAATGAAATAATAATTTGGCAATAATATGATCATGATTACAGCAAAATATTATGCGGTTGTTGAAATTTGCATTGAATATGAATTAATGCTGAATTAATGAATGGTTTTGATGACACAGTAACACAGCCTGTGAGAGGCTTTATTATTGCAAAAACAAATTATACCAAAGCTAATTCAATATTGACAGAAACTTTCAGCTTTCAGAGTTGATAAACCATTTCGTTTGACTAACTCAGTTAACTTGGATTAAAGCTTATACAAAGCCAGCTTTTGATAACTTTCACAGACGGTAACTTGGGAACTATCTTAAACAATCGCAAAACTTTTCAAAGACTTGTCATAACATACCATTATGATACGATCGTACAGTAGAGCGAAATTAGGTAAATACTACTTTTTTCACTTAGCCTTAATTTTTTGACCACAAACCACCACCACGATATTTTTTCCTCGTCATCATCAGCCTCTCACGTTTCCACTGCTGGGACTCTGGCCTTCATTGCTTAAAAATAAGACCAAAAAAAATAATATAAACATGTTTTAACATTAAAAAAGTGACTATGTATTTAGGTAACTTACTTATTACCAAACATTAGAAACAGAAAATACACGCGGCAACAACGAAACGCAACTTTTTCATTCTCATAAAGAGGCTTTTCGCTAACTTTCATTAAAAAACAAAGACAAGTAGTAGAAATAGTCTACCAGACAATTTCTAAGCCGTATCTAAAGGATATCCGATAGCTATAAATTAACAAACACTCAGGTATGTGTCCCGTAGAGCTTCGAATTTATGTCTGCTCGGCCTGCTATAGTTATACGCCGCAGTACTTGGAATTGTTAATTATTAAAACATATGTTCAGAGAATGCGATTAATTTTCAGGAGTATAGTTTGGAGGAGGCGATTTCTTTTACGTTAAAATTAGGCCTGAAAGATGCCAGGTACCTTATAAGGCACTGACAGCGAAATTGAATCCTCTCGGCCCCACCGGCCTAATAAGTTATGTGTGGATTTACCATCGCTCAATGGTCAAAGAAAACATCGTGAGGAAACCGGTATTTCGAAGAACCACAACATTGGGCAGTGGTGGATTTAGCAGCAGGCTGAGTAGGCTGGAGCCTAGGGTGGCAGATTTTAGGGGCGGCAAATTTAGTGTAAATTTAAAAAAATGTTTTAATGATATTAAAAGAGTCGTACCTATATATGTATTTAAATATTATTATGTGCACACAAACAATTAAACATTGCTCACCACTTGAATTTTCTTCAATTTTTGTCTGATGCATAAAAAATGACACATTTAAAAAGGAAAGGCAGAGGCCATAGAGGTTATAGAGGTTGGTAGGGGCGGCAAAATTTGAATACTTAGCCTACTGGCGGCATATGTGTAAATCCGGCACTGACATTGGGCCAGCATGTTTGATGCCCAGCCCATACTCTCTTAACAGATTTTGGCAAGGAGTTCTATTTCATAGCGGGAGTTTAGTTATGTTTTGTAGGTTTAACGGAGAAAATATAATTATTGTTTTTTGCTTTAACAACAACCGAACTTGGGGCTAAGCATTATTTCATATGTATTTTCTTTTTGTTTGTATAAATTTTTCTTGGGAACATTTAACATGATAGATAAATACTACCCGATGAAGTTGCTTTTATAGCTATACTACATAATGTTTTTTTAACAATATTATCTTTGATTCTATACTCGTAACAACACTTTCCTGATAAAAATATCATGTTAGTAAATAAGTACATTATCTGAGTAAAAAGACCCATGTTACGATGTAGGGTTGTGTCTTATAAATATTTCGTCCACTAAAACATATGAGCAACCCTTCAGTAAATGTAGCATTATTTTTATCACTATTTTCGTACATCGTCGGCGCTGCAGTCTAGCGCGCAATACAGGTTGATCACGCGAGAGTTCATTCACCTCTGACCCGTGCAAACAAAACCAATCTAAGTCCTCATTTCGGAGGGCGTTTTGTGCACTGAGCTATTTTATTTTCAGTTGAATGCACCGAGCTATTTTAAGCTTGCATGTCTGCGATTGCGGTTCCTTGTTTGGGTTTTTGCTTCTATCCGTTGTACGTTGCAGTGTAGGTACTTACATGTGAACGGAAAAACTTAGTTCTTTATGGTTTTTGATTGCGGTTACTAGCGCAACTTAAAAAAGTAGATATTTGTGAGGATTAGTGTCTAGTTTTTTTGATGCGTGTCAATTTACAGTTTATTTATAAGACCAAATAATTCGTTTTAAAGTATGCGCAAGTATGTGTAAGTAACTCTTTGGTCACTCGTCTCTTCTATTACCACCATCAGTGGCGGTGGTGCGAACAAATATTTTTTTTGTTTTATATACCTATTAGTTAATTATATAGGTTTAATCGCAATACGTTTAGATTCAGATCCAAGAAAACCGCGGAATCTTTATTTTAAACATTAAAGTACCAGGCGAGCAGAAATCTATGGGACAATTTTGCACGTATCAAATTACAATGAATACTTGAAAAGGTTGAAGAAATGTAGACCCCTCTCATTTCGGGTGTAGTGTGAATGATATATTCTTAAGATAGCTCTGTCACTATTATTCAGTTCTGTGATTCTAACATTAATGTTAATGCTACATACTATATAACATACCTACTCGTACGTTCATTATGCTACTGTTATGTATAACAATAATGTGATGTTTGTGCAAATTGCTGCAAGCGCTAATTGAGTAATTATATTCTTATTTTTATAAAATTAATTAATAACATCAATATAGTGTTTCGTTTCACTTCTTTATAAGTTCACAATATAAGCATTTTATTATATGTAGTATTATTTTCTATTCCATTCTACAGGCTAGCTTTTGACCACAAGTCACCTGATATTTAATAATGATGTGCTTGAAGGGGAGCCACTTTACACCTGTATTGAGACCTGGTCCTCAAGTGTTTCTTCTGGAACACACCGAAACTTTAATACCTACATATAATTTGAAAATCCAAAGCTGTACTTCTTTCTGTTCTTATAGGTACACGTCGGCTTTACCCAATTCTAACAAGCCATTTTTTATATAGGATCTATAGAACTTCTAACAAAGAAATAAACTCATAAAATTTACCTTTTTATTACATAAGAAAGAGTATATCTTTTACAAAACTAGTCAAAGGCAGATCCTGAATACCTTTGGTACCTTCGGATTTGCTACGACAATACAATAAGAAAAGCAAACGACGCAAACGACGCCGACGCTGCCCCCTAGGGTTCTAAACGTGACCCACAAAATTATTGGATACATTTTTATTGTACCGCCGCGACAGACTTTCTTGTTGATTTTCGCGATACATATTTTTTCCAAGTCATTTTCAAAGGGATCTTTGTTTGCGAAAAACATCTGTTTATTTTGTGTAGGCAGTTTAGTAAGGCTGACTTGCACAACACGTTACACCTTGTTTAAATCTGGATTTAACTAAATTTTCCATACGATTTGACAAGAGAATTTTGCTATATTGAGATTTAAATCGGTGGTGCAAGTGGGCCTAAGAATATGAAATCTTGTTATTCATAAGCATACCTAGATGCATATTCGGCGTTGGTTACAAAGAAAAGAGGTCAGATAGAGAATACTTTAATGAAACAATTGCCCTAATATGTATGCTTTTGCACATACGACATGCGGCGGGGAATGTTTCTAGGAACTTTTTCATCTCATATTACCGTCGCAGTTTATCAACGAACATCTTCTCACCAGAATAAAACTCATCCACACAGAAGAGATGATTCCTAGAAGTTCCAGACAACTCGATTTATGCGGCCCTTTCTCTCGCATACTTGCAAAATATGGGACGAGCTGTCTCCATATGTTTTTCCACAGTACTATATACAAAATGCAGTCCTTCAGTGTCAAAAACTTTCTTCGGGGTCGGCAACACATTGGCAATGGCCACTACTTATCATTATGAGAGCAGTCTGCTTGCCACTCTATTAAATTACAAAAAAAAAATGGCGTCACTTTGCGAAGTATTTTATACAGTTTAATATCCTAACACTGAGTTTCTAATCGAGTCTTTGAAGCATAAATACGTTTTGAGTTCCAAGAAACTAACTTACAAAGCAATTTCCAATAGTTTGTTAGTTTATGTGAACACGCGACAGCTTGTTTGTTTACCAGAGACAAATTAAACAATAGACGTTTTATATGATAATTATATTTTCCAAAGGAAATTGACAAGCTACCGAATAAAATACATATTACATGAAATATAGATGTAACTATACAAACGTCAGTTAGAATATGAATATAAACGTCACATGACCAACTCTTCTCGTAAGATAATTTTTTATAGAGTATTTTCATGTTGTTTGTCACATTTTAGAAGGTACCACAAGTCAACGACGATGTGGTTGAAGGTAACGCCATGCTACGCCTGGATTGGGTACTGGCACTCTAGTATGGCTGTCAGAATACACCAGTAGTTGCTTTTATATTAAACTTTATTAAGCTACCTAAAGCTATTACTTACTGAGATGCTACTTCGTGGAAATCCATTGAAACTTCACGTCAAAGATGAAATTGAAACATTTAGCTCAATTCCTTTAATTTCCGACTAATTCGTGAAAAAGTCGTGAGAAAAGTTAACTGTAAATTCGTATTAGAGTAGTAGAGCTCGTGCGGAAAACTGCACTTAGTTACTTAAATTCAGGTGACTTGTCGTCAAAAGCTAACAAGAAACCCTAGAAAGGTAGAAATTCAAAGATTACCAGTCTACAACTTGTCTATTCCACGGTATGCAAACTTAATATACGGATGTATCGGAAAGTTAATCCACTCATCCCGACGCCTAACTAGGGTTTAGACCTTTACGGGCTTCAGTAAGGTGATTATGGTCGGTATATTGGAGCTCTAACGATGTTTATCAGAGGTTACATAATATGCAGTTAACGTCGCCACAATATACTGTGCCTCGGGTTACGTATGGATGTACCCTTTCACTCCTAAGCTGCTGAATAGATCTTTGATAATGAAATTTGGTATGGAAATATTTTAAAGACTGGGAAAGAATACGGAATACTTTTCATTGCGAAAAACTGTAGTCGTCACCGGTGAAACCGTGATGAACAGCTAGTCAAAAACTAAGATTTCCGTTTTTAAACATGTCACCTGATGTAACGTAAAGTTGCGGTAGAAGGTGGCGCCACGCTATGCTATGTGCTCTCAAGTGAGGCTGCTGGAACACACCAATAGGTGCTTTGCGACGGCTTCTTAACCAGCCAAGCAAGAACTAGAAAATATCCTACCACCAAACGAATACGATTAATTGAAGTCCAGATGGGTGAAACCGTGGGTACAGCTAGTTAATTATAATTAACGAAAGCACTAGTGGCAGCGGGTGCGGTGACGTCAGCAGTGGTATTGTGGTCAGGCGCTACAGAGCATGTGTAACATAACATAACTTCAATTGTCGCTGAATAGACCGCGTCACCACGTCAGACTGCAGCTTGATATCCATATCTACACATAACACATACTAATATTATCAAGACCATACTAATATTATGATATATAGCAGCTGTTCCCCGCGATTTCACCCGCGTGTGCTACAGTTTATCGCGATAAAAAGTATCCTATGTCCTTTCTCAGGCTCTAGATTATATCTGTACCAAATTTAATTTGAATCGGTTCAGTAGTTTAGGCGTGAACGGCAAACAGACAGACAGACAGACAGAGTTACTTTTGCATAGTATTAGTAGGGATTTTGTTTTTCATCTTCCAGTAACCGGTTGAAAGCAATACATGAAAACTGATATAAAGAAGTGGTAATTCAAAGACAAATATCTCAAAATAATAATTATTTGATCACAAAAACCACAATGTGTTTTCTTTTTCATTAGTCAGGTCCGTGGTATTAAGCGACGATGACAATGAAAGCGTTGTAGAACGAAATCATAAAAAAAAGTTGGATTAAGTTTTTTGTCCATGCGAAGTCGAGTAGAAGATTTAATCAAACTAGATGAAAGTTGGTAATGGAAGAGTTTTGGGGCTCCAAGCCTTTTGACGACAAAAGTATTGTACTTTTAGAGTAATTGAAATTCGTAGAAAAAGTATTTTGTTTTTGCTTTCTATTTACGTTTTGTGTTCACGTGGCCTGATGGAATGCTGAATTAATGGAACTTCGAATTCATTCAAACATTTTCTGTACCTACATTATTTTTTAGAAAATGTTTCGTTTATTCCATTAACGTGAGTTACAATATTGTGTTCATAATCATCATCATCATCATCATCCTGCTGGATATAAGCCTCTCCCCTGATACGCCGCGGAGCCCGGTCTTCGGCTTTTATCATCCAAGTACTGCCAGCCACTCGGCGCAAGTCGTCGCTCCACCTTGTCGCACGGTGTCCTACACTACGTTTACCAAGTCGCGGTCTCCACTCAAGAACGCGTCTACCCCAACGGTTGTAATATTATTATCTTATCTTATTAAGTAATAAAAACAAAACAAAAGTTATCAACGAAAATGCTACGACACATCTACGATTTACTACGCCGTAGTGGCTACGTTATGCCTACGAAATCTACGATGTAATCTTTACAAACGTAACACGCCAACTTTGTCGTTTTAAATTAGGTGAACGTTGACCTATAAATAAAAGTGACTTATTTACAGATAAATGTGACATTCAGTCGTGTTTATCAAAGTTTTATAGAAACAACTTTTACATAGCGATATAAAGATGATGCTAAATAAACACTTTCTGGTATTCTACAAATTTAAACCCCCAGGTGGTCAAAGACCGTCATCGTTACTATGAATATATATTGATCCTATTAATATCATAAACGCAAAAGTATGTATGTATGCTTGTTGCTCTTTCACGCAAAAACTACTGAATGGGTTTGTGTGAAATTTGGAACCATTATCAGCCTTTCACGTTCCCACTGCTGGGACTCTGGCCTTCTCTCAGAGAGAGAGTGTGGGCTGTAATCTACCACGCTAGCCCAGTGCGGGTTGGTAGATGTCGCATACCCTTGAATGTTGCAGTTCTTGGGCATGCCGGTTTCCTCACGATGTTTTCCTTCACCGTTTTTGAGCGATGGCAAATTCGCACATAACTTATTAAGTCATAGGTGCGGGGCCGTGAGGATTCGAAAGCGGTGTCGGCGTCTTGTAGGTTGCACGCCTAACCGTTTGGCCACCATCGCTCTTCATCGAAATTCAGTATGGAGATAGCTTATACCCTGGATTAACACATAGGCTACTTTTTATCCCGGAAAAAAGGTTTGAGGGATAACGAGGAGAAGCGGGTGAAACCGCGGGGCGCAGGTAGTAATTAATAATAGTCTGTGTGCACCTAGATAACGTAAACTGACACGTTTCAGTATACTCACACAAACAAACCTAAGCATTTTCTAGTCGTAAACCAACAAAACACGCTGATTCATTAGTCTGAATGTATACAAAGGTTTATGAGGAGCGAGTTATGTAAATACGATTGTGCAAAGGTTTTTGTGTGGGTGCTAGCTGATAGTTCGAAATGATATAGACCTAGACATTAAAATAGACATGGGATAATGAATTAATATACAATGTGTAACATAATCTCCTTATAAGGCCGAAAACATCAAGGCGAAGAAAACTAAATATATAACACATAGATACGTGGCATGCCTTAGCCGATTATAAACATTGAGGTGCTACTGCAATTTTGTCCCCTTACTGTACCTACATATATCACAATTAGTAATCAATCGTTATCCACACTGAGAAAAAATTCCTGACTTTCCTTCTGAGTCTTACCTTCCAAGACCGATTCCTTCCAAAATGTAACATTTTCCTTCCTTATTAAACTTTCGTTTTCCTACCGAGTCAAAAGGGAAGGAAATTCCTTCTTATTTTAGAAGGTATTTTTTCTACGTGTAGTTCGCGAGTCTAAGAAATGTGATTACATATCGTATACTCTTGATCATATACATACTGAAGTTTGCGACTACCGAGCGAATAAGTTACTACATTCCCTATAAAACATATAATTTTGTATGTCTGTATAGCGCGCGAAGGAAACTTTAACAGTTTTCACTTTAGTTGGAGTGAGGAAGTGAACTACAGTTATTGTGAGCTAGAGTAAGTGCAAATACTTTGCGAGATACGAATGCAAGATCTATTGCAGAACGAAAATATACAAGAGCAAGACTAGCAGTCCGTCCCGGCGTCACACGAGTCGATTATTATTATTATAACATTTTATTTACAGCCTATGTTACTTAAGGATAAAGAAGCATTCCAATGATGAAATAACTTCTGAAATCTGTCCAGTAGTTTTTGAGTTTATTCGTTACAAACATACAAAAAAACAAATCTTTCTTCATTATAATATTAGTGTAGATTAATTTTGAGCGTGTCTACTTTGAAATGTTAGCACAAGAACTAAGAAATGTACCGATGATACCTATGAGGTAACATGAAATTTATAGCTTCCTTAAAATCTGTTAACATTGTACCCACAACATCTGCTTCATCCCAAAATGACATATGAACGAAATAACACACCGTACAAGGTCTTTGCGATTCAAAGTACTGGATATCTCTGAGATAACGAGGCTCTTACAACCGTACAAATAAATAAAATATTGGAAAAATCATTGAATCTCGTTACTCTTTTCTCACATAGTTATTGCTACCAATAAAGCAGTAACACCTACGTTTCGTGTTATCGCTTACCGCGGCGTTCGGTTTTCCGATACTTAGGTGGGTTTTATGTCATTCATAATTCATGGACTCGTTCGAGTAGTATGTTCATCTTTCTACAGTACGTAAGCTCGGGAGATTTTTAAAGATTAATGGTTTCATAGAAGTGCCGCGTCGGCGCACCACCTTTGCGGTGCTTATCGGCGCAATGCCATCGCTGAGTCCGGTAATCGGCGCACTGAGTGTGCCAGTTTGACCTAGAAGAGACACAGAAATATGTTAGTACCTTTGAGTGCCCTTGTGAGAGGACAGATCTAAGGTATATGGTATGTCTAAGGTATTCAAGCGCAGCGCAATGTCACGTAGGTACGCTACGGTACGATATTACATAGTGTACTTACCATAGAAGTGTTTTTGCGCGCGTGCGTTATTTGTGTCACAAAAGTCGAATTAAAATGCCCCCTAATGGAGATTGATCACTGTAACGCACTGTAGTTCGGGTGTTGCTTATCGACTCAGGTCGGCGTTGTGTCGAATGCAAAGTGATTTATGGAGCTCCCGATCCCAACACATTGTATGTTTCCGGAATCACCTACGGCAACGTTAATATGCGAAATATTTTTATGGCATAAAAAAAACACTTATCAATGTAGTATCGCTTGATGCGATGGTATTTTACGCGCACATTTAGATATCTATCGGTGTTTGCATAATAGAAATTTACATAAAAGTACACTTTTTGCTAATATATAGGTACTCATAATAGTACGTTATATGCGATCTTCTGAGTATGTAAATAAGTAAAACCTTATTCAAAAATTTTAAATGCAAGTTAGTAAAATACATCATTATTTCTCGTTTAATTTAACACGAATAATAATTATGTTATTATTTTTTGTGAACTATAACGTAAATTATAGTCGCTTTGCGGTACATAAAGCTACGTAAAGTGACCATCATTTGCGATTAAAAAATTAAATAAATAAGCAGATAAAATGGAAAAAAAGAAAAACTGGAATAATTATCTGGTAGAATAACTTTTTGTTTCAATGTTTATCCTTTTCAAATTATTTTGAAATTGATAATATTTAATTATAAAAAAAAATTAGTCAAAGACAAACAATTAGAAAAAGAAAAAGAATTAGTCTAGCCATCCAAAGGGGGAACGCTGCCAGTATCTTCGGAAATGTATTTTAGTTATTAGTTTAGGTTTATTTCTTTTTTATGATATAATTATTTTTAGTTTGAAGTAATAAATATAAAGGTTATTAATAATAAATTATCCCATTATAAAATAAATCACATCCATAGCACAGACCCCAAACCAGGTCATCCTGTATCTAAGTTATTAGGATCTACGTGGATCAGGGACCCACAACATCTATGAGTAGACTCGCAACGATTTAACGATTTTCTTTTCAATGCACAAATATTTGTCTAGATGTGGGAAATCGAACCCGCGATCTCATGTTTCTCAGTCGGCTGTTTACCAATTGCTTCACATCGGTCGTCCTCCTCTCTCCTATTCTCTCCTATTCTAAAGTCTACACTAGGGAAGTTAATAATGCAATAGACACTTACGCTGCAGCGACTGCACACAAAGATTTCCCGTTTGCTATGTTCACCTACATTATGAATAAGAAAACAGAAACTACGTAAAAGAGAATCTTGGTAGAAATGAATACTGAAAAGATTTGAATAATAAACAAAAAAATCTAGCGCTCAAGACAATTTTCAAATATCATATCCTACTATTATAATATTATAAATGCGATAGTTTGTGTGTGTGTGAATGTTTGTTACCACGTATCACCGTAACAACTAAACCAATTTTGATAAAATTTGGAATGGAGATAGCTTATATTATATACCCTGGATTAAGGCAACGGCTACTTTTTATCCCGAAAAAGGTTTCTGCGGGATAACGGGAAAACGTGGGTGAAACCGCGGGCCGCAACTAGTACCTACTATTATAGGCAAACGGAGCAGCCGTCATATCATTTTCTTGATTATTATCACTATCAATTTTTTACATATTATTATATATAATACATTGCCGAGGCCTTCGACTATGCTCATAATTGGTATTGTGTCATTGACCTCATACTATTTGATAAATGCTTTATTGCAAAGATTCGATTTGACGACGCGGTAGCGGAGTTGGTAGTGTTCCTGCCTGCGAAGCTAGCGGTCCCGGGTTCGAATCCCAGTAAGGGCAAATATATATGTGTGATGAACATGAATATTTGTTCCTGAGTCTTGGATATTTCTATCTATTTACCCATAACACAAGTTTCGAGCTTAATTTGGGGCTAGGTGAATTTGTGTGCAATTATCCCCGATATTTATTTATTTATTTTAATAACGACAGGAAGGTCCGAGTAACAGACAACCACAGATAAAATAAATACATTACGGCATAAAGACTTTTTGGTCAAGTATAATCCCAAGGGCTCGGTAAAACCAATTTATAACACAAACAAATGGAAGTAGAAAAATAATTCCTGCATATCACGACGTGGTATTACATTTTTTATAACTTCGTATACCGAGGTAGGCTTTTGCGAAAACGTTTTGTAGGTACCACGTACTTTCTAATTTTTATTTACTGTATTTTACGCTTGCGTTTCCTTCGAGATAAAATCTTCGAATAAAAATAAGACTAAGAATTATTTATTTGCAACAAAAAACCTAAATAGACATATTCAATACAAAAAGAGAACCACACAACCAATATACTCGTAAGCAATAAGGTAGATTAACAATAAAAAGTCATATTGCAAGCTCAAACTCACATTTCCCAATTCAATTTGGGTTCAATACGGTTTCGGCCGGTCGTTTACCGTCTGGCTTTAATTAACAAAATCAATGGCCCTCAGTTGCTGTTGCGACTGGAAATTCGAGATGCACCAATTTATCAGACGTATTACGTCATAGCTATGCAAGAATAAGCTTAGTTACAGACTATCGATTTACAAATTGATACATTCAAACCGAGATGAAATTCGATTTGATATTCAAGATAGATTCATCATACTTCGGCATCGCGTTTACTTTTACTTGTTATCTAAATCAATGTACATAAATTATGCTATGTTTTTGTAGTTAACAGTGCTTTTACGAACATGTGAGTATCGGTTTTGAATCGGTTTTGAATTTGCTTGATTTATGTTTACGCATTTGAATGTTTTTAAGCTTCCTAAGTCATTTCATCATCATCATAAGCCTACGTTAAGTTCCCACTGCTGGGACACAAGCCTCTCAGAGAAAAAGAGCCACCACGCGGGCCCAGTGTATGTCAGAATTTTCAAAACTTTACAAACTGAAAAACACATAAATCCACTAGAATTTTATTTTGAAACGGGATATTGACCGAGTACTTGTTTTTGTATTTTCGTGATCACGGCGCTTGCAACAGCGCTGAAATATCCAAAACTCAAACAAAAACAATACATACAATTATTATTACCCTTACCAATATAAATAAAGTCAAGAATCTGTAGCCAAGTACCTACCGGTGGTTTCCGGCATTCTCTCACTTGAGAGCCAGTTCCCAGCCCAGAGTGGCGCTACCGTCGACCGCATCACCCTATAAAAAGTAAAAGAAAAAGGAAGATATCAAATATGAGGACAGTAAATACTAAAAATAGACTCAAATTCAACATTTTTTACAGAAATCTATAAATATTACAGCAAACTCTATGCAAATATGACAAATATTTTTTCTTCGTGGGTCGAACAAAAAGAACTCGACTGTGGGATCGTCAACGGCACTTGTCCCAGTTGTTGGACGTCCCACTTCAGTCCGGAGTGGGAGTCGAGCTCATTGTTAAAATACGCAAGAAAAATTTGGATAAGAAATATGAGAATTTCCGGGTGGATATTTTTACGATATTATGTTAAACATTATGAGATCAAAAATTTGCAAGTCGCCGAAATATTTATTTTTAATTGGATCTGTTTTACTTTCCTACTTTCAATCTAAACTTCAATTGAGACATCTAAATCACTTTTGATTTAATACTTTGCACACATGTAAGCAACGCTAAATTAAACGCTTTAGCTAAAATATGTCAATGATAAAAAGAGCTAAAAAATTGATTTGATAATATGAGGAAGGAGTATGGCGCAAAGGGATAAAACAATAGAAAACTAATAATACTGATTGGTAACAATTTTTCTGTAAAAAGTAACAAAACATATAAAGTACGTCACGTTAGGGGTTACAACGAAGCTGACATAAAAGCATACGTACGGTAGGATACAGTTGATAAAAAATACATTTACAATACAATTGTTTATTTCAGGTAACTTTTCAATTTTTTATTTGTATATTACATCCTGTGGTGTCTCTCGAGTAAAGAACAAACATTTGGGTTCCCCTCTAAAATTCGTATTGCTCCATACACCACACATAACATATTCGTGGACCTGTTTGTATTGCGAGGGTGGGGCAAACACGAATGATTCATTAAGTATGTACACATTAAATTCATTAGTAACGAGTTGTGCCCCGTGGTTTCACCCGCGTCCTCCCGTTATCACATGGAGAAAAAAGACCTTCCGAAATACCGTTTTCCGTCCGAGTCAAAAGGGAAGGATTTGTGATTCAGAAGGAAAACTAAGGTAAAATAAGGAAGGAATCTGTCTTGGTGGGTAAAGAGAGAGAGAGAGAGAGAAAGACTTTATTTGGGAATTACAAGTCAAGCTAATAAAAGTGTTTTAAAAACTGCAAACAATAACGCACAAAAAACAGTAACATTGTACATAAGTCATTAATAATATTGTGATAGTGCGAACACTGCAAAAACAAAGAAGGAAAGAATTTTATAGCGATGATGGCTCAGTGGTAGTGACGTCGGCTTGTGATCCGTAGGACGTGGGTTCGAATCCTGCAATAAGCTTGAGCTTTCGGCGAAGGAAAACATCGTGATGAAACCATAGCTTGGTGGTAGGGTATTTTCTAGTACTCGCCTGGCTAGCTACCACCCTCTCGTTAAGAATCTGTCGCCAAACACCTATCGGTGTGTTCCGGCAGCCTCACTTGAGAGCCAGTTCCCAGTCCAGGTGTAGCGTGACGCCATCTTCGACCGCATCGTCACTTAACATCAGGCGAC
Source organism: Opisthograptis luteolata (assembly GCA_931315375.2). Taxonomy (NCBI): domain Eukaryota; kingdom Metazoa; phylum Arthropoda; class Insecta; order Lepidoptera; family Geometridae; genus Opisthograptis; species Opisthograptis luteolata. The sequence continues at coordinate 6,520,435 of OV928049.1, read as the reverse complement.
TTGTGGTCAAACGCTACCCTGTAAATAGTAAAAAAAAAGGAAGATTTTTTTTCTCAGGCACACAGGAACCATTTTCCGGAATGAAAGTAGCCTATGTGTTAATCCAAGGTATAGCTATCCCCATTCCAAATTTCATCAAAGTCGGTTATGTAGTTACGGTGATACGTGGTAACGAACATTCACACACACACACACACACACACATACACACACACACACACATACGCACACGCACCCACACACACACACACACACACACACTCACACACACACACCCACACACACACACGCACACACACCCACACACACACACGCACACACACCCACACACACACACACACAAACTTTCGCATTTATAATATTAGTAGGATTAGTCGGATAGGATGACAAGAGTTTGTCAGAAAAATAAGTCTTCAAATGTACAGAAGTTGCTTGGTTACAATATTCTAAATACTTTATTCTATTACCTACACTATGAATGCGAGTATGTTTGATATTTCTTTACGCTCAATAGATTTCAGTGACGTTTGGAGTTGAAATAGTTTTGCTTTTAAGTTATTATAAAATTTTCCATCGCTCAAAACGGCGATGAAAAACATCGTGAGGAAACCGGCATGTCCAAGAACAACCTTCAGTGGCATGCGACTTCTACCAACCCGCACTGGGCCAGCGTGGTAGATAATGGCCCATACTCTCTCTCTCTCTCTCTCTCTCTCTCTCTCTCTCTCTCTCTCTCTCTCTGAGAGAAAGCCAGTGTCCCAGCAGTGGGAACGTAAAGGCTGATTGATAATGACGATGATGATAAAATTTTCTTTTATCTCTTAATTTCTTTGACTGGTATTTAAACTAGAAACCCGCGAGGATAGCTACGGGGCACGGTTAGTAAATTAGTTAGCGGACATACTTAGTAAATATTTTATGTGTGTTAAGAGCACTTACTAGTGTTCATATAGTAATGACTACGCACTCGCATTGATTTATCATTTACAAGACTAATGGAACGTTAGCACTTTTATTTAGCAATATTATATGTTTGTCGTAAACCTCAACGAGTCTCGTATAACTTTTAAAGGTTCATTTAACTTGAGTAATAGGAAATTGTCAATAAACTGGATTGAACTAAAACCAACAGAATGTCTTTACTTTAGGGCTACGAAATATAGAGAACTAGCTGTTCCCCGTGGCCAGACCCGGTTTTTTCTAGCAAAAACCTTTTCTGAGATAAAAGTGGCCTATGTGTTGTTAATACAGGGCTAAACTAAGTTCATTTCAAATTTCACTCAAATTCATAGAGCATTTAGCTGTTAGTTAAGCTATAAACTCACTTTAGTTATATTTCTATACTGTACTACAATAATGACTAGGTAAGTGTTCTGGGCAGTTGGAGGTCAAAATTAAAGTTCGATGTTTCACTATAACTGTCGTTATTTTTAGGAAAAGTTAACCTTCAATTATCTAAGCTAACCACTGGACTAGACTGGGCGTGTGACGGGAGACGACTGGCTTGCTTTTGCATTGTGCGGGCGCGAAATATTTTGCTGCGCTCGCACAATGCAAAACGCCACATCGTGCTGCCGCTACAAAGCATAGAACATTATATTGTTGTTGATCGGAGGGCATTTAACATCTCAGGGTGACAAGCATTGCAGTGCATTGCCGCGCAGGATTTAGAACGATTGAAGTTCAAAATTCTGGGTGGCGCTGATTTGTAATAGACAAGGATGACTCTTAACATCAGGGGAGCCGCTGGCTGGTCTCGTTATTCATTTTTTTCAGTTACATAATAAAAAAGACGTTTTAGCGTGAAGGAGTAACAAACATACGCAGTCACTCATTCACTCATAAACTTTACAATATTAAAGTGCGATGTGATGGCTCTCTACCTTCTCTTTAAATTGGGATTCAAAAAGTTTTCACTGCGGCGCAATTTTAACCTGCATCAAAAAACTCGTGGTGGGTGCTTAGCCTAAAATTTAATCACAACAAGGTATTTGAAATCCTAAACGAAAACGTGTACCTACCTATGTAAAATCTTTGGTGAGGATTGTAACGTTCATTATTTATTTAAAGCAAGTCATAAAACCTTACCTCCGTAATTTTATAATTTCATCCATCGTCCTTGTTTGTATCCATGTTATTCAATTTTACGAAAATCCAACCATTCGGTATATTGAAACATTTTCTTTCAGACTTCTAAACGGATATAATACAATTTTCTTTAAACAATATTACTAAAATATCTAGAAGACCACCAATATATTTAATATCTAAGATAACAAAGCCAACTGAACGATAGCTGACGAGTATGGACGGCCATTAATTTTTAATTTGAGACATTTCCTTTCTGAGGATTATAGGTCGCGCATCATGGCGGCCCGTAAAATATGTATCGGGGAACTTTACGTGGCCTTTGTATTGGTAAGTCTGTCCGAAATATTGATCGACATGGCGTAACACTTATTCAATAACGTAAACGAATTATTTGAGTGCGCGTTTCGCGTCAGTTCTAATCCTGAACAGGTTTTACTGGATATGTTAAGCTGACCTCGGTGAGAAACTTTGGTAGAATTTCTATGTTCTTGGTTAAAAAAAAGTTCATTAAAACGTGGGGTGTCCTTGGTTAATGAATAGTAAATGAGTTTGAACTTACGGTAAAGAAAACATTGTGATGAAAACATAGAATGCTGTTAGATTGTTATTTGATGTCAAAAATTGAGCAATAGTTGTAGTAGCTGAACCAGATTTTGTTTATTGCAATATGTCAGTAAATCAGTATCTGGGAACTAAAGTGCCGTACGTACCTACCCTATAGAATTAGCAAGCTGAAATTGCAGAGGGCTTGTCACCGAAGAACCGATAAAACCGTTGGGGCCTGCTAAGTGGAGTAAAGACCTGGTAGCAGTTGGAAAAGAGTTGGAGAAGTCGAAGAATGGGCTCAATAGCGTGTCTTGGAAAAGGCCTATGTCCAGCAGTTGACAGAAATAGGTTGATAATGATAAGATATTATGGTCTGCGTGCCTAATATACACTGCCGATATAAACCATCATAGACAATAGGACAGTATATAAAGAACAGTAGGTTAGCTAAGGCCGCTCGACGAGTTAATTGCCTACTCTTGCGGTGACGCATAGGCGGCGCGTTCCGTACTGAATGCATGGCCGCGGCCCCGGCCGCCTCCTTTCGTTTATGTGATTGTGTGCGTTAAAAGTGCGTGCGTACACGGTGCCGCTACTCACGCACACATTCAAACCGGCGACGGCCGATTTATATGAAGCTGAACTACTACTCCTTTACTATGACAATAGTCAGGTGAGATTGTTAGTACTATAGTACTAGTAATACAAGCGCGAAGATTTTTATTCGGTCGCAATAATACTTGTGACGAAAATTTAAAACGGTCTGTTGGCTTTTTACTATAAATCAAACAAGGTACATAAAACAATATCATGCACTTATACATTTTTTCACCAAACCAAAGCGAAAAGCGGCCCTGTATTTGGGTCAACTGTTTGTGAAAATGCAAATATATTTATTATTTGAATACATTACTTGATATTTTACGGGCACGCTAGTGCCATTGTACAAACCTGAATTTCAAGTAAACCATTCGGTCGTGGCCTTTTATTTACATAAAAAGGTTACAGAAACCATTGCATTCTTATTGTAGAACGTTTACGTCATTTCTGGTAAGTACTATTTGGATTTACCGAAACAGTTTTTGATGCATAATGGCCCTTACTGAGAGAAAAAAATCCTTTAGTATAAGATGAATCTTTAAACACGAGGGTCAAGTTAAGTCTCAAGTCAAGTTACGTCTGTAGATAAAGGTATTAAAACATTTTTTTACTATCCTTTCGCATACACAGCAAAATATTCAACAAGTACACGTCATTAATTACGAATCGATTGCGTAGTTTTGACGCCCTTGACAAACTGAATACTGTTTACATAATATTATACAGCACACTTCTCTATACCTAGGTATAGGGTACCCGTAAATAAATTCGTGCTAAATTCCAAGAGCAGAAGTCAAGCTATTAGAACTTCCACGCTGCTATACTATTAATACGATATTATGTAAAAGTTTATGTAATGCAGTGCCATCTAGTGGCAAGTTATAAAGAAAAAGATAGCATAAAATCTTCTTTGTGATAATATTCATATAATTATATGCCAACTTTCATGTTGATCCGTCAAACTGTGTTAGTGTGACAAAATTATATTAAGTTATACTAACACCTATTACTATTTATATTTACAACAGATTTACAATAAAAAATGTAATGATAACCTTCTTTTACAGCCTTGTACAAATCTCTGCGATGGCGGTTATGATAACTATTACTTTGTTTTAATCTCACTTTGTATAACCTACATTAGAGATTACGTGCATGCCTACAAAACCTACCAAAATCGTTTACATAGACCATCCAAGTTGTCCAAACATCAAGTACTGTTTTACATTGCATTGTTTATCTTTGATAAAGCGAGCAATTTGGCTCCAACAGATTAAATATCAAGCCATTACGTTTAATTAACGCCCAGTCAACCGTTACTAATTGAGAAATATATATCATACATTATTTTATATTATTTTATATTATAAGTAGGTATTGATTTTTGTTTGTAGTAGCCATCCATTTCTCACAGCAAGTCATGTTGTCCCTTGATATAAGTAGTGTAATGCCTATAGGAGTACTATAACTATTCTGTGCTAGAGGTATACCAGTATGTAGAATAGTTTTAGTACGAGCCTTTTTCAAAACCAGCTAGCTACCACAACATTTTCATAGATGGCGCTGGATATGGAACATTAGTTAATATTTCCTAGATTGTTTTGTTGTCTAAATATCTTGGTTAGGTTCGTAAAAGGTAATCGTCATTCTCGTAATCTTCCAATGAAACGCAAAGAAAAATAAAAGATATGTTAATTGATGTTAATGTGTTAATTGGTGTTGATGTAATTAAATATTACCTTTTCCATTTGTAGTTATTTTAATTTTTACAAGACAAAACAAAAATAGAACACTAGAAAAAAAAATTCACCACTGAGACAACGAATCAAAATCCGTTAGCCGTTGCATTGTAAACCCACGCTTTTTAGTTTTTTTCTTGTCTTTATCTTCTTTTGATTCTTCATCCCGCGCCATTTCTGATAATTTTGCTTTTATATCGCAAGAAAGTGCACAGAAATTCAAAATGGTGAACAAAACAAGTTGGATTGACAACCAACGCAGAACCTTTAAAGAGTTGTGACTCTAAAAAGGTTTAATTATATTGATTTTGTAATGGAGCAAAAACTACAACATACCAAAAATAAAAATCCGAATTACAAAGAAGGAATACGTGACCACATTACAGCCTTGATTTAGCACCAGCCGGTCTGGCCACTGGATATATTAACAGTTCGAAAAAATGTCTGGCATCCCACCGAAAAAATTCCGAGTGAAGAAATGAGGTGCAATAAATTTTCTGCTGGCGACTCGGCATAGTTGTTCTCGGCAGAGACAAATGAACGTAAATAGTTAGGTTAAACTACTCCTTATTGAACCAGTTTTGTGGTATTGGTAGGATACCCACCAATAAATAAACCTAAGAATAATATTTTTTTTTCTTTTTACAATATTAAAATAGACAGTTAATATGAAATAATACCTCATAAAAAAGCTTCACTTTTGCACTTTTAAACGTCCTTTCACAATTAGTCCATTATTCTATACCTATATTATGAAAACGTTTATTAATTAACCATCTTGTCAATAATTGCTTAAACTACTGACTGCTATGTACAATTAACTGAACAATTGATAAAGTACAAGTATAAGTCTTGCTTCATAATTGTATTTTAATGGGGCAGAATATCGTTTCCTCATAGAATTACTTCGCTTTGAATAAATACTGCAATAACAATTTTTTTTCAATTGAAAATTCACCAATACCGTCTCTTCTATTAAAATGTTTTTTGACCATATTTTTAAGTTGTATATTGCAAATTATATTGTTTCATTTTAAAAGTCAGCTGTCTGTCAATAATATTAAAATTGAAAATGTGAACCCAAGATTAATGGTTTACACAAACAATACAACTATTTCTAAACCAGTAATATAAAGCTCAAAACAATTATTACAAAGAGACGAAATAAACGGATGCACTGCTTATGACGCGGAGGACAATAAATTAGGAAACAACTCTGACATACATTTTCATGTTTTCTTCAAGTTCTGTGATCTCATATGTATGCGGTAATTTTATTATTAGAAACAAAGACAAATCGTTGTATCCACTCCTAGCAACTCCTTCAAAGGTAAATTTAAAATGTTAAACTTAAGATGTTACCTTGCCTCCTTACACCAACAAAAGAACAGGCACCTTACACCAATCGCGTGTTATCTGATTAGCTTCATTTCAAATTATCTTTATTTCACTGTTACAGGTTCGTTATCTAAAGCTGGCAAGAAACACCTACAGTATTCACACTATAGCAATTTAATTATACAGTAGTAACAACAAAACAAGAACAATCGTAGTCGTTCTCATAACCTTAAACACGTGCAAGTGGGACAAAGAAATGTTTCATGATGCGTATACTAATGTGAACATGCTGTCATGTTCACAATTGTCTGCGAATGAGCGCATGGTTTACGCATCATGGAAAATCTCTTCGTCTCACTCGCACGCGTTCTAGGTTATGAGAATGACCGAGATTGTTATTGTTTTGTTGTTACTACTGTATAATGGAATTGTCATAGTGTGAGTACTGTGAAAGTGCCAGCTATAGATAACCGACCTATAACCCCAATTGCTTAACCGAATCGTTTGCTCAAGAGGACTGTCAGTCCGAGTTGGGGATATGTTTGTGATTTCCCCGCGGGTGGTCCTCGTTGGAAGCGAATCTAATTATTCAGGATTATGGTCCACGTGGTGAGAGCTACGCAGTTTTCCAGAACATTCCATCTGAGGTACCTACTTTAATATTCAGAGGTATGACGGAATATTATATTGGAAAACTCGGTAGTTAACATGAATGGATATAATTTGTCAGATTATTATATTTGGCATCAGCTGGACCAGTACACCAGTACCTACACCAGCTGGTAGTTACACCAGTAGTTTTCCTGTTGTCCCATAGGAAACTTTTCTGGGATTAAAGTTCCTGGAGACGTTTCAGCGTGAGGAAACTGGATTTTAAGATATTATCACATATATTATTATAAGATATACATGGGTAAATTTAGTTTTTGCATTTTTTTACTTCTAAAGGTACGTACGTAAGGTGTTTTTTTTAATTTTTCACTATCATAATTACAGAGATAACGGTTGTGATTTTCAGCGTAATCTCGAAGTCGACATTTTAAGTGAAATTTGGAATGAAGATAGCTTATACCCTGGATTAATACTGTGCGATCTACACAGTCTCGGGGAAGGTATTTTTAATAAGTTGACTGTATGAGGTGCGTCGTGAGCCGTTATGGTAAAGGGCGGATAAAACTATCCCTACAAGCTCTATAGATAATGTTATGGAAACTCCACCAACCTTTAATCCACGCCCGCTTAGCAGCGGTCAGTCCATGCTTGGCCGAACTACGCTGTCGGTTTCACGGTATTTCAAAACTTCAAAAGCAAGCAGCAACCTATCACATCGAAGGGAGGCTCCAATAGGGTCACGACAGAGGTGGTCGAAGAAAATGATAGGTTTGGAGCAAAACGTTCACTCAGTCCCAATCGCAACGGCACACTGAGTACTGACTGACTACTACCATTAAACTGTAGTAGAAAAAAGCATTGATGGAGTTTTTTCCATCTACCCTGCACAATGCTTGCAAGGATCGAACAAATATTATACATAGGCCAATTTTATCTTAGATTCCTATATAATTATATAAATTTCATCGGGGTACACTGAGAAAAAAATTCTGACTTTCCTTCAGAGTCTTTACCTTCCAAGACCTATTCCTTCCTTATTTTACCTTAGTTTTCCTTCTGAATCACAAATCCTTCCCTTTTGACTCAGAAGGAAAGCGGTATTTCAGAAGGTCTTTTTTCTCTGTGTAGCGAGAAAGCCGGGGGCAGAGCTAGATTTTCCTATATATATCTTAGTTTTTCTATTAAACTTAAAACGTAAGCTTCAGCGGAAATTAATATGACATTAATTACTTTTATCAACGATAAAGTTAATTGATTGAGTTATTAGAAAACGGGGTTATAAAATGACGAAGAACAAAGAAAAACTCGCATTTAAAATAATTGCATTGCGACAATGCCACTTTTGAAACCAACAAGGTTTGTTTTTATGACATCTCAAATATTTTAAAACTAAACTAGTGATTTTTATCAGTAACTGGTAACATTATTATATAGTTTTCATGCATCAATACCTACCCTTTTATCCAGAAAAAACGTTCAGTCCTGCTATCTATCAGAAATGCCACGTGTAATTGAAGGATTCCACTAGTAACTGATAACATCGTAGCGTTAGTTTCATTGTGAATATAAATATGTTTTATTTCAGGGAATATGAATCGCCTTTGGATGTACCGTACATAAAGACGTTAATATTTTCTCTCACCACCCTCGGATCATGGCCAAGCGAAGTGATGGGTCGAAAACTATGGTTTGCAGATTTTAGAAACTCTAAAATGCTTATGCCTATTTGGGTTCTATTCCTTTTCCTAGTCGTAAGCTATCTGTACAAAAATTTTAGTGAATTATCATTTTTGGAGCAGGGACAGCAGTGCTGCAGTGCGCTTTTGTCTTCTGTTATTTTGGTACGTATTGAAATACATATATATTTATAAACCCTATTCTACTTACATTATAAACGTGAAAGTTTGTGAGTATGGATGGATGGATGTTTGTTACTCTTTCACGCAAAAACTACTGAAAGTATGTGAATGAAATTTGGAATGGGGATAGCTTATACCCTGGATTAACATATAGGCTACTTTTTATTCCGGAAAAAGATTCCTTCGGGCGCAACTAGTAGGAATATATAAGTACTAAGACAACAGTGGCATTTTTTTTTTTAGTTCTTACATTGTAGTACTAGTTACTTTTTGACCGCATATTAAACGACAGTGTGATTGTCTTGCGCGCGTATGTTGTTACATAGCATAATCATGTATGTCGTTAGATATGTAGAATGTGTTGCTTCGCCTTACTGCTATTAGTTTATGCTTAGTCAATGTAACCCACATACCCACAAGAATAAACCTAACTCGGTGAGGATGACAGTCGACCGCTAACAATAAAAATCTCATACCTTGATTTATCTCTAAGTTTGTTGTCCATTTATTCCTCATCATTCCTTGCCTCATCCTGCCTCCTCAGCTGGTTGTAAAATGAACTCTCATCTGCATCGTGTACAAGTAAGAGCTCCAATGCGCCGTTCACCACCTGTAGTTTAAATGATTTATGATATCTCTATAAGACATCACTAAGCTAGCCTATATATTGGTAAAGTGTAGGTATATATGTACACATATATAATATGGTATATAGTCAATATAAATATGAAATGTGATGTGTGAAGTGTATAGAGTATGGTTCAATATGGTAAGTATGTCAGAAGCTCACTCTCGTCGGCTTCACCTAACATATACCCTCATGCCCTTTCAGGGGCCGTAGTCAGCGGTCAGTGGCTCGTTCTGGAGCCGTGGTCAATGGCTCGTTCTGGAGCCGTACTCAGTGGCTCGTTCTGGAGCCATGGTCAATGGCTCGTTCTGGAGCCGTACTCAGCCGCCCTTTCTTCCGGCCTTACGCTAGTACACCTTAGGAGACCGTGGTCAATAGTCAGTGGCTCGTTCTGGAGCCGTGGTCAATGGCTCGTTCTGGAGCCGTACTCAGTGGCTCGTTCTGGAGCCATGGTCAATGGCTCGTTCTGGAGCCGTACCCAGTGGCTCGTTTTGGAGCCGTACTCAGCCGCCCTTTCTTCCGGCCTTACGCCGTTACCCTTTACATCACCAACACACTCTAGTCGGTCGGTGGAATTACAATATTATATGCTTGCAACGTTAGTCACCAGTTCGAGCAGTCACTTCACATCAGGCTCTCGCCTCGCTTACCTTCTACTGGCTGGTATTAGCATTGTCAACGCCGGGTCGTTTGATTGTCATAAGTCAGATCCCTAATCATCTCGTATAGATGGTTGGCGTCATGCTCAAGATAACGTTTGCAAATGGCGGTATGACTCCGCGCTAGTGCCGGTGTGAATGTAAGCAGATTTGCGTGTGACGTAAGTTAAGTACATATAAAACGTTTTAGTAATATCAATCTTAGGGCTAAAACTTAGCTTGCAAACCGCTGTGGTGTCCTTCTCGACCAGTATTTCACTTTCACACATAAAATTATAACTCGGAGATCTTATTGTCTCGAATGTTACGCGGGAAAAGGATGTGCAATCTATCCTTACCATAGACTATACCGTGGGTCGCGGACCGCGGTGTTGCCAGTTTAGCTTCGCGAGTAGTGTCGCGACAGTGATCAAAAGGGCGCAACAGATTCTTACCTTGAGAGTGGTTTCAATTGATCTTATTACAACTATAAAACTAATCAAGCCGACAAAAATAGAAACGCAAAAAAAAAAAATTATACCCTAACGTTGAGTGAGTGAGTTCTGAGTCGGTGCCAAACTTTAATATAAATTTATTTACATTTTTTTAGCTGAATAATAATGTTGTTGTTTGTGTGGCGCCAACTAAAAATTATTTACCTTCATTTGTTTTCGAGTTTAGTAATCAGAACTGCATAAATATTACATACATGTACCATGTTGAAACAGAATTGGATCGTCATTCGTTATCTTTGTATCTTTCCATCTTTAGGGCTACAACTTTTCGTTCAAATTTATGTAAAATCAAGTTTACAATATACCTGGTATTCAATAAAAAAAAACTAAATTTCGTATTTAAGATAACAAGCAAGAAAAGAAATCAAGACCTTTCTTATTTTTAAGTAGAACACCGCAATCATTTTTCTTTTTAAACATTTAAGCTTTAAAACAATCTATGATAATATTAATGAATAGGTATGTACATAATAAAACATTAAAGTCTAAAATCTTTTATTTTTCAGCAAAGAGTATCTATGACATGGACCAAGGTGTATAAAAATATCCATCACAAACACAAAAGTGACTATTCAATGAAAGTACGTTCTTTGGATACAGTTATTATTACAAAGTACTGTTATAGTACGTTATGATACAAGTGTGCTATGTTGGTGTCGGCTCGACCCCATTATCGCGCTTGCCTGCTATCGCTAGCGTAGCGCGACGTAAAACAAAAACAAGCGCCAATTCCATGACCTCCTAGTTTTTAAATACTTTGACAGTTGCTACTACTACTACGCGTATAGTTGTATTTTTAATTAGACGAAGCCAGCTGACAGTAGCTAATGTCACTTTGTAAAATAATGTTGCCAAATTTAAAGTAATAGTGATGCGTTCAGTTCTCGTTCAATCAGATGAATGAACAATACGTGTGAATAGTTAATCATTTCAAATTATAAAAGAATATTATTCATTCAGAAGTTTTTTCAATCATTCACTTTGTCACAACACTATTTTTATTTCATCAAAAACTGACAACACAGTAAACGACTTTTTTGGCGGCAATTGAGTTGTCAACGTGAAAAAATTTGTTTTTATTTTCAAAACTTGTGTTTCTTCGAATGATAATGTATAATATTGGTGGATTATTAACCATTATGTGTTCGTTAATGTGTACGAGTGTGGGAAATTGAAATAAAGTTGTGTAAGTGACTTTTCAAGTTGCTCCAAAAAAGTCCGTGTAAAGTTTAAGTAAAGCGCCACTTCTTTACTTAAACACTATCCTCATCCCATCATCATCATCACCATCAATATTTAATAATAATAATAATAATGCCCGCACAATCACATACATAGGCTCTGACCCCTAACTAGGTTTCCCTGTATCTAGGGTATCAGAAACTACGAGGATCGGGGATCCACAACACCCAGACACAGAACAAATACTTGCGCTTTTTTTTTTCAATGCACAAATATTTGTCCTGTAGCGGGAATCGAACCCGCGACCTCACGCTTCACAGTCGGCTATCCGGCGCCACATCGGTCGTCGAACTTGACTTGATTAAAACTTGATTCAACTCGCTGAGTTTGAAATCTTTTATACTTGATACTGGCAAATACACTAATCGTGTGACGCCATAACAAAACAAAAAAAAAACACAGTAAACGTCAGTTGACTTCGTCTAATTAAAAATACGACTATAGGTAGGTACTGATTTCACCCCTCTGATCAATTGTGCTTTCCGAGTATGAGAAATGAAGAAGTTAATAATTCTGTTTTTTTCCTCTCAAGTGTGTTGAAATACGTCGTATGAAACGCGTGTGCAATGTGCGCATTGATCATTACAAACTCGGCTCCCTTATCACACTTGTATCATAATGTACCTACTATTTTCATATTATTAGGAAATTCAGACCATGAATAGAGTTGGTCACTAAATAACACGAAAGAAGAAGAAGACTAACATGACTAAGCACATGAATATAATTCAGTGTTTCTATTTTTCAGATGTACATCTACGTGGAAAAAACGTTGACATTGATTTGCATATTAGTTCATGTGGAACTCTACATTGGTGTATTCATTTTTAACTTGACTCCTTTATACAACAACTATACACGCGGGATGTTTAACTCCGTCAAACCATTAAATGGAACATATGTTCAATCTACATTTTTCGACTTACCTTTTGACTATACTTCAAACTTCACCGGGTTTTTTTTTGTTTACCTTCTCAATTGTATATTTTCATATGATGTAGCAACTGCAATCTGTGTGTTTGATTTTTATATTACCATCATTGTAATGCAGTTGTGGGGACACATAAAAATACTTACGCATAATTTGGAAAGCTTCCCGAGGCCAAAAATGGAAAACCAGTCTTGGTACACTAAAGAAGAATCTGATATAATTACCAATTTAATTAAAGAGAGCGTGGAACATTACAAAACTATTAGGGAGTAAGTTATCTTCGTTTATTTTAAATGAGGCTATTCGTAGTTTTCTTTTTAATACTGTAGTTGCTAATTTGATCAATTCTGTATTTTATTTAGTAACGTTTATTCATATAAAAAGTTATTTGCTTGAAGTCCTCCATCATACGCTGGCCTCAAACTCAACTGATTTAATACGAATCTTTTTTGGCCCGCCTAAAGGTACAGAGCCTTAGTCGCTTTCCGGCAGTTATTGATATGTCAATAATTATTTTGCAGTAATCTCATTGCAACTAAACACAAGTTTTTAAAGTGTGTTTTTTACAGGTTTGTAAATGAAGTGTTCGAAGCATTCGGGCAAACAATTTGTTTCTACTTTCTCATTCATCAAATAAGTGGATGCATGTTGCTTGTGGAGTTATCTGAAATGGTATATCTACATGTTTACATTATATGATTTTTACAACAAAATAATCATGCACATAACTATATAGCTTATATTCTTTCATTGTTTTTCTCAGACTATACAAGCATTTGGATGCTACGGGATATTAACATTTTGCCTATTTCAACAACTTATTCTACTGTCAGTTATATTTGAACTTCTTGCTTCCCAGGTATGTGACCCTTATATTGTATGTTTTTTTTATTGTAACGGCGTTCACAATAGTATTTTTATGTAAGTAAGGGAGAATCCGTCGTTATTGCATGCTAGCTACCAACAGCCAGTATCTGAATTCTGAATGCACTGAGAAAAAAATTCTGACTTTCCTTCTGAGTCTTTACCTTCCCAGACCGATTCCTTCCTTATTTTATATTAGTTTTCCTTCTCAATCACCAGTCCTCCCCTTTAGACTCAGAAGAAAACGGTATTTCGGAAGGTCTTATTTCTCCGTGTGCCAGTATATGAATGTTATGGTTCTTGGACGTGCCAGTTTTCTCGTGATGTTAAAATGAAGACGCAAATATGCAAATAAAAACATCTAATAGATTTAAAAAATAGTCGATACACGTAGAAAATAAGGTTTCTAAAATTGTTTATCAAGAACCATGATTATTTTATAATATTTTTCAGAGTGGAACAATAATGGATGCAGTCTATGGAGTGCCGTGGGAATGTATGGAAAACAAAAATAGAAAGCTTATTTTTATGTATTATTGCTACGTTCAAAAACCATTTGAATTCAAAGCTTTGGGAATTCTACCAGTTGGCGTGCGAACTATGGCATCGGTAAGTTTTATTCCTAACCGTACAATATCCTACTAATCTTACTAATGGGTGGATGGATGGATGGATGGGTGTTACGCAAAAACTACTGAACGGCTCTGAATGAAATTTGATATGGAGATAGCTTATACCCTGGATTAGCACATAGGCTACTTTTTTTTCCGGAAAAGGTTCCTGCGGGATAACGGAAAGACGCGGATGAAACCGCAAAGCGCAACTAGCTTTTAATAAAATCGGAACCTTATTGTCTAAGCTTATTTTCTTCAAAGTTTGGTAAATCCCTTACTTATTATAAATGCGAAAGTAACTCTGTCTGTCTGTTACTCTTTCACGCCTAAACTACTGAACCGATTTAAATGAAACTTGGTACGGAGATAGTTTGAATCCTGAGGAAGGACATAGGATAATTTTTTTATCGCGATAAACTCTAGCTGTGTGTAGCCTACGCTGGTGAAACCGCGGGGAACAGCTAGTATTTCATAATTTAGAATTAGATGAACATTGACAAACATTTAGTGTAAACAAACAAATTCTGCTTATAGGATTATATCCGAAACACTCGAGGTAAAATTAAAAAAACCCTACATCTTGGCCCGATTTTCATCAAACATAGCTTATAAACACTCACCCGTAACTCACCTTTTATACAAAAAAAAAACTGATATCGCTTCATCCGTTCGCGAGCTACTGTGCCACAGATAGACAGACAGACAAACAGACAGACACGTCAAACTTATAACACCCCTTTATCTTTTTGCATCGGGGGTTGAAAAAATGAGAAAAAAACTTCAGGCTTTACTTATTTTATTGTTCACACGAAAAGCTAGGTAGGTATAGGAAAATCTAAATTCTTGAAATTTTCACAGTGAGGTACGCAACACGCTCCATGCTGGTTCGACACGTATTCAACGTTTTTTTGTTGTTAAAAATATGCTTTTGTTTTCAGATTATAAAAACGTCCATTTCCTACTACATGCTACTACGTAACTTCTAGTTACAAGAAATAAGATGCAGATCAAACGAAGACTTCTACGTTTTGTTTTACATACGCATTAACGTACTTTGATGCACGCACGTTAATAAAAAATTGACATTAATTTATTAATCATTAAATTGTTACTTATTTAAAAATAATAAAAATAAAATTAAAATTGCTTTGTAATCTATTCTATTTTAAATACAGTTTATCTTTCCTACTTGCAATGCAATGAAATATATACCTCTGTATTAACTTTTGTTTTTATACCAGTTTCATAATTATCAACATCTTTAGCAATAGCTAGAAAACGTCATCCCATACAAGCCAAAACGAACTGTTAAATAGTATTAGTATTACTGTTATTAGTAAAAAAAAAAAAAGTTTTTATGCAATGATTTTAAAAATCAGGATCTGTTCCTGATTGTTCCTGAATATATCGATTTATTTGAAAATAGCCTGTAGGGCTTGACAATGAAGTAGAGATTTATAAATGAAACAACTAACAAAAACAACCTTTAGTTAGTTCAAAAGATCCAATAATAATTATATGCCTACATATTTTACTTTTTGAACGGGTGCTGCTTGTGGGGTCTGGTCTGCTTTGGTTGTGATCCCGCAACTCGTTAATATTCATGTTCCCATATCCCAATGTGTACAACCAAACAAGAGAAATCTTCTTATTAGAAAAGCTAATTAAAAAATATCGGACTATTAGATGACAAAAAAAAAGCTTGGGATTTTAGTGAACTTGCTCCAATTCAATCAATTAGTAATAAGAATAAAATTGTCAATGTGATCGCGCCAAAAAAATTACCTGCCGGGCGTTTCTTGCCTGTTCTTTTGCCGGCGTAAGGAGGTTGGAACAGGCGTAGCTAGTTTTAAGTTGACGTTTTAAAGTGATCACAATGTATCCTATTAAATAAAAAGTTTTGAATTTTGAATTTTGACTTACATGTTATAAATAATTGTTGGTATTTTTAAAATACTTTTATTAGCTTGACTTGTAACTAACTAACTAATTAGTTTAAATTCTTAAGTTTTCTTTTGCGTTCTTAAGTTTTGTTTTATAGTTTAGTTAAGTTAACTTTAATTTAAGTCAAAATAAAATTGAAAATGTACAAAAACAGGTATTTTATGGGATCTTATCAGGTCCCTTCTGGGTGTGCATGCTACACCGTCGACCGTATCATCACTTGGCAACATGCGGGATGGCGGTCAAACGCACACCATCTATACTAATATTATAAAGCTGCAGAGTTTGTTTGTTTGTTTGTTTGAACGCGCTAATCTCAGGAACTACTGATCCGATTTGAAAAATTATTTCAGTGTTAGATAGCCCATTTATCGAGGAAGGCTATAGGCTATATTTTATTTCCAAAAATTAGGGATCCGTAAGAAAATTGCTATTTTGCAACCCAAGGTGTGAAATCGAAAACCTATTTTTGCGTGCGCTGCAAAAACTATTGACACTAGAACAAAATAATGTATTACAGGTTTGTAGGTCTCATTTAGATCTACAAAAAAGTTCGCAAAAACATATGTCTAACTATTATAGTTATGCCACAATAAGTGATCTTTTATTTAAAAAAAAATAATTTTTAATGCCACCGCTAGAAAAGGCTCTTTATTTGTATCTTGGTATTAATCCTTATCAAAATAAATTAGTTCTTATTCAAAACTGTTTTAATGCCTTTATATAACTTTTTGAATCATTCAATTCGGACATTCCATTCGAAAGATATCACGAGTTTAAAAATGTAAGTAGTAGTAGAAAAATAAAACCGCCGCACCGCAGCGCAGCGGGAAACGCGGTGAGGTGAGGGGGGTACCGGGAGAATCTATGAAATAGGTAAAGTGCGGTCGCGGACCAGAAAGACCTCAAGAAAAATTAACTTAGAATTAAAATAGGATAATGGGTACCTACAGCAGGTAACGTGTTGAGGGGGCACCGAAGTGCGGGAATAATTTTGTGATATACGGAATATATTATACGCTATCGCGCCTAAACTACTGAACCGATTTAAATGAAATTTGGTATAGAGATAATTTGAGCCCCGGGGAAGGGACATAGGATACTTTTTATCGCGATAAACTGTAGCCCACGCGGGTGAAACCGCGAGGAACAGCTAGTTAGCAATAAAAAACAACTTATCGAGTGTGCCCTTTCTTATGACTGTATCTCGGGTATCAAAACTGTGTAAATAAGGGAATCAATAACCAGATATTTTTCAGTAAGGTAGTTAGGTTTGCTTCTTTTTATCCAATCCAGTAGGTATGTAATCCAATATAAGATTGTTTGACAGTATTCCATTGTGGAAATTGAGCTTTTACCCTTAGAAGGCAATGTCCGTTGCGCCACTTCAGCCGCAATTATTTTTAAGGAACACTTGTAACCTTCAAGTATTTTTTAGATTACAATTCGCCGAAGAACTAAGGTCACCGACATAGCTCTCAGAATTTGCAAGTTAAAGTGGCAATGGGCAGGCCACATCGCTCGACGAACCGATAACCGATGGGGAAGAAAGGTTCTCGAGTGGCGACCACGAACCGGAAGACGTTCTGTAGGTAGGCCCCCCACTAGGTGGACAGACGACATTGTAAGAGTCTGAGGAAGCCGATGGATGCAAATGGCTAATAGCCGTTCATGGTTTCCAAGGGGCCTCCTCCTACGTTCAGCAGTGGACTTCTTCCAGCTGATGATGATGATGACAATGATTCTTCTTCAGATTGAACGCCTGGGCCACTGTGGTTTTACTATGAGGGAGGAAAACAGATTGACATGGTTAATCCACAATTTTATTTAATGTTTTGTGTAAAGGTATAAAGGTTCCAGCGGGATAGCGAGAAAACCGTGGGGCCTAGCTAGATTTTTCTATAATTAATTAATTATATATCTTTGTTTGTAAGCTTCAGCATAATTTAAAAAGACATTAATTACTTTTATGCGACGATCAAGTTAATTGTTTAGGCTATTAAAATAATTTGTCTAATTCAGAGAAAGTTATTAGGTAACTGGGTTATAAAATGACGAAGAAAAAGAACAACAACGCATTTGAAATAATTCCATTGCGACGATGTCACTTTTAAAACCAACAAGGTTTGTTTTTCGAATATTTTAAAACTAAATTAAATGGGGTTAATATCGACGTAAGAATTAGGGAAAAAAATCATCATGCTTAAGTTACGTTGAATTTTGTCGGATTTTGAAGGCGGGCACAAATCAGACGTATTAGTTTTCTTGCTTCTATATACCCTTTTATCCTAGAAAAAAATCGTGTAACAAGAATGATGTGTAACCACAGGGCGAAACTAGTAACCTAGGGAACTAGTAGTGTTGCCAATCGATAGTTTATCGATAGCCAGTTAATCGCAACACTATCGATAGGCCTATCGATAGTATCGATACTAAGCTCAAGACGAGGTAATATTATCGAGTAACTGCAATATATATAAATATCGGGGACAATTGCACACAAATTGACCTAGCCCCAAATTAAGCACGAAACTTTTGTTGTAGTAGGATCGAATGGTATCGATAGAGTTGTTTGTTACTCGCGAAGAATAAACTATAGCACTTATTCGATGATATTGCCTTGTTTTAAGCTATCGATAGTATCGATAGGCCTATCAATAGTATGGCTTTTTAGATGAAAACTATCGATAGTTTGGCAAAACTACTAGTGACTGAAAACATCGTAGCGTTAGTTTCGTCGTGAAAATAAAACATGTTTTATTTCAGGGAATATGAATCGCCTTTGGATATACCGTACATAAAGACGTTAATATTTTCTCTCACCACACTCGGATCTTGGCCTAGCGAAGTGATGGGTCGAAAACTACGGTTTGCAGACTTTAGAAACTCTAAAATCCTTGTTCCTGTATGGATTGTTTTTTATTTTCTACTCGTAAGCTATCTAATGAAAAATTTTAGTGAATTATCATTTTTGGAGAAAGGACAGCAGTGCTGCAGTGCACTTATGTCTTCTTTAACTATGGTACGTATTGTGAATATATATTTATGAGTAAAGGTATTTTGTACTGAAAAAAAAGATCATTTATTATATGTTTATCTTCAGGAATACATTTTTTACGTAAGTTTATTTAATGATTATAGGATAATTTTGTAAATTTGTTCCAATAAAGTAAAACTAGTTGATCTCATACACAATGACTTTATTCCTAAACTTTGTGTTATAAACATAACTAAATCCCGTAAAAAATAAGCGAGAAGAAAAGAGATATCTGGCATTTTTTAATTAGAATACCTTAATTCTTTTTCAAACAATTTTACTTTAAAACAATCTGTGACTTAAATACATAATACAACAAGAATGTCTTAAATATTTTCTTTTTCAGCAAAGAGTATCCATGACATGGACGAAGTTGTATAAAAATACAACCAAAAATTTTATTACCAAAATGCATCTGTTCAATCACAAACATAAAAGCGACTATTCAATGAAAGTATGTACGTTTTCTCATGCAGCTATTATAAAAAAAATTATATTATGATTAATTTATTTTTCAACACACTTGCTTGCAAAGGGACTTTTACGGCAACGCATTTAGATTCATAATTCAGCTTATAATGCACTAGTGCTCTTTAATTTACATCACCGCACTAGTGTTGTATACCTTTCTTTTTTTCAGTGTCCGCAATGTTTTTTTTTGTCTAAAATAAATATAATTAATATGTTTGTGAATAAATGCACTATTTTAGGTACATATTATATGAAACATGATATTATAATAAATAAATCATCTCTTTATCACATTTTCACTACATATTAACCTTCATTGGTATATTCAAAACATTAATATTCATTTGTTACATTTATTACAATGGCTGTTAAGCTGCTGTTGTTCAGTACCTCGTACGAAAGAAGAAGACTAACAAAATCAAGCACATAAATATTATATATGTAATTCAGTTTACTTTTTTAATATTTTCAGATGTACAACTACGTGGAAAAAATGTTGACACTGTTTTGCATATTAGCTCATGTGGAACTTTACTTCGGTGTATTGGTTTTTAACTTGACTCCTCTGTACAACAACTATACACGCGGCATGTTTAACTCCGTCAAACCATTAAATGGAACATATGTTCAATCTACCTTTTTCGACCTACCTTTTGATTATACGACAAACTTCCAAGGGTTCTTTTTGGTTTACCTTCTCAATTGTATATTTTCATATGATGTAGCAACTGCAATCTGTGTGTTTGATTTTTATATTACCATCATTGTAGTTCACTTGTGGGGTCACATAAAAATACTTACGCATAATTTGGAAAGCTTCCCGAGGCCAAAAATGGAAAACCAGTCTTGGTACACTAAAGAAGAATCGGATATGATTACCAATTTAATTAAAGAGAGCGTGGAACATTACCAAATCATTAATGAGTAAGTTATCTTCATTTATTTTAAATCAGACCATTCGTAGAA
Organism: Opisthograptis luteolata; assembly: GCA_931315375.2. Taxonomy (NCBI): domain Eukaryota; kingdom Metazoa; phylum Arthropoda; class Insecta; order Lepidoptera; family Geometridae; genus Opisthograptis; species Opisthograptis luteolata. The sequence goes on along the minus strand of OV928049.1, from coordinate 6,499,800 downwards.
TTCTGTTTAATACACTTGCTGATTTGATCAATTCTGTATATTATTTGGTAACGATTTTACTCTAATAAAAAGTTTTCTGTCTTGGTCGATTATGGTTAGATTGAGCCATGGCAGTGTGAACGGTGGATTCAAAAGAAGGTGTCTAGAGAGAGAAAAAATTAGTAAATGAGCTAAATTAGGTGAATAAATATTGAGTAAAATTCACCGTCCACAGGTGATTAATTTAATCTAATTGCAACTTAACACATGTTTTTTAAATTGTGTTTTTATAGATTTGTAAATGAAGTGTTCGAGGCGTTCGGGCAAACAATTTGTTTCTATTTTCTCATTCATCAAATAAGTGGATGCATTTTGCTCGTGGAGATTTCTCAAATGGTACTTGTACACGTAATAATATTTTTATCATAAGAATTATACAGTTTATACACACACTTAAGTTTGCTTATTCTTTTAATATTTTTTGACGTGACAACGTCTTATAAATTGATTTGCCGGGTGACACTTCAAGAAACTGCGTTACGCTCCGCTCACGTTATGCGCTCACAATGAGAGCGAGTGAGAGGCACGCGTCCCTTCCACTCGGGCATGGTTAGCCCGCCTAAGAGCGAGAGAGACAGACATAAAAAGTGAAAGGCACGCGTCCAGATGAATATTCACATTAAAATTATTTTACCACTCAAAGTCGTTGTCACGTAAAACTTTCGCCCGTATACCGACTTTACAGGCAACCAATTTTTTCCAGACTGTGCAAGCATTTGGATGCTTTGGGATGTTAACATTTTGTCTATTTCAGCAACTTGTTCAAATGTCAGTCATGTTTGAACTTCTCGCCTCACAGGTATGTGACACTGGATTTATGCGATTTTAGTAATTGTAGACAACAGCGTTCACAAAAATTTGTTATAGGTTCTTGGTCAATGAAAACTCCGCACAACAAAATGAGTCAAAATCAAAACATAGTTTTGATTTTGTTATCCATAATTAGGTCGGGGCAAAAGTATTTTTGTATTTTTCATACAAAGGAAAATGTTTTTTTAGGTATATTTATTTATAATATGTATGTGCCGTTTTGGTCGATAACTTGTTGCCATCTTGTGGGTAGTGCCATTACCCCATTGCTGTAGAAATTATGAGATTTTTGGTTAAAAAAATCTGACAGGTAGTTTTCACATTGTTCTTTTGAGGTTAGCTTTATGCTTCCTAAAGAGTTCTGAAGTGACCGAAACAGGTGGAAATCTGATAGGGCAAGGTCAGGGCTATACGGAGAATGCATCAACACATCCCAGCCAAGCTCTCTCAATTTTTGCTGCGTGGCTATAGATGAGTGCGGTCTGGCGTTGTCATGTTGCAACCCCACGCCTTTTCTGTTCACCGCTCCGGCCGGTTTTTTTCCATGGCTTCTTTTAACCTCATTAGTTGCTGACAGTAGAGGTCAGAATCGATAGTTTTACCTGGTGGCAAAAGCTCATAGTGGACGATTCCTTTCCAATCCCACCACTAAAATATCCAGACTTGAACCACATTTGTGCTACTCTAATTGATACCGCACGATTTCGCGATAAACTGTAGCCTACGCCCCGGTGAAACCGCGGGGAACAGCAAGTATAATGATAAAGATGCCACCCCTCTCGATTTCGGCCACAGTGCCAGTGTGCAAATATCACATGACTTAATCCCATTTTTGAAAAACAAGATGGATTTTTTAAAATTATAGTGTATGTGCGGGTAATGTGGGTTGACGGAACTCTATTTTTGAGTTCGTTACGTTTGCAATACAAATAGCGTTTTTTTTTTAAATCTTTAAACGTGTAAACATGATTCTGCCCAATTCGTTGCCGCATAAGGCAATATACTCAGCTCTGGACTTCTAACGAGAATCAATATTCAGTTTACATTAATGAAATAAATAAACGCGTAAAAAAGTGTCATTGGTAATTTTTTTTTCAACAATATTGCTTTTTCAATGTATTTTTCAGAGCGAAACAATAGCAGATGCAGTCTATGGAGTACCGTGGGAATGTATGGAAAACAAAAATAGAAAGCTTATTTGTATTTATTTTAGCTACGTTCAAAAACCATTTCATTTCAAAGCTTTGGGAATTCTACCAGTTGGCGTACGTACTATGGCATCAGTAAGTTTTACTATTAATATTGTAAGATCCGATAAAAATAGGAACCCTTATTGTATATCTGTCAAAACTTATATTCTTCAAAATTTGTTACATAATATATTACATAGAATTATAACATACGACGCCATATGCAAAATGACTGGCAACGGTTGAATGAGAGATCCGAAGATCGGGCTAGATGGTGTACTTTGGAAGTGGCCTATGGCCAGCAGTAGATTGATACAGATTGATGATGACAATGAAGATTGAATTAAAAGTGTAAATAAGTAAATTTTGCTTAAGATTATATCTGAAACGAACAAAATTTTGAAAGAATAAGATAAAGTTGTTACTTATTTATAGCTTACAGATAAGCTATATGCTATAGCTATGCTTTTGTTTTCAGATTATAAAAACGTCCATTTCCTACTATATGCTACTACGTAACTTTTAATTACAAGAAAGAAGATGCAGATCAAACAAAGATTTCTACGTTTTGTTTCAAGCACGCACTGATGTGCGATATTGCACGCACGTTATTAAATATTTGACATTAATTTATTAAAAACAAGGCATTTAATTCATTAATATAATTATGAAATTGTCACTCATTCTAAAAAATGATATTAAAATTCAATTTGCTTTGTAATTAAACTATTCCATTCTAGATAGAGTTTATCTTTCAAACTTTCAATGCAATTAAAAATACATCTCTATATTAACTCTTGTTTTTATACCCGTTACATCATTGTTAACATCTTTAGCGATTGCTAGAAGACATCATCCCTTACAAGCCAAAAGAAACCGTTATTGGTAATTTTCAACACACTTCCTCGTAAAGTTGACCTTTATGGCCATGCATTTCGGTTCATAATTCAGCTCATTACGCCACGCGTGCTTTTTCATTATAATAACCACATTAGTGTTATAATACGATCTTGGTTAGGTATAATACTAATACATCATCATTTTGTCATTGCTTTTCCCAAAGATTCATTTTCCGGAAAGAGTTTTTATGTATAAAAACAATGAATATTTTGTGAATAAAAAAACTATATCAGGTTACAAAGCTAAATCCATCATCAAAATGATCGTCATTACATCAAATTATATATATTTTACTACATAATCAACCTTAACTTTCGTATTCAAAACATCATTCTGTAAATATATTTTTTTTAATTAGTTAGGCTGTTAACTTTTTTTGAACGAGCCAGCGCGCGCATCGGTAGCGAAGCGCATCGAAAAAATAAAAGCAGCGTGCCATTTTCCATGGGCTCCATGGCCGCCTAGTTTTTAAATATTTTGAAGTTTCACTCTGATCAGGTAACTTCAAGTGTACTTTCAGAGCTTGAGAAGTGAAAAAAAAAACTGATTTTTTTGGCGGCAATCGAATTTTTTTTTTCTTTCTAAAACTTGTGTTTCTTCGAGTGATAATGTGTAATTTTGGTGGATTATTAACCATTATCTGTTTTTTTATGTGTGGGAAATTCCGTCCGTGTCCGTGTAAAGTTTAAGTAAAGTTCCACAACTTTACTTAAACACTATCCTTATCCCATCATCTCATCATCATCATTTATACTTGATTCAACGATTCATTGAGTTTGAAATATTTTATACTTGACACTGGCAAATACACTAATCGTGTGACGCCATAACGAAACAAAAAAAAAGTGTAAGTACTCTAAGAATTTCGGAAGTGAATATGTTAATTAGTCCTCTTTTTACATACTCGGCTCCCTTATCAATAATAATAGGTACGCATTGACATCTTATAGTACATTACTGCAACGGCCGTCAACGTAGGCATTGTGGAAGAAGGTGTAAATGTGGGCCGAGGCGAAGCCGAGGCACACATACCTGAGTCCATCAATGCCTAGTTGTGGCCAAGGCTTGTATAGTACTTTTCTCAAATATTGCGCGGAAATTAAAACTAAGTAGTACCTGGACAGAACTTTTTGCTTTCGACTTTGGCAGTAACAAGTTTTCTATTACGGCTCTTGCCGCCTCTTGAATTTCAGGTGGCGTTAAAGTAAGCATCAAAGCAAAGCATCACACTTCACTCACTGTCTTCACTTGAACTTATTTTGTCAAATATAATTACTTTTCAAAACCAATGACGAACAACGAACAACAATAAAAATTCCCGCGTTAAACTGATCGATTGTTTTTTTTTTCAACAAACAGGTTTCTATGTGCAAGCAGGTTCGGAATTTAAATAAGACCTTTGATAAGTTACCTCCTTGGTTGCCATGTTTCGTAAAAATCGAGTAAAAATCGTTCCATTTTTAAAGAACACGACAGATATGAGTTTACTATGTAATTTATTTGGTCGCTAAATACGACAGATATGAGTTTTCTATGTAATTTATTTGGCCGCTAAACACGACAGATATGGTTTTTAAAACACTTTTATTAGCTTGACTTGTAACTAACTAACTAATTCACACAAATTTTGCCGGCCGCTGCTCGCATATATTTGAGCAGTGCAGCAAGTTTGATTTATCTCGAAGAAGGTTGTCAAAATAATGCTCTTATTTCCAAGCATGTTTGAGAAAAACACATTTAACTTATGTACTCTTACTTTTAGGAACATCGTCGTATAAGATACTTACGGTTAAAATATGCTTGGTACTGTTTTTTGAATTCGTGCTTCAATCTCTCGCATTCAGGCCCTTAATTTTAATTCGAGAGCTGCGGTTACAATATTAACGATCTCATTATGATGTCGTCGTTCTGAAATCTCGCTTCGGGTGCTGTAATATGGAAAGGGCTGGGTATATAAATCATTTATACTGTAACTAGTGTTTAATCACTATAACCTGTTGAGCGTTTTGAAAGGTAAACTGCGATTAAGTATACTGGAATGATGGAATTTTGTTGAAATAGCTGTCTATTTTATGCTATTCATATTCTATTTATATTTCCCTTTAGTGTAATATTTGGAATTACTTTTTTACACCTACCCAATCTTATACATAACTCTTACTCCTAACTAAGAGATTCGCTGTGACAGAATCTACGCGGATTGGATATCCAGAACACCCAGACACAAATCAAATATTTGCCCTTTTTTCAATGCGCAAATGTTTGCTTAGCAGTAATCGAACCGGGGACCTCACATTGCAGTCAGCTGCACAGCTATTGCGCCACATCGATCGACTTTATGTCGATTTGGAACAATCTATGAGGATTTGTATGTAGCTGTAATCGTATTGGTCTATCACAGCGGTGTCCTGAAAACTACATTTTCTCAAACATGCTTGGAAATATGAGCATTATTTTGACCTTCTTCGAGATAAATTGAACTTGCTGCACTGCCCAAATATATGCGAGCAGCGGCCGTCAAAAGTTGTATGAAAATCCATACCTGTCGTGTTTAGCGACCAAATAAATTACATAGTAAACTCATATCTGTCGTGTTTAGCGGCCAAATAAATTACATAGTAAACTCTTAACTGTAGTATTATTTAAAAATGGAACGATTTTTGCTCCGAAACATGCCAACCAAGGAGGTAACTTATCAAAGGTTTTATTTAAAATCCGAACCGGTTTGCACATAGAAAACTGTTTATTGAAAAAAAACAAATGAACACTTTAACGCGGGTTTTTTTTTGTTGTTCGTCATAGGTTTTGAAAAGTACATAATTGTTATTTGACAAAACTTGTTCAAGTGAAGACAGTGAGTGAAGTGTGATAAAGTTACTTTAGCACCACCTGAAATTCAAGAGACAAGAGCAAGAGCCGTAATAGAAAACATTTTACTGCCAATCGAAAGAAAAAATCTCTGCCCAGGTACTACTTAGTTTTAATTTCCGCGCATTATTTGAGAAAAGTACTATACAAGCCTTGGCCACAACTAGGCATTGATGGACTCAGGTATGTGTGCCTCGGCTTCGCTTCGGCCCACATTTAAACCTTCGTCCCTCAATGCCTACTTTTGTGGCCTTTGCAGTAATGTACTATAAAAGATGACTACGTGAGTTGTTGAAGCCGCCTTTTTCGATATTTGAATTTTTAAACCTTTACACTAGTTATTGATAGCATTCCTTAGTTTGATTTTCGAACGCACATATATTTGACAGTTTACGTGCGTAGAACAAATAGCTTTGATATAATTTCTCGATTCAGTGAGGGTAGTTTTATATTTGTATTGCCGCTCGCTGGTTCACCCGCCAGTCTCAATCCAAGTTTTAACCTGACGTCTGCTTGTGAAGCAATGAATTCGGAAATCTAAAATATCGTCGTGATCGCAGCCCTAAAGCTCAAAGGCTTCGTCAGTGGTGTTTGGGACAGTAATTCGTTACGCCTGTATTGTCTAGATCTGAAATGTATATATCTAAATTTGGTGGATTTAGGACGGCGCGGCGCCATCACACGAGGTCTTGAGCTGGACTATGGTGAGTAGGCTTACGACTTTATTACGATCTTTCACTGTATTGCTTCAAGGATTTGTTTATCGTGGTTTTCTTGCATTTGGGCATCCTCCAAAGAAAATCCCGGTTCCTCAATTCGCGGGCAACGCGACACCAGAGTTATTTCTTAGTATTTACCTTTATAATGATAATCCTGGAAAAGGTTCCTACGGGATAACGGGAAGAAGCGGGTGAAACCGAGGGGCGCAGCTAGTAAGAACATAAACATAAATTTACTGTAACTCCATATATACATTCTAAAGTTGGCACGTATATAACATTTAAATTTACAGCGCCATATGTGCCACATATACCTACAAACTCTCTAGCTCATAATCCTAACACGTATATTAATGTGAAAGTCTGTTTGTTGATATTTTGGTACAAACCAACAAGTCACAGAAGAAAACACGCAGCAATAGAGTAATATATTGACGTGATCTATTTCATAGGTAAATTTTTGGAATAGGGTATTATCGCAATTATTTTTATATAACACTTGCAACCTTCCAGTATTCTTCAGACCACTGTACAGCAACATTAAAGGTATAAGTTTGAATGCGCAAGCGAGATTGCGTGCACAAGAGCATTTTTACTGGTAGTTATATTTGATACAAACAATTATTATGTACCTACTGTTGGATAGAATACATTTTTCTGATCAAACTCATTGACTGTAATGAACTAGGTAGTACTTGCTTAGTGGCACATTCGCAACTAAAGTAATACTGTTACATCAAATACATTTTTGGTCTTGTGCTGTTAACCGATTTGCAAAATTTCACATCATTTTAGAACTAGTGGAATAGCTGTTTCGAGTCGTCGTAAGTTACGTTACGACTCGTAACCGTAACAGATCAAGCAACATTTGGCACGGCAATCACTTCGATTGACTGTGACCGACCTTCACCTGAGCGCTACAGTGCTTCGGCTTCGGCTGTATCACATCAGTCACAATGGTCATGTTGGAGGAATCGAGCGGCCTGTACCCCTATAAAGTACGGATTTTGATAGTTTACAAAAACTGTAAAAGTTTTCGTTTTTTTTCCAAACATTTTTTTTCAGCGCGTGTTGCCAAAACGTTTCTAAAATCGTAAGTATTGCAACAACCGAGATACTTTTTGAATTAAGGCAGTACAGTCAACGACAAAAGTTGCTGAACAAAAACATTTTTTTCGATTCTCTTTATCATCTTAAACACCAACTTTCGAATGAATCATCACTTAAAATTAGGTGTGTTGTGTTGTGGTCAAACGCTACCTTGTAAGTTGCAAGGAACAAACAAACATTACTGATCCATAACGAATTTGTAAAATCGAGTATGATCAGCTACTTTTGTCGCTGACTGTACGAGTTGCCACTTTGACAAGTTGGCGGTAGTAAGCTTTTGAAAACTTTTATAATTTTCAAAACTTGTACTAAGGCTATTGAAAAATCTGACAGTAGAGGGCTGTGGTGGGCAAGAAAGATTGTTGCAAATGTGCTCGCTCTTTAGCATTGTCGTCGGGCCGAAATAAAGATAAAGTAATTTTTTTTATTGCGTTGGATTAACTTTTTTCAATCTAAGGCAAAAAGTTATACTCTTGAGAATTTAGCTTGATACTTTTTAATTATTCAGAGTTTTATTGTTATTTTAATGCAAAGAGGTTTCGTAAAGCCACTGGGGCTTTACTTTGACTGAGAAAAATAGATTGACATGATTTAATGATCCATTCATTACATTACGAAAGTCTTGTATTCTAAAATAAACCCACGTCAATAAATTTTACTAAAACGCAAAAAATGGTTGAATTTTACGTTTATCTTCACATTATTTTCCAACTTTGCATTTTATAAAATAGCCAGTTAGTAAAATGGTAAAGGGAATATATTGATAGGACTACAGGCATACAATTTATTTCCATATCGACTTCAGCACTTTGACTACACAAAAAGTACGTTAAAACTTAATACTTTCCGAAAGAACTTACCTGCCACCTTACAAAAGTTAGCGAGTATGTTTTAGCCTTAATTAAGAAGTTGGTCGGAGTTATCAACTTCGACTTCGTTCAAGTCGTAGCCTGCATTTTAAGTACGTTTGACAGACAAAGGAGTTAACTTTTACATACTTTGCTAGTTAGCAGCAAGTCTATATAACCGGTGTCAGGTTTTCGGGCTTGATTGAATTGAAAATGTATGCTTGCGTTACATTCAGCATGATCATCACTTGAGTGGGTGACGATTATCATCATCATCATCAGCCTGTATCAGTCCACTGCTGGACATAGGCCTCTCCTAAGATACGCCACTGAGCCCACTGAGCTGATCTTCGGCTCTTCTCATCCCAGTACTGCCAGCCACTCGACGCAAGTCGTCGCTCCACCTTATCGAAGGGCATGCTACACTACGTATGCCAAATCGCGGTCTTCACTCAAGAACGCGTCTAGCCCAACAGTGACCGTTTAGTGGCATCTTCAATTGCGCGTTACCGTGCTTCGGAAGACCGACGACATTGTAAGTGTCGACCAATAACCGTTCATGGGGGGGAGGCCTATGTTCAGCAGTGGACTGCTTCCGGCTGATGATAATGTGCTTCGGAGGGCACGTTAAGCTACCAGTCCCGGCTATACCTACCAGTTATAAATTCATGTTGAAGGCTTACGATAGAATTTGACATCCTGGAAAAGGTTTCTTTGGGATAAAGGGAACACTGTGGGTCCGACTATAGAGCGCATTTAGTATGAAATACGTACATACAAATACGAATTTGTTAAAAATACATTAAACATTATATTTTACATTATATTACATTATCGCTTCCAAAAATGCTTATTTACTTTTCCATAAATGCACTTGGTATACTGCAAAATATACCGCAATAATTATTACACTCTGTTAAGCAATACTTCTACTAAATAACCGCCGTTTTTGTTTCCGCAAATACGTGAAATCAGTTTCCATTGACGCCAAACCGGCTCGACAAAAAATCACTGGCACGGATTTCGAACGGTGATTGAAAGACGCGTTTTTTTGTCCCGGGAAAATGATACAGGGGACTATTGGTGCGTACTATTGGATTTGATTGAGGGTATATGGGTACAACAGCGGTAAAAATTACACGGTATATAGTTTGCATGCGTGCAAGCTAAAAGCATGCTTTTAAATAGTACTTTAGTTCACAAATCCCCTTTTATTTTATTTACTTATTGTAATGTACTATTGCACGGTTAGGCTATACAATTGTTTTGCATGCAACTGCTGACTCACCTTGATCTGTTTTGAGGAGTGGCTGTTCTTTATACAAATTTAAAATTTGCTTTCGATGATATGTTTGTTACGGATTCTTCATATACGTAAAACAGATTAAAAATTGACAAACTCTTTTTAAAACACTTTTATTAGTTTTATTTTACACTGTCATGTGACAAGTCACCTGATGTTAAGTACAGATGTGGTTAGAGGTGGCGCCACGATACGCCTGTATTGGGAACTGGATTTCAAGTGTAGCTGCCGAAACACACTCACAGATGCTTGGCGACAAATTATGTTCTTTAGTTACCCAGACGAGAACTCAAAATAATAATAAAAAAAAGTTAACTATGGTTTATTACATTAAGTAGTTGTATTGTTTAGTTTGACAGTTTTATTTTATATTTTAAGGTTTAGTTAAGTGTTTTTATTTTGTTATTTATATCTTACTTCTCTTTTCTCACATAACTGCTATGGGAAGGCATGCATATATTTTACTATATAGAAAGATAAAGCTTTATTTTATCACCAATAGAACAACAAAAATAAAACTAAGGTAATGCGATCAAATATGCAGCGTCAAAAGAAGCCTACGTACCAATAGAAGCTGTCTCCATTCCCAAATTCACTCAAAACTGTTGAGTTTCAGTTTGAAAAAATAACTCTGATTTATTAGTTTTAATTATTAGTGTGATCGTGTGATGTTATGACACTCAGAAGTAGATCCAATACAGGAAACGGACTGCCTTCCCAAAGTGCATTTATCCGTACTTAGAACACCAGACAGTTCAATGCATGTTTATTTTGATACGGACACCTTCGCATTTCCTGATAGACAATTTAAAACGCAATCAGAAAATTGTATCTGTCTCTATCACTCACACGGCGTATTGAAAATAACATGAGCTTTTTCAACCATGCTTCAGCGGTCTGAGAAAACCCTTCAGTCTTTGCTTCAGTCCGCGTCGAGGCGGCAAGGCGAGTGGTTGTGTCACTCCGCCGCTGATAACTTGCCGCGATATTTGAAATAACGAATTTCTTTCGGAAGTATCATTTTCATTTCGCTTATTAAGCTGACGATAGCGACTCGAACACTGAACGACGCCCGTTTGGCGTACAAACTTTCTCCTAACATTATTTATGCATAATTATGTACACTTCAATAAGTGAATGCGTTCTGATGGATTGAACAAAGTTTATTTTCGTCTATGGCTTCGTGGACGTGTGCACGTTATCCCAAATATTAAGCCAAAACCTAGACCAACTTCTGATTTATACCTACCCTTCGGTCCAAACCTGTGACTTATTAGTAACCCTTAATATCAATCTTCATATCCGATAAAGAAACTTTAGTGTAAATATATTTTAGAATTCGTGTGTTTAGTGTGTGAGGACCAAATTTTGGGCAGTTTCAGACACGTAGTGCTAGTGGTAAAGTTAGTGCTTAGTGTAAATAACTTTTTGAACGTATCGTATCGTAGAAGTTAATAGAAGATTACCGACGACAACGAACACTAATCCATATCGATTTCTCACATATACAAGGTAAGGTTATATTAATAGGGCACGTTAATAAGTTCAGTTGTACTCGTAGTTTAATATACAGGGTACCTACTAGTTAATAATGTTTAAGCTATTAAGTTTCAGGGTAATTATATTTGACGGCCTAAACGCTGGTAGTAAACGAGATGAGTTTTCATAGTTGATGGTTTTTACATTGAGACACTATGGTGTTTCTTCTTGTAAAAATCTTTAAATTGGATTATTTGGCTGTAAAAGTCTTAAGGCAGAACTTTTTTACGTTTTGAAATGTGTCTTTGGCGTCATCTACGAAACCAGCTTGAAAACTCAAAAAAATAAATGATTGTCTTAATTGCTTGGTCCTTAAAACAAGCAGATTGTATACAGCTAAACTAAAACGTTACTATATAAAAAAATAAACTTAGACACAGTCAAGTTTATTTTCAGCACATCTCTCCACAGATGCTTGGAAAATCTCTATCAAAGAAATGATATAGAAAGAGATATTTTTAATATAAAGATCACAAGCCACGATGTGGTTGAAGGTGGCACCATGCTACACTTGGATTGGGAACTGACCCTCAAGTCCATCAAGTCTCCAACTTGTCCTCAGGGGCTGCTCGAACACACCGATAGGTGTTTGGCGACAGATTCGAAACTTTGGTAGGCGATCTCTATAAAATGCTCGACCAAGCTATGGTTTCATCACGATGTTTTCCTTCATCAAACTGATCATTATAGGATTTGAACCCACCGTGATCCTCGGGTCGCAAGCCGATGTCACTTCACTACCACTGGTCTGGAAATTTTCGTGAATAGACTTGCTTGCGAGCGATGGTGGTCGAACGGTAACGCACTTACAAGGCGCCGACACCAAGTTCGAATCCACTCGGCCCCGCACCTATGACTTAATAAGTTATGTGCGGATTTGCTATCGCTCAAAAACGGTGAAGGAAAACATCGTGAGGAAACTGGCAAGTCCATGAATTGCCACATTCAAGAGCATGCGACATTTGCCAACCCGCACTGGGCCAGCGTGGTAGATTACGGCCCATACTCTCTCTCTGAGAAAGGCCAGAGTCCCAGCAGTGGGAATTTAAATGGCTGATGATGATGATGAGCCTTGCCTGTACGGTCGCTTCCTTTTGTATCTTAACCTTTCTAGCGGTAATATTTTCATCGCCCTTGCTTACCATTTACCACGAGTTTTTACTCATTGGTTTCGTTTTGGGAAACATTTCCGAATAACACGAAGGTCTTATAAATGTTACGCATAAATGCCAAGGGCTTTTGTGGGCGTCGTGTCGCTTACCAGTTAGGAATACGAACAAAGACTGGAAAAGTTGACAGTAGATACGGTCATCAACAAAAGTCAAATGTTTCTATTAACTTCATCATCTTAAACACAAACCTTTGACCGTAGCATCACTTAACATCAGGTGTGGTGTGTTGTAGTCAAACGTTACCTTGCGTCTTGTAATGAAACCCAAAATTTTACTGATCTTAAACACCTTTGGAAAACCGAGTATGAGGCTATGAGTACATTTGGAAAATCGCTACTTTTGTCGTTGTATGTACATAATTAAATAACGTGCCAGACGGTGAGCGACGTGAACTACTCAACATTAAAAAAGTTTTTAGTATAGAGTACAGTTTCTATTGTGAACATTGTTTGCATGCAAAGTGCAACTAGCAAGTAAAGTAGAAAAAAATCAGTCAAGTGCGAGTTGATCTCGCGCACCGAGGGTTCTATATAAAGTTTTATTTGTTTTATTATTTAAACACATATTTACGGTTTTCGACTCTTTTATTTACATGTGATGTAAGGCTGTAAGACATTGCTTCATGCCAAATTTCATGATTATATTATTTATTCTAGGTCAATGGGAAGTACCCTATAGGTTTTGACTCCCGGTGTAGAATCGCAAAGTCGGTCATATCTCACTTCCCAATAACTTATGTAAGATTAGACATAAAAGACGGATATTAGATAATTATATTAATATGTACCTTATTTACTATCAAATCTCGATATTATGTCAAAGTTTATTTAACAATCTCGTTATGAATATTCATCGCACTGCTAATAAGCTACATTTTATGTATGAAAAAGTTTACCATATAATAGATGCCTACATAATAGAAAGTACAAAAAAGTTGTGTAAATTTTAGTTTTAAGTATAAATAATTTTGTTTTAACTTGAAGATTTGATTCATGTTATCAGGTACCTACCCAAGGGTTAGCTGTACTGTAAGATTTAAAGGCTTAAATTTTTATTCTGGTCAGGTTTTTGCACCCTCTCTTCACGACTGAGGTCGTAAGTAAGGTTAAGATCCTTATAGACCTAGGGTTAGTTATGAAGTTATTCGATAAATAATATCCTCAAATAGTATAGGAATTTTCTGTTGTGAATATTTGAAACTAGCTGTGTACCGTGGTTTCCACCGCTTGGACTGCAGTGTAGTTTGTCAAAAAATAGAGGGACAGAAAATTAGTTGTACTTTTGGTTTAAAAAATAATATTTAGAAGATGTATGAATTTTTCTTAAGGGCTATGCTTGGGGTTTCTCTGAGGGATCGAATCAGAAATGAGGTGATCCGTCAGAGAACTAAAGTCACCGACATAGCCCACAGAATTAGCAAGCTGAAGTGGCAGTGGGCTGGTCATATAAGCCGCAGAACCGACAACCGATGGGGTAGACGTGTTCTTGAGTGGAGACCGCGACTTGGCAAACGTAGTGTAGGACGCCCAGCGACAAGGTGGAGCGACGACTTGCGCCGAGTAGCTGGCAGTAGTTGTATGAGAAGAGCCGAAGACCGGGCTCAGTGGCGTACCTTGGGAGAGGCCTATGTCCAGCAGTGGACTGATACGGGCTGATGATGATGATGAATTTTTCACTTCACTTATGATCTAAAACTGTCCCTAAACAAGTATGACGATTGAATTAAAATGTTAAATTAATTAGACCAGTTGAATACATTATTTTGAACAAAAAAACGCTCTCTTGCTGGAATAGAATTTGTCCACATATTAGCACTCTGTCGTATGTAAAAATAAAGTGTAAAAAAATAATTATAGCCGAACACTTTACGTGTATAAATAACGAGCAGTTGACAACGGTTATCCGCGTGGAAATTTCCACAGAATATTTATCACCCAAGTAACACAACACATAGTCCATGACACGCTAGAATAGCTTTTTAAGTGTGAAATAATTTTGTAATTTTGACAGCATTCCCGGAGATTATATCTTACATCCAAACTCTCTTGTTTTTTACTTGTTTATGGTAGCATTTGACCACAAATCACATGATGTTAAGTGACGATGTGGTCGAAGATGATAGTTGTTTTTAATGTTTGGATAAATTTAATTCTTGTCAAGGCAATGTTTCTATTACATGCACGAGGTTTACTCAGGTGTATATAATATATATTATATTGTGTGAGCTCGTGTGTAAATGAAAGCACATTCACACATCAAAGCGAACTTGAACCAGACCTACTAAACTTATTACACGGAAATATTTGTCTTAAATGGTTTTGATATGAGAACGGAATGTGACCAAAACGTAACTTCATTTGCACTCTTTCTAAAAGGTCCTTTCAAGTTACTCCAGCATTTTTAGGCAAAGGGACAGATTCTTTACTGACCAATGAATCGGAAACAAAAGATCTCAATGCTACAACAACACGACAACAAAACAAAAAAATATAGTCTTTTTTCCGAGGCAAACAATGGCAAACAAAGAAAATGTCAGTATACCTTGCAGTATCAAAATCAGAACGATAGATGCTTAGCTACTGAAGTTCCTAAAGGCCGGTTTCAATAACCGATCTATCCACGATTTGCCCTACTGCAGTTAGAAATATGACATTAGCTCCATACAAGTAGGTAATGTAAAATTTCTATCTCTTGTAGGGCAAACCGTCCTTGTAACATGCAAGTTAGAAAACAAATTTCTTGATGCTTATGCCTTGTTGTTACCAGAGTATGTACAAAAATCTCTCTTATCCAGAGATTTACGATATTTATTTCCACGTCCCATCAATCCAATTTAGTCTTCAAATATTTACGTACACGAATCGTTATTTATTTCATTCTACGTAGACATCACGGAGTCAAAACACGAAAAAGAATAAGCGGTTCAACTAAATTAACAGTATTTCTCAGTCGTTAAAAAAACAAGTTCTAGGAAAACGTGTAACGTTGTACAACCCTCATTATTACGGCTATTGGTGCAATTAAGGTATTTTTAAACAAGGCTCGAGGGTGAATGAAAATCTTCTGAAAAACTACGTGCTTTTATTTACGGCTTATTGGAAACCCAACCTTTTTTAATATAATTAAGGAGTACCTACTTCTTTCGTATATGAGGTATGGGCCTAACTCTTTTGTTAGTATTTCCAGCTATTCAAAAACTCCGATATGGCTTTACGAACGATACAGCTAGGACCTCGCGCTCAGTTGAAAGTGTCACTTAACGGTCACCCATCCAAGTAATGGCAGTGCTGAATGTTGTTTAACCTGGTTGATTTATGTCCAGCAATAATATCACGACCATCTTACTAAACAATCAAACTACAGCGTCGCAAAGATCAGTTCAGTGTTAAAGAAAACATCATCTGAGAGATAAAATCACTTGAATATTTACATTCTTCATCACTTTACTTACAATTAGAAATTTCCAAGATGCGACGTTTCAATAATAAAACTTAATAAAGGAGCAAGCAACTTTTATTTTCCCTAAATTTTTTTATTTAAATAAGCCGACAGAAAGAAATAATAGTGTATTCATCATTAAGGCTGGTTCGTTATTTTACACGTTTCTAGAATAACACGTTCTCAATTTCAACCTTAATAATCTAACGTACATTTTTTCTGAAACCATAACCAATACCTCGCCTGAAGAAAAGCGTCGAGGTCACCACTTGACATTAAAAAACTTCCTCAATACGCAGGTGTCCGAAAGATTCACGGAGGTAGCTCTGGCCTCGTACCACGAAATGCAAACATAATATCGATCAAGAAACACATCGGCAGCCAGCCGGCCATAAAATCCGAGTAAATTTCATCTCGAGAGAACGTTTTATTTACACAATACTGCGATTTTAGCGAAGTGGCGGAATTAATTTTTTTTCAGCGGTTGGATTTGCGTTGCCTTGGCAACACAGTGTTTACCGTTCTTACTTTAATGCTGGGGCCACACTAAGGTCAACGTCAAGGGAAATGGCAATGCCTATCTTCGCGATAAATATTGCTATTATTTGAGTGGCTACACTTGAACGGTCAACGTGAATGTACTTGAATTATCGGCTAACGTCAAACGCCAATGTGAATGCAATTGTCCAATGTCGTGGCCACACTTATGTCAAACGTCAATCATCGCGCTATTGAAAGGCATTTCCCGTGAGTGTGGTCCCAGCATTATTGAGATATATAGAAGAAGAGAATATAGATAAAGGCGCGTGAATTTAGTTTGACAGATTGACACTTAGGTATAACTAGCTACGCCACGCGGTTTCACCCGCGTTATCTCGTAGGAACCTTTTTCCGTGAGAAAAAGTAGTCTATGTTTTAATCCAGGGTAAGCTATTTCGATTTCAAAATTCACTCAAATCCGTTCAGTAGTTTTCGCGTGAAAGAGTAACAAACGTCCACAGAGTAACAACATCCCATCCATTTGTTTCACTCACATTTTGAGAAATAAAGTTTATATTCTATTCTGTTTATAATTATTTACTTCTGTTTCGTACACTTTCACCCAAAGCTCTATAGAGATGAAGGTAGCAAAGGCTAGCTGACCATAAAATGGGGTCAATTCACTAATTAGACAGAATCGTAATAAATTATTCTAAAAATAACTTGTAATCGTACCGAACATACCTCGAGTAGAAATATTCACCAGCATTTTTCACAAGTCAAACGTTTTGAATCGTCACGCTTGGTACATTAGCATACATTTAGCAAAACGTTTGTAGGAAAAACTAGATTTGTTTTCACGATTTTTTTTAGATGCCTGTGTTGTGTTTTTTTAGTGATGATCGTAAGCGACGCAATTGTTATATATAACAATTGGCAGGCACTCATTGGTTGGTAAAAAATACTTTTAAAAAGCACTGTAATGGGTTTATTATCCTGAGTACAGCTTAGCTATACTGTAGACAAAATCGGCTGGGATGACATCATCATCACTAGGTCATTATTTGCCCAACGTTTTTACACCAAAGCTTTAGAACGTGATGTTATAATTGTATGTATATATATATATATATATATCGACATCACCGGAGACCGAAGAGCTGGCAGCTACCTCGGACAAAGAATTAGTCTAGCCATTCAAAGGGGGAACGCTGCCAGTATCTTCGGTACCTTGCCTAAAGGGACTTCTTTTAATAATGTATTTTAGTTATTAGTTTAGGTTTATTTGTTTTTATTTCTTTGTTATGGTGTATTATTTTTATTGTATGTTATCTAGGTACATTATATGAGATAGCTTATTTTCAACTTATTTAATTTGATTTTTAAATACTTTTTGCACATATAAAAAGAAAATTGCAAAGATGAGAGTTTATTTACAAGCCAGGTTTCAGTGTAACAAAAAAAAAAAATAAGTAGTACCTACCCAAGCTGTTGGTAGTTAGAGTGAAAAACCTTTTGATAAGCAATAACAATATTTTTACATGTTATTCTCTCTGGATAGATGATTTTTTTTACGTAATCCCGACAACCTCTTGACACGATGTTTTCAAGTGGCTTTACCACATCACGTTCGTGCGTAACGATTGATTCGTATTATATGTATAAATATTATGCGATGTCGAATAATCGGCCTAAATATAGACACACCAGGCGCTAATTTTGCTTGTTGTGCGAGTTTCTTCTCTGTATCTGGACTTCACTAAGAAAGACTTTTAGGCCAAAGATGTTTTGCTCTGAAAATTCCGAGAAAGATTAGTATGGTTTCACTAGAGTCTCAAACAGCACGCTGGTCTAACTTACATTTTTAGGGTTCCGTACCCAAAAGGTAAAGCGGGACTCTAGTACTAAGACTTCGCTGTCCATCCGTCCGTCTGTCCGTCTGTCACCAGGCTGTCTCTCATGAACCTTGATAGTTAGACAGTTCACATTTTCACAGATGATGTATTTCTATTGTCACTATAACAACAAATACTAATAAAACAGACTAAAATAAATATTTAAGGGCTACAAGAACACACCAAAGACGATCTTTAGTGACAGATTCCTAACTAGGCGAGCACTATAAAGTCCCTACCACTAAGCTTTGGTTTCATCTCAATGTTTTCCTTCACCGAAATCTCAAGCTCTTAGCAAGATTTGAACCCAGCACTAAGGAAAGTAATATCTGTCATATTAACACAGTATATGAGGTGATATTGTTACATATAACCTCATCAATTTCACTTTGAACGCGGATATCCATTCAAATAATTGTCTCAAAATGATTGGACGTCAAAAACATGATGAATTTGGGGATTCTGAAAAGCTTTTTCGTAAAGGAAATTGGAAATGATGTTTTTCTCTAAAAACCGATCGATAAAAGACTGAATAATTTTTCGACAAAATAGGCTAAGACAAGATTTAAAATAAGTAACGGATACAGGTCAGATATTTAAAGCCAGCGTTTGTATAATCACTAGGGATCGGTTTATCAGATGCATATTTAGCTCATATTCGTTTTTTGCTACGATAGCATAGAAAATGCTACTGAAAAAATACCGACAAAAAAAAACCATTCAGTAAAAAGTACGTGGTAATTTATTAAAAAATATACGCATTCACTTGAGAACCTTTTCTTTATATTTCGTTGTAGAAAATACATTAAAATAGTCAAGTATCTTATTTTAGGTACCTACAAACAAGTAGATGTGCTAGTAGCGGTTCTTCTTTCATAAACGATCAACTAATTTAAGCAACGTTCTAAGTGGTCACTACTTGGATGGGTGACCACTAGTGATGAGCTGTGAGTGACTCCTTGATAGAGCTAGATAATCATGATGACCGCTCTGTTGAGAGTTGGTAAGAATGAAGAGAAAAAGTTTTACTGTGTAAATAAAATATAGGTAGGTTTAATTGCTCAGTTTCGGAACAATCCGTGCGTTTAATGAAATATTCGCTCAGCTGTGTGTACAATTCCGAAGAGTGAAAACCGCGACCCGAAATCGTGCGTAGAAATCGTGTTCGGATTTCGTTGATGTTAGACGGAAATAACTCGGCTCGAATGTTGATCAGTACACTTCTTGTGTAGGCGCATAGTGGTAAGTAATAAGTACTAATAACTACGAAAGTTCCGTAGAATTTAGCTTAAAGCATATTATAGCTCGATCAGCTGTCACACTAATATTATGAACCATGTGGTTTCCTAGGTGTGTGCGGTCATGACCAGTTGTCATTGTCATAATCGAGACGTATTAATTAGGTACAGTCAGCGACAAAAGTAGCTAATGATACTCGATTTTCCACCGTGTATCAGTAATGATTTTTTTTATTACATTTTACAAGGTAGCGTTTTGGACCACAACATAACACACCTGAATTTAAGTGATGATGTGGTCGAAGATTGGTGTTTAAGATGATGAAAGTAATCGGAAAAAGTGTGTTATTGTTCAGCGATTTTTGTCGTTGACTGTACCAAAACCCATAATCGATTATGCGAGTAGGTACCTAAGTTACTTTTTGTAACTTTTTTTTTGTTTGTACTATTCGTAGACTAGTTCTTCTCCCGCGAAATATCTCGATCTTCTTCATATCGAATGATTCCATTAGGTATAGTAAGTATATCTTATGACCCCACCACTAGTTTTCCGGGATAAAATTAGCTTAATTATGTGTTAATTCAACGTATAAGCTATTTCCATTCCAAAATTGTTTTTTTTTACGTTTGAAAGTAGACTGTGTAACCAATGAATTTAAAACGAAGTACGAAGAAAACCCTTTCAAACAAAGTTCAATTGACAGATAACTAATAAATATTTAGGACACGTCGGGTTCGACCCTTACTGTTGCTACTTTGTGGATCGCATAGTCATCAATGCTATATTTATCTCTGTGTAATATATTTTGACCTTTTCGACATTTTGCTATTTAGACATTTTGTATTCAAGACGTGACACTCTAATGAACTATTCATTTTTCTCAACGAAAAAATTTTCAAACGAAAAGTGTATTTTTAACCAACGAAAAAAACAGAGAAGGTTCTCATGTCAGTGCGAATTTTATCAAACGTTGCAATTACATTTTTTGACCGGCAAATTGAAAGCGAAATCCGGAAACCCTTGGACCCTTGTCCGAGTATCGCCAAAACGCTTAGGCTTTGCATAACTAATATGTTCAATTTACCTAAAATAATTCATAATGACTTCCTACCGTTATATTTAGCAGCTGCCTTTGGTCAGCTGAAGATTGGTATACATCATCGAAATAAATATTTCGACGGTACACATGCATGTATTTTTTTTCAAAGTGAAAAACCTTTCTGCGGGACTAGCCAAGATACATTTAACAATCGTTAACGCTAATATAGAGAAAGCTAAAAAATACGAGCGAATGACATATTTCAACGTTAAGTCATTTTTCTTTTTGTTTTGCGTCACACGATTAGTGTACCTATTTGCCAGTGTCAAGTATTAAATAATTCAAACTCAGAGAGTAGAATCAAGTATTAATGATGTTGATGATGATGATGATGACGATAAGATGATGGGATGAGGATAGTATTTAAGTAAAGTAGTGGCACTTTATACTTAAACTTTACACGGACATTTTTGGAGCAACTAGCAAAGTCACTTTCACAACTTTATTTCAATTTCCCACACTCGTATATACACATTAACGAACACATAATGGTTAATTATCCACCAAAATCACACATTATCACTCGAAGAAACACAATTTTTGGAAATACAAAACAAATTTTACATGTTGACAGTTCAACTGCCGCCAAAAAAGTCCCGACGTTTATATTTTTTTGATAACAACCTATATAAACGCTCACCATAGACTAAAATAGTACCTACTCGTTTCATCTTGGTTACCAACTAACCTTTTTTCGGTCGCTTACGCTTAGGTGTTAACGATTATAGAAAAGAAAAAGAAACGTTTGCATTTTGTTTATCGAAGCATCGTAGAAATCGCAACGTTTTGTTTTTTTTCACTTCGTAAGGCAGTTATCGAACACACTCTTTTTAATATTATAAATGCGGAAGTTTGTGAGTGTACAATTTTTTTCATGGAAATAGTGTTTCCCCTGGAATGCCTCGAAGGCTACATTTATCCCGGAAAAATGTTCCTGCGGGAAAACGGCTGTAAATAAATAACTGTACGCACTAAGGATATTTGTTTTGATTCTGTTTCACATTAAACATGAACAGTAATAAAATTGTACGGACAATATCATTCTTATACATATGTAACTTTCTTCGCTACATCCGTTTTATTCACCGATATTATTTCCTCGAAGAGGATCTCTATCTATATGCCTTCCTCCACCTGCGGAAGCTAAGAGGAATTTAATTTCCAGCCAAACACTAAGAACATTCAATAAAATATGTGCTACGCGAATTGGTAACTTAAATCAATACTTACAAGGTCTCTTTTTGTATGCAACTGAACGAAGAGACAAGCAAGTCGCTTGTCTGATGGTGATGCTTGTCCGTTATAGTTAAATGTCATCCGGATTTTGAACTTTAACGGTTTAAAATCCTACGCTGCAGTCGTCATTTCGAGATATAGCATGTTAATTGCCTTTATGCCCTGTGTTTATGCCCTGTGTTTGCACATTACTGTTTGACGATTGTAAAACTGGTAAAGGTGTGGTACATCACCAAGCGGACTTAACAAAGGAATGAGCTTTTGTTAAATGACAATGTGGACGTAGATGCATTTTCAAGTGCTCATCTGGCTAGCTACCAGACTCAAGTTAAGAATCTGTCGCCAAGCACCTATCAGTGTGTTCGGCATCCCCACTTGAGAGCCAGTTCCCAATCCTAGTGTAGCATGGAGCCACCTTCCACCACATCCTCACCTAACATCAGATGACTTGTGGCCACAGCTAATCTGTAACACCTCGGTACCACGGTGGGTAGTCTGGTCTGACATGGCTTGATTTGTTGAAAAATTAACCTAAGGAACGCACCTCGTCAGATGGCCACATGCAGGGTGCATTCAACTTGCGCCATCCGGTCTGATCTGTTAAAAAGCAAGCCGTTGGACCCGGTCATTAGACGTAAAAAAATAAACATAGTAAAGCGGTGAAAGGAGTCATGAGCTCAATATAAGAGATACAAAAATTGTTTTTCTTTTTTTAAGTCGATTGATTTTTCTAAAATATGACAGCTGTTTAGTGTTAAGTACAGTAACGTCTTATAATGTTCCTATTAAAGTGAAATATAAATTATATTAAACTCCAGCAGTCTATACCAGCCGTTACACACTAGGGTCACTCGTCCATCACTTATGAGCCGCAGGGGTGCTTGAGTATTTCAACGTCTAGAATTATAACAAGGTTGGGTCACGGACTCACGGCGACTCTTGACCGCTTTGTTGACTGGCTCAATCCCCGGCTATGTTAATATGAGTATCTTCACATTTATATTCATGACTCGAGGACCCTGACAATTACAATGAAGCTATGTTGGGTCAGTGGTAGTGACGTCGACTTGCGACGCGTTGGTGGTTTACTCAATTTTATTTTTGTCTACATTTCGTAAAAACTTATGAAACAAAAAAACCGTTCTTTGTGCCCCTTTGCAACATACAATTTATGTAGGTACATAGTGGAGAGCATAATATTCATGTAAATTTAAAAAATCTCTTGCTTTTCGTAGTCGCCTAAAAATCTTCTGCATGAAAAAAATCTTAATATGCCAACACAAAGATTCATTTATATTTATATAGATAGAAGATATAGATGACGGAATAATTATAGCACATAAAATAGGCCTGCAAAAAATCAGCTTGAGCATAATAATAAAAATTATACTTATGAGCTTTGACATAGAGTTCAAAATTAACGTTTACTATTTTAATCTATTTCTCTGCCTTCTAATACACTCATTTTCACCCACACCCTTACACGTAGGTACATTGTACATAATTATCAGCAAATGGCAAAGGCAAATTTGCTCAAAGCCAAGGTGACAATGAAATTGAGCCACTGGGAGTGATGAAAGCCTTTGACAAACAAAGAACTAGAATGGCTTAACGAACGGGCACAGTACAAGGCTAGACTAGCGCTTTGAAGTGCTGCTCTTTGAGATATCTTGGAAGGTATACCTTTAACACAGCTCAATATATTTGTTGAAGGTTGTGTTCGTAAGATGAAGCTAAAAATAA
This sequence comes from Opisthograptis luteolata, assembly GCA_931315375.2. Lineage (NCBI taxonomy): Eukaryota > Metazoa > Arthropoda > Insecta > Lepidoptera > Geometridae > Opisthograptis > Opisthograptis luteolata. The sequence continues at coordinate 6,476,172 of OV928049.1, read as the reverse complement.
GCTTTATTTACAAATACTGTGTAATATATTCTTAAAATATGTATCAGTTTACATAACAAGGGACAACATAGTGCGCTCTCATATTATAAACTAGCTGTTCCTCACGGTTTCACCCGCGTGGGCTATAGTTTATCGCGATAAAAAATATCCTATGTCCTTGCTCAGGATTCAAACTATCTCCGTAGCAAGTTTCATTTAAATCGGTTCAGTAATTTAGGCGTGAAAGAGTAACAGACAGACAGACAGAGTTAATTTCGCATTTATAATAAGTAAGGGATGCGAAAGTAACTCTGTCGGTCTGTAACGCTTTCACAACTAAACCTCTGAACCAATCCTGATGAAATTTGGTGTGGAGATAGTTCGCACCCTGGAGATGAACATAGAATACATTTTATCGCGTTACTGAGTAGTCCACGCTGGTGAAACCGCGGGGCGCAGCTATATTATCAATGTGAATGTTACGAGCGTAATAGATGGATGCATGGTTGTTTGTTACTCTTTCACGCAAAAATTACTGAACAGATTTGAGTGAAATTTTTAATGTAGGTAGCTTATGTACCTATACCTGGGATTAAAACAGGCTACTTTTTGTCCCGGAAAAAGGTTCCTGCGGGATAAAGGAAAGACGCGGGTGAAACCGCGGGGCTCAGCTGGTAAACTCGGTGATTTCAGAACCTCAATTTTTACATCGGTTAAAAATTATGCAAGAACTTTTCTCCCTTTTTAATAATTTAAACCTGTTTTTTTCTAGTCATTAATTTATTCAAAAAATAGTACAAACTAAAAATACATACATAATGAGAGCTTAATTATTTTTAGCGATTTTTTGTAACGTTCTCTTTACTCTGAGATTGGCATGAGCTACCTACCCCCTGTGAAGTCCTCTGTCGCCTAGGGGACAAGACTACTGAGAACTGGGCTTTAACTTTGTGAATCTAAAGTAAATCCAACCCCGTTGTGACACGGTTTGTTTTGCTTTGACTGATTCAATGTAATTACGAGCGTGGTGACACTCATTTATTAAAGAGATTTTTAAAGTGAAACATCTTTAGTAAGCTGATTTAGTAATAAGTGAATGAAGATTTCATTATTAATTTTAATAACGAAGAGACGAGTGGGCTGGTGCATAACTCGGCCAACGAATTAGTAGAAAATTGACGCCATATTTTTGCCACTCTGCTTGTAGAAGGCGACGAAAATGCTGTGTTAAAGGCAGGCCATACACGGACAGCCAGCATAGTGAACTACTACGTACGTACATACACGAACCGCTTCACCAGTTGCAATAGTTCACTATGCAGTCGCAGCTTGAAATAGTCGATCCTGACTGCTTCAGGCTGTCCGTGTATGGCCAGCCGTAATTATTTTAACATGCACTTGGGTTTCAAATTTCACACACATTTTTATCAATACTTTAGCACTTCGTTATAGATCTCTTAATGAGACGTTTCCCAGAATTATTGTAACCTAAACTATCAAACCCAAAATGGCTGTAAAGGTCGTCTAGTACTTTTCAAGTGTATAAATAACAAACAAACCAAACAAAAACCCATTGTTTAGGGTTCAGTGACCCTTTTAATAATCGAACTTAATAAACTAGTAAGTTGTTTGTAAAATAACCTTCACTATGTATGAGAATGCCTTGATGTTAATTATCCGACAATAAGTATACCACAATATTAACTATATCCCATGAGTTCATTTAGTTTGATTATATTTATAATACTTGTAGCAATTAGTATAGAAAGTGACTGACCCAGACTGTTGATGATGATTGTGATGAACCCCGTGGAAATCCTCACACGGTTGAAATTGATACCACGGGACACAACTAGATGTTATTTCAAAGTAGAAGCACAATTAATTTGACTATGAGTTAAGTATAATAGCGTAGACGAGGAAAAATGTTGTAGATCCTTTTTCCACTAACTAACATCATTTAATTGCTCTTTGAGGATTGTAATAGACAAGTAGATATCTCTCATGAATTTGTTAGTATACCTATAGTTTATATGTGCTAATACAATCTAAGTGGTATCCAAGTGCTATAATATATCAGCCAATCAAGGAAAAGCAATCTATTTTCCAGCTCGAAATATTCCACAAGGATTTGGCCCCCCACCTACGCTTATCCACGCTATGACATCACCATAACTACTTCTACATTAATGCTCCATTCCATGTTCTACATTGTTCCTTTCATTTGTTCCCCTTCGACCTAGATACAACAAATCAAATTACGCTCGACCAACATACTGAAAACCTTCCTGACCCCTCTCTGACCTCCCTAAAACCTGGAGTTATTATATCGAAGTTTATGGTCGATTATTAGGGCAAAAAATTTAGTCATTGGTTAGAATAGGTGTTTGTTTTGTTTCACGCAATCCCCTATGGATGTGTTCTTGCGAGCGGATATGAAAAGGTGATTCCACCATAATTACATGCAATTACATTAAAATTACAATGTGAATATGTTTTAGCATTTTCTTGTGATCCTGCTACACTTTTATATAGGGCCTTTATTAAATACTGTCACCAGTGCCTAAGTAAGTAACCTTTTCACTAACGCTATGTGTCATGTAAAAAACTCATTATTGCTCATAAGTTTGTTTCAATTGTATTTCAAAAGTCGCTAAACTCGCATCTAGGTACTAAATTACATACGATTATAAAGGCTAATTAATTGTAATTTAGTGGGAGTTTAGTAATCAACAAATACTGGTCAAATTACCAGGAAATCAGTGCGCGAGATTGATTCGAATTTAACAGACGGCCTGCTTGAATTAACAGTAGGTACGAATATGTTAATATTCAGAAGATTACCACATTCATGTCAACCCAATAATCTAACACGACAATCAACAACTTCTTTGCCGTAGTAGCACGATTCGCATTTCCATCCAATTCATCGAACGTTTTATAAATTTTGTCGCAAATAACAAATCATACTGCACGGCAACTAACCACTTTACATAAACAAACAAAACCGAAAATAACTTTTGTTGCTTTAGTAATAAGGTCAGTATTACGTGCCGTTACACGTGTTACAAGGGTAGAAGTCATCGATACAGCGTTTGATCGATACTGTTTGCATTGACTAGCCATGCGTGGTGTTCCGCTTAATAACTAGATTAACAAGCTTTATGTATGGGAATATTTATGATATGGGGAAAATTGGAACAAAATGGGGAAATGTGTTATGTGGTTAAAATAAAAGCTGTCTCTTTATTTATTTTTTTTTTTATTTTTTTTTATAAGAGATAGGCAAGCATTTGTCCCCAGTCTCACCTGATGGTGAGTGATGACGAGGCCGAAGATGGAGCATGCTTGCCTAGAAGATACTTATTCACTTCTTATTCTCTCTCTTCTCTCTTCATTATATTTACTGAGCGGAATACTTGAATGTTATTGAACTATATTATTTATGGAATCGCTATGTGTATGTACAGGATCCCGGACTCTAAAATGGCTGGACCAAAATTTTCAGGCTATGTTCAAATTACTCCAGCAGGTGATATTGTAAAGTTTTTTTTGGCAATTTTGTGTAGTGTTTTGCCAAAATTAGATTTTTTGTACGTGCAAAACAGGGGCGGGTAGCTAGTAATTTTTGAAGTATATTATCGGTTTTATTGTTGTTATTATGAAACAATTCCGTACGGATGCATGTTGCTAGATGTCCATAAAAAACAGAAATATGTATCAAGAAGGTTTTATTTAGGCTTCAAGTTCATGTTCAATGTGAAATTGTAAAAGCGTAAGTGAAAAAACATTAACAAGTCTTTCTTCGCTGTTAAAAATATTATTAGTTAAATTAAAAATAATGATGATTACAAAGGTGTCGGTGAAGAATCACGTTTCGTAGCAATTAATTTTAATTGCTTCAAAAAGTGATGCGTCATGCGCATAAATTAAAAAAAAGTCTTGCAATTTAAAATAAGAAAATTTTTGCAACTTTATCAATTCAACTTTTCTTAGGACGATCATGTTTCTCAACAAACTAATTATCATTGTTATTGCTTTTATGAAAGTTTCAAATATTGTTAACTCAATTAATTTTAAAAGCGTGGTTCGGACAATGAAAAAACAAAAGCGTCGATGTTTTACACCAGTTTAACAAAGCAGAAGTTATCCGACCGACGTCGAGGGTTAAACAGCCCGAATTAATAAAGCTTCCTTGACAAGGCAGGCATTATGACAATGACTGCAATAAAAGAAACGTTATATTCGTAACCAAATATTACCTACTAGTCCTACTAGTAGGACTATTTGGTAGCTCTACCAGAAACGGCCGCGTATTTTTCAGTCTAAAGTACTTTTGTCTGTTTTTGTAGTTAAAAGTAGATTTGACCGGTTAGGAGGTTTGACTTGTATACTTGATTAAAAAAGCGTGTCTTTCTATATATATGAAAATCAATTGCTATTTGTTAGTGTCGCTAAAACTCGAGAACGGAGGGACCGATTTGGCTAATTTTGGTCTTGAAATTTTTGTGGAGGTCTAGGAAAGGTTTAAAAGGTGAGAAAAATTTGAATAAATGCCGGGTAAACCCTAAAAGCAGCGCTTTCCTTTTTTCCGTCTAAACGTTTTCTAAATAAAACTATTCATTAAAGTTGATTGATTTTTTGATTTTTGATTGAGGCAGTACAAAGTCTGCCGGGTCAGCTAGTCATAAACAAATAACAAAGTAGCGATGCTGCGTCACAAAATGTGTCATCCAACGCGAAAGGGGCCTAATTGATAATGGTATGAAATCTCTCTCAATAAGGTCGACGCTGGGTCAACCTCTATAGGTCTTAATGAAGAAATGGAACAGCTAAAGTGGTGCTTAGTTCATTGTGATTTTTTTTACTGCTTCCAGGGTAGCGATTGTACGTTTTTCTGTTATTAGCATCCAAGTTATAATAGATTACAACGAGTGAGGTTGCTAGCAAGTTTGATTCCCACTACGCGACAAATGTGCATTAAGAAAAAGCGCAAGTATTCGTTTCGTGTCTGGGGGTTGTAGATCCCCGATCCACATAGATTTTGATACCCTATAGCCCAAACGGGCTAATTTAAACAAATGAATGGATAATTCAAAGAAAAGTTCAATTGGCCATATGTCAGCTGACCTACTTCATAATAATTAAGTAGTGTCCTTGAAACCCTAAAGAAGACAATTTTATAAGGTCAACAAAGGTTGTTTGTGTAGGGCGGCACCTGCCTTTCGTTACATAGTAATTTATTAAGAGTTACTGTCTGGCAGCTATGAAAAAAATCAAAATGTGCTTCAAACGATCGTAGTACTAAAAATGTGACGTAAAGCCTCGCAGTCAACACGGGTGGGCCGCACCGCAAAACATTATACGTTGCGGCGCGGCCCAACCTAATATGCCTTCTTAGTAGTTTTAGCATTTTTTAAGACAAGTGCTGGGTACGCGTCCTATGATGAGCTTTTAAAATGGCTCAATGGATTTTAGTGAAATTTGGACTGAAGAATAGAATACTTTTTATCACGGAAAAGATTCTTGCGGAATAACAGACTCCGTGGAACCCCATGGTAAAGATTGTGCTAGTTTATTAATAGAAAATTACTAAATTTGTATTATCATCAATTATTGTAAGTTTGTATCTTTAACAAGCAACGTTGTGAAGTTGTACGGTTGAAAGTAACAGTTCTATTTTAACAGAGCACCCATACAAATGCTAATCCCTATAAATCTATTCCAGCACACACCAATGATATACTCAAATTCATTGGTTCGTTCATATAATGAAAGTCGTAATATGAAAGAGGTTATTCGTAACTGACTAATCGAACAATTTTTAGGGTTTCGTACATCTGATGAAAAACCGAACCCTTTATAGTAGTTTATAGGATCACTCTCTTGTCTGTCTGTCCGTCTGTCATAGCACTTTTTTTCTTTAAATCTTCTTCTTCTTCAAGCGTTTGATCACAGGTCACCTGATGTTAAGTGACGATGTGGTTGAGGGTGGCGCCACGCTATACATGGATTGAGTACTGCGCAAAAGACTACTGACTATATTACTGGACGTTAAAGTTGAAATTTGACATAACATAACATAGATTTTGATGACCAAGGACGGACATAGGAAAACTATTTTGGTGGTAAATATACTAGGACAAAAAGTGAAAAAAAAAATCGAGTTCAAAATCTAACGAAATTTTGTTTCTCGTTAAGAGAAAAAAAAAAACAATTTTTAAAATGCAATAGGCAATAGACATTCAAGAAAATACACGAAAACCGAGCAATCAATCAATCAATCAAATCATTTATTCGACGGAATACAAGTTTATATAAAGATCTTAGATAGTAATAATAAGTAGTTTTATTCTACTTTTTATATTTGTTATCTAGCTGTTAGTTTCTTAAATTAATAAATAAAATAAATAATTATAGGCACATTGTATTCTGTCTGCAAGCAGACGTACAGATATTTTAGAACCTAGGCAGGTAGGCAGTCAATAATTCTAATATTAACATGTCATTTGAAGTGTAAAATGAATTGATACAAAAAAAAATCCTGACACTAATAAAATAAAATTTAGCCAAATCCTTTTTGTCACAACTTAGAAACTCGTTTAGCATTTAACCTTAACTCCGAAACTACTGATCGGTGATTTGTAATTACGGCAATTGACCTACTACTACTACTACCTGTCGCGTGACTAACTGTACCCGTGTTTCATCGTAAACTTCCAAAAATCGTGGAGCAAAATGTTTACAAATGTCAATTAAAAGAACCTCGTTCAGTTTCGCGTGTAGAGACCATCATAGAAATAAGACCTCAGTATAAGTAATGAAGTGATCCCCACCGTGTTTTGTATCATGTAAATAACATATATGTATTTTTTGTTTTTTTACAATTTGGAGCAAAATTTCGAGCATGATATTGTAAATGTGTAATTTTTTTAATGTAATAAAGTGGCAAACAAGCTGACCGTCCACCTGATGGTAGCGGTCACCGTTGCCTGTGGACATTTGCCACATTAGCGGAATTGCCGATGCGTTACCGACCCTTGATAACTCTTTTCACAACCATCTTGAAGGACTGCAATTTTTAACACTACGAGATAGATGTAGTATTGCGTTGCAGTGCAGTCCACCCTAATGTGCGCAAACAAATGCTCAATACGCGTTCTGTGATGAGCTTATAAAAAAATCAAAATAATCCTTACTTCATTACGTTCCTTACTGTTATTTTGTGACATAATGAATGGTCATAATTTTTCTTCTCTTTTATGAAAGAAGCACTTCTGAGATAACGAGAAATACTTGTCTTGAATAATGAATATTAAAGCAAAAGAGGCAAAACGACTGCGCGCTATTTTTGTAAAAAGTCATGCAATCTTACGTAAACAAACAAACAAATATGATATGATTAAGTTTATTTTATTTATTTATTTTTATTTAAGTTTACTATTAGAATGCATCCATACAGGGTGAGTTTTTAATCGTGAATCGTGACACTTTTTTCTAAATCCTTACTCGACTAATAATCACTTACACCGTTTTTGGTAACTCAAATACATCTCTCTTTTTTTTGCTCAAAATTAGGCTTAGGCGAACTCGTCAGATTAGTAAAAAAAAACGATCATCTGAAATATTCGAGCGCGTTAGATTAAGATAATAATTTTCGACGTTCGAGTAAATCTACTTTTAGCATCATGAGCTACTATAATAACTACTACTAATACTAATGACTAATAGAAACAAACGAAACGTAAAAAATTAAATAATTAGAGATGGGAAAATTCAGGCTATTATAATATAATCCTCAGACTCGCTACTTAAATCAGTTTTATCTTTATCCATTTTGAAATATTTTCAGTAACCTTAATATAAACACCTCGTACAAAAATTACTCCTAAATTAATTTTGTTCTTAAAGATTCGGCTAACATAACCTTTGATCTTCAAGGTGTAAAATATGCGACTCTAATATTTAATAAATAATATCATCTTGAAATTTTGATATTGACTCAGAAATGAACGCTTCAGAAATTCTCAAGTAGAATAGTAGTTGAAATAATTATAGCTGAGATACTCGAGCTTTTAATAAGTCTAGAAATATTTATATGCAGGTAAGTAAGTACCTATACTAAAAACATTTATGATATACTAGTTGCACCTCGCGGTTTCACCTGCGTCTTCCAGTTATCCCGCAGGAACCGTTTTCCGTGATAAAAGCCTTATGTGTTAATCCAGGGTATAGGCTACCTCCATTCCAAATTTCATCAAATCGGTTAAGTAGTTACCGTGATACGTGGTAACAAACATTCACACACACACACAAACTTTCGCATTTATAATATTAGTGGGAAGTAAGTGATTTCAGTACCTTGATTTTACATCTTACAGGGTATCATTTCACCACAAGTCACTTGATGATAAGTGACGAAGTGTTTGAAGGTGCTGCCACATTACGCTTGGACTGGGAACTGGCTCTCAAGTATAGCTCTGCCGGAACACACTTTTAAGGGCTTGTCGACAGATTCAGATGAGCTAGCCAGATGAGTAGGTACTAAAAGTGCCCTACCATACCAAGTTTGTAAAATAGGAAAATGTATATGCAAAATTGCAGTTAGAAAAGTAAAAACACGGTTCTGCTTTTAAAACCACAGAGTAAGTACTACATAATGCAACAGTGCCTTAGAAATTAATGTAATAACACCCTCAACGGCACAGGTAAAAGGGTCCAGATTATATGCCCCAAGTAAATTCCGTAAGGAATACCTGACCTATGGTAAACTTCTCCTGTAGAGAAATGACATAAGCTGTTGCTTGGAGCTGTTTTTCATAATTAGCAAGACGAGAAATAATAACATAATAATGCCCGCACAATCACATACATAGGCTCTGACTAGGTTTCCCTGTATCTAGGGTATCAGAAACTACGAGTATCGGGGATCCACAACTCCCAGACACAGAACAAATACTTGCGCTTTTTTTTCAATGCACAAATATTTGTCCTGTAGCGGGAATCGAACCCGCGACCTCACGCTTCACAGTCGGCTATCCGCCCATTGCGCCACATCGGTCGTCGCGAAATACTATCGAAATTATTAAAAGACTTCAACAAATTAATTATTAAGTTTGATGGAATACTTTACTAAGTTCTAGTATTAATTAGGAACGTATTAAAGTAACGAGGGTAGCAACAAATAACTTTTATATAAATCTATATACTCGTAGTACGTATAAGTGTATTACTGTACCAATGTGAATATCTTTTTTTAAACACTGCCTTGGTTATTTATACCATTTTTCAAATGTTTTCATTACTCTCAGATCGGCATAAAGGTCACTTTCTGTCACTGGCGGGTTGAGGCGCACCAAGAAGTTTTGTGAAAGTATTCTTGCAAATTTTCGTATAAAACGCTAGTATATTGCACAAAACAATTGACAGAAAGGAAATAAGTAAAAAGACCCACATGCTACTTTGCAAATTACACCATACATTACTGTCAGTGTATTGCAGTATCAAAGCTCGATTCAAACCGGCTGCTTAGTTTTTGTCACAAAAAACTCAACATATTTTGTCAATCCATAAGTAGTAATAGAGCCCGCAGTAGTTTATAAATTTTTAAAACCTTTAAAAATATTAATTTGATTGATTTTAACTTTCCTATTGCCCTGCGTTAGCTATTATTTCATTAATTGTAGAGTCTCAGTAGAAAAGTTATTTAGCTGACAGTCGTCCAACTGACATTTCGTGATGACTTGTTGTTCTTGTCTCTGCCCGTCCTTTAGATTGCTTTGAATCTCATCTAAACGTCCAACAAAATAAACAAAAACAAGTTGTAAACGCGTCTTCCTTTGTGTCATGAGACTAGTAAATGTATTAAACATTTATCAATTAATCAATTTTGAGTGATGTTTTCGACCTTTGCAAAACACGATCTTGGTAACTGTTATTCCACAGTACAGTGTCAGTAAGCCGTGCCAGTCGTTCTAATGAACATTTGAAGTGGATACCGGGTTTCCCGGAAAGAGATTCATTACTGCTGTAACTGAATATAGTGAAACGTTTGCAGCGACCTTTTTGTTTCTAATGATGACTGCTTTTGCACGTTATTTTACAATGAGTTAATGTTGAAATGAATGCATCTTTATGCTTTGCTATTTGTTTTACTTCGAACCTATTTTGGGCCCGCACTACCATGATTTATCTAAAGTAATATAAGGATTCTAAAATGTCTAATCTAATTTCTCACCCACGCATACCGTTGTAATCAAACCACATTTGGTACTAAAAGGTAGTTTGTTACGAACTACAATTAGAAGACAATATGTTTAGAAATAATGGCAACTTAGTTCAAATTATTGTATTGTTTTGATCGGTTATTTGTTTAATTGCTCCATTACGCCGAAACGGCAAAACGCATAGTATTTAGTTGCATAAATGAGTTCTGTGGGATATTGCAGGTTGAAGCGACTTACATGTGAGGTAAGGTATAGTTCAAATTATTGGGCCCACTAATTCTCATGTTGGATTGATCACCAATTAGATATTGATACAATTAAGTGACAAAGATTGTATCATGGAAAAGGGAATAGAAATGTGAAATTGATACCAATCTTTAGTCTGATTTGACTCCTATCATAATTCAGCTGGAAGAAGTCTACTGCTGCACATAGGCCTTCCTCTTTGAACGCCGCCATGAACGGCTATTAGCCATTTGCATCCATCGGCCCACTGAAACCTTTAGGATGCCCTAATACTTTTTACTATGATAAGCTGCACTAAACTAACTGAAACTGCGTGGCAAAGATAGTTCCGTAGCTCTCAGATTTAAATCAGTCGGATATATCTGACGTAGCAGAAGTTAGCTCTCAGGCACGAATTAAATGCCACTCTTGCACAAAATGCTAAGCAAACTAAATTATATTGCCGTAGTAACCATAAAATTTCACGAAATATTTAGATTTCTAGTTACGAGTACCTATAAATAAATCAGTTCAAGGTGAGCTTCTAAATTAAGGGGCCATAACTGAAGTATGGATATTAATAGCTTGCTTTTTGTTCTACGGCAATGTACGCAGTTTTCTCGAATTTTTCGGAAAATATAGAGTAACAATGGGCGTCTTTTTTTTGGAGGCCAAGAAGGGCAAAAGATGCTTAGGATAAAATTGATCTAGTAATTTTACTTCAACTAGCCTAAAAAAACATGGTTACACAAAAGTTATTACCAAAGAAGCGTGATCATATTTTGAGAAGAAAAGTTGGTTATGTCATAACGAAGTGAATGCGTAAAGTCATGAGAATGCTGAATCGGAAACTAGATTTAACCGACCCACATGATACGCTGATGATGATGAATTTCAAACAGTTTATGATAGTTATTCACATAACTTATCTTACAATCATAACAAACTGGTAATCATCATAATTAATTACTTGGATTACTAACTTATATGTAAACATTATGTAGTTTAATATGTCAAAATTTTTTATACAAACACTTCCCATGTGTTCTTCAAATCAGCGCTCGCAGTGAGAGCGGCTCGTTAAATACGTTTGCTCGTACGAGATAAACGAGATTAATGATGTTTCGCTGTCTGAACGGAAAGCCAGACAGATTGACTCTAGAATTTGGAACCGTCAGCGAAATGGGACAAGCAAATAAGTGACTGTTTAAATCTAAAAGTTTTTAGAGGGAAAATGGGACGAGGTGAAGATGGATAATGTAATGAGCATGAACTGCTTTGTAGTCTAAGTTGAAAGGCTTTATTGTTTCTAAGGCTGTCGTTCTATCACTGCCTTCGTGTATGCTCATGCTGGAAATTAATAACCGAACTATCCACGGTTTGCCCTACGAGAGATAAATTTTTGACATCACTACTATGGAGCTCGTGTCATTTTTCTATCGCTATAATAGGGAAAACAGTGGATCGGTTATTAATAACTAGTCACTTTGTGCACGAGTTTTAAAATATTCGGATAAACATATCGATTATTGTTTTGGTATTTACTATAAGCCTAAGTACTGTCCGTTTGATAAATAAATAGAGAAGTAAATTACCACCGTCAAGTAGTTTTAGTTGGCTAACTACATCGAAGTTTCTTTGGTCCCTAAATTAGTTGTTTAAACAGTGATTGCACTTCACACATACAAATAGTATGCATTAAAAATTGGCATTTGTTAATTAAACTTTTTCCCCTTGAGAAAGCTGTAGAATGTTTTAGTTCCTAATGCTTAAATGTACTTGAACAAGTAGTGTGTAGAGAAAATTTTTAAAGGTAAGCTTGTCTGAATTGTTAACAATTTGTAGAGCAAATTTTTGGTTTGGTATCGGGCGTGACTCTAAGATATATGGAATTCCAATATTCCAAGTAACGCCTATTCGGATTCAGCAGTTAAATTTACAATCGCGGACCCATTTCTACCTGTAAACCACCCGCATAAATCTTGCCTCGTAACCACACAAGGAGAGTTTAATGGAATAAAGGACAACAACCACATAGAAATGTGGTCCCTAATACAAAGCCTGAAATTTCGAGGACACGTTACTGATGAATGTATTATTTACCTGTCATTTAATACCAATTTTGCCCTGTTTTACCTTTAGTGTTCAGTTTCATTACCCGATTGAATTGGAGCAAGTCTCACAGCATGTACATTACAATCTTACCCTTTTTTGTCTTCTTGTTTAATACAAAAGTTTTGCTCTAATAAGATAACGATCTAAGTATAGGGACTTTAGGGACTTATAGGGAACGAAGTTATCGATGAGTCTTGTATTTCACTTGGAATTTTGTTGAAGGAGTTGTCGCACAACATTTTATATCTGAGTCAAAACACTATTTTTCGTGTGCAAAGTATTTTCTCTTCAATTACATTCCTGCTCTGAGCAGAAAATAGCGGTTTTATTGCTTGTTTGTATAGTTGGTGTGTTTCTCACAGTAATTACAATGTCTAGCTTCGACTATGCTTTTGACCGATCCGTTGCTTTAAGCATTGTTATGTTTATAACAAATTGGTACTTGGAATGGAATAGAAACGTAAAACGCAGTGTTTAACATTCCATTAAGCTATAAGTGAGATGTTCAAGCGTTTTATTTAAATCACTAATGTAGAAGGACTTTATTTTACACCGAGACAAACTAACAAATTCATTTTTATTCAAACATGTTTTTGGAAAGTTACTGTTTCAATCAAAGTGGTTCACGTTCTTCCTGTTATTTTGACGTTTAGTAAGAAATGAATGAATGTGACCAAATGGAACTATTTTAGTCCAAGTGTACTACAAATTTTATGGTTCGAGTTTTATGGTTTTGACATTTACCATGACCTATTCAGGCAATGGTATGGTTGTGGTGGTTAACAAAAAAATACTTATTTCACTTAAACATAGAAAGTCGTGGAAAGTGATGGAAAATTTAGGTCACATTAACCTAATTTTTTAAAATTCTTTTTGCATAGCTTTTGATTGCATGTCAGACACATGTGTTCATAGGATCATGTGTCCACCTGAAACTGGCTATACTGCTGGAGATACTGCTGGAACACATCAATAGCGGTGCTTGGCGATATATTCATTACAAATAGACACTTCAATTTTATTCATTTGTAATTTGTATAAACTACAGTTACAGCCTATCTGTATGAAAAAATGCATATTGTCTGTTTCTACAAATTCAGACTGGGTATTTCAGTTTGATATATATATAATTCTACAAAAATCTTCGAATTAAATTCTATCTAGTCGTAATAACAGATTCAATGTTAAAAAAAATAATGTAGATAAAATACTGAAAAATTCATAAACATAAAAATATTATTTTAGAATAGAAATATTGAAAAAACATTGGCGTAGCTGTAGCGCCGACATTCAGTGGCCTATTAAATTTAAATCTTAAAGCTAATTCAATATAGACGACTTTTAACAAGTATACCTACTTACACCACGTTTCATTTCGCCTTTTCTCGCCGCAGCAGATATACAAAAAGTTGGAATGGACAATATAAAACCTAAAGACGACCATAAACTGGAAACATCTATTTTAGAGTAACGACTTATCCATAAAAAAAGCTGGGTCTTAGCTATCTCATGGCTTGATTTTTTAAGGTCTTATGTTATTGCGAACAGTAAACTTGAATTTGATTTGCATGAATTTATATTTCACTAATGGTCCCCGCGTCGCGATGAAAAGTGTTCTATGTCCTGCCCAAAGTTTAAGCTATCTTCATATTAAGTTTCATGAAGATCTGTGAGAGAGTTGCTTAAATGCTTAAATGAAGGTTTTAAAACTCTGTTTTTCTTTTTCAGGTATACCGGAAGTGAAGAATATAAATAACCATAGTAAAGTTAAGGGGGTAAATATTTAAGATATTTTGTTCATAGATGCATTCGCTTTCTTATCGGATACAAACATTTCAGGACGTGAGTAGACCAAAAGGAAGTAAAGGTTTTGTTACACAATCATTAACTATTCTCATTGCTGATATCATTGTTGTTTTTACAGATCTAGAGAAAAATGTTCGCAACCAAAAATAGGCAAAGAAGTAAAAAGGCGCAATTTGCTACTTTTTTGCATTTTTTATCTTCTAGCTTTCGTTGTGTACACCATTTTTACATATTTGATAATCATAGAGAAAAATGATTTTAGTTAGCTCCAATTTTCAGCTTAATTACAGAGTCATTCTCTTATGCTGGGGCCACACTAACGGGAAATGCCGTTCAATAGCGCGATGCTTGACGTTTGACATAAGTGTGGCCACGACATTTGACAACGGCATTCACATTGGCGTTTGACGTTAGCCGATAACTCAAGTGCATTCACGTTGATGGTTAAAGTGTAGCCACTCACATAATTGCGTTAATAAATAACACATTATTTATCGCGATGATAGGCATTGAAATTTCCCTTAAAGTTGATCTTAGTGTGGCCCGGGCATTATAGATACATATGCGTTGAAACGCATGTCAAGAGATAATAAAAGACCATTCGGCATCAGGCTTTCCGTCTGCCTCTGACACCTGTCAAGAATGACTGATGGCCTTTCCAAAACGTTTTCTCTTTCACCCGTATTCTTAACTACCCCAATCTTCCAATTTCCACCCCGCGTCAAATAAGATTTGCGTTGGTTTATTTTGATTAAGACGTTGCTGAAGTCATTATCCGTGTGATTCGATTTAGTTGACACTTTTCAAATAGTGTTAACATGTTATATATACTTATTTTTATATGGCTAACTTTTAAGTAAACAAGTTTGTGAAGAGACGAACTTAGTAGCTTGCTTGATAGGAAGCATTATGCTTGCCTATTACAAGTCAGTGCCAGACCGAATTTTGAACTTCTCCAGTTCAAAATCATACGATAAATTCTATTGCCATCACCCTGATCACATAAAACCTGCATGTGTATGTTTGTAGATTCATCAAATATAAATTAGAGCGAGTCTATTGTTATGGCTTACCATTGTTATTGCCTGCCTCTAATTTTGTTTAGAAATGGTATTATAATTATTCTCGTACACCTAAGACTCGGCCTATTAAGACTTTATATCGCTTGTGACGTAAACGTATCATCACTTTCTATTTATTACATACTATTCAAAGTCTTTACACATTCATTGATCACAATCGCTAACCCTAGATCTGGAATCTGGGTCTGATAGGCATCATGGGCCAGCGTGATTTACCCTCGACTGCATCGTCATTTACCATTAGGTGAGATTTGTTCAAGCGCAGGCCGATTAACATATAAAGAAAAGATATATACAATTTTCAGGGTTTACTATGGTAGTGTTGAAAATGTTGAAATAGGATTTTGTGAAAATCAACCCCAAAATCAATTTTGACTTCCACATAGAAGATGCCACGGAGTAGGCGATAGTAAACGCAAAAGCAGGCGTAACTGTCTTATACCAGAACTAATTGATTTATAATCGCTAATTAAGGCCGTATTATAAACAAACCCTTTAAATATTATATTATATAGAACATAATAATAGAAATTTAACGGTTGTATATAATTACAGTTCCCATTGTATAGGGTCTCCGGCAGTTACCTGAATTATTTATGTTATATATCAGGAGCCACGTGCGGAGGCATGGCTATTATTGGCTATACTCGTATATCAGGTCATATTAGACTGTTTATGTAGTGATTTCTCCGTCATTAAATTGAATATCGGATAAGTAGGTGTATGTTTAGTAATATTACTTATGTAAAATTTTGAAACTATAATAGCTAGTATATAGTGGTGATAGTAACGTTTGTCGTGGGTTTGAATATTATATAATACCACCAGTTTGAGTTTTCGATGAAGTAGGAATAAAAAATAAAAATAAAAACCACGACATCTTGGACCGATTTTCATCAAAGGTAGCTAAAAACACCACCAACTTCCCGATTAGTTCACCTTTCAAACAAAAAAAACTAAATTAATTTCATCCGTTCGTAAGCTACGATGCGACAGACAGACACACACACATACACGTCAAACTTATAAAACCACGTCGTTTTTGCGTTGGGCGGGGGTTAAAAACAGCGTGATAAAATCATAGCTTCGTGGTAGGGCATTTTCCAGTGCTTGTCTGGCTACCCTCAAGTTAAGGCACTGGTTCTCAAACTAAAAAAGCTGAAAAACGGGGTTAATTAAAACTATCTTTCTGTGTAATTTTAGTCTAAAAAAAATCTAATAAAAATATGTTAATCTACTTGATATATAGCAGAACACATTCAGGCCGAAAAATGCAAAAAGTATATTTATATATTGAAAAAAAATGTGCAAAGTGCCCCATTTTCTAAAAGTTTAATTAAACTTTACTCTGAAACTATATATGCAACAAAGACTTGTTAATACCATTAGCGTATTAAGAAATATAATACACAAAACACCTTTAGGCCATTTTTTGAAAATACTGCTTTAATAATTTTTTGCGAATTTTTTACGTATTTCATACTCGCAAATCGCCACGTTAGTCTCTCATAAAGTCAGTGCGGAATGCTTTCACCTGATCAAGCAAGGTCAACGGCGTATGGCAGGGCCTTAAATATCTGTTACCAAGCACCACTATTTCCGGCAGCCCTATTGCAGCTAAAAAACTAAACAAAGCTATATTATTACCTGAAAATTTATTCGTATGTAAATTGTAAGGGTAATATTTTTTATAGAACCACAGAGATAGCTTTGTATGGCCGTTGCCATGATACAACAATGCCGAAGGAAATCGTGGAGATACCGGCATGTCCTTGAACCACAACATCCAAGAGCATGCGACATCTACCAACCCGCACTGGGCCATCGTAGTATACAATGCACCAGATTGTTATTTCGCAATATAACAAATAACTTATTTTAGAATCATACCGCTTAACATTACAAATACAACTTTCCTACAAAATGAAATATCTGGAAACGGTATTAGGGAAACCGGTATTTTTATATTAGGTACGGTAGCAAAATAATGTAACTTCCAGGACAGCTGGCGTCCTTAGTTTTTATTAAAATTCCAAACGACAAACGCTTGAATTTAGATTAATTTTACCTTTTTCAAATTAACTTCTTGCAACGATTTGAAATAAACACTAGAGCTTCTGAAACGTTACGTACCTAAGCGATATATATAACTAACTAACGAGGTCTTACCTTATGTCCAGGTCTACGATGAAGAATGCTTGCCTAGAAGGTGCCTATTCACTCTTGACTTGAAGGCTCCTAAATTATACGGGGAAACAAAGAGCCTTGGCAGCGTATTCCATTCCTTCGCCGTTCGCATTATAAATGTGGCTGTTTGTTGAGACTTGTTTATTGTTGTATTGTTTATTATTTTACAATCCGGAAACTATTTGATAAAAGAAAACAATGTTAAAGTCTGTGGATAGTATGAGCAGGATTTAGTTCGAAATCATTACTTTTTAACTCCAAAAAATAATTTGGCCAGATTTGATTTATTATGAAGTGTAATAGTTTGAATATTATGATTGAAACCGTTCATTTTACTCATATAGCTAAAAAAAACCAATACGTTTGAGTATCCTTATCACTTCTTATATAAAAATGTCTAATTACATTACATAGATATTATAAATGCAAAAATTTCTAAGTGAGTATAATTACTAATAGGTAGGTACTTTACACTAAAAAGGATTTGAATACAATTTCGGAGGAAGCTAACTGGATTGACAGATAGGTATTTTTTATCCCGGAAAAAGGTTTCTGGAGGATAGTAAAAAATACCGCAGGGCGCAGTATACAGCATTTTCTGAAAATGGCTATAATATTATTCATAAGTGAGGAGTATTCAGGCCCTCGACGACGCAAAAAGTGTGCTTTATGTTTTATGTCATTTTATACAAGACACTTGTTACGCGGGAATCCCCCGCTAGTCTTGATTTACCGCATTTTTCTTCACCTGAATATTTTCCGCGTCAAATTGAGAAATGGTGGCAGTAAATGGTGTGTAAAGGAAGTAATGTTTCCGGAATGTTGTTTATTATTTTCGTTTTGAAGTTGAAGGTTACGGTCAAGGTATAAGGGCTGTTTCTAGATCATTTCTTTGATGTTTTATTAAATAGAGAAGTTATTCTAAAAAATAAACTAATTTTAAAAATAGGTAGATAGATACCTACCCATAGTTTAACAGAAAAAGGTTATCTCTGGAAATAAAACTTAGGAATCTACATCCCTGCTATGTTTTATTGTGATAATACTTTTGTGGAAGTGCATGGATCAAAGGAATCAAACTATAGCGCATAGTTACTTAATAATATTGCCTGCGCTTGCACGCTCATTTGTATACGCACACACTCACACACTCAAACACGCACGCCCGCATGCATGCGCGCACACTCGCATTCACGCGCTTACGTACGTATAAACGCACACACATGCAAGAACACATCCAAACTATCTCATAATATTACTGAGAAGCAAACAGGATGCAAACAACAAGATAACTTCACACCACTCGTTAGCCTGGAGCGTCATGCAGGTCAATGGAACACATTTTTTAGATACAATTTATTCAACTGCTGGCTTATCTCTATTTCTTTTTCAGTTTATCAAGTCTTGACTAGATTCATTATTCAGTCAGAAATTTTAACAGGTTAATTAATGTAGTGATGGGGCAACGCGCTTGCCCTCTATGAATCTGTCAACACAGCACCTCTACATTACCACCTCATTAGTTCGCTATCGTTTTGGCTGGCCTTGTGCCTTGGAATATTCTATGTCGAAGCATCTGGCCGAAAAATAACTGCTAGGTATTGTAATAAATTGTGTAAAAATTATTGCTCGCTGGAACTTTTTCCGGGAGCAAAGAAGAGATAAAGGCCATGCCAGGACGAGCGAAGCGAGGAAAAGCGCTTTATAGGTTGCTAATGATAACAATGGCACTTACGGAACCCAGTGAGCTTTATTTATTAGAGTTTTCCAGTCAAAACTTTTTATTTTTCAGAGTTTTCACTGATATCTGGTATGCAAATCTTTTTGTTCGCTTTGACCGATTTTCATGAAATTTGGTAAGGAAATAGTTTGAAGGAGGACATAGGATACTTTAACGGGAAACCACACGTAACGGCTAGTTCAAAATAATAATACAACTCCAATCTAAGGATACAAAGATCCAATTTGGTCAGGGTTCCAATTATACTGACTGGGCGATAGACGCAACTGTTGCCACTCTCACACTTTGTATTGGATTTCCTCTTTCAAATTACCTATTTTTTGCTACCGACCAAATATAACTATACTAGTTGCGCCCCGCGGTTTCACCCGCGTCTTCCCGTTATCCCGCAGGAACTTTTTTCTGGGATAAAATTAACCTATGTGTTAATCCAAGGTATAAGCTATATCCATTCCTAATTTCATTCAGATCCATTCAGTAGTTTTTGCGTGAAAGAGTAACAAACATCCATCCATCCATCCATACTCACAAGTTTTCACGTTTGTAATATTAGCAGGATACAGTATGACAGTATGGCTTTTAAACCTATACCAAGCTCAGGTCCGTTCGTGTATGGAGTACTGCTGCCACCTTTGGGACGGGTCTGCCAAGTATCAGCTGGCTGCTTTGGATTCAATAGAGCGACGTGCCAAAAGATTAATTAATGACGACTTCTTGGTGAACTCTAGGCTCCAGAGTCTGGCTCATCGGCGTGAAGTGGCAAGTTTATCGGTTTTTTATAGACTTCACTACGGAGAGTGTGCACAAGAACTGCATGATCTTATTCCCCCAGCACCATTCCATTACCGAACGACCAGGCGTTCCGATAAGCGCCATCCTTTCATCGTGGAAATACCACCGATACGCACGAACAGGTTTGCGTCAACTTTTTTGATTAGAACTGCAAAAGAGTGGAATGGGCCCTGCCTTGGTCAGTGTTTCCCGAAAGATACAACCCGGGGGTGTTCAAGTCAAGAGTGAATAGGTATTTACTGGGCAAGCGTGCTACACCTTCGACCACATCGTCGCTTTCCATCAGGTGAGATCGTGGTCAAACGCTAGCCTAGTTAGTTGTAAAAAAAAAAAAAAAATGAGAACGTGAATGTTTGTTACCACGTAACCACTAAACCGATTTTGATGAAATTTGGAATGGAGATAGCTTATACCTAACACATAGGCTACTTTTTATCCCGGAAAAGGGTTCCTGCGAGATAACGGGAAGACGCAGGTGAAACCACGGGGCGCAACAAGTATCTCATAAAACAGTGATCCTTTATATAAACCTTCTTATCTTATCTTATCCGTAGACCTATCTATCTATTTAAATTGAAAAAAAAAATATATAAAAAAAATAAAATATTAACACTAGTAATTAATTGCTTGCTTCAATGCCTTGAATGAGCTTCACCGTTAATGGCAACGACAAGACTAATTAAAGTAATTGAGGCTTTGGAAATGTATTTATTTAGCCAATTCCAGTTACATTATGTTACACATCTTATACGTTTTTTTTGTACCTATATTTTTCCTTTGCTCTGTTATACCACTGAACATTATAGATAGGTAATTAATACCACACTGGACACATATATGTATACCCTATAAGATTTGATTCCCAAATGGAATCCCAATATATGCTACATAAATAACTATATCTTTTGATCGCGTTGTTTTATTTTTTCGCAGCTGAAAAAGACCGTAGAGCCTTGTACCTATATAAATATACTAGCTGTTCCCTGCGGTTTCACCCGCGTGGGCTACAGTTTATCGCGATAAAAAGTATCCTATGTCCTTCCCCGGGGCTCAAATTATCTCTATATTAAATGTCATTTAAATCGGTTCAGTAGTTTTAGGCGCGAAAGCGTATACATTCCGTATACTCCAAAATTATTCCCGCACTTCGGTGCCCCCTCACCGCGTTACCTGCTGTAGGTATCCATTATCCTATTTTAATTCTAGGTTAATTTTTTTTCGGACCACGCGTTTGAATCGTGTTGTTAAAGATCTTCCTGGTCCGCGACCGCACTTTACCTATTTCATAGATTCTCCCTCACCTCGCCGCGTTTCCCGCTGCACTGGGGTGCGGCGGGTTTATTTTTCTACTACTACTTACATTTTTAAACTCGTGATATCTTTCGAATGAAATGTCCGAATTGAATGATTCAAAAAGTTTTATAAAGGTATTGAAGCAGTTTTGAATATAAAGTAATTTATTTTGATAAGGATTAATACCAAGATACAAATAAAGAGCCTTTTCTAGAGGCGGCATTGAAAATTAATTTTTTTATGTAAAATATCACTTATTGTGGCATAACTATAATAGTTAGACATATGCTCTCGCGGATTTTTTTGTAGATCTTAATGGGACCTACAAACACGTAATACATTGTTTTGTTCTAGTGTCCATAGTTTTTGCAGCGCTCGCTAAAATAGGTTTTCGATATCACACCTTGGGTTGCAAAATAGCAATTTTCTTACGGATCCCTAACTTTTTTGGAAATAAAATATAGCCTATAGCCTTCCTCGATAAATGGGTTATCTAACATTGAAAGAATTTTTCAAATCGGATCTGTAGTTCCTGAGATTAGCGCGTTCAAACAAACAAACAAACAAACAAACAAACAAACTCTGCAGCTTTATAATATTAGTATAGATATGTAACTCAAAGGTGACTGACTGACTGACATAGTGATCTATCAACGCACAGCCCAAACAACTGAACGGATCGGGCTGAAATTTGGCATGCAAGTAGATGTTATGACGTAGGCATCCGCTAAGAAAGGATTTTGATTAATTCTACCCCCAAGAGGGTAAAATAGGGGATGAAAGTTTGTATGAAACTTTGTCAATTTTAAATCGATCGGGCTGAGCCTTTGCATGCGTAAAGCTGTAGCCCACGCGGGTGAAACCGCGGGGGACAGCTAGTTTGATATAAATTTCAACTTGATGCCTCAACGCGTTCTATAGAAAAAAGGTCTTAGAAGTCTCGAAAAGTCTTGACAGACAGACAGGCGGTCAACAGAGTGATCATAAAAGGTTTCCGTTGTTCTTTTTGAGTAACGGAACCCTAAAAATCACCTACATTGAGAAAAAAATCCAGACTATCCTACTGAGACTGACCTTTCTAAAACCGATTCCTTCCAATATGTATCTTAGTTTTCCTTCCGAGTCAAAAGGGAAGGAAATTCTTTCTGTATCGCGGAAGTTCTCATTACTGCGTGCATATTTACCTATCAGACGTTTCTTGGCAGTTTTTTCGCTGATATAAGGAGGTAGGTACAGAGGTGTCACTAACTAATAGCTACGCTTTTAACTTTAAAATGATCACATGCATACTACTAAATAAACGTTTAGATTCGATTTACTACTACACGTCGCAAATATGCTTTGCCAAGTTGAGTGTGGCCATTAGGCATGCCTAATTGCCCTGCGGAAATGTGTGATTTCAAACAGTTCGGATATCTACGGGCAAAATCAAATGTCAATTTGTGTTGCTAGCATAGACATTTGCATTTGTGACATTACTGTGCTTGATATACTGTCTAGTGTTCGTGCACATAACACACATTTGTGTTTAGACATGGGGTAATATTATAGTCGATGAATTTGCTGAGCTAATATTGCTCCAAGGACCATTGGCATTGTGGCAATATTGTACTTAGCATAATAACTCAATTAACATCGGGTGTTTGATTTCTCATCATCACCTTTTTCATTCCCATTGCTGGGATATGGACCTTCTCTAATAGAGAAAGATCGATTAACCCTTACATTCCCCTTACTCGGCCTCGAACGGGTAATAAACAAAGCATACATATATCGTACCTTTTTATTTAAAAAAATGTATTCATTTTGATAAATAAAATTAGCCTTTACTATTACAGTCTGTGGTCTAAATTATTCATAAGCAAAATATTAACAAAAACGGTTCAGCTGAATTGCTGTAAAACATGGACAAACAAACAGACATCGTCATAGAATACATATCATACTAGATCGTTTCTCTTTCATGACATACATATTTATAGCGAAAATTAGATGTTAATGCATAATGAATGTCTGATGATGATGTATGATGACAAACGTTACATACTGAACAAGATTATACATTACAAAAGAAACAAAAAAACTCGACTGCGCCAAAATAAAGTACCCTATGTGACTCCCACAATAAAGACGAATCTAATGACACATCATATGTTAAAATCCGTCAAGCCATTTAGGCTCCAGGCCGTGCCAAAGAAATATACATACGTACACTCGAAACTCTTTCGCCGTCGGGTAAAAAGGAAAGAAGCACATTTTTGTGACATTATATTGTGCAGAGTGCCAGTTGTACTGTATTTTATTGTTCATTTTATTTTGTGACCGCTTGGACTTACAGAGACTTATGGAATAAAAAAAAATGAATCATTAAATTCGTTTTGTTATCATTAGTTAATTTTGCCGGCGAACTCTCGACTACATTTTAATAAAAAATGAGGTACTTTTCCATAACTTTACATGTTCATAAAAACTTTCCTTCTTGACTTTTCAAGTTTTCCTTCCCAACGGAATAATCAATCGGGAAAGTTTTGGAAAGAAATATATTGAACTTGTAATGTAATTATTGTATCACTTCTCAGTCAAACTTCAAAAAAACACTGTCCCTGACATCGTTGTGTAAGAAAATGGCTTGAAACTTGGAACATTGGCCAATTCGGTAAAACTCTTGACTACATCTTATTAAAAAAATAAGGTACCTACTATCATATTATTAAATCATTTGTTCGTAAAGAACTTTGTTTTCTGACCTTTCAAGTTTTCTCACCCCACAGAATAATCAATGAACGGAAATAGATTGAACTTTAGTGATGTTAATTATTGTATCGCTTCTTAAAAAACTTTCGAAGCTCTATAAGCGTTTTTGTCTGTACGATAATCCTATCCTACTAATATTATAAATGCGAAAGTTTGTGTATGTGTGAATATTTGTTACCACGAATTACCGTAACTACTAAACCGACTTTGATGAAATTTGGAATGGAGATAGCTTATACCCTGGATTAACAAACTCACTGGCAGTTTTATCCCGGAAAAAGGTTCCTACGGAATAACGGGAAGACGCGGGTGAAACCGCGGTGCGCAACTTGTAAAAATATAAATAAGTAAATGTTGGTCAGTTTGACTGTACGAAATAATTTCTGGAACTACTGAGCTGATTTTGACAATTCCTTTCCTTTGGGCAAATTACGCTTAGGCTATGTATTATTGCTATAAAAACTCTGAAGTTGCAGGGAACACGGGTATGAAAAATGCATGAGCTTAGAACTGTGGAACTAAAAACAAAGTCTATTTCGAAGAAATTCACAGCGAGTTTATCTCTTTGTAAATCTATTAGTATTTAAAAGCTCTGTTTTATATTTCACAAACAACATTAGCGTGATATGCGTTTAAAATAGCAATCACTTAGCCGTCTCTGTGTAATCAATTGCATACGCAGTTGCTTTTCAGATTTTGAAAAACATCGGTGAATTCTAAATATCTTATAGTAATAATAACGCTCGTCATCACCCAACTTTCACCGTATCGTCACTTTACAAAAGGTTTTTGTGGTTCAACACTACCCTGTACGAC
Organism: Opisthograptis luteolata; assembly: GCA_931315375.2. Classification (NCBI taxonomy): domain Eukaryota; kingdom Metazoa; phylum Arthropoda; class Insecta; order Lepidoptera; family Geometridae; genus Opisthograptis; species Opisthograptis luteolata. Next base: position 6,451,156 of record OV928049.1, on the reverse strand, counting down.
ATAAAGCTATTTCAATTTCAGTTTCTAATATGTAAAGACACTAACTATTAAATGCGACCGTAAAGCATTTTCAATATGCACGGTTTATGTATACATAATATAATTTATATACTTTAGTAATGAAAGTAAAGTTTATGATGTTTATTTATAATCATCATCATCAGCCGGAAGAAGTCCACTGCTGAACATAGACCTCCCTCTTTGAGCGCCACCATGAACGGCCATTAGCCATTTGCATTCAACTGTAAGTTGTAAGTTGTTTGCAAGTTTTTTATTGGACACACGATTTATAGTGACTTGTATATCCGATTATTTCGATTCCCACTCGTAAGCGTACTGCAAACTCGCAAAGACGTACATGTATACTTCGCACAAATATGCAATGTTGCGTACTGGTTGATAATAAAGCGGCAAAGCCAGCACACACACACAGCACTCAGCACTCTTACCTCCGCGTCACATATCCATCAATCAACCCGCGCATAAATTTTGTCTCCAACTTTATTCTGCATCATGCATGCGTAAAATGAACTAGCAAACTGGCCTTTACTACTCTGACCCGGTAGGAACACAGGGGTTAGGTTATAGGAAGACTTGTAACCTAAACCTAACTTGCAAACGTATCACGTTTCTGAAGCAAACAAACGTTGGGATAGTAGTTAGTAGACATAAGCTGATAATCTATTATGTAAAAGCGAAACACCACTCGCTTATTAATTAGGGAATTTCAGATACCTACGATTTTGTCTGCGAAAATATGGTATGCGCATTCTTTAACGCGTTCATTTTGATAGTTTTTGGAAATGTCTCCCCTGAGGTCTGCTTCAAATTAATCCCAGGTTAAATTAACAAGCACACCGTTCAACCGAAACAACGTCTGTTACCGACAATTCTTTAATTTACGCTGGCAATTTTAGTGTTTACGGCATGACAACGGATATTTATTATGACATAACTAAAGCGGAGTTGGGGAGTTAACCCTCCGACATTGACGGGTTAAATATTTATAAGTCTGACTCAAAGTTTACTCCTAACTCTTGCATCGCGTCGCAAGACGATTTATCGGTTAAACGTCTGAGAAGTTAACTAGGGGTTAAAAAATAGCTGGATCTTTTGCAAGTGAGCCTAATGGGCGTTAAAGTTATTAAAACTTCAATTTTTCCGCAGTTAAAGACGCGTATGTTTTTGCTAATACTATTAAACAATTATATTTATGCGATACCTATACCTTAATCTACTCTTATTTCTTTTACCTTAGTCGTGCTCATGTTAATTAGATTTTAACTAACTCCAGTGAATTTTTTACGACGTTACTAATTCGTATTTAGCCAAGCATATTTTATGATCCAGAAAGCTATAAACAGGAAATTGGGTTGAAATTTTGTTTGCGCATTACAATTTTACGCTCGTTGAATTTGTATTTTTGTTTTCATTTGTAAGAAAATCAAATTAATGGTATTTAGGTAGAATAGGGCTCGAAATGGGAGTTTTCTTGGAACTTTTAATTGCTGCTAATTAAATGCCTATTCGATTAAATAGATAGCTACTTTCCACTTCCACTAAAGCTCTTAGTACTTAACATTGAAAATCAAAACAATTTATAATGTAATTATTTCTGATTACTCTACTTTGTTTCACATAGGTTTACGCTAAATAAAAATTACAAGCGGTTTTATTTAGGACTAATTTGTTTAGAGAATTTGGGATTTATTTGGTTTCGATCTCAGATTTATTTATTTGTAGGTCTAGGTACTATAAAAGGCTCGACAGGGTTAACAAAGATGTCCGACGCTATTACAGCGGCTGGCTTGTACTATCCTATGCAAAGGCAATGTGTGATAACCCTATTTTCAGACCGGCGAAACGGAAAATTGGAAAGGACACGGAACTTCTTAGTGGGATTCCGAAGTGAAGAATGTTGGTGTGTATGTGACACACCAACATTCTTCACACGGTTATTGACTGTAGGTTGCATAACAATAGGGTTTGAATTACATTGGAAGGTCTCAATTAGAAACCCATTATGGTAACCTACGGGGTCTTAATGAGTTGGAATTATTGATAAGCGTAGCTGATTTATATTTCCCTCTGCAATTGTTAGTGTGGGATATTTCTAGAAATTTGGAAATTACCTTCTTACACTTTTTACAGTAAAGGTATGTAATTTGAGGTCGGTGATAATCATTTATGGGCGAGTTTATATACTAAAAATATTAATAAAATGCTAATATCCGAGGTAAGGTAATTCGATTGAGTAAATATTCATACTTAGGGCGTTCCATTTTGCTGCTTTTAGAATTCAGACTTATTATTAAGTTATTTTGTGTATTTTTAGGAATAAGAAACATTATTCGGGGAACATTTTGGGAAGTTCAGGTAAGTAATTTTTTCGTGACACTGCTTGCGGAATCCCCGGAAACCAGACGTTTTTAAAACATGACCATAATAAGTAGCTTATGCGACCTATTTAAATAATTACTTCTACAAACTTGTACATCTTACCATCATCTCATCATCTTCTTCTTCTTGGTAACATCTTACTCATTAGGTACTTTTTTAAAAAGTCCCTAAATTAAATATAGAAATTTAAAAAAAGGTTCTTTTTGTTCTCAATTGAAGAGCAATGTTTCCAGTTACATTTCATGATATAAGTATTATTAAATTAAAATCTTTTTATTTCAAATTTTAATATATCAAGGTGACGAGCGCATTGCACAGGATTTTCTACTGTTGAAGTTTAGAATTCTGAGTGATACAGAACCGTAATGAGGAAGCTGACGCTTACCATCAGGTGAGTGGCTTGTTCGTCTAACCACTAAGTTACATAAACGTAGAGGTGCTTGTTTGGTCATATATTTGATAGTTTAGGTAAAAGGTTAAATTATTTGGGACCTTTGGATTTTTTTTGCAATTTTTTGTGCCTTTTCTGGTTTCGTTTTGTCAGTTTCATTTGTATCTCTATGCACACATTGACACCGACGATCGATATTCCGCCAACGTTTTTTTTTACCGACTCTTGATCTCACATTTGAATTTGCTCTATTCATAAAATTCATCCCTTAACCGCTTCCCTTTTGTTGTGGAAGGAATCAATTCAACCTATTGTCCCATCAGCTTACATTGCGGCTACAATGGCTTTATTTAAATTATATAATCGTTTGGATAATATACGACTTTAAACTCTATTTTCCTCGCTATAAGGTGAGAAAAGCTTTGTCAGTAGCATGGAAAACTTTTCAGTGGAAAATGCTTCATTTGCGTTGAAAGATAACAGACGCAATGTTGCATGAGGAATTGAACTGAAAACCACTGAGTGTTATTTTTAATTTCGGATTTATTGATTCAATTCGGAACGAAGCTTATCTTATTTTCATTAAACGATAAAACTGGCAAATGTTTTGTTTTGAAATGGTTTTATAGATGACTAAGGAAGGAACAAAGAGCTTTTGTTTGATTGACCTTTCGTTTATTCAATAGTACAATACTTTTAAGAGAAATAGTGGTTAGTAGACTTTTATTTTAGGTAGGTACTTAGGAAATTTTTTGTTATGTTTTTCTTTCACGCTGCAACTGAGAAACGATTTGACGTGATATTTAATATACCTGAAGATAGTATATGGGCCCGAGAAGTGACATAGTCTACTAAATCTTTATCTCTGACAGTGAGAAGTCCCTTTAGAGATAGATCTCCATGCGAGTGAAAAACCAGTTCTAGATTATAAATTACATGAAATCATCATCACATGTGAGGTCGTTTTTTGGGAAAGACATGTTCTTTATTAAATTATCGATCTACCGGTGGAGATTAGTTGTACCCTGGGGAAGGACTTATCACATATATATTATATAGTTTTACCACGATAAAATGTAGTGCACGCGGGTGAAACCACAGAGGAGAGATATATATAACAGCCAAAAAAATAATTATAAACTGACTAGCGGACCCGACAGACGTTGTCTTTCCGAGATACCGACTGCAGCGCTATCTGCTGGGCTGATTTGTAAATTAAACCATCCAGGGTGCCACCTAAACGCATACAAAAAAAAATAATATCCAAATCGATCCAGCCGTTTTTGAGGAGTTCAGTGACATTCGCACGTAGAGTAGAATTATATATATAAAGATAGCGATCGCTTTTCAATATGACGGCATATTTTCTATACTGTCACAAACTATAAACTCTACAGTTTGTGCAAACACCCGCCAAACACGCGATGCTTTTAACGAAAGTTTTCTCTTGGAAATTTTCCGATACGAGCGAAGTTTTAAAGAAATATTCTTGAGAAGTAGTGCCTTTTGAAAATTTATATGACAGTAATTGTAGTATTAAGTTACGTTCGGTTTATTATATTCTTCTAAATGAACATAAAATTAAAATTATACCTACATTAAGGTCACACTATCAAAAACAAAAACTTACTTGCACCTATATCATAATATTAATGTCTCCAAATAATTCCTATTCATTATCAGCCTTCCACGTTCCCACTGCTGGGACTCTGGCCTTCTCTCAGAGAGAGAGTATGGGCTATAGTCTACCACGCTGGCCCAGTGCGGGTTGGTAGATGTCACATGCCCTTGAAAATGTTGCAGTTCTTGGGCATGCCGGTTTCCTCACGATGTTTTCCTTCACCGTTTTGAGCGATGGCAAATCCGCACATAACTTATTGGTACGAGGCCGAGAGGATTCGAACTCGGTGTCGGCGTCTTGTAAGTCGCACGCCAAACCGTTCGGCCACCATCGCTCTTAATAATTCCTATCATCATATTAACTCCCTTTTGACCTTTTTGCTCAATCTGCTCAACAACCGCGATAAATATATACTTCCATACTTTTTTAATATTATAAATGCGATAGTAACTCTGTCTGTCTGTCTGTTTCTCTTTCACGAATAAACGTCTGAACCAATCCTGATGAAATTTAGTGTAAAGATAGTTCGCTCCCTGGAGAAGGACATTGGATACTTTTCGTCGCGATAAAGATAATTCCACGTGGGTGTAACCGCGAAGCACAGCTAGTATACTAAGATAGTCTGCATATCATATTCAACATAGCAATGTATATCTCAATACAGGCTTAATCTGAGTAAAGGTAAATCAAGGTGAAAAATCTCTTATCAGCCAAAGGTAAATCACTGTAGAAAGCTCTCCAAAGGCAGGCGAAGTAGATAAAAAGGCAATTTAAAACACCGAAAATCTCCATTATACAACCTGTCAATTATTTGGCGAGACGAAATCTCTCTCTGATAGCCAATTTGCGAAGATTTCAGGATACTAGCAGCCAGAAGAGGGAACAGGGATAAATTTAACATGTCGAGAGAAAGTGAAAGGTTATTTTTTACTTCACACAACACACTCATTTAGCCGACTATAAATCGAGAAGTCGAAGCAACAAATGTATGTGCATTGAAATAATATATATATATTGTTTAAAAAACTAAAAATCACACTTTTATAACGCACTAAAAATATAAAATAATCAAAATGAATCTATTGGACTCATCAAAACGAATCGTATGAGCCCAAACTCAAGGAATTTACTAGTAGCCACTGCAGAGATCCCCTACCCACCTTCCGGCTGCATCATTAGATCAGGTCGATGATACCAAATTATTGCATTGTCACTGAGATTACATACACTTACAAAGTTTCAAGTCGATACGACAATTAGAAGTAGGTGAAAATTGACTCTAAGATTTGATTACATTGTTAGTTAGTTAAGAGTCAAGCTAATAAAAGTGTTTTAAAAAAACGCGGCTGTACACGGAGAAAAAAGACCTTCCAAAATACCGTTTTCCTTCTGAGTCAAAAGGGAAGGATTTGTTATTCAGAAGGAAATCTAAGGTAAAAAGTGTTTTAAAAAAGTGAAGGAATCGGTCTAGGAAGGTAAGACTCAGAAGGAAAGTCCGAATTTATTTCTCAGTGTATTATTTTCGTGTTTGTATGTTGTAGTTCAAAGACCCGCGTCTTTTCTGACACTCTAAACACAAGGCATTTTAATTAGAGGTCAGAGCAATTTATTGAGCGTTATAATTATTTCATTTTCTATACGTACGTTTTCTTTCTCAGGTTTTTGCTCGTACCTTTAGTAGGCATTAGCGTAGCCATAGAGCTAACGCCATATAGCAAAATGAACAGAATGAACATTACAATGAACTAACTTCCAATGAACAGCTGGAGAGACAAAAACAATTGCGTGGGGAAAATTAAGGGTAAAGTGCAGCAATGCAAAAAATATATCATAATAAAATAAATAAATAAAAATAATAAAAGAAATATATAATATTCTAGGTTTATATTGTACATTTATTGGAAGCCAAACACTGGTCTATGGGATGTGAGACTCTATCATAATCATCCGAAAGAAGTCCACTGCTGACCATAGGCCTCCTCCTTTGAACGACACCATGAACGGCTATCAACCATTTGTATCTATCGGCACCCTGTGACTCTTACAATGTCGTTGGTCCACCAAATGTGGGGCCTACCTACAGAGCGAGACTATGGTGACCATGAATTATCATTATTATTACCTTAAAAAACATAAAAGACATTGATTTTTTAAAGCCATTACATAGGTAAACCTAACGTAAATCATTTTTTTCTCGAACCGTGGAACATCGTGGTTTAATTGTGACAGTGTTGTTTATATTTAGCCCCCAAAAAGACGCCTTATTACGTCTACGGTATCAAACCCTTGAAAAGGAATCGAGGGAAAATTTAATTTATCAGCTCATTCATGCCCCTTGGAGTTCTGTGCGAAATTGGCTATTGTTAGATTATTTGAAATTTCTTGGAAGTCGTTATAATTTCAAGTATCTCATGGTTTCACGATAAAGGCGTATTGTAATTGTGAATAAACGAGTCAAATTACAAACTCATTGATGCAGCATTTTGTTCATTAAGAAGCGATTCGTAGAATTAAGGTAAAGTTAATTTTAGTGCGCTAAAAAAATTTGTAATAATATGTAGCTGATTTTAATTTTATTATTCAGATTAAGTGCAGCAGCTCATAAAAAAAAATTGAGCTGAAAATATTCTAAGTTAGTCCAAATTTAATTCAAAACCACTTCGGCGTTATTGCGAAATCATAAACAAACATTCCAAGACTTTCGCGTGCTATAAAGCAAATAGGGTGCACTCTGTACACCATTACCGATCTAAAACTGAAAAGGTACGAAGTTTAACAAGTAGGTAAGTTAGGATGTATATTGAAAGAGGAAGGAATATGGTTAGTTAAACACATCCAGTTACAAATACTTTGTCGCTAACTAGGCGCAAAATGTGTCGCCCTTACACAGAAGGTCGTAACTTTAATTAAATTACTCCGTTAGAGCGCCAGCTAAGTAAATTAAAAAGCTTAGCACGTCAATATACCGACCTACATGCGAGGATGTTCATTTCACAACATTGTAGGGATTATATGACCGTTTTGTTTTTACGGAGGCACACATTTTTTTTTTATTAAGTTGAGTGACGTGACGACTTATTAACTTGTCGGATGGTAATCATCACGCTAGCCAAAACTATGAACTTCAACAGTCATCCTGAGATATTAAATGATAATAACAAAACATAAGATAAAATAAAAATAAAATAGCCTTTTATTTCTTACAAGTTAGACAATTTGAATGAGATATCAAATGATAAACATCTCTATGAATTTTACTGGAAACATTGCCGATCAATCCGGAACAAGTAAAGTTCACAATAGGTAATTCTATTATCCTGTACTCACTTTTAACTATGTTTGTTTATATAACGAGTATTCGGGTGTAGCGTGGTGCCAGCTTCGAGCGCGCATCATCAGATGACTTGCGGACATAATTATGCTTCCCTAAAAAAATAACAAAAGAAATAGCTTATAATGTCCAGCAATACATTGAACTTGTTACGTTTAGAAATATTGCTACGATACATAGGTGTGCCGATTTTTTACTTGCCCATTTGTTTTATACCTAGGTATAGTCAGCGACAAAAGTCGCTGAACAATAACAGATTTACCGTTTACCTTAAGTACCAGCCTTTGACGGCACATCGTATAACATCAGGTGTTCTGTGTTGTGATCAAACAATACCTTGTGAGTTGTTAGTAAAACCCGAACAATACTAATCAAAAACACATTTGAAAAAATCTGGTAATACCAGCTACTTTTGACGTTGACTACAATCGTACTCTCAAAGTAAACTTGTCAATTCCATATGAACCGAGTCAAGTCTCTCCCATCGCGTCGATATCACGTTAGACGTTCTTAGTACATGACTGCGCTCATCGAACTTTATATTACACGCTTATGCACTGTTGGAGTCGAGCGGATTATCTAACAAATAGAAATTGTGACATTCCGTAACCATAATGTTGACATAAGAGATAAAAAAGGTCTTCCTTCGTATAAGCCTTCGTTAAGGTACAGTCAGCGACAAAAATAGCTGATCGTTCTCGATTTTCCAAATGTGTTTCAAATCAGTAATTATAATTGTTTTTTTTACATTTTACATGGTATCATTTTGACCACAACATAACACACCTGATTTTAGGTGATGATGAGGTCAAAAATTGGTGTATAAGATGATAAGGATGATAAATAAAAGTGTGATTGTTCAGCGACTTTTGTCGTTGACTGTACCTACACTGAATTTCAAATTCAAAATTACGTTTTTGTTTAGCAGGATACAACATCCCTTTAACGACCTAAATTAATAAAATCGATCCTGATCCGTTTTTTGCGGTCATGGATTGATGTGTCATGTCATCATAATATGTCATTTTAATGTGTCAATGTGCACAACCAGCAAAAAGAAATACGAGTAATATTACTAAAGCTTATTATAAAAAATCAGACTATTTAGATGACAAAAAATGCTTGGGACTTTAGTGAACTTGCTCCAATTCCAATTCAATCAATTAGTAATAAGAATAAAATTGCCAAAAAATTTACCTGCCGGGCGTTTCTTGCCCGTATTTTGCCGGCGTAAGGAGGTTGGAACAGGCATAGCTAGTTTTAAGTCTGACGTTTTAAAGTGACCACAATGTATCCTGTTGAATAAAAAACATTTGACTTGACTTTGACATATCGATCCAAAACCGCGAAGAACGGATCAGGATCGATTATTATTTTTGTCCGTAAAACTAGCTATGCCTGTTCCAACCTCCTTAAACAGACAAAAGAACAAGCAAGCAACAACAACAAAGAGAAAACAAATAAACCCAAATTTCAGCGTGATGATGGTAATGTTGAAAATGGTCTCTAAAGCTATTACAAGATAAGCAATTTAATCGTTTGTGGTTGCTAATAATACTTCAGACTACGCTTAAATACTAATCGTTTGGTTTAGCGGCAAATTATTAGCAGCTCTACATTTTCCTACCTCCCAAATGTAACCAAAATTGTCTAAAGTTATTTGCAAAACCTCTTTTATCCCTTAGGACCTAATAACTATACTTTCTTTGTTTTCTTGGAGCCGTTAGCTGAGTTGAGTGGTATCAAACATACATACTCACACAAATACACGCATACATGCACACTTTCTCATTGATAAATAAAACTCGTATTATGTTGGAAGAAGGAAACAAAGTAAAGAAAAAGGATTACAAACATTAATAAATCCGACAATACCTGCCTTATGGCTTGCGTACACCGAATCCGTCATCGGCCGAAGTATGCTCGGGCGTCATCGGCCGAACTCGGCCGATTAAATCAACCGTAAGTCAATGCGCGCTTACACTGCTACTACCGACGTCGTCCGTTGACGCCCGATAACGGACGATCAACTGACGAGTCCGAACGTGTTTAGATTTTTGTCAGTTTTACCGGCTTCTTTCTGCTATCGAGTCGTTATTTGGATCAAGAATGGATATTGAAAAATTAATTTTCTAAAAAATACATTTCTTTGAAATCCTCCATTTTTAAAAACACGTCTGTGCTCTGTAGTTGCACAGTTCAGACTTCATAAGTTCTACCGACAACGGCCGTTATCGTCTGCAGTGTATTAAGTTGAACGTCCGAGTAACTCGTCCGAGTAGTTCTGGTCCGTCATCGGCCGACAAAATCGGTTTTGGTGTACGCGTACCATTACAAGTGATATTGTTATTACTGGTTACGTTTACATAAAACAATAGCTCTATGAAACAGCCAGGGTTTGCTTTAATAAAGCTATTCAACGTATAATATGTGTCTCTCTGAGATAGAATTTTGCGAAATAACGTTAGGCCACGTTTTTCACTTGGTGGTAAATGTAATCTCGTCCGCAACTTTTATAAAGGTTAGCCCTAGGGCATAAATACAAAACAAGCATAGCAAACGCGAGTTTTTCGAAAATGCTTAGAATAATTTAGATGCGCATCTGATTCTAGTCAAATATTACCAACCACTTAAAAAGCACTGGCTCGGAGAGCCTATTAAAATTGATCCCTAAGGCCTTGGCCCAACTTTTGTAGGAGTTCATTGGAATGTAAATACCTTTTTATATGCCAGCACCACAGTTTTACCTGCGTAGAAGTTTAAATATATTCCTTAGACACTAACAACAATCAATTTGAACATCCAATTTGAGACCTTTAGGAGATCATCGTCATCATCTTGTCTTGGTACCATTCAATTTGGGGTCGGCGCTGTAAGTTGTAAGAGTCGCAGTCGCAGGGGGCCGATATATGCTAATCGCTTATAGCCGTTCATGGTAGCGTTCAAAGGGGGAGGCCTATGTTCAGCAGTGGACAGTGGACTTCTTCCGGCTGATGGTGATGATGCAGTAAATTGTATCCTTTTCCCCAATCATACCGCAAAAGGTTTTGACTTGGCCCTCACTTACGACCTAATAAGTTATGTGTGGATTTGATGTAATGTTCACCTGTTCCTGTTTTAATTTCTTTCACACATTATATCAATTAAAGGACATGCAACTTGTATCTACCGACACGCACTGGGCCAGCGTGGTAGATTATGGCCCATGCTTTCTTTGAGAAAAAGGCTGCTTAAAAAAGCTGCCTAAAAATTCTTCGTCATCTCGTATTAGAAAAGTACCACGTAGCAAGCGAATTGTGGTAAAACGCTACTTTGAAAGAAGTTCAGAAAATGAAAAGAAGGTACCTTGTATGCTTAAATTTGTTTTGAAGAACTAAAAAAGCACAAAGCTTAATAATGGACTTAGGAATCCAATTCACTCCGGTCACACGATTCGTTTGACAAAATCTAAAAAGAATTTGATTAAATAGAAGTCAAACAGTATTAGCTAAAAAGTACCACCCATTGTTCAATTTACAAAGAAAAACGTCCAAACAAAACGCTTAATTGGCGCTTGAGCTTTTTGCGTCTCTGCTCAATACAAAAAATCAAGTTCATTCGTGTCTAATGATTTTTGTACCTTACGTACTCAGACGGAATCGTGATATTCGTGAGTCGTTTGCTTTGGTAATTGGATAACTTGTTTGCTCATTTTATTACCTTCGGGGATAAAATTAGTTGGCTTGAGGCCGATGCTTTAGGCATAGAGAGGATCCACTAAGAGATCATGCGCCATGAATGTCAAATTTAGTTGAACGACTGAATTAGGATACATTTATTTTTATTGCATCTGTATTTATCCCATCTTGGTTTTACGGGGATTTCGATGGCACTTTTAAGGGTGTAGGGAAGGGAAAAACGGTTTCCGGAAACTTTAAGAATTTAAATTAGGTATAAAACATTTGGGGTGAACTCAGGATTTATTTGATGGAATGTAATTATGGGGAAGAAAGGTTCTCGAGTGGCGACCACGAACCGGAAGACGTTCTGTAAGTAGGCCCCCACTAGGTGGACCGACGACATTGTAAGAGTCGCAGGGAGCCGATGGATGCAAATGGCTAATAGCCATTCATGGTGGCGTTCAAAGGGGGAGACCTATGTTCAGCAGTGGACTTCCTCTGGCTGATAATGATGATGAAATGGATGAAAGACTGTTATCGTCTGTTCACAATTTTTTGTGTGACTTGACAGCCATGGTATTGGGAAGAGGTGAAGTCTTTGTCTACCCGTGCAAAGTCAGGACGGGTCGCTCGTATGCACTAGTATGTTATATTATCAACCAATACAGACGTTCATGCGTTAATTGCGATCTCAAACCATTGAGTAAAAGATATAACTTGATAATATTACGTCACATCAGTCAACTTTTACAAACAGACCAGACGTGAAGTTATAATATAAGCGTAGATAGCTATGTCAAAGTTATAAAATAATGTTTACGACAGCATAGTGGGACTAAATTATGAGCTGTAAAATTGCCATCCGTCCTTATTTCCTTTGGGAAAATATACACTGAAACCACTTGGAGCTGAAAATAATACAGCTGATAAGGTTACTTTTGTGATAATGGTATTAGTACTAAGCTTATCATCGATATTAGATACTCCGGGCGCCCTGTCCCTGGATTTTCGGGATAATGAGGATCCTACCTATTCCTAATCTAATGCAATACCTATCTTTTTACCAAAGCTGTTTTGATAACATGATTAAAAACAAGAAACATCTAAACATTCGCTTTTAATAAATTAGTGAATTAGTAGTTAGCAATATTGTGAAGTTCTGTATATATATTGAAGCAATTTATAATACAAAATGATTTTACTGTGATAAAGAGAAACACTTATTTTTCGAAGAGGGATCAGGTAGACAGAAGACGTAGACTATCTTTCGTCTATTTTTTACCTACGGGGTAGCGTTTACCCCAAGTCACCTGATGTTAAGTGACGATGTGGTTGAAGATAGCACCACGTTACACCTAGATGGAGCACTGGCTTTCAAGTGCGGCAGCCGGAACACACCGATAGGTGCTCGGAGACAGTTCTTAACTTGAGGGTGGAAGCTAGCCAGGCTAGCACTGGAAAATGCCCAAAAAAAGCTAAGCTAGATATGGTTTGGTCTTTTCTTTCCCTGCAAAACTAAAGCTTATTGTAGTGTTTGAACCCAAGATCTACGGATCCCATGCTGACGCCACCGTCACTATCATTGAGTTATCATCGCTTTATTTTTCCGAAATTCCGCTAGTAACCATGAAGAAGGTGGCATCCAGTCCAGGTGTAGCTTGGCGCCATCATCGACCACATCGTCACTTAACAACAGGTGACGTGAGGTCAAACGCTACCCTGTAAATAGTAAAAAAACAAGGAGTTTCTTATATTCGTCTGGAAAATCACGACAATGTCTAACAACTAATCTTAAAACAAACCTCTACTTTTTACTTCTCATTCAAACTACTTCTCACCACGCCCATACTTTTTATGTACACAGTAAAATCGAAAAACTTTTTACGAGCGCCTTCAATCCTTTCTCTCAAGTAATCAGCTGTATTTGTATTCAAAACGGAAGGATCTTTTGTAAGGATATAGATATAGGCGCAGTAAAGTGGGAAAGGTCTAGAAAGGTCAAATAGTTTCGTATTCTCTCGAGTAGTAAAATAAAGGTTTCAGAGTATAATTTTATGCGGTAGTCTTTTGAGTCATAAAGTTTTTATTTTATGACCATACGGGAATTTTATCCAGGACGGCACTACAACGGAAAATTGCTACAGTACCATCAATGAAACTGTGCAAAGGTATCACGGTAAAGAGTCAGAATTTATTTATGTTTTTCCATACTTTTGGGGCTGCTCATAGGCAGCCAAATTTGGCTTATGTGATATATATAACCTTAAAGTATCCAGATACGATTTATCTAATGTAGAGATTAAATCAACAATTTTTCAATAAAAATAGTCCTCTGAAACCAACGGCCCTAATTTTCTTATCTGTCTTACTCCCTTTTGATTTAACTATCTATTTTCCTCGGCTTCACCCGCGTGGACTACATTATTGAGCTAAAAAGTATACCTAGAGTTCAAACTATCTTCTTGCTAAATTTCATCAAGATTAATTAATTTATGTGTGAAAGAGTAACAATCGAACTGAGAGATAGACAGAGTTACATTCGCATTTATAATATTAGGTATACAAGTATTTATAACTTTGTCATATCCAGCTTATAAATGAGGTAAAAAATATAGTATGGTTCATAAAATTAGACTAAATGATAATAATCACAGTATTTTAACGTTGATATTACACCAATCTATTTCAGCAAATTATTCTAACGTGACATCCAAAATAAAGTTGGCAGCTGCTAAAAGTTTTTATTTGTCAAAACAGTTCCACCGGACCACATAAAAGCGATATCCGCAGTTATTTACGATGAATTTATACCGCACGTAGGAGTTTCCGTCCTAAATCATACGAGTGTATTAAAATAATCGCAACGCAATGACATTGATGAAAAAACACATTTTATCTTCAGATGACAATGTGTTAACAGATACGACGATATGATCTAGAAGATATGTAACGAAAAGAATTACTACCTACAAGGCACCCAATAGAACTATTTTTGTTTAAGCGCGTTTTTAGATAGGTATATTGTGACTACAGACTTTCGTGATAGTAAGTGATGACGAGGTCGATGATGGAACATGCTTACCTTGAGGTAACCTTTTCACTCTTGACTTGAAAGCTCTCATTTTAAACATATCGGGAAACAAAGATGCTGACAAGGTGTTCTATTCTTTCATCGTTCGCATTATAAATGGGGAAGCGAAACGTTAGAGCAGATAGTAAAATATTCACAGCAGTTCTGTTGGTATGGAGACAAATTTTCTGTAGAATCACAGATTACATTGTTTAAATGTAAAAGCTTGTGCCAATAGTCCCGATCTTCAGTGCAGATCATATCCTAGTAACAGTTTATCGTTCATCACACTTGTCTCGACCTTTTTGATGGTTTATTCGCGATAAAATATATCCCCTTTTGATAACACCACTGTGTAAGCTTAGTCTTGAGCAGGCTAACCGATAGTAGTTTGTTTTTAGTCTTTTAGCAGACTAACCGATAGGCGTTTGTTTTTTAGTCTTTGAGAAAACTAACCGATAGGCGTTTGTTTTTAGTCTTTGAGCAGACTAACCGATTTGTTTTTTTTTAGTCATTGAGCAGACTAATCGATACGATAGGCGTTTGTTTTTAGTCTTTGAGCAGACTATCCGATAGGCGTTTGTTTTTAGTCTTTGAGCAGGGCGTTTGTTTTTTGTGCGTGGTATTATGTCTATGCTTAATTTAGCTGTGAAATCTTTTTATAGAAGTTCCGCAAAGGTTAGCGTGCAGATGTTTTGGCGAGTGATTCAGCGTATCGTAACTTTGCAAAGTGCATCGTACTATTATAAATAGATCCGCCGGATGAACTCTCAACTAGTAAAAATAACTTTGCGCTTAAACTATGAGGTACATATTACAAGCTAGCTCCGGCGCTCCTGCTTTGCATGCGTAGGCAAAGTCAGATTCTGGATTCCATGCAAAAATCTTACAGTAAAATGCACTGTTAGCTTTTCTCAAATTATTCACTTTTAGGGGTCATATTTCCAATATTTTTGATCCCTCAGTTTATCACGATAAAAACTAGCCTACGTCCTTTCTCATGCTCTAGACTATATCTGTACAAATTTCAATCAAGTTCATTAGTTTAGCCGTGAAAGCATAACAGACAGACAGACAGAGTCACTTTCGCATTTATAATATTATAATAAAGTAAGGATTTTATTTATATATAATATAGATCTATCAACACTGGAGTTGCCTCCCTTTGAACCAAGCTTATATGTATTTACAATTACTTTGTCTTATAGCAATCAAAGGTGCCGAAATGAATAAAGCAACTCGATGACTGAGAGACGCTTAACCTTTTGCCGCTGCTAAATAATTAACAATGACACCGTGAATTTCGGAGACATTCTCAACCCATTAGGGAATTTACAATTCACCTGAGCAAATAAATCACGAAACTGGGAACTCTCCTTTGAAGTAATTATTGTTACTCTCAAAAACGATTAGTTAACTGACTTCGCTAGTTTGTCATCATCTTCATCAGCCAGAAGAAGTCCATTGCTGAACATAGGCCTCCCCCTTTGAACGCCATCGGCTTCCTGCGACTCTTACAATGTCGTTGGTCCACCTTGGGGCCTAACTACAGAACGTCTTCCGTTTCGTGGTCGCCACTCGAGAACCTTTCTTCCTTTCGGTTATCGGTGCGACGAGCGATATGGTCTACCCATTGCCACTACAACTAGGAAATTCTGATGAGAGCTATAGCGGTAATTTTGGTTCTCTGGAAAATTTCCTCGTTTTGGATTTTATCACGCAAAGAAACTCCAAGCAAAGCTCACTCCATGGCACTAGTTAATGTTACACAAAATTAAAAAAAATACTTATTACACAAAAACATAGTGCCTCGGAATATGAGTTTACATAGCTTTTATGTTAGTAATTACATAGAGTGCTTTGAAATTGAACTTAGCCTGCAAATAATATTAACATTTGTATGCAGTTCAGTGAAAAGTTACTTCACAATAAAGTATACCAACATGATACAGAAATAACGTTCCTGAATTGGCTAACATAACTTATTAAAATGACCGCAGTATTTATACAAATAAACTGGATAAGATTTATACAAATTCGTTTCCTAATATCAAACATACTAACTCGTCTAAAGTAAAATGATAATCCTCACTCCCTCATACACTTCAAAATAAAAGCTTTTAAGGGCACTCTTGATAATTCTTAACTTCACCATTTTCAAATCCAACGCCAGCCAACGTCTTCAGCCTTCTTTCCGTTTTTTTTCTTCCCTCTGTCCTCCTAATAACCAAATTCTTTATTTCCGTTAATTGGGCTGCAAGGGATGATAAACAAAATCATTAACATGACGTTCAATAAAATTGCTACTGTATAAAAAGTTATGTGTGCATAAAAAAATGTTCGTCTCGACATGAGAATCGCCTCTTTTATTTTTTCAAAATCTGCGTGGCATAGTGCAATGTGCTCGTCCCCCTAATATTATAACACTAGTTGTTCCATGCGGTTTCACCCGCGTGGGCTACAGTTTACAGCGATAAAAAGTATCCTATGTCCTTTCTCAGGGTTCAAACTATCTCCATCCCAAATTTTATTTAAATCGGTTCTGTAGTTTTGACGACAGACAGATATAGTTACTTTCGTATCTATAATATTAGTAGAAGTAGGATTGTTAATTCTTTTTTTGCCATGTAATGTGAAGAACAGATAACAGACTTGAGTCTGTCTTAGTCTTGGGTTTTACGTGGAATCGATATGATACCTTCACTAACACACAATTAGGTTTAAACTCTCATTGCATAACGATAATAGCATTAAAAGGGGTTCCGCAGTTATACTTGCATGGCCATTACCTCGGTCATTACACTGGTCGTTGGAAATGCAAATCTTAGCACTTTGTAATCAGCTGCAGTGCAAACTTTACTACCTGAACTAAAAGTAATTTTATGTATAGGTACTTGTATAATCTATCTTTTATAAATGTCCGTAAGTTAAATGACATACCAAATTTCGGTAAATTTGATTTTATTGACAAATTTTAGGACGGAAAAGTGCATGATTATGACAATAAACAAATTATGTCAATGTCAAATAAGTTGGAAAAAGAAAACCGGGTTGAAAAATAAACAATTTCAGAAATAAAAATAATGTCATTTCAACAGAATGCGACTGCTAAAATAATGTGCCAACAATCTCATCGACGACATTGTGAGAGTCGCAGGGAGCCGATGGATGCGAATGGCTAATAGTCGTTCATGGTGGCATTCAAGGAGGAAGGCCTATGTTCTGCAGTGGACTTCTTCCGGCTGATGATGATGTTGAATCTATGATCGATCGAATCGATCGAAATAATTATGTCAATAGAAAATCATTTTCAACACCATATTAAAATTACTGACTTTTACAATAAATAAAACAGAGAACAATGACAATATAGCCTATACATTTCTAGTTTATATAAACATAGTTCATGAGCTTGCTCTTAGCTTGCTTGATAAGTGAGTGGCTGGTATTTGACCTAACATCTATCTATATAGGTAAACTAAAATAGTCAGATCTTTCTATAAGTTTAAATACTTCTACTTGTTTATTGTTTACTCTCTCTCCGAGAGAAGGCCAGAGTCCCAGCAGTGGGAACGTGAAAGGCTGATAATGAGTGAATTGTTTATTCATACTGCGTTTTCTTGGAAACCAGACTGGTGTTTTTCAAAAATAAGTATCAGCGGAAGTTTGCACGCGTGAATGGATATCAAAATACTCAGATTCAATGAATGTCTATTGATGTTTAATAATTTAACGTATTTATGACCAGTCACGTCAAACATACGCGCTTTGTCTACGTAATTAACACATCATGCGAACCTGAGCGTGTGAGATAAAAAAACGAGTACAAACATGAAGGAAGAAAGAAATTATCTTTGAGAAATATAAGTAGCTGCTTTCGTAACGTTTATAAATAATCGAATTTCTTTTTTTGGTTTCGCACGGGAATAAGCAAATATTGTATTTTTTATGTGCTGCAGTGGGTTTTGTGTTTATACAAAAAATACAAAGAAAAAAGAATTTTCATTTTTTCCAGAATTTTTCTCATTAAAAAAACCTGATATTAGGAACTTATCTAAATCTTTCCAGTTTGCTCGTGTAATGCGCTTACCAACGCTTATCAACATCTTATTTATATAGATAGATAGAAACGTCACAATAATACAATCATAAAGGAAAAAGAAAACTCAGCAATATTTGATAAAAAAAAAAAGTAGCGGCGTTCGTGACGTTTCTGTGACATTTATAATAGCAATGTCACAATGGTTTTTGATGTTATTAAAGAAAAATGGCGCAAAAATAGCGTGACCCAGTTTTCTGTTTCAAATTAATTTCAACGGATGAAGTAAATTTACTTCCTACATATTATTGCCTATAGATTATATCCCAGCGACTTCGAGTGACCTAGGTCGCGGTGATTTGCTGGTGTAGTCTGAATAAATATTTCTCCTCCCAATTTATAAGAAAGTTAAGTTTTGCAGGGTATAATGTGAGGAAAACTGTGTATTTATTAATCGAAAAAAAATTTGAGATGTGATTTGACGACGCTTTGTAAGGCACACGTGTTTCTGTGTGGCAAAGCTCTATGAGTTATAGACCAGTAATAGTGAAACAGAATCAACCTATTTTTAGTCAACCATAAATAATAATATCAACCTATCAAAATATGTAACAGAATCCTTACAGACATTTTTTTCCTCTCTAATTGGAGTACCCATTCATTATTTTGAATACGAGCTGCTCGAGAACTCATATTCAGAGACGTAGGTAGATTTCTCTTACATTTTCTTTCTCAATATTTACTTGACTCAACAAGTCTAATAACTTACCTGAAACGCCTCCAACACAAGATTTTTTTACCTCACATCTTTTTAATATTACTCAGGCTTATTCTGTAAATCACACGTGTTATTGAAATTCCCAATACCTTTCTCATATCATGAAAGCTCTTACATATTTACACACACTTTTCCTTTATTGATGGCAACAGTATTCCAGTGGTATTCCACGAAACGATAACTCGATGCTTAATATTTCAAGCGAGAGTTCTACGAAACGATAATTCGTGTCTTGTGGGTACAGTTCAAGTATTTATGGGAAATGCATTAGAAATGGTTAGCGGTATTAGTTTCATTGACAAGGGTCAATTATAAACTAAATGCATTTTTAACGGTGTAATTAAAATTGACCGTCAATTATTATTATGAGGCTAAAGAATATGGTGATATATTATTTATATGATTTATTATATATGTGTCTCCATTCCAAACTTCAGTCGGTTTAGTAGTTACGGTGACATGTGGCAACAAAGATTCACACTCACATAAACACACACACACAGACAAACTTTCGCATTTATTATATCAGGAGATAGGATAATGTTGTCAAATCCTCATAGCCTTGTTTTTTTCATAGAAAATAGGCCTGCGTTTGACAGCAATCTCGCCTAATGATGTTATGATGCGGGCGATGTTGTAGCACGCATGCCTAGAAGGCCTGTTCACTTTTACTTTGAAGATTTCCAAATTAGCTATCGAGAAAATACAGACTTAGGCAAAGAGTTTCTTGGCGGTACGCATGGTGACAAGACGCTTTGTGATAAGGCTCCCAATTCACAAAGCTACCAATTCGCATCGCAAATATATGCGAGCTCGCACGAATGCACCACAAGAACTTCCGATCTGATTCGCATCGCACCGCATTGCATCGCAGTTTTGTGTGGAAGCCCATAAATATACCGATGGTGCAACGCCGTTTACCTGGATGTCAGATAATGAAATGGATAGTGTGGAATTAAATTATGCAATTCGCTGAAAGTGCCTTGTATCCAAAACGTAATTGTCAAGTCGTCACTCCACCTAGTCAGAGGGCGTCCTACTAAGTTTACCAAATCGCGGTATCCACTCAAGAACACGTCTACTCCAACGTCGTCGCCGGTTCAGGGGTTTAGATGACCAACCCATTGGCACTTCAGCGGACTTCAGGTAGCTAATTCTGCAAATACAAATTCTTTTCTTTGTGTTTCTTTATGATGATTAGACATATTTGTTTATTGAAACTATCAATTTCTAACTTTTATAGTGATACGAAACATTGAGCAATATATTATATAAATATTGTATTTGGACATGTTTTACGATAAATGCTATTACTTTGCTTGTTACTCGTAAAGTGAATGCATTTTATGTGCGCACTCGCTTTTACAGCTTTACGTAATGGGTTATATTATATACCTATAATAATGACGTACGAGTTTATTGGTAATTTTTGAGATTTATTACCTACAATTTGAATAGTTTTATAGCTGGAACGTGATTTTGATCCAAAGATTTATTTACGATGTGCCATTAATCTAGAACGCAGGCCTTCTAAATCTCATTGTAATATTACTAGTCTCTTAAAGGTACAGTCAGCAACAAAAGTAGCTGATCATACTAGATTTCCTAAATGTGTTTTAGATCAGTAATGCTAGGTTTCATTTACATTTTTTAAGGTGGCGCTCTGACCACAACTTATCACACCTGATTTTAAGTGATTATGTGGTCAAAGGCTGGTGTTTAAGATGATGCCGGTAATCGGAAATCGTGTTATTGTTGAGCGACTTTTGTCGTTGATTGTACCTACTACCTACCTACATGTCATGGTAAAGATAATGATTTATAATCGACAATACACAAATATTCTTTAAAAGCGAAATACCACTTACTGGCTGACAAATCACGAAATTTCTTAAACTACAAATCTACGAAGCTGAAACTTGTTATAATATTTTAAGTACTTGCACATTTTTATTTTTCAAAGTTTGTCCCTATAGGGGTCAAATGGGGTTGTCAACTATCCGGCGGAAGAAGCCATAGGGCGAGTCACATTTCATACTAATACTTATCGTATGAAAAGGAGTGTAGGTGTTTGTTGCTTTTGTACTCAGAAACGGGTCGGATTTGAGTGACATTTGAATTGGAGATAGCTTTAACACTAAATTATAAGTAGCTTAAGTGAGGCTACTTTTATCTCGGAGATCAGTCAATAAACAAAAAAACCGCGCAGCGCAGTTAGTGACATTGAAAAGCATAACAAAAAATAGTCTAATATTGTACAGCCGAAGTAATAACTTCTTTAGAAATGTCGTTCAACTAACTCCGAGTTAGGTACACAACTCATGCGGGTAGAAGAATTCAAGCCACATACATTATGCCTCACTTTCATTCATAACATAGCATTGGCTGAAATTGCTTGGACACATTCCCTCGTATATTTTAAGACTACATTCATTTTGAATTTGTATCTGTATTATGTAAGCGACATACACTTCTTTCTATTCACAAACGCTCCGTAAGGAATTTTCCGCGCAGATTTATAAAGTTTTGCTTATATTATGGACTAGCGATCTGGTCCGCAGATTTATTCGCGTGAAAGTTGATATTTGTACACGCAAATATTGATATTTCATATCCGATTCAAAAACATGTGGCAATTTAAAACGAAAAATTGAAAATTAGCTAGACTGTTGTTACATAATGATTCATCACAATTATCTTTTTTTTAAGTTTGAATAGATAGATAGAGAGATAACGTGATACATACACATTTACCAATTTTGTCTTAGTAAATTATTCGATGCTTTGGAAAAGGCGTGATTTTCAAAAAATGCACCACCAAGAAAGTGCCCTATTTTTTGTGTCATTAGAACTAGCAGTTAAGGCAGCGCGTCAAAATACATATCAGTGAATCTTTCAAGACTTTGAATTTTATGACTTTATTATTATAATCTCCGAGAAAACGACTACGATTAGTCCGTTTTAACATGTACTAAATTTTTTAACTAACTAACTGAAATGGCGCAACGACCCAAAGTGAGTCTTGGCCTCCGATAACAAAAGACGCCACTTTGGTCTGTCCTGCGCCACTTCTTGCCAGTCCTCTAGCTGGAGCTCGTGTAAATCCTTCATGACTGGCCGTCGTCCTGTCGGCCATCCCAGATATCGCCGGAAAGACATTTTTTTAACTGCTATCCCTTATCCCTTACTTATTATAAATGCGAAAGTAACTCTGTCTATCTGTTACTCTTTCACGCCTAAACTACTGAACCGATTTAAATGAAACTTGGTACGGAGATAGTTTGAATCCTGAAAAAGGACATAGGATACTGTTTATTGCGATAAACTGTAGCCCACGCGGGTGAAACCATGGGTAACAGCTAGTATAGTATAAATCCCAGATAGTAAGTACTCTAAATTTTTCATTGCAATGGTAATATAATGAGAGCGTTTTGTCGTAATCAGAGTTGTCCCGGAATGTATGTGAATACCCCGGCTAATTTGGATGTCGTATTTGGGTCACAAAGTAGAGTCAACATGCCTAATGTTGACTGTATGTCCGACCACAAAGAACTCGGCTTTCGTTGATTAGAAATCCGCGTGATAGCGGTTTAACCTAGATACGATTCAACGTATACAGTACGTTATATGAGTGTAGTGGCATATTGACTTATTTAGACTTTAAAATCATAGGGGTAGAAAGAAGCATGGGGAAGTAAGTTTATCACTCGCTTGATAGTAGGAAGTCATGCGTCAAATGTGTCATTGTTTCAACTGTGTGGTAAAAAATTGTAGAAGCCACTATCGACCAGTTTCAAAGACCGATCTATCCACGATTTGCCCTACTACTGGAGATGGAAATTTGACATAGGCTCCATAGAATTAAGTAATGTTAAATTTCTTTCAAACCGTGGATAGATAATTTAATCCAGCCGTATATGCAGCAGTCATAAACATTTTGTCTATAATAGACTTGAAATAACTCGTTAAAGGACGATAAAAAAGTAAAAAATAGCAACAAATCTCCCCGCATACTTCGAGTAAGCAGCTTAAAGAAAAACGAACAACCTTATTAATTCTACGTTTACATATTCCTTAAATCAATTCCGTAATAAAAGACATCCACAACCACATATTAGAAGACATAAACTTTAAACATAATAATATGTAACGTTAATGTATGATAGTTGTGGACAATTTATTAGCCCGATCGCGTGACGACCTCGGCACTGTTTTCAAAGCTCAAGTATCAAGCTCAAGATAAACCTACACGACTAGTATGACTGCCAATGAATGGTTGTTGACAACTATACGGTAGAAGAAAGTTGTATAGAATAATATGCGGGATATTTAAATATTAGACGCCAACGTTTTGAAAACAAAACAGAACAGATAAATTTGAATTATTATTTTTCTTCGATGCAATCTTAGTCTCGGGTCTTTGATCAAACCTTGGTTAGGCATTAGCGTAGCCGTAGCCAAACAAAAACTATGGTATAGGAATGGAAGGGTAGGGTGTAATACTGTTGCACCAATGCTAAAAAAATATTATTACTTTATTTACACATCATTTTACTGCATACCTTTTAAATAATATTTTTTCGTATGTTGTACGAAAAAGAGAAAAAACTTGAAGAATATGAGACAACATATACGGCTTCTTTGCTCTGCAGTCATGCTGGCCGTACAGGTGTGTCTATTGGATTGAGCACGTGTGCTTCACCTGTCATTTTTGATCCAAAACGAGTGCTTATTGATTGCTGTACAATTGTACATACCCAAGTGTATTCTATGCCTTATTTGATAACTGGTTTTAAATTAGATCATAATTAATTATATTAAAAGCTTGTGAAAGTTAGTGACCTTTAAGACTAGCGCACACTAGGGGTGGGCCGCACCGTAATATATCTTGCATCTCTGTCGTTTACTTAATGTTAGA
Organism: Opisthograptis luteolata; assembly: GCA_931315375.2. NCBI lineage: Eukaryota > Metazoa > Arthropoda > Insecta > Lepidoptera > Geometridae > Opisthograptis > Opisthograptis luteolata. The sequence continues at coordinate 6,426,949 of OV928049.1, read as the reverse complement.
AAGGGATGTAGTAATATCGCGCGGTGCGGCCCACCCCCAATGGGCAACGAGCCTTAACGTTATTATTTTAAGTTTAGGTTTAGGTTTAGTTAGACATGGCAATACATTCAAATATAAACTCTCTTCAATTTTAATAAACTGAACCTCGACTTTTGTCATAATACAGTTTGACAAAGGAAAAGGGAAAATAAAAATCGTCCCAGCCTTGCTGTAAGTACATTTACACTAGGAAAGATTTTAGTTACGGAACGTATTAATTATTTCAATTCTTATAACTTTTCTCTTAGTCTGTGTACCATTGTGGACCTTTTTGGTCTATTGTCCTCAAATTTCCGGATCGTGATATTAATTGGTACAAATGATTAATTAATCAGTGCCACGCGGCCACGGTGCAATTAAGCGTGCCAAATTAAATCAAAATCAAGAGTGACAGCAGACAGATGATAACTAAGGCATTTACTTACTTGAAAATATTATTAATATTAATCATTTATTTCAAGTTACAAAGACTCATTAAGTTTACCTTGAAAATATTATATTTAGGTAAAAAGTTTACCTCCTTGAACATATTTCTACGATAACTTTTAATAATATATTCTGTATTCCCAAACTTGTGACTCTTGTAAGTTTCAAGAGTATTTGGGTCGACGAGATAAGTCTCATTCAAGCCGTTAACATCACGTTCTCAAAGATTAGATAACTATTGTGAATATTAAAATACTCAGCCAGCAGGTTTGATGATCTTAAGACGTGACTAGGCTGCGTTTAGAGCTTCCTCATCAAACTCAATTTGGTGCGATTGGCTTATGTCACCCTTTTATACACATCTTAATAGCATTCAACTACAAGTCACCTGATGTAAGTGAAGTAATACAAATGTAGTCGAAAGTTGCTCCACGTTACGTTTGGACCGAGAAATAACTTTTAAGTAAGGCTGCTGGAAGCTGGAAGACTGACTGAATTTCCAACAGAATTTAACTTGAGGGACTACCCTAGCTAGGTAGATGAGCACTGCCAAATGCCCTACCGCGAAGCACTGGTTTCATCACGATGTTTTCATCCACTGAAAGCTCAGCTCATTGCAGCGTTCTAATTCACGATCTACGAGTCGTCAACCAATTTTACCATGTTACTAGCCAATATCACTTCCAATACACTGAATAGGTACCTACTTTTCACAGTGAATCTGTCTTACCTCTGTGCTAAAATGAGCCGGTACTAAACTCATAACAGTTCTATGTACAAATATGTAAACTCAGCAAGGAATTCATATGCAAATAAATGCCTGGAATAATACAAAGACGTAAAAGCCAAGTACTAGGTTGAAGTTTCCACAAACCATTTACATATATTCAATTCCTGACAAGCAGTTTGCGTTGAATTTTGATCATATGTAATTCGATTATGTTTGTTTCATGTTGTTGTCGCGTTAAGAATCTGTTACAAGTCACAACACACTTCTATCGCGTTGTGATCCGGTAGGCTCACTTGAGAGCCAGTTTTAAATTCAGCCGTAGCGAGGTGACACCTTCGACCACATCGTCACATAACATCTAGTGACTTGTGGTCTAAGCTACGCTGTAAAATATAAAACATGTCACGAAAAACTAACTTTTTAATAAACTGAACTTTAGTTTCACTTAAAAACCGCTGTCATAAGTTAAACTTCAAAAAATATTGCTACGAGACTTTTCTTCTTTAACTTCGTTTTTATGTCGAAAGTTACCTGTCATTATACGTTTTCATTTTCTTTCGGGGTAATATTTTACCTTCTTGCGCCTGTTAGCATCTATTTAAATTCTGTGAATATGTGAGAGGAATCCGCCTCGACAAAAAGATAATATTTAGCACATTTTCCACATGTAATAATTCTATGGCAAAAATGTTTTCGTTGTTTTTCATCATCGTGTCTCTCTACTTATTAGGATTTATGGGCTGTTATTTTGTTACTTTTAAATTAAATTATCTCATGCAGCTACATGTCACCTACTAATAGTGTTGTAAAAAACTCGAGTGGAAGTCATGATTTTATGACTTGGCTCAAATTTTCAGAGCGTGTTGGTTCAAAATATAAGAACAGAACCAACTCGAGCTCGAGTCATCGGAGCACGGACTTGAGTTAAGAACAAAACTTAAGTTCGAAAACTCGACTCGAAGCAACTTTTACTCAATGAAGACTCGAGTAAGACAATCAGGGTTCTATTTTATTGTTCTGTTTTTATTGCTAGTCCACCCTCCGTGGCCTTACCCGCGTGAGATTCATTTCCTGCTCCAGATCTATAACCGTATTACTATCATCCCGAGATTCGATTTTGACTCTTAAATGACTATACGTAGTCATTACATTACATAAACAGACTCGAGCGCACAACATACTCGAGTACTAATCGAACGAAATCGAGTCTATTCGGAAACTCGATAGGCTCGTAAAACACTAAAGTTTTTGTCTTTATGAATCGAATCTTGTGACGGAAACTTTTCCGTGATTGAACAGCTGGTTTGTCAAATTAAATGTCAGTTTCCGAATTCAGATTAATGAAACGCGTCTAAAAAATCATCAAGGAAACTTCTCCGAAACAGTGGTCTGCTGGTCTCGAATCTTTTACTATAACACTTAATAACAACAACATTACTTATATAATATATTTTATTTATATCATAGTAAGTACCTATTAAAGACTACCTATATATATTTTATTTATATCATAGTATGTAGGTACCTAATAAAGATAAATAATAGAAGACAGATGAAGTGGCAGTAGAGTTATTTTACATTTAATATCTATGCAAAGCCAGGCACCCAAATCCATTGTGTTCAGTCTTCGAGATAGGTAATTAATTATGCATAGCATGTGTGTGTGATTTATGTTGTGTATACGGAATTAATAACAATTAATAATGCATCACGAATCTTAGCACTGTGAACTGGAGATCCAATCGTTATACAAGATGTGAAATGTTTTATTACAGCCAACCAAGAGAATTTTATTAGTAAAGCTTGTTATAAAATTACGGACAATTTGGATGACAAAAAAAGCTTGAGCTTGCTCCAATTCAATCAATTATTATTATTATTCTACCCTAGTGTTGCAGTGTCCATAGGCGACGGTGACCGCTTTCCATCAGGCGGGCCGTCTGCTTGTTTGCTAATCTATTACATAAAAAAAAATAGTAGTGAGATTAAAATTGTAAATGTGATCGCGTTCAAAAAATTACTTCCTGGTCGTTTCTTGCCTGTTCTTTTTCCGCCATAAGGATGTTGGAACAGGCGTTAGCTACGCCTCAGTGACGTTTTAAAGTGATAATGTATCCTATTTCATAAAGAATTTTGAACTTTGAACTATTTGTTAGAAAAATTATTAATCAATGTTTAAGTAATTAAGTAAATAAATGATTTAACACCTCTCTACTAATACAGCGCTTTATTCAAAGAATGTATAATATAATGATAAACTTGCGTGATACAATCACTTACTTTGATGGTAAGGTTAACGCAATTTTTTACACCTTGTCTATTTTATGTAGCAGCAACACAAAAGATATTATTTTATTATACATTTTGAAGACAACACAGTTTTGCACGAACAAAATCCTTGGTTTACCTTCAGGCTTGTTAATATTACATGAAAAAGGAAAAATTAATTATGCCACGAACTGACGAAATGTGGGTTCATTTTTATATTCTATTGAACGATTTCTAGGCTAATGTTATGTATTATTTTGAGTGTAAGGACCAGCATATGGTTAAACAACTTTAAAAAAAACTCGTTGATAAAAGTCCCTTACTGTAACTATGTAGGTACAGTCAGCGACATAAGTATTAGCTGATTATTCTCGATTTTCCAAATGCGAATTAGATCAATATATATTTTTTGGTTTTAACACCTTAGAAGGTAGCGTTTGACCACAACATAACACACACCTGATGTTAAGTGATGATTCGGTCAAAGGTTGGCATTTGAGATGATAAAGTAAATCGGAAAATTATTTATTGTTTAGCGACTTTGATCGTTGACTGTACCTACCTATCACTATGTATGAAATTGAAATGTTGAAAATGACATCTAAAAGTAAAAAGTAACAACAAAAATACACATAAACAGGAAAAAATCATTACAAACTTTCTCCATTCATTTCCTTCAAATCAATTACAAAACATTTGACTTGAAAAAAATATTTCCGTCTCTGCCGGTGATTGTAAGACCGTACCGTTTCCGGTTCTTGTTAAACTTTTAACTGAATGTAGGAAAAACAATGAAGTAACTGTAATTTGTTAAACTTCCAGTCGTAAAAGTTGGATAACATTCTTGAAACACGCAAAAAGTTACTTTAACATCCCTAAATGTGGCTGCAATTTTTTTATTCGAATTTTATTTTGCAACAATAATAATTCTCCTGACCATCTATTTCGTAAACTTTTTGTTTTTGATAAATTTTTATATCTCCCAACGTGTGTAGAATTCCCTTTATAGAAACTGCGCCCCACGGTTTTACCTGCGTCATCCCGTTATCCCGTAAGAATCTTTTTCTGGGAAGAAAAGTAACCTATGTGTTAATTCAGGGTAAAAACTATCTCCATTCCAAATTTTACTTAAATCCGTTTATCAGTTTTTGTGAAAAAGTAACAAACATTCATACATCCAGACATCTTAAGTCCATGATTCACAATCTTTCAATCTTTTTTTCTTTCATTATCTTATTAGTAAAGCTAATTAAAAAATATCGGACCATTAGATGACAAAAAAAGCTTGGGATTTTAGTGAACTTGCTCCAATTCAATCAATTAGTAATAAGAATAAAATTGTCAATGTGATCGCGCCAAAAAAATTACCTGCCGGGCGTTTCTTGCCTGTTCTTTTGCCGGCGTAAGGAGGTTGGAACAGGCGTAGCTAGTTTTAAGTTTGACGTTTTAAAGTGATCACAATGTATCCTATTGAATAAATAAATAAATTGAAATTGAAATTGAAATCATATCATTAGTAGTATAAGATAGCAAAGAGCAAAAGGACGAGATACCATAAACATATAACTAAAATATGCCTGAAATATATTACATATATATACGTATATATGCAGTAATAAATATTTCAGGGCGAATATGTTACAAGTATGATGGATTGGGCAAGTCAAAATCCATTAGCGGACGCTCTGAAATGCCATTGCTGTGCTCGTATTTCAAATAAAGTTTATCGGTAAAAATATGCAATATGTAGATAGGTACAAAAAAAAGTAAATAAGTAAGAAAATAAAGTATTTTTTAAACTTTTGATAGAGCACTATGAATATTTTTTTAATTGAGCAGAACATTTTTTTCTTATTTTGTTGTTCTGACGAGTGTACCACTGTCGATACAAAATTAAATAAGACTGAGCGCTGGTTTTAAGTGTGCTAGTACAGTCAGCAACAAAAGTCGCTGATCATACTCGATTTTCCAAATGTGTTTTAGATCAGTAATGTTTTCTTACAACTTGCATGGTAGTCTTGACAACAATACAGCACACCTAATTATACAAATGATAATGCGGTCAAAGAAAGGTTGGTGTTTAAGATGATGAACGCAATCGGAAAGTTTGTAATTGTTCAGCGACTTTTGTCGTTGACTGTACGTGAGTCTGGTTTAGATGTAGTTAATTATAATGAGACCGAATCTGTACCACATTTAGGTACTGCAATAAGTTATTGCATTATATTGCTTCGGATTTTTTTTCACGATACACAGAAAACAAACACACTCCTTCAACAAGCATTATTACCTCATTTATTTACGTTACAAGTCGGCTACTAATTCTGACCTAATTGCCGTAGTAAGGCAGCTCGTGCGTTCAACGATGGAATTTCCTTTTCGGAGCATTTCACATTAGTTATCCCTCTACAAGGTTTTGTTTGAGCCACAAACAGGTTGCCGTCAAAGTGACAAATGTAGCTCATAAAGAATCCCAAGCGGCTGTAATTTTTCGTACACTTTGCTTTTAACATCATTATTTACCTCTAATAGTAGAACTTTGGCTAGGTTAAAGGCAACCATTTTTAATAATAGGAAACATAAACTGTGAAACGTTTCTTTTTGTTTTTGAGGCCAGATTGTGACTATCTTTATTATTATATCTGCAAAATTATATAAATTTGAATGTAGGTTTATCCTTCTTTCACGCAGCAACGAATGACAATAAGCAATTGATTGACTAGATTACTGTGCATAGAGATGCAAGATAGTTTACCGGCCGACCCATAACATAGTGTATTTTCTCCGAAAATGTACGGCTCCAGTGGAAATCTTTAAACGAGTGAAACCACGGGGTCCAGCTAGTATTATTATAAACTATGAAATCTATCAAAACAGGTCGCTTCTTACGTATGAGTGAGTGGTTAAGTCTATTGTCAGAGTTTTCAGGCCATTTGAAGGCATGGCTTATAACAGGCGCAAAAAAAGTATCCAATCTCCACCACCACTCAATTACCACCACTCGATTTATGCGCTCCTTTCTCCCGCATACTTGCAAAATGTGGAACGAGCTCCCCCCGCAAGTCTTTCCGCAGTGCTACAAACTGCAATCCTTCAAGATGGGTGTGAAAAGAGTTCTTAAGGGTCGGCAACGCATCGGCAACTCCCCTGGTGTTGCAAATGTCCATAGGCGACGGTGACCGCTTTCCATCAGGCGGGCCGTCTACCTGTATGCCAATCTTTTACATAAAAAAAACTACATTATATTCTTACCGTTATGACAATGATACAACTATTTAATTATACTCATATTAATGTTTCATAGCTACCTTCTGACGCTTAGTTAATGTAAGCAATATGCAGTTATCATCTACTACATACCTACTAATAGCATCTAGTTTCTAGACTATTCGATATGTCGACACCTGTCCGTATTCCAGAACATTCAAATGCATATTATTATGTAGGGACAAGACTAGCTTAAATTAAAATACTATTAATGGAAGCATCCTGCGGCAATTTTATATTTTTCTGAGTTAAGGAATATCAATTACCATCTTCCTTTCTTTCTGAAAACTATAAGTAGGTACCTACCTAACTAGAAGCGCATCTTATATGAGACAGGAGATTAAAACAGCAGTCATTTTTTTTTTGGTTTATATCCTTTACACACACGTTCAGTAGTTTTTGCGTGAAAGAGTTACAAACATCCATCCATCCATCCATCCTTAAATACAAACTTTCGCATTTATAATATTAGTAAGATTCACAACCTTAAGCTAGATAGGTAATACTCCTACCAGTCTACATTGGAACATCAATTCTGATTGTCCAGAGTTGCATACCTGTCGATGCCAGAAGCAATTTGTAGTGCTGAAGTTATTTGAATAGAATGTTCTGTCCTATGATACGACCAATGTCATGAATCCTGAATACAATGTTGGATCTACTATGGCAACTATTATTGTCAGTATAACTTTACGTGTTATGAAATTCCACTAAAGTTTATATTGTTCAATTTCAAGATATTGCATCGTGGAATATGGGCTGGCAATTTCAATGTATACTTAGATTCAAGGGGGAATCGATTTTTACAATAGAACATGTCATTTGACTATTCTGATTCTACATCTCTACGTAATTCTCAACCTCACATTTTTTTGTTTATATGTGAAAGCTTTTGTGTAGCATTGTCTTTCATCCACGCATCAATGGAGCATTGGATCGACATATTTTTTTTATGTTGTATCGATATGGACTTACCTTTTATCTTGGACGAATAACACGGTTCTTGTGTGATTTTCCGCGCGGTTAAATTCGCGGAGCACAGTTTTCCTAAAACTTATATTAATGCAAAAGTTTTTGTAGCTATGTTTGATAGTAGTTTTTTATGAGTGAAGTTTGAGTTAACGAGTTAACCAACATCAGCGGGTTAAGTATTTATAAGATCAGATTTATCTGATTATACATCGTAAGCGTCTGAGTTAAAAGATAGCTCAGGCCTTTGCAAGTACGCCTTTAGTTTGTTATTACATCTAATAAATTTTATGTTATTTTATTGAAAGACATTTCAATACAACACAGAGGTCTTAATCCCGGAAACATTTAAAAAACTCACATTTACGTTCTAAGAAACTTCATTGAAGTATGCATTATTGATGTTGTGTATAGTAGGTAAATATGGCGGGAGTGTAAATTTGCATTTATATTTAGAAATTTGCTTCCGCAGAGTTAAACTTGTGAATAAATGATGACTCACGCTGAACCGGGCTCTCACCGAGCGGAGTCTCGACCGTGGCACGGTTATAGAAACGGTTTTATATTTGCAATTCATACCATGCCGGGCCTCAACCTAGCTGACAACCTAGCTAACTGGAGTAGTAGTTCAGCTTCATACAAATCGGCCGCCGCCGGTTTGAATGTGTGCGAGAGTAGCGACGCCGTGTACGCATGCACTTTTCACGCACACAATCACAAACGATGCACTCAGTACGGAACGCGCCGCCTATGCATCACCGCAAGACAGGAGTAGGCAATTAACTCGTCGAGCGGCCTTAGCTTACCTACTTTTCTTACTTTACTGTGCTGATACGCTCTGTTGTACTTATGCATATTGGCATTCGCGCAAAATAGGTTTGAGGGCAACTCACGTACCCTTCAATCACATCGTTACTTAACATCAGGCTTGTAGTTTAAGGACTGTTAGATTTGTAAAAAACCTATCTTTAAATCATTTTTGAAACACTTTTATTAGCTTGACTTGTAACTAACTAATTATAGCATAGGTAGTACCGATAGTTATGTGCCTATACAATGAGATCATTTTTCACGAGAAACAAAATTTTATACGCCAATCCAAAGTTAATTCAACTTTGGTTAGACCTTGATGCCCTTAAAAGAAGTTTTGCGATTTTTGACCTTGATTAATTGTGATAAAGTTAAATAAACCGTTATTTAACTCAATCTGCAAATTGTTTTTGACGAAGTCTGAACTTTACTGATATAGAACAGACTATTTTGATTGAGTATCGTAAATCCGTTATCCATCTGTCATAATAAGACACCTCTAATGCCAATATTAATTGATTTGTCAAATCAATTAAAACTTGAGCATTTCAATTAATTAAGTAGACTTGAAAAGCATGGGGTTGGAAAATTGGTTTTCTTTCATTGCAATTCAATTGAAAAGAGTTTTCCATCGTTCGTATAGGTATAATGGGACCTGTTATCACAACGTGAAACAGAGGCAAAGCTTTCAACATTTTTAATCAGATGGAGTAAATTGACAGATCGACATGTCACTTTTAAAATAATATATCTAATTCAGCTTTCATTGTTTAGAAATAATAGAACTGTAAATTAAATAAATAAATCGAAATGCTTTTTGTTTTTGTATCTCACAGTATAGCTAGCGTTTGACCACAAGTCCCCAGATATAACGTGATGATGTGGTCTAAAGTGGCGTCACGCTACGCCTAGATTGAGACTCTCAAATGTAGAACCGCAGTGGTGTTCAGCGACAGATTCTGAACCTGAGATTGGTACAGAAGCTTACATACTGTTAAAGTCTATTTGACACAGTACTTTGTCCTTGTCTCCATTACATATAACCCTTGTTACTTTGCTTATCTGTATTTGAAGGGTAAATCCAATAGCTCGCTTTGTACTTGAATTCGTGGACGGGTTTGGTCCGAAGCAATTTAGGCAGATACGAATTTGTAAAGCTATAACTGCTATGTTCACTGGTATCGTGATAAGGGACTGGGAATACAACGATGGCGTTTGTATTATAGTTATTAACTGCTCAATACTGTGTTGAGTTGCTACGGTACTTTTGTATTAGAAACAATTAATCATTGTTATTTGAGGACCTTAAAACCAGACTTGTTGGTTTAGTCGGGTTCATGTTATTCGAGGGGTTTGGTTAAATAGAAGCAAAGCAGTTTACGACTGATAAGTTGTTTATTTTAGTCATAGGATTTTCGAACATGAAAGTAGATAATTAAGTATTTATGAAGATTGTTTTATAACTCATTGAGTAATTATTTATCTATATCTATAAGTATTAAAGTCCTGACTGACTGATATCAACGCACAGCCTAAACCACTGGTCGTAAGGAGTTGAAATTTGGAGGGAATGTTAGTATTGATGCGGCGGGGGTGTACTAAGACAGGATTTTTTGAAATTCATCTCCTAAGGGGGTAAAAATGGGAAACTGTAGCCCACGCGGGTGAAACCGCGGCGAAGAGCTAGTATTGCAATATCATTCATTGTTATCCTTAGAAAACGTGGATAATTAAATTAGAATTTTACTAAGAAAGTTATTTAACTATGTAATTTAATTTTCTTTAGACAATAACATTTGGGTTGGTATGCTAGAATGGTCTCAAGTAATAATCAATACTTGAGCTCAGATTTGAGTCTGTCATATAAATATATCACTCAATCGCTATATAGGTACTCAAGCATTGGTCAACACTTGAGAGCCATTATAATATGTCATTTTAGTAGTAATATGTCAAGCCCTAGTACTAAAATGACAAATTATGACATGACATATCGATCCAAAACAGCAGATAACGGATCAGGATCAATTGTCAATTTCGGGCGTTAGACTGCTCTTCATTGCAAGGCAATTGTCGCCCAAGGCAACGAGCGAGGAGAGCGATTGTTTAGACGAAAAAAATGTTTTATATTCCTTCGATAATCGTATCTTCGAGACGAGAAACTCTCCCCGTCTAAATGGGCCTTAAGTCAACATAAATTTTAAATCAAAGTAAATTCAACAGAAACTTAACGCCCCGTTTCTAGAACAAAAGTCACAAAGTCCCGTTTCTGCATTGTACCGCTAATGCACTGCTAGATTACTAACACCGTTTTCAGTGTCGTGTTCTCCGACTATATTCTACTAGAATGGTAGGTTTGTGTCGTGCTCTTTGACAATTTCGTTTACTTTGTAGACTAAGATCCAGCCACTTTTGCTTTGCTGTTACAGCGCGCAGGTATTCACTTACAAAGTTAGCGGGAGTTAGTACCATATGCTGGCCTCACAGTTATTAACAAAGAGGAAGCTACTGTTCGGGTGCTTTGAGCTAATGTCATGATAATAATTAATTCATCATCATTATCATCAGCCTTCCACGTTCCCACTGCTGGGACTCTGGCCATCTCTCAGAGAGAGAGTATGGGCCGTAGTCGACCACGCTGGCCCAGTGCGGGTTGGTAGATGTCCCATGCCCTTGAATGTTGCAGTTCTTGGACATGCCGGTTTCCTCACGATGTTTTCCTTCGCCGTTACGAGCGATGGCAAATCAGCACATAACTTATCAAGTCATAGATGCGGGGCCGAGAGGATTTGAACTCGGTGTCGGCGCCTTGTAAGTCGCACGCGTTACCGTTTAGCCACCATCGCTCTAGAACCACCTTCCACCATATTGTCGTTAACTCAGGTTACTTATGGTCTAAAAACTGTAAGACGTAAAAAAATTAACTTCAAATTATAATATAGATTGTGTGGAGTAGGGTTGCACTGCAGGATTTTTGTACTTAAATCATTCTCTAAGAAGGTCAAATATGTTAAAGCTTGTATGGAAAAATGTCTATGCGATGTAGCTGCGAGGGTCGCTAGATCATCAGCTTATAAATTTGTTGTCTCAGATATATGTAGGAACTAAGTTGCTCGCAAACTTATAGGTAAAGCATGTAACCCCTCTGTCATCGGGGTTACAAAAAAGAACTTTTTAATCCGAGACAAACTACACGAAATTGTGATTAAGCTAGCTTCCAGTCACCTTTGTTCACCTTATACATTGTTACTTATACTGGAGAGGAAGTTTCATCGCGAGATGTCAGAGGTCACGAGATTGTGAAGAACTCTAGTGCCTCCTATTACCTCTAGCTAAAGAATTGTTTGGTGCATTCAAACTTTGTGAATGCATACTTTGTTTACATTTCGTGACATCCAATTTATTTTAACTACCAAAGGCGGAGAACGTTTTTTATTGTGTTGTGGGAAAAAGCGTTGTTTTGTGAAGAACGAGAGAAATCCCTACTTCCCTACTATATCCCTGCTAATATTATATATGCAAAAGTAACTCTGTCTGTCTGTCTGCTACGCTTTCACGCCCAAACTACTTGAACTGATTTAAATGAAATTTGGTACAGCTCTAGAACCTGAGAAAGGACATTGGTTACTGTTTATTGCGATAAACTGTAGCTCACGCGGGAAAAAGCTATTTTGAATAAAGGAATGAAAACAATTATTGGCCCATGAATTAAAAATTGGAGTCAATAACTTGTATCCAGTCTTCTTTACCTTAGAAATTTACAATTATGTTCTACTCAAAAAATCGAAAATAATATACAATTACAATTAACAATCATTGTAAGAGTTTCCCGATTTAATGTATGTGTTACAAAACATGATTTAGGTGAAATGCAATAATTATGTTCTCAATAAGACGCAGTCTTATCAAAGTTAAACGATTTAATTAAAAACTTAGTCAATCATTTAAATTGCATCTGAACTTTCTACTGTTACCGCTTTAGCAATGTAATTTATTCTGAGAAACCTTCTGAATACAATTTAGTAGACAGTATATAAACTTGCTACATTTAAATTACGCGATCACGTTGTAAGAATACAATGAAGATAAAATGCATATTCCAATATTATTATATTGACTGTTTCATTTCCATAAACACTTATAAGTCAAGTTATTGACCTGTATTGTAGGTACATCTATAATTATGCGCTATATAAGCGTTGACGAGACATTAAATTTTTAGCACCTGTAAGATTTGAATTATATTATATTTTTTGAATTATATTTGGGTGGCTTCTGTAATTTGACACAATTTTGCATGGATAGAACGAATACAAACAGCATTGAAGTAAATTATTACAGTTTAGGAAAGACTTATTAACTGACAGCGGCGAGATGAGGCTGACATATGAATAATGTATGACAATAATAGAATATTTAAGAATGAAACACATTCATACGATGATTTGGTATTGTGTCGGCTATAGAATTGAATCTAAGTGTCACACACTACTTATTTGCACTAAATGAAACATTTATATAATTTTGACACTTGTTTGGACCGAAAATCAAAGTTCAATGATAGAAGAATCAACATAAATTATTTCTTGAAAATCTGTCTCAATAAGTTTTCGTTCTGTTTCATCATTCAAAATAACTGCAAAACGTGTTACCTTCCTATCAGAGGCAATAGTTAATAACTTCACAAGGAACATAATGAAAAACGTGCAATCTTAGCTACTGTCTCTTATAATTCAGTGTCTTTATTGCTTCCTCCCATTAATCCACCATTAAATGGAGGATTAGCTAAATCTGCGCTTTGTCTTGTTCTCATTATATTGTGTCCTGATTACTCATGATTACAGCTTATCCTTGGAAATAGACGATAGAAAATAGAGAACTGAATTTGCAAAACATAGATTTAATTAACATTATTATAGTGCCACAAACTTATATTCTGGCCCAGTGATGGTGGCGCTGTCATCGAGTTTATTAAATACAAAATGTAAACTTAAAACTTAAACTTCTAGAGGCTAAAAAGGACCTACACGATAGGGGGTTGATATAACTGAGATACCTACCAAGTCTGCTGTAGTTCCAATTTTCCAAAATGTTGTAATTAATGAAGAAGTATACCTAATTTAAATGTTTCTCTTAAAACTTAAAACTCTTCGCACATTAGGTAGGGCCACAACATATCGGTAGGCGAACACTTGGAATTGCCTTACCACAAATCTACGATTTCATCACGATGTTTTCCTTCACCAAATGCTCAAGCTCATTGCAGTCATGAACTATAGGTATAGGTTGCACAAGTCAACATTATTACTGAGGTCGCTTCAATATACCTACTACAAAAACACGCAATACCATACGCGTATTTGCTCACGCACTCATTTTCTTACCTGGAAAACGCTTCAATTTTATTTTACAAAACGGTTGAACAGATCTCTTCTAAAGGAATACGCGCAATAAAATTAAAATATCCTCCATGGGTGACGGTCGGGGAAGTAGATTTTACAATATTTAAGTATGATTAAAATCTAGCTCAAAACGGTGAAGGAAAACATCGTGAGGAAACCGACATGTCCAAGACTGCAACATTCAAGGGCATGCAACATCTACCAACCCGCACTGGGCCAGCGTGGTCGACTACGGCCCATACTCTCTCTCTGAGAGAAGGCCAGAGTCCCAACAGTGGGAACATGAAAGGCTGATGATGAAAATCTAGTCGGTGGATGCAAACAACGTGATGATATATTAGCTTGTGATAGGGCATTCCTTATTGCTCGTCAAGCGTGCTATAAGGAAGTGTGTTATTGTGTCTTAGTGTGTTCTTTCAACCAAGTTTGAAAGCCAGTTTCCAATCCAGGCGTAGCGTAGTAACCTGTCATATCGCAACATATCAGGTGTTACAGATGTTTTTTCGAATCTTATAAGTTACTTGCAAATTTCTATCGCTAAAAATGGTTTTGGAAAACATCGTGAGGAAATCAAGAATCATGATCCAAGAATCCCAATGTTCTAAGGTATGTCACTTCTACTAACCTGCCCTGGGCCAGCGTGGTAGATTATGGCATATACTCTCTCTGAGAAAGGACATGTGTGCAGGTGGAATTTTCATGGAGATCGATTAACTATAAAGTAAATAAGTACGTATTATTTCTGGTATGCACATGGGAAATCTACCTGAGAATAAAACACTCCACACTGTCACATACCAGTTATTTCAAAAGCGAGCGGAAAAATATCAGTCTAATAACACATTTTCAGTTCAGTTTATTGCACTGTATTTTTTAGTGATGAGTTTTTGTCAATAGGTTTTGATGTGATGAGGGTATTTCTACTACCCAAATAGAAGATTAAACGTGGTTTTTAAGCTTCATCCTACTAATATTATAAACGTGAAAGTTTGTGAGTATGGATGAATGGATGGATGGATGGATGTTCGTTACTCTTTCACACAAAAACTACTGAACGGATCTGAATGAAATTTGGAATGGAGATAGCTTATAACCTGGATTAACACATAGGCTACTTTTTATCCCGGAAAAAGGTTCCTGTGGGATAACGGGAAGATGCGGGTGAAACCGCGGAGCGCAACTAGTTTTTTGTTATAAAATAAACTGTGAAGTTTTATTTACCTAGAAGTAGGTATAAATAAAACTAATGAAGTCTTTTGTTTCTACTTGTGACCGTTTTTTGTTTTGAAGAGTACAAAAGGGTCTCCGCATCAAAGCCGAACCAATGTGTTGGAGGTATTTTCCTTTCGTCAATAAATGTTCAATTAACTCTCCCACTCAATGCTGGCTTTTAATTTAGAAAGGAATCTTATTACATCTTTCTCCTTGTACATTTACTTTCACCTTGGATTTTATTTCGTAAGAACTTTGTGCAAACTATATCTTTAAAACTAATTACTATAAATCAAAATTGATTGCCGCATGTATATAAGAGAGATCTCTCGGTTTGGCCGATTTGACTTTTTTTTTTAATGTGTTCGTTATTGTTAGGATCTAGTTTGTGTGAAATATTTTCAATGAAAAATCGCAAATTTCGGAAAAAAGTACCTTCTGTTTGGGAACTTTGTATGAATTCTAATCCTGGCATTTATTTGCCCACCCATGTGAAGCCAGGGCGGGTCGCTAGTTCATCATCATCATCATCATCATCATCAGCCGGAAGAAGTACACTGCTGAACATAGGCCTCCTCCCTTGAACGCCACCATTAACGGCTATTAGCCATTTGCATCCATCGGCTCCCTGCGACTCTTACAATGTCGTCGGTCCACCTAGTGGGGGGCCTACCTACAGAACGTCTTCAGGTTCCGCTAGTTTATACATTAAGTTACTTTTTAAATGCGATTTGTTATGTCTATTCGCAAAACAGCTTCGTTATATCAAAACATATTTTTAATAAAATTTGTAATCAACAAAATGTTACTTCCTAAATTAACGGTGTGTTGAAAGATATTATGGATCTAATTTGCTTATGAAACGTTTCCCCGGTGTTTCTCATAATTATATCAATTATCGTAATGGCTCGCTTTTGTGTATCATTTATTTTATGACTGTGCGAGTTTTTTAGAGTTCCGTACCTACCCGGTGTAAGGAGGTTGGAATAAGCGTGGCTATATTTAAGTTTGACGTTTTAAAGCGATCGCATGTTGAATCCCACTGAATGAACATATTTTGTTTTATTGAGTTTTGTACCCTTCTAGAATCATTTTGTTGCCCGTCCGTCTGTTGTATGTCTGTCTACTTAAAACACTTTTAGTAGGTTGACTTGCAACTAACTAACTAATTCATTTCTTAATAATGCGAACATTTTTGAGTGTGCATGTTTGTTGCTTATTCACGCTGAAATAGCTTAACGGATTTGAGTGAAATTTGGAATGGAAATGGTTTATACGCTGGAATATCACAGATTATAAATGTATTATTTTATCCCGGACAAAGATTCCTGCCGGAAAATGAGAAAACCGCGAGTGTGACCGTGGGGCGCCGTTAGTGAGTAACTAAATTAAAAAGTTCATTATTTCACTCCGTATTTTTTACTTTGCATTTAATGAAATCAGTGACCTGATAGTGACTGATGATGTGGTCGAGAAAGAATAAATCACGGTTACCTGAAAATAGCCTGTTTACCTCGAAAATAACAACATATGCGTACCTACCTATACCTGTGGTGGAAAAACTCACAACGGAAGCTAGTCGATAAAGGAGTTTTATGAAACGGTTTGTACGAATGGATGGCGAATCAACAACAAAGGAATCAGAACCATTTCCAAGTCCATAAATAAAAATACACGCATATGTACACCTTTTTGTAAATTTGGTACTCTTTTACTATGTTTAACGCGAAAGTGTGTACTGTGTATGTTTGTTACCATTTTGCTCCGTAATGGCTGAAACAGTTTTCAGCTGTAATGTGATGAAACCATTTAGGGTTGGTAGTAGGGCATTTTCAAGCGCTCGCCACCCTCGAGTTAAGAATCTGTGGCCAAGCACCTATTGGTGTATTCTGGCAGACCCACCAAGTTGTAAGTACTATAAAAAGATGTTAGGTAAAAAAAAATGTTTTGGCCCGTATGGGACCCTGTCGAAAACAACACCATTTGAAAGGAGAGGAAGACACTTATAGTAAGTAATTATTATTGGGAATAAAACGAAATAATTCATCTAAAATAATTTACTAGAGTGTTTAACTTTTATATGTCAAACTTATTTTTTTTAAGACAGTTTTTGTGATTCAAAAGTATAAATCCCTATTTAAAATTTAAGATAAGTTTCATTGCGCTGTGACATCGGAGTGATGGGATATTTTCATACAACTATCTTAACGTTATTGGAAAATAGCTCGTAAACTCCACGCTTTATTTTCTCACTATTCTTGGTGCATGCTTTTATGAATTATTACATTTTTATGTCTTGGTCATAAAGCGTGGGTATTATACATAAATTCGCAGATGTTTATGATGGATATTTCACTTGGATATGCTATAACGACAGTATTATTAGGTATAATTTTTTTATACCTAATAATGATATTAGAAATAAGCTTTTGTATGTTATGAGGCCGGAAAGGTGACAACCGTTTTCGGCTTTTGTTATGATTTCTTTTTAATTTTGACCAAAAGTCACCTGATGTAGTCGAAGGTGACGATATGGTCGAAGGTGGCACTCGCTACTCTTGGACAGGGAACTCGCTCTCAAGCAAGGCTACTGAATCACACCGATGGGTGCATGGTGACAGATTCTTAACTTGGGTGGTAGTTAGCCAGATGAGCTCTAGAAAATACCTGGCAGGGTTCCACTCGTATACGTTTGCACATCAATACACGCATACCTATAGCATCATCATCACTTCAATGATAGCTCAGAAGTAATTACATCGACTTGTGACCCGTAGGTTGGTTTGAATTCTGCAATGAGAAAAAAAAACGACGTATCTTGGTGGCAGGACATTTTATAGTGCTCACCTGGTTAGCTACCGCTCTGACCTATCGCCAGCACCCAACGGTGTGTTCCGGTTGCCTTACTTGATAAACAATTCCCGTTCAAGCGTAGCGTGACATCTTCGACTACCTCGTTATTGACTTGTGGTCAAACGCTACTCTGTAAAAAGTAGAAAATAAAACTAAACCCTCTGAAAAACTTGACCATAAACTATCTAGCATATCCCAAAAGTACTTTTCACATATATTTCGCTGGTAACATACTCGTTGTATTTCAAACAAAGTATTTTTGCTAGGGTCAGTGAGTATAATGTAAACAAATGTGTCCCTCGTGGTCTGTAATAGATACGTGAAACGTGCAAAAGGCCAGAAACATATATTTTTCGGACAGTTTCTGTATGTTTTTGCGTTGGTGCTTGGAGCTTATGTAGGTTGGAGTAAAAATAGGACCTTGTATAGTTCACCGCTATCTTTTTTGACGTCTAAGAATAAGAATAGCAATAAACAAATGCATTATAAAGTAACTAAAAAAATAGTATTATTGCAAACCGGCCTCAACTCAGCATTGTGCTGGTCGTTGGGCGATCATTGAAACGAAGGTAATTTATAATGAAAAGCATTAAAAAATAGATCAATGAGTATTTAAATATTTATTGTTTGGAATTAAAACTGCGTGGTTGTACAGTCAGCGACAAAAGTAGCTGATCATACTACATTGTCCAAATGTGTTTCACATCAGTATTGATTAGGGTTTTTTACATTTTACACTGTAGCTCTTTGACCACACAATATAACACAGTCATCTAGTTATAAGTGATGATGTGGTCAAAGGTTGATGACGGTAATTGGAAAATGTGTTATTGTTCAGCGACTTTTGTCATTGACTGTACGAGTGTGCATCTTTGCTTAGCAGAATTAAACTTTATTTAGTAAAAATATTGGTTGTGGAATAGCTTGGGAACTTATATTGAAGAAGATTGGTGTAAGCCGCTTATACTAGGTACTTTATATTGTTGTACTCGTATAACCGAACAACTAATTTTTTAGAAACAGCTGTTCTATATAAATCATTTTTGAGCTCTATGAACAAAATGGAAATATAAATATGAACACAGTGTACCCAAGTTTATTCACTACGATTTCAAAGCAGCTTTCCATCCATGACGGAAATATGAAAAATGAAATTTCGAGCTCAAGCCCCATTCGAAGTTCTCTTGTGAGATTACGACGGCGCGAAGTGTTCTTCAAACTGAAATGTGGTGAGAATAAATGTTGTTTATAAGTAACATTATATATTTTTTGGATGTGATGAGATGTTTTTGCCTGTTTAAAATATGTTTACCTACAGATAAATGTGGAATGGATCTTGAAAATTAATAAAATGTCTGAAATCCCTTCGTAATGGAAACACACGCAAAGCGGTTTGTAGATGGCGCTCTGAGCGACTGTACCTTGTTAAACGACGTTGTGTCAAGTTACAGCTGTGGCTGTCAAGCCATAGTTTGACAGATGTTACGTCAAAAATAATTGTGCAGAAATAGTTTAGGTACAGTCGTTCATGCACCACCTAGCGTGAAAAATAGTTTTTGTCTCCATTGTGATACCTTCTTTCATTGTAAATATGTAACTGAATAGCTTATAATCTAAATATTGGCCCATATTAACCTATTTTCCCAGTTGTGTTAAAATAATGAGTTGTGTTTGTATTGAATAAAGTTAATTCTATTCCTAAAAATTTAGAGGTGTGCGGAACCCGCACTGTAAAAGGGTCAATTTGCACTTGGGCAGTTTACGATTAGTAAATAATTGCCTGCATGTTTATCATTATGTATTTAAAATCTCTCGTAGTATATATATTTAGTTTTCAACTTTTTTATTAATGCGGAGAGCTTTAAGTTTCTAAAGAAATATACAGAAGCCGAGCACAGCAAAGAAATTACAAGACTCTTTTATCTCTACAAGACTAATTTGGGTCTATTTACGTAGTAATTACTAATTGGTACCGAAACTTTGACTGGATTCATTTAATTAATATAGTGTAGGATCATTTACTCACGCCCCTAATTATAACCCGAATACTTCAATTGGATAAATAAATCTAACTACGTAGTTTTTTTTAATTACGCCACCCAGTACTGTGTCTAAAGATGATTACAATAACAAAATGTCTGACAGTGATGCCAATTTAGGCCTTAATTTAGGCTACACCTAGCCATTTTTCCGCTTGTAAATCTAGTCTTAAATTGTCATAGTGTCTCAAAACAATATTGAATTAGTCATTTGAACATTAATAGTCATTTGAATATGCAAATATTTGATTGTGAATGTGTTTTTTATGCCAATCTCATCTTTACACCTAATATTTTGTTAGCAACACTGGCTTTATTAAAAACCTTTTTGAGATAACAAGCAGGTCGCGTTACATAGTTGAATTTTACACGTTTAAGCTCGGTATTCTCAATGGTATGCGCCATAAATCGCGTTTTATCCACCCATCTCCGGCCGAAGATCCGAAAATCCTCCTGGTAAACCGAAAATCTAACCGGAACCTTAGGTTTTCCCAGCGGACGCCGTGAAAAACGTACAAGTAATACGATAAACACGAAGTAGATTAAGTAGGAATTTCCCGAGTCGCGTTCGTGATGTTATATCCCTTTCAAAGACTCGTGTTTCTCTTTAATTCAACAATGAAACGCTTTGCGGCTTCTGAGATGTAATAAATAATACGTACTTGTGACCACATTTTATCTTTGTAAGTACTTTTTGATGTTAATTGGCGATGGTGGCGATGCCTTACACCTGCATTGGATACTATCTCTCGAGCAGGTTTGCTGGAACACACCGATAGGTGCTTGGCAACAAACTTTATTTTTGATATATAATAATAAATTGTTCATAACATGCGGACTGTTTAATAAATGCCCACGGCAGGTGGTCAATATGAAAGCAAACACGAACATTTTAAATTGACAGGGCTTGAAAATAATAACAATAAGTGTTTTATTCTTACATAACTCGTATTTTAAATAATAAAAATGAGTACCTTAGCTGTAAGGATAATTAGACATATGATTGACACTGTGATTAATAATTTTCCCCGATTTGATTTCCCATTGTCCATACTGCCTTCATTAACCAATTAGTCCAAAACAAAATACTATATTTTAACAACATTTCCTTTTGTTACAGATATATCACATATCAAGGATGTCAGCACCGACTACTGACAGTACAGAAGCCATCACCAACTCCGGCTACGGGAGCAGCGATGAGACCGCAAGCCTCCTCGTCACTGGACCAGCTGTCACCGTCATCGTTCCAGCTGAAAACCGTTCAGTCAAACCAGTTCTGCAACGACAAGATTGCACCACGCATCTCAGGCCTCAACTATCGGGCGGCCCTGGAAGCGAAGAAAGCGCTGCCTCGGTACGAATCGAAGACTCAGCCGCTGCTACAAGGAGTGTCCCTGATATAGAATTACAGTGCCGCGACCAACCGGCAGACCGCCCTCAGACGCTCGTATCACCCGTAGCGACCTGCTCCCACCGAGGGTCAGTGACCACCTGCCAGCTAGTTCCACATACGTACTCGAGATGTCGTGTCTGCGAGCGGAGACAATCCACGGCGCCAATGTCGGCACTACAACTAGCGCGCTCTGTGTCGCGGGAAAGTGTACGATCAGCTTTGCACTACCCTTGCGGTTGTAGTAGTTCACTCCATGCTGTCAGTACGTGTCCCGTCATACAACCACCGGCATTGTTGCTGCCTACAACAAGTTCGAGAATCATCCGCCAGAGTTCACAACCGGAGTCTAGCGCATGCGCGACGCACTGCCCGCACCACGCCCATCATCACCCTAGCGCCTCACTACGGCAACTCAGGGAACCAGGCGATGGCATTGCCGGCATCGCGGCAGACTCGCTGCGGATCAACGGAGGGATGCGACCCTTCAAACAGGTTAGTTCTCAAACCGGTAGGTGGCACCACCACTCCAAA
This sequence comes from Opisthograptis luteolata, assembly GCA_931315375.2. NCBI lineage: Eukaryota > Metazoa > Arthropoda > Insecta > Lepidoptera > Geometridae > Opisthograptis > Opisthograptis luteolata. The sequence goes on along the minus strand of OV928049.1, from coordinate 6,405,007 downwards.
CATTTCAACCAACAATTTTCCTTTCATATTATTTCCCCATAATAAATTAATACACCAAGGAGCAGCTTCACAAAGAACATCGCAGGGTGATAGCTTAGGTATTTATAATGATTATTTATAGAACCTTATTGCGAGATTAATTAGATTCTTAAGAAAATTAATGGATTTGCTTAAGGTTTCGACTGATTAATTTGTTTTTTCACCTATCTGATTGTGTAGAATTTTAATCTCGTTAAGTAGGATAAAAAAGTATGGGTGAAAAGCATCAGACAAATAAATAAATAAACAGTGAGACCGCAGAGTGCCACCCGCAAAGCACTTAGAAAGGCTTTTTAATTAGAGGGGTATGCGAATTGCCAGAAAAGGCAATTGTTTAACTGCTATAAAGCATTTTTACATAAAACAAATATACATAACTCTTACCGTTTATATTAAGACTATCAATTCACTCGCACAAACACATAAAACATTGGTATAATATTTGCTTTGATATCATGTCATACTATGTAAATATTAGAATGCACAATATAAATCTGTGTTAGGTCCGTAGGTTTGTGTGTTTTTCAGAATTTCTCGAGTGTGAAAAGTAGAGTTCATTAGTCTATCAGACATTGAAGGAATGTTCGAACGAGAAAAATCTTTTCAGTTTTCTTTGAAATCTATTTTAGTTCAAATGGTCTCAATTTTTCAATTGCTGGTTTATTATTTGTCTATACGTCGTTGTTAAACCACTGTTAGTTTAGTTTCATTTTGTACAGCAACTGTAAATGCAATATACAGAACAACTTTCAATTAATCATCTCACAATATTTCCCCCAGTTAGAGATTACTTAAATGTAAGACAGAATTGTAAGTGCTGTGTATGGGTCTCGAGATGGGCGCTCCCTAATAAAATCAAATCAAATGATCAAATGTTTGTCAGAATTTGATTTGGTTTGTGTTTTTGTTCAGGGCCTGCTCCTATGTCCGCAAACCCTGTCGCAGACGCGCCGAGCTCGGCTGAGGCGAGCTTTCACAGAAGCTACGGGGGATACAGTTACCTACGTTAAAACGGTGGGCTTCAATATTGGATTATGCACCACCATAATAAATACCATTATCGACTGTACAATCTTTTCACTTAAAATGCATAGAACTCAAAATTTGGCAACAAATAATTTTAAAACAAAAACCAAACTCATTAGTGGGGCTTGAGTCTTGCAATAGCTTAATCTGCTGTTAAACGATTGATACAAAAAAAACTTAAACCAAATTCGAACTAACATCGGCTAACAGCAGATAAACTGTATAGACTCGACCTAAAAGTTCAGCATGTTAGCAAATAGATGTAGGATAAGAAGATATACCTATAATAAGATTTGTCTCACGATCACCCTACTTATGTCAGGTTGTACAGCCGACAAGTTGGTATCTCTGGACTGATCACGAAAGTAATATATTAGTTGGCGAATGTGTCGTCCCTATAGCTTCGTTTAATGACCACCGATAGCCTCCCCCACGCCCCTGACATTTTAGCCTGGCACCAAAAACGCTTGTCACGAACAAATCGTTTTCTATAAATCACGGCGAAACTTTCAAATCATGATCATTGAGCAATGAACACGTTTGGTATGACGGAATGGCTTTGGATATCAAGTGATCTGACATTGCGGTTGGCAACAGAGATGATCTCTGTTACATCGTTGGTTCATGGGAAGAGAAAACGTTTTGTCATCGCTTTGGGATCCCACTCAGGCAATACACAGCACCTACACAATCATCAGCTATCCATCCTTTCACACGGAATAAGGTAACGCAATGCACTTTAGATCGAAATAGATTGCACTATGCTGTTTACTTACCTGTATGTAGAGGTTTGTGTTTGTTAAAACTACATCTATAGATGTTCGACTCAATCGATGATTGGAAATTAGTTGTGGGTTGAACATAAAATATAGTGCTACGAATATCCACGACATCATACGAATTCAGCCTCGTAACCTAATTATCAAGCAAACACTAAAATAACGGTACTACTAAAATTATATTCCACATTTTCGTTATCATGTAATTTTATAAAAACATGTAGGTATCTAAACCTACGTTGGACCACTTGGAATCCTAAATTGGTACAACACAGCATGATACTTACTGAGATTTTCTGGGAGCGAATTTGCACAAAGAGATTTAAAGCCAGCGGTTATCCCTAAATGTATTAGCCTATAAATACCCTTGCACGTATAAGAGCTTATTTTAATCTTTCTCATTATTAATGCGTGGAAAGCGAGGTAAAGATTTGGGAAAACAAACACTTCTTTACGCAAAATGCGAGGGAAGTAGGTATTTTATTTTACTTTCGGTTTTACTGTAGGTAGTATCGTAAAGTTGTACTACAATCTTTCTTGGGCGAGAATGACGTGCGATATATTTTGAGAGGTGACTCTATGCAAAGTTATCAAGCGTGTTATTGAAGTTTATTCAAAATCAAGGCGTCTCATCAATTTTATTGTTGTCACGAGGTAAAGCTACCCCATCTGATCGTCGCGAGAACTTCGTTTACTCGCGAAGCATTTTATGCTAAAATAATTCTATAGAATTTTTATGAGAACATCAGCAGAGTTCAAGGGTAATACGATGTTTTGCTACATTTCCTGGAATAACATATTTTAGTCGTGAACTCAGATATTTGCTCACTTCTAGACCATCATAGTTATGTCACTTGTATTTTGGCAGTCTACCAGCTGTTGTGGGGTTCGATGTAATTTATTGCGTATCATATTTTCTTTGGATAGAAATGTGCCTTTGATATTATCGTCACAAGAAATAGAGAATTCTGATTGTCTGAAAAAGAGTGTAACTGAAAATAGAGGGTAAAAAGCTGGCAACATTTTAGTAAATAATAACTTCAAGACATTGACAGTGAAAAAGTGTAACAACAAAAGTAAAAAAAAATACATGTAACGGTTTAAGCACTAGCATCTTAAGCCTTATTAGTTAGTATTATTATTAGTATTTAAAAAAATTACTAATCGAGATGTCTGAAGGAAATGGGAAAGACCTTTGCGCAGCAGTGGGACAGCAGTACAGGTTAAAAAAAACTTTCTCTGTCTGCAGCATAAAAGCTGAGCTGGAAAAAACCATTGAAGATTGTACATCAATATCAATATCGTCAAACACAAACATCTTATTTGAAATTTAATATTCTACAACGTTGTTTTCCAATTCTCCAATACATGGTTTATCTTTTGAGCAAGAATATTGCTCATTCCACTAGAGACCTCCCGTTTCAAGCGCCAATAAGTCTTTCCAGATCAATCTCGGTAGCTAACTCCTACCTACCTCAACGAACCCATCCCAGGACACTTCTAACAATAAATTATACACGTAATCTACTCTTGGACGTCTGCCCGTCTCCTCTGAAACTACTGGCTAGGATCTGTAGCACAGTATAATATACAAGTCAGTACTTAAGATAGCATAATTTTTGGAAATGTATGAAAATCTCCAAATGTGTGATGAAATTTATCTAAATGTACTGGCATGATGTACTTTAAGTACATAAACCTACTTGCTTTTGTCACTACACGTTAAAACTTATTATTTGACTATTAAAAATGTATGAGTTCTAAAAATACATAGTACAGTTTGGCGTTTGACTACATAACAAGTCATGTCGTGGTAACTGACAGTGTGACTGACCACATACTTATTGCAATATCTGATTAGCTTCCTGTTGGTAAATATTTTCTTCACCCTCCCTGCCAAAAACTAGATATGACAAGTATAATCATCATTAATTAACTTTGTTTTATTGACAGTGAATAGTTGTAAAACGTTTGTGGTTATGTCGAAATTAAAATAAATTAAGTCTCTAAAGTTGAGTTATGTTGAAATGGCGATATTATTACTAGAACAAGTTTTGAGTTATTAAGTAATCTGAATCAAATTGTTTGACTTAAGTCACTGTTTTACATTGTTGATGAGTAGACTATCGCTATTCCTAAAGGAACAATATTTCAGACGGATTATAGTAGGATGCATTGTGATGTTTAAGAAGAGGTTTAATCTTGTTTGTGCCACACTATCGCGTAAACAATATTTTTTATGTAAAGGTAGATGGAGTTATGAAGCTATTTTGTACAATGAAATTATGTAATAATATATTTTTAATAGTGCATATTTTAAACTTTTCACTGTGAATTTTCCTCGTTGTTAATTGTAGAAAAAAAGAAAATAAAAAAGTCAGAAAATTTGCACGGGCAAAATCAATCTCGTTATTGTAACATAAATATATGTGTAAATTAATAAATTAATTAATACCGCAATCTCAATAGTATACGCAGTTCAACTAGTTTCTATTCTGTAAGAGATTTAATAAAGTCTACAATAATCTTAAAATACGAATGAGAAACTATCTAAAGATGTGCTGCTGAAATTGGCCCTATTTAATTGACACTGCTACAGCTCGATTACGCAAACCGACTACAGTAGTTCCTATTAATTTGTGTTTCAAATTGACTCCCGCAGCTAAATTCAATTAGCTGTGACAATCAAATTAAGCATTAACCGTTGCACCGCACAGGTAATGCAAAAATAATTAAGTTACGTGCTCACCTGCGCGGTTAGTATGACTACAAAAGGGGGATGAATACTGCTCGACTAGAGCCGTTTTATTTTACGATTACGCCTCATCGGATTCAGAAGTAAAAAAAAACAAAATTGCTATGCCAGTATTAAAGTCTGCCCTGGTATATATTTTTAATTAAAAAGTTAGAAGTAATTTCAGCTTGTGCCGCTTTTGCATATCAGTTATGAGAGTGCAGTGTTTTTTTTGGACAGATTTTTAACGAGAAAATAGGTTGCAGTGTTATCTAGATTTTGTAATAAAATTATGCTCTATCTAATACAAAATCTACAGATATATACAAATAAAAAAAATAAAGTGTCGGTATGTAATGTCAAAAAACAGCTTTTTATAAAATGAAAGAATATAATATGATACTTAAAACAGTAAACATTTTTTTTTTGTCAGTCTGTGTGCACCGGATAATCTCCGAAATAGCTAAACCAATTTTGTCAGGACTTTCACTGGCAGATATCTGATGTTGGAAAACTTAGGCTGTTATTTTTGATTTGTAATAAAAAGTTACTGTTTTATTGATCTGAAAACCATACATGTAGGTTGCACAGGTGTGCGCGAAGCTTCACTTTTGACCGCACCACTCTGCTCGCGAAAACATTCTGCTTTATTTGACATTTGAGAAACGTTGTGTGTTAATTTGTTAAGCTTAAGTGTCTAATTATATAGATTGGGAAATTTCATTGTTGGATTCGGGTAAAGTTATTTTAGGCTCATAAATTATCTTTGTTTGGTTTACTTTCGAACATTTTGGTAACAATACAGCTACTGTTGTTTATGGCGCCTACACAACATGTTAATAAGCATTCGCTGCCTAATTATAGGAAATTCTGATAGCCTTATTTGGACTTTTAATTAGAAGGGTTTAGTTATCATCATCATCAGCCTTATTACGTTCCTACTGCTGGGACACAGGACTTCTCTCAAAGAGAGAGAGAGAGCTCAGGGAGTATGAGCCATTATCTACCACGCTGGCCCGGAGCGGGTTGGCGGATATCGTAAACCCTTCGATTTTGTGGGTCTCGAACATGCTGGTTTACCCATGATTCTTTATTTTCCAGTTCACCGTTTAGGTTCAAATAACAGCCAGTAAATGATCTGAAAAATTTAAGGCAGTTTTTGAAGTGGCAATGGGCTGGCCACATCGCTCGACGAACCGATAACCGATGGAAGGTTCTCGAGTGGCGACCACGAACCGGAAGAAGACTGTAGGTAGGCCCCCCACTAGGTGGACCGACGACATTGTAAGAGTCGCAGGGAGCCGATGGATGCAAATGGCTAATAGCCGTTCATGGTGGCGTTCAAAGGAGGAGGCCTATTCAGCAGTGGACTTCTTCCGGCTGATGAAGGCAGTTTTTGCAATCGAAAATCTTATTTTTTCGGTGATAACAGTTTGAAAGTATTTTATTGCCAAGAAACCTTTAGAAAGTAATATCTAATAAAAAAAATAGGTGTAATTTAAGTGTTTTAGGTGTAATTTAGGTGTGGTCTTATAATGTCCACCGGTAAGCCAGCCTACCACTGTCTAATACGGTCACGGCCCTTGCATCCTTTTTGGACGAATGTACCAAAACGGAGCGCCAGAAATCGGACACCAGAGAGTACTTTAGCATCTGTATTAGCACAGTTGTTTTACGAGTATTACATAACTGCTGCATTGTGAAATTATGATTATTATTGATGAGATAGAATTCGGGCAAAGGACTCGCGTCAGATCAGGAATTAAAGATTTTGTGGAACAACAAAATGCATAGGTACTCTACAGTTTTGTACGATGAAAGGTTGGTTGTACGAAAAAACTTCTCTTTCTTGTTGTACATTGACAAAAATTAAAGTGACTTGAGACTACTATAACAACCAAATACGGCAGAAAGTATTTTGATATGAGTCAATATTTGCAGGTAGTTTTATATATAGATTGGTACAACAGTCCCAGTAACTACTGGCAAGAGAATAGTAAGAAGAAGCCACATAGAGCTATGCCAAGACCTATTTGTGAAATCACAGCAAGGGGCTTTGGGCTTGAGAAAATAGCTAAGGATTTATTATTGTACCTATCTATAAAACTACCTGAAAAATTTTGCCAAAATTAAATGCTTTTTACTTTACTTTTTTCCGTGCAGTTACTGGCAAGAGAATAGTAAAAGAAACCACTTACCGGCAACGCCCTTGGTGTTGCAGATGTCTATAAGTGGCAATCAGGTGGAGTGGACCGTATACTTGCCAGCCACTCAAACTATAGCGAGAAAATGCAATGCGGAACCACCCTTTATTTTATTTATGCGAAAGGTTACGAGTGTGTATGTTTAATTCTTCACGCTGAGACGGCTCAACGGATTGGAGTGAAATTTGGAATGGATATGTGGCTTATACCTTGGATTAATATATAGGCTAGGTACTTTATATATATCCCAGAAAACGGGGAACGCCACACGTTAGTAAGTTAAATTTCTTAGGTTAGATATCAAGTTCATTATAAGCGTTGTTTGTTGCATTTTTTGACGAAACGTATAACCCTACCTACTGTAGGTACATACTACGCATGCGCGGCCTTACACTCTTTTCATCCGGTTCGAACGGATTGAAAGTCCTACCGTACATAAAGAAGTTTCACTTCAAAAGAAGAAGAATAATACGGGATAGCGGAAATACCGTGGACTGCAGCTATTGTCATAACCAACGCCAACGGAAGACCAGCGCTGGTTCGAAAGAACCCAGCATCATGCTGAGTTGGTACCGGTTTGTGGCAAAAAACATGTAATTGATTGTCTTTGTATTAGTATTTAAGTTTATTTGTTTTGTTTATGTTTATGATCAAATTTTATTTTGTAAAGTGTATGTTGTTTTTTGCCACAAATAAATATATTGTCTATTGTCTATTGTCATATATGTGAAAGTTATTGAGTGTGTATGTATGTTATTTCTTTACACTGAAATGTCTCAACGGATAACGTCTCAATGAGAGAATTTTGGAATGGAGATAGCTTATACCCTGGAATAACACATTGGCTACTTTATATCCAGGAAAAGGGTTCCTTCAGGATTCCGCTGGTATGATCTCCGGGCTGATTAAACATGAATAGTTAGAAATTGTTTGCAGGAATTTTGAAATAAATCTTTGTTAGAGCTGGTACAGGTTAGGAACATCTGCTGCTTCAGCGGCCACAATATTGGCTATCGGGTGTACTGTGGCAAAGTTCCAATGAACCACAATGCCTCTTCTACAAAGACCTTGTCACTATAAATCAAGGTTCTTTGGCTGCGAAATACCAACAATAATTTCCCATACATTGAATCCATTCAGAGTGATTTAAATGTGATGCACAATATTACGTTTACGATCAATTGACTGCGTCAGGATTAACGGTTTCCAGTTTCCGTTGCATACAAAAAAACCTATTTGTTTAGTTTTTTTTTTTTAACAAGCCCTTTTTATTCATGTCCGAGTCATCAGTTATGTTCGCAATCCGGGTGTAGCGTGGCGCTACTTTCGCCCAAATCCTCACTTAACGCCAGGTGACTTTTGATCAAACGATGGATGAATTGCTTGATATATATGCTTATGGAATCGGAAAATTTTTCAACTGTTGTGCATTTTAAAAACACTTTTTTGTTTTGTTTTTGATTAAATTTAATTGTTTCGGCACTCTTAAAAAATAGAGGACGTTAATAAATAGCATGTTAGGTACATATTACAGGGTAGCGTAGGTATGACCAAAAGTCATCTGATGTGGCCAAAGGTGGCGCCACACAACGCTTGGACTGGGAACCAGTCCTCGAAACATGTAGGGCAATATTACCTTGCCAAGATTGCTTCTCGAGTATCACGTAAATAGTCGATAAGATGTCTAAATTGCCTAGAAACAAAGTCTAAAATAAACCGCCTTGTAATTCTGTATGTAAAATCAATTACCAAAAATGATTAAACCCGCTCATTGATAAATTACGTACGATGAAAAAATATGAACCATTTGACTTGTCTACTGCTGTTTGTTTACCTGTAGTCTATAGCGAACCTTGTGATTAATGACATACTGATGGAAACGCCGGTTATCGATTTTACAGCCAACCATTGAAAGATTTATTCATGGGAAGGGGAAAACCGGCCTCCACCTTCGTAATAAGTTGTTAAATTTTCGATTATGCCTGTAAGGTTTTTTGGGAAAGGTCGAACCGGCTCGAATAATGGTTCAATATAACCCTAACCCAGTTTCAATCGCTATTATGAAGAACCAATCCAGGCTTTATTCGGAAGTCTTTAGTAGGACTCGGACCAAAAAATGGCTGCATGTAATTGAATTGAAGGTGTTCTGAGAGGTAATCAATATAATTTCAATAGCGTTAGCAACACACAGAGCAAATAAATTCTATTTACATAAAAAACTAATTTCAAAAAAATTTATTCTGTCATGCATACCTGTCATACATATGTCATGCATACCTGTCATAATGTCATACTCGTATTTAGTTTAGTACTAGGAAAATTTTGGTGTGCTCAGTCAATTTTGTCGCTTACTGTAATAATTGTACAAATGGCTGATTGTATCTTGGTTACAGTATGTAGCACGAAATTTTATTCTAAAAAGATTTTTCTGACACCATCTTATCATCATCACCATTTATTTAAAAATGTAATCCTTGACTTTGGCTAAACACAGAAACTCTTTGTAGCAACAACTGTGTGAAGCTAAAACAACAAAACTCAAAGAATTTGTCACCTTTAAAGTTTTAGTAAAAAGTACCCGGGATAAGCAAACTGCGCTTGTTCTCCCGCCACATACGCGTTCGTAAATCCCTAGAACGTTTTTATTTTCTCGCTTTATTGCAGCACCGCGGTGTTACCAGATGTGTTTCTTTGAATCCCTTCAGAGTTGTGGTGTCTGAAATAAAATTAAGTACTGTACTAGACGCTAGAAGTCATTATTATCGACGAAACAGGAAAAAACCATTTGATTTCTTTAACCATGACCATTGACCATGTCATGTCATTTTACAGTGTCGTCCGATTTTGATGATTATTTTTTTAAACATATTAATTAATACTAGCTGTTCCCCGCAGCTTCACCCACGTGCATGGACTACAGTTTATCGCAATAAAATGTATCCTATGTCCTTCTTCAGGGTTCAAACTATCTCCGTGCCAAACAGTAGTTTAAGCGTAAGAGAGACAGACAGACAGACAGAGGTATTTTCACATTAATAATTTTATAGTAGGGATCTAAGTTAACTGATTTAAATTGAGATTAGTGGAAGCATGTTTAAAGATATCACATAGAATAGGCATATGGAATATATCTGTCGACTGATATGGTGCAATGTGCGTTGACCCCATTGCGAAGTGTGATGTGGCGGTTTCAATTCCAGCTAGATAAATAAAAGTGCATTGAAAAGGCACAAGCATTTGTTCCATATTGTAGATCCTGCTCCACGACGTTTCTGATACCTTTGGGACAGGGAAATTCTAGTTCAGAGCTTTGTATAGCTCTGTGATACATATAGGTACCTACCTACTACCTACTTATATTGTTTTTCAGCTACATGGTATTTAAACAAACATGAAAGATTAAAAATAACATAGGTGTTTTCTAAACAAAGCTCCCTTATTTTTTTCATTTCCAAATTTTGTATTCTTGCAACACCTATCTGACAAAGACATGGCTAAAAGACACGTATCCAACGCATTAATTAATATTTAAAAAAAAATTTGAATACTCATGTCCACCTTTACGTGCGTGACCAAACATAACTTTAATGTAGAACTGGGATGGAGTCCATCCATTTAGATTAGGTACGTAATAATCCGTAAAATTTTACAACCCCTAGTCGTTCTTTCCGCGTTTGCGGCGATTCGGGTTCAAAGAGATTTAGCCTCGTTTATTTTGAAATGAACTTCGTATTTAATCGTCGACAGAGTACTTCAAATAATTTTTAATTCAAAGCTTTCAGTGACTCTTTGGTCTCTACAACTCAAGTAACATCTATTTAAATTCGAAGCGATGATGGCTCAATGCTAGTGATGTCGGCTTGTAACCCGCAGGTCGTGGATTCGAATCCTACAATGAGCTTGAGCTTTCGGAGAAGGAAACATCGTGATGAAACCATAGCTTGATGGTAGAGCATTTTCTAGTGCTTGTCTGGCGCTAGCACAAAAACAACAAAGAAAAACATCTAAAAACATCTAAATATCTATATGATAGCGCAGTGGTGACTATTTACTATTAAATATTTTGTACAGAAGTTGGAATACAAAAGTCTCGAGTATTGTATATGCAAAATGTTTAAACGGTTTTAGTATAGCGTGGAGACCTTTTCACAGTAGAAGAGTTAGTCAGTACATAGACTCGGGAAACATAGAACGAAGAAGGAAGGAGGTAGTTTTTACGGAGTACACAATTTAGCTTGCAAACGCAATAGGTACGTTTTAAAAGTTTGTTCTGTAACTAATTTAGCGCGCCATTTCACCATCTCACATTTTTGATGTTTTTTGGCCGAGATGAAATATATGAGAATATAGAAAGAAAATTACAAGACTACATATTTTAAACAAATAGCATGAAGCCGAATGTGTATTAGTGATTTAAATTAGTCACTGTCTCAATCCTACTTATGATTCAATTTTTCAAACGACACAGTAGTGTAATCCGATGTAAATTTGGACGTTAGTGTGTGTAGGTTAGAAATCTGTTTATTGCAAGTTCAAATACTGTGTTGCACTGTGGCTTTTTTCGAGTGATTTGCGAATTGCTTACCTATGCTTCGGGTATAGTATCGTCATTTGGTCTCAAGTACGTCCTTTACGCAAAAATGATTTGTTTTTGCTACATTGGGGTATAGGCCCTTTAATAAGATTCCTAGACAGTTTTGTAAGCAAGATGGAGTTTAGTTAGCTACTGGCGATGTGAAGAATAGATATTAGTTACTAAATACTGCCTTCTTGAGTGAAATGAGTTCTAAGTTTTCCAAACATTTTCTTAGAAATGCAATAAAGAAAAGTGCTAAGTTCATATTGGAAATAAATTATTGCAATTCGTATGTACTGTATTTCTTTAATAACTGGTTCATTTTATTTTTATTCTCCTTTTCTACCATTTCGTTGTAACACATACAGCATCTTTTTATTCTGTATCATTGAAATTATGACTTAGGTAAGTATGCCTTCAAAATGCTTTATATCCCGAGGCAGGAAATCCCATGACAGATTAATTAAAAAATTACAAGGAATTTTTCTTACGAATAATAAATATGTCGTTTTCCACAGAATAAAGCTATCCTCACTTAAAAATAAACCTTCTTACTGAGAAATTAACGTCGTTGTTTGAGCAACGGAGATGGCGTTTGTAAAATAAGGTATATAGGTTACGACCACTGACGACCTAAGTGATTGGCATGCGTTATCAGATTTATGACTGTAGGGGCTGTTCCTCAAGTTAGATAACTACTAAAAGGTCTTGTCAAGTTCAGTTGAAGTAGGAAAGTAGCATTTATGATTTCACTGCTCTAGATTAGTAGTGTGGTTTTACAGTAACGCTTTCACCAGCGCGGTTGGTAAGCGTCGCGGGCTACGAGCTACTAACCAGCCTTAAACCTGAAGTCACCTGATGAGTGACGAAGGGGTCGAAGGTCGCCACGCTACGCTTTGATTGGCTTTCAAGTGAGGCTGCGAAAACTGACTGTTAAGTGCTTGTCGATAACGTGGTAGCTAGATGTCAACAAAAATGCCATACCGCCGAGCAAATTTTAATAAATTTGATATAGGTCAACAGATATAGAAATATACAAACAGATATAATATAATACCATAGTTACGAAAATGATTTGGTTAATGTTATAATTATGACGAGAAGTAACGACGCTGTTTAGAGTGATAAGACTTGCCTCAAAGATGAAAATAGCAATTCATGCTGTGCTAGAGAGCTAGAGTATGACAATAAAATTAAAATGCTAACGAGACCACCACTGAGTAGGTACATAACAAAGTCTTATACAACAAAATTATTATACTTGAAACTTTATAAAGTATTATCGCACTTCAAAAATATACATTTAAATGGAATGTTTGTGCTTTTTTAGGAACTCAAATTCCCTATTGAAGGTCTGACTTTAACAAGGTTTAATAGTAAAGACTCTGGGTTTATTCTAGCGTATATTTATTAAGCTTTGGTAGGATCAAGCTATCGCCGTTTGCACCGTCGCGTCGCGTCGCTCCGTCTGGTCTATTATTGCTGAAACGAATCCTTTATCCATTGCACTGCTCTTGTCATAAAGAGGTTAGCTGTTTCTATGTATATTAAGTACCTATAGCCCGGAAGGCATTTGAAGAGGAATAATAGATTTGCCTTGTAAGTTTTAGAATAATCTTTTGTTCATAGATATTGTCATCAAAGACTGTTATTGTCTGAGAATTTGTTTTTATCTCGTTGTTTCATTTGTATTCATACGTTAATATCCTGTTTGTGAGAAAATATCTCATCTCTTGAAAATATTGAGCTGAAAAGTTCAGTCCAGAGGCAATATCGTTTACAAAGAGATACCTACTTACAAAATGTTACCCTCTTGGAAATAATTCTTTTGTTTTAACAATTTCTATGAAATTGTCCGTCTTGTTCTGAAAAGAGTCCACCCGTTTAGAGTCTGGAGTTCGTTTAAATTACAAGGCACTGCAGTTCTTGTGTTGTTGAATTCTATTGTTTATTCATGTTAGTCTTTTTAACGAGTACAGAACAATTCTAGTTGGAAGTGCCTCTGCGGAAAAATAGGGTCAGTTCGTCTAAGGTCAGTACGTAGTTTTGTATCAATCTAAATGCAGATGGGCAGAACCAACTTAAGAATCAATTATTGTTGAAATTTATAAAATAAATTATAAAAATTCAATGAAGCCTCTATATTTTTATATTTATCCAAATAATTAATTAAGGCAGAGCTAAGATGTAGCGTGACGTCATCTTCGACCACATCGTCACTTAAAATCAAGACCTACCCCGTAAGAATTTATACCAAAAATATATTCCCCTTCTTTTTAAAAACGTAGGCTTCCAAAAATGAAGTTATATTGCCCCTCATTTTCATATTGTCCACTGACGATAAACTCACCGAAAATTTGATTATTTTTCTTAAAAAGGTGAGAAAAATAACAAGCAATAGGTGTACGAGATATCGCCTTGTCACTCCAGTCCTCTTCAATTTGGTGGATGACTGGAAGTAAGTGGGACACCGCGTAAAAATAAGTCAAGGTTTGAAGTAACGCGAAGGCTGCAGTAAGTTTATGCGTAATACAGAACAAGGTTGTGAGTTCATTCCGCCAAAAGGGTTCAATGTATGAATATGTCTGTTGTATTTTTTTATCCGTAAACTCTTTGTTTTCATAGCAAAGGTCGTTCAGTCTTATTTACAAGAAATATGACAGAATCAAAGTGAAATCTTTTGAAAGCGGATATGTTCTGCGGTTATTTTGATCGGAGCAGGCTGGATAATCTGAAGAGATTTAGGAAAAAACAGTATCATCTTCCAACTGTGGTGTTATAATCGTAAGAGATAGTATCTTTATTGGTCACTAGTTGCACCCCGCGGTTTCAATCGCGTCTTCCCGTTATCCCGCAGGAACCTTTTTCCAGGATAAAAGTAGCCTATGTATTAATCCAGGGTATAAGCTATCTTCATAACAAATTTCATTCAGATCCGTTCAGTAGTTTTAGCGTGAAAGAGTAACAAACATCCATCCATCCATCCATCCATACTCACAAACTTTCACGTTTATAACATTAAGTAGGATTTCTTTATACCCTGTAATTTCACTGGAAACATTGCCCTTGCATCCGGAACACAGCAATGTTTGCACACACACAAGTTATAGTTTTTACGGGGTAGCGTACGACTAAGTCACGTGGTTGAAAGGGTGCCAAGCTACGTCAGGATTGGGAAATGGCTCTCAAGTAAGGCTGCCGAAACTTATCGATAGAGTCGCTTGGCGACAGGTTCTTTAGGTCATAGCTAGCCTGGTGAGCGAGAATGCCTGCCACCAAGTATGGTTTCATCACGATATAAGAATTGTATGTATGTACGAGGAAATTTCAGCACTTTTGTATAACTATTATGAGACGTGTGATCAGGACCTAATGACGCGTAATCCTAATTGATGCAATTTGACCGTTGCCAGTGTTCTGTTTAATAAGTGGTTATTAAGAAGCAGTGCTCTGTTCGTAACTCACTAGGATTATTCTAAGTCTTGTAGCAACAAATATTTTACAAAGGGTAAAATGCTCTTGGAGAAGTCTTTGTGTCTTATATCAGCACAAAGTGCATCTGGGGAAATTCAGTTTTATAAATTCCGCTTTGTATGGCTGAAATCTCGTCTGTTAAGTTCTCAAGCGTATCTTGTATGCATGTCTGGAAATTTTATGTGCTGCATAATTTTTATTACGCTGAATAAATTGCGTTTCACTCTCATAAATAAAATGTTTAAGAAAATACACATTTACTCGTAAAATAACTACATTTTTGACACAATGTCTAGTAAGTAGTATCAAAATAGGCTGGTCATTTGTCCGCAATAAGTCTTTCCAATGTATTTTCATCTTTTTTGTAAATGTCTTTGGGAAAACTCAGGATATCAACCGACCCTTGGTCTCTCAGATATTATATAGCAATCCTCTACGATCGTCACGCTAAAAATCAATTCAACATAATAAATTGTTCATTACATCGGCATCGCCTAGCTACAGAACCCTTCGTGACAAAAACTATGTAAAAGATGATTTCACTATTTTTGGATGTAGAACACATTTCAACAACAATTTATAAGCGAGCGTTATTGCATTTCCCTGTACCACAAAAATGTTGATTATAGCATCGTGTTTTAGTACAACCATCACCATGAAAGTAAATTAGTGATATTGCTGTCAGCATATTACAAAGTTGTTTTTCGAGAGAAAGCTAAAAGGGGAAAGGTTCGCATACCTTCTTCTTCCCGTTAAGGGTGTCATAATCCAAAATGTAACGGTTCTGCGAATCGTAGCCTGAAAAAACATCGCGTGAAAATTAGCCTTTTAAAATATGCAGCGTTGAAAATTAGAAACATCGACCGAGCACCTGCGATTTCTTTTTAGGTTCACGGTTGTATAAGTTATGAGAACTCTCATATCCGTGATTTCATTAAATTAGATTTGCATTGCATGTAAATAAAAGCGTACGCATGAAATATTAAACGCAGATTAAAGCCCCTTTTTAGCCTACAAACGTGGCTTATTACAGTACTAACTTTTGTGCAATAACCTACTGTTTTAAATTTTTTACAATAACATTTTGAAATACCTACTTACCTACCTACCTACCTTTACCTTGCTCGAAATCAGGTTTTTTCTTAGATATTAATTTAACCAAGGTAAAAAAGGTACGGTAAATTTCATTTCACCAGTTTGACTCTCATTTGACCACTTGTATCGGAGAATTCAGAAATATCAAAATCGCATTTCTTGGCTAAAGATACCATATAAGGTATCAATAACCACAGACGCCTTCTATGTTTTTTTTTTTTTACTAATTACAGGGTAGCGTTTGACCACAAGTCACCTGATGTTAAGTGACGATGCGGTCGAAGATGGCGCCACGCTACACCTGGACTGGGAACTGGCTCTCAAGTGAGGCTGCCGGAACACACCGATTGGTGCTTGGCGACAGATTCTTAACAAGAGTGTGGTAGCTAGCCAGGCGAGTACTAGAAAATACCCTACCACCAAGCTATGGTTTCATCACGATGTTTTCCTTCACCGAAAGCTCAAGCTCATTGTAGGATTCGAACCCACGTCCTACGGATCGCAAGCCGACGTCACTACCACTGAGCCATCATCGCTATAAAATGTTTGCCCATTTTGCTAAAATTACAAGCTCAAAACACATATCCAGCGACTCTAGACTCCGAGACTAACTGAGAAGAGAGAACGATATTGTTCTATTTATCCCTGAAAACAGTCCAGATCGTTATGTCTAGGTCATGTCTAGAGCTAGATTAGATAGCATTGTATAGATACGACCGTCTAGAGCTACGAAGCCTGAACTCTTGAGTGCATTGGTGCATAATGAACTGAACTAAGCTTTATTTTTCCTTTCATCTGATCTCTTAAAATTGGCTGTTGTTATAAAAATACTAGAGGTTTTTTGGTATTGCTTGCTAGAGCATAAAATCAAAATGGAAACTCTAAATACTTTAATAGCTATACTATAAACTTTGGTAGGTACTTAAATGTTTATTATAGAAGTTTTTTGGTGAGTGAGTGATTACGTAAGTAAGTATGTTACTTGTTCGAGCTGAAATGGCTAAACTAATTTGAGTGAAGTTATAAATGCATGAATTTTTTCCTGGGTTAACACATAGCTTAGAGGAGTTTTACAGGTGGTAAGGCAGTTACTTTTAAAAAGAATAATATATCGGTAATCTTTCGCTTTTGGAAGCAAATTTAAGACGGGTCTTGATTGAATTCAAACAAAATCCCATATATTCACTTTTTGATTTCCCCAAATTTTACAATTTCCCGGTGCATTTTTCAAACATTTTCTGCTACACGAACCTCGTCTTGACTTGACATATGGCTAATAACACTAAAACAACAAAAAATCAAATTGGCCGTGGCGATTTTGAGTTATAGTGATACCAATGCACAGCAATTTATTTTAACATAAAAAATCAGGATTATTTGATTTATATATACATAAATACTCACAACGTGACCATTTTATTGGTCATACAACATAATATATAATACAATTCAAGCGTCGTCCCAAGAGCAGTTCCTTATCGCAGTAAGTGAAACTGCATTACCATGAGTTTAACGTTCCACCGTCCTAATAAAGCAATTAATATCGAGACCGGCATTACCATTGCTAATGTCACGTCACTATCTGCCCCATACCGGAATGCTATTCGGTATGTCAGATTATATTTATGGTAATTTGAATTAGTAAATTGAACAACGATGTCTCGAATACGAGACATTGTTTTGTAATAAAAATGTTTGAATACGATCTTCAGCCGCTTTGTTTTGAAAAGATAGATGATGTAATTTTAACACTTTTTTTCGTCAATGTCTAGTTTGTGCTCAATATATACCTGATGATTTCTAAGTTTTCAACGTCATTTCATTGAAAAAAAAAACTTTTCAACTGGTCAAATACGAGTCAAACTTGCGTGGAAAGGGCGGAACCCTTACGGATTCCGTACGGATTGAACTCCCAAAATCATAATTCATTTGTTTACCTGTGATTGAGTCACCTTACTTTAGATGATATATTATTAACCAAATTTATTTATTATCTGTTAGTAGATTCGAAGACAAAATGCAATAATTCACGGACAGACACAAAAGTAAACCCCAAAAAGGTGAAGGATAAAATACAAATAGGTTTGTTTTTCTAAAAGAATCAATTGCCCAATCAGCTAACAGAAGAGTCTTATCTGGTACACTCTGACTTAATAATAAAATCCAACGTGCAAATAGATATAAACTAGGTCAACCACTGCCAAAAGTCAAAGACTAATATCGCATAAACGGGCACTCAAGCACTTTGCCCTACTTCAAAAATAACCAGATCAATTCACAAACAACTTAACAACTTTTAATGCTTTCAATATACTCTTTGAGCAAACACTATTAGCAATTTTGTTGGGTTTCGTTGTTAAGTAAAAAACAAACACAGCAACGTTGGACGGATATTGAAAATTACGTCAAAAGTGAATCAGTTTCTGAAATAGACTAGATCTAAATATGAAAGTTAGCAAACAAACAAAAGCGCAGCTTTAACATAGTCAAAATGAAATATTTTTTATTTGTGTTTATTTGTATCCTACTAGATTTTACTTGCGTATATTTTCAGTTTTTGATAAGTAATAGTATATTTTTATAACCTGACGATGAGATCAAAAACTAATAGGACTATTATGGTATTTTAACAAGCAGACATGAACATAATATCTATCATAATAAGAATCAAAGTCCTGACTGACCGTTATCAACGCACAGGCTAAACCGCTGGTTGTAAAAACTTGAAATTTGGAGGGTATGTTTGTCCCGATGCATAGGGGTGTACTAAGAAACGATTTTTTAAAATTCAACCCCTAAGGGGTAAACCTGGGAAACTGTTATTCACGCGGGTGAAACCGCGGGGGACAGCTAGTTCTATAATTATGTGAAGTACCTCTATAATATAACACAAGTTTCGAGCTTAATTTGGGGCTAGGTCAATTTGTGTGAAATTGTCCCAGATATTATTTATTTATTTTTATTTAATATGTAAAGTGCATAGTACAAAATATGTATTTTCTATGTCTTACGCAATAATGCACATTGCCTTTCTTTACATTTATTTGATGAAACTGCAATCAAAAAACCTATTGGAGAAAATTTCATACGATTACGCAACGTCTGTTGCCACCATTACAGCGTGGTAACGACTTGTGACGGATTATGGTAAAGTGGATGCTAATGTGGCGTCTTCGCTTAAACTGAGTAGTTATTTCATGTTTATAGTTATTTCATACTAAAGCCTCTCACCTGTGTGAACTAGTTTATCGCGATAAAAGTATACAATAGCACATAAATAATAAATAACATCAGTTAACCTATGATCAAAAAACCAACCATAGCTTGGGGGTAGGGTATTTACTAGTACTCGCCTCAGCCTCTTTTTATGAATCTGTCGCCAAGCACCTATCGGTGTGTTCCGGCAGCCTCACTTGAGAGCCAGTTCCAAATCCAGGATCCAAATCGTGGCGCAATCTTCGACCACATTGTCTCTCAGCATCACGCGACTTGTGATCAAACGCTACCCTGTAAATAGTAAAAAAAAACCGCTAATGTTTATGATAAACAAAAAACTCAATCTCATAAGGCGTTAGGAGAAATTCAAATTACAAACCAGACCAACGCAAGTTCCACGAACAAAAGACGTGCTTCATTTATCATCACCAAATAATTCATCACCATTAAAGCAACAACAAAATAACTGAAAGTGGAACAAAGTATCCATTCTGGTGATTTCAAAGCTGCCAGTTGTTCGTTGCATAAAGCTCTCGGCAGTCCATTAACGAACTATTAGTGACGTAGCGGAGGTTCGGTTAGCTTGTTTTAATGATGCCGAATAAAACAGTAAGGTTAAAGTTTTTATAAAAGCTTAGTTTAGAAGTTATTTGTTAAACATTGTTGGCCCAACGTCACCCTGTCAGTCTTATGTTAACCCGGGCTAAATTATTCAGTGATTTTAATTAATTTATTTTTTATTGTCATCTTAATTAAAATTATTTTTATATTCTTTGTCCTAATGCTCTTTTCTGTATTTCGGAAAATTTGACGACTGTTGTGGTGCATTGGACGAGAAGCAGACTGCGAAGCGCAACGTTACATGTTCGATTCTTGCTACATGGCAACTTTAGTACTACATTTCAAAAATGAAAGTATTTTGTTCGTGTTGAAGTTGTGGATGAACGATCTACATAGTTTCTGATACCTTAGATACAAGGAATGCCGTCAAATCAACATTTATGATTGTGTAAGCGTTATTTAATCGAATTCTCATATCACAGAGCTAAGCTATCTTTATTGCATCAGGTGTCGATACTTGGTCACTTTTTGATTAGGTATACTCACATTTGATGCACGCCTTCTCATGTAGAAATAGTTGATGGATAGGAAATGATAGCATTATTTTATCGAGTAAACATTAGTACATCTTTCGTGCAAGAATATCTCATGTTCACTTTTGAATCATGATTTGAAGATTAATATATGATTGAACTTGCAATTTTTTTGACTATTTCTAAAACATTTCTTGTCGGTTTCAAAGCTCCGAGAATTCTCTGAACAATCATGTAATGTTTTATTCTGAGAATGATCGTCCTAGAATCCAATACTGAATCACAAAGAAGTCCTGCGGTGGAATTTCGTAGCAATACAAATTCCTAAGCTAGACATTTACATGTTAAATTTAAATTCTAATCGTCCTGCGACTTGAAGCATTGTTGTTTAACATTGCATCTTTAGATGTCGAGTTAACATTGTTAACAAGCTAAAAAAACACACATAGTTTTAGCATTCTAAGGGATGATAAAGTTTTTATTGTAAATTAAAAATGCTCTGAATAATTGTGTACAGATGTTGATGTTTACCTTTAAATATAATATACTAGCTGTTCCCTGCGGTGGCACCCCTGTGGGCATGGAGTATTTTTTATCGCGATAAACTTTAGTCCACGCGTGTGAAACCACGGGGCAGAGCAAGTGGGAATTAATGATTTCTCAGATAGAGCTCATTAATACAAAGTCCACAAACACAAGAAGACATTTCGCTAGGTAAAGCACTTCATAGGGTTGGGCAGAAAATATCGATACATCGATGTAACGATACTTTCTCATACAATTTCAGCGGAATACTAAAAGAAAATTATTAAATTGCTTAACAATAAATGACGACAAATATTGATATTTTACACTAGATAATATATACCTACTGTTTAAAATTGATCGATATGTTTTATCTACTTGCCCATCCCTAGTGCTTCAAGCAACATACATCCAAATAATTAAAGCCACGTGCAGGCAACAAATTAAGTTAAGTTCAAAGTGTGCTAGGTTAAGTATTCACTAACTTTAGTAGTTAGCTTTCTCAAGCAAATCTTGGAACCTGCGGTTTTTAATGAATAAGATTACAGCTAATTTGTTTCTATTTGCCAAAAATGTATTCATATACTTGCAGTAGGGATGTATTATTTGGAAGTTTTATGCCTGTGAACCTTCTCCTTTTTTTTACTGTGACTCTGTAAGTGATGCCACGCCAGTCTTAGTCCAGTAATTTACTTGTTATCAATACATATACAAATATAATTATTTGCAGTTAAATGATTCTCATTCACATTCAGTTTTACTATTAAAATCAAGATTATTTCACGTAAAGATGAGATGAACCCGCCCTGTGTTGTTCGGATCTTTTACAACTACGGTACACGCTGATCGTACAAGAAATACCGATTCATGCACAAGCCATAAAACAGTCGCATTGAGACCTCGATATATGTCGTAACCCTTGAGCAGTTCACTGTCATAATAAATGTATTTATGACCCCTTTGCCTGAGACACTTTCTTTGTGTATTTATTGTACCTCTATACATTTTACGTCTAATAAATTGTACATGAAATATTCGTGAAAGACACAATAAGTTGTGGTTTGAACCACGTATGAGATATTTCATCTTTATGATATTGCGAAGAAGTTTAATAAAACTGCAATTGTCAACAGACACACTGAGAAAAATAATCTGACTTTCCTTCTGAGTCTTTACCTTCCAAGACCGATTCCTTCCCTATTTTGTATTAGTTTTCCTTCTGAATCACAAGTCCTTCCCTTTTGACTCAGAAGGAAAACGGTATTTCGGAAGGTCTTTTTTCTTTTTTGTCTTAAACTTTTTGCAAAAGCTAAAGTTTGTGAGTGATTTAGTGTGTATGTTTTTTACTAAAACGACTTTACCTATCAATACGTTAGATAATGTATATGACGGATACCAATATGGCCAATTAAAAATGTACCAATTTTTCGCGGGTAGACGGGAAAACTGCAGCTTCGGCCTAGGTCGCTTGTCTTGAATGCTTTTCTCATTACAAAACTTATTACAAGCTCATGAAAAGAGAATGATAAGTTAGCTGAAGTTTATTGTGAAACTAAAACTTGCGGAATTGGTGCCTAGAGAATCCTGCATAAATTACAAAGTCTGGATTTTATGGGGTATAAATAAAATTAGATTTTCATTGTACTAGGTAGCGTAAAGTTCTAAGCCAGAACTTTCTTTTATATTAGTTTCGTAGTCTTTAAACAATTGCACACCACAATAATTCCTTAAATAAACAATGTTTGTGCAAAATAAATGAAAATCGTATCGTTTGATATTGAACATAGTTTGACAGTTTCAAGCTATTTCAGTAGGAAGTTTTAAAAAGTTTAATACTTTTATAGCAAACTCGCATGAAATCATTCCTTGCTTCTTAGCTATTTATAAGGAGTTAATATTTATTTTACAATTCCAACATAGGAGATTTTAATATTATCTACAAATGCAATGCTTCTAAAATATACCCGTGACAAGTGCATGGGCGGTATTTCATTTCATACCTATCCTTAAGCATAATATTTTTTATATATATGAATGATTTTATTTACTTTTAGGTACCCATCTTAAAATAATAAAATGCGAGTTAGAAAGATAGACTAACTTTTTATTGGTATAGCACAATACAGATAATTTTATGTATGTGTACCTTGTGTACCTTATGTATGTGTAATTATATGCCTGTTTGGGAACCTAAAAGTATTCAATTTCGAATAAATGAAGACATGTTATTTGTAGTGATTAGATTTCTGATGGAATGGTAATTAATGGTTTGCTTCAGAAATTCACTCTATAATTATTATTTCATTCGAAAAGTTTCTTTGAAACTGTCAATTAAAGTTTCAATGTTACCTCACCAGAAACAGCACTAATTGTAAAAATCAAAGAGTTCGGTAAAACAATTTCATTTCCCTTTCTTACCTTATATGACATTCAAATTTAACTGATTGTTTTATTTCCAAAATCATTCGATACAAGTTTAACATCTCATCAGATATTTTAACGAAAGCTTTTACTATGTTAATCCCCCTTGCTTGTAGCGGAAACGAAATTAAATATCGATCGCAATATCATTATACAAAGTATCTTTAAATTCTGTTTTAGGCCTGTTCAGGACCTCGGGATCAGGTGACACAGGTAAACACTAATATGTCTTGCAAGTAGTTGATGCTTTTAATATTACATTACTTAGAATTTGTCACAGCTTTAGATATGAATATTTGGTATTACTTTTGAGATACCTGTTAATAAAAATAATACCATGCATGCGTTTTATCTCTAAATAAAGCAATCCAGTGAATCGCATGCAGTTCTACATATGATGTTGTATTCGTTTTAAACCAGTATATGTTGGTGTATTCGATCAAAGCTAGTCGAGGGTTGTAACCTTAAAGGGTGAACAAACTTTGAATGGCATTTGTTAAATGCAGTACGATCCGCATGAAATGTTGTTCCTACTTTGGTGTGGTTTTACAGTTTGGTAAGAAAAATATGTTGAAGAGTTAAGCTTTAGTAAAGTCAAGTAAGACCGACGAATACGAGTTAATATATACGTAAGTTAGAGATTCTTTAAAAGGGTGTAATGTTAGCTGGGTTAGAAAACTGATTTTATACATATTTTGTTTTTTTAGCTTGAACAGTGAATACTATTGAATACAAGCTTTTAACTAAAGTTTTTGTAACATTGTCAAGAGTAATGTTGTAAAATTTATACAAACCATGTTAGGGTATGATCATATACATTGCGGATATTGTACATAGGAATACATTGTAATTTACTGTATACTCGTAGCACTTTGCAAAGGTGTGTGCAAGAATATAGCTACGGACGTACGTATACTGCGAATTTTTGCATGATTATGTTGTATTTTCAATACCGCTGAGTTTGTTCTAAGGAATAATTTGAGTTCCGGCAAAATATGTATGGTAATATTATGTTTTATTCAGAAGAGGCAATAAAGTTCTCTGAACCAATATAGGTACTTGTGGTTTATCACAGAGAAGTTTAATTTGTAACAGGCTACCTTTTTTACAGGAAGTATCTTTAGAGGCAGCCAAAAGAGTAGATAAAAAAAGGGTAAATAAAAATGGACCCGTAACTTATTAAGTATTGGGTGCGGAGCCCAGATGGAATTTGAACTGGGTATCAGCGCCTAGCAATCTTGTTAGTGCATAAATTTAATTAAAACATCCCTCTTATATCCGCTGTGCTATATCATAAAAGTATTCAAATCATACTCTAATGTTTGGTTAGATATTTTCTCAGTGAGGGCCATAATCTACCACGATTATAGCCGTAAGGATTCTACAATATTTACTCTTCAAGATTACCAAAGTTTGTACGAGTACTCGTACATTAAATCTTTGATTTTCTACCTACTTGTTGTACAGTCTATGATATTGCAATACCTATTAGTAGCAGAACCTAGATATGTATTTGTTTTGCTGAAGGCCTCATTGAGGTGTCAGCGATAAAAGTCGCTGAACATAACACATTTTTCGATTCTCTTAACCATCATAAACACCAACCTTCAACCGAATCATCACTCAAAATCAGGTGTGGAATGTTATAGTCAAACGCTACCTTTTAAGTTGTAAGAATAAAATAAACATTACTGATCCTATACGCATTTGGAAAATTTAGTATGATCAGCTACTTTTGTCGCTGACTGTACCTACAATACGAAATTGTTGATATTAGTTTTCAATTGGGCCGACATTTATTTTGACATAGTGGAAAAACCTCTAAGCCACGCGTAACTTTTTCTAAACCATACTAATTGAAGTGCCTACTGCGCCATAAATATTAGTTAACTATCGACTAAGTAAGGTAATATACTGCTGAAGTTTCTCAATTTTTCCGGAAATAGGACGAGAAAATTTACTAGTCTCCCGTAGGGAATTGTTTTATTACCTTTTATGGGAGGAAATGAAAAATGGATGTGGATTATCTCCATTTTTATTACAGCTGCATGAGATTTGGTGTTTATTTTCTTTGAGCTTTGAGTTTATTTATACGTTTGATGTTATTTGATGGTGCGTGTGAATGGATACTGTTTTAATATGTTGTTACGTTAACTTTGAGTTTGTGAACGATTTATTTTCTCCTGTATTGCAACTAAACAATCTTTATTCTGTTGCTGCTTTGAGTTTTTAACATTTTGTTCCAAACTCAGTATGTTATTTATATTTTGTTGCTGTTTGTTTTTATTTTTTTGCGCAATGAAAAAACGTGACTCTTTCATGAATAATGAATTATGTGTCGGAAAGTGACAAAGGCTATTTTATCGCAAAAAATTGCATGACTTCTGTGAGAATATCTCTCTTTATATAAAGACAAATATAATAATTACACTAGGGGGTCGTCATCAATTTGATTGAGTTAATAGACACAGTCGTTTGAAATCCCGCAAGTTTTTTCTTGTACCCAGTAATGGGGTAAAGTGGATTGTTTGAAATTTTGAAGTCGAATTTGCCCCTTTTTGATTCCGCTGGGGCAAGTTACACCGGTTTAAAAGTGTAGTCAACTCTTCCCTACTAGAGTTGGTATTGCTGGATTTAGTGGATAGGTCAAGTTAAGAATCTGTCGCCAAGCACCTATCGGTGTGTTTTGGGCAGCCTCACTTGACAGCCAGTTCCAAATCCATGTGTAGCGTGACACCACCTTCGACCACATCGTCACTTAACCCTGACTTGAGGTCAAACCCTGTAAGTAGTAAAAAAATGGTAATACATTACAATCAAAATGATTGAACCTTTTTTATTGTTTCTTGCATAGTGTACTTCTCACCCACTACAAGAGTTCACTTTTACCCTACTAAGGAATATCGATGTCAACCTTGACAAAATGATTCAATGAATTCATGGTCTTCAATGTTTTTTCTTGGTAGTGAATGTAAAAGCATCTATTAACTAATGCAAAAGCCATCAGTTTGACTGGAAAACATACTTATTATTTGGAAATAGGAGCTATTACGATGATTGGTTAAAGCACGCTATGGCCAGTTTTGGAAGTGACTTTGTTTATTGAGAGGCAAACAGGGAAATTAGGAAAAGTTCTAACTACTTGTTTCAGCTATAAAAATAAAGTTCTTTATAAAAGCTGGTTATAAAAATTAAATGCTTTATAAAAATTGTGATAGTCGGTTTAAAGATCCACAAGATCGGCTACTAGCCATTTGCATCCATCGGCTCCCTGCATCTCTTACAATGTCGTCGGTCCACCTAGTGGGGGCCTACCTACATAACGTTTTCCGGTTCGTGGTCGCCACTCGAGAACCTTTCTTCCGCATCGGTAATCGGTTCGTTGAGCGATGTGGCCTGCCCATTGCCACTTCAACTTGCAAATTCTGAGAGCTATGTCGGTGACCTTAGTTCTTCGGCGAATTTCCTCATTTCGGATTCTATCACGCAAAGAAACTCCAAGCATGGCACCAGATGTTAGATGGCATCAGACAGTTACACACAAATGTAAACATATAGATAAACGACAACCGATATAGATCGTTACATACGAGTAATACGCCATCATATTACCAGTGCCTTAAAATTTAATAGCTACTGGAAAATTCATCATTACGTTACCTTATGCATTTGTAAGGGTGTACAAACATAAAAAGGTTATGCGACCAATTTCCTAACTGGGACGAGAGACGGCAGTTGACCGATTAATTATTCGGCACGAATACGCCACGTCGTCGACACGATATCGACTGACGGTAATGAAGACAGTACCGCAGCTTGGAATTAATTGGAAAATAGTGAGGTTTTCTCGAGCGGAGCGAAGAAATATCATGTGTAATTGGCAAGTTACTGGGCTCACTGGTAAATAGGCAGGTCCTGGTACCAAACATTGTTAGTTTATTATGAAGGCATAAGTAAAATCATGCCTGCGTACCAAAGTAAATTTTAAACGATTCGACTAAAATGAGCTATAAGTTGCAGAACCGACAATCGTTGGAGTAGACGTGTTCTTGGCTGGAGATCGACTTAGCAAATATATATACTTTACTTATGGCGCAGGACGCACTCAGACTAGGTGGACCGTCGACTTGCTCCGGGCAGCTGACAGTAGTTGGATAAGAAGAGCAGACGACCAAGCTCATTTGCGTACCTTGGGAGAGGCTTATGCCCAACAGTGGACTGACACAGACTTATGAAGATGACTAAAACTCATTAAAGATTAGCGCATATCAAGAGAAAACGTAGACCTAACGAATAGACATGCATGGCTAACATAGTTCAATGCTATTGTTATCGCGCATATTAGTGTGTTTGTAAAATAGTGTAGCTTTACAGAAGCTTTCCGTCTGTGAGCTGTAGCATCGATTCTCGGTGGCGATTACCTAACTCTAAAGCCGTATTGACACCATACGACGTCGACGGCTTGCAGGATAATCTGAGATAGTCTACGGTTATGTCAATAAGCTATTGCATACGCATAGGCCAAGTTGGCAGGCGTATAAATTGAGAATATTCTCTAAATACGATATTCGCTGCAATAAAATGTCACATGCGTAATTTTAGGACTAAAACTATTACTCTTCTTCTCCGTTCTTCACTTTATTTAATGAGATAGTTCACTATGCCTAGTCCAGGCATAGTGTCCATCTTCGACCGCCTTGTCTTTTAACAGCCTTGCGGTCAAACACTACCTTGAAATATGTTAAAAAGACAATAATAAAAGGTGGGGATACACATATAATATACATTTTCGTTACGTTTATCTCGCTTTATTTATCGCTATGTAATTCAAATAATATGTTCTATGTTAATAACATAGATGGTGGAATACGACAATGTTTAAATTCCGCTTCAATACTTCTATGTGACAAACATAACAATAATTTTGTTTGTATTAGAAATCTTGATCAAAATTCTACCAAGATACTGAGTAAACCCTTCAGAATAAAATTTAGTTAATGGGCATTTTTATTGCTAAACGAAAGATATAAACACAAACAAGCACCCAAATTTTACTTCTCAAGTTTTCGGGTGTCATAAACATTTGGTATTATTGTTCAAGATGTTCAGATATTTTGAGTGTTTATTTGACATGTATACAGGTAAAAATAGAGTAGGTACCTAAATTACGATCAAGAGGCAATTTTTTAGTATGTTACAGTTTTTGATGTTGTTGTCTTTATGTATGACGATCATAAGAACCGAGAGCGCAGAGACTTAAAAAATGAAAAATGTTTACTCTATTAGAAAAATATAACAAAGCGTTAACATTGGAAACTCATGTTTACGAAGAAGGTCTAACTAAGTATAGAACTAGTTCTATGGACTAAAATTTTATCGAGTCGTGCAACTGTTACCATATCCAAAATCAAACTCGGCTAACAAATAATTTTAAAGTTTTGGCAATAAATGCGAAAACAATCAATTAATGTGGAGCTTGGAACTTGTGCCAAGCGATTCAGAAGAAATTAAAATTTATGGCAATATAATAATGTCCTTCAAGATGGGTGTGAAAAGAGTTCGTAAAGGTCGGCAACGCATCGGCAAATCTCCTGGTGTTGCAGATGTCCATAGGCGACGGTGACCGCTTTCCATCAGGCGGGCCGTCTGCTTGTTTGCCAATCTATAACATAAAAAAAATGTGATGTTTAACTAAAAATACCTAAAAGAAATATTCGGTAATTTGATTCAACATTGTCAACAGAAAAAGTAACTAATAAAAAATCCTATAGATGGTTAATCTATAGGATTTTTTATCATCATCATCAGCCTATTACATCACCACTGCTGGGACACAGTTATCTCAGAGAGAGCATGGGTCGTAACATAACCTACCACGCTGAACTATTCAAAGTTGTTAGATGTTGCATACCCTATAAAAGCAAAAACTCCTTTCGGTGAAGCGTTTAACCACAAGTCACCTGAAGTGACAATGTGGTCGAAGGTGGCGCTACAATACGCCTAGAGTGGGAACTTCCTCTCAAGAAAGTAAAGTCAAGAACAGAAAAGAAAAATACGAGATTACTTTTTATGAAACAGAATAAAAAATTATTTAAAATAAAATTAAAAATAAATCAAACACAGTATACTAAAAATTTGGTGAGCCTCCAGAAGACGGTAAGGTGCCCAACATGCTGGCAGCATTGCCTCCTTGAATGGCTATGCTAAAACTGTATATATTGGAATAGACCGATATGTGCTTCGTAACAGATTTTTAGTTTGAGTATAGTACTAGCCATTAGAAAGGTGGTGGTAGCGCACCAACAACAGATAATTACGAAGACACAAATAAAATGGAAAATGTGATATGTTTAGTCAAGACCGAAGCGAAGTCAATAAAAAATCCAATAAAAAGTCTAGAGTAAACTGGCTATCAGCTAAAAGGAACCTAAAGGCACACAAAGCTTTCTCGAAGGAAATTCAAGTAGGATCAAAACAATGGCATTTGATGCATTTCCAATCACGCCTTGATGAGTTTTATTTGCAGTTTCGAGTTATGTAATCAGAGCGGGCTTTAGACGGGGTACCGGAGAGAATCTTGAAATAGTCCACGCGATATTCACTGAAATGAATTGGATGTCCGTCGGGGTTTGAGAGGATTAAACGATTGCATTCGATAAATAATCCCTTTTGTGCTTTATTGGATTATGAGATGACTGCTGATGGTTTCCGTCCAGCAGTTGACGCATACTTTGACGTAAGCTCTACAACTTTTGTTTGTGTACTTTTAACATCCCTCGTTGCTCAACGGGGAGTGAAACTAAGTTTTTTTTCATGCTAGATGGCGCATGATTGACTGTAGTAGGTACTTAAATTACACCTTAATTTGACGTAACATCTGTCAAACTATTTTTTGACAACCGCAGCTTTAACGCGATACAACCACGTAAAGACTTTTTTGGCGGCAATCGAATTGTCAACGTGAAAATTTTGTTTTTATTTCCAAAACTTGTGTTTCTTCGAGTGATAATGTGTAATATTGGTGGATTATTAACCATTATGTGTTCGTTAATGTGTACGAGTGTGGGAAATTGAAATAAAGTTGTGAAAGTGACTTTTCCAGTTGCTCCAAAAAAACACTATCCTCATCCCTTCATCTCATCATCATCATCATCATCATCATTTAAACTTGATTCAACTCTGAGTTTGAAATATTTTATACTTGACACTGGCAAATACACTAATCGTGTGACGCCATAAAAAACAAAAAAAAAAAAAACCACGTAAACAAGGTACAGTGTCTTAGAGCGCCATCTACAAACAGATTTGCGTGTGACAGCGAAAGTTTGTGTGTTTGTCACTTCTTCGTGCTGAAATGGATTTGAGTGAAATTTGTAAAGGAGACATCTTATACCTTAGATAAACATAAATGTGCAACTTTTTATTTCGGAAAACTGCGCGATAGCGGGAAAACTCGCGGGGCACGGCTAATCCTACTAATATTAAAAGTTTTAATGCGAAAAATTGTGTGTGTGTGTGTATGTGTGTGAATGTTTGTAACCACGTATCACCGTAACTACTAAACCGATTTTGATGAAATTTGAAATGAGATAGCTTATACCCTGGATTAACACATAGGCTACTTTTATACCGAAAAATGGTTCCTGCGGGATAACGGGAAGACGCGGGTGAAACCGCGGTGCGCAGCTAGTTATAACATGGTTTCAGATACTCAGAAGGAGGGGTTATTTCCATAACTACTGGCATAACGCTCCTTTATAGGAGGAGAATAAAAATGGGTTTATTCATTTCATCCTCCATCAATATTCATCAATCTTATCATTCGCCTTTTGTGATAAATATTGATGTGTAATGTTACAAATATATCATAATATTTGAGTGAAACTTTTATTTGAATTTCATAAGAAAGGGCTTTGTTGAGTTTTTAGCCTGGTATCAAAACTTCAAAGCTAACCTAAGTTAAAATATAATCAAAAACAAGATTTTACAAAATCGTTGTTGTTAGTAAGTAATACTTCATTGTGTAATTTTACATACATATCATGTTTTTGAGTTGAAATTTTATTTAATTTTCCTAAGGAAAGGCTTTTGCTAAATAATTTATTATTTATATCCAACATTATGTCTTACGATTGCAGCAATTAATAAAACATTAAAACTATGTAACCTCGTTCATCGTTACAACCAAGACGCAATGTAAGATTTTCTTGTATTACCTATAGAAAATTGTAAAGTTCGTCATTTCTATTCATTGAAGTTTCCAATATCTATCTGCTGAAGGCTACTATTTTTCAAAGACTTTAGAACAACTATTGTACTTAAGCTTATTGAACCAAAATCATTTGCTTCTTAGTTTATCTTTTATGTTGTTATGTTTATAACTTATCAAAAAGGAAAAAACTTAATTGAAAGATTTAAATGCAATTTTCAGTCTAACCCTAATAATATGCAAGCATGCGTATTGCGTATGTACAGTCAATTATAAAATACTTTTGAACACGCTCATGTTTCTAAAAGTGTACCAAAACAGCCAAGATTGTTGTGGACATGTACTTGGTCGCTGACTGTCTACAAAAAGAGATAAGACTGACATGTTATGTAATATACATTAAAAAACATCAATAATAGAAATTAATTGTAACTAAGTTTATCTCATCGCGCTGTGCAGTGCGCTGTGAAATCCGATCAGCTGCATTCTGTAAGTGGCCTCTCCACAGTTTCTTCCCATAATTCTCATACAACTTTCCACCCCTATTACTTCGTTGGAGTTAAATCGATATTCTATAATAGGTAATAGGTTTGTTATGTGTGTTACGTTACGTCTAATAACTGGAACTCTTTAGGCGGTATTGAAAATTCATTCAATGTACATGTTGCGCTTACTTTTAGTTGCATAGACTATGTCTCGTTGTGATACAAATCACACATAGTTTTTCAAAATTATATTGAGACAAAAATAATGTAAATACTAAATAATCATCATCATCATCATCATAATAATCATTTATGTGTAATAATGTGTAATCCTTCAAGATGGGTATGAACAGAGTTCTTAAAGGTCGGTAACGCATCGGCAACTCTCCTGGTGTTGTAAATGTCCATAGGCGCTTTCCATCAAGCGGGCCATCGCGAAGCAGACTGCTTGTTTGCTAATCTATTACGTAAAAAAAACAATGGCAAAATTCAAACTCGAAAACACGAATTTCATGAAGAGTGAAGTTTCATATAGAGAACGAAGGAATTAACAAAATTAGTAAACGGTATTTAGCCTTTATGGGGATGTAAATGATAATAAAGACATAGATAACGCTTACAAAGTCATGCGGGAAACGCTAGTTACCACATTAAATTAAAAGCGAGCTCGCATAAATGTATCTTTACCCTACGAGTTTCGTTTTATAACCGCCAGCTTCATTAATACAATAAAAAGGGAAGTGCCGATAAACGAACTGTGAAAACCTAGCAATTAATGCATACCGTTTTATTTACATTTTGTTGCTGGCCTCCAACTTCGTGAGCGCACACTGTAGTAACCACCGTAATGACTTCCAATCAATACATACTTTAACACAGCGGATTAGGGTACGTTTTCGTAACAACATTAGCTACGAAGTTACCGTTTCTATATCGATATTGGGAAACGTTTCACTTGGGTAGGGCTTTTTGTGTTATAAAACGAATGCTTTCCTGTGTCTGGACATTAATAGGAATGCGTGTTTTGAAAATTTTAGGTGAAACAATACATGTATTAGGCTTTCTACTGCTTTGAATACCATTACTGACATAGCCAGCTCTGAAAAGCTGTAGAATATAATATTTTCATGGTTTCGTAAACTTCATCTATGGTGAGCTATCGTCATGATATTTTCTAATAGCTACTTCTGATTAATACCCCCATATAAAATACCGCATAGAAATTAGCTATACATATATATAGAGAGTGCCGTGCAAAATAACATTTCTTGCACCAATAATAAAATTGATGTATACGACACATTTGTCGATATTTTAAAAGACAACGATATTCAATATAATAATTATGCCTTACATATATATACATAAAATATATTACTTCAATAGTGTCCTTCACTTATTGCCATTTAAACGATAAATTAAGGCATGAATAAAGACAAGGAGTTCATAAACCCCATTAAGGAGAAAATCAATGAGATTTTGAGGACGAACCCATAAATACATTCGAATATCGATACGTCTCAATTCACAATATCTTTATGTATCACCTTTAAACGAGAAACTTCCATAAGCACGTGGAATTCATACGATATTTAGAGACCACACAAACCTTCTGGGTCACAGTGTGACTCGTCTATAAATATTTCCGACTAAAAGCTTCCCGGAATACTTGATAGGATTCGTCTCCGTCGGAGCAGCAGTCGGTAATATCGGCTATTTTAGTCATGCCTTCGAACTTGGTAAGGTGATAAAATTGGAAATAGGTGAATTAACATCGCGTGGGATGAAATCATAGAAGCGTAGGTACGTGTTTAGGGAATGCTTCTACATTTGGAATGCTCATGATCTGCTTCATTCTATTGGGACTTGTTTTCTGCCAGACTAAGTATGATTCAATATTTCTATAAGATAAAAGTAGAGAGGGATTTTGAATCCAAAATTAGATTCTATAGGCTATTTCGGTCTGTTATGCTTTCAGTGATCCACAGTATTGTCAAGTAGCGGTACCGGTAAACCACTTGTTCTATGTGGGGTTCTTTTGGCGAAACGTGCTATCGGTAGGTAGGTAATTGTAGCGGCTAATATATTTTGGTCAGTACACCAATAAAAAATTAAGTTTAATTAGTATAACATTTCACTATCCCCATTCCACCATCGAAAAAGAAGACGCACGGAAACACGTCATCCGTACATGGTTGAAATTTCCTCAATCCGCACAAAACGTTCCGCTTCTGCATTTATAATGCGAACGGCGAAGGAGTGGAACTCTTTACCAGCGTATTTGTTTCCCGATAAGTATAACTTGGGAGCCTTCAAGTCAAGCATGCTCCATCTTCGGCCTCGTCATCACTTACCATTAGGTGAGACTGCGTGGGGTCAAATGCTTGCCTATCTCATACAAAAAAAAGAAACATGAAACAAAACAATGCTGTGAAAAATTTCATGCTTGTGAATCCAAGGGCAAAAACTTGTTTGTAGAATTGGGATACGGAAGTGAGGTAAGTCGACTAAATTACTTTTGTGTGACGTTGCCAAAAATTTCTTTCTTCATTCATTTATTTTATGACCCTCGACTACGAAGCTTCATTCCTTTCTTGAAGGGTCTTCACCCAATGACTTGGATGATCGTAAATCAAAAGATCTTTCCGATTTTTATGTGGCGATGAAAGCTCTCAAAATCTGTTTTACTGAATAAAACTTGAAGTGTTTTTCGTAATTTATATCTATCTTTAAATATAAAAGCGAAATAATACTTCGATTATGATATCTCATAAAGTACTCAACTTTGCTAAGCGCATTCTTGTCTTTAAATGTTTGGTAAGAAAAGATTTTGAGAGAACAAAAAGGAAATATATTTAGGGGTGAAGCTGCAAAATGGCATGCTGGTCGTTAATAAATTAGCTCTCTGCTCTTATCTAAGAATTTGATGACGATGTTGAGCACCGCTTCCTACCCCCGCATTATTAACTCTATAATAATTATAATAAAGCCTTTATTTACCGAATATTTTACAACTGTGACAGAGAATTTGAACATAAAATGTATATGTTAAATCTTATCTAGACTTATAACCAAAACTAGCTCTTCCCCGCGGTTTCACTCGCGTGGGCTTCAGCTTTATGTATGCAAAGTCTCAGCCCGATCGGTTTAAAATTGACAAAGTTTCATAGAAACATTCATCCCCTATTTTATCCCCTTGGGGGTAGAATTAATCAAAATCCTTTCTTAGCGGATGCCGACGTCATAACACCTACCTGCATGCCAAATTTTAACCCGATCCATCCAGTGGTTTGGGCTGTGCGTTGATAGATCACTATGTCAGTCAGTAACCTTTGAGTTATATATATTTAGAAGATGTATCTTGGTTTGGCGTGCCTTACGGCAAAGGCCTCCTCTTACTCTTATCACTGCTTTCTGTTTGCCGCCACTCTTAATAAAAGATGTCCTTAGGTCGTTTTCACTTCATCCACCCATCTTCTTGCTTTGCTGTCACAGCTCTATACTTCTCTATTACTCTAAACTCTATACTCACTCGCAAAGCTAACTCCTACCATGCTAGTTTGTATAAAGCGCCGTCAGTGAACTTGACAGTGTATTAATTTTGATCGTTGAATAACGAACCGACTGTTTATTTGGCCTAATTCATCACCCATCTGTCACTATAAATAAAGTATCCCGGTGTGCACTTCACAGTTAAACCATGGGTTGTTTACTCTTGACCGAATTTTAAATATCACATTTCTGAAGAGCTGGACTTTAAATGTATTATTATAAAACGAAAAAGTTTTTATGCTTATCACGTTTGTTTATATCTCATAATCGACAAAAAGTAAGGAGGTTCTCATGTTTAAGTTTTGACATTATTTTCTTCTTTTGTTTCTAATAGCAAAAGAAGTGTTCAAAAATGCTTTTACGAAATAAATGTAACCACTAATAATAAAATAATGCAGTCTTGTTAATAATTATTAAATTATCTGTCAAATAAACAACATCAATTAATCTGTATACCTAAAAGAAAATTCGCGCTTTGTGCGCTGTCAAAATAAAGAAAGCATTGTTAAGTAAACACATTATAAATTAAAATTATTAAGGTGGGATTCCACCAAAGTAAAAATTAGTGTTATTTGAGACTACACAATTAGCCCGAGATGAAATCACTTTTTCACGTCAACAATAAACGCTTCAGTTACTGTACTTATACTAACTTTGTCATGCTTTTATCCTGGATTAAAACTGATTACGTTGCAACATTAACGTAAAACATTCAAATATGTGAACGTAGACCGTAGACACTAATATTTAGTATATCGTAAATGCAAAAGTTTGTGAGAGAGTGAGTGTGTACATTTGTTACTCTTTCACGCTGAAATGGTTCAAGGGATTCAAGTGACATTTAGAATAGAGAGAAATTAACACATAGACAGATATCTGTATGTAGGCCCCTTACTAACACCAACGAGATTGTAAAAGTCGCAGGGAGCCGATGAATGCAAATGGCTAATGGCCGTTCATGGTGGTGATCAGAGGGGTAGGCCTATGTTCATCAGTAGATTTCTTACGGCTGATAATGATGATGAACACATAGACTACTGTTTATCCAAGAATAAACATTCTGATAGCAGCTGTAGTTCAAAATAAAAATAAATGCATTCCGAGTATTCATATCTACATCAAACAACAGAAAAAGTAGCTTTTTCCCAAAAAGGTCATTGAAACCGCAGACCAGGACCATCACTGCTGAAACGAAACGAAATAAAAATAAAACCCGCGTCAGTTAAATCCTATGCAGGGAATTCTGATTTACACTTTTGACCGCAAGTCGGGCTCTGAATTAGGATGCTACACCGTTTTGGCGAGAGTACCCTCTATTGGGAAGTTTTTTGCGGCCAAATGGGTAGGCCAGTTGGCAAGCCACAGCGACTGGTAATCCAAACGTTTTAAAAGCATAACGTAGTTAAGTACTCTTTGATGAACTCGAGAATTCATAAATAAAGTTGCTTTTGAAATGCTGAAAAATGGCACATAAATGTTAATTTTATTAACATAATAGTTGATTTTGATTAAAAGTGTGACGATGTACTTACTGTAGCCATTTATTTCGAGATATAATTGAATCGGGATATTGAATAGAAATCATAATATTATAGTTAGTATAAAAAAATAAGTTCATATGTTTTTCATAAGTTTTCATCATCTGTGTAAAAAGCAAACTGTTACATTAAACATAATATTTAATACAATTGATTTGAGAATATCCTCTTTTTTGTAGTCAGGAAAAAAAAAGTCCCACGGTCACAAAAATCTTTATTAAACTTCTTGCACAAAATTAAGAAGCAAAATTGTAATCGAGACTCGTTAGCAGTAATTGGCGCATAAAATTATACGACTTAACAAAGACTTTATTACGGCGCCGTAAGATCTAAATAAGAAAATTAGTCTGTAAAGCCATCCCGGGCAGGACAAACTGCTGCCAACTAGTTTTTGCCTAGCTTGCAAGACTTCCTGCAAGCCCAAGAATCTGCTTTAAACGCTCTTCACGTCTGGTTGAACTTAAACTCAATGTTAGAGAAAAATGAAATTGTAGTAAGAACCTCAACTTGAACTTTAAAAAGGAAATGCTCAATATCAGGCATATAATCCAAATAGATTCATTCTATTCCATTCTTCTATTCTATCATAAAATTTGCAGTGCCTGTGTCAAAATATATACATACACATTTAATGCAATACAAATATATTTTCCTCACTTAACACGTAATATGTTTTGTTACCTTTTCAAAACTAAACCACAGAATAAAAAATAAAAAAAAATTGATAAAATAACGTATGGAGATATTTTGATCCCTGGAAAAAACTTAGTGCCGGTTTTATAAAAGTCCGTATGTAAAAGTCATATAATTCATCACATTTCGGTAAATTTGATCATAATGTAAAATTTTTGCAACGGAATATTTGACAATAACATCAAATTTACCGACATTTGGTGTGACATTTTACTTACGGACGTTTTTACAACCGGCCCCTAAATTATTTTGCGATAAACTGTAGTACACGTGGGTGAAACCGTGGGACACAGCTAGTGTATATATGAATATATTATTATCAGAAATAGCTCTTGAGAGCTGCTCAGTAAGCGGTGATATGGCGTAGCCGTTTTCCCTGGGGCTACAAGAGACCCCGGAACACATGTTTAACTTAAGAGGATATCCGGTATAGTTCAAGCCATTATGCGCTTTATCACACTCATGGCTACTACTAACTCTTATATCTATTTTCAAAGATACAAAAACTAACTGCGCCCAACCTACATCCACGGTTTTCTCCACCATCCCGCTGAGACCGATTTTTGGGATAAAATGAAAAAAAATATAAGTGTGATATAAAGTTTCACACAAATATTAAAAACTACCTGAGCCTCGCGGTTTCACCCGCGTCTTCCCGTTATCCCGTAAGAACCTTTTCCGGGATAAAAAGTATCCTATGTCCGTTTCCTGGTCCTAAGCTACCTCCCCACCAATTTACAGCCAAATCGGTTCAGCCGTTCTTGAGTTATAAGTAATGTAACTAACGCGACTTTCTTTTATAAATATAAGATGAGAAAGTTTGCGAGTGTGCGTGTGTATGTTTTTTACATTTTCACGATAAAGTAGTTCAACGGATTTGAGTTAAACTCGGAAAGGGTATAGCTTTAATCTTGGATTAACTTATCTTGAAAGTTACGTTACTGCCGAATAAGTAGTACCTAGTTTTAAAAATCTCCATATTGTGGTGTACCAATAAAGAGTTAAGCTATCTATTTATCTAGAATCGCAGGACACCGCTTGTTTAATACAATAATTATGTTAAGATACAATCTGGGTCTTTTTAAGTCAAGAGTGAATAGGTACCTCATGAGCAAGCGTGATCTCGACTGCATCGTCACTTAGAATCAGATGAGATGTAGTCAAAATCAGGCACACACATAAAAAAAATTATACTCGTATTTGAGCCTTATGTGAGAGCTTATGTGAGAGCCTTATAGAGCTTACTTACCCCATGCACAGTCTAATTAAGCTAATCTTTCGTCCAACGAACCGTTTACTAACAAAAAACGTTAGACAGTAACTAAATATCAGCTTGATTAAAAAGCCCGCATAAAAAGGCAAGCAATTAAGTGAAACCTAGAAACCTGGCAATACAGCAACGGAAAATGGTCTCCAAGTTGATAACAAAGGCATGATGCGTGCTCTATCTAACAATCGGCTGAGTAATGAGAAGACTTCAATTCTATCTGTACACAAACAACCAACGCGGCACAGTGCGATAAATGCAGTTGCGAATGTTTACACGCGTCATGAAGTTAGTACATTCATTTTAAGCGTTACATAAATCCGTTTTGTTTCTTTAACTTTTTTGTGTTATGTGATGATGTGGTGGCGCCACGTAACATCTGAATTGGGAACTGGATCTCAAGCCATGATTGACGAAAGAACGGAACCCTTTCATGATCACTCTTTTGTCTGTCTGTCACAGCAAATTTTTCATAATCTACTGAACAAAACAAGTTGAAATTACAGAATAATATAAAGTTACATAACGCAATCACGAGGGTGTGGCAAAATAAATAGGAAACATAGGGCTTCACAAATACTTTATAGACAAATATAATTAAAAAAACCCTATATTTCAAAGTTCGTACACAAACGGAATGGTACGGAACTTTCTCGGCGCGAGTTCAGCTTGCCAGATTTTTTAGAGTAAATTTGTGTTATTTTTTAAAGATATTTCCGTCAATATGCAATACATATAGCTATGAAATACACGTATGAAATAAACTGTAATATCATAAAGGAAGTAAAGTAGATTTTTTAAAATATTTAAATTGATGAACATCACCTACTCGTAACGAAGCTTATTCGGTGGTCGGTAACAAATCAACTAGGTTAAGCAACACTCAGCGCGGTCATTACTTAGATGGGTGACCGTTAATAACATTTTCAACTGAGCGCTTCTGTACTTCAGGGGGCACGTTAAGCTTTCGGTCCTGGCTATAAAACAGTCGTTCAGCCATATTGCCTTTCGGGTGGCCTGGGATTCCGGCGCTTAGGGTTCATATACGAACTTTCTTACATTATCACTTAACAAAAATACAAAATTCTGTGAACATTTCTTTCTACAACATTTGTGTTCTGTTGTGAGACCATGAGATTTTCACTGTCTGGTAGATATGAGCGCGCTGTGCACGTGTCTCCTTATTCACTTAGATAATGATATCTCCACATTTATTACGATTTAAAGCATAAGATATAATATTGGTCTGAATCAATGGAATATAACTTGATCGTAGGTGTTTAAAGCCTGCAATAGGCTTGTTGAGTTCTATGTGAAAGAAAACATCGTGATGAAACCAGATTGGTGGTGGGGCATTTTCTACTCTACCTGGCTATATCACCCACATTTTAAAAATCTGTATCTGCCTGTATCTAAGGTATCTGAAACTACGTGGATTGGGATCAAAAACACATAAGTAGACATGGAATAAATGCTTGCGCTCATTTTTCTATGCACAAATATTTCTCCCATAGCGGAAGTCATACTGTGCTTCGGTCATCAAAAAAATAAAAATTTAGTTCCGAGGAATGGAACTAAATTTTTATTTTGTAAATTTTGAATTTTGTAAATTTTGACTTTGTAGTCTGTTTACAATCTTTAGGGGTGTAACTTCGAAGGTACAACATGTATTTTTTTGATTTGAGAACGATGTACATAATAACACAATAAATAATTTTAATATCGAATCTTCAAAACACGTAAGATCATTGAACACTTTAAATTGCTTTCTCAAATAATTGAATTATGAATGATTGAAATCAACTAACCAATTGTTAAAATTCTGAATGAAAAGGTTAATTGAGCACAAAACAATTTTGCTTATTTAAAGGTGAAATTCGTAGATTTCAAAGTCACATTCCAGCATTGTTCAAAAAACATTGTATAATTATTAGCTTTAAAATATCTTAGCTTGGTATTTTATTGAGTCACTAAATACATAGCTTTAAGTTTTTGATCAACCAACATACTTTTTATTGTTTTTTTTAAGATATTGAAAATTAAAGTTTTATATTTTGAATCGAAGGCAATGTATGGTTTTTTTTTCTCTTTCTTTCTAATCAATGTAAATAGAACCGATTAGTGTTTATGTTATCTATAGACTCTAAAACGGCAGGACCTAATTTGATTAAAAAAACCGACATCTTGTGCAGTTTGGTAGCGATCGTATAAACTGATTTTTGTTTTGTTTTTTTAATTAATACTACCTGATCGCTACTATTAGAATGCAAACCGTGATTGTTGGTCATCTTTCTTTTCACGCGGCAAAAAAGCAGTGAATGGACGTGTTTTTTTGGACAGGTAGATATCTAGTTTATAGCCCGGTGAAAGACATATGCTACTATGACCCTGAAAAAATGCACAGTTCCCATAATCATAAAAGCACGCGGTTCAGCTAGTTATTTAACAAGTACCTACCTATAATTCCAGTATAAACATTCCCACTGGGAAAATCAAGAACACAAAACAGCTCTCACGCTGAACCCTTTTTCATACACTTACACTTAATATTTCCTGAAATAAAATAACTCGGTCTCTCACATAGCTTAGGAAATATTCATTACAGAGAAAGGTTTTCCGTCGTATAATGCCTATTCAGGGAACGCTGTGCATTAATATTGATCAACCAAAAATCACGGGTTGCCTTGTATTATAACACTCCTTATCGTTCATTTCTTTATTCCTTTGACAATCCCCTTTATCTTTTGACTAGACTATGGTACCTTAACACTAACAAAAATACTCTATGTCAGAAATGTCAGGTGTCCTTATAAAATTGTTTTGCCAGGAGTATGTACTTTAATTGTAGCGATGCTGGCCGAACGGTTAGGCGTGCGACTTACAAGACGCCGACACCGATTAAGAATCCTCTCGGCCCCGCACCTATGACTTAATAAGTTATGTGCGGATTTGCCATCGCTCAAAACGGTGAAGGAAAACATCGATCGCGAGGAAACCGGCATGTCCAAAAACTGCAACATTCAAGGGCATGCGACATCTGCCAACACGCACTGGGCCAGCGTGGTAGATTACAGCCCTTACTCTCTCTCTGAGAGAAGGCCAGAGTCCCAGCAGTGGTGACGTGAAAGGCTGATAATAATGAATAGAAAACATGCAAAGCCGAGGTTAGTCGTTAGTGGTAAACATGTCCGTATCCACTTAAGCTTTCTTAGTTGCTAATGTCCACATAACGTACACTTAAGATGTTTGTATACCACTATTTGGCGTCTAAACGTTGCCAAGTTTACATGGCATGAGTTGAATACATCAATCTTTCGTAGCTATTGAACCCAGCTACGATGTTTTCTTTTGCCGATTCGTGATGAAGCCTGCATACACACCAACCACTAAAAAAACTAAAAGATTTAGCTATAAATCTGAATCGAAGATAATATAACAGTCCTTAAAATTATGTTTATAGCGATGATTGCTCAGCGGTAGCGATGATTAGTAGTGACGTCGGCTTGCGATCCGTAAGACGTGGGTTCGAATCTTACAAAGAGCTTGAGCCTTCGGTGAAGGAAAACATCGTGATGGAACCATGACGACCGATGTGGCGCAATGGGCGGATAGCCGACTGTGAAGCGTGAGGTCGCGGGTTCGATTCCCGCTACAGGATAAATATTTGTGCATTGAAAAAAAAAAGCGCAAGTATTTGTTCTGTGTCTGGGTGTTGTGGATCCCCAATCCTCGTAGTTTCTGATACCCTAGACACAGGGAAACCTAGTTAGGGGTCAGAGCCTATGCCTATGTATGTGATTGTGCGGGCATTATTATTATTATTAAAAAAAAAAAAATTCAAAATTCAATTATGTTTATTCAATAGGATACATTGTGATCACTTTAAAACGTCAACTTAAAACTAGCTACGCCTGTTCCAACCTCCTTACGCCGGCAAAAGAACAGGCAAGAAACGCCCGGCAGGTAATTTTTTTGGCGCGATCACATTGACAATTTTATTCTTATTACTAATTGATTGAATTGGAGCAAGTTCACTAAAATCCCAAGCTTTTTTTTTTTGTCATCTAATAGTCCGATATTTTTTATTTAGCTTTACTAATAAGAAGATTTCTCTTGTTTGGTTGTACACATTGGGATATGGGAACATGAATATTAACGAGTTGCGGGATCACAACCAAAGCAGACCAGACCCCACAAGCAGCACCCGTTCACGAGTTGACGCATGTGC
Organism: Opisthograptis luteolata; assembly: GCA_931315375.2. Lineage (NCBI taxonomy): Eukaryota > Metazoa > Arthropoda > Insecta > Lepidoptera > Geometridae > Opisthograptis > Opisthograptis luteolata. The sequence goes on along the minus strand of OV928049.1, from coordinate 6,361,852 downwards.
CAGCCATCGCTCTCCTCGACCATATGAGAGGGAAGAGGGCGACCCGACACATGACGCCGCTGCAAGCAAAGTCACTTTCGTGAGCATGACTGTTTTGGCTGTTTACCGAGAATGGTTAGAATAGGGGAAATAGGGAGAATAGATAGATAGAAAGAAAGATAGATAGATTAACTACAATCCCAAGCTTGTTTGTCATCTAGATAGTCCGATATTTTATAATAAGCTTTACTAATGAGATTTCTCTTTATACGAATTTGAAATTTTGTTATAGACAAGTCTTGAATTTCACTTGGGATTTTGTTGAAAAAGCGTACACATTGACCTTTGAACGAGTTGCTAACTTTATGGAGCCTAGTGGTGGGTACAGCAATTTTATCTTTGTTTCTAGTATTAAAATTGTGATAATCACTTCTCTTTTTGAAGCTATTTAAATTTTTCCGTATGTACATTACATTTTCATAAATATATTGACAAATAACTGTCATTATTTTGGTTTCTTTAAACTTAATTCTTAAAGATTCTCTGGGGCCCATGTTATAAATCGCACGAACAGCTCTCTTCTGCAATACAAATATGGTGTTAATATCAGCAGCGTTTCCCCACAGCAATATTCCATAGGACATAATGCTGTGAAAATAGCTGAAATAGACTAGTCTGGCTGTATCAACGTCAGTAAGGTGACGGATCTTCTTTACAGCATATGCTGCAGAGCTAAGTCTGCTCGATAGACTGACAATATGTGGACCCCATTGCAATTTGTGATCTAAAGTTATGCCTAAGAATACTGTAGTCTTGACAAGGTCCAATTCTTCGTCCTTAATTTTTACATTTGTTGGTACTTCTTTAACATTGGGCAGCACAAATCTCAAGCATTTTGTCTTTTTTCCATTTAACATCAAATTGTTCGCATCAAACCAGTCTGTAACTTTGGAGAGAGCATTGTTCACGTCGTCAGAAATGTTATGTTGTCGCTTTAACTTAAATAAAAGCGACGTATCATCAGCAAACAATACTATTTCGTGATTGTCACTAACAAGGCTGGGCAAATCATTGATGTAAACTAAAAACAGAAAAGGTCCGAGTATTGAACCCTGCGGAACTCCCATTGTGACTACTGACCCCGAGGATCGCTTCCCGTTCACGTCAACTCTCTGAATCCTATCACTAAGGTATGAGGTTACAAGGTCCAGAGGAACACCTCGAATACCATAGTGCCGGAGCTTCCTGATCAGTGTCTCGTGGTGAACACAATCAAATGCCTTGGACAAGTCACAGAACACGCCTAGAGCGTCCCGTGACTCCTCCCAGGCATCATAGATGTGAGTTAATAACTCAACACCAGCATCAGTAGTAGAGCGACCACGCGTAAAGCCAAACTGTTTTTGATTAAGTAATTTGTTTGCTGAGAAATGTCTTTGCAATTGATTTAGAATAAGTTTTTCGAATATTTTACTAAATGTTGGTAATACTGATATTGGTCTAAAGTTAGTAGGGTCAGTCGTTGTACCCGATTTAAACAAGGGTGTTATCTTACTATGTTTCATCAGATCAGGAAACACGCCGTCGTCAATACATTTGTTAAATATTAGGACTAATTCGGGTGCAATCATTTCAATTAATGGCTTAACAACGGTCACGGATATACCCCAGAGGTCAGTAGTTTAAATGTTATTATAGCTTGTTGGTAGGGTACTTTCTAATACTCGCCTGGCCTAGCTACCACCCTCATGCTAAAAATGTGTCGCCAAGCAACTATCCGTGTGTTCCGGCAGTCTCACTTGAGAGCCTGTCCCCAATCCAGGTGTAGCGTGAATGTGATGCCACCTTCGACTACATCGTCACTTAGCAGACAAACGCTACATAGCTACACAGTAAAGAATAAAAAAGTTTTAAAGAGAAAACTTGAAGCCTAACAGCAGGACGAAAAAAACTAGTAATGAAAAACGCATTCAAACTTAAAAAAAAAAATATACTAAAATACCACAATAACCATACAGCAATTAATTGTGATATTTAAATATACAAAAATACTAACCATCTATTTAATTACTCGTATTTACAAAAATACCTCTGACCTGTTTCGGTGTAGGTAATATCAATTTCCAAGTAACTTGATAACGCCCAAAAACTCAAACAGATAACGTGAAGTCCTTGAACTCAAGAAAATCCAAATGTACAGGAAAACTATGCCCTCTATACGAATTTATACACAATGTCGTGGACATGCGTATTGGCCACTATAGCGAGTGAAGCACGAATCTTCTTCACCACAAATAAAAGGTACACATCAATTTGGACTTAAACACACTCGAGTTAAGGTTGAAATTGGTTTTCGGGGGAGAGTCGAGCAAGCGCTCTCTGTTGGGCGGAGGCATCGAGTTGGGGTTGTTTCAGTTGGTAACGCGGCGTGCACGGGGTCGTGTCGCGTCAGCCCCTTTCGATACATAATCACTGCTCAAAACCTACGAGATGACACCTTTAAATTCTTGAATTCTACAACGTAAATTGCTACTAAAAACGTTAGTGCCATTTAATATTTTAAGAAAAATGTTTTAGTTCCCGAGCGCTGCGTTTCGAACGCCGTGCCGGCTGTCAGTCAGATCGAGACGAAAATACGTGTCACTTGCCTTCAAAATACAGTAGTGTTTATTTAGCATTGCGTAGTGGCGGTTTCTTTTAGAATTTAATAAATAAGTGGTTCTAATATTTTTTTATGGATAAATTCTAATGCCGAAGTGTGACTGTAATGGCTGTGATCTAAATCTTCGTCGCTGGGTATAAAAATCTTAATATCTTATGCTTTATTGCTTTTATGTTGATCTGTAAACTCTTAGCAGCATAATTCAAAACAAGAGCCAAGTAAATAAGTAGATATGAGAGCGTATTTTGTTTGGTTTTTGCCACGTCGAGTTTTCAATTGATCACATACTCAAATATTCATACTTAAATATTTCACCTAGATTTGAGATCTCATAACCTTTTTTGATTTGAGCTAAATATAGCTAGCGACATGGTTATTACCTACCTATTAATATAAATTTGTTTGAAAACTTTTCACATATCCTCCAATTCCCATGTTTTTACAGAAGATCAAAACCTGTTATCACGCAGTTTTACTATCACATATAAAAAAGAGTTCTATACGACCGAGCCCATATTTTTCTACAACGTCATTTTATTTTATAGGGTCATCACACACCAATTAGTGTTGTGACCACTTTACTGGCAGTAAAAATAGTTCCGCACTTTTACTTGTCCGTCCTACATTTTTATGATCCCAACCTACCCGGAATATGTGAAAAAGAATAAAACATAACGACAGAATGAAAAATTATATAGCTTTCACACGAATCTGACGGTTTTATTGAATCTCCTGTGTAGCAAGTACTGAAACGGGAACACGTCACTTTGAATTTGGGATTTCATATCTGTATGGATTTAAACAAATATTATGCTTCAAAGCTGCCGTTGGGTTTAAAATTTCTCTTCCGTCTTTGGATTTGTTGGTTGTTACACAAAATGGCACTGAATACACTTATATGTTTATTAAAATATAATCATAATAAAATCTCTAGTCTCTAATAACTAATCTAAGAGATTTACGAGTAAGAGTGCATTATCGCTTAGGATTTTGAACTGGTTCAATTTAAAATTCTAAATAACAATGAACTGTTATAGGCAAGCGAAACGCTAAAAATCAAACAATTGCATAAAACATATTGATTCAGCTATACTCAATTAGGTATTAATACAAAAATCAGGTTTTTAAAAGATTTGAGAACCCACTTGAGAGCCAGTTCTTAAACCAGATGTAGTGCGACGCCACCTTCGATAACATCATCGCTTAACATCATGTGCTGTGGTTAAATGCTACCCTTTATGTAATAAAGAAAATAATTACGTTTACTTTCAGAGATACTGGTATACCTAATCGACTTTTAATGTTATGAGAACCACAAATGGGTCAATTATTTAATAATTATTTTTCTAATTTCTTTCCGCTGTTTGTGTAGCTGCAAAACAGTCAAAACTTTAGATAGATCGACATTTTATTAATAATTTTTACAATGATAGGTCAATATAAAACAGAATACAATAAGATTAAAAAATTGCATTGAAAATTAAAATTTGACTAAATCAAATTCATAAAATTTAATACGACTTTCTCGACTTCATCAAACCTTATTTTATTAATAACTGCAACCCAATTAAAATTAAGTTCAAACAACTGATAAAACAAACAATACATGGAACATTTTGAGCCCGCTGCCACTAATTAACGAAACAATCCTGAATATAGACATGACAGCTTACGTCAAAATGGGTTATGTTCACATGAACGATGGTAAATAATAAATGGATCTACATATTATATCGTACTACTACGCACGTTTATAAACACATTAATATAAATTTATTTAAATGATCTACAATGAGAATTTGCCTCATCAATACGGACACAGAGTTTACCGAACACTCATTGACCTAAATGTCTCAAGTTACAAAACTATCGTAAGAATAAAAAAAAACGAACTGAAACTCATTTTCCAACCTTTACTTAAAGGTTATATGATTATGATATTGAAAGACAATTAAGCCAATCTAGAAATGCTAAAGAAAACACTTATAGTCTAGTTTACACTACACGGGGAATAATTATGAAGAACAAGTTAAAAAAAATTGTAACTTATAAAAGCAGTCATGCATAAATTTTTATACTCTGACTGAGAAATCTCATAAATTTATCAGCAAGCATCAATTTGTTCCGGCAGCCTAACTTAAAATCCAGTTCTAGCGTTTGACAGAAGTCACCTGATGTTAAGTCATGATGTGCATGGCCCAAGGTGGTGCCAGGCTACACCTGGATTAAGGCTGTCAAGTGGGGCTGCCGGAACACATCGATAGGTCATGTGATTAGTATGATAGTACATTTTACTGACTCTCTCTTCTCAAACCTTTTATGAAGTTAGTTTATTTTCTCCACACAATTGATCGTGACCGATATAGCTTACTCATGCATATTTCCCGCCGACAAAGATTCATTATACAGTGACCTATTTCTAAATAGCGAATGTGGAAGGAACCATATCAATCATTCCAAGCACCAGTCAATTTTAGAGTTATGATAAATTGTCTTCGGTAAGGGTAATAATACCCGCAGTAAGTTTGCGATGTGTATACTGACTGTATGAGCTTGATGACAAAATAAATACAATACACAGTCAAACAACATGAAACAAATGTCAACACGAAAATGTAACTAGAAAATGCCTACGTTGAATTCGATGTTAATTCCGCTGATGTTAGGTAGGTAGGTACTTATGTCCAGGTGGAATAGATGCGATTAAAATTCTTTGTTTGGAAGTAGAGCTATGGTGGCTGAACGGTTACGCGTTCGCCTCACAAAGCGCTGACACAAAGATTCGCTCAAAATCGGTGAAAGGAAAACATCGTGAGAAAATCAGCATGTCCAAGAATCACAACATCCAAGGGCATGCGACATCTACCAACCCGCTCTGGGCCAGCGTGGTAGATTACGGCCCATACTCTCTGTGATGGAAGGCCCAGAGTCCCAGCAGTAGGAACGCAATAAGATGATTATGATGATGATGATTTGGAGGTTATGATAGCTTTTGTTGAGAATTTTTTTTAAACTAGCGGCAGTGACATTGACCTCTGATAGCTTCTATCGTAGGTTGAAATCTTGCAAATAGCTTGAGCTTTCGGTGAAGGAAAACATAATAATGAAACCATAGCTTTGCGGTAGGGCATTTTAGTGCTCGCCTAGCTAGCTACCCAAGCTCCGATCGGTGTATTTTGGCATTAGCGTTGCGGCTTCTCCGACCACATCGTTACCTAACTTGGTGACTTGTTAACTGTTAAAACAATTGATTTTCAGTCACTTCTTAATTGCCTAGAATAATTGCAAAACACTATTTTACAGGTTGTGAAATACGTTATATCACTGAACAGTCAATAGGCAGGTTTTTCACAAACAATTTTTTGACACATCCTGTAAATAATTCAACCAACCACAGTGGCTATTTACTGTGAATGAGAAAACTAAATCTGAAAATAATGAAATCTCCTAAATCATCCCAAATCGTAAGGCTTTTAGGTCTTTTACCTCCGACCGTCACAAAAAATACTGTATTGATACGTGGTTATTTACTTCTTGAAGATTTAAAAAACAAACCGCTATTGTTAAATTCACGAAATAGAGAAGCATATTCTAAAAAAGATACTTGGATTCAACCGGATCGATTTCTTGTAGTAAGAAATTATGCAGTGGTATCTCACGCTAGTTTGAGTTTTATTTTGCGTCGTGAGTCGACCCAGCCACGTTAGAGAATCGACGACCAAACCGACGCCGGCCAGTCTCTCGCAATCTAGGATTGGTACAATAAATACATAGACTATTAACGCCAGAAGACGTGCAATTCCGTTTTACGCTCTTTGATTGCCTCGGGGGAGGCTAAATCTGTGTCGATACCGCTTTAATGGAAACATTAGTCTAGCTTGATGTCAAATATGTTGGGTTTTTTGTAAGAAATAGACCACAGACAAACATTTTTTCGTTGTTGTAAGGTTGACATAGTCTGTGGTGCAAATGAGTGTCATTTCCTGCCTTGATGGTTGTATAAATTACGGTACCTTTTGTAAGATTGCACCTTTGTCTATTTATTGATGAAAAAAATCAACAGATTTTACAAGTTTCTAAAATAACTAATAAACAAACTGTGACTACTGTGAGCCAATTATATATAGGTCCTCACGGATTCACGTTTCATGATATGAATCTCTGATCTTACTAAATTTTATTAAAGTAAAATATTCTCACAAAAGGTTATATAGTATAAATTAAACAAGTTTTTGATTAGGTATCACTTAACTGATTAGAATACTAAAATTCTCACGTATTTTCTGTATTCCTAACGAAAATTTCATGTAGATGCCATCAATTTAGCTACCTTCGAGTGTATATCATACTGAAAATATTTTATTCATAAACTTAGCTTGTTTATCTAGGCTCTAAATGCAGATATTCGTCCTTCGAACTATTAACAGGAGGTTGCTTAGTTGTTTACGAACAAGTTTTACTTTTGTTTGGAGTGGCGTATCTGTGTTATTGCCGTAGTATTTTATTCTGCGAGGATAATAAAAGATTGGCGCCGTGGAAGTGCGGGTAAGCAAATTGTGGGTATAGATAAAGTTTCGCAACAGCTACGTGGTAACACGTCCCGCAGTGGACATTAAATTGGGTTGCCAGAATGCCATGACAATTTACTTTTGTATGTTTATCCGTCACATAAAAAGTTTAATCGATGTAGAGTAGAAAAAAGGATTGTTTCCCAACCTTATTGTGGTAATGTTTACGAGTTGCTCTAGTTTCTACGCCTGTTTTTGTGAAACAATTGGGCCGTCCAATTTTGTTGTTTCTCTTATCGGCTTGATTTCAATTTGTGACTCATTTTTTATTGTTTTTGTTTCCAAAATAAATTCCTCATATTGAAGCTAAGGGCTTTGCTTCCATGTTCATCATGCGAACAGCAAAGGAGTGAAACAATTTGTCAGCGTTTCTAGTTTCTTGTAAGTATAATCTCGGCAATCAAGTAGAATCCTAGACCACATCATCACTTAGAATGACCTGATATGATCAAACAAAGACTACATCGAAGAAAAAATTATAGAATGTATATTAAAAAATTCAGTCTGACCATAGATGATACATTTACGTTTTCCCATTTGTTTTCGTCGTTATTGTTTGTTACATTTTCTTTTCAATTCTACACTAATACCAGTTAAATGGACGTCTGGTTGAAGCCAGACCGTTTCGGCTCAGTTTAATACAACCAGGGAAGTGAAGTCCCGAAGGGAAGTTTGCAATAAACCGACGGGCAAGCTCAAATGTATAGAACCAAAATTAAAACGGCTTGTTTCAGCCCTGTGTTTTATATAGTCTTATTACTATTCAAAAATATGAACATTCCCAAAAAAACTTGTTCTTTACAAGAGAATAAACAATATTAACGCGTCCCAAAAAGTTCCGAGAGCTAACAATAACAATTCTAATGAATAAAAACCTTAAAAGTTTTTGTTTGATGTGTTTCTACCTTCTTACAAAGTTTCGCTTGCAAAAGTTTTCTATTGTGTTTATTTGGTAGGTACTTAGACAAAATTATCGATTCATTTTTCTTTGGGGCGTTGAACTGTGCTATGAAATGAACAGTTACAGAGTTTTATTTTAATTAGGACATCTCAATTTAAGACTCATTTAGGATCCAGACTCTCCAAGTCATAAATTTTAAGTTTCAAGCAGAGTTTGAGCAAATTATACTGTCTAATGGTTTTATCATATCAGATAAATTTATTTCATAGCGCAATAAAAATTAGTCTATTCAAATTAGTCGCGTGAATAACTTAGTGAATTATTTTTACTTGTTTGGGACCACAGTAAGCATTTTCAACCAGATGATAAATGAAGACAAGGTCGATAATAGAGCATGCTTGCCTAAAAGATACCTATTCATTGTTGACTTGATGGCTCCCAGATTATATTTATCGGAAAACAATGACGCTGGCATGTGTATTGAAATGTGAGTCAGCTCGGGTTCGTTGAATTTCCATCCATCATCATGAACTAAACTCACTAATCGGTTTATTTGTACAGCATTCCCGCTCCTTACTTACTTACTTGCTTAATAATATGAAAAATTTATATGCACCTAGCAACAGCAATGTTTATACAAACTAATATTTCACTGTAGATCTCATTTAGTAAGTAGGCACATATCTTTTAAGCCCCCGTTGTTCCTACCACATAACAGTAGTACCTAATGTTTGCAACATTACCGTTCCGGATTGAAGGGAATGCTTCCAGTAAAATTGCGGGGCATAAAGAGAATAATCGTCTGATATTTCAGTGTGGCAGTGAATCGTTGCGCAGAATTTTGAACTCAAGAAATTCAAAATTCTGGATGGAATTGAACTGTAATGAGCAAGCGTGATGTTTAATTTAATATCAGGGAGCGACGCGCCCGTCTCGTCAATCAATTACACAAAAAAGCTTTGCTAGAAATGGAGATCTCACACGTAAAAAAACGTTATTTCTTAACAACCTCAAATTTTCGATCAACTTGCATTGATAGTGGTCACGAGAAGGTTCAATGCAACTTAATCGTAACATTGAGGTAAATAATAAAATTATACTAACTTTTCATTACACCTTATTTTATGCAACTAAGTCGTCACTTAGTCAGTCATTCACCTAATGGTAAGCGTCGCCCATTACAGGTCAATGCTATCCAGAATTTTGTACTTCAACAGTTGAAAATCCTGCGTGGCAATGCATTACGCTTGTCCTGAGAGTGAGATATAATTATGCTGTGTAATTTTGCTGGAAGCATCGTCCTTCAATCCGTAACATAAAAACATTCGCATATATCTGCTTGGCAGTTGAATAACTGGCAAAAGTGTAGTAGGTACCTACTTTTCCAAGTGGTCTCTGCAAAAGAGTCCTGCCAATTACAGAAGCAATTCTAGGTGCTATATCTTTCATCGATATCAAATGCCTTTGTAATAAATCAATGTGTATAACAAAACACTGTTATTCGCCAGAGCTCGACCATGTAGTGCTGAAATGGTGCAGACAGCTTGTACACACAGGGCATCGATCAAACGCCAGAACTTACACTGGCTGTGATTTAAAGCCAGAAGCCAAGTTTGAGTAAGGTACAACAAAAGCAAGGCTTTGTAAAACTTGTGTTTCATTTCCTTTGTTTAATACAATATCGTATAATACTCGTTAACAAGCACTAAACTCTGATAAAGTACTTGATGCTCAGTTATTTTTTTTAGTCATTTGTTAGTATATAATTATGAGAGCTATTGAGTAGGGTCAATCAAAAAGCCACAAATTTAAGTTTATTTGGAAAACATAATATAGTGGTTATAACTAAATAACTTCAAGATACCAGCAATAATGTAGTATTTGTCGGTTAAATATATTTAAAAATATAAATATGGCCATTTTGTTTTGATTTTAATTTATCAGGTAATATTTAAGATATTTTTACTAGCAAATAGTTCGTAAAAGTAGGACATATTTACCATATAACATATTTGCCTAGTAGAGTTATTTTAATAAGACCACCAATTAGGAGACTTTCATAATAAGCTGGTGGTTAATTTAAATTCAAACAATGAAAACGCACATTATAATTATAACCTACTAATAAACTTTACGTAAGTTAAAACAGTGACTTAAATTAAATTCATAAAGTAAGGTATTTACATACTTTTTAAGAGTAATAAAGTTATGATGCCATTCCAACCCAAAATTGTAAATGTTTTCATTACAAAAAAGTACCTTTTTAGTTGGTAAATATTCCATGCAATAACTGTTGAAATTCAAATAAAAATGTATTTTAAGCTAGCTTGACTTTTGTTGACATGTGATATGATTACAGATTTTTTTATGACTTAGAATTTATACCTTATATCCAATATGAACGCTATAGCAGAGAAGAATATTAATAGGTGAATTTTATATCGAGAGAGAAAGACTCTCATGAGAATTTCTTCGCTGAAATTTCTTTGTAGCTTTCAGCTTATTGATTTATGACTTAGGTAGAATGCTATTAATAGCCTTGGGTGCCTTGGGTAGTTTGGTAATAGGCTTTAATTTGAATATGGGGCCGCGCCTTTTTTTTTTTTTTTTTTTTTTTTTTTTTTTTTTTTTTTTTTTTTTTTGTTTCCCCGGAGAAATGCACTTACACACTGACCCCCCCGGTGCAAGGCCCCACCCAGAAGGGGAGGGGCGTCGGGGGGAGTGTGGGACTCGCACTATTTAGCGTGCCATACCCACTAAAACTCCGGGCTGTCCGCCTCTCCGGCAATAAAGGACGGGGGGTCAAGGTCCCGTTTTTAACACACCTTCATGACCCCGTCAGCCGGTGTCCGCGTTTACGGACCGCTCTCGCGAACGCGGCGCCCTGGTACGTAGGGCGCCACCACCTCTTGTGGTGGGGACCAAGATGATCAGGTCCCCGGCGGAGACGGGGGGGGTACTCTGCGCCGCCCCCGTAGCCGAACTCTCCGGATTGGGAGGGAGGCAGGATCCACCTCTCTCTCCCTCTCTTCAGCCTCTCTTTGCGCCATCACTACTTCACAGAAGGCGACTACGTTGCTCCAATCATCCTCGCTGGCGACCATCTTTGACAGAATGGTCGGCAGGGATAAGTCACTTCCTATGGCCGCGACCAACTCCTGTCGCGGCCCCTCCGCTCCCGGGCATGCCTCCAGGACGTGTTGGGCGGTTTCTTCCGCCCGGCCGCACTGATGGCACTCTGGGGTGGCCTCCCTTCTCGCCACGTTGGCAAGGTACCTCCCGAAACATCCATGTCCGGTGAGGACCTGCGTTAGGCGAAAAGTGAGGCCACCGTGTCTTCGCCGGGTCCACTGGCCGAGTACGGGACGGATCGCCTCCAAAAGCCGGATGGCGCCGTCCCCCCTCCTGGTGGGCCCCGCGAGGAGACTCTCTCTCCATAACGCCTCGGCGTTTCGCCTTGCGTCCCTCCTCCACCGCACCACCTCCTGAGGTGCGGGAGGCAGACCGTGCTCTCTTGCTTGCGCTCTCCTCCAAAAGACGGAGGACAGAACCTCCGCCTCCATACTCCAGGGCAATGATCCCGCCAGCGCGCAGGCGACCTCGTGGGATATAGTCCTGTACGCGCGGCATGCCCTCACTGCCATGACCCTCTGGGCCCCCTGAAGGGCGGCGATCTCTAAGGGGCGAAGAGACCCCGCCCAGATCGGGGCCGCATAGAGGGCCATCGACCGGACCACCGCCATGTACAACCGGCGGCAGGTTCCATCGCCTCCTCCTATGTTCGGGAGCAGCCGGCTCAGCGCAGCCGCCGTCCCCATGAGCTTCGGCGTCAGCTGACGCACGTGGGCCTCGAATCTCCATCTTCTGTCTAGGACGACGCCGAGGTACTTCAGCGTCGACCCGACCGCGATGGAGACTCCGCCCACGATGATGTTGGCGCCAGCAGGAGGTGCTCTCCGAGGCCCGTGGAAGAGAATGGCCTCGGATTTCTCCAACGCCACTTCTAGGCCTAACCGCCGGATCCTTTCGACGACCGCTGCAACACCGGCCGTCGCCAAGATGGACGCTTCACGATGCGTCCCACCCCGGGCGGTAACAAGCGTGTCATCGGCGTAACACGTGACGCCGATGCCAGTCAAGTTAGCGCCCCGGAGGACCCAGTCATACCCTACATTCCACAGCAGGGGCCCTAAGCACGACCCCTGCGGAACGCCCCGGTTTATCTGGGTCCTCCCCTCTTCTGCTGCCGTCGGGTACACGACCTCCCTGTTGGACAGGTAGTCACCCACGAGACGCTGCAAGTACTGGGGGACCCCATGGTACCCCAGAGCCGCCCTTATGGTGGGCCACGGGAGGGTGTTGAATGCGTTGGATATGTCCAACGACACCGCAAGCAACACCCCTCCCGCGGAACACGCCTCCTCTGACAAGTCGCGGACACGCGATATGGCATCCACCGTGCCGCGACCTCCTCGAAACCCGAATTGCTCGCCGGCCAAGTTCGGGCCTGTCGTCTCCAGATGTCGGACGAGGCGGGCCGCTACTACTCTCTCGAGGAGCTTGCCGGCCTCGTCCAGCAAAACAATGGGGCGGTACCCGGCAGGTTGGTCGGCCGGGCGCCCCTCCTTCCTAAGGAGGACCAGCTTCCCCTCCTTCCATCGTCTGGGAAACCGGCCTTCTTCCATGCAGCGGCTGAGTAGACTCCTCAGCCGCGGCCCAAGTTCGTCCTGTACGAGCGCCCACGCACGCCCCGGGATCCCGTCTGGACCCGGCGCCGTGTTTTTAGCGCTCATACGGAAGACAGCTGCCCCGAGCTCACCTTCTGAGACCTCGGGCACTCTGCTGTCTTCCTCTTCCGCCTCTTCTCCAGGGCGCTGTGATGCTGCCGCGAAGGGAGGGGCGAAATCGGTTCCCAGGTCTCCAGGAAACAGCCCCTCTACGACCCTCTGAAACCGGCGGTTCCAGCGTGGTGGTGACTGGGGGGGCCCAGGGGCGGAGCTTGCGCCTCGCCATCCTGTACGGCCTTCCCCAGGGATCCTGCTCAAGGGTTCCGAGCAGGTCCTTCCACGCCTCCGCCTTCGCCTTCTTTATGGCCGTGCGCAGGGCCACTGACGCCTCCCTATATTCTGCGTAGAGGGCGTCGGACACCTCCGTCTCGCTGCGCCGTCTTCGCCGGTATCGCTGATAGCGCCGGCGTCTCGCCACACACCGGCGCCGCAGCCCGGCGATTTCTTCGGACCACCAGAACATTCGTCTCCTTGACGGTTGTGCCCGCACCCGTGGCATAGCGACATCACACACTGCCGCCATTGCCTCGCAGAGTCTGTCCGCCTCCTCGTCGACTCCGATCGGTCCCGTCGGGTGGGAGTTCCACACCTGGATCAGGGCTGCTTCTTTCAGAAGTTCGCCGTCCAGGCGCTTCAGGGCCCAACGCCGTTCCCGAACGGCCGGCATCCTCCTTTCCAATGCTCCCGTGGACGAGGCGACGCTGAATCGGATATACCTGTGGTCCGACAGCGTCTCCTCGTCCACCAGAACTCGCCAGTCCTGAACACGGCGTGCGAGCGCGGGGGTTGCGAACGTCACATCAATCACTGACCCTCCCCCTCGCCGCACGCACGTGTTTTCTGTGCCCCTATTACAAAGGCAGAGGCCCAGCGCCACGAACCACTCGTTTACGGCCCTGCCCCGCGCGTCCGTCGCCGGGGACCCCCACACCAAGGATTTGGCGTTGAGGTCCCCGAGAACGACAACAGACCGGGGGTGACCCCGAGCGACAACGTCTCCGACCTCGTCCAAAAACGCCTCGAACTCGATGAGGGGTCTATTGGGGGAGAAATATACCCCCACGACCAGCACCCCATCGAACAAGGCCGCCACGTATCCCCCGCCTCTACACACCAAATCGAGGGGCGGAGATTGCGCCGATGTCTGCGTCGTAATGGCCACCAAGCCGTCCTGGTCTCCCACCCAATCAGTTCGGGGCGGGACCACATACGGCTCGGCGACCACAGCAATGTTGACCAACCACTCCGCCATAGACTGCAGGAGAAGGTCCTGAGCCCCCGCAGAGTGGTTGGCATTCGCCTGGAGGAAGGTTAGATGCATACTAATCTTCCTCCATTCTTCCCGTCTGCTCCGGTGTAGGGAGGCTAGCGGGCTGCGACTGGACCGTAGTCTCCATCGCAGTCGGCTTCCCTCTTGTCCTTTTCTTGGCTGGGGGCCTAGCGCAGGTCTTGCCCCCAGATAGGTGGTCCGCCGGCTTCCCAGCAGCTGCGCATAGTGAGCAGCGTGGGGCGGCGGAACATGCAGTGGCCTTATGGCCATTCCGACCGCAGCGGTAACATTCGTCGCTGCGGTCCACCTCCGAATCACATTGAGCCCTGACGTGGCCCAACATTAAGCAGCGGAAGCAGCGGCGGGGTCTTCGTTCGAGAACCCGCACCTGTGCCGCCGACCACACGACCAACAGACGGCCGCCGCCAGCGACCATCTTTTTAGCAGCCGTCACCGGGCACCGTACGAACGCAGTGCCCATGCCAGCCGGTCCCTTCCTGATGGCGCCAGCCTTGATGGCCGACGCTGGACAGCCCCCGGCACTGGCCAGGGCCGCGGTCAGCCTCGCTTCGTCGATGGAATCATCCAGGCCGGTCACACGTAGATCCGTGTTAGTCTCCGGCCTGGTGATGACAACGCCTTCTGCGCTCGCGAATAGCTCCCGCAGCCTGCCGGCCAGGACATCCGCCTTCTCTCCTCTTTCGGTGCCGGGGATCTCTAGGACCCTGGCTCCCGTCGCCGCCGTCCTCATTTTGACCGGAGGCACGCCAATGCTTGGGAGGCTGATTTTGCTCACAGCCTCCCCAATGACACTGGCATATGTGACGCCTCTCTCCACCGCCGCAGGCTGCAGCGTGATTACCACAGCTGCAGTTCGCGGCGGGCGGAGTTTGGGTGCCCTCGTCTGTTGCGGGGGCGGTCTCGTGATCGGCACTGGCCATGGGGCCTGACTCCGCGCGGAGCGCGTCGGTTGCGTCCTCGCAGCATTCCTTCTCCCCCGCTTAACCACCTCCGTCCACTGACCCTCCTGTGGGGCTTGCGGACGTGGCGTCGGTGCCGCGGGGGCACTCGGTGCTGGGGCCGGGATCGGGGCAGGGGGGGGGGCAGCGGCTGGGGCAGGGACCTTCTTCCCTTTCCCCTTTCCCTTTCCCCCTTTCTTCCCCTTCTCCTTTCCTTTTGTGTTCCCCGCCTGCGCTCCCCATGAGACCGGGGCGCGAGACGTGGAAGGGATCGCCTCGACGGGTGGGTGCGACGGATTGATGGCGGCGGCTGATTCAGCTGCTGCTGCCGCATCCCTCTTGCGGTCCGCTTCCAGAGGAGGCCTAAGACGCTTCTCTGGGAGCAGTCTCCCGCCCACCTCCAAGCCCTCAAGACGGGCGTTCAGGATAGTGCCTATCCTCTCCGTGATACGCCTCTCCAGTCCCTGTTCATCAACAGGGGGGACTGGGGCCTGCACCGATCGAGAGGCCAGCAGCTCACGACTCAATTCTTCGAGCTTCGTCTGCTGGGCCTTGATGGTCTCCTGTAGGGCCTTGTTAGCCTCCATTAGCTTGGCCACCTCCTCTGAGACCGTCCGCGACTTGAGCACTTCGAAGGCACGCTGGAGAGCTCCGGTCGCCTCCTTGACATCGCGTATCAGGTCCCCCTTCACATTTTTGGACTTGGTGGCCACATCGAGTATGGTCCCCAACGAGTTTCTGACCACCCCTTCGATCGCCACCAGGTCCGTTCTCTGGGCCTTTTGTCCATCCTCCAGATTGGGAAGGCAGGAGGTCAACCTCAACCGCTCTTCCCTCTTCCACCGCATCTCGGTGGCAAGTTACCACCTAGCACCGTTCGTTAGCACCTATCGGTGTGTTCCGGCAGTCTCACTTGAGAGCCAGTTCCCAGTCCAGGTGTAGCGTGGCGCCATCTTCGACCACATCGTCACTTAACATCAGGTGACTTGTGGTCAAACGCTACCCTGTAAATAGTAAAAAAAAAAAAAAAAAAAAAAAAAAAAGTTCCTCCTCTGCAATGAGGCGAATCTCCTCCCGCCTCATCTTGTTCGCTTCTTCCTTCGCTTTCACCAGGCCGACGTAATGCCCAGTAGTGGGCGGACGTCCGCGACCGCGACCGCGTCTGGCCGTGGCCACCTTCGCTGGCGACGCTCTAGCGTCGTCGTCACCTGGCCTGCCATCCTCTGTTCTTGGGCGCTTTAGGAACTGAGCCACCTTGCTGGGAGCTCGGGAGCTTGGTCCCGCCGCCTCCGACATGCTCACGTCCGACCACGCCGCTTCCTCCTCGGAATCCTGCACCGAGCGAAACTCTCGGCTCGAATCCCTTGACGACGGCGCAGATGTTCGCGCCGCCAAAGCCTTCCCTTTCTTCGCGGTCCTGGACCGCGTCGAGGACGCCACCATCACCAAGCTAGCATCCGAATCGGATGATAGCCTGGAGACGGACCCAGCTAATCGCTCGACCTTCGTCACATCTCCTTCCTTCGTCCTCCCTATCTGCGTCGTTGCAATTGTTGCCCCCTCCGTATACACGGGGCTCGGTGCGTTAACACCACGGGATTCCCCAGCCTCGCTGAAGCTGGGACCCGCCCGGAGATTATTTATCAATTGCGAACCTTCCATGATGGTCTTTTTTGTTCGAAGAGGGGTGTGATCCCCCCTTGACAGTTGAAAGGCATGACGGCCTGGGATTGGCGCCCTCGCAACTGGTCTCACCCCACCAGCTATGCGTCCCCTGGGCGGGCGCCAGACCACGGGATTGGGCACTACACACACACCATACAAACAGACACACACAAATAGAAATATAATACACAAATAAATACAATATATACGACACACAAATAGACATAAATAAACACAAACTCCAGCCGCCGCTTCCCAGGCTGCCCGGGGCGCCGGCTGTTCACCAACCGCAGGCCTTGAAGGCCCGCCATCCCCCGACCCGAAGGTCCGCTGCAGCCGCGATGAACGCGGCCGCCCAACACAAACGCCCGACAAGGAGGCCGAGTTGGCCAGCCCTGCCGCGCCCACCTCTGACCCGAAGGTCGAAGAAACGGCCCGAAGACCCACCACCACCTCGGGCCTCAAAACGTACAGCGCACTATCGAACGATAGTGTGCGCAGTGAGGCCCCAAGTGTCCAGCCATTAGCCGCCGTGCCGCAATCTCTCTGGTAACGGAGAGGTTGCGGGACGGCGTTGCCCAGGGTGCACCACGTGGAGGTTGCTGGACCTGACACCCCATGGGGCCGCGCCTAGTTCTGGGACTGACGAACTGAAGCAAGGCAAGGTAGCAGGGTTAACAAACTATTTATATATTAAAATTAACACTTAAAAATTACTCAACTTTATAAATATTATTCTACTATGTTAGGGGCACGCAGTGCGGGTCGTTGTTCAATTATTTCCATCTGATAGCGTTATAAAATCAGTGCATGAGTCAACGGTGAGTCAGTGATGAGCGTAATTCATTATACTACATGAAAACAAACTAATAACAAGATTATACATGACAAAAGGATCAAAAAATCCGACTGCACCAAAATAAAGTACCCTATGTCACTCCCACAATAAAGACGAATGTAATGTCACCTTATATGTTAAAATCCGTCAAGCCGTTTAGGCTACAGGCAAAGAAATATACATACATACATAACTCAAAAAACATAAACCTCCTTCTTTCGCAGTCGAGTAAAAATACAGAAAAATAAAAAGATAATTGATCCATCGGATATCCATCGGATACATACGGATCGAATCCTTTCCAAAAATTCACGAACTTTTAAAACTTTAAAACTTCATTTCAAAAACTAGTTTTTTTTTTAAATAAATTCTAGGGGGCAATAAAATAGGATTGTAAAATTTTACGATTGACTAACAAGTTTGTCTTTATAGGATGTAGGTACCTAACTTTTATTTGTAAATTTTTCTATTTTATTGTTACTGAAAATTTGTTAGAGTATTTTGTTTTTTGTAAGAGCGTGTCTGTTTCACCAAAACCCTCAACTGTTTGGTAGAAAACTTCTACTTGGAATAGAAGAAAGATTCAACAAGCCAACATTTTAATACATTTTACTAACGTTTGCTAAGAGTTTATCTGTTTAACAGCAAATAAAAGTACATTGTTACAAATAGGTCGTAAACCGTACGTGAATAGCCGTACTGCGGGCAATAGTGTAGCAATTATTTCTACTCAGACAATAAACTACTAAACCAACTAATTCACCACTCACAATAGTAATTCCATACTAATTGTATAAACGCAAAAGTAATTCACTCTGTCCCTCTGTCTGTTTTTTACATTTTCTCGTCACAGACCATGCTATGGAGATAGATTTGCGCCCTGAGGAATGATATAAGATATCGTTTATCACGTCATTAACTCTCCATATGGGTAAAATCATGGAGAATAACTTGTTTGGGTATACTGATGCTAAAGTAAATAATAATAATAATAAATAAATATCGGGGACCATTGCACACAAATTGACCTAGCCCCAAATTAAGCTCGAAACTTGTGTTATGGGTACTAGACAACGATATACATACTTATATAGAGAAATAAATACTTATATAGATAGAAATATCCAAGACTCAGGAACAAATATTCGTGCTCATCACACATATGTTTGCCCTTACCGGGATTCGAACCCGGGACCGCTAGCTTCGCAGGCAGGGATACTACCAACTCGGCTACCGCGTCGTCAACAAAGTCTAACATAAATCTTCAATTGATTTTTTTCAATACAATTTTTTTTTTTGGTAGTTTATACGGATTCACTATGCTAATTTATTAGCCCAAACTCGGTGATTGATCAAATACATAATTTTTTCAGTCTATTTTCCTATCAATCAACTTTTTGTCTCAGAACACAAAAACGTAACAAATACTGACACAATATGCAAGCTGATTCGCACCCCGATCACGCCAAGACTATCGCCAACAAACTGGATGGACAATAGTTTCACAAATTCAATACAAAAACAAATATTTTTCGACGCAAAATGAAAGTTACAAGGAGCACTGACTGATAAACTTTGTTGTGTTCAAAAAACTTCAAACATTAAATCTACCCACCCAGTCATAAAATACCAGACACGCCGCAAGAACTTGAAAAACAGTGTTTAATAGTGAAGTGACACGTATGAACTATCGATAATCGAGAATAATAACGGAGGAGAGGTGAACGAGCGCAAGATCTATGCACCCTCTACGACACCGGAACATGACCTGTCGACGCCAGCGCCGACTTATTTGTAACTCTAGCTGATGCAGCCATATAACACTGTCGATGATAGTCTGCTTTGTCGCTGAACTCACGTCGTTTCAGGTACGTAGATATCTTTGTAAGGTGAAATGTGGCTCATTTGATCAAGTGAACACAAAAGTCTATAAAAGTCTTGAATCTTCATGGAATTAAAAACTAATTGGCCGTGGTATGTATGTTAACGTGAATCTACGTATTCACAGTTATCGTTCATATTACTTTTGAATATCACGCTCAACATTATTTACAATTTAGAATTAAAATTCTTACCAAACAAAGGAAAGTAAAGCAATTTTAGTCCCAAATTTTAATAGATTCACATCACTATAGTAGCAATGCCTGACGAATGCTTTTGCATGCTTTTTTGTTATCTTTCCAGCCACGCATACTGAACACATGCATTTTTCTTTCGGTTATGATAGCGCTAGGCGTCACGAAAAAACAGCATTTTCACTGACAAATTGACTACCGACCTTTGAAAAAAACAGGAACCAATTTAACAGGAAAACCGTACATAATGCAGCGCCGACTTCCAAGATGACGACGCATAATCGCCATAAAAGGAGTTTTATAAAGTTGACTCATATTCAAAGCTTTGTCGCATCATCAAAATAATAGGCTGGCCGTTTCACCTCCTGAGTCTCGGTTTTGTGCGAAAGATAAGAATAAAAAACGAGGGCTCAGCTTTTGTGACGTCACTGTTGAAATGCTGATATAGCTACGCTTGGTCTTTTTGTATTTTTTACCTATCTGCAATTGTTATTATAACATTACGTAAAATTGGTTTAGTTTCAACAATAAAAATAAAGTCATAAACATTTCAGCTACATTATAGTAACTGATTAATTAAATTTATTTGGGTTTTCATTCCACTGATTCTAATTACATTGTTATTCATTTGATTCATAAAACCTTCTTATAAAAGAGAACTAAACATTTCCTTCTGCAAAATTAAATGCCTCTTGACCCGGCAGACAACTCGGCGTCAAGAAAGCGCCTTTTGCTAAACAAAGTCTATAATAAAGCTATACAGACGGTCAGGCCATTCAACCCCACTAAGTTTTAACACTTCTCCGAAGCCCCATAAAATCCCTGTTTTTGAACGTAACTTGTCGAAAGGTGTCCACGTTGTTTTTCATTAGGAAGGAAACCTTTACAGACCGGCATTTTCGTTGTGATTTATAAAGCCTTTTCTTACGACTTCGGAACGGGAAAACTTTTTGCCTTTTGAATTATGAAAATTAGAACTTAGCATGACGAAGTAGTAAAGCAAAGTTGAGTGTATTGCTAATATTAGAGCCGTGGAGTGATTTCGTGATTGTAAATGAATTGGAAATGATTTTGGCTGTTAAATTAATATTAGAACTTTGGCACGTGTAACGCTATTAATCTTGAGTAAATTTTCATAGAGTAGCTGGAATTGATCTCGATTTAGATTGAAAGGAATAAATGCCATTAAAGACAGAAATTTACACAGATGTTTCATCATCATCATCTCTGGAAGACGTCCAATGTTAAAACTCCCCCTTTGAAAGTCATTACGAACGGCTATTAGCCATTCGCTTAGATCGTTTTCCATGGCTTTAACAATATCGTCGGTCCATTCCATATAGTGGAGGGAAACGCCTTCCAAAATAAATATTATTATTTATATTTATGATTTAAATTTTTATGCTTCTTACTAAATTTGTTAAACTCAGTATCTAAAAAAAAAGTTAAAAATGCTTTAAGCTGAAGCTTGAAGCTGATATTTCGAAAATTGTTCAAAAGTAGTCAGAACTCAATCCTCGATACTATTAAATACTGTTTCTTGAGGTATATCATAGAAGTGTTTATGACAAGTGTAAATTTGGTATTTACCGGTCAAACGTGCTATAAATATTTGACCTCATTGATATTTCCCATCAGGTAACAAGACTACCAACCAAATGCCTACCAAATGCTAACCCAATTTAAAAAAAGTTATTCTCTGTTTATAAAATTGCTTATCTCGGAAAATAGCGATGCCACTCTATTCCCTGAGGCACAAACAAACCTAAGGAGAAATATAAGGAAGCTCGGCAAAGAAAAACAGTGATAAAAGGTTAATCATCCAGAATGGATTCCTTACACCAATAAACTGGATCTTTTCTCGCATTACTCAACCCAAAAAATAGAGATACCCTACAGCAATGACAGAGAGATGAATAGCTGTTTGTTCAAGGTGAACCATTTATTAGACCTTTATATTACGATTTGTTAAGAGTTAGTTTGTAGAAAAAAATATTTCCAACTGAAACATCTGTGAAAGAGAATTAGTCGGAAAATACGAACCGATAACCGATGGGGAAGAAAGGTTCTCGAGTGGCGACCACGAACCGGAAGACGTTCTGTAGGTCCCCACTAGGTGGACTGACGACATTGTAATAGTCGCAGGGAGCCGATGGATGCAAATGGCTAATAGCCGTTCATGGTGGCGTTCAAGGGGGAGCCCTATTTTCAGCAGTGGACTTCTTCCGGCTGATGATGATGATGATGATGACTAGTAGTTACCTACAGCATTTGCGTGGCATTTCAGTTTCTGTTGTTGCGCTTCTTATTACCAAAATCCATACTTGTATCTATCTATCTATCTATTAGGAATGCGAAAGTAGCTGTTTCTGTCCCTCTGTCTTTTTGTTACATTTTCACGCCATAATCACTGAATTTATCTTAATGAAATTTGGCAAGGAGATAGTTTAAACCCTGGGGAAGGACACAGGGTACTTTTTATTGCTCTAAATAATTATTATCTACCATGCAGGTGACACCGCTGGGCACAGCTAGTACATTATTTTATACTAAACTATAGTAATATAAAGTCAGCTAAAATATTATGATATTTATGAATCACAGCTGCAGTTATAAGCTGTTCTAACTAAAGCTACGAAGCACAAAACTATAAGCAAAAGAGTGTTAAAATTTCCATAATGGTTCATTTATATTTTGACCATCATCGCGTGTTTATGTCCTACCCATGTCCAAATTACTGGTTGGCATGCGTGCCTACGGCTGTATCTTGAATATTTTAAGACACGTAGTTGTATATTTTGTGCTGGAAACTTTTTTCAAGGCCTGTATTGTGTAGTCCTCGGGGATTTGTGCTTCATCGCGTTTAAAGTGACTCTGAGGGAATGAACGTCAAGGAAGGGTATTCGAGGCAGTTTCACAACAACTGTAACGATCTGCGCTTTGCATCGAGCTGTTCATGTTAGAAACGTTCCTGAAATTTTGGGGAACAAAAGGTTTGTCGGGCTCATACCAACGCACGCTTTGAAAACATTTTGTTCTGTACAACCGCAAGAATAAGCAACCATTTTAAAGGTTTCAGTATATTAATGGATCACATTTACGAAGTTTCTAAATTTTACTCGCAATTGTAAAATAACATGATAACAGAAACTTTGCTGCAACGTAATGTACAGTACGAAAAAGAAAACAAGTACAATAATTTAGAGCTTTCTCTAGTTACAGCATTTTATCCTAAAACCAGATACAAAAATTTCCATTTTTTTGCACATTCTTATATTATGTGAGAAACGATTTTTATTAGACAACAGCAATTTCAGTACTTCTAAATATTCACCATCGTCTCATCATAATTAGCCGTCAGTCTTATCCTAACAAATGAACGTGTCACCCTTTCCCGTCCGCTTTAGCAAAAATACAATGTAAAGTCAGACTAATTTCTGCTAATAAGGCTTCAGAGGGTACAAAACGTGAGTCCGTCTTTACACACATACATTTAATTAAACAGGACACTACGAGGACACCCTGTTTGTGTCCAAATCCCATGTGTTTCCTTGTAAGCCGATGACAAACACCGAAATTGCGTGCGTGAACATTGTCATATTTTTAAAACATTCTCACATTGTTAACTTATTTACGCCAAAGCATCGCGCTTCAAAATACATTTCATTTATAAAACAATGTTGAGCTATGGCTGGAAAGTCAAAGGATTTATTGTGTGGCTGTACGGGTTGACCTCTAAATGAAATATGAGATTCTTATTCTGGTTCAAAATACCGGAAGCGCTGCGAATATTTCAGCTGTGGGGTCATCGAAAGCAATACGTCATTCATCCTATTACAGGATGATAAATTATACGACGTCGCGGAAAGGCATTAAAAATTAAGATGCAAATATTCCGCGGGAACATCATATTTCCACTTCATTTTGCTTAGACAGGTTTATTAAATCCTCAGAAATATTGCCCGTAATTTATCGTTCTTCTTTTGCTACATTAGGAGTAATGATGTTTATTAATGTCCCACGTTTATTATTCTTTAAACTTTATCATTACAGTAACATTTCAAACGTTGCAGATTCAATTTACCGACTAGTTAATAGATTGGCATTTTTAATCAAAAAGCTCTAAAAAATTGCTCTGAATTTTAATTAAACTGTCAAACGACGCGTGATGTGAAACCGTCTTTGAAACATCCTATTTAGGTCCAGCCGCCGTCAACTTGTTTGCTTTCGACTCTGGGAGGCTCATTACCTGCTTCATTAAAGCGAGTATACTCTTGAAAAAGCGTTAACAGTCTTTACTGGCTTTGAAAAGTTGAGTTTGAGAATCGCCTGATTTATCGTCGTCGTAATTTGATCACGAATTCTTTTTTACTTTTTTATGATCTTTAACATCACCTGAAAATCATATTGAATAATAGTTATTCTTTTGTTGACTGATATATTTCCATAGCGATGATAGCCGAATATATACGTGTACGATTTACAAGGTGCTGATACAGAATTCAATTCGGCCTATAATAAGTTATGTGCGGATTTAAAAACATCGTGAGGAAACATGCGGGTTGAAGATTAACATTCAAGGGCATGTGACATCTACCAACCCGCACTGGGCAAGCATAGTAGATTATTGCACAATGCCCATACTCTCTCACTGGGAAGGCCTGTGTAAGAAATAAATAAATATTGGGGACAATTGCACACAAATTGACCTAGCCCCAAAATAAGCTCGAAACTTATATTATGGGTACTAGACAACGATATACATACTTATATAGAGAAATAAATATAGATAGAAATATCCAAAACTCAGGTACAAATATTCGTGCTCATCACCCATATACTTGCCCTTACCGGGATGCGAACCCGGGACCGCTAGCTTCGCATGCAGGGATACTACGAACTGGGCTACCGCGTCGTCAGAAACATCCATAAATGGAAAGCTTAGATCAATAAAGTACGTAGTAACAATAACTCCTTGAACTAAGGTTTCAACATTGAATTTAGCAACGTAATGTCCCCTAAAGTTATTTCAACATTATATTGCCCGTAGTGTTGCGAAAATTGTCGCCAGCTCCAGAACGTATTGTATCTATAACTATATGTTAGAGGCCCAGCATTAGAATTCAATACGTAACATCGTCATCCACGATTTCACAAGGACAAAGGACAATTTTCAATCTTTCTCCTTTTATTTTTTTCCTGCTGTTTTTACGATCACAATAAAGGCAAAGATATGTCGTTTCTTATGATCTTTTTACGTTTCGTTCCGAGAATCGAAAATTTTGGACGGTCGGTCATTAGGTCGTTTTTCATAGTGTCCAAAACGTTTTGTTGCGAAAACGTGGTGGTGCTTAGGGAAAGTAAACTGTTTGGAGCAACTTCTGTTTACGGCTTTTAAATAGTCATTTGCGTGTGAAGCGAGGCGAGGGTTTCAAGTTATACCAATAATTTTTTCTCGATGTAGGTATATGTGATCATTTATGCTTCAAAAATTGGTAACATATCGTTGCCAAACAGATTTTACATATTCCTAAACTAATATCAGACTTACTATAACTTTTGATTGCCTCTTCAAACCTCTATCGCAACAATATCTACTCGTATAAAGGGTGGTAACGTTAAGTGTGTCAATTGTTTTAGACGTTTTAAATATTCGTACTCACCCTGTGCAAGGAGCCAAATAATTTGTTTTATAAACAAAAACCTACATACAAATCATTCCGAAAGAATGATATATGATAGATTTACGAGTATTTTATGCATGAGTGCGACAAAAATTATAGATAGCAGTATTTTCGTTCAGCGTGTGTCAGCAATTAATGTTTTTTACTGATATATAAAACATGGTCATAATTATTAAAAAAGGTTTCTTTAGGCACTATTGCATTCAAATGTAAGTTAGCATTAGATACAAGTATTTTTGTAGTCCACCCGGGTAAACCCGCGGGGCGCAGCTAGTAAAAATAAAACACCCGCCCATAAATAACGCCTGCACAATCACATATATTGCTATGACCCCTAACTAGGATTATCTGTATCTAGGGTATCAGATACTACGAGGATCGGGGATCCACAAAACCCAGACACCGAACAAATACTTGCGATTTTTTTTTCAACGCACAAATATATTATTATGTACTGTTGCAGGAATTGAACCCGCGACCTCACGCTTCACAGTCGGCTATTCGCCCACTTCGGTCGTCGTAGTAAAAATATAGTTTTTAAATTGTTGTCAAATGACTGGCGTCATCGTTAATTGAGGTATTATGCCTTGTGCCGTGGGCAAAGGCTAGCAAACTACATTACCATAACGGGCAAATGACCTGAAACAATATTCATAAGGCACTTATCGTTGTTGGAAACCAATAATGCCGAAAGTTCTGTCGTGCAACAGCTAATGTGTCGTAAGCCCACACTGTCTGCACGCAAATACGAATTTCAGCGCCATTTTGTACGTTCAATTGGTTTTATTACCTCGCTGGTTCTTTGTAAATTATTGTATGGGTGAACCGAAGACTGAAGCGATCCTTTATTTTTGAGAAATGATTTTGAAATCGCCATTGATATCGAAGACAAGATAAAATTTATTTAAAAAAAAATAGATATAGAAAATTGTCGCCAAAATTAACCGTTACCTATTGACGACCAATGTGGTTTAATGGGCGAACAGTCGACTCTAAAGCGTGAGATCGTGGATTCGATTTCCGATACGGGACAAAAATATTTTATTGATTAAAATGCTACCTATGGTGCGAAATTGTAGTACTTTTTTTGAATTATTGAGCGTATACTTGAAATACCTACCTAATCTTGCAAGCAGTCATAAAGTTTACCCCTGTTTTGTTTTGTATTCGCTCAAGACATTTTCAGTTAGCGAGTTTTCCACAACCCTTCTCTTTTACCAAGTTTTTTTTTCGTTTTTTATTTCTACGAATCTTATTATACCTTATCTTACTGCCATAAATCCAACCACCTTTCCTGTTTTTCTTTTCACAAAGGTGTGAAAAGAAAGATACTATTATACTTTTTATATCCTACAAGGTAACGTTTGACCGCAAGTCAATTAATGTTAAGTGACGATGTGGTTCAAAGTGCCGCCACGCTTCGACTAGGAATTCAGCTTTCAGCTAAATAGTGATGTTATAATACACAGATAATAGTAAATATCAATAATGATCGATAATAAATAATAATAATGAAAAAAAAATCAGAAATAGGTAACAAAAAGAATAGACATATATAGCAACGGATATAAATAACATTAATTACAAATTATAAAAGACACAGGAACGCGCGCCCTCTCACGGACGCGCTACCAGAGCCAAACCCCGTCCCCGAACTAAGATTGAACTTGTGTGTTAGGGTCCGGGGGCCAAATATCTTAAGTTTGCCTACTGTAATCTGCTATTTTATTATATAGAAATGAAAAATAACCTATTTCACAGTTAAAGAATCCAAATAAAAAAAATACTGGCATACAGTTTTCAAATTAATATAGTCATGCTGGCATGACTATATACATTTTGATATACTTTGTTTATTTTTTCACTAAATGCACTATTTTACGAACTTCAAGTTAAACGTTGATATTGAACGTTGCTTATTCTTGTAATCAACAAGTTTATTAAAGAAAAGAAAGAAGAAGAAAAAAAGAATCGAGTAGAACGTTTGCCTAGTGTTAAGCGCCACTCCTGCCCATTGTTTGAAAGTACAACAAAATCTAACAATCCCAGCCATACGGTATCTCGTGTTAAAAAAGGACTTTATACACTACCATCTGGTAACAATATGGTTCAAGGTCGGTAAATTGGTATAATCAACGCGGACGTAAACTCACGATGTTTATGGTGTAAGCGGGACTTAATAGCACTGAAATACGATATTTTATTTACCTCAACGATTCCACCATAAACTATGAGTTCGAACTGCCAGTCTTACGAAAGAATATTCTAAGTCGTCTAGAATTTGATAAATCAATAAATATCACAAATGCTTTTCAGGCAACCCGAAAGCCTCCAACCGGTCTAACGACTTCCTAAGGCAACAACAGGGACCGGCGGTCCTCCGAAGCATGGAAAAACTCAGTTGTAAATACCACTAATGGTAAAAAGTAGAGACCGCAGAGGACATTGCTCAACCTAGTTGATTAATTAAAAACAACTAGGCAAGCTCCGCTAAGAGCGCTTCCCACACAGTACTTAACATATAAATACACTAAAAACATCCAATAGAACTAACAGTTCTGCATAACACAAGTAAAGATGATGTTGAAAACGGCGAAGGAAAACATCGTGAAGAAACCGGCAAGAACCACAATATTGAAGGGTATGTGACATCTATACCAATACACTCGGCCTGCTTGGCTCGTGGTTAATCACGGCCCATACTCTCTGAGATAAGGCCAGAGTCCTAGCAGTGGGAACGTAAAAGGCTGATGATGATGACACAATTTTCGGGATTCGAAGCTTGAGAAATGGCGACAGGTCACAGCAACAACTTGCGATCCACGGATACCCCTCAAGTTGAAGGGTAAAATTTACAAATCCGTCATAAGACCCGTCACCATGTATGGATCGGAATGTTGGGCTGTGAAGAAGACGGATGAGAGGAAACTCCATGTAACGGAGATGAGAATGTTGAGATGGATGTGTGGAGTAACGAGAATGGATAAAATAAGGAATGAGTATATTAGAGGAAGTATGAAAGTAGCACCAGTGACAGATAAGTTGAAAGGGAATCGTTTGGCTTGGTATGGACATGTTATGAGCAGGGATGATAGTCATATTACAAAAAAGTGATGGATATGAATGTTGATGGATGGAAGGGAAGAGGAAGACCAAAGAAAAGATGGATGGATTGTGTGAGGGTTGATATGAATGAAAGGGGAGTGAATGAAGCGATGACGGCTGATAGGGGAGAGTGGAAGAAGAATACATGCTGCGCCGACCCCAAATAAATGGGACCAGGGCAAGAAGAAGAAGATTCGAAGCTTGTGTTATACATTCAGCCGCTAAAAGTACTGCGCCACGGTCTCATTAATTTGGATTCAGACAACATTGGCCTCAGACATGCTCCCTTACATAATTAAAACCATCCGCAGAAGAACTTCACGTAAAACATAACCAGACGTGTTCAGCGCACGCATGTTTTCACACAAGGTCTCATAAAATAATTACAGTAGTCACACGGAAAAGGCGTTTCTCTCTGCATAATAGAGTACACAAACGAAATGAAATATTTATAAATGTGGTTTTTTAGTCTTTACAAGGTAGCGTTAAAAATACAAGTGATTCGATGTTAAGTGATGACGTGGTCAATGGTGGCGTTATGATACTCACGTTTCTCCTGGATTTGACTCTCATGAGATGCTGCAATACTGACTTTAACTGATGAAAGTTGAATTTGAAGGTTGATTAATCATCATCAGCCTTTCACGTTCCCACTGCTGGGACTCTGACCTTCTCTCAGAGAGAGAGTATGGGCCGTAATCTACCACGCTGGCCCAGTGCGGGTTGGTAGATGTCGTATGCCTTTGAATGTTGCAGTTCTTGGACATGCTGGTTTCCTCACGATGTTTTCTTTCACCGTTTTGAGCGATGGCAAATCCGCACATAACTTATCAAGTCATAGGTGCGGGGCCGAGAGGATTCGAACTCGGTGTCGGTGCCTTGTATGTCGCACGAGTTACCGTTCGGCCACCATCGCTCTTCAGGTTGATTAATGCGTACATTTAAAGATCAACATAATCCTACTCATACTCTCCTACTCATATTATAAACGTGAAAGTTTGTGGATGGATGGATATTTGTTACTCTTTCACATAAAAACTACTAAACGGATCTAAATAAAATTTGGAATAAAGATAGCTTATATTCTGGATTAACGCATAGGCTACTTTTATCCCGGAATAAGATTCCTGCGGGATAACGGGAAGACGCGGGCGAAAGCGTGGGACGCAACTAGTGAAATTATAATGTTTTCAAAATTGCAATTTTGCCATTTCGTCTTCTTGGAGTTATTTATATTTTAGCATATAACATTGTACAAGGATGTCCACCAGTTATCCTGGACCTGGTGACGGTGAAACAAAACAAAATTTTATTAAATAACTGAAAGTAAAATTCAAAAACTTACTAATTAGTGTAGCTATAGACAATACATACGAAATGGTCCTAACCATAAATATAATAATAAATTATTACATCTTGCAAATTTTTACTACCTAATACTAAATTACTAAAATCAATGACAAATACCTTCCAAATATTTGAAGGCACTGTACTATTTACCCGACTGAGGAGGGTTATTTTTAGCACAAAAGATAGATAGATAGATTAACTCTTTATTGGTATACCACAATACAGAGAAACGTTACACAGAGCAGAGCAGTGGTTTACAATGTCGTAAGATTTGGCGTCCACCATCAAAGTTACTGAATGCCCTTATCGCTGCCGGTGCAGAGCTATCCAGTTTACTACCATTGTCGTCGTTAGTATGAGATTGAAGAGCAAGGTACACAATGTTGCCTACTTCTGCATTTATATCTAAACCAGATCAAATCGACTCATTTATTTGCTTGTTGTAGCCTTCAAGTAGACGTGAAAATGTTTTAATGATTTTAGTTTTACCCTTTCACAAATTAGTAATTTGTAAAAAAATCCTTAAATTTGTAGAAACATTAACATCACTAAGAAACAAGTTAGTCCAAGAATTTGTGGTTATTTACCGTCTATTGTCTTAATGTTACGTTAAGCTGTCGGTCCCGGATATATTAGTTGTAAAGCTATGCCGGAGGCCTTTGAGCGGCTTCATAGGCCACCAGCTCATATGAAAGTTTGAGAAGAAGGTATGTTGTAAAAGTATTTTTAAACAAGAGAGAAGTTGCTCCAGTTTCTATATTCTTGTCACTAACCCACGACAGTGAAAATCTCCCAATATTCCGCAAAATTGGCGGAAATACATCACGTGGTTACAGAGCGTATGTAGCAAAGGCGGGACATGGAATCAGTTGAACCTTAACAAATGGTCTCGGCCATAAAAATAAATAAAACATCGGCCATGGGCTTTTATTTTTATTTAGCCCAAGGAAGGAAAAGGAAATGCTCCGGGACAAGTTTATGTGAGCCATTTGCAGTTTCACATTCCGACGTGATATTAGATCTCGTGCAATAGGGAAAGATGTTTCGCCAAAACCGTCTTCATTTCCGTCTTAGTTTAGTTACCAAAATGGTACAGCTGTTTATATGTGATACAACATTGTATGAACGAAATGCGGATATAAGCTAAAGTAAAGGTAGGTATGCCCACACCAGCGCGCTTTCATGTTTATCTTGCGTTTTCCAAAGACGCCTGAATGCCTGAAAACCCATAGCGCCTGCAATAGTGACTTTTGGTCAAACTTTAACCTTTAAGAGTAAAAAAAATATACTCAAAGAGTCAATTCATTAAATTTTGTCAAAATCCTTACAAAATCACTGGTAAATGCAAGTTAAATGACGTAAGTACGGCAGTTAGTTACAGTATCAGAGTTTTTTAGACACATATTTAGTAAAAGATTTAACTTAGGGTCAGCACTTGAATGATAATAAATGTTTCTAGACTTCTATCAATAATAATAGAAACGACTACACAATCACAGACAGCTCTGACCCTAGAATTTCCAGTCAGGACTAAATATTACCTAACATCAAATTGTTGATACAGACTATCTATTTAAACTTCTGCTTCTGAATAGGCAGAGCTGGTACACAATGAAGCAATATCGAAACACAAATAGATTTCCTAAAGCAATTACGACTCCAAATAAACAGCGGAGGACTTCTCTGTTGAGTTGAATATTCAAACCCGTGCGTCAAGTCGTTCAAAAACGAGTTTGAATTCGTAAAGTTCGTTCATTGCCTCCAATGAATTTGTACGTGCGATCCCTAATTTTCTTTGGGAAATCCTTTGAAAACTGTCTTAATGAGGCCATAACCCAGGTACTATCTTTTAAATCTTTGTTTTCACGCCTAGCATTTCGGTGAAATTAGCAAGAGATTTAACATTTACTTATACTTATCATTTAGAGTGACGAACGCAGTGCGTGGCCACCCAGGATTTTGAAAGGTTGAAGTTCAAAATTCTAGGTGGCACTGAACTGTTATTGGCAAGCGTGAACTTTACCATCAAGCGAGCGACTTGATGGTTTCGTCACACGGTTGCATATAAAAATAGATAAACTTCAAGTGTATTCTAGCAAAATGATTCTTAGCAGATAAATAACATTTTAGAACAGTAGGACAACCATAGAAAACCTTTTTAACAATACTTTAATCCGTGGAATAATTCATCACTTCTCATCTTTATATACCTATAAAATTCCGGTGTGCATGGCCACTTTTTATGACATTTGATATGTGGTTTGGAACCTGGAAAAAGACATAGAACAGAATACTTTTTACCGCGATAAACCTTAGTCCACGTGAGTGAATCTGCGCCGAACAGCTAGCATAACTTAATTATACAAAATCTATACGACAGTCATACAAATATCATTCCAATTAAAGTTTATACACCAAACGAAAACCAATTTTCGTTTAACTATAAAGCACCAATTTCACCTATATAATGCAAAAATGGACACTGCCCCAAAATTTAAGGACCAAATGGAAACTGTCGCGCGGTTAGCCCTCTTTTCCCGAGAAGAATTTTGTTTAAGACCCTTTGACCGAAGGACCCGATGGGTCAGCGCATCACTAAATTATGGTTTTTGATATTTTTCCATACCTACACATTGTAATATCCCACTTGATCCCTTCAGGGAGGTAATTAATACTCGTACTATACTCTAACGTCTCTATCACTACTAATTAATGCTTTGCGATGTTTTATTTTTTAATTTTATGCATAACTTAACTGTACATTTTTACTTTTTTTTAACTTTTTTTTTTTTACAGGGTAGCGTTTGACCACAAGTCACCTGATGTTAAGTGAAGATGTGGTCGAAGATGGCGCCACGCTACACCTGGACTGGGAACTGGCTCTCAAGTGAGGCTGCCGGAACACACCGATAGGTGCTTGGCGACAGATTCTTAACAAGAGGGTGGCGAGTACTAGAAAATACCCTACCACCAAGCTATGGTTTCATCACGATGTTTTCCTTCACCGAAAGCTCACACACACATTGCATTGCGCACGCTTCACATTGTACAATAATATATAAAAAAATCTTACGAAATGAATTTTTTACGCATATTTTCCTTTATCTGTTTGTCATTTTGCAGTAATCGAATCAGGGGTGTTTCCTTTCCGACGACAAACGCTAAATCAGTTACTACAAAATATACGCCTGTAATCACATTATCAGAAGCAAACTCAACGTCGGGTGCGGCGACGCAAAGACAAAAACAAGACCGTATTATCATTTGGTGTCCATATATCTGGGAAGATATATAGAGTTGTTATTCGAAACTAAGATCAGTAAGTCGAGAACGTTTTCCTGATAAACATCAAAATGAACGTGTACTGGGAACAAGAAAGGAAAGATTTAGGGCCGGTTTTAATAACCGATCTATCTACGATAGAAATTTGACATTACTTCTATGAGGCTTATGTCCAATTTATATCCCTAGTGTGACAATCCGTGGATAAATTGGTAATTTAAATCAGCCGATAAAGTATGCCTATATTACATTCAGTGTTGATATAATAAGTAAGTATTAAGTTTAGTGCTATTTTCAGTTTCATTTTTGCCCGAAGATTTGTACGCGTGGAATTAAGCATCTGCCATCATCAGCCTTTTACGTTCCCCCTGCTGGGACTCTGGCCTTCTCTCAGAGGGGTATGAGACGTAATCCACCACGCGGGCCCAGTGCGGGTTGGTAGATGCCGCATGCCCTTGAAGTTGCGGTTCTTGGACATGCCGGTTTCCTCACGATGTTTTCCTTCACCGTTTTTAACGAAGGCAAATCTACACATATTATATTATTAAGTTATAGGTGCGGGGCCGAGAAGATTTGAAATCACTCAGTGACACTCGGTGTCAGCGCCTTGTATGTTGCAGGCGGCCGTTCAGCCACCATCACTCACATTAGCATCAAGTGTCTATATTTTTATTTAAGGAAAATACCCTGCGCTAAAATGGAGCCTTCATTTTAAATTAGGCATATCTAGCAATAGTCGTCTACACAAATGTAACCACGGGGCACAGCTAGTAATTACCATACTTTCAGAAAACTGTTTAAATCCGTAAATCTGCCCTCCCACGGCAAAACTCACTCAGCGTAAGAGATAAGCTTTATGCATCAAATGCGGTGGTTCCATAAAATGCAAGACTTGCGTTAGATCCTGGCTGGAGACACACTGGGTTGCCATTATGGCGAATACGTTGCCAAGCTTAACGTTGTTTTTATGTGTTTGTACTTTAAAACAAGAATTTCAATAAAATTCCTAAGAGCCAGTTCCCAATCTAGGTGTAACGTTCGGCCACATCGCCCTTAACATCAAGTGACTTGTTATCAAACGCCTGTAAGAAGTTTAGTATAAAAGAAAGTAGGTATGATAATTACGTAGTAACTAGCTGTTCCCCGCGGTTTCACCCGCGTGGGCTGCAGCTTTATGCATGCAAAGTCTCAGCCCGATTAGTTTAAAATTGACAAAGTTTCATACAAACTTTCATCCCCTATTTTACCCCTTTGGGGGTAGAATTAATCAAAATCCTTTCTTGGCCGATGCCTACGTCATAACATCTACCTGTATGCCAAATTTCAGCTCGATCCGTCCAGTGGTTTGGGCTGTGCGTTGATACGACTAGATCACTCTGTCAGCAGTCACCTTTAAGTTATATATATTTAGATGTATATACAGCTAGTGCTGTTCTCCACGGTTTCACCCGCGTGCACTACAGTTTATCGCGATAAAAAGTACACAAAGTCCTTTCCCAGTGTCTAAACTACGCGCTTACCCAATTTCATCAAGATCGGGTCAGCATTTTAGGCGTCAAAATACATTTTAGTTTAAACCCTGACACTTTTTATGGTGTCACTGTTATCCATCCGGGTGAAACCACGAGGTGCACCTCGTACAGTAACAGAATATTTCTTTGTGTTGCTTTTGGCGTTGTATGTTCACTGTTCGAAGCCACAGTAATTATAGATCAATATTATTCGTCGTTCGACCAATATTGGCTAAAGGCCAAAGTGGACGGATTTCCATCACATCCCTATTCCTAGAGTTTCACATACTTTACGACGATGCATCGGAGCTTTTATGAAAGCCATATGCATGCAAATGCGGACGATGTGATTTTAGGTTAGTGTTTTCGTCGTCTACACTATTCTCTCAGTGATATAGCCCGTTTGAGAGAAACTAAACCTCATTTTAAAGTCACAAG
Source organism: Opisthograptis luteolata (assembly GCA_931315375.2). Classification (NCBI taxonomy): domain Eukaryota; kingdom Metazoa; phylum Arthropoda; class Insecta; order Lepidoptera; family Geometridae; genus Opisthograptis; species Opisthograptis luteolata. The sequence goes on along the minus strand of OV928049.1, from coordinate 6,326,778 downwards.
TCACACCACGTAATATTATATTATACCTACGTGTGACAGTTTGTAAATGTGTCCTTTCTTTACGCTGAAATGGCATGACGCATTTGAGTGAGATTTGGAATTAATAACTTGTACTCGGGATTATGCAAAGGCTACTTTTTACCCCGGAAAAAGGTTCCTGCGAGACAAGGGTAAATCCACGGGTGTAACCGTGGGGCGTAACTAGTAATAAATTAGTTAGTTACAAGTGAAGCTAATAAATAAAACCCATGCGATCACATAAGCAGCTGTATATCTGAAACCTATCTAGAAATTAAATCTTAATCTACATCAACTCCTGAGTATAGATATTAATAATATAATAATATTCTCTGAACAATATAATCGGAGAATACAGCTGGGCTGGGCAGCATTTGGGAAGCTCCAGCTAGGTGGAGCGATGACATACGCAAAATGGCTGGCAACAGTTGGATGAGAGGAGCCGAAGATCGGGCTCAGTGGCGTGCTTTGGGAGAGGCCTATGTCCAGCAGTGGACTGAAGTGGGCTGATTATGATGGTGATGAATATAATCGTGAAACACTAAGGTAAAATGTAATGTCCTCTCAGACATACTAGTAAAACGTTATTTTAGTATTATTCCCTCTTACAATAATATATGGATATCTGATTTAAAATAAAAGTAATCTTGAAAGTTCGGGGTCTTTAGCTAGGGTGATAAATTTAACATTTTTCAAGTCTGTTCGAGTTTTTTCAACCATGTCTGATTCACGATTCGTGGAAATAAAGTCGCGTTACTTACCTAATCTTTTCGATTTCTCTCTTGGCTTTTTATTTTTTACGAGTTTAATTTCTTAAAATCTTTGTCATTACTTATGTAGTTGGTTGTCGTTTCTGTACGACATGCCATTTATGAATAAATAAAAAATCAATTTATTGCCACTATAACACAGAGACTTGTCCTAGGTTCCAGTTACTTATCTAAATAATTATAGGGCAATAGGGCAGCTTCAGCATGTACTCCATTCCCATAACGATTATTATGTGAGCGCAGCGCTGTTTTTCAAACTACCCTATGCTCGGACAGATCTTCGCATTTAAATAACCTATGCAAACATTTTATGAAATAACTGCTCTCGGGGACTACCGCACGGTTTTCCCACAGGAACCTTTTCCCGGGATATAAAGTAGCCTGTGTGTTAATCCAGATTGAAAATTATCTCTCAGATCCGTCAAGCCTTGTCAGTGTGACAAGTAACAAACATACACGTAGACTCACTCATATACTTTCGCAATCATAACATTAGCGTAGGTAATTGTGATTTTATGTGATAAATAGATTCTCTTTCTACATCCGTAATAGCATCTTTACTCGTCTCTACTACCTGTAATAAAATTAACACCCCTATTTCACGCTAGCATTATATTGAATTCCATTCTCTCAAATCTTTAAATTCCTCAAAATGCCCACCGACCGGCGGACCCGCAAAAAGGTTTCTATTCAAAGCGGCTTTATCCAAATTAAACCACTTGACGGGTTTGACGCGAGGTTGTCAGACATTCCGACTAGACCTCTACTGGCATACACAGTGGGGCTCAGCTATTAAAAAATCATTACTTCGTTGTGCGACAGCCAGTAGTATCTCTCCGGTGAAAAATGTGTGGTTTTGTGCCAAGAATGGAAAAAATGTAACAGTTTGGGTTCTGTTTAGCTGATTCAGTTCAGTTGTTTTGATTGTAAATTTCAACGAGCTATTTTATGTAATGCTAGTGAAATAAACAGTGAATTACATTGTTTGGTTAACTTTTCGTTTTATACTACATCTGTGATCTGTGTGATGGGACTAGTAAGTCACCCAGGTGATAGTATGAGTCTCACGCTTACCCTTTTGCAGTTCAGTGCCATCTGGAATTTTGAACTTCAACTGTTATTAGAAGTCTTGCATGTCAATGCACTGCGGTTGTCACCCTGAAATGTGATACAAAAAATTTCTTTATACCTTGAAATTTCACTGGAAACAACGCCTTTTATTTCAGAACACAGTAAAGTTCGCATTATGGTTTAATAATTTCCTCAAGTGGTCTCAGCAAGAGTCCGTTTTTTCATCAAAATGTACGGAAGTTTAAAAATTACCTACCTTGAATTACAATTATCACCGCGCACCGATACCGTAGCGAACTGATCGCACCTGTAAAAACAACTTAATTTAGTAAAACGGTTTCTATTTATACTGTACTGAAATAGATTGTATTCTTAGAGTGAGCTTAAACAAACCTTCTAACGGACGCTTTATTGTTTGAACCATGTCTAGTCTCGTCTCGTCACTGTAGTGCTTGATATTGCGAAGTTATTGTGGCATATATAATTGTGTTGAAAATAAATAGCTCTTGGAAATATTCTCTTGTTTCTCATAACCATAGAGGTCGGAATAGGAAAAGTCTTAGATCATAAAATTGATTTAGCGACTGGAACTACCGGGATATTGATTTGAATGTATTGATTTTAGATACGCATCAACCAAATAAACACTTAATTTATACGAAAATGTAACTCAAGTTTTAGCCCGCTCACTTACATAATAGTTTTTTATGTAACACGTGCGCACCCCGTGGTGTATGGACTATGGGCAACCATTGGGAGAAGGCCAGAATCTATTATTTTATCCTCAACCTAGATAAAAAGTTTTAGACGACATTTTTATCCCTTTGATCTTAAATACCAAGGTTCCCAAGATTAAAAAGTATATCAATAATAAGGTTTTGTAGTGAATTAGATGACATTTGGTTCTCAAAAACTGTAATTAATTCAAACCACAGCTCATAGTCTACACTTCTATGGTAGCAGTAGATTAGAAGTAGTTATGTGGTACTGAACAGCGAACACAAACACGTATCGAGCAATGAAATACTGCTGCCTACTTCCTTTTTGAAGCGTAATGGTCAGTTTGAAATTGCTTGTGGTATTTCTAATGGCTTTTGTAAAACTTTACCAAAATGTATAACCAGGCATTTTAAGAAATACATTGCTCAGTTTACCTCATAAATAACGTGTAGCTGACTACAATTATAAAGTATTGCTGTTATTTTTTTGTAATTTATACTGTTAGGGTCCTAACTGTTGTAGGACTTGAAATAAATAATAGTGGACTGTACAAACTGGTATATTGGAAAGATTACGAAATATATAAAAGGTGTGACAATTAAAAGAGAGGGCGAATTAGCGCGACTAATGCCGTCGGTGGCGGTGCGATGAATGAAGAGTCGATGACCCCCCACGCCGCGCGTACGTCATTCTTCAGACCGATAGCGCTCGAATAATACCATCCAAGAAGTATTAGACTTAGTAGGAGAAAAAAGAACGACATTAACAACAGTAGAGATAAGAAGAGGAAAGATGTTTGGCCACTTAGTACGGCATGACGAATACATGAAAACCATCTTAGAAGGAAAAGTAGAAGGGAAGAGAGGGAGAGGTAGACCGAGAAGAACATACATGGACCAAGTTAAAAAAAGGATTGACGTCATGTCGTACCAAGAGGTCAAAAGGCCATCCTTTTACATCCATCCTTGTACTTTCCATCCCGTTCTGTTCTCAGCCATCTGAGAACAGAACGGGATGGAAAGTACTCCACCGACAAGAGCTTCGCTTTTAAATAAAAAAAAGAAGTAGGTATTGTATGAGAAGTTAGGGAGTTTAGTTTAGTTCTTATACGTATGAATGTCATAATAAGTTTTTCTTCTTGCTGCCCTGGTCTCATTTATTTGGGGTCGGTGCAGCCTGTATTCTTCTTCCACTCTTCCTGTCATTGCTTCATTCACTCCCCTTTCATTCATATCGATTCTTACACAATCCATCCATTTTTTCCCTGGGATAAAAGTAGTCTATTAATTGTAAGCTTCATTCCAAATTTCACTCAAATCTGTTGATCCGTTTCAACGTTACAAACTTTCACACTCACTCGCAAAGTTTCACATTTACAATATTGGTGTGAATGAATACAATTTCAATTAGGTAACTAAAAATTCAACAGTAGCAATTTCGGAACTAAACACGACCGCCGTCATCACTGTGGATGCAAACCGCGTAACCACTGTTTAACTATTCAAATAGATTGAATTACACCTGCAGTTTTAGTCTAGCATTTAATGTATAACATTGTTAAATGGTGATAGATGTTTTGTTAAATGGTGACAGAGATTTATACAACTTTTATCTAAAAGTATGGAACAAAGTCGGTTCAGTTACACCATTTATAACTCGAGAACTGTTGGATTGATTTTTGTGATTTTTGATATCTGTAGGGTTTTCTTTCTACCCCGAATAGCAGAACAACACGGAGAGAAAAAACCAACCGAAATACCGTTTTCCTTCTGAGTCAAAAGGGAAGGACTTGTGAGTTGTGATTCAGAAGGAAAACTAAGGTAAAATAAGGAAGGAATCGGTCTTGGAAGGTAAAAACTCAGAAGGAGGGTCAGATTTTTTTTCTCAGTGATATAATCGGAGTAACGCACGTCAAAATTCAGTTAAAGTAACTCTGTCTGTCTGTTTCTTCGTTACTTTTTAAAGCTTATACATGCTTTTATACTCATCTTGATTAAATTTCGTATGGACTTTTAGAGATAGTTTGAACGCTGGGAATGGTCATACTAAACTTTTAATAGCGATAAACTTTAGTCCACACGGGTGAAGCCACGGGGCACAGCTAGTCTTTAGTATGTGTATGAAAGTATAGTTGAAAATAATTGAAAATTCATTGAAGATTTAACTGTAAAACATTCAATTTAGAAAGCGTTGTACATTCACCATTAAAATCTACCATAACTCTGTTTTATAATATTTAGATTTTTTAATGCTGGCATAATGATACTTAAACATAAAACAATACCAATAAATTATGCATACTCGCTTTAACCTTTTGCAATATACCTACCTATATTTAGAATTTACACTACTGAATAAAAAACGCAAAGAGATTAGCGATAATTGTGAGGCCTATAATAGTACAAACACTGGATACTACATAATTTATATAAATATATATTATGTATAGCCTTCTCTTTTGATTGGGGTTTAGTTTGGCCTTGGGTAAATAAGCTATCCCAGGTCAATGTACAAACAAATTGGGAAATGGGAATTTTATATGAGAAGAAAGGGGCCTCAGCTCGGCTATGATTGAAGCAAAGGAACGACAAAACAAACCTAGTAGAGGCTATTCCAATTTCGTTCGATCCGAAACCTTATTTATTTATTTTACGATTCTGCATCTACAAAACTATCAATAGAAATCTGAAACGATCTTGTTAGTTTAAAACCAATGTTACATTAAACCAACCCGCACAAATCCATCGTGGTAGATCACGGCCTATTCTCTCTCTGAGAGGAGGCTTGTGTACGAGCAGTGGGAACTCAAACTTACAAATATTTATTTAGTTCGATAAAACATGTGATCACTTTGAAACGTCAAAATTTAAATGTAGCTACGTCTTTCCAACCTCCTTAGGCAGGCAAAAGAACAGGCAAGAAACGCCTGGCAGGTCATTTTCGGTGCAAACGTAATAGGCTAATGAATCAGAATCAGAAATTACAGACTCAAATTTTTCATCATCATCATCATCATCAGCCTGTATCAGTCCATTGCTGGACATAGGCCTCTCCCAAGGTACGCCACTGAGCCCGGTCTTAGCTTTTCTCATCCAACTACTGCCAGCTACTCGGCGCAAATCGTCGCTCCACCATTTTGCGGGGCGTCTTACACTACGACTCAAATAGTCACAAACAGTTATTCAAGTCTTATCACCGCTTGAATGTTATTGTACAATTCGTGGCTAAGTGATTAATTAACACATCAAATCACTCATATATGAAGCCAAGTTAGTTCTCGCCTTGTTAGATTAGAAAATACGTCGATACCGACCGAAATATATCATTAGTAACTAAATATCGTGGACGAAACAAAGCTGTAACAAGATCATCTATACTACCTCCTTGAGTACATCAATTAAGACATCCGCCCCGATACGTTATTGACCCGAATGTGATAAGTTAAGTAACTGGCTTATACCGTTATTCTGAGCCTTTCTGTCTCACTTCTTCCAACAGTTCATGTTGAAAATTAACTACAATGGAAATAGGATACGGTCGGACCGGACCGAGGTTATTTGATTCCTATTTATCTCTGTAGAGGAGAAAAGCTAATTTTAGGGGTCATATGATACAAGAAGATATGACAGGATTTTGTGTGTTCGAAGTTTATTTGCTGTCATTGCAACCTTTTTGTGTTATTTGTTGTATGTTTTTTTTTCATTTTCGAGCTCTGTTTGTTCAGATGCTACAGTGTTTTTTTTTCATAATTTTTTTGTGAATACTAATGAAAGACTTAATTAACGCTGAATTTATATTCTACAGTCCTGCGCAATAATAAATTTTACTGTCTCAATATTGACAGCGGCATTTTCTATTAATGATGTTACGAGTGAAATAGCCCCGTAACTCGAGTGAGTCAAGTAAAATTAATAGTGTACTCGAGTCAAATTGACTTGGTTCTCGGTTTTTGAACAGCACTGAGCGAGTAACTCGTTATTCTGCATTTGAATTTTGAGTGTCACGCTATTCGAGTCGACTCGTTATCAGCATGACCCGAGTTACTCGAGTAAAATTACTTCTGACTTATAAAATGTTTTCTTCCAAATAAACGAGCTCATAGGTAGTCATTTCATGATATCGGTTTAAAAGTGATAACAGAAGCTAGGCTGTTTCGGACTAATATGGGTTAAGACGGGTCGGAGTTACTTTTGCTATAGTTCCTTCGTAATTAAGAGTATTCATCAAACTTAATCTCTGCAATAAAGTAGAATGGCCATGAAACTGTTAATTCAACTCAAGATTTACGTCACTTTTATTGGATCATTTATTTTCATCGCTTCCCGCTCGTTCTCATACTGCAATTATTGCAGAGTTTCACTGTTTAGCTTAGTTTGAATTTAAATTGCTTAATTTGTATAGTATTTTATGGTATTAAACGTTATAAGCGCTTGATGAATATTTTTTTAACATAGCAGCAGTTAATGAAAAGGTAATAATATAATAATGTCTTTAAGCAGAGGAAGTAAAGCTTTTGTAAAATAACTCGTTTATGAAAGTACCTTCAGCTATTTTTGCTAGTAAGCAGGAAGTATAAATATATTGCTATAAGTGGCTATGACCCGATTTGAAGGTTTGGGTGCGTATGAAAGGTCAAATGAAGCATTTTCTTGTCGGTAAATAAAATTAGTTACTATTAACCTTAATAGATCGCTTTGTTATCTATGAAAAAACCTGTGTACCTCTATGTGACAGCCACAGACTACCAAATTCAAAAGTATTATTTGTTTCCTCCGATTAATTTTTCAGTCTGATTTCAACAAATTTATAGACCACAAATTTTATAACTTTACATACTCATTTTAGGCAAATTAATGTACACCTACGTCACGACACCTCAATATTGTCTAAAATTTTCCATTAATTTTGCCCCTCTCGGTTAACGCCAACTTATTATTTTTTATCCTACTCCTACACCTGCGTAAACATTAATGTTAACGGCTGTGTCCAACTGCGCCTTAAATGAGGCATTAAACATTAACGCTTATAATTTGTGGCAACATTTTCGTACTGATTGCCTTAACTTTGTTTTTTACTAGCTTTACCTTGCGGTTTCATCCACTTGGAGAATCGAGATTACTACAGGAAAATTTCCAGAGCATTTTTCCCAGAGTAAATAGGAGCTTATGTTACTCACCGGCCTGTAAACTATCTCTATGCAAAAATCACGTCGCTCCGTTGATTCTTTGCTGCTGCGTGAACAGACAAACCAACAAACATATTTTCGCATATGTAATGTTATAAGGGATAAGATAAGCATTATGTAGATTTTTTTAGGTAAGGCACGAATACTGCATACAGAGTCATAGGACATCTCTAGTTACCAATAAATTTATTATAATAATATAACACCCAGATACAGAACAAATACCTGCGGTCCACTTCGTAGTCAGCTGTTTGCTCATTGTACCACATCGGTAAAATCAGCAAAATAAAGAACGAGACGTCAGATTCTGCGCTACTGCAACTTTAAAATGAAACCATAGCTTGGTGGGCATTTTCTAATGCTCGCCTGGCTAGCTACGATCTTCAAATTAAGAATCTGTTGCCAAGCGCTTATCTATCGCTGTGTTTCGGTTGCATGACTTGAGAGCGAGTTCCCAATCCAGGTGTAGCATGGCACCACCTTCAACCACATCGTCACTAAACATCACGTGGCACACTTTCATCATCATCATCATCATCATCATGAACCTCTCACGTTCCCACTGCTGGGACTCTTCTCTCAGAGAGAGAAGGCCGTAATCTACCACGCGGGCCCATCAGTGCGTGTTGGTAGATGTCGCATGCGCTTGAATGTTGCAGTTCTTCGGCATGCCGGTTTTCCTCACGATGTTCTCCTTCACCGTGACGCCCTTTGGTTTTTACCAATTACCCGAAAGAAGAGCTTGTCTATAGATCACAATGCTTAGCACAGATTTCTTCCTAAGAAATATATCATGGTTTATCTTCGTCATTAAAGAAAGTTACGAGGGCGCCACGGCAATTTATTAAGGTTGCTATTTTTATAGCTTCACCTGTTTCTTGCGTGACATTGATTGTTTTGTTTTTCTTTCCGGAACAACCGCCTAAATTAGGACTACACCGATAAAGGCAGATGTTTTGATTATGTAAATTGTAGGGGATCAACATCGCATAAAATCCATATTTTTATATTATAAATGCGAAAATAACTCTCTTTGTTACTCTAATTTAACTTTTCACTTGTCTTTTATCTTTTCACGCTTAAATTGCTAAACAAATCTTGAATAATATATTGGTAGATATAGAGATAGTTTGAACGTTATAGAACGACATGAGAGCGCTGCAGTCCATGCGAGTGAAACCGCGGAACAGAGGTATATTTCACTTCAACGTCATCATCATCATCGTCATTATCAGCCCTTATCACTCCACTGCTAGACATAGGCCTTTCCCAAGGTACCAAACTAAGCCCGGTCTTCGTCTCTTCTCATCCAACTACTGCCAGCCACACTTGGCATCATATTTTACTTACTATGTTAAAAAAATATGTAATCTAGCTGCGCCCCGTGGTTAGTGTTTTCCTGTTATCCCTCAGAAACCTTTTTCCGGGATAATAACACCCTATGTGTTAATCCAGGGTTTAAGCTATCGCCTTACCAAATTTCACTTAAATCCGTTGAGCCATTTCACTGTGAAAGTACATACTTACACACACAATCACTCACTGATTTGAGGTGTATTTGTAATCTTGACTTTTTCTTGATTTTTAGGCATCTCACTTGTAGTCATGGAGCATTAAAGGCATCCTGCACACAAGGTTTTTTCAGGTTTCTTGCATGCAAAGGCATTTTGCTTCTTAGGCAATACGATCATAATCATTTTTTTCGACTTTTTATTTAACATATTTGTAAACTAACTACTTACCTACAGTTTGAGCAATTGAGCATGTTCTACAGCTTTCTCAATGAAGTGATATCTACATAATATTATTTATTTATTTATTTATTTATACTTTAGCACAAAATTGTACAAGGAAGGACTTAATGCTAGATAGCATTTTTTACCAGTCATCCTAGACGTACAAGAAAAACAGTTGCGGTGCAGCAAAGTGAAAGAAAACAAAAAAAAGTATAAAATAAACATGAACAATAAATAGTAAAAATAAAAAAATAAAATATTAAAAATATTATGTCAACTTTTAGTGTATATTTAGTGCAATCACTGTTCCTACTCGCTGATAAAAGCACTCTTTAATATGTCCTACAGGACCATCATCCAATCTAGCACTTATAGTTAATCTAAACTTACATTTATTATCTTTCAGTTTAGGTAAAAACATATAAAAATGCTAGAAGAGCAGCCAGTTAGCTACCACAAAGTTCTAAAGACACAAATCATGAAATGCCTGCATGCATAGCAATATGCCGGTCACGTTTTGCTAGGGAGAGTCAGCTTCAGCCACGAGATATCTAAGTAAATTAGTCCTACAGCTAGTTTCTACTTTAACCACAAATTGCTGGTGCCGTTTTATTTACGATTAAGCACAAGTTTTATATAGGTCACTTTTAAGCGATATTTTTTAGTTTGACTTCTTTTAGGATGGCGTTTGAACAAAAACGGTGGCGCCACGCTATGCCTGGACTAGGAACTAGCTCTCAAGTAAAGTTAACGTAACATACCGATCGGTGTCGACTAATTTTTGGTAGCAAGCCAGGCGAGATATAGAAAATGCCATATCATCAAGCTTTAACATCAACAAAAGCAACATAAGGTCAGCAGACCTTATTTCATTGTTTAATTGACACTTAATTGGAAGTCTAAAATGTGTTAATCCTTCATTTAAAATGGAAAATCTAATTATACCGAGGTAGAGTAGACCCATTTCAAAACTTAACCGTTTTTGATATAGGTACGGCAACGTACATTTTATAGACTTTACCATTTTGAACAAACTTTATTTGTTATTGTTAATCATGTTTATTTGTTAACAAAATTTTCCTTCGTAGTAAATATAAGCATATTTTCGTTTCGTTAATCGTTGGAAGCGAAGTATACACCACTCTCTGACTAATTATTTAATCGCGAAAACTACAAGTCTTACGAAACTGAAATGTGTTACGCTTATTCCAATTGAATACCATGTACTAGCCGTGAAATAGTTTAAGATAATTCATCCCTTAGAAGGGTCAAGTGGGGTGTTAAATTTTATATGGAAAAATGACTATTTTCCCACTGAGTCAAGTACCGGGACGGGTGGGTCTCTATGGGTGACTATAGGGTCCGGTAACTCTATGTATACAAATAGCTACGCCCTTCATTTATAACACGTGGTTTTCACTTTACCCGCAGGAATCTTTTCCCAGACAAAAAATATTCTATGTGTTAACCAGAGAATAAGCTATCTTCAGTTCAAACTTTACTCAAATCTATTAAGCTGTTTAAGCGCGAAGAAGTAAAAAAATACAAACTCACAAAATTTCATATAAGTATGATATTACAATGTCTATAATTTCGATTGTCTGAAAAACGTAAAGACTTATCACCATGGAATATTACCATCTGTGTTCAATAGTATCTAACAATAGAGTACTTCTTAGATATTTAATCACAGCGAGCTAATGTGACTGTATGATTACAAAGAGACCATATTTCACAGAACATTGATTTCCAATCAGTTAATTCCATATGATCACCCTTTGAAGTTACCGTAATAGCCAATCCTATTCATCATAATTGTGCAAAATTATCCAATTGAACTATTCCAATCGTAACTGCAATCATTGGTGATTATGGCAATTGATATGATCATTAAAGGCAAAAAATTATGCCGATTTCGCTTTATGATTCTATCAGTGGAAATGTTAGGCTTCATGACATTCTAATTTACGTAATCTATACTCCATCGTTTTCCATTAATGTTAAGGTAGATAGGTAGCTTTTAAATTGGATATGCTTATGTAGGAGTTTTTAATTATAAAATCAAATCAAGCTTGTAAGTCAACACAACTACAAACAAAAAAAATGCAGCGATTTTCGCCGCATAGTTTGACACTCGGAGATAAATCAAAACAAAACTGGACTTTTCGTTGCCCTAGAACCATGAAATTTGGCTAGAATCAAGGTTCTTACAGATATAGTACAGGAAAAAATTTGACCAACTTTAATTTTCTGTATAAGAAACTGCTTGAACGAAACCCTCGATGCATTGTTGAATTGCATTAAATCCGTTGAATAGATCAAAAGATGTAAGCGATGAGACGGCAAAAGCGACTTCATTTTACCTTGTAAAGAAGATCAGCTGTGGTTGAGCATTGTAGGACATATTATATTGTCGTTTCATTAGATCTTACGGGGAGGGACCAATGTATCCTTCATTAATTAGCACTAACGAACTTCAAATGCCTCGATGTATCTTAAGCCGGATGCAGCATAAGTCGCAGAATCAAACTTGGACTAACTTGGCCAAAGTTAGGCCACGGTGGTAAACTTACGCTGAGCATCCCGGTTTATTAAACTGCTGTGATGTTATCTAGTACCCGATGCAAATTTAACTTCATTATGAGTTTTGAACTGATGTTGCATGATGTTTATTATGTTTAGCAAACTAGTCGGCAGTTATATGGGTGTCATAGTTTGACTCGATAAAAAATTCCAAGCCAATCAAGTCAGTGTGACACTGATTGACTTCATTGGGTTGGGAACACATCACCACATTTTTGTCGTATCAAAATTTAAGAAAATCTTTTACAGTCCATTTTAATTTATAATTCAAAGTCCTGACTGATTTACTGAAAAATCAACGTACAGCCACTGATCTTTTAATAATGGAATTTGCTTTGTTGCTCCTTTTGGTAGTGTACAGGTGAAATAAAAATATATTTTGGTAATCTCCCGAAAGGTGACCCTCTTAGGGAGTGATTGTATGAATGGTATTTTTAAGTTCTTGTGGATAAACGACAAATTCCACACGGGCTAAGCCGTGGGCCATTTCACTACTTTTAATATAAATAAAATAATAGAAATTTGTTACGTTTCACTTACCTTACGCATTACTCGGAAAAACTTTTTTCATCATTAATTACGTAAATGAGTAAAGCACTGTAATTTTAGAATGTAAAATGTAATCCTTCTTCTGGAAAGAACTTGGAAGTTTTTAGGGTAGGCATGCCTGGTATTTTTGTGCAAATTGCGCGTAAATAGCTAAGTTGGTTATACAAAAATAAAATAAAAATGATCTAACACAATTATTCTAGACTTACATAGAGTAACCTATGTCGTGTAAGCGCAGGAAAAGATAAAATCAGCACTGAATTTCCTCGAAATTCACCGATACTTAATATGGCTAACGAAGGAAATGATTGCGTGTTTCTACGATAAACAACTCAATTTATTTACGAAACTGGAACTACATTTACACTCTACGCAACAAGGTTCCGAAATTATTAAGCCTGGGCCCGTATTTTAATGAAGTGATTATATGTCAAGACGGTATTAATTTAAATATTAAAAACGACGTCGTTTGGTTATCTGTGACGGGATTAACTCTTGTAAAAGTAAAACAAGACTGTTGATGTCAATAATGAAGTTATTATAAAAATGTAGAACATAAACTCGCACTTCATAGAAAGCAAATAACAATTTGCGAATACCCTATATATACTCAGAGAATAAAACATCGTAAGCAATAATGAAGATGTAAAAATGATGAATTAGAAATATAGAAAGCAAATTGAGAGTAAAATTCACGAAGTCAGATATCAAGGTACCGTATTAACGACAAAGTTTCTCCTCTCCTAAAGATATACACGTATATAGAGAATAAAAGTTCTTGATAGAACCCCGTAAGTTTCAAAGGGTGTTAATACGCCTCCGGAACAATGTTGTCGCACTCTCAAAGTGACCAAGATTTAGCATAAACTAATAGGTAAAGGGACATGCTTCTGAGCCTTACATAAATTACTTCTACATCTTAGGCATGTGTAACGTTAATATATATTAACGTTACACATGTTTAAACGCATAGAGACCTTATAATTTATCTGTAAGAGTGACAAAAACCGGATCCTTGGACATGTCGGTTTCCTCACGATATTTTCCCTCACCGTTTTGAGCGATGGTAAATCCGCACAAAACTTATTAAGTCATAGGTGCGGGACCGAGAGGATTCGAACTCGGTGTCGGCGTCTTATAAGGCGCACGTGTTATCGTTTGGCCACCATCGCTTGATATTAACTACTTACCAATAATCTTGATTTGTATTCTACATACGACTAACAAATATATGGAAGGTCATTATACCTCACATGTCCTCATTATGTCCTTAAACAATACACTACTGTCCTCACTTCCTTAAATAGATGAGGCTTAATCTAATAGCAATGTAAATTAATCAATGTTGGGATTATTGACACGCATTCAAAGTTAATTAAAGGATCTTTCCTTTACTTTAGAGAACATGCCTAATATTGGCTAGTGTTTGATCTGTATCTGTAATGGTGTAGTATGAAGAGTAATTAAAACCTACAATAATCATCATCAGTATCAACCTCATATATTATGTTCTTGCTCTTGGAATACAGGCCTTCTCTCAGAGAGGGAGAGAGTATCGGTCATAATCAAGATAATCAATCTGACCCAGTGATGTGGATTCAGTAAGTCCGAGAAACTTCTATTTTTATTATTGTTACATTAAGTTATTTTTCAAGCTTATAAATTTTTTAACCAATCTATACAAACTGTACCACCCTAAACAAAACAAATCAAAAATACCAGCCTTCTAATTCAATTATTAAAATGAATGACGTTATTATCTTCTCAAATTGTTGTTTGGGGGTTCAATATACAACTGTCTACCCTGATTGAATCCCGTCTGTTTTGACCCGTCAATCACAACGGATCATGAATATGAATTGTCTCATTGACATGGCAGCAGCTTGCTGGAGCAGTCAATATGCATATTAAATTGTATTAATAGAGTCGGCTATTATAACGAGGGTAAAGTCAGCTGGAGACGTAGTAAGGATGTGCTCTTATAGGGGGAAATAGTCGATGACAGCGGTAATTTGAAATGTCAAAGTCACAATAAGGAATGACTTGGAAAAAGCAAGCAGCAAAGAATTAGCAAGCTGAAGTGGCAGTGAACTGGTCATATGAGCCGCAGAACCAACAACCGGTGAGGTAGACCGCGACTTGGCAAACGCAGTGTAAGACGCCCTTCGACTAGGTGATGACATACGCCGACTGGATGGCAGTAGTTGAATGAAAAGTGATGAAGACTGGGCTCAGTGGCGTATCTTAGGAGAAGCTTATGTCTAGCAATAGACTGATATAGACTAATGATGAAGACAATGAGGAAAATTTCAAAGGAACAGATGAAAAATGATTGAAAAAATTGCAATTGCTATTCTTGTCAAATTGCCATGATGGGTTTTGAGGAAAATAAAAGCAGATTGCACTAAAGTAGGTAGTTATTGGGCATTCTAATTCACTTTTTTCTTCACGTTCGCTTACTTACGTGCGCTCACTTGAAAAAAGTGAATTAGAATGCCCAATAACATTTTTGATCTTGACCAGTTGAAAAAAGTGAATTAGAATGCCTATTAACAATGTCGCTCACGTTGTAAATAATATTTTAGTATTCCTAATCATACTTTCAATGTTGCCAATTGGCTCGTTCATTCATTTCGTTATTTAAAAACCGACACAAACCTTTTCGCATTCCATTTTTGATAAAACCATGTAAGACTGAACACGACAGCTAAATTAATTTACAATGAAATTTGTGAAACAAGCAAATTCGCTGCGATTGGGTGAAATATGTCCGAATAATACACAAGAATTCAAACGTCATGGAAATTTGTTACCGAATACGATTCGTTGTATTGTTTGCGGTCCGTCAAATTGTGGGAAGACAAATTTAGTAATAAGTCTTTTGTTACATAAAGATGGTCCACGATTTTTAAATTTGTATGTTTATTCGAAATCTCTATACCAGCCTAAATATAAATTCTTGGAAGACGTATTAAATATGGTGGATGATATTTCATTTTACAAATATAACCATAATAGTGAGATCTTAAGCCCTCACGAAGCTTCATCCGATTCTATTATTATTTTTGATGATGTTGCTTGCGAAAATCAGAACAATATACGGGATTATTTCGCAATGGGTCGACATAAGAATATAGATTGTTTTTACTTAAATCAAACCTACACCAAAATCCCAAAACAACTAGTTAGAGATAATTCTAACCTGATTGTTTTGTTCAAACAAGACGACGTTAACTTAAAGCACGTTTACGAGGAGCATGTGGGTTCTGACATGTCATGGAATCAGTTTCGGGAAATGTGTTCAACTGTTTGGAACCAACCTTACCGCTACCTTGTGATCAACAAGGACTGTCAGAAAAACCAAGGTTGTTACAGAATGGAATTTGACACTTTTATAACTGTAGATTAACATTAATAACTAAGTGATATCTCGATATTAAATCATTACTACTTCTGATTCCAACCGGGCTTAACCACATTAAATATGGAAAGAGATCTAAAAGAAAAGATTGTACAATCTTCAGAAGCTGTAAAGAAAAAGGTTGAAATGATGAGAGATGCCAAAGCTATAAATAATCTGGCTTTGGAAACTTTATTCAAACCAATCGTAGACCCTCTCAACAAAATCTCCAATAAACATGATTCAGAAAATCCAAAAGAAAATATTTTAAACGGATCGGAATATGCTGTAAGTGAACATTCTTCTACATCAAATGAGGAGTTTGATGAACAAAGTAGCGAAGAAGAGAGTGTAGATGAACAAAATGCAAAATCAGATATCACTCTCACAGTTCCCCCTTCTCATGGTCTACAAGAAAGCGATGATTCATTCGCATCCTTGGAATCATCACCAGATAAAAAAAAAATGACAATGTCTTGGTCAATGTCGTCGGAAGTGATGAATGATGTACCTTTCGGAGTGAAAGTGGATCGAGGAAAACTAATGCTTGGGAACACTCCGGTTATTGAGTACGAGGATACATTAAAAATCGGAAATAAAGTTTTGAAGAAAACACCTGGATTGCTAGAACTACTGTTTAAAAGGTCGCCAAATTTAAAAGTTATTAAGAATACAGATTTACAAAATTACAAAATTCTCCTTACAATGACTAATGCACATCGTCGTAATTGTGATCCGACAAAACCTATCAACAGCAATAAAGGACTTAAATACATGCACATAATAAAACCATTGTTTAAAATAGGTAGTACAAAAAATGTTACAGAAGGAAAAGGAATTAATAGTTTAAAAATATATAAGAAGAATACAGATTTGATTTATTGGGACGATCCAAACGAATTGGTGGAAAGATTGAAATTACTTATTGCATCACGCGATGCTGGTAACACTGGCTTAGATAACGAAATAATTTCTATCATAGAGGAATTACGCGAAGCAGGGTACATAGATTAAGATATAAGAAACATTCATCCATGTATTACAACAGTCTATCTATACCGATTTACACTGCAACATGAATTTAGATAAATTCGGTCATCACGTCCATAAACGTTTACGAGTATCTGATTTAATTGACAATTATAATTGTACGTTAACTAAATCTGATTCTGGAGATTACGATTTAAAATTATCTAGACTCAAAGGTTTGAAGACCCCGACAGATGCTGATGAAGCTGTAAACAAAACATATGTTGACTCTGAAGTGCAATCGTTGAAAGCTGAATTAAAGAAAGTACAAAGTAATGCACAAGTTTCTCTAAAAAATTTAGAAAAAGTTACCATTAGCTATATAAACACGAGATTCTATTCAAAGACGGAAATTGATCGCATGATTAATCAAGTAACTAAATCAAGCAAAAATGAGTAAGCAAAATGTCGTCGATGAACTTCACAGAGCTGCTAGAAGAAATTTCCCTCGTCGAGCTACCATCATCAGAGGATTAAACGACTTATGGCAAGCTGACCTCATTGATATAAAAAACTATGCGCGTTGCAATAAAGGCTTCAAATACATATTAGTAGTAATCGATTGTTTTTCGAAATACGTCTGGGCTATACCAATAATGTTCAAATCCAAAACTTGTGTCACCAATGCAATGCAACACATATTATCCAGCTCTAAGCTACGACCGAATAATTTACAAACGGATTTAGGTAAAGAATTTTATAATATGCCTTTCAAAAATCTAATGTTAAAACATAACATCAACCATTATTCTACATTTTCTATAAAAAAAGCATCGATTGTGGAGCGAGTAATCAGAACAATTAAGTCTAAACTTTATAAGTACTTCAGCTTACATGGACAATATCAATGGCTTGGTAAGAATTTAGAATCAGTAGTAAAATCTTATAATAACACTATTCATAGAACTACGAAATTCAAACCAATAGCTATTGATAAATCCAACGAAATGGTTGTAAAATGTAACATGGATAAAGCGCAGAAACGTCCTACAACTACTAAAAGAAAGTTTGACCTTGGTGACAGTGTACGTATAAGTAAACACAAGAGTGATTTTTACAAAGGCTATACCCCCAATTGGTCCACTGAAATATTTACGATAGCAAAAGTTAACAAAACCAATCCTGTAACTTATCTACTGAAAGATACAAACGATCGTATAATTTTAGGTTCTTTTTATGAATATGAGCTGCAAAAAACCAAATACCCTGATATATACCTTATAGAAAAGGTAATTAAGAAAAAGGGAAATAGACTTTTTGTGAAATGGTTAGGTTTGGGAGATGCAGAGAACAGTTGGATTGATAAAAAATCTGTAATATTGTAATAAATAACATATAAATAAAGTGTTAAAATTAAATCACATGCATTTCATTAAGATCTATGGCGGAAGGAAGTGGTATAATTGATAGTATAATAAATAACATACCTGTTGAGCTACATTTACCAGGATATCAATTTTGTGGACCTGGAACTAAACTTGGCAAACGCCTACAAAGAGGTGATCGAGGCATCAATAAATTAGACGAAGCTTGTATGTATCACGATATTGCGTATACAAATAAAGATCTAAAAACCCGACATAAAGCTGATTTAGAGTTGCTCAACATGGCGAAAAAAAGACTTAAGTCAAAAGATACGGGCAAAGGTGAAAAAGTAGCATCATGGATAGTAAAAAATGCAATGAAAGCTAAACTAAAAACTGGTGCTGGTATCAGTTCATTTAAATCGGTTGTGAAAAAAATATGGTCACAACTTAAGAAAAATAAATCCAAAGACAAAAATACTGCAATAAAAATAGCATATGCAGCTGCAAAGAAAATAATAACAAACAAAAAGAAAATACGTATGCCGCGTTGTATTCCTCTTCCTAAAACTGGTGGGTTCCTGCCTTTGATACCGATATTTGCTGGACTATCTGCTTTAGGATCATTGGCCGGCGGTGCAGCAGGTATTGCGAAAGCTGTGACTGATTACAAGTCTAACCAAAAAAACCTTCAGGAGTCTGTACGACATAACAGAATGATGGAAGCGGTAGCGCTTGGGAAAGGTTTATATATTAAGCCTTATAAAACTGGAGCCGGTTTATATCTAAATCCTTCAAAAAACTGAACAAAAGGCTGCCTAGGAGACCGCTTACAAATATCGATTTATTACAGCATGCTCGTGATATTCCATACTTTCGGGGAATCTTTATGAGAGATGTATTACCTGCAAAGACAAAAAAAATAGAGTGTGGAATCATAAACCTCGATTCCTCAGATAAATCGGGAACTCATTGGGTAGCCTACGTTAAGCACAATAAGTACTCTGAGTATTTTGATAGTTTTGGAAATTTAAAACCACCATTAGAATTAATAAAATATTTAAAAGGTACATCAATGAACTATAATTACGTTCAATATCAAAAGTATGACGCTGTAAACTGTGGTCACCTTTGTTTAAAATTTCTAAAAAAATATTGGAAACATGTTTAAATATAGTATTTTGTATAACATTATGACCAGTCTAAAAATGTCTTTCACCGTGTCGATAACCGGGCGAGGAGCTTTTTTGACAACAAACTATACACCAACATTAGAACTTCGTGAAGAATATGAATGCGGGCTTCTGTATTTCTCTACATTTAATTCTATTCCTAATATCGACGAAAAGAATAACAAATTTTATTATGGTGAAAATAATGTCATTAAAATTCCTGAAGGTTCTTATGAACTTCAAGATATTTGTGATTATCTAAAAGAAAACATTAAAAATAATGAGATATTAAAAATATCTTGCAATAATAACACGTTAAGGACTAAAATTTTTTGTTCCCAAAATGTAGACTTTGTAAAAAACAATTCTATTGGAAAAATCTTAGGTTTTGGAAAGGAAACTTTGAAAGCAAATATAAGCACTGAATCTCGATATCCTGTGAGCATTTTATCAACAACCATTGTGCGCATCGAATGTGATGTGGTGAGCGGTTCATATGTAAACGGCGTAGCAAGTCATATTATTTACGAATTTGTGCCTAATGTTCCCCCTGGTTACCGAATCATTGAAATACCTAAGAACTTAATTTATTTTCCTGTTAACCAACACTCAATCACTGCCATCAATATAAGATTACTGGACGCTGAAAATAAAGTGATAAATTTACGAGAAGAAGAAGTAGTACTATATTTACATTTTAGAAAAAAATGTTAAACTTCAGTAATAAAACCCCTGCTTTAACGAGTAACGATATCAGTTCGAAAACAGCATCCCATAAAAGAACACCTCCTCGCAAAAAGAAAAAATTAACAAAAAATAATATCAAGTTCCTGAAATTAATTGGCTTGCTAAAATGAATATGCTAAACGTATCTCAACAAACGCAACATGACAACAGCATTGAAAGTTTTGAATACCACTCGTATAAACCATACGTAACAAGTTTCAACAAGAACGATGAAATACGCATACCTATCAACCAACAGGACTTGTATGTTTTGCCTTCGCTCAGCACGCTGTATATTGAAGGTATAGCAAACGTTTACAAGAGTAGCACGAAAGAAAAAGTGTCCAGTGTGCATTTTGTTAATAACCCTGCATTGTTTCTATTTCAAGATATCCGATACGAATTAAACGGAGTCGAAATAGACAAAATTAAAAATGCAGGCATTACAACTACGATGAAGTCGTATTTATCTTTAAATGGACATGAATCAAAATCTTCACAGGTTTGGGGTTGGTCTATGTCTGGCACGACTAATGTTACAAACGGCATGTTTTCAGTTTCCATTCCATTAAACAAAATATTAGGTTTCGCGGAAGATTATCAAAAAGTTATAATAAATTGTAAACACGAGTTAGTTCTACTAAGGAACAATACTAATTTAAATGCATTAAAATTAAATACGGACCAAGTTATAGATGACATACAAATAAATAAAATTGTATGGCGCGTTCCCCAAGTGAAAGTATCTGATCGTGAAAGAATAAATTTATTGAAATGCTTAGAAAAAGACCGAGCAATAAGTTTACCCTTTAGAAATTGGGATTTGTACGAATACCCATTACTCCCTAGAACGCGCAAGCATGCATGGTCTGTAAAAACTTCTTCACAAATTGAAAAACCGCGGTTCGTTGTCATTGCATTACAAACAAATAGGAAACATGAAGCTCAAATGTCTATGGCAGAGTTTGATCACTGTAACGTACGTGACGTCAGAGTATTTTTGAACTCTACTTATTTTCCATACGAAGGTTTAAATATTAGCTTTTCTGATAACAAGTTTTCTTTATTATACGAACAGTACGCGAGATTTCAACAGTCTTATTACGGCCACCGTGCTGAACCCCTGATGAGCATGAAAGAATTTAAAGACATTGCTCCTCTATTTGTAATCGATTGTTCCCGCCAGCACGAATCATTAAAGGGCTCTGTTGACGTTCGAGTTGAAATTGAAACCGATCAAGACATACCTGACCAGACAGCAGCATATTGTTTAATACTAAACGACTGCATTTACGAATACAAACCACTGAGTAACATTGTAAAGAAAATATCATGAATGAAAATTGGATTTTTTTGGACATGCAAGGATTCAAAATTTTAAAAAATCAGTTTGTTGTTAAAGAATTAGCAATAGCAGCTAAAAACCATACTCAAACGTTTTTGGTCAAACCTCCATTTCCGTTTTCCAAATTGTCAAACGAAGAAAAACGACGCGTTCTATGGTTAGAAAGAGAAAGAGGATATTATTGGAGTGAGGGCTACATAGACTACAGAGAATTTCAAAGGATTATTAAACCTCACTTGGAAAATAGAATAATAATTGTAAAAGGTGAAGAAAAAGTGAAATGGGCTCAAGAGTTATGTACTCACGGTAATATCATAGATATAAGTGTTAAAGGGTTGCCCAATTTAGAAACTCTGCATCAGTTGTATTGTTCAAAAAAGCTTAATTTTAATTGTTTAGTTCATAATAAATATTGTGCGTTAAGAAATGTATTAAGTGTGAAAAAATGGTGTTTTGAAAATAATGTATGTATCGAATAAAGTTTCTTTAAAATATACCTATTTATTTGATTACAAAATACCTAGTATTACCTCCTTATTACCTGATACAAATTATATACTACATAATTACTATCATTTAAATGCTTCAAATAAAACAAAAAATAGATCCATCTCTTTTAATTTACTTTTAACAATAAATCTTTATTACAATCTAGAAATATTACTATACTTACATTTACATTTCACATTACCTACCTAAATATTATAATTACTTAATCAAAACCACTTTCACTGCAAAGTTTTTTAGAAATGTTTCTAATTACTCGTTCTGTTTCGTCCATGATTCCGTCAACACTATCTTTTACTACGTACTGTGCACTCAGAAGGACTCTGCTGTCGCAGTCGCTTTCCGAGTCGGAAACGGCTGGTGACGCGGTCAGATCTATAACTTTAATTTTTATAAGGCGTGTACCCCGTCGAGGTTCATTGTTAATGACGTAAGATTTTCCGCGCAGCTTGCATTTCTTTTTTCTGACGACAGCATCACGCCGTTGTTTGGGCTTTTTCTCCGCCGTTGATTTTGTCCCTGGTCCACTTTTAAATAGTTCTGGATACAGTTCTTCAAACGGTTGTGATTGTGTTCGCCACGGATCCGGCTGTGCGTACTGGATCTCCGTATCAGACATTGTCTATAACAAGGAAACAAAATATTAGACACTAATATCAATATGAGCGAAGTTAACTAAAATGAGAAAATAATTTAATGTTAATTCCGCTAACACTAAATACTTTTTCATTTTGGGTAGTGAATTTCCAGATTAAGATTATTAATTATTAGAACTGACAGTTAATGGAATGAATAAGTAACGAGAAAAATATTTAACTTACAAGTAAATGCAGTGACGAGATGGACCGTACTCGTCTGCACGTGACGAATTATAATTTAGGACTGGAAAAAACAAGCGTGCAGATTATTCATGTATACACTTTATCCTAGGGTTGTCAACTCTAAATCCTACTTAATATTATAACCGTGAGTGTGAATGTTTGTTAATCTTTCATGCAAAAACGACTGAATGGATTTGAGTGAAATTTGGAATGGAGATAGCTTATACCCTGGTATCACATAGGCTACTTTTTATCTCGGAAAAAGGTTCCTGCGGCATAACGGAAAGACGCGGGTGAAACCGCGGGGCACGCATATATTATATGGGAATACGATAATTCGAATTAATAAAATTAAGTAGTTAATCTATGTTGCTAAGCGCTGATGCAAGGATGAATCAACCCTAACATGACACCTATTCGTCAAGAGTTCACGGAGTTCATGCAATTTGCGACATCAGCACACAGCTGTATAGCGAATATGATATGTCATTGAATTGTACCTACTTGTAAATACTTGTATTATTTTTTCAAGATTGCTTACTACTAAAGATAAAATAAAACAGTTTTTATTTTATATAATTTATTGATAAACTTATTTCTATTTATAAATCACTTACAAAAAAAACCTTATCTTTGATACATAATATATTTTGTAAATAATAATAACCCAGTCTATTTTTAATCTTAAATATTATAACAAAATATATCTAAGTAACCTAAAGTTGAAACATACTGAAAACTTAATTGAGATTAAAACAGGCTATCTTTATGTCCCCATGCTAGCGTCGATATATTATTTTTTAGTACTATCCGCTTATCATCATTAGACGATAATGCAATTTTATTGACAGACTGCGTAAATATTTCGTGTTTCAAAGATTTAAAAACAATATTCTTCTTCCTTATAACGTCATTGTGTAGTAGTACTCTATTATAATCATGAAAGTGTATGTCTTTGACAACATTCTTCTTAATTCCCTTAGCTTTTTTAATATCTTTTGTTTCAGTTTTAAGGCAATACAGCTTAGACTTTAATCCAACAAATTCTGTTAAAAGCTGTCCACCCAACTCGTCTTTGAACAACCCGGGTACCTTTTTATTTTTACAAACTATACCATGAACGTTATTTTTTTCATAGTTACTAGTGTCAAAGTATGATTTAAAATTGAGTTTTATGTCATTGTAAATATTGTTAGTCTGTATTGCATACAAAAAACTATCCGTGTCGGTATAACAGAGCTGCACATTGGGTCCGTAAAAAGGTTTTATCACAGAATAGTGAAAATCGTACATGTGACTTTTTGATATCTCTAAAACTGTAAACCCAATATAAATTGGCTTATCTAATTTTATTGATTCTGGTTTCATTTGAACAGCAACGAAATTTTCTGAAAAGACGGAACAACTGTGATAATTAGGCCTCGCTATGAGTTGCTGAGCAGTGTAATTTTGTTTTGTTACATTTCTAGTATCGACCCATTGGTTAACTAATTTTACATCCAGTCTTTTTTCTGGATCTTCTAAAGTCTTTCCAAATATAGAATTGTTCAACAATTTAAAAAAATCCTGTTCAAAAGTTGAAGTAGCTTTTTGCCGCAGTTCGGTATTTAGATCTATATATTGTTTTAAGTAAGCGCTTTGTTTAAATTCGATAACTCTGTGAATTTTTTTAAGTAATAATCCATGACGTAAACATGTTTTTAAATGTATATAATGTATGACATAATAAAATTTATCATATAAGTTTGGTATTAACTTATCCGTCTTTGAACCAGGAGGAATAAATTTTTGCGCGCAAAAAGGTATATCGTTATGTGAATCGTGTAACTGATCAGGATATTCTAAATCGACTTCTAAAATATAACCGTATTCAGCATCGTCTGATATCTCAAGAAAATTAAGTAAATTAAATTCTGACACTTCGAGTATTCGGAAGTCAGAATGAGGTAAGTATGAACACATGGCGTAACCATATAAATTATTACAATCGATGTAGAGCAAATAACTGTCTGGGTATGTTGGGTCGTAACTTGATAGATACTTATTATTTGCTTTTGCATATCTAGTTGAACACAAACAGATTCCACCGCGTATACCTTTCTGTATCATTCTTATTATTTCCAAGTCTTCTATAAGCTGAAGTTTAACTTTTGTTTTAAGAAGCATGGCGTCAAAACTTAAACTTGGGGCAGTTATATAAAAAGCAGGATCCAATTTGTAATTTATTTTGCAAGTAGAACGAAATTTTTCGAAAATATCTGCGAGTAAAAGTACGTCTGATTTCAAGTATAAATCAGTATATTGACCCAAATTTTCAATGTTAAAAGTTTTCCATATTATCTCTGCATGATTATAATCAGACATTGAAACAGTGGAATTAGCGAGAGTGCTGTAAAAACACTCTCTTGGGGGCAAACTATCCTCATTATATGATTTCCAATCAGTCATGTATTCATATGGATATATACCTTTTCGCGTTAACAACTCAAATTGTTCTTTTGTAGGAAAATGTTTAGTTAAATGCAAAAAATCTTTTGTATCTAAATTGGCAACAAGTTTTTCCAGGCTCGTGCCTAAAAACTTGAAAGAATCTACAAAACGAAGAGCCATGTACGGTTGAAGTTCGCTCCTAAACATTTTTGTAAAACATATATAATTTTCTTTATTTCTCGCTATAACTTTTAAAGACCCTGGCATTTTTCCCAGTTGCCGAATAAATAAATGACTATCATATCCCGACAAATTATGAAAAAATACTGGTATAAACTTTGGTAAGCTAAATGTCAGATTACAATAACTGTGCGCGGCGCCGCGGTACCTGCCAGTCAAGTGACAGTGATCTTTCACTCTGTCATCAAATAAAGTTTCATTGCAAATATAACAAAATTTTGCATTTAAAAAAGATTGTCTCTCTTGTTCCGTTAAAGGTAGCATAGGCTTAACATTTTTATAAATTGCGGTAATTTTAGATACATCCTTTTGAAGAAAATCAAGAAAAACTTCTACACAGTCTTTACCGCGGTAAGATACATACCGATTAAGTAAACTATTAAATGAACATACGACATAATATCCAAAAGCAGCTGGAACATGTCTTTGTAATGATGATGTGCAATTAGAACTATGTTCATCCTTACTAGGTTGCAACAACGATTCAAAGTCCGCGTAAATAACAAAGGGCATATCCTGCATTCTTTCAAAATGTTTAAATTGTATGAACGTACCAGATTTAGGTAAAATCGTTGCGACTCCGCCGCACACGTGATTGTTTAATTTTTGTTCGCTATCAAAAAACAACATACAATCATCACAAAACCATACTTTTCCATGATGTTTTGTTATCTGCGGTCTCAATAAGCGACTTAGATTTGTTATCAAGCAATAGTGACTAACGTTTCCCTTTTCTATGAACAATAAATTAATATGATGTTTTCTCTTCTTTTGTGTTCGGTATAGCGGACCAACTATGCTCGTTTTGTTTTTAAGACCATAAACATTTACACTAATGCGCGAGTTATTTTTTTCGAACGTCTTTATATCTTTAAAATTAACTGGAAATGACATATTTTTAGTGTTTAGCACTGTATCATAGTGAGGATAAGAAGTAGTGCGGTGACCGTTTTTCTTAGCAGGAAATAATGCCGCTACTATGCACCACAGAAAACAAAATTGATCCAAGTTTTGAATATTTACACATGCCCGTTTAGATTTTAAAGCTTTTGGTAAATGAATAAATCCTGATGCTCGTAATGGGTTATACTTATTTATATTTATTTCCAAGTACGAACTACCTAAAAAAGACCAACCGCTGTCACGTTCTTGGAATTCATCGATGTGAGTTGAAATAACCGCAATAACTTTAGTAAACAATTCATTGAAATCATAGTTTTTATGAACAACATAATTTTCAGTAGCAAAAGATTTAATTTCCGGCGAGTCTTTAGAAGTCAAAGCAAAGTCAGCAAATAATTCGAAATTAACTTTAATGCTATCAAAAGAGGCCAGCCTTGCTTGCAACAGCTGCCTCACTCGCGCGTGCAGCCCGTGTAGGAACGCAGCCGGTGATTTGAAACCCTCCTCTACCTCAGCATCACGCACTCTGTATGATGCTATACGACTACGAAATGCGCTACTAATTTTTTCTATGCCGTCATCTACTTCAACTGCACTATTGTTTTTATGTACAGTGCTTCTCAGATGGGCTGAGAATGCTGAACTTTTGACTGATAAATCGCAAACAGAACAAAATATTGTTCGTGTTGACATTATGACAACCTATCTAATATGTGTATAATTACTCTATGTAGTTAGAAAGTATAAGCAGTTGACCCGTAGTTACTAAAAATACCTACCTTATCTAAATAATAAAAGCTAAATAAAATGATCCAACCTTTAAAAGTTAAATCTTGTAGCTATGCCTAGTCGTTAGCGTAAAACTGAATAATTATTAAATACCTACCTACTAATATTTTTAGAATATTTACCTATATCTACTACTACTTCATTCGTTCACTATGTACCTACCTAGTTAAATAAGAGTTAAAAAATAGACTGGGAATGTAAAATATTTAATGTGCCAATACCAACATTAAAAACATAGTTATAGGTACCTACTTAATAAAAAATACAATCTAATGCAAAAATAAAACCGCCTTATAATTAGTTTCCTAATTTTTTTTGTCCGCAAAATAGGTTCCCTCTTCACGGAACTTCCCTTTGGACGCTTGAACAAAAGATTTTATAAAATCTATTTCCTCTGTATCAGAGTCTAATTGACATTTTAAAGATAGGAGGGCCTTCTCCCAGCGATCCTTGGCATCGACAGACAAAATGTCCTTATAGTTATACAGCCGCAACTCGACGAACAAGTCACCAGATAAGTTGGCGGTGCGGCGCAGGACCCCGTTCGCAACGCGTCTGGTGAGCACCGACTGAAGTGCACTGGACGTCTTCTTATGAGTTACCTCCTCGTCGCTGTCGAAGTCAAGCCGCCAACCACTGCCGTTGTCGGAAGAAGACGCCTCCTTTTTGTCTGCGTTGGTCTTGCGTTTCGCAGGTTTCTTGACAGGTTTGTTGGCTCTGAAATTATAAAAAAATGATTAAAAAAACAAAAAATGACTTCTACATAAGGTTGGTTGTAAATAGCGAGGGGTTGACCTTTGAAATAACTGTTCAATGAAATTTGGAATGGAGATAGCTTATACTTACTTTTTATCCCGGAAAAAGGTTCCGGCGGGATAACGGGAAGATGCGAGTGAAACCGCGGGGTACAGCTAGTAAAAAGTAATACATACCGTTTGGACTTTTGCGGCAGCTCGTCTTCGGAATCTTTGCGGTAGCGCTTGGTCTCGTACTCAGAATCCGACCTGTTAACAAACAAATTAAGATATAACACCTTTTAAATGGTGCAGCAGGCTAATAGCCGACTACGAAAGATATAAAAATATGGTAAACTTACGAACATTATTCAGACTGAAGCGAAGTGTGATTCACGATTATATGTTCAGCAAGATCCCGCTCGTAGTATTGATGGCTGACGATGTTGAGCTCGAAGCAGCACCTTGTAGCTGGACTCGTGGAGCGCACGTTGCAGCACCTCAGAGCTGGAGTCTTGTTGTAGAGCACGTTGCAGCAGCACCTCGTAGCCGAGACACTTGTGGTTTGGAGATCTTGACCTCGTTGAAGCACGTTGAAGAATGAGTAGCAGTACTTCATGATTAAAATCCACGAATTGTGTTTAAAACAATAATGCTGACTCCAATAAGAGGTGGTCAACATTTGCGTACGTAATTACGAATAGATAGAGTATTATTATGCATATAAACACAATGTAAGACGATACCAATTAACTCTATAATTTTCCAAAAAAATGGTTTATCATATCTGAACCTTTTTTTCTCTTGTCATCAATAATAAAATAGCGAATACAATACCAAAAACTTATGTCGAAATGATATCTAAGCAATAAAATTACCTAAAGCACACCGGATGTACAGTCGACGCTGAAAATATCTAAACCGGAAAACCGAGCGTGGACGAAACGAAATATAGTAATAATAAATCATTTACTTTAATACCGATACAGACTTTATAAAAACAAGGAAGTCCTATGTTAGCTTAATTTTTATTTCTCTTTTTGTTTCTATGATACACCTGAAAGCACCACAAAATCATATAATTTTTTGTTTAAATATTATCTAAAATCAGTATTAGGTACCAAATAAGTACCCATCTTTTAAAGACGGCGGAGCGCAGTACATTTATCTACATACACATCTTTTAATTACAGCACATCTATTTACAAATTGGTGATCGGGTAAACAAATTAGCATGAAGATAACTGGTGTTGACAGTACTTTTACTGCTATCTTGCAGTTTAGAAGTAACGTCACTAACATGCGCTGTTTAGCTGATGCCGGTTGCTAGTTGCACAATCCTACTAATATTATAAACGTGTATGGATGTATGGATGTTTGTTACTCTTTCATGCAAATACTATTGAATGCATTTGAGCGAAATTTGGAATGGAGATAACTTATACCCTGGATTAAAACAAACTACTTTTATCTTAAAAAAAAAAAAAAAAAGTTCGTACAAGATAGCGGTAAGACGCATGTGAAACTGCGGGGCGCAGTTAGCTATGAGAAAAGAAGAACTTAATACATGCACTGATTAAAGATAACAAGTTGTGTTATTTATTATTATTATATTAACTATAGATATTTTCTTAACCTTTTTATATGTAAATTAAGAATGTAGAAAGAATGTGTGTACATTCACGCGAGCGCAACCGCGGACATCAGTTAGTGTAATATAGTATCGCATACACAGCAATAAGACACGCGCTCGCTTCGGTGTCGGTATTCATTTGTATCATTGTATGCATTATAGGACAATTGGGTAAAACGGGGTAAAACGTAAACTTCACTTGATTTAAGTTCCAGATATATAACTATAGATCACAAACTCTGTATTTAGGTAACGGTCAATTTAAATGATTAACCAAATTCAAGGATTTTGGTTAATCATTTTTAACTTCAAAACAGGTATACACATTTGTTATTATTTTACTACCTTAGTTATCTATTTAAAATCTTGGTAATATTATTCCTTTTATTTTATTATTATTACTCGCATGGCTAGCTACCAGTGCTACCACCATCGAGTTAAGAATCTGTTGCCAAGCACCTATCGGTGTGTTCCGGCAGCCTCACTTGAGAGCCAGTTCCCATCAGTCTAGGTGTATCGTGGTGCCATTTTCAACCACACCGACTTGTGTTTAAACGCTACCCAGAGAGACGTTTATGAAAAAAATATAAAAATAAACTATTTTTATGAACATTTGTAATATATGTAACTCAAAGACAAGATTACAATACAATGAGCATCAATGCTATTATTATTTTATATTATTAATATGACTAGCTTGTCTTTCCCTGTTCACCCTTATTCTTTGTGAATGGAATTTCATTCCACGTCCATTAAATTATAGGTCTTCGAGGTGACAACACGTTGACTCTGACCTGCCAACTGAAGGTACAATTTCTAGGTGTTATTAATTCGGGAAAATTTGGGCGAACGAGTTGAGTTTATTCGAACAGAGTACTGAACTAATGGTACGACGAATCGCGCTAGAAATAACTTTGAGCAATCGGCCGACTGGCACAAAGAGCCATGTGAAGTCAAATCGAGGTGACAACATGTTGATTCTAAACTGTCAAGTGAAGGTTCCATTTCTAGGTGCCATTTATTCGGGAAAATTTGGACGAACAAGATAAGTTTATCCGAACAGAGTACTGAACTAATGGTACGACGAATCGCGCTAGAAAGAACTTTGAGCAATCGGCCGACCGACAGAAAGAATCATGTGAAGTCAAATCGAGACGACAACACGTTGACTCTAAACTGCCAACTGAAAGTTTCATTTCTAGGTGCCATTTATTCAGGAAAATTTGAACGAACAAGATGAGTTTATCCGAACAGAGTACTAAATTAATGGTATGACGAATCGCGCTAGAAAAAACTTTGAGCAATCGGCCGACCGGCACAAAGAGCCATGTGAAGTCAAATCGAGGTGACAACACGTTGATTCTAAACTGTCAAGTGAAGGTTCCATTTCTAGGTGCCATTTATTCGGGAAAATTTGGACGAACAAGATAAGTTTATCCGAACAGAGTACTGAACTAATGGTACGACGAATCGCGCTAGAAAGAACTTTGAGCAATCGGCCGACCGACAGAAAGAATCATGTGAAGTCAAATCGAGACGACAACACGTTGACTCTAAACTGCCAACTGAAGGTTTTATTTCTAGGTGCCATTTATTCAGAAAAATTTGAACGAACAAGATGAGTTTATCCGAACAGAGTACTAAATTAATGGTACGACGAATCGCGCTAGAAAAAACTTTGAGCAATCGGCCGACCGGCACAAAGAGCCATGTGAAGTCAAATCGAGGTGACAACACGTTGATTCTAAACTGTCAACTGAAGGTTCCATTTCTAGGTGCCATTTATTCGGGAAAATTTGGACGAACATGATAAGTTTATCCGAACAGTGTACTGAATTAATGGTACGACGAATCGCGCTAGAAAGAACTTTGAGCAATCGGCCGACCGACAGAAAGAATCATGTGAAGTCAAATCGACACGACAACACGTTGACTCTAAACAGCCAACTGAAGGTTTCATTTCTAGGTGCCATTTATTTAGGAAAATTTGAACGAACAATATGAGTTTATCCAAACAGAGTACTGAATTAATAATACGACGAATCGCGCTAGAAAGAACTTTGAGCTATCGGCACAAAGAGTCATGTGGAGTCTAATTGACACCGCTTAGTGAGTAGGTACTCGACGTCGACACTCGTACATGAAACCGGATCAGCTTAGTGAAGGTATGTTTTTGTATGTTGTTTTGGTTATTAACGGAATTATATATCCAATCGTACATATTAGCATAAACTTTGAACGATCGGTCATTAGGCATAAGCAACTGGCCAAGATCAAAAATGTTTTCGGGCCTTCTACATAACTTTTTTTCAACTGGCTAAGATCAAAAATGTTATTGGGCATTCTAATTCACTTTTTTCAAGTGAGCGCACGTAAGTAAGCGAACGTGAAGAAAAAAGTGAATTAGAATGCCCAATAACTACCTACTCACTAATTATATCTGATACTTATATTGTAAAGAACACACAGCCATTAGCAAAAAGGGCGGAAAACCGAATGCGAGAGCGAGATAGCGAGAGCTCTGTCTATCTGTCACTGACACGACATTTGATACTGACATTGACATACGTTTTGTTTACTCACTAATATGCCAGGTGGCACGAAGTTCCCTGGGTCATCTAGTTGTTAATATTTAGCCACTGTCAAAATTTCCAATTAAAACCACAAAGACTCTCCCCCTCTGAGTACGCTCGCGATGTTGGGGCGTCAAACTGTCACTCTCAAGCACAATAACCTTGTCAGTTAATTTAGTAAGCGGGGATGGAATAATTATTAATGTGTGCTGGTGATGGTTTTCTCATGCGTTGAGCGATTTATTACGTATATGTGTAAGATTTGTGTATTTATAAACAGGATTGTAAAATAAAAATATTTTTTTTTACTAAATTACCTCGATTGAAAACTTGTGCAATGTGAATGATTGTTACAAGTTCCCTCAAGTTTAGAATCTGTCGTCAAGCATTTTTCAGTGCGTTCTGGCAGCCTCATTTGATCCAGTTCACAGTCCAGGTGAAGAGCAGCGCCTCCTTTGGCCACGTCATTATATAATATCAGATGACTTGTAATCAATCGCAACAATGTCAGATATAAAAAGACGTTCAATATGACCTCAAATAGACCAACTTATTTGTACCTACTCTTTATCATTTTCAAGCACGTTGCATTAACTAATAAGGCCACAAAATCTGAGCTCAAAATCAGGTAAGAGGCGATAAACTACAAAACACTCTAAACCCAGCATCTCTGAGAGAGCTAGCACTCAATTTTAACAGGTGCTAATTCCACTTTAAGTGTACAAGAAGTCGTAAAACCTTACGTGGGTTAACGCCGCAAGATTTTCACTTTTTCACTCAAAATCAAGTTAATAACAGCTGTTTACTTTACCCGCTTTGCTGCTTCTAAAGAAAACTTTTGACTAGACAAAGTGGGGCAGAGAAGTGGCACTCCACTGGAATGCTAAGCGGAAATTCTGCCTCGTATCTCGCCACTTCTCTCTAGTTAAAGTGTGCGATGTACTGTGAAAAGGGTACAAGTGCGATTGCGCTTTTAAAAAAGATGCACATTACGTTTCGTGCAACTAAGTGATGATACGAGCATATTATTTTAATAGTAAGTTCATAAGGTACTTCTCTATTAAAGCTGTTATTAAGCAAAGTCTCGTCAAAAAGTTTTCACGCTGCGCTGCGCTCGTCACATGCGCTTTTAAGTACCGATAAAATCATCGACTTGTATAATGAGCCTTCATTATAATAATATATTGTAGGTAATCTTGACAGTAGTTGAATTGTTTAATACAAAACAATTATACCAATATATTGATTGTGTATTCCTTTCGGATCCCAAAAACAGATTCAAAATTCTAAATATGTTGGGATGAACCCATTTATAGCTTTTTTGCTATACTTAGCTTAACGGATAAACCAATTTTGATCTAGTTTATTTGTTTGAAAGGTGATTTGACAGAGAGTATTCTAAATTATGACTGTCGGTTTTTTTTAAATTTTCATATTAATATTCATCGAGACTATTTGATGAATAGCGTAATAGCGAAAACAAAAAAAGAAATACATCCGCAAAAACTATTTGTCCGAAGAACATTTAAAAACAGTTTAAAATCGAGCACGTCAATCGAAAGACAAATTGGAAGGTAATACAGTTAATCAATTTTCGTTTACCCGTTGATTGGGTGCAAACTCGATTTCGTTCATAATGCGACATTGTTCGTGCCGTTGAAGTTTTCGCTACCTGCCTGTATTTCATACTTTGTTATATGATTTACTTACAGATTTGTGGAAATTGCTACGCAGCATTCATTGGTTAGCTTTAAGCCTGCAATATAGGTATACACATAGCCTATTTAACACTGCTTAGTATTAAATGAACAGGATTTAGAGAAAAGTTGTCAGTAGGTACTTATACGTTATTAAATTTAAGCGAATTATCATCGGGTGGGCATCATCATCATCAGCCTATTACGTACCCCATGACTAAATTGTAGAAGCACTCACCGTAGTCGAAATCGGAATAAATGATTGCCTTCTCGCTACTAGAACATGGACCTTTTCTCAGACAGAGTGTATAGACTATGATCCTCCACGCAGACCCAGTGCAGTTTAGCGGATATACTGACCAGCCCCAGTGTCGGAGTTTTCAGACCACCCCAAGATACTAACGACTGCTATTCTAGACTTGCTTGCTTTTCAGTAGATCAGACCGCACGGCGCACGTTCAATACACCCTGCCTGTAGCTGTCTGACACGCATGCTCTTTTGATCGTTCTTAAGGTTCATTTTCCAACAAATCAAGCCGTACCAGACCAGACGACCGATTGCTTGAACGGGATGTCCGTCGTCGTCAGTGTGCGTCCTGGTCTGAGGCCATCCTTAAGCGCTCCATTGTAAATACCACAAGCGGTCACCCATCCAAGTAGTGACCACAGGGAACGAGCGGTAATAAAGACTAGGCATGTTTCGCTACGAGCGCGATGGTGGTTTTATATTTTTTCTGTAGTTTGAAATAACACAGGAAGTAGAAAATTACAATATAACCTCGTGTTGGCTGTGTAGGAAGAAAGTTATTGATTCACCAAGCGATTCATGAAATATTCAGTGGTAGCCTCTAATTCGTGGTATGGCTAGAGGGTACCACGCTTACATTATTGAGATCGGTCAAAAGATTGTTCTAGATTAGGTATTACTATGTTGAACTATTTTGTTTAATTAGTTAGAGTATAAAATTGAATTCCGTTCTCCGTGTCTGTATGTTGTGGATCCATGTAGTTTGTGTTACCCTAGTAGATACAAATAATATAATCTAAGTTAGGGATAACATAACATGTAGTTGGGCTTATTATTTATTATTCACAGTACGTATATAATTATTTTATTAAATAATAAATTTAAAAAACTACATAGCACTTTTTTTTAAATGTCGTTTTTTTATTTATTGTAAAATTTTTATTATTATCGACACATTTCTAGGCTGATATTCCGTGACAATTTGGTCCAAGGGGGCGCCACGTTGCACCTAGATTGGAACTAGCCGGTAAAGGAAAAAAAATACCTCCACTATCCTTCACAGGAGCTCTCTCTCAAGTTAAGCAGCTGGTACATACGTTAGGTACTTGTATTTTAACGTTCATATCGTGGTTTCTAAATAAAGAGACTGTTCTGTACTAATGTAAAACTTTTTCCGTCAGGAAACATTTAATTCAACGTTTCAAATGCACGTTTTGCTAAATCTTCTCGCTGAATCCTCTTTGTTACATTATTTTTTAAGTCCTCTGTATTGCAGTTGGAATGAAATTGTTTTAAATTAGTTTTAAGCGCTTTGTTTGACTTCTAGAACATAAAATGTCATAAATTTTAGTCGGGTGATGTGAATATGCTATTGTGACTCTTATTTTTATCCGAATACATTAATTTTATGAACACATTTAAGTTTATTTTTGCGACAAAGTTTTATTCTAGAATCTTCTTATCTATAAGTTTTGAATTATTTGCCATTTACCGATTCAGGCGTGGCACCACCTTCACCCACATCGCAATCACAATTTGATTGATATCCTTTAAATAGAATCATTTTTTTATTGTTACTGAGTTCTACAAGCAGGTCATTTCACTCATGAGTGCTCATATTACAGCTTAGTCAACCAGAATTGTGTACTTCAACGGTTAGAAATCGTGCTCGGAACGCACTGCTTTGGTCAGTCAACCTGTACTGTGCATGCCCTGTAATTTCACTAATTAACCTATCCTTTACCCCTCTACTTAGTGTTAGCACGGTTGAAGTAACTTTGATACGTATAAATGTACTTTCCTTAAAGCTTGCTTAATAATGAAATAGTTGTAAAAATTTATTGACAGTACAGTCAGCGACAAAAGTAGCAGATCGTTCTCGATTTTCCAAATGTGTTTCAAATCAGTAATTATTATTGTTTTTTTTTACATTTAACATGGTATTATTTTGCCCACAACATAACACACCTGATTTTTGGTGATGATGAGGTCAAAAATTTGTGTCTAAGATGATGAGGATAATAGAAAAAAGTGTGATTGTTCAGCTACTTTTGTCGTTGACTGTACCTTTGATACATACGTACCTACAAGTGTGCTTTCCTTTAAGCTTGCGTATAAATGAAAGAGTTATAAAAATTATTCTACAGTACCTAGTAGACCTAAATTTCACTGTAAGATGCCACAGGTTGTAACCCAAGTTGCTGTTTACCAGCAAAATAACCAAATCGTGTTTGAAAGAGAACATCCAATGTTAAATGACGTGAGAAATTACACGCGCGTACCACAAAATGATGTCGTATTTCTCACGAACGGAAGTATTTATTGGATTCCAATAATTCCATGAGAGGTTCATTAAACGAAATGATGAAATTTTATAAACCATCAACTGGTAAGACGAGCAGGTGGTTTGTTTTAATGGTAAGCGTTATGCTCGTGTTATACTACCTTAGCGTTATTATTATCACATCCTATCCTACTAATGTTATTAATTTGAAAGTTTGTGAGGTTGGATTGATGGATGTTTGTTACTCTTTCGCTCCAAATCTACTGAACGGATTTCGATGAAACTTAGTGTGGAGATAGCTCAAGCCCTGGAAAAAGACGTCAGATACTTTTTATCCCGATAAAGTGTAGTCCACGCGGGTGAAACTGTGGGGCGCAGCCAGTTATTCAACAAAATAAAGCAAAACAGGCACAGCCGTCATTATTGCAGTGAAAAATTAAAATCTTCATGGTATAAGTTGAAGCTCATCGGTCGAGTGGCCCGCACCCTCACTAAATGACATGGGCGTTTTCTGGTCACGCACAAACACCGAACTGCCACGCCAAATTTAGACCACATTACTAAAAGAAATAGATCTATTTTCGTCTGCCCTTTTCAATGTGCCAATAACCTAAATGCAATCGTTACCGGTGAAAATAACAAAACTTAATTAATTGTGATACACAATATATAATACTAGGCTCTGCCCATCGGTATTTTCGCTATTACGTATGAACCTTATTGTTCTCTATTATTTTTTTTACACTACAAAATTGCTAATACCTATTTAATTGTAAAATGAAACTCCAATATGATTTAAATAGGTAGTTATATAATATTCTCTTCCGCATACATCCAGTCATCTCCTCAGCATAATTATATCTTATTATATTTTCTTGCACCCTGTATAAACTTCCCGCCCACCAGCGGGACCAAATCTAGTTACCTACTTAACTCTTTTTTTTAATTCTTCCTACACGGCGTTCTGCTTATAACATTCTATAACACCGTGATGGAAAACTTACCTTGTATTTTATATCAATATTAATGTTATGTCTCGAGGCACTAAATAAAAATTCTAACATGTTCTCAACAGGGGAACCCCATTAAAAATTAAACGAAAAAATCCTAATTTATGTCCATAGCCGAGTTGAAAAGAAAAATGAAAGAGAGACAAGGGTAATCACAAAGTTTGGACAGGAAAAAAAGATGGAACAAGATAATTAGCAAAGTAACAGTAAAGTTTATAACGAAATGTTTAATTGGATCCTGATCTGAAGACTCAAAGACTTTTTAATTTCCTTCCATCTGATGCTATGAACTTACTAAACTGTATAATTTAAGCCTTTGAAGTCGCAATACCACTTTTGCAATTCATTGCCTTCTCTCTGTCAGTCCTCTATGAATGAGTCTCACTGAGCACGTAATGACGTATGATAAAACGGTACTTTTATAACAATTTTCTGCAACTAAAGTATCCTAAATACAATGTTACTTTGTGTCTTTCAAACGAGCTAAAACGAATGGATATAAAACATACATATCTCGTACATAATATAGGTCTGACCCCTGTTTCTAAAGAAACTATGCGGATCGAGGACCCATAAAATCCAGACACAGAACAAATACTTGCGCTTTGTTGAAATGTTTCTGTGACCTAAAAGAAAAATTCTATTAAATGTTTTGTGTTAAAATGAAAGGTCGAATATTTATCTAGATTCCCTTTTTATATCTTAAAAAGTAGCATTTGACCACAATTCACATAATGTTAAATGCTGATGTGGTTTATTTTTATCGCAACACTCCACAACCAATTTTAGGGTTGACAATTACACAGCGCATGGATGCGTTCTTCATTTCTTTTTGGGGCAAGGTCAGTAGTTGTTTTTTTTTTTTACTATTTACAGGGTAGCGTTTGACCACAAGTCACCTGATGTTAAATGACGATGTGGTCGAAGATGGCGCCACGCTACACCTGGACTGGGAACTGGCTCTCAAGTGAGGCTGCCGGAACACACCGATAGGTGCTTGGCAACAGATTCTTAACAAGAGGGTGGTAGCTAGCCAGGCGAGTACAAGAAAATACCCTACCACCAAGCATAGAAAATACCCTACCACCAAGCAATTATGATATATATGAATGGAACCATTCGATTTTAAAATCTCTATTAAAGTCATAATACAATTTTTTTGATCGAATTGATGTTCGCGACTCGGAATGATACCAATCAGGAATTAGGGAGTATTTGTAGTAAGTACCTATAACTTTTATTTTTTGGTCAGAGAGACATAGTTTCAAAAAAGTGTTATCAAAAATATTGAAGAAAAACAACCAAAGCAAGCATTAGTCACATACACGGAGAAAAAAGACCTTTCGAAATACTGTTTTCCTTCTGAGTCAAAAGGGAAGGATTTGCTATTCAGAAGGCGAATTATAGCGATGATGGCTCAGTAGTAGTGACGTCGGCTTGCGATCCGTAGGACGTGGGTTCGAATCCTGCAACGAGCTTGAGCTTTCGGTGAAGGAAAACATCGTGATGAAACCATAGCTTGGTGGTAGGGTATTTTCTAGTACTCGCCTGGCTAGCTACCACCCTCTCGTTAAGAATCTGTCGCCAAACACCTATCGGTGTGTTCCGGCAGCCTCACTTGAGAGCCAGTTCCCAGTCCAGGTGTAGCGTGACGCCATCTTCGACCACATCGTCACTTAACATCAGGCGACTTGTGGTCAAACGCTACCCTGTAAATAGTAAAAAAAAAAAAACTAAAATAAAGAAGGAAATCTGAGGTAAATGAGGGACGGAATCGGTCTTGAAAGGTAAGACTCAGAAGGAAAGTCCGAATTTTTTTCTCAGTGTAGATACAATTTTCACTTGCACGAAATGGGAGCAAAAAGGCAGTGACATACAAAAACCAAGCTTCACGGTTCGTTACCCTCTGACAACAGCGCTTTGGCACGAGGATTTGAATGAAAGCTGTTACAGTGTTGTCTCCTATTCATTCTTTTAGTGAAATGGATGGAAAAATTCAATATCCTCCTTACACTTATATAAATGCGGAATTGTGTCCTTCTTTCACGAAGCAACGAAGTGACGGATCGATATGATTTTTGCATGGAGAACAGAGATGTTTATCGACTGGAGAGTGACATAAACTACTTTTATCCCGGAAAATTGCGTGGTTCCTGTGAGGATTTTAACGCGAAAGAAACCGTGGGGCGTAGCTATCGTCATCTTTAAATTTATATAAATGTGTAGATTTATGTTGGATTGTTATTATTTTACGTAGCAAAACAGCGATCGACGGATTCTTGCATAGATATTTTTGGATAGAGATAGTGAAAAAAGCTTCTTGCCACAGTTTCTGTGGGAATCTAACAAACCCAAAAAGAGATAAAAGCAATAAGATGGTTTTAAAGATTGTTTAAGACTTCATCCACTTTATTTCAGACTTAGACATTACTATTCTGAGCCCACAATACGTCTTTCACTAAATCCTTACAAAAAAGCACGTTGCGAAAGTACTATATTATTCTTAGATTCTGAGACTACACTAGGTACGTTTTTCTCTAAATCCTAAGAAAAAAGACCTTGCGAAACGTAACACTAAAGGATATTTTTATCGCCCTCTCAATCACTCAGAATGCCACGGATTAGAAGTACCTGTTACAATCTGTAATAGCAGCTACGGAAAGTATATGTTATATAAATTACATATATTATATTATGTATATTTTCCTAGCATCTTAGAGATAGCGTATATGTAACAGGATTTTCTTCACATATCGAGATAATGACTTGTCGTAAATATGTCAAACGACTTCCCTGTTCTATCAAGCAAGTCTTTTTATGCCGGCGACGCATATACATAAGCAGATGACACCATCAGGGAAATATATACGAAGCATGTTTTGCATCCATTTTTATACATGATATGAGTGACAGGTTTTGATGTGCTGTGCACACTGAATAAATATCAAACACTTCTATAGATGC
Organism: Opisthograptis luteolata; assembly: GCA_931315375.2. Classification (NCBI taxonomy): domain Eukaryota; kingdom Metazoa; phylum Arthropoda; class Insecta; order Lepidoptera; family Geometridae; genus Opisthograptis; species Opisthograptis luteolata. The sequence continues at coordinate 6,286,338 of OV928049.1, read as the reverse complement.
TCCCAAATAATCGTTTCATTTTTTGTATACATTTACAAAACAGATTCTGTGCTTAACAACAATGAACATTTGCTTGTCGAAGTTCAGAGTAAAGCTCATCCTCCACCGCCAGCTACACTAACGGTCAGTTTCAATAATCTACGGTACAAATTACAATTTTGACATTACTTCTATGGAGCTTGTGTCAAATTTCTATCCCCAGTAGGGCAAACCGTGGATGGATAGGTTTTTGAAACCGGTTTTACGTTAGTTCCGCCAGTAATCGACATGTATGGAAAACTGGTTAAACCTGCAAAACTTAGTTTAGCTGAGGGTGGACGATCGGTTTGAGGTCTCCTGCTGGTTATAGGTTGACTTGAATGTCAAAATAAGTTTATGTCCGTCTCATTGATGACACTTACTTTAATTTTAGTCAATATAGATACATATCATGGTGGTTTGTAAAAACTCGTTTGATTCTCTCAATCTCCATAAATAATTTGTGAAATTAGCATGAACGGACATAAACGGAGAAAAAAGACCTTCTGAAATACCGTTTTCCTTATGAGTCAAAAGGGAAATATTTGTTATTCAGAAGGAAATCTAAGGTAAAAAAAGGAAGGAATCGGTCTTGGAAGGTAAGACTCAGAAGGAAAGTCCGATTTTTTTTCTCAGTGTAGGCAAAATTGTGACCATTAGAGAAGCCATAAATCAAGAAGTCAAGTCGACTTTACTAAGTTATCAACCAATTTGCTTACAAACTGGCTTAGTACTTGAAGTGCTCTGTGTCTATTAATAACACGGTTTATGTTTATAGAAATATCCTGTTTCAAAGCCGTGCAACTTTTTTAGAATACAGTCTGAAGGCTATATTGAAACTGGCACAAATTGAAAAGAGCCGTCCATCTTCCTTAGATTTATTTAGCTTGCGTCATTTTATTTGTTTTACTGCTCCATTCACTTGAAATATAGAGCGTATTCTCCTTTCTTTCGTTTGCAGTTTCTTCGGATTGATTACTGTAATAAATTATGATATAAAAGTATCACAATACAATTTTCTTGTTACATGATGATCAGTATTTCAATAAATTATTATATAGCCCCTTTATTTTAATAAAATAATATCCATTGTAAATTACTATTGTTTTCAATGTGATTTAAAAAACGCAACATCGCTCAGGCTGTACGTGCTTTTATAACTTGAGAACCATTACCACTACCACCACTAGTCTGGCATTATGTTTTGTTTGTATGGAAATACATTTGTAGGCCAGGTTTATTGGTGGCCTGAGGCTGCGGGGGATAGAGATATCTGGAAGGAAATGGGGGAGACCTTTGCCCAGCAGTGGGACAGTATAGGTTAATAAAAAAAAAAGCTGTTCTCCGCCGCTTCACCCGCGTGGGCTACAGTTTATTTCAATAAAAAGTAACTTAAGATCTTTCTCAGGCTCTAGACTATCTCTGTAGTTTAGGCGTGAGAGCGTAACAGACAGACAGAAAGAGTTACTTTCGCATTTATAATATTAGTAGGGATCTGGTAACGACAGCAAACCTAGGACATTCAAGAATTCATTGAGGTGTTATTCAGCAAGTACTACTTTAACATAAAAAATTTTTTTTTTTTTTTATTGAATATCGTTTATTTCTTGTCACATACCTACTATAGCCAAATGATCGGAAGCTGAGATAATTTAGTAGTATATCCTGGTTTATGAGTAGCCAGATAGTGGACACGAGGTATCGGGACGTTCGGGGTATTATTTGCTTTGATATATTGTTGGTTCTGTGTTGTTATTATCTAGAATGATTTATTATGCTCTCACTTGGTATAAAGCGCTTTTGTGGGGCACACGTGTTAAGTTTCCTTCTATTTGGTGTTTATGTATGTGTGATATAAAAAAATAAATTGAATGCTGCATCTGAGGTCTTATATGTCAGGTTTTTTACTGTATTTCATTCATTTTCAATACATAAAAAAAAATCATAGAAATATTTTGTGAAATGAACCAAAAAGCATTCAAAACAAAATTTGTTTAATTTTCTGTGCAACCTGCACTGAAAAAATAAACGAAAATAATAATTGGACAAAACAATTGGTTTGACATTGAACAAAGTTGTAAAAAACTAAGACTGAATGAAATACTATCGTCTCCTAAAATAACATATTGAGAGAAAATACATTAAGTAACTATTTATAACAAACAAAAATAAATGATTCCATTCAATGGAAGAAGTTATTTCAGTCCTAATGAAATTGAAAGAAACCCTTCATTAGAGGGCCCGATCGTGGGAGTGACATTGACAGATGAATTGTTTGGTATAGGGACTCAGATCATTTGTTGTGTTCTTCTGAAACTAATTCAGTATTGACTTTACCTATTGTCTATCGACAAGAAATTGGGATACTAACATAAATAAATTGAAATACAAAGTTTTCAATAAATAAGAAACTTTTTGTTTCAAAACTTAACTCAAACGTAGGATAATAAAATATCCCAATTTTCTTTCTTGTTTAATTGGTGTAGTAAACAAGATAAGTAGGTACCTGACTAAATTATCAACAAAAGTGCCTAGAAAGTACTTTTTAAATAATTAATATAAATTAAGCGATAAAAATGCGCTAAGTAGCGACGACCAGAGAACTCCTTTTTTTGTCGGTTATCAAAAAAGATATTTGCTATCATTATAGGAGATATTGACAGCTTAAAATGATCATATTTTTCCGCGAAAAGTATGTTTTTTCCGGTTGCAATTTTTTTACAAAATTAATTTAGCTATTTTGACGTGAAAAACAACCAAAGAAACAAAATATTTTTTTATAACATCTGTAGGGAAGCGCCTCACGTTCCCAGTATAAAAGTAACATGGTGCCACCTTCGACCACATCATCACTTCAATTCAGGTGTCTTAGAAACAAACCTGACTGTATAAAATGTAACAAAAACTCGAATCCAGCTACTTTCAGAACTAGATAATTAACATGTTAAACATCGAAACTTCTACCGTTACAAGAAATAAAATATTCATAGCCACCGCTCCTTACTGAACCCTTTTGTTTTTGTGCGCTTATTTGTCATCTATCCTTGTCGGTTATAAGTGAACATACTCGTAGATCAGAATATGAGCTCTTCGCAGTTTACCCAGTGATTGATTGATGTATGTACAAGGATAATGAAGTTATACGAAGTTTATCACCGTGCGGCAGAGCAGATGATTTATGCTCTTGTCAGCAGCGCTCGCAGTTCTCCGGTTCCTTTGCGAAAACTCTACACTTTCCCGATAAAATAGAAAGTGTGTGTTATGATTAACTAGTTAAGAGATTTATATCTCAGTAACGAGCTCAAGCTAAGGTACCGAACGGTAACGCGTGCGCATCTAGGTCTAATTCTTTCAACCCCGCTGTTTGGATTTACCATCGCTCAAAACGGTGAAGGATAATGTAGTGACACGCCCACGCATTGTTTTTATATAGTAATTTTATATATTATGTAATTAGTTATATTAATAAATTTAATTGTGTACATTTATTTAACCGACAGTTAAGTAAGATAGGTAGGTCGAACAAAGTATAAAATTAATGTAATATTAGGAATTAAGAATAATAGAAATGTATTGTTTATTCAGTAAGTGCTCTCTTTACGGTAAAGATTGAGGTAATGTTAGCGACACATGAACCACACGTCTGATGACTCATTTATGTCTCCATAAGGTAAAGATAAAGGTTAGCTTATACACAACTGCACCTCGCTCCCTTACCGTATAGAGACAAATGTACACAATTAAATTTATTAATATAACTAATTACATAATATATAAAATTACTATATAAAAACAATGCGTGGGCGTGTCACTACAATAACATCGTGAGGAAACTGGCATGTCCAAGAACCACAACATTCAAGAGCATGCGACATCTACCAACCCGCACTGGGCCAGCGTGTTAGATTACGGCCCATACATACTCTCTCTCCGAGAGAAGGCCAAGGTCCCAGCAGTGGGAACGGAAAAGGCGGATAATGATGAACGAATGCGAATGCATTGTCTCGAAAAGTTTAGAACTGTTGATGTTAAAAATCCTGGGTTTTCTAAAAACTAAAAGATTGGTGGAAGACATTCTAACCAAACAAAAAAATGTACCCTGTCACCATTCTTCGTCCATAGTGCAGTAAACACTACAGGCGCCCCAAATCGTCAATTGAAGACATATATAGACAGCAACTACTCGTATCAAAAAAAGAAAGGTCAAAAGTGCAATCTCTAAAAATTTCATTTTTAGCAATACCAGTGACATTTACGGACCAATTCTATTTGGATCAACCTATTTTTGTTGTTATTGATCTTTCTGTCGGCATTAACAGTGCTAGCTGATAAAAATTGTATACGTAATTACATGCTTGATGCGGTATTTGTGTAGTACAGACATTCATTCACTATTATGGTCGTTAGTACAACCTTCATGTTCTTTATGAAAACATAATGGGTTATGTCATTTGAAGGCTGAAAAGTGGAGGGTTATTATTTACGCTGTCAACGATTTTGTGCACATTTCAAGAACTAACAGCTTGAAACATATAAACTGCAATTAATTTGGAACGTACATAATTACTTAAGAGATATTTAATGTCTTATCTAGTGTACTATTTTCTAGCGTAGCACTTGAAAACGGGTGGACCAATTAGGCGTTTCCTTTATGTTCGTAGTAGTCCAAGAAATAAGGTTATTGAAGAAAAAAAAATTGGAAAATACGAGAGAAACGGAAAGTGTCTTATACAATAAGATTTTTGATTATTTATACCAACCCGTGAGAAGCCGAAGAGGGTCGCTAGTTAATTAGTAAAACTTACTAAATATATATTTCGATGTGCGCTTCGTGGTTACGTGGTTTTCCCGTTATCTAGCAGGAACTTTCTGCCGCATAGATTAAAAGTAGCTTACACGTTAATCTGGTGCATAAGCTATCTCCATTCCGAATTCCATACAAATCCTTTGAGCCGTTTCAGCATGAAAAAATGACAAACATACACACCCACAAACTTTCGCATTTATAATGCTAGTGTGTGTGATGGATGGTTTGTAAAATAACGCACAGTGAAATGATATTGTTGAATTATAACAGCTCATAAAATAATTAAACATGTTACACAGTATGTGATTGTGTACATTGTCTAACAATATAAGCGCAAAATTAATCATGATTAATAGGGCGCATCCATTATAGCTAAAATGAAAGGCTACAATTTATAGTGCTTTGTTTATGATTAAATTAAATGCCTAATTTAGTTGTTTGGAAGCTTACAGCTGGGTGTACAGTTAAAACGTTGCCGGTCTCATGGAGGTATGTACATCGTAATTAATAGTAGTGGCAGTGGGCTGGTCATATAAGCCGCAGAACCGATAACCGTTGGGGTAGACGTGTTCTTGGGTGGAGACCGCGACTTGGCAGACGTAGTATAGGACGCCCTGCGACAAGGTGGAGCGACGACTTGCGCCGAGTGGCTGGCAGTAGTTGGATGAGAAGAGCCAAAGACCGGGCTCAGTGGCGTACCTTGGCAGAGGCCTATGTCCAGCAGAAGACTGTTACGGGCTGATGATGATGATGAATTAATAGTTTAGATACATTATGTAGACGTTTGTTTTCTATATGTAACAGTAGAAGCCAAGTGAAAGCGTTGTATTTTGTTTTGAAGATAAAATTGATTTTCATCCATTTCCTAATCAGTAATTGTTACTCCGAAGCACGGTAGCTCAGTTTAAAATTTAAAATACTTCCGACATCTTGGACCGATTTCATCAAACATAGCTAGAAATGACTTACATCAATTTAAAAAAGAGCTGATACTCTTACACCGCTGGACCGACATTAACCAAACATAGCTCAGAACCACCGCAAGGAAACTGGCTTTAAAATGAAAAAAAACCGCATCGAAATCGGCGAATCCATTTGAGAGCTACGATACCACAGACACACACTCACTGATAGACAAACAGACGACAGATGACGACGTCAAACTTATAACACCCCTCCTTTTGCGTCGGGGGTTAAACATGCCACTTAATGGTCACCCATCCAAGTGAAGACCATTCTGATTGTAGCTTACCTGGTTGACCTGTTACGACCGATCAGATCAACGAGCGCTGAGAATGAAGTAAAATGATCTTACATAAGTCTTGTATCTTAGTATCACGTTCTTAGACCTTTCAGCAGAAAGGTACACCTATATCTTTTCCAAGCAGGAAACCTCTATCTCCAAAAGGGTCAATCGACAAGGCAATCTACATAAATCCATCGGGCAAACCCCACCGAGAGCAGAGCTGAAGATGTCTCATGCGTTTAAATTGTGCGGTTTTAGGGCGTTATCCCTTACGTGCTCTAGTTACGGAGACTTCTAGTCAACATACCTTGAAGAAGGTAATTGATTTTTATACAAGTGACCTGTCCCTTGGTTTGTCTATGTGGAATTTTATATATTTTCTCTTTACAAATAAAAAAATACTTTTTATTACACCCCTGCAATATATATTAAAATAAAGAGTATTTTAATAGTCTACTGTTATAATGTTATCTCTAAGACCAGCGATTCAGTCAGGATTTTGAATTTTATACGTATTATATATAGGTATAGGTAAATATTTTGTTGTTTTATGTGCCTAACCAAACAAGATAAATCTTATTAGTAAAGCTAAATAAAAAATATCGGACTAGAAGACGAAAAAAAAAGCTTGGGATTTTAGTGAACTTGCTTCAATTCAATCAATTAGTAATAAGAATAAAATTGTCAATGTGATCGCGCCAAAAAAATTACCTCCCGGGCGTTTCTTGCCTATTATTTTGCCGGCGTAAGGAGGTTGGAACAGGCGTAGCTAGTTTTAAGTTGACGTTTTAAAGTGATCACAATATATCCTATTGAACAAAAAACATTTGAATTTTGAATTTTTCTAACATTTTTGTAGATTTCTAATTAAACTGTGTGTTTAAATGTTATTAACAATAAGTCCTGATTGTAGTAGTTTCATCCCGCAGGCGTCTGAGGTATCCCTCATGTTTATGTGGGATTAGAAAAGATGCAAAAAGGCAATATTTCCAAAAAATAAGTAAAAGACTTTATTTAGAGTATTGGTTTTTTTTTCATTTTCTCACTGCATTAACAAGTCCTTCTAATAAATTAAATAGGTCTTGGACGCTTGAAAGTTATAAAACAAAACCCACACTTCCGAAAATATATTGAAATAAGGTTGTAAATATTTTTATTATTATACATGTAAATAGTCCTAGTCCTATTTAATTTATTAGAAGGACTTGTTAATGCAGTGAGAAAATTTAAAAAAACCAATAAAAAAAAATTAGAATAAAAATTCAATTTCATTAATACAAGATAGAAATGTTTCAATCTGATCTCGTAATTTTGCCCTTGAGTAAAAGTTATAATCTGGCTCGATTAAAAACCGATCAAGCCCACCTGTGTATTGACATTTTTCTTTGTCAATTCTCTTGTCATGATACACTCGCTTGATATTTCACAGTTTTTTGTTCTAGAAATAGAATAACCAACCTGGAACACAACACAATTTTTCATATTTCCCAGTGGTTTGATAGTTAAATTGAAAATCCAGTTAGTTTCATTCGTCTCTTTGACCAAACCCGGTGTGCATATAAAACTTTACCGTTTTAACTTAAAAATTCCTGTACTGCTTTAGCTGAATTGGATTTCCTGGAAGCATTGTTAAAACGGGGTTCAGAACTTGTTACGTTCAACTTCACTTCATTTTCCCTATAAAGATGATTAAATATTAAGATTTCAAAGAACTTGGCTTAATTACGCGATTCATTGTAAAGTACAAAATATCTGTTCTGTTAATAGTAGAAAAACTGTTTGCGTACATTTAAAAACGCTTCATAATATGTTTTTTATTTCAAAAACTAGTTTAAAAGACAATTTGATATCTGTTGATAACTCATCAATATTTGGAAACCATATCCTATATTTTTGACTAATTATTATTTATACATAAATTCATAAAAAAAAAACCAGTCTCACCTGATGGTAAGTGATGGCGAGGTCAATGGTGGAACATGCTTGCCTGGAAGATACCTGTTTACGCTCGACTTGAAGGCTCCCAAATTATACATATCGGGAAAGAAAGTCACGTGGCAGGTTGTTCCACTTCTTCTCCGGTCGCGTTATAGAAGTGGAAGCGAAGCGTTTTTTCCGCCACTCAATTATTTATTCCAATTATAATTAAGGAAAAACGGTAACTTTAGCATGTGCCTAGTTCATAAAATAATTAAGTGAGCGCAGCGCTGGATTTCAAACTACCCTGTATGTTTCAACAGATTTTCACTGAGAATATAGGTTACAGTGGTAAGCTGGACTTTATATACCACCTATAATAGTAAATAAGGGCATTTTGGTTTTCGCTTATCAATTACTTAATAAGGATTGTACTTGCGCTTTAGTATTATAATTAATAAACAAAATGAACTATTGTTCTAGCAAATGCATAGCATCTTTAGTCAAAATCTCATCACGTAATTGAACTTAAAAAAAAGAAACGCCACCGAAATAAATTGCGTACATTTCAGATAAAGAAAGCGGTGCTTAAAAATATATTAACAAGGGTGCTCTGTTCTGAAACACAGATGAAACGGAGAAAATTATGGACATAGCACTCAAGGGATGAATACGAATGACGCAGCTGCAAATGACATAGATAGGATGACGAATTAAAATTGTAATGTAATGATGCACGTGCCTTAAGGTTATGGGTTAATGAAACACTTGGAGGAAATGAGGTTTGCAAGTTTGCCAATACATTTCAAACGCGTTCTTTTTACTGCTATTTTAAATAATGGCCTCGCACTATTGTTGTGTAACTGACTAGATGGGATTAAAATAAAAATAGTAATGTATTAATGCGCGTGCCTTAGGTTCTAAGGGTTAAGTAAACACTTGAATAGAATAAAGTTGGCAAGTCTGCCAGTACATTTGAGATGGGTGTTCTTTATACAACTTTGTTGCTGGTAATAAGAATCAAACAAATAAGCAAAATTGTTTGACTTTTTGTTGTTTGTGATCTCAAATATTATTAAATAATATTTTTTCCAAATGTGTTTTAGAGTAGTTTTGACACTTTGACAGATGCGGTGACGCCCGGGCCACAGGCCACAGACTGAATGCTTCACAAAATCTCGATATCCTGCTAATTTATTAAATGAACAAATATTAATGGAACATACAAAAAAATGCAATTGCGTCGCTAACAATTGGTTTCTCTTACATTTTTCATGGCAGCGTTTTGACCACAACTAAACAAACCTGATTTTAAGTGTGGTCAAAGTTTGGCGTTTATGATGATGACGGCAGTCGGAAAATGTATTACTATTCAGCTACTTTTGTCGTAGAGTGTATCTACTTTCTTATCATGACCCTAGAGAAAATAAAAAAAAAGATTAGAAAACTGACCTATCAGAAAAAGTGCAATAATCATAAAAATATAACTTTTTTGATGATTCTTTACCTACAAAAAATCGGAACAAAATTGTAATATATAATTTAAAAGTATGTATAATGTATTAAACAAACAGGGTGTTTTACGTCTAAAATTAGCACATAACAAAATTCATTTCGCAGTCATATCACACTCGTGGAAAACTTTTTGTTTTGTGACGAAGTTTTGCTGTTCCGGTTTAGGAAAATATTTTTCATTAATGTTACCCTTGTACATATTTTTATTCGGAAAATATGTGCTCTGTTTACCTCATTACAATGTTATGAGAATAAGTTTTGTAAATAAATAACTAGAAAAATTAAAAAAAAACCCGACATCATGGGCTGATTTTCATCAAACACAGCTAAAAATGCCTTACACCATTTTGGAAAATAGATGATACTCTTACACCGCTGGACCAATATTAACAAAATATAGCTGAAAACCACCGCAAGGAAACTGGCTTTCAAATGAAAACAAACCGCATCAAAATCGGTTCATCCGTTTAAGAGCTACGATGCCTCAGACGGATACGCACACACACAAACAGACAGACAGCCATCGACGTCAAACTTGTAACATCCCTCTTTGCGTCGGGGGTAAGTAACTACTATTGAAAAAATAAAAAAGGACTGCCGGTCCTGCAATGAGTTTGAGCTTTCGGTGAAGGAAAACATCGTGGTGAAACCAGAGCTTGACGAACTCGCCTCGCTAGCTAGCATCCTTAAAAAGACGACTCCAAGATTAAGCTGATAATTGGAGTTAATTACAACCATTTTTCTCTGTAATTATTATAGAAAAAAAACAAAGTGACTCTTATATTTTGACTTAGGCCCATTTTACTCAGGATCTGTTAATAACTAAGACTTGTTAGTACCACCAACATATCCTACCAATATTATAAATGCGAATGTTTGTGTGTGTATGTGAATGTTTGTTACCACGTATCACCCACCGTAACTACTGAACCGATTTGGATGAAATTTGGAATGGAGATAGCTATCTACATTTTTAATTCAGGGGCCAGGGGACAGGGTATACCCTGGATTAACACTTAGGCTACTTTTTATCCCGGAAAAAGGTTCCTGCGGGATAACGGGAAGACGCGGGTGAAACGGTTTATAAACAACGTCTCTATTATCTTTGAACAATTTGGTATTTCCCAGTCGATACTTTATACCAATGACACCATTACGCTGAGGATCGCAAAAGTTTTGTCGAATTGAGTACGTGACGCCGCAGTTCTATACGGTATTATTGGTTTCTTCTAAAACGTTGTTTCAAGATGGTGGCATATTATGGTTATGTTTGAATCAATCATTTACCAGCTGTTGATAATAAGTTGATACTTTTAAACTAGTTCTTAGAGACAGTCTTAGAGACAGACGTTATATAAAAATCCTCTGAATAGAATATTTTGGGCTTTATTGCAGTTTCTGCAAAGCTATTTTGGTATCAACTACGTTTTATATCTACTCAAATGAATGTGTTTTGTTTTTACTTAGGTGTCGTAAGTGACGATATATATGTATATTCGCAAGTATTGCCAATGATCACCTAGTCGAGTAGATCGAAAATTCGTTTTGTTTTCTCGTAACAAAGAAAAATTACAAAAACTATGTATGCAAACCCAATCTCTGCTGAGAGTTAATAATAATGATGAAGTACTAATAACTTTTACTTTAAAACAAACGTAAAAGTATGGAAGGTCTGCGCAGACTTGGTTGTGTAACGCTTTGAGCCTTCCTAACACCTCGTTAGAAACTTTTGACAGTCATCTCTTTCAAACTATTGAATAACTTTTCTAATATCACTAGAAATACTCTTTTTACACCGTACAGGGTAGCGCTTGACTACAAAGTACATAGTCAAAGCTGTCCTGCCAGTTCCGTATCCATAAATCTGCCAATTAGAGAAATATGTGGAACACACATGTTTCTCTAAGTGGCAGATTTACAGTAGCTATTAAAGCTATAAAACGTTTAATTTTTGTCAGCGTCTAGACCACGGCTGTGAAATATTTTATGAAACTGCTTTTTCCAATCTCTACAGTTTGCAGAGCAAGCTATTTATCAAGCCACTTGTATTCCTCTCTAATATGACATATAGCTTGACCATCTGCATTTAATGAGCTTACCAACGTTTTTCCAACGGCATAAAAATAAAGGGTGGAATATTAGAAACGGGAAAGGCTCCACTTCGCTATATTTGTTCCAACCTAAACGATGGCAGGGTAATAATAATAATAATTGTCGTTTGTGGAACAGCTTTGATGCAAACTCCTAAAAAAATACGACGCGTGTACAATTTTTGTGTGTTAAGTTGTCGCTTAGCCTAACAAGGACGGTCAAAGCTAATTTGTTAATGTAATAAATTAGGTGCTTGGGCAAATTTTCAAATTTGGACGATCAATGGAAGCTTTGTAAACTCCTTTCTGTTTTCAGTTTTAGATTTTGATGTTGAAACGTGTTAACTTCCAAAGCTTGCTGAAGTATTGTTTTCCAAGAACTGATGTTCTGATGAACTTTAAGTTTTGAAGTTTGCGCAGCTCATGGTAAATGACAGTTTGTGTAAATAGTTTTCTTCTTTATGGCAGCACTTTGCCTTGAAGTAGAGTAATCGTGTAGCGTATTGCTGTCTTCTTCATCAACGCTTGTTAGAAGAAGACAGAAAAAAAAGTCTACTCCAATTCACTGACTTATCAACGTATAGCCTCTACCGCTGGTTTTGAAGACATAAAATTAAAAACAATTATCCACCAAAACGCACAGCTTCAAGCATTGATTCTAGAGGTATGACATTTGGAGAGTAAATTTCTTTGTTATAGTTTCTTTGTTGTTTTTCTTATAAAAATCACCTCTGGGTTAAAATTTATATGGCAGAATAACAACTTTTACGCAGGCCAAGCCACGGGCAGATAACTAGTTCATATCTATATCTATGTATATAAAAGAAAGTCGTGTTAGTTACACTATTTATAACTCAAGAACGGCTGAACCGATTTGGCTGAAAATTTGTGGGGGGCTTAGGACCAGGAAACGGACATAGGATACTTTTTATCCCGGAAAAGGTTCCTACGGGATAGCGGGAAGACGCGGGTAAAACCGCGGGGTGCAGCTAGTAATTATATAAAATTTAATTAATGCCCTGACTGATTCACTGAAATATCAACGCACAGCCTCAATCGCTGTTCCTTTGGTAAAGGAGTTCATTAAAAAATATTTTTTGAATATCATTCATTAAAAGAGTCAAATGGGGAATTAAAATTTGTATGGTTTGTATTATATATTTTCACGATGGCGTAGCCGACGGGCAGGTCACTAGTGTAGACATGTCTATGACTTTCAAGACATGCAAGCATGCATGATAAAAACATGTTTCGTATGATAATACCCCGATACACGCATAATCTTGTATTAATATTAATAAATACATTAGAACTTTAATTAAAATGGTGAAAGGTGAAAGTAAGCCCCTCCGCACACGACGTCGTAGCGTAAGCGTATCGTAAGACGCGCGTATTATGAGAAAAGTACGAGCACGCACATCTTCAAACAAGTTCGTAGACGAAGTGCTGCGAAATACGCTTCTCTGCGTTTTGTCCGCGGACTTGTCTTGAATTGCTCTCGTATAGTCACCGACAAAACTAGCTGATCATATTCAATTTTCCAAATGAATAATTTTTTTTTTTTTTTTACTATTTACAGGGTAGCGTTTGACCACAAGTCACCTGATGTTAAGTGACGATGTGGTCGAAGATGGCGCCACGCTACACCTGGACTGGGAACTGGCTCTCAAGTGAGGCTGCCGGAACACACCGATAGGTGCTTGGCGACAGATTCTTAACAAGAGGGTGGTAGCTAGCCAGGCGAGTACTAGAAATTACCCTACCACCAAGCTATGGTTTCATCACGATGTTTTCCTTCACCGAAAGCTCAAGCTCATTGTAGGATTCGAACCCACGTCCTACGGATCGCAAGCCGACGTCACTACCACTGAGCCATCATCGCTATAAAATTAAAATTGATCAGTATTATTAGTCTTTTTTACAACTTACAAGAATTACAAGGTAGCGTTTGACTACAACACAACGCACACGATGTTAAGTGATGATTTGGCCGAAGGTTGGTGTTTAAGGCCCACTTGCACCACCGATTTAAATCTCAATTTAACGAAATTCACTTGTCAAATCGTATGGAAAATTAAGTTAAATCCAGATTTAGACAAATGTTTAACGTGTTGTGTAAGCCAACCTAAGATGATAAAGAGATCGGAAAATTTGTTTGTTTTTTCAGTGGCTTTTGTTATTGACTGTACTACGCGCGTCTTAAGATACGCTGAAACGCCCCATCTGGACAGGCTTTTACGTTACGACGCCGTGTGCGGAGGGGGTTACTGTTTCACCTCTGCTTTTTGTGTGGGCTGCATGCATGTTATAAGCTTTTAATCCACTGTGCACCGCGCACAATTTTAATTAATCTATGCATACGATAGTCTATTTAGATAAGCGTTCATAAATCCGTTAGCATGTTCGTTTATTACTACTTCATTTACATTATAATCTTCTCTTGTATTTACTTTTGTTATGAAATCAAACTATGAGACGAGCAAAGGCAAGCAACCCTGACGGTAAGAGTCACGTTAGCCCTTTACTGTGCCATTATTTCAAATTTTCTTTATTTAATACAATACATAATATGATCACTTTAAAACGTCGAACTTAAGTCTAGCTATACCTGTTCCAACCTCCTTACACCAGCAAAAAAATAGGCAAGAAACGTTCGATAGGTACATCTCTTTATCTATCATTTCATTAAATTAAAAAAGGGATGAAATTGTATATATTTATTTCTGACATACACAATACTGCTCAATACAAGGACAAGGACAAATAGTAACAATAAAAACACATACATTTGTCATTGGAAATATTTCTTTTCAATGCGGAGGACAGGTACGATTACGCGCTTGGTGATTAACTAAATGGTAAAGGTGTAGTACTTTCCCAGACAGAATCTGCAATAGAGTCATCTCAGAGTATCACTTTGAGAATCAATTCAGTGTGTTCTGGCAGTCTGGTAGCCCGGTTGTCCCACTTGAGAGCCAGTTCCTAATCCAAGTTTAGCGTAAAACCACCTTCGACCACATCGTCACTTCATCAGGTGACTTGTGGTCAAAGATTTTTATTCTATTCTATTCTATTCTATTCTAAAGGTTTCCCTCGTAAGAAGATTAAAACAGCGTTAGTAATATACAAATACTCTCTCTCTGAGAGAAGGCCAGAGTCCCAGCAGTGGGAACGTGAAAGGCTGATAATGATGATGATATATATTATAAAACACCCCGCGGATTCACCCGCTTCTTCCCGTTATCCCGCAGGAACCTTGTTCCGGGATAAAAAGTAGCCTTTGTGTTAGTCCAGGATATAAGCTATCTTCATTCCTTATTTCATAAAAATCTGTTTAGTAGCTATAGTGATACGTGGTAACAAACATTCACACACACAAACTTTCACATGTATAATATTGGTAGGAAAATCAACGCGCATATTCTAATAACACGGACAAAGCCAATAGGTGTAGCTAGCTATGTAAGTTTAATTAAGTATTAGCTGGCACGCTACGGTTTCAAAGTCAACATTTCACGGGATAAGTGGTTGGGATTACTCGTGACGCAGGATTCTGTGAAGTTTGCTCTGAAGTTGATTCTTGTTGAAATATTCGCGTGATTTTTACAGTAAGGTCGTAGCATCGTTTGTAGTCTCGAATAAATCTAGGAGACCAGTTGGTTATTTTGGGCTTAAAAAAACTTCATAATCTTTATCAAAAAGAGTTAAGGAGTTTCTATGTTAGATTCTAGAATAAATTATTAAAATGTACCTGTTGGATGTACACTCCTTTATGGCTGGCTTTTTGCTTCGTAGTTAAAGTTAACTATGGTCAGAAAAGGCTAACTAATTCATTTGTTTTTAACTAAAGATAACCTTGACTACGCATCAAAAAAACCAGCAATTAGTTTTTGTACATTACCAAGTCACATTACTAGTAATGTACAGAGTAGAATCATTTGTCGTTCAGAATCGGGTAATGTACGAGTGAGTTTTTTCATACTTTACCTTGTATGTACAAGGATAACTCTTTTTTACAGATTTCAACATACGTTTCTAGAATATTCGGGTAAAAAAAGCTCCTATTACAAATTTTGTTTCAACGGTGACAGTTGAACAAACAAAGATCTATATATATATATATCTTCTAGGTAAGCATGCTCCATCATCGACCTCGTCATCACTTACCATCAGGTGAGACTGGGGTCAAATGCTTACCTATTGCTAATAAAAAAAAAAAAAAAAAAAAAAAGAATGTTCAACTGTCACCGTTGAACAGTGCTACGAAACCCACCGTAGCACATCTACAAAATTAGTTGTAGCACAGCTACAAAATCCACCGTAGCACCTCCATTGTCCGTAGCGGAATCGCTTGCACTGTACGAATTCTATTCCGCAGTGCCACAAATCAACTTGGCTAGTTTCTTTATCAAGATCTCAACCGTTACGTTTGGTATTCCAGCTGCGGAAGCCGGTGTCGACGCTCTCGATCCCGGGCGCTATGAAGGCGTATTCGGGGGGCGGTCGGGACGCGGCGAGCGAGGAAGCGGGTGTCGCGTTAGTTGGCGTCCACAGCGAGTACCCCCGTTTCGGCGAAGAGCGCGCGCTTGGCGGCGGCACGTACAAAGGCGGAGGGGCGGCCAAACACAAACCTAATATAGGATATAGGTCAGTATTTATCAATTAGTTTTTTTTTTACTATTTACAGGGTAGCGTTTGACCACAAGTCACCTGATGTTAAGTGACGATGTGGTCGAAGATGGCGCCACGCTACACCTGGACTGGGAATTGCCTCTCAAGTGAGGCTGCCGGAACACCGATAGGTGCTTGGCGACAGATTCTTAACAAGAGGGTGGCGAGTACTAGAAAATACCCTACCACCAAGCCATGGTTTCATCACAATTCCTTCACCGAAAGCTCAAAAAAAAAAAAAAGTAAAAAAAAAAAACTGCCAATACGGGTGGTGGATAATTATTTTTGTCCTAACCACCCCCCGTGATGGTACTTAAGAAACTCTCAATAAGATTAGATATATAGAAATCTAGCTGTTCCCCGTCGTTTTACCTACATGGGCTAAAGTCTATCGCAATATAAAAGTATCCTATGTCCTACACCAAAATCCAAACTTAGTGATTTACATAAAAATTGCCTGCCATTAGAAGAATTACTAATATGACTCCATCGATATTAAATTACAGCATCTCACAAAGAAATCGACACTCATTTGTTTCGACTGGAATCTATGCTTGTATATACGAGTATAACGTTACAGATTGAAATATGCGCTTGACTAACCTTTCGATACAGAAAATAGCTCCTCACTAAGGAAATTCGTGCATTTTAACATACCTACACGTTCCTTGGACAGATAATAGCGAGAAAATAAAGATTTCCCTACCTATACTTCCAATTGAGATCCCGTTCTCACCCTTCGAAGTCCTCTCGGCCATGTCACGTACAAAGGCCAAGCACCCACGCTCCTATCAGTAGGTATAGAATATAGATTAGTGTTCAATCTTATTGTTGTAATTGGAGGACCGTGCTAGCTTTTTATCGAATGTGACGCGAACGTGTTAAAGTTACAATGCAGTTAGTTCAACACAGTTACGTGGAACCTAGGTTCACTGAAGCCTTATAATATGAGACTTTACACCGTATTGAATACCAGCGCCCCTTTCACCCGCGTCTTTTCGTTATCCCGCAGGAACCTTTTTCTGGAATAAAAGGTAGTCTTTGTGTTAATCGGGAGTATAATCTGTCTGCATTCCAAATTTCATCAAAATCGGTTAAGTAGTTACGGTGATACGTGGTAACAAACATTCACACACACACAAACTTTCACATTTATAATATTAGTAGGAAGTAGGATTATTAGGATATCTAAATGAACATTTAGACGTGACTTCAATGATTCGGTAAAATGGTACAATGGTACATGATAAGTGATTTTTAATGAAATATCTTTGCTTTTTGTTTTGTTCATAAAATTGTAACTTAATCAAGTAGTGCAATAAAATGACATACCTACTCGTGTTATAAGAAGTAATAAAAAATTAGAGACACTCTCAAAAAACAATAAACGACGTCATAAGAATAAATTTAAAACCACAGAGACAAAAAATTTAATAATACAACTAAAATTTGCTAGAAATTTAAATCTCAGCGCAATTCGCTTATACAAAAGCGCATATATGGTAATATTTTTCACCGCAAAGCTTACAAATACACTACGTAACATAAAATAAACAGTACGATAGTACTATTTACCCAGTTCAAACCACACACCACTGAACATGTCAGTACGGATACAGAATCTAGTTAAGACTCACCAAGCGAGAGTAAGCTGTGATATAAAGAAAAAGAGAAACGACTCAGGCGCGAACGCGGAAATAAGGGCGCGTTCCACAAGAATTGTGCAAGGTAGCTAAGCGGTGCGCAAGGAAAAAAATCACTTAATACATTACTATATCTTCTTAGCCTCCGCAGCTCCTAAGAAGGGCAGCTCTCGTGGAAAAGTACATGTCACATAATGTCACATCACTAATGTGTGGGTACCAGCCCTGTGCCGTCCATGTTACTTTACTGACTTTGATACTACTTATAAAACAAGTGAGACATGGACGGCACATGGTAGACCTTGGTAGTAGGGAATTTTCTAGTACTCGCCCAGCTAGCTACTATCCTCAAGTTAATTTGTGGCCAGTCACCTATTGGTATGTTCCAGCAGCCTCACCGGAGAGCTAGTTTCCAGTCCCGACACTACCTGCTACCATATCGTCACTTAACATCATGTGACTTGTGGTCAAACACTTTACTGTCAAAATAAAATAGTGAGAGGCGTGAAAGTTCACCAACGGATGTGTGCGAGGTGGAGTGGTAGTGAGGCTCACTACACTACTAGTAGTCTAGTAACTTACTAAGTAAGTTACTAGACTACTAAGTACTACTACTACTAACTTACTAAGTAAGTTACTAGACTTACTAAGTAAGTTACTAGACTACTAGTCCATAGACAGCACACTGATTCCTTGCTTGGGAAATGAATCAGCTAAGCATCCTCGCCTTGTACAGCATGGCACATAGTGGAAAGTGTTACAACGTATAACAGCACCGCTCAGCTTTCTCGCACAGCTGTGGTGGAAGCGCACCCTAATAATCGCACATGTCCTGTCGTATCTATTTGAAACGAATATATTGCCACCTACTTAAATAGAACCTATCCAACACGTGAGCTACACGTGCGAAATGATTCTCCAGTGGGCGGTGAATTTATCATCAAAGGCCTATTTTACGTTCCTCTTCGTAGGACAGGATTTCTCTCAGAGAGCGAGTATGGGGCAAACCATAAGCAGCTATGGTGTCATCAAGATTCCTTCCTTCATTGTAAGCTCAAGCTCATTGTAAGAAGACCTACAGGTCGAAAGTCAACGTCACTCCCATCGTCACTTATTTTGTTACTATTTATTTTAAATCTACAAGGCACAAAATGTATTTCACGAATAAAATACTTGCTAATGTAGTCTGAAAATAAGCTAGTATTTCAAGAAGCTTTAAATGTATTCATCCAATGTAAGTAAATAAAGTGCATACGTACACGCCGTGCATTCGTTCGTAAAACACTCACGCTATCTGCACAAACACGGAGTCATTCATACCGCAGCACCAAAAAGATTTTATGATCTGCTTTGGTCGGATTTCAAGAGACGATTTCAATTTTACTTTAGATACCGCGGTGAAACAAACACAATCTCACTTAACGTGTAAATACAAAACTTTGTGAACGAGGGTGTATGATTGTTACTCTTGATTTTTTTTGTTTAGAAAGGATACGGGTTGATTAACATAAGTATATCAATTTAATTATTAACTTGTTAACATTAATGTGGCTTACGTTTTTATGTTATCTATGATTTTGATTTACATATAAAATATACCAGGCATTACTGTAAAATAGTGATAATATAAACATTTGCAAAATGGCAAAGTTGAATATAGAGAAACTTAAATATACGTGTAACTTACATTCCAGCAAAAAGTAACTAAACATTCAACATAAAGGTAACATTTTCATCCCGGAAAAGGTTTCATTGTAAACGTAGGGCGCAGCTATATTAAGGTTATAAACGTTATGACCGATTAAAGTTTAAAAAGTTCACCCATTATTTTAATTTCACCACTTCGTTCGTTTGTAGGCCAATATGATTTAAATAGATAACTCCCACACAATTTCAACTCCCACAACAGAATGTAGGGCGGACATATGTCAGTCCAGAGCGCTCTCAACCTTCGCCAATACACATATAAGCTAGAACTTTAAGCTTGTGATATCAGTTTGCCTTGTCTCTTTCGGTTGCGTACGTCCAATGAAAAACGATACCGTTATAAAATCTCGTGTCTGTCTGTCACAAAAATATCTAGACGAAAAAGTTCGTCTTAAAGTTAGGTTCTCACGGAAAATGGAGTGGTATGAACACGACTCGAACTTGATCACTTTTTTGATGGTAACGACGAATGATTTGAAGAGATTTTACGCCTCAGAAGCACAACTAATTGCTTTTAATAACGTAATTCTTATCAACGGATAAACTAAATCGACTTGATCTTTGAATAGGTATGCAAAAATCAAGTCTAGATTTGACATATGCTACTTTTTATTCCGGAAAAATGTAAAGTCCTTATGGGAATTTAACATAGGTAAAACTTCAGCTACTTTCAGATTAAAAAAGAATCTTTTGAGATTAGTTACATGGTTGCAAAGATATTCTTCGCCAAATTCTCTAATGAAAACTTTTATTATCGAGCCTACGGTATAACTTACATAGTTCTTCGTTTTTCTCACATACCGGTATTTTCATTAACAATCTTGGGATACTATATGAAACCAATAACCGAGGTAATAAAGTTCGGGTCAATCCTCAGCCGAAACCCGAAGAGTTTGGTCCCTCGACATCGGAATACCTAAGCGATATATCATCAAAGTTGGTTGGTTATGTGTACACGAATGTTCCTTAAACATTACAGGGGTAATGTCGGCGAATGGGTAGGTACTGCGGGTATTTTTTACGCTACGTTTGTTTGACAAATTTTATATATCAAATATTCAGTATCCAGTAACTCTTTACATACGAGTACTAATTCTGGGATAAAAAGTACATTTATATCATTAATTTTATAAACGTGAAAATTTGTGAGTATGGATGGATGCATGTTTGTTACCCTTTCACGCAAAAACTGCTAAACGAATCTGAATGAAATTTGGAATGGAGATAGCTTATACCCTGGATTAACACATAAGCTACTTTATATCCCGGAAAAAGGCTCCTGCGGGATGACGGAAAGACGCGGGGAACAACTAGTATAAATATAAATTGCGTAAATAACTCTGTCTGTCTGTCTGTTACGATTTTACGCCTAAACTACTTAACCGATTTAAATGAAATTTGGTACAGAGATAGTCTAGAGCCTGAGAAAGGACATAGGCTACTATTATACTATACTATACTATTTATCGCGATAAAATCTAGCCCACGTGAGTGAAACCATTGGGAACTTTTATATCCGTTCCATTTTGTGTTTCCTGAAATAATGGTAGCCAATGTTGGTCTTCGCCATCTTAAATTATCTGTATACATATAAATTTTCAACGGAAAGAAAAACAAATATAAAAATAAACCAACAAACGGACTACGGTTCTCTTTTATATATTACTAGCGACCCGCCCCAGTTTCGTTAGGGTAGGCACAATAAAACATAGCCTATGTGAGGGTTAGTGTAGCTTTGTAACAATGAAATAAACCTAAAATAATGTTCAAGATCCGATCTGTTGTTCCAAAGATTACCTGTACCATACTTACAAAAAACTTGACCTATATTTTTTTTTACTAATAACAGGGTATTGTTTGACCACAAGTCACATGATGTTAAGTGAAGATGTGACACTTTATTCATTGAACGCCACCATGAATGGATGTTAGTCATTTGCATCCATCGGCTCCCTGTACTCTTACAATGTCACATACTCTTAAATATAGAATCTTTCTGATATTAAAATGATATGTATGGATTAGGGATAGGTATAAAAACGCCTACTAACAAACTTACATCCTGTATTTTATTCTGACCTCTTTCTTACATACACGACCCTACATAAATACAAGTCGCGCCCCGCGGTTTCACCCGTGTCTTCCCGTCTTTCCGCAGGGACCTTTTTTGGGGATAAAAAATAGCCTATGTGTTAATCCAGGGTATAAGCTACCTCCATTATATAAGCTATCAATTTCAATAAAATCGATTTATTATTTACGGTGATACGTGGTAACAAACATTCACACACACACAAACTTTCGCCATTTATAATATAAGTAGGATAACTATAAATAAAAATACATATAAGTAAGTATATTATGATTTACAGAAAGTCAGAATCTATAAAGACAGATAATGCTCGCATGATACCGTTAAAATACCGTAGACGTAAAATAAACGAGCTTAAAATGAAAATGATAGCAAGCACATTTGCACCCCTACTGGAAAGGTGCGAACAGGTATATCCCATGCTGACACCCAAAGCTGCCCTGTGACATTATTTATTTTATGGCTTTCAAGCGTGCCCCTATCAGCGTCAACGCCGCACCCTATTTAGGACATCCTTTTTGTGGTACAAAAGAAAATCTACATAATTATGTCTATGTATCTACTTATTGTATCTATTACTTTATACAAAGGTGGTTGTGAAAATGAGATCAGACGGCGATGCGCCATTACAAGGTCCGCAGTAGAAAGACTAGGAAAGATTTGGAAAGACAGAAGGATAACCAAGACTACAAAGGTTCGACTTATGAGAGCTCTTGTCTTTCCAATCTTTCTGTATGGGTCTGAAACCCGGACGCTCCGACTAAAGGATTGCCGGAAAGCAGACGCTCTTGAGATGTGGTGTTGGAGACGCCTCCTAAAGATGCCATGGACGGCGTTTCGGACTAATAACTCAATACTCAAGGAACTTCAAATCAAGGAGAGACTTTCGTCGACTGTGCAGATACGAATCTTGAAGTTCTTTGGTCACATCTCAAGAAAAGAGCTGTCTATGGAGAGACTTGTCGTGCAAGGTCCGGTTGAAGGAAAGAGAGCCCGAGGCCGTTCTCCAACTCGCTGGACTGATCTTATCAAAAAGGCCACTGAGGCATCCATGACCCAATGCTCTCGTGACGCCATTAATAGGCAAACGTGGCATCACATTGCCATCAGAGGCGCCCAAGCCGAACACAACGCATCACAGCAACCACGACCACTCTGACAAGAGTGTACGACTTACAATATCTACTTATTGCCATAAAACTATCATAAAATTGCGAAGCTATTTTTTACAATGTAATCTTATCTTACTAATCTTACTAATATTATATATGCGAAGGTTTGTGTGTGTGTGTGTGTGTGTGTGTGTGTGTGTGTGTGTGTGTGTGTGTGTGTGTGTGTGTGTGTGTGTGTGTGTGTGTGTGTGTGTGTGTGTGTGTGTGTGTGTGTGTGTGTGTGTGTGTGTGAATATTTGTTACCACGTATCACCGTAACTACTAAACCGAATTTGATGAAACTTGGAATGGAGATAGCTTATACCCTGGATTAACACATAGGATTTTTACCCCGAAACAGGTTCCTACGAGATAACAGGAAGACGCGGGTGAAACCGCAGTGCGCAACTAGTGCTTCAATAAGTGTAGGCACTTTCTAGTGCCTATGTGGCTTGGTACCATCCTCGAGTTAAAATCTGTCGCTAAGCAACTATCTGTGTGTTCTGGTAGTCTCACCTGAGAGCCATTCTGCACGAAGCGTGGTCCGTGGCCCTATCTTCGACCACATACTCAATGGAGTTAAATGCTGCGCTGTAAAATGTTAAATTATAAGCTAAATAAATTAATTTGTATCATGAATAAGTTGGGAAGTAAGTCGTTGAACCCAAAACAACCTTTTAGAGCTGTTTTCGTTTTAAAATCTTGCAAAATTTCTTCTTGTAATTTTGTGCCTTGTTTGGTTAAAAAGCTTGTCGCAGAATTCGCGTAGGCAGACTCACTACAAAATTTGTAGCACAAGTCCTATTTCTACTTCCCTTTCTATTTATTGACTTAAAATTAGCGCAGTAAGAAATTAAACTACACCGTAACAATCATAAGGCTCATTTTACTTTGAGCATGTGTAAAGTTGCCGCGAGCTCGGTATTGTGGGAAAACTGTGAGTACCTATTCCCGAAGGCCAAAAGGAAGTTATTAAATTGCATAGACATTTTCCGGTCATTCTGGTCTCCGAGATTGAACAACGCACAATTATGTTTGCGATCGCCAATTTTGTGACTTAACGGCCGAGCCATCGGGACCCTTAACTTATTGAATCCTTGAATAGATATATATATGTTTTTAACAAAGAATTTCTTAATTAGAAGCCTAAGTGCCTTCTTAGCTTTTAATTCAAAGTTCTAAAAATACATTTTTATAATTACTTTGTAACCTAATTGTACTCAAGCGACATCTAGTTGTGTATCAAGGGACCTTTGTAATTTGTTTCGTATAAATTACTGTTCCGTTTGTTTTCGGTTGTTGTTTTGTTGTAAACGAAGTTTTCTTGCTAAAAAGCTTGTACAAACATTGTATGTATTGTATAATCTGTACCCTTCCCATTTGTGTTTTGTAAAACAGTTGGGTTCCTAAAAAATAAATAAAATACATCATTTTTTTTAAACTACTGACCCCGTTTCGCACGGGTAGGTAAACATAAATATTTGATGTACAGCGCGTCTTGAATTTATTCAAAAATCCCATTGAAAAGAGCACTTTTAGTTCTTCCCGAATTGTTATATTTTCCGGGTAGCCCATCCAATTATTCCACCTATTTTTTTACCTTATCTGGATAACTATAGAGACTTTTAAAATTGGCACGCTTATTAATGAATATTATGTAGTATTTAATTTGTATTTATACAGAATTGGTGATATAAAGTTGATGATGTATTTTACTGTGGACTTCATTCATAAAAATAAATTTAAGTGCATTGAATACATTTCGATGAAGATTATTTCCATTCAAGATCAAACACATAATTTATTATTCACAAACCAAGATGCCTGTCAATAGAAATTCAGGTCAACGACGAGTCGCATTCTCTTCAGAATACTTCACCATTCAGAAAAGAACGTGACAAAGTGTGATAAATAAATATGCTTCACACAAAAACGGTTCTTAGAAGCGTTTTAATAATGACTGAGGCCTTGGACGACCTGAAATAACTTGCACGAGGGCGGCATCGATTGGTCCGTCTTCAGTACAACTATTAGTTTGATGCACTATTATGGTATTGAATGGTATAATTTCATTGTGATATGGGTCATAATGTAGACGAGTCGTGTCCATGTTACGAGTATAATCAAAATAATAAATCATAACTTAACAATCATTGAGACTTTTGCAGTAAAAATCTTTATGATTGTAAAACATTCACGTTTTTGCTTGACTACCATTTTGTTTTTTCTTTATTTCAGGTTAGGTAGAAGAAAGGCGCTATTTGAAAAGAGGAAACGAATAAGTGACTACGCTCTAGTGATGGGGATGTTTGGTATTGTAATTATGGTTATAGAAAATGAACTTTCAAGTGCCGGTGTATATAATAAGGTAAGCATTTTATTAAACTTTTCACAGTGCTCTTTTTCATGATTTATCAAAGAAATCTGAAAATACCAGGAGAACGAAACATTTGATTAATTT
This sequence comes from Opisthograptis luteolata, assembly GCA_931315375.2. Taxonomy (NCBI): domain Eukaryota; kingdom Metazoa; phylum Arthropoda; class Insecta; order Lepidoptera; family Geometridae; genus Opisthograptis; species Opisthograptis luteolata. The sequence continues at coordinate 6,261,020 of OV928049.1, read as the reverse complement.
TATTCAGTAATTTCTATAAACCTTTTCTATAGTTTCGCATAGGAAATTATAGAAAAAAAACAATAATAATTGCATTGACTTATTTTCAAGTAGGTATATTATATAAAACATCGACTTTATAAACGGAAATGCTTGACATTAATGTTTGTAAACTGAAGTTCTTGTAGTTTTGTAAAGCGCCATCTCTGTTTTTTGTCTTGCAACTTAATGCGATACTTGTCTCCTTCATTTCAAGGACCACACAAAAAGTTGGAATTTGACGTGTGCATGGTTGTCTAGTTTATCTAGTTAGCATCAAGCAAGTTGGCAAGTTAAGTTCAACTTTGACTAATGAAAAAATTGTTTACATTTCAGGCGTCTATATATTCACAAGCGTTGAAGACGCTTATATCAATGTCGACTGTGATTTTACTTGGCCTAATCGTCGCGTATCACGCCTTAGAAGTACAGGTAAGAAATGCTATATTATAATAAAAGCTGATGAATGAAACACGACTCAACAAACCTAGTGCATGGTTTATGCGTTTTGGCGTACTCAAAGTACTAGGCAAACGGCAAATGCAAATTTTATATAGGTACAAACGCAACGCCTACCATCAAATTTACAACATGCTCTTAAATAAACAGCTATTTTTCTTAATCTAACAATTATTTATTTAAAAAAATCAAAGAAAAAATATCTAGATCGATAAAATGAGATACATACCTTTTCCTGAAGATCGACAAATTTTCCTCTAAAATGACAAACGGACGGACAGTTGCAAACGATGATGAAGAACTTGAAAACAACTAAATAAAAGATATACATAAGTAATATGGATAATAACTTTCCCATAATTCAGATATTATGTTAATACTATCTAGCAACCCGCACTGGGCCAGCGTGGTAGATTACAGCCCATACTCTCTCTCTGAGAGAAGGCCAGAGTCCCAGCTGTGGGAACGTGAAAGGCTGATAATGATATCTAGCATCATGGACATTGGATATAGTATTCACGTTTAAGCTTTAACATTTGATTTGATACTTACATCAGCCTTCGAGTGCAGGTTTGATGTCTAGATTATGTTTCTTATGTTATGTAACTTATCATCATCAAAATCATAATTACATTCTCATAACAAACAATCATTTCCAATTCCAGTTATTTATGATAGACAACTGCGCTGACGACTGGCGGATAGCAATGACTTGGCAAAGGATAGCCCAAATTGGTCTCGAGCTTGCTATTTGTGCCGTTCATCCAATACCTGGCCAGTACAACTTCACATGGACCACAAAACTGGCCAACAAAGGTGGCGTCATAGGTGTTGAAGTCGTAAGTATCTGTATTACGAGTATTACCACGTGTTCTAAGAAAGCTACTTCTTCTTGTCTTTAGATCTTACTCCATAGTATTCTTTTTCATAGTAAAATTATTCATCGATCCCTAAAATTATCAATATAAATTTTATTGGGTATTTCATTATTACAGTCTCAATTTCTGCCCAGTTTGTTAGTTGCTCAGAAACTGTTTATTTTGCATATTCTGACTCTTAATTGATACATATAAAATTGAAATATGTTTTATTATATATTATGTAATCTGAAAAATGCTATTCAACGATTATGTATTAAACATCTTTGCTTATAAAATTGTTATTTATTGTAAATTTTTCTCCTTAGGCCACGAAACATATTCAGGTCTGTATTCGTTGAATTGAAGTGTTAACAGTTTTAAGTGATGTTAAATCTTCGTCTTGAGCATGTCTCTGATTTTCGTGAACATTGAGTTTGCCTCCACTGTTCTGTGTTTGTGATTTGTTTGAATGGTGTGACTTCGTTAATTGAAAACAAGCTTTAAATTTTAATACGTAGGTACATTCCTAATAGTAAAACAAATATTTGTCGGAATAATTTATGAAATAGTCATTAAACAATGCATGCTCTTGCAATCAAAAGTGAGTTAAATTGAGTATCCAATGCTTTTGATATTAATTCAGTTGATTCACTGTAGCACTAAGCACATTGATTGTTATTGTGATATTTATCAAATTAATTACGAGTGTCTAATATTATATTACTTTTGAAAACTAATATCTCGTAACTGACATCACTTGAAATGAGAAAATTTATTCAGAATCTGTTACGTGCCTTATAATATAAGTTGACCCGTATCCAAACCACTACCGTCACATCACATTTTATTTTGGTAATCTATATGTTTGGTGTTTTTCTGATTTCAGGTTCCATATGACGTCACGCTGTCGTTGCCGATGTTCTTTCGGCTCTATCTAATATGCAGGGTCATGTTACTTCACAGTAAATTGTTCACGGACGCGTCATCAAGAAGTATAGGAGCTTTAAACAGAATAAATTTTAACACTAGGTACAAATTTAATACTCAAACAGCTGTTTTACATTTTGTATGGCATTTTTTAAGAATTTATTGAAGGAACATTTTGAAGATATATGTGCCGTGTTTATTAGTAACCCCTTCGATTTTAATGTATTTAGATTACCTTTTTTCCAGGTTTGTCTTGAAAACACTGATGACAATTTGCCCCGGTACGGTTTTATTAGTTTTTATGGTATCTCTATGGATAATCGCAAGCTGGACTCTGAGGCAGTGCGAAAGGTCAGTATCGCTAGTAAATGTTGTGAGTGAAGTATCCATTTTTTTTAAAGTAATTGTTTACTTTGTGAGAAAAAACATGATGCCATGAAATTCCGATCTGGCAAGTTTCTTTACCCACTACAACTGGATCAGATTTATAATTTGTTTAGTTGTTTCCATTCCTGTCTGATCAGTATTTTGCTTCCATTTAGTTTGGTGTCCATTCTGTGTTACACTCAATAAAAGTTTATACAAAATCACCAGTGTATTGCCTATGTGGGCATGCTATCGCTTTTGTACTGTGGCGTTGTATATAATGCTGTTTTCGCTTTTTATTTCAACCCACTGTGTTTTTTTCTGTCTGTGGAAATAAATGACGGATTTAGTAGCGACGTTCATTGATCATCACAATGAAGTACAAGAGTTTGACTTTGAATATTTTTGCAAATACATAATTCAAATGCTTCAAATGTTTGTGACACACAATTGCTGTAATTTCTATTTTATTAGTATATGTGTTAGATGTAGACGACAATATCGATGTTTAATATGAGGGTGCTTGTTGGTTTAAAGTAGTTTCTTACACACACCTTCACACTATGCAAACTAAGTCCTACTACGTACAAAAGTGCTGCACATAACGTAACAATTATTCTTCAAACTTAGAAAGTATTAGCACCAATCACAAATAATTAAACAAAAATGTTTAAAACGGACTTTTACAAATAAAATATGTTATACGCACAAAATGGCTCTAGATACAATGACACTTAGTAAAGCTTCTGAATAATGTTTACATGCACAAAACCATTGCACTCTACCACATTCATGCATCAATACAAGTTACCTCTTCCTCCCGTTTCAAGCAACTTGCTTGTGATATTTTTCACTTTTACGAGCTCTCCTTCTTTCTTCTTACCAAATTTTCGTCTATAAGTTTACTCTGTGTTTTTATATCCTTGATCACTTGAGGTATCTTCGATTTCAATTCACGCATGGCTACAAGTATAATCATAATTTGGTATTGAGTCCAGATAAATGTTTAGAATGCACGTTGTATTTAAAAGTCTTTATTATTCGATATTAGTTCGTACATTATCTGTTTAGTGAAACAGTTTATTTGTCGACGTTTTAGGCATGCAAATGTATTTTGTGGTACTGAGGATTTTTAACGATCTTTATATGGATAACGACTTGATTATAAATGCCACTTACAGAATTTGCAATTATATTTTATCTGTTGTGACATCTTGCTTAATTATAACGTTATAGTAGTAGACAAATCGGTGATTATCTGTTAGTCTTGTCGGGCATTTTGGCTCTCAGGTTCCACGATGAAGACCATGCCAATTTGCTAAACTCAATGTGGCTGACAGCTATAACGTTCCTCTGTGTCGGCTATGGCGATATAGTCCCCAACACTTACTGCGGCCGCGGCATTACCCTCACCTGCGGTATGGTGGTATGTATTAACAAAGTAGGTTTCCTTGGGTTGCCTTATAAGAGTGAATTATTGTTCCGAATAATTTCCATTGCTAGGATTATGCAACGGTTTCCTAGGCATTGCAAGACTTCAAGTCGCACTTGCTTTGTCTAGCGAATAGTAATAGGTCGGTAAAGGTGAGCCATTTTATGTGTTGTTAACGTTTTCACAAATCTTTGAAACAATTTCACATTTGAAATCAAAGTCAAACTCTTTGTGACAAGGTTTATCCTCGATATCTTCTGTTTTTTTCCTATACCCTTTCCTATCGACATCCATACAAAGCTAGAGACAGCTTGCGTGCCATTTGCGTAACGGTTTTGTGAATGAACACTCACAAGTAGGTAGTTTCAAGCTTGAAGTACAGGCCAATGAGTAAAGTATCGGAATTTATTAACAATTCAGGTTTCACGACGAAGAACACGCTAATCTTCTGAATGCGATGTGGCTTATCGCAATTACGTTTCTGTCCGTCGGTTTTGGTGACATTGTGCCAAACACATATTGCGGCAGAGGTATCGCCGTTAGCACCGGCATTATGGTAAGTTCCTGCAAATAAACTGTATTGATGTTTGTGTTGACTGACACGAGTGCAAACTTTATCACTGTCTATATCTTTTCTTGAATCAAAAATGACTTTATGCAAAAACACGCCAACAAGCTGTTGGACTGCTTTCGCCTCTAAACTCTTTGATGCTTTGTTATTACAGATCAATGTAAGTCAGTCAACACTTGTACGTAAATGTAACAAACATAACACACAACACAGAAATGCTTAACACTTGTAAGGACATCAGAATTTTACAGTATGGCGTAATCGATGTTAAATACCTGAATGTTCGCAGACTATCTGTGCTCCGGCTGTTATTGTCGATGTCTATAATGAATGCAGCATATAACTTGTATACACACATAAATGTCACAATATATATGTTTATCACGTTCAGAGTACACAATGTCTTGATTATAGGGTATCTGTCAACCGTAATGAACCTGTTGTTCGTAGTTCTTGCAGAAAAAAATAAACTTTGGAATACCTTTGATCAGTTCCACATGTACGGTATTTAAAGATTTTTTATTCAATAACGTCCATTTCCCTGTTAAAGCCAGCTATTAGAATTATATATTTTGTAGTATGGAATGCTTCATTTCTCCTTACTATTTCTAGTTCTCTCTTCACTTCAATATTTCACTGAATTGCACAAATAAGTTTGTTTTTAAAATGGCTCACTTTTCCTAAAGTTACTCTTAAACAGATGTGTACAGTAAAATTCATTGCACCTACTAAAATAGTGTTTGTGTCAACTGTTAAAAATACAAAGTTGTAGATGTTGTTGGATTTTCAAAGGAAGTAAATGTTCTGCTAATAATATTTTTGTGCACATTCTAGAAAACAATGCACTAAATGGACAAAATTTACTTCACTTTCTATTTAATGAAATGCATTATCTATATTATAATATAGACCGAGCTGATAAAAGTAGGAATTTAAATATAAAACAGTGAAAAATAAAGTAACACTTTCCTACTAACATACATATTTTCCACCTTTTATGAGCTCTCATTAGAAAATTTCTTTTTAGCACAAGAACTAAAATAACTAACGATAAAGTCTAAATAAAGAAATCATAATATATAATATAAGCGGTATAATCTACAATAACATTTTATTAAATTTTAGAGGGTAATCGAGGCAATGAATTTTAATTGTTAAAAATATAATATGCTTTATATGCTTCTATAATATTTATACCTTTGTGTCTATTATCCTCAATTTAACCTAAAATTGAAAATAAAAATTAGCACATAGCTGACAAATTTTTGATTTAATTATGATTTCTAGCCTTCAAAATTGCCTTATTGGAATGAAAACTCTTGAATGCTTCTACACGTTCGCTTGCATTTTACATTAAGATATTCACTTAACAGGGAGCTGGATGCACAGCGTTATTAGTCGCGGTTGTTTCAAGAAAATTAGAATTAACTAGAGCCGAGAAGCACGTTCATAACTTCATGATGGACACACAACTTACTAAAAGAGTAAGTATTGATGTGACATAAGTTGATCACAATTATTGTTAATCTAATTAACAGGGGGCAGGATGTACGGCATTGTTAGTGACAGTTGCCTCGAGAAAGTTAGAGTTAACTAGAGCGGAGAAGCATGTCCATAACTTCATGATGGAGACTCAACTCACAAAAAAGGTAAGGTGACTGTTACGGTAGTAACAGGCAAGGATTCGATGGAGGTAAGACTGTAAGCTCGGTAATGGTAGTTAAAATTTAACTTCGTTTGATTTTGTACTGTTAGTGCTAATCTCAATTAAAACTAATTTTTCAGTATGACTCGTTAGTAAATAAAAAAATTAAATGCTTATAAATAAAAGTTTGATATAAAATGAAACACTAACATTTTCGATAACAGTAGAATGATTTCACTAAAGAAATAGTAATAAATAACGCTAAATTTTAACATCATAAAGCTAGATCGAGTTTCATAATTTTTTAACTTCTTAAATAAACTGAAGGAAACAAAAGTAATTATACTGATTATTTAACTAAAATTATTTCAGCTGAAAAATGCTGCAGCTAACGTGCTCCGGGAAACGTGGTTAATATACAAACACACTAGGCTCGTCAAAAGAGTTCACCCAGGAAGAGTCAGGACGCACCAAAGGAAGTTTTTGTTAGCTATATATGCGTAAGTATCGCTCAAAACGGTGAAGGAAAACATCGTGAGGAAACCGGCGTGTCCAAGAACTGCAACATTCAAGGGCATGCGAAGTCTACCAACCCGCATTGTAGATTACGGCCCATACTCTCTCTCTGAGAGAAAGCCAGAGTCTCAGCAGTGGGAACGTTTATGATTGATTGATTGCATTTGGAAACAAAAGAGGATTCAGTGCCTATAGCAAATAACAATTTTTCAAAGAAATTTTGTCTCCAAGTGATTATGAAACCTGTGTGAGAGAAACAACATGTTATGAATCAGCAAAGTATAAATATCATCGCATCATAAAATTACCGACAGAACAAAATCATACCACTCTTAAACTGAGCCATTGCATTCCCAACTAGAAGTTTTCTACATCAATGCGATCATTTCATTGAGATATTGCTACGAAGTTTCATCAATATAACCATTTGATCGCCTTCATTACGTTTTCTTACTATGTACTGAACAGTTTTGAGTACATTTTAACATATAAGTGCCTACATCTAGAATGAGGCTACGATTAATAAACAGCCGCACTGTTGGGTGTATAATTTTTCTTCTTATTCCAGCTTACGTAAAGTAAAAATGGATCAAAGAAAGCTAATGGACAATGCCAACACAATAACGGATATGGCAAAGGTAAGGAATGGTGTGAATTTAGTAAATGCTATAGCTACACTCATTCTCATACAACACAAGTCATTTAGCCGTAGATGTAATAGATTTATAGATAGCACATAGGTATCCTGTATTATGCCCCTTAGAAGCTATTACTGATAGAAACGCTAGATTAAAAATAGTTAGTTGTGAGAAATAGTTGTGAGTGCTAGATTAGAGAAAATCTAGTTTTTTACCCAATTTCCATTTTCATTTGCTTGGCGCATGATACAATTCCTACTATAAAAAAATATATCATGCATGTTAGAGTGTGGTAGATAGAAATAGTTAATCTAGATGAAAATGACGTATCCAATGATGTATCCAAAAAAATCTATACAACTTATGACAAATGCAAAATTGTTCTTCTAGACAGTCACGACTACACAGTTACACAAAATACACACAGACATGCACTTACATACACAACACGCATTTTACGAACAGAGGAATAATGAGGTTATGAATTCAATGACAGTTATACACTAACACAAACTAGTACTTGGAACCAACAATGAACGACGAACTACAAAGCGATTGAAATTAGGACCCCTTTCTATTACAGACCCAGAACATGGTGTACGAAATAGTCTCAGACATGAGCACGAGGCAAGACACCATTGAAGAGAGGCTGACTAGTTTAGAAAAAAAACTAACTACGTTGCAAGTAAGATACTTTTTGTCATTAATCATTATAATTTGTATCGAGTTATCGACTAAATATTGGAAGGTGAAATGTAAGATGAAGAATTAGGTGAATTTCATCATAAGTGATTTTTTAGAAGAAAAGAGTTATCAAGGCTGGTGATGATGAATTATGTCCAAAATATATTCCCATTAACAAAAATTATACTGACTTTTGTGATCTTTCCGTATTCCTTTGCAACTTACAAACATTTCCAGCTGTACCTTATCACGATGATGACGATAAGATAAGTACGATGCTGAGTTTTTACAGGTAGTCTAAAAACGAACTGGCAATTTCAAAAAAAGATCATGATGAAATTCCGCTTCAAAAATAATATTACTATTTCAGGAGCAAGTCAACAGCTTACCCGACGTGGTGGCTCGGTGCTTGCAGCAATGCTGGGAGCGAGCCGAGCAGAGGAGGAACTACCTCCATCCTGACACTGCTGCTGTGCCTACACCGCCTTCTACCATTACGCCTTATGCTAGGTAAAGCCCTCTAACACTTGCATTAAAATAGATACTATTTCTTATAGTCTTGAAACATACTTCTTTAATTTTGCTTCTCTTTTTTTATTCTTACTTTCTCTAAGTGTTAAGCTTAAGACCGCTCATTGTAACACTAGTTAGATCACACCTTCTAAGTTGATCTATTATTATCTTTTATTGTTGTGAAAAACCATAAAACTTTATCTATCTATCTATAGGAAGAGATTGCCATTTATTTTCTGCCAACTACAAAAGTTATTAAAGTTCATTCACATACCTAGCTTTACTATTACATTTTCAACATTACTTGGATGAAATTTTTTGAGTTTTGTACTATTTGTAATCAAAATTGTGCTAAAGACAATTTTGTCTTTTAATGACACACGTACAATTTTATCGGTCACTTCTTTGTATTTCAGAACTATTGCTTCGTCGTCACACCCGTGGCCTCCAAGTCCAGTTCTGCAACCTGGAGGGCGGACGCACTCTGCTCCCGAGAGCACAGCAGCACAAACTCCAACTCCTCAGCCACAGCCCTCCAGCCCCGCCCCGCACGCCTCCCGGCCTCCGCTGCCCAGCTGAGTACCGCCTTCCAACTCCGAACTACTGTGCTGAACTCGACGAAACTCGGCGCCCGTACTCTGACCCCCCCTTATAACCCTATCTGGTTACCGAGAAAATCGTTTTACTTTTAAATTCACGGATATCGTTTCGTTTTGGTGATGTTGGATAGATGGCGTTAAACATAATTTTGCGCTTGTACTAAAAGTTTTGTTTAGGACCCCATTATCTATCTGGTGCTCTTATAAAATGGACCATACACTTATAGAATTTTACTTTAGCGCAGTAAATATGAATTACAGAAATGGGTAAAATCATATTAAAAATAGTTAAAAACAAACAAGTTGATAATAATTCAGAAGCTTTTTATTTGCGAGAGTTAAAAGAAGACTGAAATATAAACGATTGATTGATTGAGGTTAACTTGTCAATGTTGTTTGTTATAAATTACATTTACAAATATTGTCTTCAACCTTAGACATAAAATACATAGGTGTTCAAGTTTTAACAAATCCTAAAGTAGTTTATCAAATCTCACAAATAAACCTATCAAGCACGTAGTGACAGATAGTTTATAAATACATAGTTATATTCCACGTTTTCATCAAAAATAGCATAGATCCAACCAAAGTGAAATGTAGATAGCTTGGAACTAATATTTCAACTAACGTTTTTGATCCATTGATTAAAAATAATGCTTTTACAATAAAAATGGTTAGACTCAGTAATACGACTAATACTGGCTGTACACACTGACGGAGAGGTGGCAAAATGAGCCGAGAGGTAGCAAAGTGAGTCAAGAGGATGCGAGGCGAGCTGAGAGATGGCGAAGTGAGCCGAGAGGTTGCGAGGCGAGCTGAGAGGTTGCGAGGCGAGCCAAGAGAGAATGAGACGAGTCGAGAGCATACAATCATGCTCGCTATTGGCCTGCCTCAGGAATTTTGGGATGTCCCGACGAGTGTGTACACCCAGCATAAAGTACTCGACTTTTTTTAGATTATGCATAACATAATAACATAATCTAAAGTCAGTCACAGAACCGCCGAGTACAAAAGTATTACTAAATTCCAACCATACATTTTCCACGTTCGCTTCTCTTTTACTCTTCTAATACAAAAATCCCCTTTTATACCTTTCTACTATTCTTCTCGAAGTTAATATTGTAAAACGATTTTTTCGGCACTCCAGTGGACCACAAATGGTGCGAGACATGGTCAGCCGTAGTTTCCCTCGCTGTTCCCTAAGTTTCGGAAGTGCCAGACTGTTATTTAGTGATATTGTTTAGATAGTGAAATGAATTGAGGCGAAAGGACTCGCTGTTGTGATTATACAAAATGCTTTATCTATAGACGCTTTAGCTAATAATTTAGTCGGTATTTTGAATACATTATTATCAACATTATTATTAGATTTAGGTAACACGTTCACGAATGTCTGTTTGACGAACCAAACACTGTTTTGTTTATAACAAATAGATAAATAGATAGGAATGGTCACTATAAATGAAGTACTTACATTATTTATTGAATTATTATGAGAGAATGCATTTAATATTATAGATGTGACCAGCCCTCCTAGGTTTTGATTCCTTGTAAATGTAAAACTTGTTATACACTCAAATTATACTAAAATTTGATGAATAGCTATCACATCTAATTTAGAATGTAAATTATTACAAGAATACAATAGAAGCCATTGTGAAGCTATATTCATTAACAATGAATTTTCTATAGATATCAGTTTCACAGTTTCATGAAAGTGTATACAAAGTTTTTTTAGGTTTTAGGTGAAATAACTTGTTACTACCTGCCTATTGACATGTAGATTGAGAAGGTTTTTCTAAGAATAGATTATAAGCAAAGCTTTTTATATGAAATAAGATTGATGGCTGTCTAAATAGTGCCTAAAACACTACGAAATTTCGATAATTCGGTTTTATTATCTAAAGTTACGTGTAAATAGGTAATCCTAATTGAAGAGTATATTAGAATTAAAAATATTTAGTGGTAATGAGTACACGTCATGGGATCAATTTTATTTCCATTTACTTAATCTTTCGGTTTTGTGTTTTATTTGAATTTAATTTAACTATCAGAGTAATTTCAGATCAGTGAATGCATTACGCAGCTTTAAACATGTATTTATGTTTGCTCAATTGTTACTGCAAAAAATTATGTTTAAAATTTTATTTTCTCATTTCAATATATCTCACAGCCATAACTTTCACGTAATTTTCACTTGCACTATTTGTCGAATTTACAATAAAAGACCAATTTGCAACAAAGTTTTATGAGTTTAGTAAATAATTCCAAAGACCAATAATTGTAGCATGAAATGTTGGAAATTATACGGTACAAGTTCTTCGTAATGAAGATTATTTTGACCGTCTATAATATCTTTCTTCGCGTAGCAGTTTTTTTTACATTCAAAATTTATGAAAGCAAATGCTACTCTAGACAGAAATAAAAAGTAATTATTATCATTTGATGTTTTTGGTTATTATAGTATTCATTTTGTGTGTAGGTAATGTCTCACTATAATATTTATTTATAGGTGCAGTAGAATCTATTAAGCATTATTAAATAATATAATCCTACTAAGTAATATTTAGGTAGTAATTTATACAAAAACACCAATTAGAATAGTACTATATATTATAGAATTATTATCTTTAGAATTAGCAATTTAATAATTCGAACTTTATATTATTATCTATACCTATACCTATCCGACGTCCTACCTTACTCATCTTGTTAAAATAAAATGCATAATTTAAATTTTCTATAGTATTTCTTAGAATTTGTATGTAACTACCTCGTAATTTTTACACGTCATAATGATATCAACTGCCACTACATGTTTTTGTGTGTCAACGAGGATTTTACGAACCGATTATTTGCTGTTTCTTTGTTTATTTTTGATCCATCTACCAACTTATGTTTTTAAATTAACACCTATTCTTTGAACATAATCCTTGTGTTTCTTGTCATAATTTAAGATTTTAAAATAACGTATCTCATTTGCAGTGGTTATATTATTATAATAACAATAAGGTATTGTTTTGCACCTTTATTAAATAACATAAAGGCAATAGCAAAACGGACAAAGATTGCAAAATCAATGTTGCTCTTATAAAATTACCTACTTTTTATAATTCACACACCGAAAACGCACAATAATTTACTAAATAGAATGGAAATTTAGCGAAATTAGGTATTTCTATTTCAGACGTTGCCGTAATGTAGCCTAATAGATACTAATAATTATGTCCCCATTAACAATTTTAAAGGTCTAGTCACTAAGGATAATTGCTTTATAGTTTGTTATTACAAATAAACATTCTTTTTCAAAGAGAAAATAACCCAAGATTAAATAAAGCACGTCTTTGAAAGATAATGTTAATTTTGGCAGAATTTTATTAAGTAAATCTATCTATTTATAGGTAAGAATTGACCAAAAACTTCGTTTAAGATTGATAGAAATAGAATTTTGTAAATAATGAAGAAAAAAATTAGTAAGACATTATGTAAAATAGTGTAAATACAAGTTGTATTTGCGAATTTGAATGTATATAATGTAAGGAATCGTTTCCAATATAATTATTTTTAATAAATTCGTTCAATTGTATATTGATCCTTTAAATTGTATGCCAACGGAATGTTCTTTGCGGTGCGTAAATAAAAGAAGAAGGAACTTTTGTGATCATTGTTAATGAAATGAAAGTGTAACTTCGATTATATGAGCTGTAGTATTTTGTACAAATGATTTTCATTTTTACCTTAACATTGAAATCACGCCTACTGCCTTCTCAAAATAAACACAACGCGTGTACGGAAACTTTCTTTGAAATCTTACAAAAAAAATTCATCTCAAAGTTTTAATTGCTGTTATTGACTTAAAAAACACAATAGGTACTATTTTATAAGAGGCTCAGCTAGTATTGCGGATTGCAAGTCAACTAGCCACACAGATTACCGTTAGTTCACAGGTTGCCGTTAGCTTTGAGTGCATTTTCAACCACGCACTTCAGCTTTTCAAACCATGAATTAAACGTAACAACCAAAAATAAATAATTTTCTTTAAACACCCCCATACCCTTACCTTCAGTAACCATGCGGTCCGTTAATTAATCACTCTCAGTCAATTACGAGAGTTACTGTAGAATTGTGGATCCTCTTAAGCCCGAAATTAATAATCGATCCTGATCCGTTATTCGCGGTTTTGGATCGATATGTCATATCTTAATATGTATGTCATTTTAGCAGTAATATGTCAAGCCCTAGTACTAAAATTACATATAATGACATGACATATCGATCCAAAACCGCGAATAACGGATTAGGATCGATTAATAATTTCAAGCGTTAGGCTGGTATTCTAGAATGACGCTCAAGCGATAATTAATCAGTACACGAAGAAAAAAGACCTTCCGAAATACCGTTTTCTTTCTGAGTCAACAGGGAAGGACTTGTGATTCAGAAGGAAAACTAATACAAAATAAGGAAGGAAACGGTCTTGCAAGGTAAAGACTCAGAAGGAAAGTCAGAATTTTTTTCTCAGTGTAGGTACTTGAGTACAGATTCTGTCAGTTCATACAAATACACTGAGAAAAAAAATCTGACTTTCCTTCTAAGTTTTTACCTTCCAAGACCGATTCCTTCCTTATTTTACCTTACTTTTCCTTCTGAATTACAAGTCCTTCCCTTTTGACTCAGAAGGAAGACGGTATTTCAGAAGGTCTTTTTTCTCCGTGAATGTCACTTAATCGCCACACAAGCATTGATCAACAGTTGACCCTCATTTTAGAATACTAGCCTTAGTCTCATTGAATGGAAAGTCAACCAAATTACCTAGGTATATATACCAAAATCCGTGCAACATTACTAAATGTTATGTATCACGGGGAAAAAAGACCTTCCGAAATACAGTTTTCCTTCTGAGTCAAAAGGGAAGGAATTGGTATTGGTAAGACTCAGAAGGAAAGTCAGAGTTTTTTTCTCAGTGTAATAACAAACAAGTCCCACCTTTTCCCAAACCGCATTTCCATGTCCTGAACAACTGTCGTATCGTTTAAAGCTATATCAGTGACTACACAAATCCATTCGAGTTTCGAGGAAACTCTGCTCGCGTTTATTTTCCCAATATTAGTTTTTGATACGACATGTCATAGTAATAGCGTTGTAACAGACTGTGACACATTACTTACCCGTGTGAATTACTTTCCGCATTGTTTTGGCATGGTTTGGGGTATATTCGGTTCGTTTGGATTTGGATCATCGCGATCAGCTCTATATTCCGAGTTAGATCTGAAAAAGTATGATTTTGCATTCAATTTCTTAAAAAAATCTCTGTCAATTTGAAATTTCGATAATAACAATACTTTAGTTCAGAGATGCATACATAGACTTCACGAAGTCAAAAACACACAAAATATTATTTATCACACTAATTATTATAAATGCGAAAGTGTGTGTGTGTGTGAATGTTTTTTACCACGTATCACCGTAACTACTAAACCGATGTTGATGAAATTTGGAATAGAACTTTTACCCTGGATTAACACTGCTTCATTTTATCCCGGACCAGGTTCCTGCGGGATAACGGAAAGACGCGGGTTAAAAACGCGGGGTGCAAATAGTTACTCACATAAAAAAATTATACATTACAAAATGTTTATCAGAAGCAAAATATGGTTAACTCCACCATCGTGGCAATTTTGTGGTGCTTACTACAAATAATAATTGAGAAATAAATTTGGTTTGCTTTTAGATTCGAAATGTGATTCACTTGAATAACATTAGCCATTTCAGTTGAATTTCGAATAAAACTCAAAGGAGACAAATTAATTTTATTGACGCGCTACCTCAATCATCCTAGAAGTTACAAGCCGTCCAAAGCCGTCCAATTTCGCAGTTGGATTGATTTGAATTACGGAATATTCAGATTTGCAAACCGGAAAAAGATATTTGAAACGTAGCTAATTCAATGCGAATTATGATTTGAATGAAAGATTTCATTTCAATTATTTATGCGACAAAAGATCATAAGTACCACCTAGTCTACCTAGAATGAATCTGGAATATATAATAAATAACAAACGAGCTTATTTTAATAAATTCTTGTTGTTTTCGTGGAATAAGTTACCTAATTAATGTAAGGAAACGGTAATTTAATTGTTTTAAAGTGAACAACATATTCACGATTCCGCTTTTAATTTGACGTCACTCGTTGGATAGCTATTACTATATCACCTTGTATACATTTATTGATTTACTAAAAATATACAGTAGGTAGATACATAAATATAAAAACATCAAATGTGTTTTTTTAGTATTTTGCGGTTATGTTAGTTAAACTTTCAACAACATAGTTCTAATTTAAAAACACTTGATATAATTTCAAATAACACAACTACAAGTACTATGTTAGAACACACTTCGTTTTAGCACGGGTTTACCTACCACATCAAAAAGCTACACGGAGAAAAAAGACCTTCCGGAATACCGTTTTCCTTCTGAGTCAAAAGGGAAGGACTTGTTTTTCAGAAGGAATAGGAAAACTAAGGTAAAATAAGGAAGAAATCGAAAGGTAAGACTCAGAAGGAAAGTCAGATTATTTTTCTCAGTGTATAATGTTCCTAATTGTATCATACTTATTACTTTTCATTGCCATTTCCTCTCTCACATCTTATATTTCATCTCCAATTAGAACAAGCAAATTGTATCTCTTTCATTCACAAGGCCTCGAAAGTTCTGAAGATGCCAAACCGTGCACAGAATTACAAATTAAGCCGCCCAAAGTATTTCCCAAGAACGTAGGTACCTACCTACAGATATATCTACCATTTTTCTCGAATTGAAATAAACTAGGGAATACGAGTTAGAATTAAAAATGAGGCTTGCCGTTTGGCTCTTTAGAAAAATCAAGTTTGTAGAATTTAATAATTGCTTTTAAAAATGCGAAGGATTGTGAGTGTATACGCTTAACGGATTAGAATGGAGATGGTTTATACTTACCTTGGATTAAAACATTATCCAGCTACAAAGTTAATAATTTGTCGCTGAGGACCTACCGGTGTGTTCTGATAGGCTTACTTGAGAGACTTTCGACTACATCATCAATTAACATCTGGTGCATTGAGGTCAAACGCTACGCTGTAAAAGGCTTAAAATCACTACAAAATTTAAAAGCAAGTACCGAAAAAATAATTTATTAAAACAAATTCGATGAAAAACGTCGATCGGTTAATCTGAATAACTTTTATAGCCCCTCTTGGGATAATAAACCTTGTGAATAATTTATAAACGGTCCATTTTTTTCTGAAATAAGTAATGATATCGACGCTCCTGTTGATGATACGTAATGGGAATTCGTTTCAATATTTTTTCGAATTAAATATAAATCAAATCATATTTATTATGTATTTATAGAACAGATACTAAATCTTACAGTATATATACATCAATGCGCTATGTACCTATAAAAATGTCAGAGGCGCGTTGTTGCGTGAAATATTAGAAAGACGCTGGATTTTGTATACACAAAATAAAACTTGGGCAGTAATAGCAGCCTATCCTCTTGCGATTTACCAAGCTTATTTTTGGGAGTCGCGTTTTTTTTTGAATCCTACTCGGATGTCGGTCATAAATTTTACTTACTTGCGAGTTGCGAGTGGTTTTATGGGACGGACTCGCCTGGATAAAACACATTTCTCATTCAAAAGAGTGGTGGATCTAAAGGACTAAGAATAATGATTACCTAACTTACCTCACTTATTTAAACAATCTGGCCGAAATACCGTGCGTTTTGCTCAGATAAAAAGTAGCATGTAACTCTCTCCAATTTAACTATCACATGAATCCGTTGCTGCCTGCAAAAGGGACATAGCAACACTTTCGCATTTATAAGTGTTAATAAGAATGATGGTCAAAATCGGTAGGCGAAAGAAAGAGAAATCAGATATATTATCATTTTCTCACTCAAATCCTGCAGTGAATTGTCTGAATACGTGAATCTAGATAAATTACAACCCACACACACATTACATCATTCTATTCATAAACACTTACTATTTGGTATTTCCATACGGCTCTTGGGAGACTGAAACTATTTAAAAGGGCCACAGTCAAAGGCCATTGCAAAATAAGTAGAAATAACCTGTGCAATACTTTTGCGGGTCAAATAGTTTGATTAGCTCGTTTTGACTCCCCTAATAAGGTTCCATAAACTATTCAAAAGCTTCTTCAAAACTACTTATACTGCTTCAAGGAAATCTAATTGGTTTTCACAACTATCTAATACATTTGGATTGAGATCTTGGACTTCAGCAAATGTTTCAATTTACCAAACATTTTAGACAAAACAACGAAATTGTGTTACAAAATTAAAAAAAATGTCAATGCTACCCGTGACCAAAATGCTGACCGTTATTTTGCGCAACGAATAAGCATTGCCGTTCAATGCGGCAATGCGGCCAGCATTTTGGGAACGTTGCCAACTGGTAGTGGATTATTAGATTAAGTAGTTTGTTTAGTTTGATAGGTAGTTTTATTTTACATTTTAAGGTTTAGCTAAGTGCTTTTATTTTGATTTAATTTTTAAATTCTATTATTAATAATAAATAAGAATATATTACTAAGTTACTCAACAGGTTAACAGTCCACAGTTTGTTTATGGCCTGTAGAAGAAAAACACCAGCATAGCATAGGTAGTCTCTTTGCACACAAAAAAAGACTGGAACAATTTTGTTCACATTTTCGTATATACCAAGAAATCTAAGGAGACCAGCTGGGCAACTTTTTAACCGACGAAAAACAAAACGAGTAAAGCACCTATGTTAATTAGGTTTGATGCATATATATATAGGTAAGTACACATTTTTTGGCAATGCCAACCTTCATGTCTAAAAGATTTCGAGGGTAAAATTAAGGAAATGGTCATATCATTGGAAAGAGGTCTCTTCTTCTATCCCTGGTCTTGTTATTTTGGGTCATCTGTTCTCACTTTTTGCATGTTCTGGTAATTGGACTTGCATGAGGTATCTATTTAATATTCATATAGGTACAAATATTTTGACCACCAGATTGATGGTTGGAATTGAGGTATTTTCATAAAGTTACATAATTATGCATAAACTAAACACACATATAGTAGAACATAATTAGAATTCGTTTTAACATGTAAATTGGGTACTTCCATATTACTTTTTTTTATTAATTACTAAGTTACAAATTGCTCAAACATTGGCTTGATTGAAATGTTTTGATCATATTTATGACCGTTATTTTTTTACGTTATTAACATTGACCATAAATTTAATGACGATTAAATAATTAACTTTTTGTAATATGAATATATTATTTGTTAGAAATTATTCATAAACAGTCAATAGGTTAACAGTTAGGTATAAATTTGAATGTTTTTGTTTCTTTTTTCATAATTATTAAATATAAAAACATAGTTGTGACATCATAATTAATATTACCTCTTCGACCACATCGTCACTTAACATCAGGTGACTGTGGTCAAACGCTACACTGTAAGTAGTAAAAAATAAGACAATAATATCATAAACTAGAGAAAATAATGCGTAAACTGGAACTGTTTACTGTCAAATCTTAATAATTAGAATGCAAGAGTTTTGAGCAATAAGTAAACATTTATTCTTTAACGAATTTGAAAAGAAAAGCAACGGCAGTGGTTAAAAAAATAATTTAAGAACCGGAAAACGTAATCAGGCCTAATTTATACACAGTATTGTATTGAGAAGATTTACAATCAAACTATCAAGGAAGGACCCGAGTCCATTCAACCTAAATGTAATAAACACTTATTGAATTCACGGTGACTCGTAAAATCATAACCTCGGGAGTCATTCAGTAGACTCCGGTGTATTAACGACCACACTTGTGTCCTTAACTGGTTTTAAAACACAATCCTTATACCTAGGCCAGAATAAGTCGGACTATTAATTTTTAACCAGTGATATTGTGAACTAAAATGCAAAAGATAGAGTTGTTTTAATTGTCCTCGAATTTGGCGGAAGGCTTAATATGTGTTTGGATTTCTATAAGTATCAAGCTGAGACATTCAAAATTGAAGTGATTGTTTATTATTGTATGTATTTTAAAGCGTACAACAATACGGTAAGTGATTTTTATATACCTACAAAGTAGGTAAAGAGTCCTATAATAAAATGTAACCATTTCTTCAAATGAACAAATGAGATTATTATTGGCGAAATAATGTAATATGTTATAAATAAGTTAATTAATTTATTTATTTGGTAATAGGCGAGCAGCCTGAGGCTGATGTGCCAAGAAAAGTCAATTCTGTAGCAAGGAAGCATTGTTGTTAATAATGCACATAATAATAATATTGCCCACACAATCATTTACATAACTACATACATAGATAGCTCTGACCGCCAAACAGGATTATAGGGTACTGTCAGAAATAATGTGGATCGGGGATTCCCAGCACTCAGACAGAGAACAAAAACTACTAAGCTTATTTTCTCAATAAATAACATTTTTATGTGTATGGTATTAGTCTGTGTTATTAATTTTATTGTTCAACTAATCTTCATCATAATAATGTACATGTTAGTTAGCAGCCTGCATTATTTATTTTCCTTACATACCTAGTTAAAGTTCTACTACAAATTACAGAAATATTCAAATAAGACGTTGGTTCATCTGTATTTTGTACCCAATACAAATTTTTAATTTTGCACACATTATGACACTTATATGCAGGTATTATGAGCCTACTAGTCAAAATTTATCTAAAGCGAAGAGCAGTATGTCTTTTACGGCCTTAGATGTTTTTCTTCACTTCTATAGATCTAAGCTGTACCTACTGATAATTTATTATACATTTTACACAGCTTATAGATCTTTCATAGCGACTATTAACATTTTCTTAATCACAGCGACCGCAGTGCCTTAACCAAAAAATCTATTTGTAGATCGTGCTACGGGGAGCCTCTAGTTATGAATTTCTATCGATTCGACTTCGGTATGATAAACTGCCATTTGCTAAATTTATTTGTACAAAGTTCGGCAGCTTTTATGTAGGAGTGGCAGCAGTGATAGAGGAGGAAATTCTGAAGAAACAAAGAAGATTCTGATCAAAACAATTTCATCAATAGAGTAAAAGCACGTGAGCTCATGCTGTGATTTTTTTGTTTCGTATACACCGCATTTCAAAAGCTGTGTTCTGCTGTTTCACACTACAGTTTATCACGATAAAAAGTATTTATATGGCCTTCCCCATCCCCATTCCCCATTTGACGACCGATGTGGCGCAATGGGCGGATAGCCGACTGCGAAGCGTGAGGTCGCGGGTTCGATTCCCACTACAGGGCAAATATTTGTGCATTAAAAAAACCGCAAGTATTTGTTCTGTGTCTGGGTGTTGTGGATCCCCGATCCGCGTAGTTTCTGATACCCTAGATACAGGGAAACCTAGTTAGGGGTCAGAGCCTATGTATGTGATTGTGCGGGCATTATATTATATTATTATATTATTCCCCAGGGTTTTAAACTATTTCCAGAACAAATTTCATCAAGATTTCATAGAAATTTCTGTCTATAAGAGTATTTATTTCTCTATATAAGTATAATATATATATGGTTACCTAGTACCCATAGTACAAGTTTCGAGTTTAATTTGGGGCAAGGTCAATGTGAAATGGTCCCTCGATATTTGTTTATTAACAAATCCGAACATAGCGGTTTAAGCGTGAAAAGATACAAACAGATAGATGGACTTTGTATTCATTAATATTAACATAGTATGGATGGATTTTATTATAACTATTAGGAAACTATAAGTTGTTTTTTTAACGAATGATACACTAAGCACATAAAATAATAAAAAACCAAAAAATAAATTGGTCCATAATCAGGTTCAGTAACAATTACTTTATGACGATAAACGTTTTAAGACATGACGTTAATTGCATTAAAACTTGTATTCGTAGTAAATCTACTTTTGCCGATTAAACAAGTTGACCTTAATAAAGCCTTTCCTTAAACAACTGTAAACATAATTCTTTTACGTATTTATTACGCACTTACGTACATTTTGTACAAAAGTTACTTTTTTCCTGTCACCCTTAATTCCTTCATCGAATGTGTTATATAAAGCCTTTTTGGTTCCATTAACACCCGCTAAGAAGTAAATATTATTTAATCAGCGCTAAGCGACCGGGCTTACGTGACCATCTCAATTTATTTATCCCTTTTCATTTTTACTTATACTCGTATAGTTCAATAGAGTATACAGCATTTACTGCGAATATTTCTACCGAAATCTCAGCACATCGATGTACGCTGAGATAAGAATAAGATAAGAATCTGTCGCCATGCACCTATCGGTGTGTTCTAGCTTCCACAGCCCCTCTTGAGAGCTAGTTCTAAGTAAATTCGACCACATCGTCGCTTAACATCAGGATACTTATTCGCTATGACCATCTAGCGCGTTACGTTATCCGCGTGGAATAACCGTTAAAGCTCGCAATGACGTCACATGTTATTGGCAAGGAATCTTGATAAGGGTCTAAATGACTTGCGATTCAAACTATGTAGTTATATTTAAAAAAAAAATGATATAAGTAAGTACTAACCTCAGTTTAGATTTAAAGTTTCGCTATCGAAACTTCGCCGTCGTATTAATATCAACCGAGCTGTTTTGACTATCAAAAAGGGAAATAGATAAACGAAAAGTTAATACTAGTACTAGAAAACGTGATGGTAGGTGTCACAAAGGTCTTATAACATAAAGCAATCTCTTTCGAACAACATCGAAAGAAAAAAACGGCAAAGTTTGTGAATTAAAACACCTAAAAACTAACGGAAGCATCTACTCTGTGATTGGAGTAGTGAGAGTAAGTAAGTGGTGTCGATTCTCTATAAGTTCTATAACTAAACTAAGTTTGACAGGTCTTATAGTAATGCTGTCCTTTTTTACTTCAGTGGTTAGAAAAAGACAGCAATACTATTAGAGCAATACTATTTTAGTTTTAGAAAATGAAAAACCGAATCGACACCATTACCTACCTATTTAAGAGCTATCATCATTCAAATCTTTCTTTTATGAACAACAATCTAATTTCAATGTTTTTATTACCATTTTTTGTGTTAATTTGGCAGGAAACAAAATGTATAAAGGAACTGGCAGATAAACAAATGTGGTTGACCGCTTGTGTTACTTAATATCGTTTCGTCGAAACTTAAAACATCGTCGTAAACAAAAAACCGCAAAATGATATAAATCTATCCATATCTCGCTGCAGATGGTTGTTTAGTCTGAGTGAAGGTTGATACAATGACATAATGTGGAAACTTTTGAATGTCCATGACACTGGGTTTTTCGAAAAAGTTACAAACAAAACTACCTAAACATTTTTTTTTTAAATTACACAAACTAACGTGTGTAAGTGCAAGCCATTGAACAGTTAATTATTATCATTATAATTTATAAGAAGTAGTAGTAAAAAATTCTCGCGAAAAGGTCTCTGTCATAAGGCCTTCATAAAAAAAATGAAACAAATGTCAGCAAAAAGATATGAGGTTAGCAGAAACTTAAACATCACTTTAGGTACAGTCACCTGCACTAACAAGTATTGATTTTATAATTTTCGTAATAATTCATAACTAAATATTAATAATATTATTAATTTATAAAAGTGAAATTTTGTGAGTATGGATGGATTGGATTTATTACTCTTTCACGCAAAAACTACTGAACGGATCTGAATGGAATTTGGACTGGAGGTAGCTATATCCTGGATTAACACATAGGCTACTTTTTATTCCGGAAAAAGGTTCCTGCGGGATGACTAGTTTTCATAATAATACATAGCTAGTACTAAATTCACTGAAAAAGGTAATAAAATACGTAGGTATTCAGCATAAACTTCACTCATACTCTCTTAACTCTTTGAGTTTATGCTGAGTTATATTTTTTTAGAATACAATGCATATCAAAATTATAAAATATATAAGTATAGCTAGATACTGTCTCTCAAAGAGAAGGTCCCAGCAGTGGGATCGTTAAAGGATGATGAGGATTTTGGCTGATTTAATTTTTGCTGTATACCACCGTCCATATAGTAGTTTCGTACTATTCCTCTGCTTTTGGGTTGTCTGGAAGAGATCGCTCTGAGCGATAACACCGCCCTTTGTGACACTTATCATTAAGTTCTTTGTCTTAAATTTGATTTCTCTGTATTGTGGTGTACCAATAAAGAGTTAATCTATCTATCTATCTATCTATGAGGTACATGTTAATGCAAGCGACTGTACCTAATTATTCGAAAAAAAATATCAATCGTAAAAATAATTGCTCCATGGCCATCTATCCATCTACACTAGTTTGGTGTAATAACATAATCGTTATATTTTTATTGTTGGTAATTATGCGTTGTTAGTTATACTTACTATAAAATTTGCACATCTGTCTGTAAATGTACCTATGAGAAATCCAAATGAGTCATACTATACAAAATGAGCGGCCAGTGGATCATTGTTATCGAAAAGAACACATATTTTATGAAATTCTTTAGTGATGAGTAATTTTAATTTTGTAAAAGAATATTACCTATAAAAACATAATATATAGATGGTCTTACACTTAGGTATATCTTCAAAAAATCATACATAATTATTTATCGTTACAAAAAAAAATATAGAGAGATCCCGAAATGCAATAAACTCGTAACTTAGCGCGTGAAATATTCATCATCATCATCACCATCATCAGCCGGAAGTATACCACTGTCCACTGAAGGAGTTCATAGGCCTCCCCATTTGAACGCCACCATGAACGGATATTAGCCAGTGCCATCCATCGGCTCCCTGCGACTCTGCGTAAAATATAGCGATGAATTAATTGATTGCATGTACCTATTATTTATGCATATATTTCTCTTTATACATTAGTAAAAACTACTGATACTACTAAAAAAATTCAGTGAAAAAAAAAACCTCACGCGATCTACAATATTCTAAGACCTCTACGAGAATCATAATTTCAAACATTTGTAAGCAACGCGTCAACGAGTTTACAAGATTTTTCTTTCGTACAGTCTACAGTCTTCGTTACATTATGTTTTGTATCATTATACCTTGAAAAGATATTCGACATCCTTCCCCAGGGTTCAAACTACATACAAATTTTCATCAAGATAAAATGTTCTATGGTTAAATTGTAAAAAGTAACAGACAGAGAGAGTTTCACGTTTGTAATATTTATTAGTATAAGCACTGTATTATGTAGGACTGCTGTAAAGATCATATTTCAAGGATTTGTTTAAAAAATAAGCCAAGGATTCACAATGAAAGGCCAAGGACAGCCGGATAGATTCAATAAGCAATTACCAGTTCAATCAAACACTCAAAGAGCCAATATCAACGGACACTCCAAGCCTGTATCATATCTATCCTATAGAAAATTGCGTCATCACGTAGATGTTGGAATGTAGGTAATCTGCCGCTAACAAAACAAACGAAGACTATTTCTTATTACTAGATTTTTTGTTTCAATGCCGCTGGAGAAAAATGAAACAACTGCCTGAGAAAAATGAAACAACTAATGCTGCATTAGGTCTACAAAAAAGTCCGGGACATTAAATAACTTAACATAGCTTTTTTATTTAACGGTATTATAATCCTTTTGGCGACTTAAGTCTATCAGGAAAAAATAGTAGGTATAAAAATGTCGAATTTATAAAATTAAATCAACGAAGACTATTTATGCCGAGATAAAATGACGATAATAATTATACACAAATGTCAAAATGTCTATAACCCGGAAAGTATAAGTATAGAAATGCCAATGTTTAAAAATTGGTTTTTAATAATCTTCTGGTTGTCAAAATCTTTGCCTACGTGGTCGCGACCAAATTCAGAGCGGGTCGTTAGTTCGTAGATAAAAAGAATGATAAAGATGCAAAGAACGGTAAAATCATGCTTTGATTTTGTTATTCTACAAATACTATTATCACTTGCATTCAATGTAAGGTTAATTATCATGTCAAGACGAGATGATTTACACTTATTACATTTAATGAGACCATTGATAACAATCATAGATTGAATTATGATTGTATTGTTTATAAAAGGACTGGGGAAGTAGTAGTATATACTGGTATAACAGACAGAAAAAGAAAAGTTATAAAATCTTATAAATTAGACCAACTCTTAGCAAGTTTCCGGCTTTCTTTCGGCTGATGATGATAGCATGTTTGTTCCTTTACAACAGCAAAGTTTTTTTCATTAAACAGCATGGTAACATCATAATTCTGCCATGTGATGACTTCACACAACCTACCCTATAATCTATAAATATAAAAATCAATTGCTATTTGTTAGTCTCGCTAAAACTCGAGAAATGCTCGTGGACGTCTAGGGAAGGTTCAAAAAGTGAGAAAAATTATAGTAATTTCCGGGAAAACCCTAAAAACTGCGCTTTCAGTACGAAGTCTGCCGGGTCAGCTAGTCTATATAAGTAATAGAAATTAAAAAAATGTTAGATATTCGTTCTTCGGATCTTGGCTATATATTTTCTAGATTGTTTTGATAGGCACAGGGAAACACAGGAAAATCTAGTGCGAGTTACCTACTCATACCTTATTTTAGAATTAACATTGACGTAAACGTTGTTTTTACCAGAACCCATTCAACTAAAATCAAATGCCACACCATAAAATCTTTATTGCAGTAAGTACTACAACAACAGACGAACTTTATTTTTTTGATGAAAACAAAACATGTAACTAAAAGGGGAAGCTTCTCGAGCGTGGGCCGCTTACATTACGCTTAATTAGGCCTGCCTGTTTTAGGAACAGTCCGACTTTCGTTCGTATTTCATGTTTTTGGTACGAGTAATATTGCTATTTCGGTTACACTTCAGCCTTTGGCACATATTTCTGTCTTTATTGTTGAATACATGGCACGAGATTAAATACTTTAATGTAGCTGTGAGCGTGTACGTTTGAGTGTAGTTGTAACTTAGTCAGCTATAGGTTACTGAATTCATGCTGTGAGAAGGTAGCCCTCTGCTAAAATAATAGCTATTCTTAGAGAAAAAGTAGACCGTGCATATTTTAATAGTTGTTTATCTCATCACAATTGAATATTCATGTTGCAGAAGACTTTGTTCGGTATCCATTGAACATTGAAATCTCTGTTATTAAATAAATTATCTCACATAAATAACAGTTACGATAAAGAAGGGTCACATTCAGAGTTAACAGCTGGTCAAATTACGAGTAATTTAAACTCCGAAACCAGTCATTGAGTGCAATTTGGTCCCAACGATTTATATAGAGAGGCAATTTTAGAGAAGCGGTGGGTCATCGCACGATAAAATCTATTGGCCAGTAAATTTACTATAAGTATCTATGTCCATTG
The DNA here is from genome assembly GCA_931315375.2 of Opisthograptis luteolata. Lineage (NCBI taxonomy): Eukaryota > Metazoa > Arthropoda > Insecta > Lepidoptera > Geometridae > Opisthograptis > Opisthograptis luteolata. Next base: position 6,234,413 of record OV928049.1, on the reverse strand, counting down.
AGATAGGAATCTAAAATTTTTGTAACCTAACGCCTCCATTCTAAAGGTATAATCGGCAGTTATCTTCGTATATGTCTGATAGAAATATTTTAATTAAAGTTTATTATAACATCAGTCCGAAAACGCTGAACCCCCTCTTTGACAGCCACTCTGAACGGCCATCTTTACATCCATCAGCTACCCGTGACTTATAAAATGTCATCAGTCGACCTCCCGCAAAGAAATTCCAAGCATGACTGTCCATGGCTTGTGTCATTCTAAGATTTTTCAAAACGCCACAGTTAAAACCACATCATACGAGTAATACCATAAGACATCGCTGGCAACGAAGACTGATTGAAGACATTTACCTTAAAACTCTGTTATGACATAGTGTTATACTAGCTACTTATTAATACGTCATCATCATCAGCTAATTACGGTCTCACTGCTGGGATACAGACCTCGGGCCCAGTGCGGTTTGGCGGTTAGGCTAGCTGTTGTGTCGGAGTGAGTTTTCAAATTATTGCGTATTTAGGTACGTATTCAAGGATAGGGCAGCGACTAAAGAGAATACTAAATTGTGCCATTTATTTTGTCCAATACAGTATACTGTCACCTAAATCCTTTAAAGACTGGCGTTCAATAAGATAAACGATCTTCAATTCGAGCTTGGTTAAGGTTCTCACAAGAAATAATTGTGCAAATATTGAGCGGTCCGATATTGAAGACTTAGTAACTTTTTCTAGAATAAAAAGTTACCTTTGTGTCAATTTAAGATAAGCCAAATTCCATCACATAAATCCGTTGAGGCGTTTCGTCGAGAAAAAGTAACATACACTTATTTATACTTTAGCACTTAGAATTGCCAACCCGTATCCGTCCGGATTATCCATACTCTTTACTTTCTTATAACTTACTTGTTGATGACGAAGATGATATAAATAACTGTTTGAAGAAGGCTTAATGCTATAACTATAATAGCATTTGCTATACGAGTATATAGGTCGCTACTTTCGGACGTAGGTTCGACTAAAAATAATGTCTTGTTGTTTTCACAGTGTTGGCTTACTCTTCTTTTACTCAGCAATGTAGATTAATTTATGTTAGAAAATATGCATGGTTTCAGTGGAAATTTCCGTTGGACACAGTAGGTACTATTACTATATGTGTCACCTAAAAAGAAGATGGGAATGAATGAAACTGTAAAGTGTTGAATGGATGTGGAACAATCAAAGTATGCAATAAAACGGTAATGCCTGTCAATAAAAAACATATCAATCAGTTATAACACGTATAACTTATAGTGACCTCGGCTTTTTTCAAGCAATTTTTTACGAACATACAGTAAAGCGATCATTATTACCTCAGACTCTAGCAGTTTTGATGTAGAGTGCAATCTTCTAAATTTATGATTCGATTTCGAAAAGTTTTTCACTAATAGGAAGTTACATTATTTATGAGCGTAATAGGCTATGTTTCATTTATATTTCCTTACTTGAGGCAAGTTGGGAGGTAGGTCGCTAATATAATTATATTATAGAGTTACGTAGGTAGGTTAAAGTTACTTGTTCATTCCACCATTGTCGTCCAAATCATTGCTAGCGTTACAGTACAGAATATAGATGTTATACCTACAGATAAGTTGAAAGGGAATCGTTTGGCTTGGTATGGACATGTTATGAGGAGGGATGATAGTCATATTACAAAAAAAGTGATGGATATGAATGTTGATGGATGGAAGGGAAGAGGAAGATCAAAGAAAAGATGGATGGATTGTGTGAGGGTTGATATGAATGAAAGGGGAGTGAATGAAGCAATGACGGCTGATAGGGGAGAGTGGAAGAAGAATACATGCTGCGCCGACCCCAAATAAATGGGACCAGGGCAAGAAGAAGAAGACCTACAAATGAAATGTGAACCTCAAAATAAAAATAGCTTTGTTTTCGGTTTGTCTACTTATTACCTATTTTTTGTATGAAATTGTTCACGAAGCAAGAGAAGTTCAACAAAAGTAATACGGTAACAATTGTGTATTTGTCCAAACGAATAAAAAGGATATTACGTTATGATCGAACTAGAATTAGATTCTAGAAATACCACTATAACCATGTATTGTGTAAAACTGTGATTCGTTTCTGAATTGAACTAAAATACCTAAAATAAGATTCGTTTTATAATATTGTACTTTCAATCTATACGAGAGCGGAGTGGCGATGGTCGAACGGTAACACGAGCGCCTTACAAAATGCTGATACCAAGTTTTTATCCCGTCTCGACCCCAATCTATAAATTTCAAAAGTTATGTCCGCATTTTCCATCGTTCTCCTTTTTTTAGAGTTTTTAGTGTCGCAGGACTCCCTTGCAAAACCTACTTTGCCTTTATGTTAATCCGGCCCTAGTTGCGCCGTAGTCAAAAATAATTATACTTCCGTTCATTAAGTAAGTTAATGGGGCATTGAAACGAATCATTAAATCTTCCTAACTGGATTTGTTACTGTACCTTTATGGAGCCAGAAAGTAAACATAAATACTTGTGACGCGATCATGAGTCACCTAACCACGTGACAGTCGTACAGTTAGCTACAAAAGTCACTGAGCAATAAAAAAAATTACCGAATCATCACTTAACATCAGGTATGTTGAGTTGTGGTCAAACGTTAACTTGAATATTATAAAAAAAATATCGTTAGTGATCTAATAAATGCATTTGATAAATCGAGCAAGATTAGCTACTTTAAAGATCTGTCTTGCAACGCCGCGTGGTTTGGCACGCAGGAATGTTGTAATTTTTCGATACAAAACAGTTAAATTTTTACAAATTTTTCTTATAATTTTTCTATGCAATTATTTAGTAAAAAAGCCCAATGATGTCGATTTACGATAATACAGGTTGTGGATTCAAATCCTGTAGTTAGCTTTAACTTTTAGTGAAAGAAAACAATGTTTTAAAATAAAACCATTGCTAGGGGTAAACAAGAGCATTACTAAGACTATAGGTATAAAGGGGATAGTAAGAAATATTCACATCATCAAAGGTTTTTTGTTCCAAGGTCACTGCTTAGCCTGCTTGCTTTATTTTATGTTAAGACGGTGACTTTGTCTGAAAGTAAGACCTGTCAAGTCTTATTTTGAAATAAATCAAATCCAAAATTCCTAATGCTGGGGCCACACTAACAAGAAATGCCGTTAAATAGCGCGATGATTGACGTTTGATATAAGTGTGGCCACGACATTTGACAACGGCATTCACATTGGCGTTTGATTTTAGCCGATAACTCAAGTGCATTTACGTTGACCGTTCAAGTGTAGCCACTCACATATTTGCGTTAACAATTAAAGTAATATTTATCGCGATGATAGGCATTGACATTTCCCTTTACGTTGATCTTAATGTGGCCCCAGCATAAGAAAGTAGAAATTTTCCTTTGAGATGACGCACCATGGCGCCACTCTACTAATACCTATATGACTTCAACTGTTGTGACGAGACTGTGGAGTGAGATAGGCCCACTAGTTTATGCATATAACTTTAGTACCCATAAATAGCTGACAGCAGAAAAATACCCGCAATAAATCGTTGTAAAATAAAGATACTGTTATTTCAACTGTTCTGAATGGTAACATTATACAAGTTTTATTTATTTAGGCAGACAAATGCCGGGTAGAGCGGGTATATAAATGGGAGGAAGGAGCCTTCACGGAGAAAACGCTGATCAAAGAAATTGTAGCACGTGTAAGTAAAAATAAGTAAGTTTTTATGTATGAAATAAATGAATAATTAAGACACCTTTTCATCAACAATTGTGAATCTCGGATAATAGTTTTGCTCGCCATTTATTTTCAGAAACACACGTACACAGACAAATTATGTCGTGGGTATATACATAAATATGATGAGATGTGGAGTAAATTACGTAGTTAATCAACAATTACTTGAATCGTAGAGGAAACTGGTTTTACAGATCTTATACCGGCTATACATACTCGTCGAGAACCTCTCGCCAAGAGTCTCGCATTTGGAAACATCGGCGAGTAACGAATTTCACCGAATTTGTAAATTTCGCTTTCCTCGCGAGAGTTAATGACTAGCTAGTTTTAAGTTTGACGTTTTAAAGTGAACACAATGTATCCTATTGAATAAAACACTATTGATTTATATTTTTTTATTTTGACTACGCTCCCCTTGAGTTGGACGCAGAAAACCAACTGAGAAGTGGCGAGGCGAGTCGAGAGAGAGCGAGACGAGAGAAAATGTACAAACTCGCTGTGAGCCTAAATATGTCTCGGCGAGAGTGTATAGACGGCATTAGGTACTTATTTCTACGGCGTTAGCGCTTCCCACGCAGTGTTGAGATCGCTACATATGTTAATAAAAATGTTTTTATACAATATGGGTACAGTTATAATATATCTTTACCGAATAAGAATTATAGGTTTTTAGGTGTATCGAAATAGTTACACTGCCTTAAAAATAGGTCTGACGACAACACCTTATTGGCAAAATCGAATAATGAAATATGGTATCCTGTATAATAATTATAATTAAGTATGCTACATAGCCATAATATCCTACTTTGACTTAGTCTAAAGTGATGATATGTTAATTATGATAGATACGCTAGGTTTTGAAACTAGTAATAATTTTATTGGATACCAGTGAAAAAACTTAATACCAGGTATATTGTTTTAATTTATTTTACCTATTTTTGTGTGTGTGTGTCTGAATATTTTTTACTTAAATCTACACTCCAAAGTGACACGGTTTTATCCGCGTGGATAAGTAATTTATCGCGATAAAAAGAATGTTATAGCCTTCTCCAGATTTGTATACCTACCAAATTCTATCAAGATTGGTTCGGAGGCTTAGGCATGAAAAAGTTTTATTATTCGGAGCGGCTGGATTGCTGGATTAAACTTTATCTAGGTTTACTAGGTAAGTTTTTCGCAAATACCTATTATTTTTAAAATATTCAAATCAGTGTCTGACTCGCTAGATTGATCAACATCAAAGCATCAAATTGTTTAGGTGCCTTATTAATAAATTCAAATTACGTTGTGGCGTAGTATATTATTATTACCAAATCGGCGTAGATAGTTTCAAGGGATTACTCGATTATAACATTCTACTGATATATAGTTTGCAAAACGGCCGTGTAAAATTTGTATTCCAAACTAAAAGCGATTAGTTAGGTACACAACACACCCTTGCGCTGTTCTTGTATTTTATACTAGCTATTCCCCGCGGTTTCACCCGCCTGGGCTACAGTTTCCTATTTTTACCCCCTAAGCGGTTGAATTTCAAGAAATACTTTCTTAGTACTCCCGTATGCATCAAGACAAACATTCCCTCCAAATTTCAAGTTTCTACGACCAGTGGTTTAGGCTGTGCGTTGAGTCAGTCAGGAATTTGATTCTTAGATATAAGTAGATTCTGAGTAGGTATGTTTTATATATGACTGATACCTATATATTTTGTAATTATACATCACATCGTATGAAAACTTTCAGGATCAATGAGTATGTCATATCAACGTGATAGATTATGGCCCCTTTTCTCTCTGAGAGAAAACTAGGAGTGGGAACGCAATACGGTCACGTTTTATAGTCACTTTTCTTGTGTATGTCCCATGTCGTATGTAAAATTGCAATGTTGCTTGATTTCCAAATTAATTGGCCATTTTTTTTTCAATAACGCATAAATGTTTTGATTTCATTTGATTTACAAAAAAAACTTATGAAATAATAAAATCAAAATCAGTTAGGTATGAAGAGAAAATACACATTCAAACAAACTTGTACAGTCAACAACAAAAGCTATTGATCAAAACTTTTGGTAAATTTGTAATACTTGATCAATGATTTTTGGAGTTCAAGTTCACTCTTTCCTGTATGGCAAACCGGTCTAAATAACTAGTTTTCATTTTGGAATGTTAAATGACCACGCTTACTGTATTGCCCCGCAATATAGCAATATCAATGATTGATTTATTGCTATTTTAATAAACACTAATACTTACTTGAGATTAAAGCCATAATTTTATGCTGTATTGATTGCTTTGCTGTTGCTTATTTGACCTTTGCTGTTTGGTTTAGCATGTCATCTGTTTCATTCGTTTATTTTTATTCTAAAGCTGCGTACGGTAGCGCGTCCCTAAGTTACGCGTAGTCAGGATACGTTACCCACGCGTAACGCGTAGCTGCAAGTATAGATAATGGCGTTCCATGACACGCGTAACCGATTATCATCATCATCATCAGCCGGAAGAAGTCCACTGCTGAACATAGGCCTCCCCCCTTGAACGCCACAACGAACGGCTATTAGCCATTTGCATCCATCGGCTCCCTGCGACTCTTACAATGTCGTCGGTCCACCTAGTGGGGGGCCTACCTACAGAACGAGCCATGGAGAGAGCTATGCTTGGAGTTTCTTCGCGTGATACAATCCGAAATGAGGAAATTCGCCGAAGAACCAAGGTCACCGACATAGCTATGCTTGGAGTTTCTTCCCGTGATAGAATCCGAATTGAGGAAATTTGCCGAAGAACCATGGTCACCGACATAGCTCTCAGAATCTGCAAGTTGAAGTGGCAATGGGCAGGCCACATCGCTCGACGAACCGATTATGCGTCAAAAAAATATTGCCACTATAACACAGAGACGTATCCTAGGTTCCAGGTTCTTATTACCTAATTAATTATTGGGCAAAAGAGCAGCTTCAGCATGTGCTACATTCCCATAACAATAATTACGTGAGCGCAGCGCTGTTTTTCAAACTACCCTATGCTCGCGCCACGCGCTGTCCGTAGTCACAAGCTACCTGATGCTAAATACGATGTGATCTAACACTGGAAGTTAATAACCTATCTATTCACAGTTTGTCCTACAAGGGATAGATTTTTGACATTACTTCTATGGAGCTTGTTTCAATTTCTGGTAGGGCAAACCTTGTATAGATATGTAGGATCATTTCCCTAGCTCAGAAAAGAAACAAGTATCACGATGATATTCCTGTATTTATATTCCATATTTTCCGGTATTGCTTATCTTACCCTTCCTACGACGAGACTAATTCTGAATCCCAAAACCCTAGCATCCGTCGGCGATAAGCATCTGTCAGTGTCAACCGCCAATGTCAATGGCTACGTCCACAGACGCTCATCACCACAGAGCATAAACACATTCAATTAAGGCGGTAGCCTTACAGTTAGATTATATTATTAGATTAACGGCCGTAAAATGACATCTCTCTGCATTTCGATTTCGAACTGGATTCGAGATGACATTCTTTAGCATCCAGTCTCTTCGATAATAGTAGTAAAAAAATAGTAATACGCCCATCCAAATAGCTCCAACCCCCGTAACTAAGATTCCCTTGTACCCACAAATCTCAGACACGGACAAATATTTGTCCTGTAGTGAGAATCAACCCCATGACATCACGTTTTGATGTCAGCTGTTTAGCCATTACCTACGCCATATCGATTGTCATACGGTTTCAATAACCGATCTATCCACGATTTAGCCTACTGGAGATGGAAATTTGACATAAGCTCCACAGAAGTAATGTCAAATATATGTCAAACCGTGGATAGATCGGTTATTGAGATTTGCCGATAGTCCTTTAGTTCTTTACAAAATATAGATTTGTTATATTGTACTTTACAATTATACAGCGATACCAATTCATCTCTTGATAAAACGTCAACTTCAGCAAGACTCATAATCTCTCAATATATTATTTTTTCTTTACATATTATATTTTTTACTGAATACGAATACCTTGCGCTTTACTTATAGTAGGCAGAGGTTTGGTAAAGAAGTTTTTTCTTTTACATTGTTTTCTTTTGCATTTTTAAACATTCAATACACTTGGAGAATTTAATTTCAGTTTTATCCCTTAAAGTGTCTGAAATTAAATATTGTATGAGCGAGCTTTCATGTCATTAATCAGTGTTCAACAAAGTATTGCACCTCCTACGATATATATAGGAGTATATAATATTATATACCTACAGTTCAAAGTTCAAAATTTTTTAATTAATAGGATACATGTTTTTTTTTTTTTTTTGTTTTGTTATGGCGTCACACGATTAGTGTATTTGCCAGTGTCAAGTATAAAATGTTTCAAACTCAGAGAGTTGAATCAAGTTTAAATGATGATGGTGTTGATGATGATGGGATGAGGATAGTGTTTAAGTAAAGTAGTGGCGCTTTACTTAAACTTTACACGGACTTTTTTGGAGCAACTAGAAAAGTCACTTTCACAACTTTATTTCAATTTCCCACACTCGTACACATTAACAAACACATAATGGTTAATAATCCACCAATATTACACATTATCACTCGAAGAAACACAAGTTTTGGAAATAAAAACAAAATTTTCACGTTGACAATTCGATTGCCGCCAAAAAAGTCATACATAATGTTTATTGATCACTTTAAAACGTCAAATGTAGGACTACGCCTGTCTGTTCCAACCTCCTTACGCCGGTAAAAGAACAGACAAGAAACGAAGTAATATTATAAATACGAAAGTTAGTATGTGTGTGTGAATGTTTATTACCACGTATCACTATAACTACAAAACCGATTTGATGATGAAATTTGGAATGAAGATAGCTTATACCCTGGATTAACACATAGGCTACTTTTTATCCCGAAAAAAAAATGTGTGATGGATGAAGGTAAATATGTGGGCCGAGGCATTTCATCCACTGTTGAAGAAGGTTTCATAACGTTGGTTGTTTGTTTCAGCACAACCTCTTTGCATATTGACATTGTTAGGTAAGCAAATGAAATGAAACCTTTTTTTGTATTGAAATATACTGAATGTACGGATTTTTGATGGATTTCGATCTTCATACTAACAATACCAAACAATACCGACCATTGGACGGCGTTTTTTAAGGGACGTTACACAATAAGAGAAGATGCCCCCCTGTAGATACTAATCTTCAATTTATTTTGAAGAAGGTAAAATCCAAATGATGATCAAATATCCGAATGTTGAGAAAATTTGAAATTGGAATTGAATTTTTGAAGCGATGATGGCTCAGTGGTAGTGTCGTCAGCTTGCGATCCGTAGTTAATGGGTTCGAATCCTACAATGAGCTTGAGCTTTCGAAAACAACATAATAAATTCATAGCTTGGGGTAGGGCATTTTCTAGTGCTCGCCTGGCTACCCTCAAGTTAAGAATCGGTCACCTATTGATGTGTTCCGGCAGTCCTACTTGGGAGCCAGTTCCCAATCCAGGTTTAGCGTGGTGCCATCTTCGACCCTATCGTCGCATCAGGTATCTTGTTGTCAAAGACTACACTTTAAGTAGTAAATAAAAATTAAATCAAATTTCTATCCTAAATCATAATGCCTATTTTCAAGTTCTAAATGGCTAACGACCCGTTATCGGGCGACCTTTCACTAAATTGACATCGGAAAGGCAGACCTGAGTAAACTCCAAATCTCTAATTGGCAAGGATAGTACTAGATTTACTTTACACTTGCGGTTAGTTTAGTGCCCAAGGCGGCAAATTCGGAGTTTGAGACATTTTATATAAAATGTTTTAAAAGTGTAATCGTATTGAAAATAAAGATACTTTTTAGACAAAGGTTTTGAAACGGGATATTAACCATGTCCTTTTTCGGCACTGATGCCATGATCACAAGAGTAAGTATTCCGTTTCCAAAACCTAATTCTATTTTTTCTAATTATAAATTTAAATAAAAACTTACGATAGGTAATTTTTCACATCAAAAAGAAAAGATATTTTTTGTGTCTATCCTGACATAAAAAAGAGTTTTAACTAGTATCAAATATTGTATTTATTTGGAAAATATTCTTTGGAACTTTACCTATTTTATGTAGCACTAGTTCCCCGTGGTTTTACCCGCATGGGCTTCAGTTTATTGTGATAAAAAGTATCCTATGTCCTTTCTTAGGGTTCAAACTATATCCGTACCAAATTTCATTTAAATCGGTTCAGTAGTTTAGGCGTGAAAGCTAGACAGACAGACAGGGTTACTCGCGTTTATAATATTAGTATGGATTATGATAATGGGGCGGCATTTTTCACAGCGCCCCAGGGCCGCACTGAGGGTAAACCCAGCCCTAAGCCAGAACCACAAAGCAAAAGGATTTTGTGTCAAAGGTCAAGACACATGTTGATTTGGTAGTCAGCGGAGTAAGTAAGTAAACAAGTAAATATACTTGACCAGGATTCGATTACTATTTACTCACTATTCCTATACACTGGTGCTAGAACTTATATGTCTCGCCTATCGCAATGACGTCATAAACAGTTGGCTATTACCACGGTTATGAGATAGCTACGGGTGTCCCAAATATATTTCATTGGTGTAGGGTATTGTTACAATTGATCTGTCTGCAATTTAATTGAGCAATATGGTAGAAATAATGCTTGAAAGATTTGCAAGTAAGTACTTGTCTGTAAATAATACTAAAATATGCATAACTTTTTAGGCACGCAACCCTCACTTCCGCAATTCTTTTAAAAATATACAACACTAGCTGTTCCCCGGTTTTACCCGCGTGGGCTACAGTTGATCGCGATAAAAAGTAGCCTATGTCCTTTCTCAGGCTCTAGACTATCTCTGTACCAAATTTCATTTAAATTAGTTCTTTCGTTTACGAGTGAAAGCGAAACAGACAGACAAACAAACAAGTTAAGTTAAGTAAACGTTTTTATATCAGGTAATTACTATCGCAATTGAATATTATGAACGCAAAAAGTGAGGGAGTGAGTGTTTATTAAATTTGTTGCTTTTTCACGTTGAAATGGCTATTAACGGGTTGGAGTGAATAGAAATAGGCATACTCGTAGCTTATACACTGGACTAAACCATAGGCTTTTTATTCCGGGAAAAGGTTCCGGGATAATGAAAAACACCGCGGGTGTAACCGCGGGTCGGTAAGCTAGTGGTTTATATTTATAAGATGGGTTAAAATATTCATTAAACACCAATAAATGAATAACAAGCCTTTAAATTTAGTACTTTTTAAATGTGATTATTATACCTTGATGCTCGATAGGTATTTTTCGGTGACCTATTTGTACTTCGTACTAGATTTTGCGATTCAGATACTCACTCCGTTCAACTCAACTGTACTGCAATCCGTACACCACGTTTAGTGTGTTAATTGAAATATTAGTAACTTGAGTGTGAATTTATTTGAAATATACGGCTGTTTCCAATAATATATCTGTCCACGGTTTGCCATGCTGGGGATATAAATTTGACATACGCTCCATAGAATTAACGTCAAATTTATATCTATAGTAGGGCAAATAGTGGATAGATAGATTATTGGGAACGGCCGATAATCACGAATGCCAATGTCATATCTGAGATCGTAATAGACACCAAAATGTAACGATAGAAATAAAACTGGAACCACAAAGGCTCTCAAGCTTCAAAGACTTAAAGCGCGTACAAAGGATTGACCTCAATTCTCTGGCGTGCATTGTGTCTCAATTTTCAACATAGGAAAGTAAAGCACTCCCTTGGGAACACCGATCCTCAAAATTGTCCTTCTCTTTTACACGAAAAAAGCTACGCCCTTGACGAAATTGCGGTAAATAAAATCAGCTGCCTTCGTAAAAAACTTTCTGGACAACTTTGGGACAATTGGGTAATAAAATATATGACACTCATACCTTTTCGCGATGGTCATAACTAGTCACGATACTAAAATTTCACATTCAATTCGCGTCTAAGGAAACCCCTTAAAACTTTATTGCGACATGGTTTTAAGGTGTTGGTGAATATGAGACTGTTTTGCAAGTTGTGTTATGGGTTCCGTACCATAAACAATAAAAACGAAAAAAAAAAACACGTTTGTTGTATGTGATATTAATGTTATATTTATATATTTATTTTGTTCGGTTTTTAGTATTTGTTGTTATGGCGGCAACAGAAATACATCATCTGTGAAAATTTATACAGTCTAACTATCGCGGTTCATGACATACAGCCTGGTGACAGACGGACAGACAGACAGATGGACGGACAGAGGAGTCTAAGTAATAGGGTCCCGATTTACCCTTTGGGTACCCTTAAAACTAGGTACCTCGAAACTTATTTAACATATTCCTTTTCCAACATTTACCGCTGTTCTGAGGTATAAACTTAACACCTCAACACGCCAACACCTTTTTATTTAGTCATCATCATCATCATCAACAGCCGGAAGAAGTCCACTGCTGAACATAGGCCTCCCCCCTTGAACGCCACCATGAACGGCTATTAGCCATTTGCATCCAACGGCTCCCTGCGACTCTTACAATGTCGTCGGTCGGTTTTATTTAGTATACTTGGCTAATCGTAGGTGCTTTCGTAGTTCTAGCTTTTACAGGTTAACATAAATAATAAAATAGTATGTCTGATAACTTACTGCTCATCCTCATCAATCTGTATCAGTTTATTTCATACGTGTAAAGAACATATACAAATGCTTATAAATCAAGGTATAAATAGTGTGCATAATTATATAGGTTTTTACATTGAAACTAGTTTTGGCTTTTCTCTTGATAACCACTTGCTTCATATCAGCTCTTCACTTAACTGGAGCTACACTTAGGGGACAATCCAATTTACGCTTGCAATGACATTGTGTGCAGCAGCTATTAGTGAATGTCAGGACGTTTTTGAGGTTTTTGAGCACGAACGCAAACATCCCTTTTGTTGGCTACGATTGGTTTGATCGCTTATCCATATTTTCATTAACGCTACTTCGATCTTGATGAAATTTGTAATGGACATAGTTTGAAACCTGGAGAAGGTTAATTATTGCGTTAAACTGAAAGTACACGCGGGTGAAAGTACCTACAGCTAATATAAATAAAACTTATAAATAGTGCTCCTTTCCACATTTCACAATATGTAGGAATTCAGGTAAGACTAGGGAGGCCATTGCTAAATGTAGTGGGATGACCACGGCTAAATACATGTTTTTTTACTTCTTAGGTACAGGTTAGCGTTAGACCACAAGTCACCTGATATTAAGTGATGATGTGGTCGAAGATGACGCCACGCTACACCAGTACCCCTAGTACAGGTTTTGATAGTTTACAAAAACTATAAAAGTTTTCGTTTCCATCCATACATATTTTTTTCAGCGAATCTTACCGAGACTGGGAGGTACTGAAATCGTTAATACGGGTTATTTTAAATTGTTATAATCATATTCCAACAATGTTATTGAGTTACTTTTTGAATTTAAGCAGATCGAGTTGCCACTTTGACAAGTCGGCTGTGGTAAACGTCGACGTTTACCAAAACTTTTATCGTTTTCAAAACTTGTTCTGAATATTCCAAACATAATGACAATAATGGAATCATACTATAAAATTAATATACATTTATGTTGCATTGAACCTAGTTCTATATTTATTTTTACTTCGTACGTTTGGTAGCGTTTGACTACAAATCACCTGATATTAAGTGACGATGTAGTCGAAGGTAACGCCCTGCTATACATCGATTGGGAACAAGCTCTCAAGTAATACTGCTGGATTACACTGATAGGTGCTAAACGACAGATTCTTAACCTAAGGGTGCGTTAACCTAGCGAGGCGAGCTATAGAAAATACCTACCACCAAGGTATAGTTTCATCACTGAAAGCTCGAGCCCATTGTAGGATTCAAACCCACGACCTAACGTATCGCAGTAATTAATTACATATAAAATAAAACGACAGTGACGTTAGATTCCACGCTTTTAACTCCGAGAACCACTAATGCGATTAACGTGAATTATTTATGAGAAGCTCCTGGATATATGAACCATTTTGTCACGAAAAAGTGGCCGAGTAGAAACCATTTTTTGTATCGGAAGTTTAGTGATTGGACCATTACCGGATTAAGGAATGGACATCTGGTCTAATACAACGTGACGAGAAAAGCGGCTTACGCCCGAAATTAATAACCGATCCTAATCCCTTATCCGCGGTTTTGGATTGAAATGTCATGTCTTAAGTCATTCTAGTAGTGGGATAACGGGCCGGTATCAATTATTAATTTCGGGCGTTAGTGTGTAGTCGTGTACTGAGTTAGCCTACTATTAACGAGGTTCCATATAATGATGTACATAAAATGTCAAATAATATACTTATACCTACCAGTACATTTTGTTTGCAACCATTTATCAGCTTGTTCAGCTACAGCTGACCGTGTCACGCACACGCAACTAAACGGAGAGGTGATTTTGATTTGCCCTCTTTACACGTTTTGGACCTCTTTTGGTTTGGAAGCTTTTGTGCGAAGAACCCGACGTCTATGTCTATCTCATGATACGTCAAAGAATTGAAATAAAAGCATTCATGATGAAGCGATACTACTCATTCGTTTGTCATGCGAGATTAAGGTTGTAGTCAACTTGCTACAATTTTAGCAGTAAATATTGAGAAAAAAATTTGATGGCGCCCAAAAAGATAGTTGACGGCGTAAAAAAAACATGGAAAGTACTTAGATCTCGCTTTGTTGAATATTTGCGTTGTAATTGCGAAGTTATGATATGTTTTAAAAAACTTTTCTAGCTTTTCTAGACTATTTGAAGTAAATACTAATTTGGCGGACCATAAAAATGTCACAAAAATAATGCTTCATCTACCTACCCACTCTTTATACTTAGTTCAAGCAATTTGTTACCGTTTTGCAGGAGTAATTTCAGAGAAACACCGCTATAAGAACATAATTAATGGATGTTTTACGCGTATTGCATATTCATTCCTTACTTAATGAGTGTGGAAATGATTAATTACCTGCCTACAGTTTTATATAGGTGTTACTACTTATAAAAAAAACTTACGTATGTAGAGTTAACATCTGCATAGGTAAATATAAGCAGAAGCTGCTAAAAACAAAACCTTTTCTCTCAGTTTATCTGGAGTTAGGTATAATAATTCTTTTAAAGACAACTGTCTGGCTCCTGTAGACGTAAAAAACTATTCAAGATCTTTATACAGAGCATTGTAAAGGTTCCATTGTTTCTTTGGTCTTTGAAACTAGTCACATAATAGTACTAAGCAAGGCAATGCTGGGAAAAGAGAAAAATCGATTAGTTAATAGGGTTCCGTACATCCAATGACAAAACGAAACGCTTCTAGAATCACTCTCGTGTCTCTTACGGTGTACATCTGTCACAGCTTAATTTTCTAATCAACGACAAACTAGAAGAAGGATTTCAAACGTATAAATAAATATATTTTATTTTTTATTTTTATATATAACATAGTTCTAAAAATAAATTACAAAAGCCAATTAAAAGCCTCCACAGACAAAAAATATTGTATTATTTTAAAATAAAAGGTATAAACATGGAAAGTAAAACAACTGACAATTTAGCATTCACTCTCTTCCCTGTCTCCGAAACTATTAAGGCCTAAATTAAATAAAAGTGGACTTTTTTGGCGGCAATCGAATTGTCAACGTGAAAATTTTGTTTTTATTTCCAAAAACTTGTGTTTCTTCGTGTGATAATGTGTAATATTAGTGGATTATTAACCATTATGTGTTCGTTAATGTGAACGAGTGTGGGAAATTGAAATAAAGTTGTGCAAGTAACTTTCCTAGTTGCTCCAAAAAAGTCCATGTAAAGTTTAAGTAAAGCTCCACTACTTTACTTAAACACTATCCTCATCCCATGACCTCATCGTCATCATCATTTAAACTTGATTCAACTCTCTGAGTTTGAAATATTTTATACTTGACACTGGCAAATACATTAATCGTGTGACGCCATAACAAAAAAAAAATAAGTGTTTTAAAAAAAGAAGAGCATATATAAGGTTTACTTATAGTTTAAAGGAAGACCTATAAGAAAAAACTAAATCCTAAAGTTTTCACGTATAACAAAATGGTTCAGAACCTCTACGTGAATTCGACTTTGACCGGTTTATTTAAATAGATCAGCGGTTCAGTATTCTAAATTCGAGGTGAATTTCGTTAGTTATATCCTCGTTTGGTTCGGACATCTTTGAGCGAAGGATCCGACGTCTAATCCATCCCTTGGTTCGTCAATGGCTATTAATTTGTTACGTCCCGTGATATATTTTTTTTACGGAAAAAAGTTTTTGTGGGATAACGGGAAGACGCGGGTGAAACCACGGGGCGCGACTAGTTAACTTTAAAAGTAACGTGTTAAAATCATTTAGAAGTTCCGGAGCCATCAGATACACACGTTAATCTTATAACCCTATGTTTGCATCGGGGGTTAATAAAATTGGCAAGTGTTGACATTTCTCAAGACCACAGATTACATATAAACTTCAAAATTTGTAAAACCACCTAGTAATTGTTACTTCAGATGTAACAATTACTACGTTGTTTCTTTGAGTAAATATGAACAGTTGAGCGCTGAAAAACAACAATACACTTTGTACTATGTTGTACATGTTTCAACAATACAAGGTTTTACCAAAATAAAGACGTCAATAACTATGAAAGAAAAGATATTGTTGAGTCTGCCTCTATAATACCTACTTATTATTGTAAAGCTCTGGCATTATTATCCTGACGCCGGCCAATTAGCCTTCTTCGCAGACTTATAACGTTATTTTAACGCAAAACAAATGAAGTCATTGCCGACAGACCCAACGAAAAAAAAAAATCAAAGAAAGATTCAGCTAAAACTACGAGTGATTGCCATTTTCTTCTTTCATTTCACTAGCTAATGAGATTTAGGCTGACAGCTAAAAAAGAAGTACTAAATCTATTTATATAGATGCTGCTATCGATACAATATCTTGTTTTTTCGCCATTGCTTAGTGGAAAAAAGGGGATCGAATAAAATCTGACCTTTGGTTATACTGTTAGACATAACAACTCAAGCTCATGTTCATTTCTTAGGAAGCTTAGAGATCTCAACTAATACAGCGTTAAGGTAATTGCCTAAATAATTGCGTTACTCTGATAAAAAATAGCATGATAAATCGCAAACAAACAAAATTTTTAAAATTACACGAGGCAATGATTTTTTATTTTATTAAAACACTTGTATTAGCTTCACTTGTAACTAACTGACTAACAATGTAATCAAATCTTAGAAGTCCATTTTCACCTACATCTTAATGTCGTACTATATGTAATACCCCGGTGACAATGCAATAATTTTTACATACTACAATGTTAATGTTAACCAAGAAACATAACTAACGATATAAAGACACTAAACTAAATCTTAAAATATAATATATAACTACCTATCAAACCAAACAATATGACTACTTAATGCTGACCGCATTGTGAAGGCAAGACTCCTTTAGCAAAATCAGTTAGTCCAGTAATGATAATGATAATGCAAGTGTTATTTGTCCCCCAAAAAGCCTACGATTTAGCTAACGGAAACCAATGAATACCTGACAGAAGGTTAATCCCTGGCAGAAGGTTAATCTATATTTTGACCTTTGGTTCTTATAAATCAACGTAGGGCTCGGCATCTTCCATTTTCCTTGCATCCACGTATGAAAACTTTTATGTTGACACTTTTCATATCATTTTATTATATGTTTGTGGTTTTGCAACCGTTTTGTTCAGCGGGCTGATTGTGTGGTTTGATAAATGGTTTCGTGTGGATCCAAAAGAAATATAGAAATACATTTTTACTTTCAAATTCTTTTCGAATTTAATGTTTGTGGAATATAACTGTTTATTGCTAAGCTTTTATAACTAAAATATTTATATACTGTATTACTCTACTGAATGAAAAAGAAAATATGTATTCAAAACTTTAAGTGTTGTGTTGTGAATAAATTAAAATTAGATAAAAGGTAGCGATGTTACTCTGCAAAATTTATAAGCAGTCATGTCGGTCAAAGGAAAGTGCAGCGTTTGATCACAAGCCATCTGATGCTATGTGATAATTTGGTCGAAGGTGGCGTCACGCTACAACTAGTGAAAACTAACCAGCTATGTGTAGCTAACCAAAACTAGACAATGCCCTATCACCAGGCTACGGCGTCATCACGATGTTTTCCTTCACAGAAAGCTCATGCTTATTGTAGGGATCAATCGCAAGCCCTCCGGATCGCAAGCTGACGTCACTACTACTGAGCCATCATTGCTTCAAAGTCATATGCATTATCTCTTAGGATTGCAAGACACATACAACATTGATGCCATTACAAGCCAACTTGAGACTAAGCTATGCTTTAAATCATGAAACTGTGATCGCGAACTAACAACTGTAAAGTTTAGTATCGCTGTTGTTTAAGTTAAAGTTTTATAAGTCTCGCTTGCAAAACTTGCTTTTGTAAATACAACACAGTACCTAAAGTACACTTATAAAGCGAAACTAGTAGTGAAAGGAGTGATAGGTACGGTCGGGCTCAGAATTCCAGTGGCAGTCTTAAAAAGCAATAGCAAGGAAAGAAAATCGCGCATATTGTGAACTTTTTCTTTAAGCCGTTTTACGCGTACGTGTGTGTACTTATAGCAATTCTAAAGAGCCCTGCAAGATTTTACACTATTGAACAGGACAAGAACAAAATTGGTAGTGTAGTAGAACTAAATTAAATTTGACAGCTCTAAAAATAATTCTGTCAATTTCGTACTTCAGATCCTGGACAGCATTTTAGTCCTGTCATATTTATTTCAGTTCTAGAAAAAGCACATACATCAGATTTGTCACCAACATTCCCATGTCCTTTTTTTACGAATTACAGCCTCACTCAAATTCAAATTCAAAAATATATTTATTTAATAGGAGACATTGTAATCACTTTAAAACGTCAACTTAAAACTAAAACTCAAAACGCAATTCTAGCGTTTGACCACAAGTCACCTGATGTTAAGTGACCGATGTAGTCGAAGGTGATGCCAAGCTACACCTGGATTGGGAATGTTCAGGCGTTGTTATTCTTTTAAATGTCGGGTAGGTCACAAGCCGAGATTCCAACGAACGCGGTCGGCGATTTACCGGAGAAACCGAGGGTAGTTGTTGACGACCTTCAGTGCACCTCGGACTTCAAGCGTGAACGGTTCATAGCGGTGTATTTTTGGTACCTTAGGACTACTAACTGTGCTGTTGTGCAAAATTAGACTTTCACCTGCACCCGGGTGTCCAGGATCATCGAAGGGACGGTTCCGGCCGGCTATACAGTCCACTTGGCGGTTCAACGGTTTCAAGGTGAGTGGCTTGCCTTGTATTTGGAAGAATAGCAACCCAGAACAACTAACCAGTGAAAATCTAGAACATAGGGTATCGGGAACGGTGTTTCAAGCGAACATAAATTGGCCCATCGAGCCGGATAAGATTTTCGTAATAACTGGTAGGGTGTTTCAGTATATTACGTTGTTATATTTAAAAAAAAAAAAAAAACGGCGGTAACGTCCTACAGACATTTGTAAATTTATTCGAGATTTGTCTAATTTGGTAGTAATTTAATAATCTTCGGTTTTTATTCTGTATCGGTTCGGTTTATAATATTATAGTCTATCTTTTGAGGATCTGGTTCAAATTCCATAATGTCTAAAGTGTTTGAAAATAAATTTAAAATCAAGTATGATTGGTTCATCTACTCTTTGGAATTAATTAGTTCGAAGTCTCAAAATTCGGGCGTAATATCTTCTCGGTTACGAAAACTAGAAGGATATTATATACTTTTAACGGAAGCCTATGAGTCAATTTTGAATGTTTGTACGGAGACGGACGATGATTCGGTTGTTAAGGAATACGATTTCAAGTATAGGGAAGCCACGGAAATATATAACAAGTTGGAGGCTATCTCGGCAGGCTACCCAAACGTAGACGGCACCTATGCGCCTACGGAAAGCGCGCCGACGGCCCGGCTGCCACGAATTGATTTGTCGACCTTCGATGGCGATCTTTATTCATGGAGTAGCTTTATTAGCCTCTTTAATTCGTTGGTGTTATCCCGGAAGGACATATCTAAAACGGAAAAGTTCCATTATTTATTTTCTCACGTTGAAGGAGAACCCCGGACATTGATAAAACATTTACCAATGATAGATGTTTCGTTAGATACGGCCTTGGATATACTTAAGGCTAGATTTGAAAATAAACGGCTGTTGACGGATTCTCATATATATCGTATCTTACATTTACCGGTTCTAACACGAGTTTCAGAGCTTAGAACAAAAATATTAAATCCATTATTAGAATCTACACGGGCATTGAAAAATTTAGGATTACCTACGGATCAGTGGAGCTATATATTGCTATATATCGGTCTATCAAAGTTACCTATAGAAATAAAAACACGGTTTGAACAAAAGTTCGGCGGAAATAGCATGAATTTACCTACATTCGATGAACTTCTCGAATTTTTACAAAATGAATGTAGATTCATAGATACGGCAGCATCGGCTTCGGAACCGGTTTCTTATGCGGAGCGGGCGCGTAGAACTGATAAGCGAAATGTGCATTTAACACAAGACGGTAACCGAACTCAAGATCGCGCTAATTATAAACAATGTTGTTATTGTCAAATGTCGGGTCATACTATTTCGGATTGTTTCAAGTTTGCTAATTTAACAAACCGTGATCGTAAGGGTTGGATTCAAATAAACGGTTTTTGCTATAAATGCTTTGGAAGTCATTCGGCTGCCTCATGCCGGGTGTCTGTTCCGTGCAGTCGGTGCGGGAACTCGGGACATAATGAGTTAATCTGCACATTCAATGCGCGGCCGACGAGTCCGGTGAATGATAGGCAGCGAACTCGGCACGCAAACGTTGCGAACGAAAATGTCGCTTATGACAACGGTAGTGGTAGGCGGTCTCCCTGTGAGTCACGGCGCAGTGCTAGTATTTTACGCGGTTATTATGAGCAGCGCGCATCGCCATCACCAACGCGAGCGCAGCGTAGTTATTATCGGCAGCGGCGTAATGATAACGACAATAAAACGGACAACCAGCATCACGGGAACGGTGCACACGGGCACCATGAGCGTGACAACCGCGCTTCTAGCCCGCCGGTTGCCCGTCGTCAGGATAATTCGCAATAGCAATTAAGGCAATCGAGTAATATCGCTTCTTTACCTAAGTTAGCTAATAATGTTATTTTACCAACGGTTATTATTGAAGTAAAAAATGCAAGCGGTGATTTTATTCGGGCAAGAGCCTTGTTGGATTTCGGCGCTCAATTAACATTTATTAGAAGCGACTTTGCCACAAGTTTGAGATTGAAGCGATATTACACTCACATACCATTGGTAGGTATCGGCGGTACACAAGCAGGTGGCAGTAAATATGTTGTATCTATTGATTTTAGACCTGAACGGACAGGTAAACCTTTATTATTGGCTACGGCGGCGGTGTTAAAAAATCCTACAGCTTATTTGGCTCGTAGGTTAGGAACTACTTGTTGTAACTTACGGATTTCGGATGAAGGCTCTTGGAATAATTCGCAAGTAGATATAATTTTCGGTTGTGATATATTAGGTAAAATATTTAGTCACGCGGTCAGTTTAGGTACGGAAGGACCATACGGTTTAGAAACTATTTTTGATTTTGTTATCTTCGGTCCGGCTTCGGAAAGTATAAATGAATCAGATGAGAATTATAACGGTTTGGTAACTCTTGTTGAAGCGGTTGAGCGATTTTGGCGTTCGGAGGAGCCACCGAAAATTAAAATTAAGGATCCGGCGGATATAGAATGTGAAACATTGTTTACATCGACCACTACTCGGGGTGCGGATGGTAAATATACGGTTCGGTTGCCACTTTTACCAGATCACAAGCGATTAGGTGATTCAAGAGAGGCGGCGTTGCAGCGTTTTTTGTCTGTTGAACGGAGAATGAAAAGACAGCCGGAATTTCGGGATAAATATGTAAACTTCATGAACGAATATATTAATCTCGGTCACATGACGCTATCAAACAGAAATATAACTTCGGAAGGTGAACACTATTTCCTAGCTCATCACGGTGTTTTTAAAAAATCTGGAGATGTTGGGAAAATTCGTGTGGTGTACGACGGAAGCCTCCGGACGTCGTCGGGGGTGGCCCTTAATGATTGTTTATACTCCGGCGAGCGGTTACAGAATGATATCACGGTGATCATTCTAAACTTTCGGTGGCCACGCGTTGTATTCACGACGGATGTGCGGATGATGTTTCGGCAAACGTGGATTCATCCTGATGATCGAAAGTATCAGCTTATTTTTTGGCGAGAATCTCCCACGGACCCGTTACAGATTTATGAATTGACGACTAACACCTACGGTTTAAAGTCCAGTCCGTTTATATCAAATCGGTGTCTTCATCAGTTAGCTCATGATGAACAACATAAATACCCACGGGCGGCGCAGCTAGTACTCAGGAATTCGTATGTAGACGATTTGAGTGGCGGTGATGACACACTAAGCGGAGCCCGTAAACTTAAGGATGAACTGGTAGCACTCATGGACACGGCGGGTTATGAGTTACGGAAGTGGTCATCTAACCATCCGGCATTGTTAAACGACTTGCCCCCGGATCACTTGGAAACCCCTCGGATATTTGAAGAACACTCGGACGAACACGGTTATATTAAGGTTTTAGGTATTCAGTGGGACCCAAAAACGGACTGTTTTACGTATCGGCTTAATTTACCCCCTGAACAGACGGTTACTCGAAGAAACATCCTGTCACTGGCAGCTCGGTTGTATGATCCTCTCGGATGGATCAGTCCTGTGGTCTTTAAAATAAAGCTTTTACTACAAGCCCTGCTTAGCAGCGTCGATAATGCACGGAAAATCGACTGGGACGCCCCAGCGGCCGACAACATCGTTCGGCAATGGCTAAGCATTATCTCGGACTTGCCTTATCTAGAACGGCTCTCTATACCGCGGTGTCTAAAACCGGTAAAAAATGCACAATACTCGTTGCACGGATTTTGCGATGGTTCTTCTGTGGGGTTTGCGGCGGCAATATATCTACGGGCACAACAATCTGACGGAACGGTGCTTTTGCGGCTACTCATGGCAAAGTCCAGAGTATCCCCACTTAAAACAAATCGGACCATTCCCAAATTAGAACTAAGTGGCGCGGCACTTTTGACTACACTTTTCAATTGTGTCGTTTCGGCAATGGAACACGATATTGTAGTTGACGAGATTGTCGGCTGGTGTGACAGTACTATTGTATTAGCGTGGCTTCGGACGCCACCACATAAATTACAAGTATTTGAGGGCAATCGAGTATCTCAAATAAATTCATCTGCGGCTCGGATTAACTGGAGATACGTTCCTAGTGAGATGAACTGCGCGGACGTGGCGTCACGCGGAACGAGTGCGGCGGAGTTATTGCAGCATCGGTTGTGGTGGGACCCACAGTGGCTGCATGAACCCTCGGAGCGGTGGCCGAGGGATTGTACGGAAGTCCCTGCGGACCTACCCGGTCTAAAAGCTATAAGCGTTAACGTTTCTACGGTAGAATCGGAATTTGACTTGATGCAGAGGTATAGTTCGTTCGAAAAATTAGTGAATATAACCTCATATATATTGCGGTTTGTTAAAAACTGCAAATTAAAAATTAGAACGCATGGAAATATTACGGTTTCGGAACGAAAAAATGCAATAACTCACCTAATCAAACATATTCAATGCAATTATTTTGAAGAAGAACTCACGGCTTTAAAATTAGGAAAACCTATTAAAAGCTCATTACGGAGATTAAATTTATTTATTGACAAAGATAACATACTTCGGGTCGGTGGTAGAATCAAAGCATCAAACTTACCTTATGATGCTCGGCATCAAATTTTGTTACCAGGTAGATGTCGGTTTACGGAATTATTAGTAACATATTATCATAAGATCTACTGTCATGTCGGTGCAAATACCCTAGCGGCTATTTTATCTCGGTTTTATTGGATAGTCTCGGCGCGGCGGATCACTCGACTTATAACCTTTCGCTGCATTCAATGTTATCGGTCACAAGCACGGCCAACGCAACCCTACATGGCAGACCTGCCACCAGACCGCGTAAGAGGCGTGCGTCCCTTTCTCGGCGTCGGTACAGATTTCGCGGGTCCTTTTTACATTAAAACGAGTTCATTACGGAATGCAAAAATCCAAAAATGTTATTTATGCGTTTTTGTCTGCTTGTCTACAAAAGCGGTGCACTTAGAAATCGTTTCGGATCTATCGGTTGAAGCGTTTATTGCAACCTTTACGCGGTTTATCTCACGACGAGGTCTTCCATCTCTAGTAAGATCTGATTGTGGAACCAACTATACGGGCTCGGATAAATTTTTAAAGGAATTGTATATTTTCTTACGTAATAATCAATCTGATATTGAACGCAAATTAACCATGCAGAATGTAACATGGTTATTTAACGCACCGGCTAGTCCCAATCACGGCGGTCTATTTGAAGCAGCAGTCAAATCAGCGAAAACGCACGCACGGCGCGTATTAGGTGATACTCGGCTTACGTTTGAAGAACTAACTACATTTTTCACTAAGGTAGAAGCGGTTATGAATTCTCGGCCTTTGTGCCCGGTAAGCACGGATCCAGCTGACTTAGAAGTCCTGACACCGGGCCACTTTTTGATCGGGCAACCTCTGGTTGCACTGCCGGAATATCCTTATTCAGACATTAAAATGACTCGGCTATCTCGGTATCAACAGATTCAAAAATTGACTCAGCATTTTTGGTCTCGATGGAGAAATGAATATCTTCATACACTTCAGCAGCGGTATAAATGGACCTCACAAACGGAACCTCCTAAGCTAGGTGACTTGGTTTTGATAAAAGAAGATAACACGCCTCCTCTTCATTGGAAACGCGGACGGATTGTCAAATTACTACCCGGTTCGGATGGAATAATTCGGGTTTCAGAAGTAAGAACTCAGAATGGTACCCTTCTGAGACCAGTTTCAAAGTTATGTCGATTACCTATTGACGCTTAGGAACCAAGGCGGGCTTGGTTAGGCGGGGGGATGTTCAGGCGTTGTTATTCTTTTAAATGTCGGGTAGGTCACAAGCCGAGATTCCAACGAACGCGGTCGGCGATTTACCGGAGAAACCGAGGGTAGTTGTTGACGACCTTCAGTGCACCTCGGACTTCAAGCGTGAACGGTTCATAGCGGTGTATTTTTGGTACCTTAGGACTACTAACTGTGCTGTTGTGCAAAATTAGACTTTCACCTGCACCCGGGTGTCCAGGATCATCGAAGGGACGGTTCCGGCCGGCTATACAGTCCACTTGGCGGTTCAACGGTTTCAAGGTGAGTGGCTTGCCTTGTATTTGGAAGAATAGCAACCCAGAACAACTAACCAGTGAAAATCTAGAACATAGGGTATCGGGAACGGTGTTTCAAGCGAACAGGGAACTTAAAACTTAAAACTTACATTAAAATCGAAAAAGTGAATCATCTCATGTGAAATAAAATAAATAAATTTAATCAATAAAACGTACAGAATAAATGACAACTTAATAAAAACAAAATTCGATAAAGTTATCGTTAACTCAGTCGCAAACGGATCAAAATCGTAATTTAAAATCTTTGGTTTGCTAGGAGGGCATTGAGCGCAGCAAGAGTACACGGAATAAGAAATGACAAATCATCATGGTGATGCAACGGAAGCATCAATTTTCCCGTGAAAATAGTTGTTATTTGCAAATAAATGATTCTTATTCTTATTTGTTCTCCATACCACGCGGTACAGTCAGCAAGAAAAGTAGCTGATCATACTCGAATTTCCAAACGCGTAGTAGATCGGTAATGTTTGTTTTTTCCTTACAACTTACAATGTTGCGTTTGACCATAACACAATACACGTAATGTTAAATGATGATTCGGTCGAAAGTTGGTGTTTAAAATGATAAAGAGAATCGGATAATTTGTTTTTGTTCAGCGACTTTTGTCGTTGACTATACCACAGCCTCATGATGAGGAAATGTTGAACATAATAAAATGAGAACTTGAAAAAGGACAAATTATATTTTATACCGAAATAATGTGGGTACAGCTCTCGCGACAGAAAAGTTCGCATTTCGCTTGTAACACAATTTCGCAAAGTAATTTGTTATTCCACTGCCGTCACCGCTGCCAGTGTCGTTTCGGTATGCTACTTCTACCAACCCTCACTGGGCCAACTTGGTAAATTACGGCCATAATCTCTGAGAGATGTATCAGAGTGAAGAGCCCCAGCAGTGGGAGCGTAATAGACTGATGATGAGCAAAAACATTACCCTCGCACATTTAATTACATCTCTTACCAGTAGTAAGTAAGTAGTTTTTACACCAATGAGTAAGTAAATGCTCACTGATAGATTTTAATTTAAAAATGTATGTGTTTCATTATTTAGTTATTTATATTACCTTTATGCCAGTGACGTCATCAAAAACGGCTTCAACGGAAGACCAGCGCTGATCAAACGACCAGCACAACGCTGAGTTGAGGCCGGTTTGCAACATTTTTTTTTCCTGTTACTACATAATGTATTTGTCTTATGTATTTTTGGATAATTTGTTGCAAATAAATGATTCTTATTCTTAAAAAGTGGGGTATTAAAAGTTTGACGACGATGTCTGTCAGTCTGTGTGTGTGTCTCTGTCTGTGGCATCGTAGCTCTAAAACAGATGGACCGATTTCGATGCGGTTTTTTTCATTTGAAAGCCAGTTTCCTTGCGGTGGTTCTTAGCTATGTTTGGTTAATATTGGTCCAGCAGTGCAAGAGTATCAGCTCTTTTCCAAAATTATGTAAGGCATTTTCAGCGCTATGTTTGATGAAATCGGAACAAAATGTCAGGGTCTTTTTTTAATTTTAAATTATGGATAAGTCTAGCTCACGTGCAAGTAATATATTAAGCCATCTTACCTTTAGGCACGAGTAGATCCTGTAATAAATTATTCGTTTACATTGTAAGCAATTAAAGTACTATTTGAAACTGTGCAGATTGAAGTTTTTTACGCTAGTTTGAACATCAAACGTTCAGCCCTAAATATCCGAAATACCTGTTTAAGATAATAACGACTTAACAGGAATAGCTCATGTTTAGTTAAGTATAGTAAGAATATATGGAATATAGACCGAGTAAAAGCCGGGATGATAGCTTTGGTGGGTCTGTAGGTATCACGGGAGGGATAGGAAACAGCCTTCACAGATTCACTAAGTATTTCGGTACCTTAGATAAATAGACAACCCACTTAACCCGTGGGAAAACATAGCCACTACAAAATAAAATTAATCACTCACAGACCATAAAGCTTTTATGTTGATGGTTAACTCTGCCTCGCTAAGGAAACTTTCAATATAATTTCCTATTTATTTTCCTCTTCTCTTAACCCCTCCGCACACGGCGTCGTAGCGTATGCGTATGGTAAGACATGCGTAGTACAAGAGCATTATGAACTCGTGCTCAAATAAGCCCGTAGACGAAACGGTGTTGCAGCGAAGCGTAGGAGATTTTCTTTGCACTGCAGCAGTGCGATTCTAATTCACACGGAAACTGTTCCGACCACGGATTCGGAAAAATTTCCTTCAGATTTTTTAAGACACTATTCATTAATCTGAATTTAGAAACTGATATTTAATTTGACAAACCAGCTACTCAATCACGGGAAAGTTTCCGCCAACTTTTTGTTCTCGGAAAACGTTTTCGTGAAGCAAAAGTGACGTCGAATCCGACACGGAACCTTTCCGAGTGAATTAGAATCTCACTACAGGTCTCGTAATAGTTGCGTTTTTACGATATGCTAACGACTAGTGTGCGGACGGCCTTAGAGTTTATGTATGAACAAATGTTTATTTATTTAATAGAGTGGTAACTAACTAGCGCCAAGAACCCTATGTTCTGTAAAATAAGATAGATATAGCAATGATTTTACACTTAGAGTTATTTTATGAGCATAATAAAGCTCACGTCGCGCTTATTGTGCACCATGAACGATGCAATAGTGTGGGCAGGTATATGAGTAACGGCGGAACACTAAATTCGTGAGGAAGTCAACTTATACACAACCATGTGGGTACACACATATCCACTCGCATCCGTAAGTACGCGTTCGCGAAATACTACAAATCAAAGGCCAGATGACCCTAAGAAGGGCAATTTCTTCAGCCAGACGCAAACCTCTGCAGATTTTCGTTAAAAACGTGAAACGTTAATAAAAAGTAGAGATTTCAATAAACCGCCCATGGCAGTAATTGTTGGAGTAGTATTAAACTATATCTATTCTGTGGTTATAGCGTGCCAATAGGCGCCTAGCCGCGTTGCAGGTGGGTGAGGTATCAACATAAAGTAGAGATAGCACTCAAAGTCGATTACTGAAAAATTTTGGTATCTATTGTCATGATTGCTGAAAACCCGAAGACCAACGTAGTCGGCGCCCATACTACAATTATAGATAATGTAATCGAAGGGTTTAGAGAGTCGATACTCTATACTTTTGACCTTTATCAATCTCACTCTAGAACAAAATTGCTATATATAAATCCAAGCAAAATCTCAGATCCAATCTTACCTTCTATTCAATGTGTGATGGGTAGGTACGCATGTGTGCGGTCGTGGTCAGCATAAATCGGTACCGGACAGAACGAATCGAATACGATATATCGAAGAAAGTTTGATTATGGAGCCGTCCATGTCCATCCCGTGAAATCATTTTGCTGTTGTGCCGAACAAGAAATGACTCACATTACACCGAGCTCTCACTGAGCCGAGACTCCGACGTAGTACGGCCACAGTCGGTTCCGTACTCGGATTTATTGCTAGTTCTCAACCGAGCTATACACACACCGTGTTGTTTAGCTCGGTTGAGTTATTTTTACTACCTTTCAGGTAATGTTTGACTACAAGTCACCTGATGTTAAGTGACGATGTGGTCGAAGGTGGCGCCTCGGATTGGGAACTGGTTCTCATGTGAGACTATCAAAACACACCGATAGATGATTGGCGACTGTTTCTTAACTTGAAGTTGGTAGCCAGGTGAGTACTGGAAAATACTCCACCACCAAGCTATGGTTTCATCACGATGTCTTTCTTCACCGAAAGCTCAAGCTCATTGTAGGATAGGAACCCACGTCCTACGGATAGCAAACCGACGTCACTACTACTGAGCCATCGTGGCTATAAAACCTTTTGAATCATCTTTATATGTAGGACCTAAGCATGTTGACATTCATGCAATATGAGGATGGGTGTGGGCCGAGACCGGACCGGCTTGTCTCCAACCGTCAACCGTTTTTGCCCAACATAAAATGTATGTGGTATTTGTCCGTGCTACGGCCGAGACTCGGACCGTTGAGAGCTCGGCGTATATAAATACTTTGCTGGTCGAGTTTTGTGGTTCATCATTCTGTAAGTTTAATGCAATAATATCTGATATCCCGGTAACTGAACCGGGCTTACGGTATAACTTAGATATGTCTAGCAGTAAGAGCCGGGTAAAGGCCCAAATAGTATATTATGCAGTAGTTTTTGCGGAACGTGGTTGTCAACAAGGTTTAATAATGCCAAACCGAACGCGTGTACAGTATAGCACGTCAAACCCACGTTTCCGCACTAACCCTTATGTTAGTACGGAAATGGAACAAATATTTGTTCGTCCTGCATCTATTTCTAGCGGACAGAAGGGTTAAACTATACAGAACATGAAAGCAACAATACTTCTCAATTATTTTTATAATTCAACTAGCTGTTCGCTGCGGTTTCAACTGCGTGGGCTACAGTTACTGTTTATCGCTATGAAAAGTATTGAATGTCCTCATCAGCCTTTACGTCCCCACTGCTGGGACTCTGGCCTTCCCTCAGAGAGAGAGTATAGTGGGCCGTTATTCACTACGCTGGCCCAGTGCGGGTTGGTAGATGTCGCATGCCCTTGAATGTTGGGGTTCTTGGACTTGCCGGTTTCCTCACGAGGTTTTCCTTCACCGTTTTGAGCGATGGTAAATCCGCACATAACTTATTAAGTCATTGGTGCGGGGCGGAGAGGATTCGAACTTGGTGTCGGCGCATTGTAAAGCGCACGCAGTTACCGTTCTGCTACCATCGCTATATGAATGTCTTTTACTAGAGTCCAAATTATCTCCATACCAAAATTCATCAAAATCGGTTTTGCGGTTTTGGTGTGAAAAGGTATTAAACAGACGGAAAAGAGAGTTACTTTTAAATTTTAGATAGATAAACCACTTTGTTCAATCATATTGTAATTTTAGTAAAGTATAATCATAATAGTCATTAATAAGCCAGTTAATTATGTAAACAATGGTATATATATATATATTAACAAAAAGTGAAGGCCGGAAACAAGTACAGACTTAAAGGACATAAAAACATCATTTACATATTTTACATTTTAAATCGTTATAGTTACTCGATGTAATACTTAGCAGAAGCATAGGTTTTACAATAAAAATCTATTTCTGGCACCTAATATCTAACATGATTTTACTAGAGAAGAAGACGAATTACCTTCATGAAAACATAATCAAATTATCATGAACCCCTGATAATCATAACTAAAAACTTTCTAAATTAAGTTACTTTTCAATAAAAAAAATTAAATCAAAATCCGTTTATCCGTTTAGGAGTTCGATACCAATACCACAGACATGAAATGACAGACGTTACCTCCAAAACTCTATATGCGTCGAGTGTAAAATAAAATTGAAAATATTTTTGTGAAGATTAGTCATTGATGTACATAACTATACATAGATAATGCCAGATATTTCACGTCAAACAAAAACATGCTAATGATCAGTCCAACAGTGAATGACCGTCGTGTAACAATTGTTTTACATTTCAAGTTCATTTTCAATGCCTTGGCTTCTCCATTATTGTGTTAAGAAAAACGGCAATTGTTTAAAACACACGTGTCACATAATTAAGCAGATTTTGAAATTATGATGACTCAGTTACCGATGGCGAAGAAAGGTTCTCGGGTGGTGACCACGAACCGGAAGATGTTCTGTAATTATTTAATGCATTACAACAACAACAACAAATACAGTACGATAAGAAATTAAACTAAATTACTAACCACTAAATGTAGAACTAATCATCTTTACAAATAAAAAACCTGATTCAAGTTGCCAAGAGACTGGCAACATTACTTTGGTAGGCCGGGCAAATTCGTTGACCGAGGTAAACACTATAGCCCTCTGGTAACCAGTGGCGTTAACGAGGCGCTTGGCGAGCTCTTTAAAAAGAGTAGCAAGTTAACGCAGCAAAATAAAACGGTAACTGCAATACAAATCTCTACTTCCCTACCAATATTATTGTAAAGGCGAAAATAACTCTGCTTGTCTATGTATGTCTCGCTCTCACGCCTAAACTACTGAATCGATTTAAATTAAATTTGGTACAGAGATAGTTTAGAGCCTGAGAAAGGACATAGGCTACTTTTGATAAACGGTAGTCCACGCGGATGAAACCGCGAGAAACAGTTAGTAAACTCTATGTTATCACTGTGCAGTACTTATTCTTTACTCGGTAAGACAATAGCACTG
Organism: Opisthograptis luteolata; assembly: GCA_931315375.2. Classification (NCBI taxonomy): domain Eukaryota; kingdom Metazoa; phylum Arthropoda; class Insecta; order Lepidoptera; family Geometridae; genus Opisthograptis; species Opisthograptis luteolata. The sequence continues at coordinate 6,203,005 of OV928049.1, read as the reverse complement.
CATCGACGCGTGCAAGACGCGAGCTGTCACTAGGGGCTGGCACTAACCCGGGTCACGTGAGACGGGGAGGGTTTCTAGTTAAAAATAAATACATTTTTATCTCGAGCATCTATTGTATGTATTTCCATGCATAAACTTACTATTCCACGCCACTCCGCTACGCTTCGTTCATTACACCAAGCTTGTTCAGAAGTTTAACTTTATTTTTGTGTTGCATTTTATTTTCTTGTAAGCTGTACACATTTATAAAGCCACTGGAATTTATCACAATACTGGCTACCTCGCGGCTCCGCCCGCGTGTTTTACTACTACTAAGAAGCTCTTTCGTCCTCGCGCCTATGACTTAATAAGTTATGTGCGAATTTGCAATCGTTCAAACCGTAACATTCAAGGGCTTGTGACATTTACCAACCAGGTAGACTATGGCCCAATCTCTCTCTCAGAAAGAAAGCCTGTGTCTCAGCAGTGGGAACGTGTAAGTCTGTTAATGAGGATGATAAAGAAAAGAAGCTACTCTGAAAATTTTACGTCTATCACCTCTGGATGAGGGTCTGTGTGAAACAGTCTATGAACTTTAATATCCAAGTACTAAAGAATTACCGTCACATCAAAACTTTCACATTCATACTCATTTTGTAGCGAATTTTTTTTTGTAGCGCCCGTGATATTGCTATTCTAGTCAGTCGTAGCACATCAACCAAGATAAGCCACACTCAGCTCAACTGACGGCCGTTCCCAATAACCGATCTATCCACGGTTTGCTCTACTGGAGACAGAAATTGGCCCCATAGAAGTAATACGGTGTTACATGGTAACAAACATTCACACACACACAAACTTTCACAATTATAATATTAGTAGGATTAGTATAGATAAATTGATAAATTTTGAACTGTATGACCGATTACCATAAAAGTTGGCCCATAAATGTATTTTTACATGAAGAAGGATTTTTAATTATAATTATTGCCACATAAGATACTAGAGATAACTTTTCAGCTAAATAATGCGTACCTTTCGGTGTCGTGAAGCCTGAGGATGGAAGTATTCGGACCTTCATCCATCACACGGGATCAGCCCAAATAGTTAAACGTCACCTCCCTTGGGATCCGGGATATCCGGGCTCTTTTCGTACCTTTTATTTGCAATTTGTAGTGACTGCGCAAATTGGATGATAGGCTGAAATTGACATAGTGAAAAAAAAAAAAATTTAAAACTAGATGATCCGGTGAACCTTGTACCACCTGGCAATGCCCATACAAAAAAAAAACAGTTCTTTTTATTAAAGCGAACAAAACCAAATTTAAAAAAAAAAACAGTTTAGTCGATTTTAAGTTTTAGTGAGACTGAAGAATAGCAATTTGTTTTTATACTAGTTGCGCCCCGCGGTTTCACCCACGTCTACCCGTTATCCCGCAGGGACCTTTTTCCGGGATAAAAAGTAGCCTATGTATTAATCCAAAAGCTATCTCCACTCCAAAAGTTTTTGCGTGAAAGAGTAACAAACATCCATCCATCCATCCATCCATACTCACAACTCACGTTTATAATATTAAATAGGATATATGTACAGGTTTATGACAAGAAAATAATAGTAACGCCAACCACATTGAAACACAGCTTCAATCCCAACCAGGATTCTCTGTTTTTGTTTTATGTTTTGTTGTTTGTTTTCTGCTGGTATCAGAAAATACTTGGATCAGGGATCCGTCACAACCAGAAATGGAACAAATACTTCATTCGCGCACCTCATGGAAAACTATACAGAATGTATCATTAGTAACTTGAACTCTGACAAAACATCATTAGTGTAGGTAATTAGCAAAGCTGATTAGTAGGGTACCTATACCCTGGCTAATAATTATCTCTTTGGGTCGGGAATTCCAGAAAGATAAGCTAACCACAAACTTGATTTCATTTTCATTCAACTTGTTATAGGCTACTCAACAGTAGGTATCTAATAAATAAATCAATGCTCGTGTTTAGCCATCTAATACGGACATGAATGATTGCTTTTGTTTCACTACCTACTTACTAGATAGCGTTTGACCACAAGTCACCTGATGTTAAGTAACGATGTGGTCGAAGATGGCGCCACGCTACACCTGGATTGGGAACTGGCTCTCAAGTTGGGCTAATAAAGCACACCAATAAGGTGTTTGGCGAGAGATAAAAAAAATTCTAAAAACTAAGCGTGAAAATATTGAGAGCAATCGACAGTCGCTACGTCAAATCAACAATCTTGAATAACCTAATATTGTTTGCATCGACAAACGCGACGTGCTTGATATGATCATTGATCAACTTGGCAAAGCAACGTTCTCTGCGATCACTACTTGGAAGGGAGAGCATTAGTTTAAAATTATTGCAGTAATCAGGATTACAAATACATACAAAATCTCAAGTCGATACGACAATTTGAAGTTTGTTAAAATTGACTTCTAAGATTTGATTACATTATTAGTTAGTTACAAGTGAAGCTTATAAAAGTGTTTTAAAAAAATTAGGTAAGCGTTTGACCACAAATAACTGATTTGAAATGATATTGTGGTCGATGATGGTGCCATGCTACACCTGGAACTGATTCTCAAAAGAGACTGCTGGAAAGACTCCGATAGGTGCTTGGCGACAGATTCTTAACTAGGTGGTATTAGCTAGGCAGGCGAGCGCTAGAAAATGTCCAACCACCAAGCCACGTATTTACAACTGAGCGCTGCCGTGTTTCGGAAGACCGTAGATCCCGGTTAGCAGTCGTTAGAATACTTCACAGGCAAAGCTAAGTGACAATCCTGCTATCTGCCATCTAATTTACCTAGGTAGGTGGTTCATTTTCTAAATGCCATTGAGTTTGCCATAAGATCTCTATCCTAAATCTATAGCCTAAATCTGCAACTTTCACCCGCATGTTTTCGTTTCGACTACGAATAATACAGGTGCAAGGTATTCCCGAATTGAAAGGTCGTTTGCTTTAAATTAAACTTTTCCGACATTTAAGGTCAGCGCGCACTATGTTGCATATCTATATCTATACTCTATACATATAATAAATCTGTAACTCATCACTGTATGTACATTGAAGATAAATAAGAAATACTTTTACTGGGGGCCTTTATTAACGCAATAGAACCCAAAATAATGGTTTTTAGAATTTTTGTCTGTTTGTCTGTTTGTCTGTTTGTCTGTTTGTCTGTTTGTTTGTGCGCGCTAATCTCAGAAACGGCTCAACCGATTTGGATGCGGTTTTCATTATTATATTGCGGTTTTCTCCACTTAACATTTAGTGTTTGTTTTATTTCAATCGGTTCATAAATAAAAAAGTTATATCAATTTAAAGCATCACGTCCGAAAATTGGGCGGGTCCATTAGATTATTATAGCCCGGATAGCATATAGGTTCCTTTTTAACCCGGAAAAAGATTCTTGCGGGATAGTAGGGAAAACAAAGGGTATAAACGCGAACCGCAGCTACCCCTATTGCCATCCCCATCCCCACATTTATGTAAATGCGAAAGTGTATTTTTCTGTTGGTTTGTTCGGCTTTCACGGCGTAACAAAACAACGAATCAGGGTAATTTCTTGCAGAAAGATAGTTTATGCGCCGGAGAGTATCATATGCTACTTTTATCCCGGAATGCATGGAATGCATGGGTTCCGTGGGAAAAACTAAAAAACCAAATTTTTCGAAATCTTTTACATGGTTGCTAGGCAACATTCTGTTGAATTGTTTACATGTCAGGAAGAATATTATTGGCATGATTATGATTATTGGTGTATACACACGTAACAATTTATAGTAGCGATGTATCTGTTCTAATTGCTAACCGATCTCCAGTTATATCGAAAGTGTGTCTGAAAAATCGTTGCAGTATTTCTGGTTTGCGCAGATGAGCGACGGCAGTAACATTTTCTGTTCGATAAATCATTGTTGATCGACTTGACCGTATTTGCATAATTTTGATAGTAGCGTGTGTTTTGCTGCAATAAAACTGACGTCGGACACGGGCAAACAAACAGGACCTCTTTGTAAGACGCGTTCGCGCGAAAGTTGAAAAATATTAGAAGATTTTATACAAAGCTACAAAAACGAATATCAAAGGATGATTGTGATTTGTGATGTTCGAAATCAAAAATCAACACACTGTTATAAAAAAATATAGAGCCATCTACTTAATCCTAAGTTAGTGATTATTATACTATACGCTCTAATTAAACGTTTAAATATGTAACGATATATCGTTACGTGTGTAGCAGACATGATCTTATTATACCTTATTATTTACTTAGAACTACTTGGTATTGACGTTGATGTTGCGGGCTACAATAAGGGTAAGCGTATGTTGAGACGCAGGCGACGGAAGCGCATGGCATAGTCCATGAGCGATGCTGTAAATTACACAGATACACTGTAATAAAGTACAAAAAACTGGTATCAAGAACAGTATTCAAGTTGACGAGTAAACTGGGTTTAATATTAAACTTATACAACATTTAATCACTTTAAAACGTCAAACTAATAACTAGCTACGTCTGTTCTAACTTCCTTGCACCAGCAAAAGAAAAGGCAAGCAACGACCGGCAGGTACTTTTCTGGGCGCGATAACGTTTACTATTTCGGAGGAGGTTCTTTACCATCCTAAAGTTTTTTATTCAGTATTAGTGTCAGATTATGAAATTAATGAGTTATTGTTAGTTACAGTTTGTAATAGCGTTGCTTCTATGTTTTCATGCTTTTTTAAAATACGTGTTATGTATGAACATGTGATATAAATACTATCCTACGCATTGATTAATAGGCACTAACTTAATTTAGAAAAGTAGTCATTGTTGCCGCAAAAAGAAAATAGAAAAAAGAAACATCGTACGCTGATCTTTGCTTATGCATATATTATATTTAAAAAAATCAGCGCTGCCCCGCACTGCATCGATTGCGTCTCAATATACGCTTAGCCTAAAGATTTGGACACGTGGAAACTTGGAAAGCAAAGAGTTTGCATAGATTTGTTATTTTTTTTTTAAATAGTTTCTATAAGTAGTAGGAAAAAGTATTAATGGTGTGGATATATAGACCCAGAGCCCACGACAGCCAGACCTTCGTTTTTTAATGTAAACTAGCTGTTCCCCGCGGTTTCACCCGCGTGGGCTACAGTTTATCGCGATAAAAAGTATCCTATGACCTTCCCCAGGGCTCAAACTATCTCTTTACCAAATTTCATTTAAATCGGTTCAGTAGTTTAGACGCGAAAGCGTATATATAATCCGTATAATCCAAAATTATTCCCGCACTTCGGTGCCCTCTCACCGCGTTACCTGCTGTATCCATTATCTTAATTCTAAGCTTTTTTTTCGGACCGCGCGTTTGAACTACGCAGCTAAAGGTCTTCCTGGTCCACGACCGCACTTTACCTATTTCATAGATTCTCCCGCCCCCCTCACCTCACCGCGTTTCCCGCTGCGCAGCGGTGCGACGCGCGGCGGGTTTATTTTTCGATTAGTTTGACATTTTTTAATTTCGTAATATCTTTCGAATAGAATGTCCGATTTGAACAATTTAAAAAGTAATCTACAACTATTGGAACAATCTTGAATACGAAACGAAATTTATTTTGATAAGGATTAATATAAAAGTATTGAAAACACGGTCCGATTTAATTCGGCCTTTTTATCAACTTTTAAAATGTAAAAAAGTAGTTATAGTATGTTATCCTTAAGAGATAGACATATGCCATTGGGGACTTTTTTGTAGACCTGTATAAGATACACAACTCCACAGTACATCATTTTGTTATATATAAAAGGGTTTAGGCAGTGTTTTTTCCCAGGCGGCTTATTTTTTTCCGACCTCTCCAACAAATATCGTTATATTTTAGCCAATGTATACAAAAACTTAACAAATTATATCTTAAAACCTTCCTCGAAAATTACTCTTTCTATTGGTGAAAACAGCATGAAAATCGGTGCAGTAGTTTTTAAATTTATCGCTGACAGACAGACAGACGCGGCGCGAAAGACTTTGTTTTATAATAAGAAGTGATAGTGATAGTGATGCTGAAAGTTGTTCTGTGCATGCACTGAAAAATAATCTGACTTTCCTTCTGAGTCTTTACCTTCCAGGACCGATTCCTTCCTTATTTTTATCTTAGTTTTCCTGCTAAATAACAATTCCTTCCCTTTGGACTCAGAAGGAAAACGGTATTTCGGAAGTTCTTTTTTCTCCGTGTGCCCGTTATGTACAGGTAAGAACATCCTGCGAATATAGAGTTTGGGTTGTGGTTACTTGGGCAGATAACAGGAAGTTCAGGTGTATAAATTAGTACCCTAAATTCGTTAAAGTACAAAGCTCAATTTTTTTATATCTTCTTCGGGATAACTTCAGAAATTCATCTGGCTGAAATTTGGTACAGGAATAGATTATGGGACGGAATAACACATAGGCTACTTTTTATTCCTGGAATAGGTTCCCATGGGTTGCGGGAACGGGATCAAAATTTCTTGATTACTTTTGGTCACGATAACCAACATCCACGCGGGCGAAGCTGCGGGCACCAGCTAGTACCTACTATGACTGATATTATACTGATATTATACGAGATATTATATTATTATATTACCTCGTATTAATATAATTATGAGTTCCCCAAGGCTGGTTGCGCACTGTTGTCGAAGTTTTAGTTCTAAACTTTTTCGTTGTAACGCCCAGCAAGCGATGGAACGACAAAAAAGGCAAGTTTTGTTCAAAAGTACAATCAGCCAATCCTGGACTAGTAGTAAACAATGATTTTTCATATCCTACTAATATTATAAACGCGAAAGTTTGTATGGTTTGATGGATGGATGTCTGGATGGATGGATGGATGGATGTCTGGATGGATGGATGGATGGATGTTTGTTGCTCTTTCGCGTAAAAACTACGGGACGGATCTGAATTAAATTTGGTACGGACATAGTTTATACCCTGGATTACTACATAGACTACTTTTTATCCCGGAAAAAGGTTCCTGCGGGGTAACGGGAAGACGCGGGTGAAACCGCGGGGTACAACTAGTACATAGATGATTATCGCGATCACGTATCTTTGTACAGTCAGCAACAAAAGTAGCTGAACGCGCTCAAGTTTATAAATGTGTATCAGTCAAGTTTAGTATTCAAAACGCTTAGGAAAATCGGAAAAATGGGTATGCTCACCAACTAATGGTGTTGACTAATAATAATGATTTTTTAATAAAAATGCCAAACTAACTTTATACCTGTCCCTCTATTTGTTACCTCTCACGTCTAAACTATGGTAAACAGGTCTTTAAGAAATCTTGTACAAGGATAATTTTAGCTGTGGGAAAGGACATAGAACACTTTTTATTGCAATACGTTGTACTTCACGTGGGTGTAACCGTAGGGAACAGCTAGTATGAATATATTAGTCTAGGATGAATCTTCGCATTCATATTATTTGCACGGCGGTTAGTAAAATTTACATTAAACTCAATTTTGGTTACCAAAATTGTTATACACGGATTACAAAAATACTCAGATATAATCTAAAATAAGAACTTACTGTTTGAATTTAAACCTCTAACCTTATAATTAGGTATTCATTATTTGTATTAATTACAAATGCAAGCAGGAAGTCAGCACTAGAACAAGAATTAATTGTGTATTTCATGACTTGTCGGAAAAAAATAAATAACCCAGTACTTATAACTAGTACTTATGTACAGTCAACAACAAATTCTCTGAACACGATCAATCCTCCAATATAAGTAATTACTTATTATTGAATACAAAAAAATGCTAATTAGCCAAACATTTTGTTAATTTGGGCGTGATCAACTACTTTTGTCGGTGACTGTACTTATGATCATCATCATCAGCCTATATTTGTTCCTAAGTCTTGGATAATTATGTATGTATATCGTTGTCTAGTATGTACCCATAACACAAGTTTCGAGCTTAATTTGGGGCTAGATCAATTTGTGTGCAATGGTCCCCCGATATTTATTATTATTAATACGTTCCCACAGCTGGGACACACCTTCTCTCAGGCAGACTAACTACAATTACAACTACTAAACTACTTCGACACTAGTATGGGCCGTAATCTACCACGCTGGCCCAGTGCGGGTTAGTAGATTTCGCAAGGCCTCACTAAAGTCATGGGTAAGATGTTGAGATGGAATTCGAATTCGCTATGAGCTATGAGCGCCTTATAAGGCGAACACGTTACTGTCAGGTCACCATCGTTCCATATCTAAAAAAAAACGTGAAACGTGAAAGTTTGTGGGTATGGATGTTTGTTACTCTTTCACGCAAAAACTACTTAACAGAATTGAGTGAAATTTGGAGTGAAGATAGTTTATACCCTGGATTAACACATAGGCTACTTTTTATCCTGGAAAAATATTCCTCCGGGATAATGGGAAGATGAGGGTGAAACCGCGGGGCTAGTAATATTATAACAACACCAAATCTTAAAATCAAAACGTAATATGTTCACTAATTGTCAGTAACAGAAAAAAACACCACGTAGGTAAACTAAATGGCAAAATCAAGTCTGTCCACTTTATAGTTAGCAAAAACAGGGAGGCTGGAAGCAGTGAGTAAAAACAACACAAATAAGTCCTGTAACAATGACAAAGCCTTTGAACGTGACGTAAAGCGATGGGCCCAGAAGCCGGTTAAACTGTATTGGGGCTACTCACATCTTCTTGTGGCCTATAATCTTAATGAATAAGAAACGCCGTCATAAACGAAGATTACGTTGCAGAGAAAATATTACAGAAGCGTGACTTCATTCTCAGCATAGCATTCTTATAATAAAGATATTTGAAAATTTTACTCGCAGACTGTTTTTTAGAAATGTCCACCCACTTTATAGTCACTTAGTATTCTTAATATAATTTATTTATTACAGTTTATGGCTATAATATTTTGTACCAAAAATTCTCGTGACAATGTTTTTACTAATTCTCTCTTGCCAGCCTCATTTATCTATATGGAAATCACTTGAAAACGGCTCGGCTGATTTTCTGTGTCAAGGATTGTATGAAAGAGAATTGAAAATCTGAAGTGTTTGTTTCTATAGGAGTTTTGTGTGAAATCTAGACTCACCTATCCGTGCGAAGCCGGATCGAGTCACCAATAAACAATAATTTTTACATCTTCAGGTTAGAAATAAAAGAATAGTTTAACCAACGTCTTCAAACACCCGTCTACATGTTTTCCAGCAGCTCTTTTATAACTTAACAAAACCACAAACGGTGGAAAAGCGAAGCCTTCCAGTGAAAGTTTCAGTCAGTGCAGATTACAGTTAGTCTAACTCCAGACACCGCGACGTACAGTCGTCCTTTAAGTGACGAAGACGCGTTCGGGGCAACGTTGTTTTTCGATACTACTGACTCTTTTTATGTGAATTTGAATTTAAAATTACTTGTGAGAGTATTGATTGCCGATTTGAAGCCGGTATCAGGATTATCCGAAAATTTGCAAGTTACTATGCAGGTAAGCTTTGTTTTAATATTTGTGGAAATATATATTGGAGATAATATACTTGATCAAAAGTCCATATCTCATGTTTATTTTATTGTAAAGAAATTAACTAAGTACACGATAAATTTATTCTATTGAAATAAAAACATAAACTTATCATATACCTACTTGTTTTGTGTGAACTATTTTATTGAGAAGCATAATGCTCATGAAAGTATTATATTTATCTTCGTTTCTTTTTTAATTGTTTGTGGCTAATTGTGCTCTTAACTTTTTTTTTAATTATAATGTAGGTTATGAAAACGACAAGGATTTTCAAATATTGTTTTCGCGTTCTTTTTGCGATTAATTTAGGTTCAACATATTTAATCGTACTAAAATGCTAGTGACGTAAATGTGTGGCAAAATGTTGCTCACCAATTGAAAAGGTGGCTCGCTTTTGACAAAACAATAAGTAAGTTATATATTATACACGTGTAACTCGGTCGGTCCGACTTTATTTACTTTCGGACCATTTGTTTAAATAAAAATGTATTCATAGAAATTATGGTGACACAAATACGTTATGAATTCTTGGAATTCAATTTCTTAAGCACCCAGATGTTTTGTTTTACTTCGGCTTTGTACCGATTTCAAAATACACAATTTAACTAAAAAAAACTGGTCATTTAAATCCAATTATGTATTTTTTTTGTCAGGTCCAAAAGTAAGAACAATTCCGAATCAATACTGATAATTATTTTAATAATTACCTAGTTTACTTATAAAATCTTTGCAGAACATGCTTCGTTCATATAACATGATATATGTACATGCCTGATTACAATAATTAACAACGCATGAATGAGTTTTGTTTTTCGATAATCCAGAGCAAAATCTTTGTAAGAGATACAAATAAAAATGCAAATTCTTTCTGTGCAGACCTGTGAATTGAAAAGAAAATCTGTTTGCGATTATTATTACAAGATTATTCGTAGCCATCGATGGTGGCCAATATACGCACAGTCAAGGTTAGCTATATGCGTAGGCTGAATTGGCTGGGGAAATAACGGGGTAAGAAAATGGTTAACCGAAATTTCACCCATTCATATACCAACTAATTCAATTATCGACTATCAACAATGCTCAACTTCTGCCTTTAGAGTGAACTCATGTATATCTTAATTCATATCTAGCTGGAATTGAATCGCTCTTCTCCTTCTTTTCTTATAAAAACTAGCGGCCAGCTCTATTGTCGGAGTTTTTAGGCTGCCAGAAGGTCTCTAACATGGTGTGTACGCATTGTACAATACACATACACATACACACACACACACACACACACACACACACACACACACACACACACACACACACACACACACACACACACACACACATAATATATTGTACATTGTACGGACCGTCAGTTCCGAAGCACGGTTGTAGTAGTACTCGTAGTTGATAATGCCATGTCCATAGACCGATTCATTTTTAAGATTAGGATTTTCTAAGCTACATATAAAAATGAAATGGTGTTCGTCGGTAGCGCATTACTTGAAATCAGCTAGATAAACTTGAACCTTTTAAGATTTTTGTAATCGCCAAAATATAGTTTTCAGGAAAACAAATGGAGAAATTGACAGAAAAAATAGAATAAAAATCGGGTAAAACTAAAACTGCAAAGCACATCAACTATTTATACATGCTTACCCGTGTAAAACCAGGGCGGGTTGCTTGTTTTAAATAAATGGTGTACATACATTTTTTACTGACAAAAAAGAATCAAAACGAGTGTGGTGATTGATAAATTACCATAGAACAGTCTTTAAGCAAGAGAATATCTCGAGTTTACAAAAGCTAGTCAATCAATCACACGACACAACGGTCGGTATAAAGTTATTACGGTAAAGTTCGATTTTTCATTTTATATCTATAGTATTTGACCGTTTTGCATAGCTGTCGTAATGAAATGAATAGAAGTCTTTCCATTATGCCCGATGACAATAATTTTGGTATCAACAATAGAGGTCCATGAGTCATAAACAAAAATGATTTTGTGTTTCTTTTAATTAAATCAAATATTCACAGCATTAAATATAACGAAGTGATAACAGCTTTGTGGTATGGCTGTCAGTTTGCGATCCGTAGGTCGTGGGTTTGAAATCCGGCAATAAGCTTAAGCTTTTAGTTAATTAAAACATTGTGGTGAAAACCACAGGTGGTTAACAATCTGTCACCAAGTACCTACCGATCGGTGTGAGCTCAGTGGTATGAGCGACAAGTACGTCAGCGACAAAAGTATCTGATCATACTCGATTTCCCAAATGCGTTTAGGTCAATATTCTTGTAATGTTGTTTTTTACAACTTACAAGGTAGCGTTTCATCACCACACAACACGCCCGATAAGTGATGATGATGAAGATGGTGAAGGTGATTGGAAAATTTAATACTGTTTAGTGACTTTTGTCATTGACTGTAACCATCGGTGTGCTCAAGCAGCCTCACTTGAGAGCTATTTTCCAACCGAGACGTAGCATGGCGCCACCTTTGCATGCATTGTGTAGTTCAAATGCTACCACGTAAGAAAATAAAATGAAAAAACAAGAATTCACATTGAAAATGCAAGTCTCATGATGTATTGGAACTTTCCATAAGATCGCATTCGCTGTCATTGAGCTGTCCACACTTGCCAAAGCGGCTTTACTCGCATTATAAAATATCGTTGAATCATTAGGTATTCTGTGGTAGATGTCACTCTAAGCCTAGAAATGTACGATGTTTTTTTTACTAAACTCAACACCTTGAAGCCGTTATTTTTAGCAATACACAAAATACATTTCAGTTTTAGAACAAGAAAATATAATTGTATTACATTGAGCATACAATAGCGCAGTTGGTAGTGCTGCCTGCTGAAGTGTCCTAAGTTCGAATCCTGGCAGGAGTTTTTGCGTGATGAGTATAAGTGGGGTCTTGTATGTCAGTGTATAAACAGGTGTGTAGGTACAGTCAGTGACAAAACTAGCTGATCGTTCTCGATTTTCCAAATGTGTTTCAAATCAGTAATTATTATTGTTTTTTTTTTACATTTTACATGGTATCATTTTGACCACAACATAACACACCTGATTTTAGGTGATGATGAGGTCAAAAATTCGTGTCTAAGATGATGATAATAGAAAAAAGTGTGATTGTTCGGCGACTTTTGTCGTTGACTGTGCGCGTGTGTTCATGCTACAAAAAGGGAAATAGTGCAAAGTGTAGGAGTGTAAAAATAAAATAGGTATTTGATTGCATGTTCTAAAGACATTGAAATAGATATATTTTGGTAACGCCAAGCTACGAAAAAATAGAAAAGACATAAAACAAATAAGTCTCCCCGCACACGGGCCACGCGCTACAACCACAAAACGCCGCCACTGAGCTGCACACTGTATTTGTAACAGCACAAGGCGATGCAAGTAGTCGCTACACGCCACGAAGCGTTGCTTTGACAATTACTTACGGAGCCACTATACAAATGTAATTATTTCCAACATGTCCTTAAAATACTAACTTCCGCCGATAAACCTATTAAAATATAAGATCTATGATTACATTGTAGGAATTAAAAATGTAGCCACTGACCACTTGTGTCGACTACGGACTACAACTCCTATCTTGCGATTCCGCTACGCCTAATATGACGCTCAAGTGTAGATCAATACTTGAATAGCGATTATTGTGTGAAATAACTGCGCCAAATTTGTACTTAAATAGAGATTACTGCTTCAGCGTCATTTTAGAACTCTAATTACTAGCCTTAGTGGTCGTTTCCAGCTTCTGGTGGCAACATTTTGTGGCTGTAGCGCGTGGCCCGTGTGTGGTAAGCGTTACGGCGATGGTGAATCCTTCATCACTTTTGACACTAATATAGCCTGTCATTTTGTGTCTACATATTATATTGAGTGAAGTATCAATTTTGCTGATAGATATCAATTTTCAATACTCTATGAGCCTATTTGGTATACAGTGAGATAGCTTACACTATTCCATATTTCGCACGTGAAATTTATTCCATCCCTGATGGCATGGGCTACTTTGGGAAACCTTTCCGTTGGGGTTGCAAATTGCAAAATCGCTTAGTAAAAGTATGAAAATAACAGCTCGTTGAGATTTTATGTTATCCATATGTATAAGTATAGGTCAAAATTAGTAATTAATTTTGAATTATGAGCTCAGCTACTATTAAGACAATATATCATCTGAAATATTATATACCCCACGTGTGAAATTGATGTCTGAAACTAATTAGCATTAAAATTTAAATAGAAAATTGTAAATAACTTAATTAGAATAAAGTTCTTTGCTTGAAGCTATCTACTGAATTAAAACTTGATAGTGCATTGTAAAATTTATGTTGTAAAACGTCTGCCTGACTTTGCATATTGCTTTAATTCAACGCCTTTATTTTAGAGAACAACTAATATATTTTTTTGTAATTACCTTTGTTTTATCAAAGCCTTTTTAGTGCAGGGTTTTTTTGAAAAACTAGGTCAATTTGTTAAAATTTTGCAAAGTGTTAAATCACAGAGATCGAAAATTTTACCTACCCCCGTAAAAAAAACTAAACACGAAAGCGAGAAAATTGTGGGAGGCAAGCTTAGCGGCGGAATAATTTGTAATTAATAAGATATAAACATTAAATTTTCATATCATTGCCTGACCTTTAAAGTCAGTTTCAGGTGAAAAAAACATATTTTTTTGAGCTTCAAACTGTTATTAGTTTAACCTAAAATTAGAATTACGTTATTACTCTGAGAAATACTAAAAGATGCTTATAGATTTTTATGTATTTGCCACATAGGCATAGGGTTGTCAGTTCCTGTAAATAAAAATAAATTTAAAAGTTTATAGCCTACTTCAGTTTATACCGACGGCGGAGAAATCATAAATGTTATACAATTGTAAACAAAGTATAAACTATTACCTATTTGAATAAAAAAAGGGTCCAAATGTACGACAGAAAAAAAAAATGACATTTTAAATGTTGTAGTATTATTTTTTATATCACAACAATCTACAATCTATATTTTATCTTCCAAATAACAGCTATTAAAGAAGATTTCATCTTAATTCTCTGTCACACAAGAACAGAAATGATTTTTTGTAGCAATTCTAGCCTTAGAATATTTTAGTATCTCTTAAGGTAGAGCCATATCGAAGGCCTTGGCAGTCTGTAATGTCAATCTAGGGTTGGCACCGCTAGTTCAGACTAAATTAATAGTACCATAGCTGAAACATTTAAATCAAATCATACTTAACCTTGTCATGTTACACTCTGAATATTTAACATTGACTTAATGTGATTGTTGTGTAAGACACAATTTCTTTGTAAATGAAATAGAGCTACGTTGAAAGCTAAAAAGTAGTCGTGCAAAAAAAAGATAGATGACAAACGAAAATATTTAATCAAGCGTGGGCCAGACGAGATGTCATGTGTCTATGTGAAAATACAGAATACAGTTCTCTATTCTTTGACGTGACACTAGAAAGTAGATGTCTAAAACTATTTTACGTGGAGTAGCCCTTGAATTGGCAAATAAAGATTGGACAGAAACTGATCGATCAAGGAAAATACCATGACATTTTGAAAGGCTATTTCATTAGCGGATTCGCGCTTTTATGGAATTGCTCTTTTGATGTTTGAAGAGTAACGATCTAGTTCTGAGGTAATAACTGTCAGTGGTTCATCATTGTCAGCCATAATGATGGTGACTATATCTGACTATATCTGAGATGACGCAGACATTGAACGGGAACGAAGGGCGCTGCCCGTCAGAGCGAACATTGTGATCCGCAGGTTTGCACGGTGCTCAATTGACGTTAAAATAACCCTTTTTAGAGCCTACTGCACCTCATTTTACACGTGCAGCCTTTGGACTGACTACACGCAAAAATCATATGGCGCCCTTCGTGTTCAGTTTAACAACGCGTTCAGGATGATGGTGGGGCTCCCTCGTTATTGCAGCGCATCGACAATGTTCGCGGAAGCGCGCGTCGATTGCTTCTATAGCATCCTGCGTAAGCGAGGCGCGTCGCTGGTGCGGCGAGTGCGGGGGAGCCCCAACATCATGCTGGCTACGCTCGCGGATTGGCTGGATTGCCCTTACATCAATCACTGTTGTCAACTGCACATTGTACACAGAAAATGAGACAATCTGGGCCGGTTTGGACTTAATTATAATATTTAGCAATTTGTATGTGTGTTGTTGTATCGATTTTTTTTTTAATTATTTTAATGTGACTGTAATTATTTAATGATGAATTGAGTCTTTGTAACTTGAAATAAATGATTAATAATATGCTATACCATTAGTTCACAACTACACACAAACAGAGAAAGAGAGAGAAGAACAGACTGCAGTTGTTTAAATCGTGTTTAAACAGGTGTTGTATGAAATTCAAATGCAATTGTCTTTGAAACCTCGCTACTACTAACTTGTGCTATGTTACATTTTCCCGCATTTTTTAAGGTGAATGACTTGATAAACATTGGCTGTTTCTACTAAGAACGTTTGAATGTCAATATGATATTTATTATAAGCCGTTTCATTCTTTGTACAAAGAACATATTATAAAATTGTGTTTATTTAGTAGGATACAAGTTATCTGTTCAAACTTAGGGTCGTCGTTTGTCTGCCTATGAAAGGTTACATCTGGAAGGTAATATTTTGAGGGTTAATTTCATTCTTATTGCTAAAATAGCTGTTCCCCGCAGTTTCACCCGCGTTGGCCCGCGTTACACCCGCGTTACAGTTTCCCATGATTGCCCCCTTAATTAAATATTAAAAATAAAAAATAAATGAAATGATATGATAATTTTAATTAATGATTAATGGGTTTTTTAAGAGCGGTCTTAGCAACCAATTAATCACATTTCTTAGACTAATACTGCCAAAGGTCTAAGAGCCGAAATTAATAATCGATCCTGATCCGTTAACCGCGGTTTTGGATCGATATGTCAAGTCATAATATGTCATTTTAGTAGTAATGTGTCAAGCCCTAGTACTAAAATGAAATATTATGACATGACATATCGATCCAAAACCGCGGATAATGGATCGGATCGATTATTAATTTCGGGCATAAATTGTTTACTACAATAAACTTAGCTTGTGTAGACCACGTGATCGTGATAATGCTATATTGAGCTTTCATGAGTCATCATAAGTCTAATGTTTAATGTCTGTCAGTCTGGCTGTTGTCTAATAGATCCCTCACAATAAGCCCCATATCTCTATTTTTTAAAAGGCTTACCTAAACTGAAAAAAATCAGTAGGTACAACACAGATAAGCAAATGGAGCGATATCTAAATAACTAAATAAGGAGATAAATCATGATAAGCACGATTCACTGCGTAATTGTAAAAAAATGCAATTAGGCATACTATGAATTAGTGCGTGTTCAAGTATGGACATAGTTGCTATTAAGTGTTTGTTAGTATGTTTGCCGTTGACGTACATAGATTAATGACGGCATACGCTATAAATTTATAATTATGCATTTTAGAGTTGTCTCTTTGTGTGGTATTAAATAAAACAAACAAACAAACATCTTATCACCCCAAACGCATACCTATAAAATATCGCCTCTGTTCCGTCGTAGATAAACAAAAACAAAAATTAAAGAAAAAAGTTTTACGTACCTATCGTATAAATGGCCAGTTACAAAGTTATTTTCGAAGAAAACACATGATAAATAATATAAAGTTTCCCAAAAAAAGGTTTTACTTGCGGAAAAACGGCCAGTATTTTAATTAAAACAAAAATACGAACGTTGCAATTTCAAATTTCCGGCAACATTTTTGATGAACTACTTGATTTTTTTTTAAATTTAACTTCTTCTCCAAAACTTTTTCTTGACTTCGCAAATTTATGACCGCTTGTACGTCTCGGTATTCGTTATTTTTTTATAACAATGAGCTTCAAACTACACAAAACACACTACCAAAAGCAATATAAGCGTAGGTACAAACATACTAGAGGCATGCGCAATTTTATTTTCTATTACTCCACTACTGTACGCAAGTAATCAGAAAAGGTGTCGCACACCTGGCACGTGAAGGTTAAAAGCGGACAGAGCTTCAAGCGTAGAAAATCTACAGTAATATATCCATATGTTTGCATGATAACATTTGTAACCATACAAAAAACTATAACCATAGAAAAAATTATCAACAGAACATAATATTATGCAGCTAATTTTTTAAATTGACAAAAACCCATCTTATTCAAAATATCTAGCTATTATAGTGCGTTAAATGACAGAAATAGATAGTCAACTTATGACGTACTTCCACAAGTCAGAAGATGGCGCTGTCAAAATGCAACGGATCGACATGTTACTTCTTCTTCCGCGAGTTGTGACGTGACGTCGTCCAATACGAGCCAATGAGAGCCCAGCATTTTTGCCGCCAAGAAGATGAATAAAAAAAAATGGAATACAAACATATTGTGGTAACTTCAAAGGTATTTTATTATTTCCTGAACTAATAGGTGTAACAATAGTAAACGGTTTCGAGAGAACTTCCCTACGTCACATATTGCAAAACACTCCAACAAGCTCAAATCATCCCAGACGCGAGAAGAAACACTTAGCTTAACACTCAAATATAATGTTCTACTTGTTTCCGCCTTTATAAAAATAAGACAAAAAGCGACCGCGAACGCGCAGACATAAAGACGCGAAAGGGTATAAATCGTCCTGCGTCGTGAGAACATATATAAATTTGTTGAGGCGATTATACTGTTATCTGTTTAGGTTTATAGCCTAGAATAAACCTTCTCTAATCTGAAGTTTATATCCAAGCCACCTATATATGTGTTAAATTATTCAGTTAATACCAACGGAAGGAAATACTGCTAAAACGGAAATAGAACTGAATCTCTATTTCTATCAGTTATTTATTTAAAGAGGCGCTAAGCGGCTTACTTCGTAAGTATTTTTTTATTTTAGGGTAAAAAGGTACCCGTGCCAACCGTGTCGCTAGTAATCTATAAATGTTATAATATTTTCGACAAATGTCACTGTGTTTTAAGTTATAAATCAACCTAAACCTTAGTAAATTAAACTCGATAACTTGAATTAAATGTTCGTTTGAAAGTTTCATTCCGTTATGCTAAATAAAGCTCTGATTAGAATTAGATCACAGGAAACTAATTCCCATTTTTGTATTAACTCCTAAATATAGTTAAGTAAAGCTCCTTAATAAGAAGATTACAATAAAGTAATTAAGTTTGTTGTACGTCAAATCAACAAGCAATTCTTGTTTTGACAACAACAACAACATTCTTGTTTCTTCAAACGTTATTTTTATTATGTTTGTATACCCGCAAATAGCATAGATATTTTCTCGATACCAAATCGATTCTCGTGTTTCGGTTCCAGGAAAATTCCAGCTCGGTTGAGTTACTGATACTGAATAACGTAATAGTTGCTACTGAATAAATAAAACGCCTATTTATGTTTCCGATAGATACTCACGTAGAAGAGGAATCTCAATAGAGTCGTTGGGGAATGGATCGTTTGCAAACAAACGTGTCGATGCTATTCATCACCATCAGCCTCATACGTTTCCACTGCTGGGAGACAGGCCTTCTCTCAGAGAGAGTATGGCCATAATCCACCACGTGCACGGAGAAACGACCACATCGACCACATCGTTACTTACATCAGGTGACTTGTGGTCAAACGCTACCCTGTAAATAGTAAAATAAAAAAAAATAAAAAAATTAGAAAGGCCTTCCGAAATACCGTTTTCCTTCTGAGTCAAAAGGGAAGGACTTGTGATTCAGAAAGAAATCTAATACAAAATAAGGAAGGAAAAGGTCTTGGAAGGTAAAGACTCAGAAGGAAAGTCAGAATTTTGACGTGACAACGTCTTATAATTCGATAGAGCCGGCTGCACGCACGAAAAAACATGACTCATGCGGCGTTACCTCGCTCTGCGGCGTTACCTCGCTCTGCGGCGTTACCTCGCTCTGAGGTGTTCCATGTAAGGCTTGAAGTGCAAACGAGAGCGCGGAACGAGCGACAAAGAAGCACAATCGGCCAATCGACGTTGTCACGTTCAACTATCGTCAGTAAACCGACTTTACAGACAACCAATTTTTTTTCTCAGTGTGAGCCCGGATTTGTTGATAAGCTAGGGGCTAGCCTAAACGTTGGAGTTTTCAACATGTCCTAACAAGCAGTCGTCAAGGTTAGAGTTTTTGCTTTCATCATTATTATCAGCCTACAACATTCTCACTGCTGGGACTCTGGGCTTCTCTCAGAGATAGCGAGAGAGAGTACGGGCCGTAATCTACCACGCAGGCCCAATGCGGTTAGGTACATGTCGCATGTTCTTGAATGTTGTGGTAACATACTAATTCCTTATTTATATATTAACTCAAACTAACTAATGTATAAGATTTAATTTAAACAATTTGGCATAAATAATTTTTGAGCCAGGCACCGCTGTGGCACTTAACGTCGTGAATAATTGTGTAAATGAAATACAACTGTGCTTAAAATTTTCACCTGTAAACACACAGACGGAAAAGTAAGCTTAACAAAGCATGCTCATAAATAAGGATGTTAAGGCACAAATGAGGAAGTATTAATCATTCATTACTAGCTGCGCCCCGCAGGTTCACTCGCGTAGACTGCAGTTTATCGCATTAAAAAGTAACCTACAAAAAAGTCTAGGTACTTATAATTATAAGCACTTTCCGTTTTATCAAGATTGTAATACAATCCTGTCAGTTATAAATGTTTCTCTTCAGAAGAACCTTCCTTGGACTTGACGAACACAACAAAAAAAAAATTGCGAAATTGTTCTATCCGTTCACGCGTGATGCGATGACCAAGGAAAATAGGGCTTTTTTTAATATAATATAAATAAATGCATAGTGGCACTATAAAATATGTTTTTTTTGTGTTTTATAACCGTTTATATTTTGTTTGTGACAAGGCTTTCATAACCGAATTAATTTAAAAAATAATTTAACCTACTTAGAGGGCGTTCGAGTAATTTGTTGCAAATGTTCCTTAAGCTTTCATTCAGATCAGCATGAGGTCCGCCTAATCACTTACGGGGCTTTTGAAATCCAGGCCTTAACAAAATGTACGCAATAATCTAATTTATTTGAATCCTATAATTGTAACAAAATATTTTTCTTTATTTATTAACATTGTAAGGCGATGTTTTTCTTTGATTATAGAAAATTGTAAATGAGATTGCCCCAAGATATTACATGCTGGGCGTTTTTGCCTGTACCTTTATCATAGAAAGGTGGACGGTTTTATCGCTACAATGATCTTTTAGAAATAACCCATTCTAAAAGATTAGGGAACAGACAAAGCAGTGTTTTACATGACCCGCCTGGTGTGAAAATAAAAATGTCAACAATTCAATTAATTCCAATACTGAATATTAAAATTTTCCTTTGTCTGCGTATGAAATATGTGAGCCAGTTATCAGTACCTTGCAGACTTAACAAACGCCTGCAAAATGCCTATACCAGGTAGCTTAAATGTCATACCTGTATAGATTTAACTTTTTGCCATATAAAAATGCATTCAAATCAGCTTATTTCGAAATTGTTTTATTCTTAAAATAATTAGAAAGTTGGATTTCTTTAGCCTTCTTTCCGGAGTTACTACTTTACTGGAGTTTCGAAACAATCACCTCGCCGTTTGTTTTTCTATCTCTCTGTTCTTCAAGACCATTTTCTTAGTATCAGCTTGAGGTATTCAGTTGAAATTAATATCCTATACAAAGGTTAACTGTATAGTGTATATATCACAATCTTATAAATATTTCAACCTTCTTATTCAATACTAAGAAAGCAATAGCACAAAGTCGCAATTTCTACTTCTTCTAAAGAGTGTATTTTCAATTTGTTTCTGTGTAAATATTGCGCTATAAAACCCTATTTTTGTAAGAGGTACCGCGAATGTTTGAGCTCCGACAATTTTCCGGTATTGATAACAGATTGTGGGTTCTTGTTCTGAGAAACGTAGTCAAACATTTAACCGAAATAAGGGGGTTGGAAACGCTTCACGTTTTAATGTTTTTTAAAGAGAGTCCTTTTGCAGAAGTGTTACTAAGCAGACATTTTATACATTGCCAACACGCCTTCAGCGAAATCAGTTAAGTCCTCAGCTAAACAAACTCTTGGTTCGTAAGCTTCTTGTTGTTGTTTATTAAGAAACCTACCAAAGTCCGTGCGAATTCTTGCTTGTAAGGAAAGTTTTTAAAGGGTGGATCTGATAAGATCGTTCGTATACGATACGACTGTAATATTACATTACACTAGCGACCCGCCTTGCGGTTACATTCGCGTAGATATTGACATTGTCACCGGATTTACATTTTTTATAAACAATCGTCAGTCAGAAAATATATGCGGTAACATATGAAATTTGAAACTTGCAATAATTTGTTTGTAATATTTGTCTTAATAATAAAAGCAAAACATATTTCAGCCAGCTAGAGGAAAGATAACAAAGTGAATTTAAGTTCAAGAAGTTTCCCAAGTTCATTTTGTTCCACTTTCCTAGTACTGACAGACATTCATGATAGTAACTTAATTTATAAATTACAACTTTTCTAATAGCGCGGCTACCTGTCCATTGAAGTAAGAATTAAGTCTTTTTCTTGACCCAAGATGCAAACTTTTTATTACCTGCCTGTAGAATCGCGTCTGTTAATACCATTTACCACCCTCAGTCACCAAGTTTCAAAAGTTTCTTGCCTGCGTCTTGAGTGATTTTACGATATTACTTTTATTCAGTGGTTTCGGCTTTGAACAAAGAGTCGGCTCATTTCGCTAATTAAAACGTTCGTTTTTTTCGCTGCTTTCAAGGACCTTTGTGTAATAAAATTGGTTGAAGAGATAATATTATGAATGAAATGGTTTTTTCCTTAAGACCCCTTATAAAACTGATATATACCACCGATGATTAGCAGACAAATAAAATACAATATTTGCCATGACTATATATTTTATGTAGAAAAAAATAAAACGCAATATTAATCGTAATTTCAACTGATTATTATTATTGTTAAAAGAAAATAGTTTACCTAATGTGCCTTTTCATACAATATGGGGAAAAAATGATTATAAGTTACCCACAGATTTAGAGTAGTCTGTGATTTTACCCGAAGAAATTTAACAGAAGGATATTGATAAGTCGACGTGCAAAAACTAAATTTTTGGTTTCTCATATCATTTAGTTTTCCAGTCAAGAAGTTTATCTGAGGAAAATAAATTGCGTGAAAGAGGTCAGCTACAGAACCACCGTTTGTTTGGTTCTTTGAACTATTCAAAGAACGTTGCGCTTGTGGGAGCAGTACCTACCTAAAGATAGGAAAAAGCTTTATTATACTTATCTTAAAGGAATTTCAAGCAAGACGGAAGATTTACCGAGAAAACGATCTGCATAAATTTTATTAAGGTATTTCATACTTTATTTTAAAGAAATAGGGTTGTTTTTTTTACATTAAATTTGGGTGAGGAAAGAAAGATGTAACAATAGACGAGGACTTGTTAAATGCTAATTATTCAAGCAAAGTAGAATAACGAGAAAAACTTTATGTTAGCGCGTATACTTTTATGTAGTTTTTTTTTTAATAAGGCAAAAAGACCTAGGGTGGCTAAGAGTCTGCTAAGTACTTAAGTCAGTAGTTTAATAGTATTAGTTAAACAAATAGTTACAGGCACCTTTAGATTTAATATTTTTCAGTTTCTGAATGTAAATAACGATTTTATAATTAATAGTGAATTCTTTATATAACAGCCGACAGTGAAGCTTGAGAACGTGAGTTCGATTCGATTCCTGCTAAATGACTGATTTACCGACAGACAAAAGTTATGATTGAAAATAGTTTAGATTATAATAAGGTTAGGTATAATAATAATCATAATTCCCGCACCATCACATACCTAGGTACATAGATCTGACCCCTGACTACGATTATCTAGATTATCTATCGTAGGTATATACCTACGTGACAAATATTTGAGAATATAAAAAAACGCGCAAGTATTTGGTCCGTATTTGGGTGTTGTGGATTCATAATAGATCCTGATCGGTTATCTGCGGTTTTGGATCGATATGTCGTATCATATTATGACATTTTAGAAATAATATGTCAAGCCCTAGTACTAAAATGACATTAATATGTACGATATGTCATGTCATAATTGACATGACATATCGTTCCAAAGCCGCGGATAACGGATCGGGATCGATTATTAATTTCGACCGTTAATCAACTGGTTAGTCATAAGATAAAATATGTAGGTAAATGGTATGGGTCCAAAAGATGACCTGCCAGGCTTTTCTTGTCTGTTCTTGTGCCTGTGTAAAAAGGTTGGACACTTTTACAACTTTATTTCAATTTCCCACACTCGCACACATTAACAAACACGTAATGGTTAATAATCCACCAATATTACACATTATCACTCGAAGAAACTCAAGTTTTGGAAATAATAACAAAATCTTCATGTTGACATATCAATTGCCGCCAAAAAAGTCATATAATACCACTTTCTAAGTTTGATATACATATTTGATATAATAAATACTTGACACTGGCAAATACACTAATCGTGTGACGCTAATAAAAATAAAAATTAACTCTCTAGCTCTCCAGAGACATGCGCAATGCATTAAAGTTGACAGATGAGAAACGTGATAGATGCAATTTTAAAATAACATTTAAAACGGCCATCTATTAACTGTTGTAGGAACTAATTTTGTCTTTTTTGTGAATCTGCTAATAGGGGCAACCACACTGTGATAGGTACTTATGTATGCCAAATGGGGCAGATGCTATTTTCTACAATTAGACAAAATTTTACGACCACAAAATTGGTCGTAAAACTTTAACTAAAGTTTGGTCATTAATAACAACTTATTTGGAATGGAACCATTATGTACCATAAACGCGTGTCACTCACTACTACTCATGATGCAATCAATCTGACTACAAATTATTTTTACACCCTCCTGTGAGCTGATGCACGACCGAAGCCCTATTTTTCTTTTTCTTAATTTTTTTTCTTAATCAGAAAATTGGTTTTTGTAGAACCAATTTTCTGAAATATAAGTTTAACACACACAAAAATGTACAAAATCACATATAATGCCACCTTACTGAACGAAATTTTTGATCCGCAGCAGAGTAGGCATGATGTAGCTCAACTTACATTTCAATTTACTGGCCCACTGCAGATTGTAACAACAAATTGGTAGTCAGATTGCACCGTCAGTAGGCTTCTTAAACTTTTGTATCAAGCTTAGAGAATGACAAGTAATTAACAATCCAATGACTAATGCATTAAGGGCCGGTTTTATAAACGTCCGTAAGTTAAACGTTAGACCTTATTTCGGTAAATTAGAAACTTTTTGACAAATTTTCCGTACCAAAAAATTAGGAAATTTGCCGAAGAACCAAGGTCACCGACATAGCTCACAGAATTTTCAAGTTGAAGTGGGCAGGCCACATCGCTTAAAGAACCGATAACCGATGGGAAGAAAGGTTCTCGAGTGGCGACCACGAACCGGAAGACGTTCTGTAGATAGGCCCTCCACTAGGTGGACCGACAACATTGTAAGAGTCGCAGGGAGCCGATGGATGCAAATGGTTAGTAGCCGTTCATGGTGGCGTTCAAAGGGGAAGGCCTATGTTCAGCAGTGAATTCTTTCCGGCTGATGATGATGTAGCTTTTACATTTAACAAGTCTTTAACGAGTTCGAGAAAACTTCTGGTTTTCATGATGCCACTTTAGCCTACCCGTGCGAAACTGGGGTGGATCTCTAATTAGTTTTAGCTAATTAGACAAGCTCGACGTTTAGCATAAATAATAGATTTGGTAGAGCCGTGTAATTTCTTTTTCGAAACAGATAGTCTCATATAAGGGCAAATGATAATAAACTGTGATAGCCAATAATACTTTATTGTACAGTCAGCGACAAAGGTCGCTACACGTGTCCACTTTTACAAAACCGCTGTACAAAAAATTTCACAAAATTCGCTGATTCCCCATTGAGACAAAATTTAATAAACGTCGTAATATTACAGAAGTCAGTGAACACCCATAAATTAAAAATCGGTAAACATTTTATAAATCGAAAAGTGAGCTGAGTGACCATCGAATTATGGAAAAGAAGTATGTTCAGGATGTTTTGTTGCGTATAGACTTGTCGGTGATAAAGGTAGCAGACAAGTATTGGAAAACTTGATTTTATTAGTAACCGATGACAAAAAATTGAGGTTTTCTATTTAACGTATAATGTTTGTCAGTGATTTTAAACAAATAAATATAAATGATAAATAATATATAAATGGTATACTGTGTGTTTTTCTTTTCATTCCTTGACATTGTAGTTTTTTTTTTTGGTTAGGTATCCTCGTGAAAGGCTGGATCCAGCTTTAAATCAGGGGGGAAGTTATTTAGTAGAGGACTAGAAGTCTAGTCAGGACAGGCTCCAATTCAATTACAATAATGAATCTAACTAAAACGATATACTCGTAGTATTATTGTTATACTAATTGCGCCCCGCGGTTTCACCTGCGTCTTCCCGTTTTCACGCAGGAACATTTTTCCAGGGTATAAGCTATCTCCATTCCAAATTTCATTCAGATCCGTTCAGTAGTTTTTGCGTGAAAAAGTAACAAACATCCATCCATCCATACAAACTTACACATTTATAATATTGTATGTAGGACGTCAAAATAATTTTAATTAGATAAATGGAAGCACCGAAGCACCGAAGTTCTCACAATGCAATACCAGAAAATTTCGCTGAATGAAACCACTGCTAGGAAATTTCTTCAATTTAAGCGATATGACCTTTGAGTCAAATGAACTAACATTTATTACTCTAACATAATCTAAAATTGATATGGACCCTTGTAAGTTCCTAAAAATTGCTGAAAATATTATTCCGGAATTTCCAACTAAATTTTGTTTTTTTTCCCGCTAACTTTTTTTTGAAAAAATAAACAGTCAGAAGCGGACATATTTGATTTACTTAAATAATAATAATAATTTTGTGAGAAGTGTAATTTTGTGAAAACACCCGTATATTATTTTTCTTAAGTGTGTATTTTCATTTATAACTATTTCCTTATTATAGGTCTACTAATCTGCCACTGGCTGCATCCTTTTTTTTTTTTTTTTTTTTTGTTATCCCAGGGGAATGCTCTTACGCACTGACCCCTCCGTTTCAGTACCCCCCCCAGAAGGGGAGGGGATCGGAGGGAGTGTGGGACTCGCACTATCTAACGTGCCATACCGCACTAAACCCCTGGGGTGTTCCACCCGACTTGGCATTGGACGGGGTTGTGGTACCATTTCTCATACACCACACTACCCCGTCGGCCATCATCCGTTGGATCGGAATCACCTCACGGGGGGAGTTTGTGTGTGTCTCCCCCGCATCTCTGAAAGCGACGCCCTGGAACACGGAGGGCGTCGCTTACTTCTCATAGGGGGCCCAAGATGGTCAGGGCCCTCCTGGCGGCGACGGGGCGGGACGTGAACGCCGCCCTCGTAGCCGAACTCTCCGGATTGGGAGGGAGGCTGGATCCGCCTCACGCTCCCGTTCCTCGGCCTCCCTCTGCACCATAACTGTTTCGCAGAAAGCGACCATTGCTGCCCACATTTCTTCACTCTCGACCATTCTCTGAAGAATGGCCGGTAGGGACAAATCCGCCCCGATGACCGCGACCAGCTCTTGTCGCGGTCCCTCCGCTCCCGGGCATTCCACCAACACGTGGTGGGCGGTTTCCTCCGCCCGACCGCACTGATGACATGCTGGGGTGGCCTCCCTTCTCGCCACGTTATGCAGGTATCTCCCGAGACATCCATGTCCCGAGAGAATCTGTAAAGGTTCTCGAGTAGCGACCACGAACCGGAAGACGTAGGCGTCCCACTAGGTGGACCGACAACTCTCTCTCTCTCTCTCTCTCTCTCTCTCTCTCTAATAGGCCGTTCATGGTGGCGTTCAAAGGGGGAGGCCAATGTTCAGCAGTGGACTTCTTCCAGCTGATGATGATGAGGTAATAGGTAACTATTTGATTATAATAGTATAAATCATACACGACACTATTTGAAAGGTCTGCAAGACATAAAGGGCAGTGATGATAATGATGGTCCATAACTAGCAGTGCAAATACACGAGCTGATGATGATGAGGATACCTGCCTAAAACTACAATGTCAAGGAGTGAAAAGAAAAACACACATAGTATATATACCATTTACTTATTTTATTTAGAATCACTGACAAACATTATACGTGTTAAATTGAAAACCTCAACTTTTTGTCAACAGTTATTAATAAAATCAAGTTTTCCAATACTTGTTTGCTACCTTTATCACCGACAAGTCTATACGCAACAAAACATCCTGAACATACTTTTTTCCATAATTCGATGGTCACTCAGCTCACTTTCCGATTTATAAAATGTTTACCGATTTTTAATTTATCGGTGTTCACTGACTTCTGTAATATTACGACGTCTATTGAATTTTGTCTCAATGGGGAATCAGCGAATTTTGTGAAAATTTTTGTACAGCGGTTTTGTAAAAGTGGACACGTGTAGCGACTTATGTCGCTGACTGTACCACCCACTGTATTATGCTAAATGGTCTCTCTCGAGTCTAAACATGACATTGATGACATAATTACTTTATTGACGGAAATTTATAGTTGAGATGAAACAATTAAATCAAAAAATGATGAGAATGTAAGCTAGTAGGTATGTAAGCTTTAGTCAAATCCGTCACGACAGAAAAGGTCGAAACGATTATAAATTTTGCATGGTTTTAACGTTTAATTTAATTTTACGCGCTTGTAATTTATATTTCTTTGAATAGAATAATTGGAAGCTTTAATACCTACAAAGTTCAAATTCAACGAAAAATATTAATTTATTTATTAGATAATTTATGGGAGATTTTTTTTAAGTGTTGTATAATAAAATTGTATCCAAAAAATATACAATATATTGTAGTCTACAATTTTAGGAGACACATAACATCAATTGTACAATGTACCAAAAATACATTTTTCATTAAATATTCAGTTTTTTATTTGGTATGTTCAAACCACTTAATGAAGAATCATTTCCCTATCCAGCCAACTAATTGAGAATTGATTGCCTATCCACATATAGCGTAACGCCAGCTTTGACAATTTCATCACTTAACATCTTCAGGTGACTGGCATTAAACGCTACCTTGATGAAAAAAAAAAACATATTTATTCTATCCATGTCTTTGTAACAGTATGTTGCACGACAGTTCTTGTTATTTAAGTCGAGTACAAAGCAAGATGGCGCTTGGAAATCTGCGCTCTGAAGATTGTGCCATTTATCCCAGAAGAGGACGCGACGTACTTACAAATTTATGTCAACCGTGACCATGTTATTAAGGAATAGAGCTGTCTCAATTTGTGTTCAGCATGTTACTAATGATGCAAGTAAATATAGGCTTTATAGGTTAGTCTTGACACATTATATTTTGACGTAAATTGGATGAACGCAGAACGTCTTCCTCGTCGTATACGATCAACGACAAAATTCGCTGAACGATAACCCAACCTTCGACCAAATGTCAAATGTCAAATATTTTTTATTCAATATGATACATTGTGATCACTTTAAAACGTCAAACTTAAAACTAGCTACGCCTGTTCCAAGCTCCTTACGCCGGTTTATCGCAACCGAATCTCCACTTAATATCAGGTGTGTTGTGTCGTTGAAAGTGACATTGAAATTTGTAGAAAGAATTGCTGCTGATACACATTTGGAAAATCGAGTATGATCATCTTCTTTTGTAGCTGACTGTACCGGCGCCTCGGGCAATCCAAAAATATTGTGACATTAAAAATAAAACATATTATTATGTTCTCTTGAAGGCTTCATATTTTACTTTACTTTTTGCAGTGCGTAATTTTTTTTTTGTGGATTGCCATCAGTCGGCTGGTTTTAATGTTAATTAAAACAAATGAGTATCGCGATAAAATTATTTAAGATACAAATATATTATTTTTTTAATTTTAAAATATTACATTAGCATCACACTGCAGGAACAGACAAGTGTTATGGAACACTATGAAAAATAAAACATTAAGACTCGTGAAACATTCTATTGTAACTTTCGCTTTTTTTTGTTCAACTCGGGAAGACCACGGTAAAAATGTGTCTGGGTATCATTCCATATTAAAATTTTCTCAATTTTTTTCGCTTAAAACTCGCCAAACCAAGTCCATTAAAAAATATTTTCAACTGACTTAATTAAGTAGAAGCAGCTATTCCAATTAGGTAAATTGAAGTTTAGCTTTCTGCTGAGACAATCTTGCTAGCTTATTAAGCAGTCTACCCGCGATATAAAATTAAATGTAGTGTCCTATATTTTATTATTTTAATTTAACTTTTATAATAATTAGGCTAGTAGGTATAATAGTGTTTGTTTTAGATTTATTTCATATACATTCAACAAAATCCACAGCACTTAAATACAACACGCAAAGAAAATAGTAGGTACATACACACTTACGTAGGAAGATACATATAAAAGTATGACGAAACTAAGAGCCACTTATGTGTTTACATTTTATAATTAAAAATAATAGTGTAGGACCTACTCCGGCTAGGTGGAGTCGACATACATATTATTACACAAAGTGGCTGGCAGAGGTGGGATGAGAGGAGCTGAATAACGGGCTCAGTGGTGTAGTTTGGGAGAGGCCTAATTATGATTATAATGATGAAATAATAATGTTGTCTGTGTATTATCGTGAGAATAAAAAAACATGTTTAAAAATGCTCCTGACATGTTGATACGTTCAGTTCACAGTTTTCCATTCAGCAATTATAACTCTTAAGTAAGTTATTTTACGTCCATCCATGTAAAAATATAGGAAACAGTTCCCAATCCAGGTGCACATCTAATGACCTCAAACGCTTCCCTGTAATAGGAAAATATTAATATCAGAAAATTAACAAAACGAAAATAAAATCCTAAGGTTAACGCTATAAGCTAGAGGGTAGCATAAGCTCTTTACAAAAGTATTGGACTACTTAATTTGTTCCGAATTGTTGGACTGTATTCGCCAAGTAAGTAACAAAACTGACGCACACAATCATAGCGGCAAAGTTTCCGGAGTTCAGTGTTTTTACGAAGAGAACTTGTAAAACTACCACTATAAGGAAACTCGGCTCAATATTGTGCATTGCAAAACTAGTTGTAGTCATTTCTCTTAGCAATCAGGTTAAGCATCACTTGGTACGTACAACCGTCACTAGAATGGGTGACCGCAACTGCCATTTTTCTGCTGAGCGTTTACGTGCTTCAGTGCCAGGTAAAATTTGGCACAAACAACACTAATAGAGCTACAATACAATTGATTTGATTAATGTTAATGGGAAATTGCAATAGACAACCTTTTTAATCTTAATAATTACACGTCAATGTGTTTGATGGTGACACCACGCTACGCCTGGATAGAAAACTGGCTCTCAAGTGAGGCTGCCGGAACACATCGCTCTAACCTACGATGTTTTCACAAGCTAACGTCACTAGTCACTACCATTGAGCTATCATCGCTTCAAACAATAATTAAAATAAATTACCACTACCGTTGGGGTAGACGTGTTCTTAAGTGGAAACCGTGACTTGGCAAAAGCAGTGTAGGACGTCTTGCCACAAGGTGGAGCGACGACTTGCGCCGAGTGGCTGGCAGTATTTAGATGAGAAGAGCCGAAGATCGGGCTCAGTGGCGTACTTTGGGATAGGCTTATGTCCAGCAGAGGACTGATATGGACTAATGATGATGATGACGATGATGACCACTACATTCTCACATTAAAGGGTGAGCTAACTCTACTCCAATTTTCACTCAAATCTAGTCCCATTTTATAAACATACACACGGACTCACTGGCAAACTTTCGCATCCATAATTATTAATATACACAAATAAAACGAAGCAGACATCAGCAATTTAAAGAGGATTGAAACACCCTTCGCGTTTGTTTCTTGGATACGCCGACTTCATCATGATGGTTTTAATTATTACCGTTTTGAGCGAATTATGGGTATATACATACCCTAATAAGTCATAGGTGAGCAAACCGCATGTCCTAGAACCTAAAACCATAAGTGACATCTTCCGACGCGCACTGGCCATCGTGGTAGAATATGGCCTGTACTAACTTTCTGTAACAGCACTCAGCAGTGTGAAATTAATAGGCTGAAAACGATGATGATACAAATCTAGAACTATTAACATAGCGCAAGTTTCTGCCAAGATGGTATCAATATCAATTTCCTCATTCTAATAACTCTTCAAATAAACATTTCCATCGACACATAACATTATCTTAACAGCTTTGGCAGTATTTCAGTATCTGTTCTGCGGTTAAGTATTTACGTGATGACGATTGTTTACGGTAATTTGGGATGTTTGCCAAACATTTGGTCCTAGTGGCGATATTAGTAACAACAATTTCACAGATGTTCGATGATGTTTATGATATTTGATATTGAATAATTTTGATTATTTGTATAAATAGGGTAAACATATCGGTTGAATTGCAGCTGTTGCCTAGTTATTAAGTGTTCAAATATTATCTTAATTAATTGAATGATGAAGATAGTGTTGATCCGAACACTAAATTCTGTTTTTTGTGTTTATCATCATCATCAACAGGCTGTATCAGTCCACTGCTGGACATGACCTCTCCCAAGGTACGCCACTGAGCCCGGTCTTCAGCTCTTCTCATCCAAATACTGCCAGCCACTCGGCGCAAATCGTCGCAGGACGTCCTACACTGCGTTTGCCAAGTCACGGTCTCCACTTGAGAACACGTCTACCCCAACGGTTATCGGTTCTGCGGCTTATATGATCAGCCCACTGCCACTCCAGCTTGCTAATTCTATGAGCTATGTCGGTGACCTTAGTTCTCTGACGGATCACCTCATTTTTATGTTTACGTGGTATCATTTGATAGCAAGTCGACACTGTAATTAAAAGTGGCACTACCCTACGCCAGATTAGGAACTGGTTCTCAAGTGACAGAGCCATCTTAATCATAATCATCATCAGCTGGAAGAAGTCCACCGCCGAACATAGCCCTCTCCCTTGAACGCCACGACGAACGGCTGTTAGCTGCATGGGTTATATGCCAAATCCTGGTTCGGATACTACATAAGTTCTTGTGTTAGTTAAATCTTTTAACACTACCATTATTAAGCCAATTCCTTTGCAGAAAGGTATGTAGAAAGTAAACGATATTTTCAAACAAGATTATTATTTACAAATTTCAGTACAATCATCGTTTTCTTTTGGGAAAAGTTTTGTTTAATGTTATGTATACCTTGTTACACGCACGGGCCCACGTGATGCTTTCTCTCTCTAAGAGAAGATCTGTGTCCCACCCAGCAGTAGGAACTAGGCTGATGATGACGATAATGATACTTTGGCATAAAGTTAGATACAAAACTCGTTGCAGTTTCAGAAGAAATTTTCTGATATTAATCCTTACGCTACTGCTGCTATGACTTGTTAATTAGACTGCGAAGGCTCGAAGGGTGGAACTTATTTCATCGTCATTATCATTACATAATTGAGAGCAGAGGCTTCCTTTTTGTACGCCACGGATCTCAATCAGTGTTATTTGAACAACTTATGACTTTGTCTTGCGTAAGATATATATACCTACCTATGCTGGTTTTCTTATTATTTAATTGAGATGGCTAGTTAACTTTTCGGGACAAGGTGGCTTACATAATATACACAGCCAATTGTTTTGTTATTGTCTTGGCTTGTGGTGACCTAATACTGAGCAAAAATTCTTCTTGTGTCACAAATTTCTTAATTATTGTGAAGGTTATTTAATTGTTCACCAAGATCATGGCGTAAGTGCAAATTTCGATAAAACAATTGAATTTACATCAGGAACACTCCAAGGACCGATTGAATTGAATGGCAACGAAGTGTTATTATTCAATTTTCCTAATTCAACATCTTATTCAAGGGTAAAATCAATGTAAATTGGCAATAAATTAATCAACGCCAATGCCAATTGAATGTTAATGACGCAACTTTGATTGAAGAGGGTCAAATTTGGACCCTTGATGAGCTTAATTGGAAAAATACAAAAAAGGTGGCTTTTATATGTTTCACGAGATAACCCTAGATAAGTCTTTTGTTTCACGGTAATCATCATCGGCATATATTACCACTACCGAACAAAGACCTTCTCTCAGAGAGAGAAATATAGTCGATAGTCTACAAGACTTGCCTAGTGCGGGTTGATAGATGTCGCATGCCCTTGAATGTTGTGATTCTTGCATTCATGTCGGTTTCTTCACGATCGATGATCGTTTTGAGTGATGAAAAATCTTCACTTAACTGTGGGCCGAAGATCGGACTTAAACTCGGTGCTAACTTCAGCTTGCTAGATTCTGTGATTATGTGTGATTATGGTCGCCGGACCATAAGTTTCTTGTTTATAATATAACGATAGTTACCAATGTGAAAATGTTTCAGTATAAGTAAATTGCCGTTGAAGTGTCACCCCTTGTGTATTGAGATAAAGTTCAATCTATTTGCATTTCATCTCTCTAAGAGCAAACTACTTCTACAACATTCTGCTTTAATTTAATGTCACTTTCATGATGTAATAGGCTCTATGTGCGCGTGATAAGTGTTAATTAAGTAATTTCCTCTTTATTGTGCTGTCACCCTTTGAGGCCAACGTCAATTGTTAAATTGCTAAGTAATTAGTCTAGCTCTACACCACACACATTTTTTTTTAACGTTTGCCGTACCGCTTCCTTTGCAGACTTGTTTGAAGATATACGCACTCGTATTACGCGCGTCTTACGATAATACGCTACAATGCTGTGAGCGGAAAGGGGGCGTCCATTAATTACGTGAGGCATTTTTGAGAATTTTTCGACCCCCTCTCCCCTTGGTGAGATTTTCCTCAACTCCCTCCCCCCGCCCCTAATCTCACGCGAGATTCTTAAAAACTTTTATTTAACCTGTAAACGTATTTGTGAATATTACCGTTATTTAAAATCACAATCATAAAATTAAATATTGAATATGAAAAAAAAAATTCACGCAATTTTACGAGAAAAACAATTACGTGATATTTTTCCAAGACCAGCCCCTCCCAAAATTATAATAATTATATGGATTAATGAGTGTAATGGCAATATTTAAGTAAGAGAATGAAATTACTATGAATACTAATTGTTACATGTTTTTTATAGTTACATTGTGACACGAGACGTATTGTTCGATAACACTCACTAATAAAATTAGGCTAAGGAATTAAATTAATTACTTTTTATTACAATAAGCTGTAGTCCACGCGGTGAAAACGGCGGGGCAAAGGTTACAAATAAATTTCCTTTCAAATCAATTGAAGCGAATAAATACATCGCAATCAGACGTAAGCCTATTTTCTCTTTGAAATGAAACTTTGGAACGAGTAAATTACAAACGGGGGAGAAAGCTACGTTGGTGTTACTAATTACATCCTACTAATATTATAAATAAATGCGAAAGTTTGTGTGTGTGTGAATGTTTGTTACCGCGTATCACCGTAACTAGTAAACCGATATTGATGAAATTTAGAATGAAGATAGCTTATACACTGGATTAACACATTATCCCGGAAAAAGGTTCCTGCGGGATAATGGGAAGACGTGGGCGAAACCACGGGGCGCAACTAGTAAATAATATATTATTTTTAAAGGGGTCTGTTATAAAAGCAGGTCATTTGTCTGATGGTAAGCGTCAACCTTTGCTCTTTACAATTCAGTGTGACAGTTCTGAATCCTGCGTAGCAAGGCACTGCCCTCGTCATTCTGAGATGTTAGATGAAAAATTCCTTTATGCCCTGTAATTTCACTGGAAACATTGCCCTCCAATCTGGAACACAGTAATGTTCACTTTACAGCTTGCATAACTGGCAAAGGTGTACCTCCCCAGGCGTACTACTACAAAACACGTCTATATAACATGGTATAGTTCCTTTGATGCTTTGTTTATATTAGCGATCGTCCGCTACCAATTTGTTACCGCTGAAATGAGGCAATTAGCTTATGAGCACAAATAGACGGAGTGTTTTGTACTCAAATAGAAAAAAAGCAACAACATTTTGATGGAAAACGATATGTTTTTCCGTTCCTGGCAACACTCGCATCCATCAACATGGTCTGTGAAAAATGTTTTTTCGGGCAAATTGCAGCGCGATACCATCGATTTATGTTTACTACTAGCTGCGCCCCGCGCCTTCCCGTTATCCCGCAGGAACTTAAATAAAAAGTAGCCTATGTGTTAATCCAGGGTAAAAGCTATCTCCATTCCAAATTTCACTCAAATCCGTTCAGTAGTTTTTGCGTGAAAGAGCAACAAACATACATCATCATTATCAGCCTATTACGTTCCCATTACGACCAAAGAAAAGATGGATGGATTGTGTGAGGTTTGATATGAATGAAGCGATGACGGCTGATAGGGGAGAGTGGAAGAAGAGTACATGCTGCGCCGACCCCAAATAGATGGGAACAGGGCAAGAAGAAGACGTTCCCATCACTGCAGGGACTCTGGCCTTCTCTCAGAGAGAGAGTATGGGCCGTAATCTACCCCGCTGGCCCAGGCCGGGATGGTAGATGACACACAAACAAACACACATACATACATACATACATACTCACAAACTTTCCCGTTTATAATATTAGTAGGATAGGATGTGAAAAAATTGGGATTTATGTGGATTGCTCAACACATTACGTTAGAGCTCTGCTTAAACCTGCTGATGCCAAATACCTTTGAGTAAAGCTAGGGGTTTCTTTGTTTCCCTTCTCCCAATCTGTTTGGACCATAAACGTGCAGGTTAATGGGGTTACTGATAGTTTGTTCCAATTTTATACCGGAATGAGATTCGGAAATTAAGGAAGTCCAAAAACTATTATTTTCTACAACGTCTCTAATTAAGCCAATGTGGGTCCAAGCTGCTCTTTCCTTTACTATAAAAGACTAGATTGTATGGTGATAAAGAATTTCATTTTTGTTTCCAATAGGTATAGGTTTATTTTCTAATTTTTAGCGTTAATTGAAGAAAATGACGGCATTACCACAAAGAAAATTTGTAAAATATATGGGTACCTTTTTTCAGTGACCAAAACGAATGTGAAAATTTTTGTAGGTTACATACAAAGGTCAAAGGTAGTAATTTCAAGAAACAAAACAAAAAAAATATATACCTAGAGTACCACAGAAGAACCCTCCCTTTTGTGGTAACACATATTTATGTACGTGTTGTTATATAGCCACCCTTTTTATGTAAGTGCATAACAAAGGAGTCCTCTAACTAATTTGAGGATCAATTTCCATTTATATTGCTTAACATGCTCTCAAACTTCGAAATACTCTACATATTGGATATATTAACGGATTAGCTGTGCTCTCCGGTTTCACCCGCCCGGTTAGTCCCAGACCTTTGCATTTTCCGGAATAACGACTAGCTTATGTTACTTCAGTTCTCTTTCTATCTCTATCCAAAAATGTTGATTTCTGCGTGATAGAAGGACAAACCAACAAACAAACTTTTGAATTCATATTAATATGAATATACTATACTATACTATAATTATATACTATATTAATATGAATAATAAATATACTGCGACTAATTAGTCACAGTATTAGTGAAGAAGTAGGGATATTAGTAAGGATTACTACTGTGGCCAGCATTTTAGGATGGATGAACGTGAAAATTTAAGGTCCGCCTACGCCCTTCCTGGTTTACGTACATGAGTTCAACAATAGTACCTACTTTCCTCAAACTATGCGCATACTCAAACATTAATCAATTTCCTAGGTTAAGTCTCTGTGTAGTGGCAATAAATTGTTTTTTTTTTTCAATAAAATAATGACAATAAATTTTCACGCTTCACGTATTGTATTTTTTTCTTAGTCTGACGAGGTTTGTTTGATTTCAGTTGAATGAGGTTTTATTAAGTTTTTGGCTGGATGCTATGTCAGCACAACGTAGACCTCTTAGCGTACGGAAATAGCATGACAGTTGTAGTTTTTAAAATGAAATGAGAGGTTTTCCGACAGGCAGTTAAATTTCAATAGATGGCGTCAGCTAATTATTATGGAGCAAGTAAATTCTATGTTTTGGCTGCATGGGTCCCGACGCCCTTACTTTTGTCCTTGAACAAATTCGTATATAAATATAAAGATATTCATGAATATCTAGCGCCATCCATCAATGGTACAGGAACTACGTTTTTTCAGCGGTCAGTAAATTTCCTAATGACGACGTGCTAGCAGGTCAAAAATTTAAGTCAAGGAAAATAGCTTACGTGTTTTGCCCCAGTAACTAGCTTGTAGTAGTGTTTGGTGGTAGGGCATTTTTAGTGCTCGCATGCACTGAGGAAAAAATTCTGACTTTCCTTCTGAGTCTTTACCTTCCAAAACCGATTTCTTCCTTATTTTATAGTAGTTTTCCTTCTGAACCACAAGTCCTTATATTTTGACTCAGAAAGAAAACGGTATTTCGGAAGATCTTTTTTCTCCGTGTGGCTAATTACCACCCTCAAGTTAAGAATCTGTCGTCGTGAACCTACCTATCGTTGTGTTCTGGCAGCCCCACTGGAGAGCCAGTTCCTCATCCATGTGTAACGAGCAATCTTCGACCACATCGTCACTTAACATCAGGTGACTTGTGGTCAAACGCTACCTAGAAAGTAGTAAAAAGTAAACTGTTAGTATTTCAATTTCTCTCGAAGAAACTTATTTTTAGTAATAATCGAATATCTAAAATTTCATTAAGTATATTAATATTGCTATAGAATGAGATTATTTTACACCAAAAGTTTTATTTCATGTAGGTATACGTATTTTTGTAATAAACCAGAGCTTTCATGATACAAATTTATAATTGTCTAAGCTAGAATTAGCGAAAACAAGGCGTACACTGTAGATAGTAATGTCTAACGTTTAATTTTCCTCTTAATGACACAGTCATGTAATGTAACATAATGAGTAATATAATTCAACATCAGTTAAAATGAGAGAAGATTGCTTTGTGAGATGAATGGCAGGCGTAGGTGAATAAATCTGACTTTATAATGCGTGTATTATATTACGTTACACGCACGTGTAACATTTTGATGCCAGTTACTTGAAGACTGTGTATGAATCCAGCAATAATAAAATAAAAAATAAAAATCGGGGGACCATTGCACACAAATTGACCTATCCCCAAATTAAGCTTAAACTTGCGTTATGGGTACTAGACAACAATATATATACTTATATAGAGAAATAAATATATATATTATATAGATAGAAATATCCAAGACTCACGTACAAATATTCGTGCTCATCACACATCTAAGGTGTAGGTGTGTCATCTTTATTGTTCGTTTGTGGAATTGTATTTTGATACTTTACAGTTTTTTGTTGACCGATATGTTTTTATTCTAGCAACCGATCAACTTCGCGCAGGTGTAGGTAAATATCAAATTATATCAAACATATTATTTACCAGTTGCGCCCCGCGGTTTCACCCGCATCTTCCCGTTATCCCGCTGGAATCTTTTTCCGGGATAGAAAGTAGCCTATGTGTTAATTCCAGGGTATAAGCTATCTTCATTCCAAATTTTATCAAAATCGTTTTAGTAGTTACGGTGATACGTGGTAACAAACATTCAAACACACAAACTTTCGCATTTATAATATTAGTAGGACTAGCCGTTCCCCGCGATTTCGCCCGCGTGGGTTACAGTTAATCGCGATAACAGTATCTTATGTCCTTTCTCAGGGTTCAAACTATCTCTGTACCAAAGAACATTGGCCACTTTTCATACTGCCCTGGACCTGAACACAATATATTTTGTATGCAAGTTTTTCTTGAATTTTCATGTTTTCAGCATATGTTACATCCCCCCAAAATATACTAACACTTTTTTTTTCTGTCATATCATTCAACTCAAACGTAAGTTTTTAACCCCCAACGCAAAAACGACGGAGTGTTATAAGTTTGAATTAGTCAGGAGTGTTCTTATAGCTACGATTGTGGAGGGCTTTTTGAATTTTGTTTTTCTGTATATTGTAATAAGGAGTTAATCTATCCATTTAACTATCTACGAATTTTCGAGCCTTCAAGATAACGTGAAAGTCAAATTAATATACTCGAAAAAGAACATGTCGCTATTGACGTGCACGCATGTGAAAATACGACGCCTCTACGTAATTTAGTGGATTTCTTTGAAACATTATAATGCGGGTTTTAATATAAAATGTTTTACATTTTCCTGCGCAATGTTTTCTTCGTGTCTGTGAAGTGACGAGTCAAGGACGAAGCTATGCGATGGCTTTGATTCCTTTTTGCGAATTTGATTATCAGGGCGGCTACGCAATGGCCCCGGGGATGCGTGGGCGTGAAAGATAATAGAGATTTGGCCCCGTTAATTTGTTGCCTATACCAGTATCATACTCTAAGGATTACAAAATAATATACATTAAATTTACCGTCAATCCGACATGTAAGCGATATTAAAGCCCGTATTCTAGATTAACGCTCATGCGATAATCAGGGGCCCAAGTCTCGCGGCGTGAGAATTGGGCCCCAGTTAGTACTACTCGAGCACAGATTTGACGCTGTCAGTTCATATAAATATGTCACTTAATCGATACTCAAGCATTGATCAACACTTGAGCGTCATTTCAGAATACCAGCCTTAGAGTGATATGCCCTAGAGATTACATTTATTTACGTAAGTCAAACGTTTAGAGATTAACGAAATAGTGGCAGACAGTAAATACAGTAAACGTGAAGTTATGTGAAACCCTTTTGAGGCCATACTTTGAAGACTGGTGTCGCGCTCACTCGCGATTTGAGGAAGCGGGATTTATCTTTGGCTAAATGCAAAAAAAATAGCGATTAACAAATCTCTGAAGCAATACAGTGAAAGATCGTAATAAGGTCGTAAGCCTACTCACCATAGTCCAGCTAAATACCTCGTGTGACGGCGCCGTCCTAAGTCCACCAAATATAGATAGATACAGTTCAGATCTAGACACAAGTGTAACGAATGATTGTCCCGAACACCACTGACGAAGCCCTTGAGCGTTGGGGCTGCGATGACGAAGACATTTTAGGTTTTCCAAATTTATTGCTTCACAAGTACATGTCAGGTTAAGACTTCGGTTGACAGTTCGGTTGACTACCCTCACTGGATTGAGAAATTATATCAAAGCTAATTATTCTACCCACGTAAACTGTCAAATATAATGTGCGTTCGAAAATCAAACTGAGTAATGCCATCAATATAACTATATTATAGATTTCAAAATTCAAATATTGAATTAAGCGGGTTCTACAGTAAAAATATTCTTACAAGATATGATCTTGTTAAACCTAATCAATAGTAAAAACGATAAAAAGTATAATGAATAAAAATTAAATATCCGTGCATGTTGGTCAGGATACGAAACAAAAAAATCTATGATGTTACCCTCACTCACCGGAGAGAAAAAAATGTTTTTCTTGTATTACGGCAGTAAATGCGTACCTACTGCTCTTGCAGTAAATACATATCCTACGTCTTACTAATGTTATAAATGAGAAAGTTTGTGTGTGTGCATGTGTGTGAATGTTTGTTACCACGTATCACCGTAACTACTAAACGGATTTTGATCAAATTTGGAATGAAGATAGCTTATACCCTATATTAAAACAAAGGCTACTTTTTATTCCGAAAAAGGTTCCTGCGGGATTACGGGAAGACGCGGGTGTAACCGCGGGGCGTAGCAAGTAATCTATAAGTTAGAATCACGGACTACACGGAGAAAAAAGACCTTCCGAAATACCGTTTTCCATCTGAGTCAAAAGGGACAGACTTTTGATTCAAAAGGAAAACTAAGGTAAAATAAGGAAGGAATCGGTCTTGGAAGGTAAGACTCAGAAGGAAAGTCAGAATTTTTTTCGCAGTGTACATTGAAATTGTCACACTAAAATACTATTTAGACATATCGCTAAAACAAATCACCTTTGAATTTTTAGACCTAACAGCGTAAGAGAGGTCGGCGGTTCAAGGATCAAATAAGAATGAAAGCCAAAACCAGCAAATTTACACAAAGGATAAATGCTAACGGCAAACTTCGCGCAAGGTACAATTTTCTACTCGGTTAGCGTCAGACCTCCAAGGTAGTTTAGTATAAAGGTCAAAATGTAATGGATATGACTGTATAAACTCGTACAAATGCTGAGGGTATATGGAATCTTGTAGTTTAAGTGAAGAACATCCATTGCATACGCTGGTATATTATACACATAGATGTTAAACATTATGTAAGTACCTACTAATTCCGTCCCGCGGTTTCCCCCGCGTCTTCGCGTTATACCGCAGAAATCTTTTTCTGGGATAAAAAGTAGCCTACCTATGTGTTAATCTAGGGTATAAGCTATCTCCATTCCAGATTTTATTCAGATCCGTTTAGTAGTTTTTGCGTGAAAGAGTAACAAACATCCATCCATCCATGCTCACAAACTTTCACGTTTATAACATTAGTAGGATCTATTTATTGTGTGAGATTCTGACCTATAATGTTAAAATAAACATTATGTAAGTGTTAAATTAATATATTTTTTTATCTTTGGATAATTTTTCACTTTTTCTCAAATTTTATAAATTAATTTTTTGTACATCGAGAGTTCCAAGATATTTGCCGAATGATAAGCACCAAGCTTGCTCATTACAAATGCAGTGGTATCCAGAATTTAGAGCTTCAATTCCCAATCCTTTGTAGCAATACACTGTTCTTATTACCCTGAGATAAAATAGATACAAGCTGTTCCCCGCGGTTTCACCCGCGTAGGCTACAGTTTATCTCGATAAAAAGTATCGTATGTCCTTCCTCAGGTTTCAAAGATATAAATAGTACTACATTACTGAACATGTGATGTCATACTCATATTATCATGCGTACCAAACATAAACATGTCTACGTAAATCTAATGACGTCACTACAAGAACAATATATAAACAAAAGCAGGCCAATTTGTGAGCCTAACTAACGTCCAGACTACTATTATAAATGCGAAAGTAATTCTATCTGTTTATCTGTAACCTTTTGCGGCTTAAACGCTGTACAGATCTTGGTGAAACTTGGTTGGGAGACAGTTTGATCCCTAGCGAAAGACATATATTATGATACTAAACTTAATATCGCAAAAGACTAGTCTTCCCGGGTGAAACCACGAGGCACAGCTATATTACCTACATAGCCGCTGTTATGTTGTCTGTCCATTTGTATGCTTAGATATTTAAACTACGCAACAAATTTTAATGCGGATTTTAGCAATAGATAGTTATTGAAGAGAAAGGTTTGTATGTATAACACATACATACAAAGATACAGAAAAGCCAAAAAATTTCATGGTTTATTAAAAACTGCCCCTTATATAATAGTATCTACAAATCTACACCGCGCCCGTGCGAAGCCGAGGCGGATCGCTAGTACTCGCTACTAACGTATAAATTTAATAAATTTTCAAGAGATATAATTTTCTCAAATTTATAACCAATATGTATATTAAGTAAACCGGTCTATCATATTTTTTGGTATTTCTTGTTGAGCTTGAGTTGATTTGTTGTAAGATTAGCCGTGGTTTTTTTGCAAATTTTTTTTAGGAGTTGAACTTACTGAGAGATATGGAGCACATCACCCACCTACCATTTTATAGGTATAAATTCTGTCTCTGCTCTACATACAGGCCAACGGACGTCATAGGCTCAGTAATATGGTCCCATTAGTGCCCTTTAGTTTGGCTATGAAACCTTATAAGTTAATGATGACGTATCTTAATTCTGTGAACAAAATCTCAAGAGGATAAGTTGGTGC
Source organism: Opisthograptis luteolata (assembly GCA_931315375.2). Lineage (NCBI taxonomy): Eukaryota > Metazoa > Arthropoda > Insecta > Lepidoptera > Geometridae > Opisthograptis > Opisthograptis luteolata. The sequence continues at coordinate 6,159,557 of OV928049.1, read as the reverse complement.
TACTTACAGTTTTATAATCATCTTAAACTTAAGCTTTTTACTTTTGTTTATTCTCATGAGTTCACGGACCTTTGCCAGTTATTCAACCAACAAGCATTGGTGTGCAAACATTATTTTATCCAGATTAAAGGGCAATGTTTCCAGTGTAGTTATATGGTGGTGCGATATTTGGTGTTCAGTTCAAAATGCATAGAAAAAAAAAATTATTGGGCGTGAGCAGAAACTTTTGTGGCTAACCGCACCACAGCCTAAGTTGCTCGTTAATAATAAACCAGTTTCGCTTACCCCAGAAGCAATTATTCCTGCGCCTAAGTGCCTACGTCACCGTATCGTAATCATGCGAGTGGACTGACGGAGTAAAAAAGGAACCGCTGAGCTAGCCCTAATGTGCTGTCGTTACAGGCCCGTAACAATTGTGTGGTGATTCCGATAAGGAAAACTAGCTATGGTTGAAATAATCTCAGCATGACGCTGAGGAAAAAAAACACGAGCGTGGCGATTGAAGTAGATAGATAGCGCTGGAAATGATCCTACTATAACATCCTACTAATATTATAAACGTGAAAGTTTGTGAGTATGGATGGATAGATGGATGTTTGTTACTCTTTCACGCAAAAAACAACTGAACACGATCTGTATGAAATTTGGAATGGAAATAGGTTATATACTCTGGATTAACACATAGGGTACTTTTTATCCTGGAAAAAAGGTTCTTGTGGGATAATGGGAAGACGCGGGTGAAAACGCGGGGCGCAACTAATACAAAAGAATCGGGATATAATGGTAAACGATTATAGGCAATATGGGCAATATTTATCACCATTATGGGCAATAACTTTCTCCCTTCTCTAGAGGGGAGGATCGTATTGCCTGTGTGACACACGTATGTGTGAGTGTGCGAGTGCCCGAAAGTGTTTCCGGAGTATTTTTAACGATGCTTTTAATGAAGCTGTGAAATCCAAGTAGTCTTTTAGACCACATTTAATTTTAAAGGTATACTAAAGGATATTGTTTTTAGGTACATATTTATATTTCATTGGTTTTCATAATGGCTTTGATATACCTACATATTATTATAAACATTGGCTTATATGTATGCAAGTCAAAAAATAAGCTCTAATAATGAAGCAAAACACAAAAATGAGACTGCGAGAAAAAAAAACATTTAAAATTTTACACAAGTATTTTTAATTTATAACAATCTAAAAATAGTACTTGCATACAATGTGATTTAGGGATGGATAAATTGTTGAGAACAGTCAATTTACCTGTAATTTACCAATTCCGAATCAGAATATAATTAGTTTAATTAAGCCTAAGCCGCACTGCTCGAATGCCACGTTAATCCATTTATCGCCGCTTAACTTTGGCTCACTGTCTATTGTAATACAATACAATTGCAGTAGGATCGGTCGATCGGTCGCGACTCGTGACGCGCAAATTTTACGTAAACAACGAAGTTGGTCGCAACACAACCCAACTCGTGACAATTTCTCAAATATGAATAATGTACCCACAGTAATGGTGGCAACTCATGATCTCATTAATTGCTGTTCGATCGACCAACTGATGTATCAAAATTCGAGCACTCTTCAAATTTACCTGCTCTAACTGACAACCCACTATGACACAATGTCACATAATTATGTTGGTCAGCGGTCGCGGTTGAATTTGAAAAGGACATAAATTTCTATGCGTCCAAAAGTCCAAATCAATTTGTACTTTGACGTTTTGGTCCTAAACGTAAACACATAACTCGTATGTTGCTTGCTTGTTTCTTTTAGTAAAATTAGTAAGTTCTTATAACATGAACAAGATATATTTTGTGGAGTAAGAGAAAAACAATCAATGAAATGTACTTTTTGAAAGTCAAAATACAAGCAGCAAGAAAAGCAAAAGGTGAGGGTAAAAATGAAATGACGATTTATAAATAATAAATAAAAGAAGGGCAGGAATAAATTATATTTCAGATTAACTCTTTTTTGGTATATCACAATACAGGAAACTTTACTTAGTATTTCCTCTGTTACTTTTCTTTTTAACTTATGTTTAAATCATTAACATTATTTTACATTACCATAATGTATATACAATTTTGATGAACTCTAACAGCCAAAATAATAACCTCGGCCGTAAGTTACTTCGATATGAACCATAGTATTAATAATATCTATTGATCCAAAGACAGAGTGAAAAATTAGGAGGTAAGTAAACGAAAAACAGAAAAGAACTACAGAACCGACAACCGTTGGGGTAGACGTGTTCTTGAGTGGAGACCGCGACTTGGCAAACGTAGTGTAGGACGCCCTGCGACAAGGTGGAGCGACGACTTGCGCCGAGTGGCTGGCAGTGGTTGGATGAGAAAAGCCGAAGACCGGGCTCAGTGGCATGGGAGAGACCTATGTCCAGCAGTGGACTGATACAGGCTGATGATGATAATGATGAAACGAAAAACGTTGAGCGAGTTTAGTTTTGCTAAAAGTCAATTTCGGCGTATTCAATCTACGATTCAAAGTATGAAGCAAATACATAAGAAAGTGATTTTTGTCGGAAACAAAAGAATTTATGTGTAATGAAACGTTAATGGAAGTCCAGTATGTTTGTTTGTTTAGGCGCAGATTGTATAGGACCATTGTATCTAAAACATCTGTGAGTGGCACCGCAATATATTGCGATGGTTTCGAGATAAACGTTGCTGAAGTGCCTCCAAAACTGATATCGTAAGGAAAGTAAACATTTAGGTATTATTGGATGTATTATGTGCATGCAGAGGTCTGAACAGAATGAGTTTTTAAGAACCAAATGACGAATCTTTTTAATCCCAGAATTGCCGGTATTGATGAAAATGACTTCTGAAACTTTTATTATCTACTTTGAGGACAAAACTTCACTGAGTAGAAAAAATACTAGGTTCTTGGCCTTCCCCCAATAGTTCGCCACACAGCAACAATATTAATTTTTAAGCAGCTAAAAGGTATTCATAGCATAAACAATAAACTTGAACTTCCTTGCACTCTGAACAGATTAATTGAGGTCAAACTTATTGAGCAAATTCCAGTTTTAAATAACTTTCTCAGTTATCAGATACCTGCCGAGTGTTTTCCGATTAAAACTTCTATGGAATCATTATCCAAGTTGAATGCCCTATGATCACTGTTTTTATTTGTTTTACTCCTTCCATAGTACCTAGCGTTTGACTACAATTCACTTGATGTTAAGTGATGATGCATTCATCACATTTTTATCGAGGTGACGAATGCACTGTTGATGTTTTTTTGATGTAATAAAGTGGCAAACTAGCAGACAGGCCACATGGTAAGCGGTCACCATCGCCTATGGATATTTGCAACATTGCGACATCACAGGAGTTAATGATGCGTTGTCGGCCCTTAAGAACTCTTTTCATGCCCAACTTGAAAGAATGCAATTTTTAGCACTGCGGGAAATAAAGTATTGTAGTAAGAAATTTTCCCTTCCTTATCGACTGGCACAACTGTACAACACTAGTACTTAGACGCTGTGATTATTTTTACTCTATGGTAGCATCTCTCAATAAAACCACTACTCTCATAATTACAAGTGCTCTTTATTTCTATATTTCACATTAAATTCATCAGGTTATGGGCCCAGACCCACGCTATTTCACTAAATTAAAGATTTTAAGTAAAAATCAGTCAAAAGTAAACGTAAACTCAGTGAAGTGAAATATAACCAAAAAAAAAAAAAACGCGGCCGACGTGGGATTAAATCGCTTTTGTTTAGATTTAAAAGCATCTTCATCAGCAAAATGTCTTCAAATAGTGCAATGACATTAGTAGAAAAGCTGACCGGAAGAGACAATTATCCCACCTGGAAATTTACGGTCAAAACATATCTTGAGCACGAAGAGTTATGGCAATGTGTCGAACCGGCTACAGGTGAAGCAGTTGATATGAAAAAGGATATAAAAGCTAAGTCAAAAATAATCCTATTGGTAGATCCTATCAACTATATACACATACAAGAAGCCACAACAGCAAAAGAAGTGTGGGATAATTTAGCTAAGGCATTCGATGACAAAGGACTAACCCGCAGAGTAGGGCTTCTGAGAGATCTGATTACTACCACGTTAGACGGGTGCCAGAATATTGAAGATTATGTGAATAAAATAATGACTACCGCCCATAAATTGAGAAATATTGGTTTTATAGTAAATGATGAATGGCTGGGTACCCTACTCTTGGCTGGCCTTCCAGATGTATATCAACCAATGATTATGGCGTTGGAGAACTCAGGTTTGGCAATAACGGCTGACTCCATTAAGACAAAACTTCTACAAGATGTCAGAAAGTCAGATACTGCTGCGCTGTATGTTAAAGGAAAAGTTAACTCGCAGAATGCCAAACAAGGTTCAGAGAAGTCAAACAAACCTAACAAAGGTCCGAGGTGTTTTACATGTAATCAATATGGACACATAAGTAAGAAGTGTAAAAGTAAGAAGAAAGAAAAGACAAATGAAAGTTCAGGCTATGTAGCTGTGTTTTCAGCATCATTAAGCAATGACGATGGCTGGTTTATTGACTCAGGGGCTTCAATGCATCTTACAATGCACCGTGAATGGCTTTTTGATGAAATACCGCCTCCGGTCAACACTATCAAAGTGGCAGATAATAAGACACTTTCTGTTAAAGCATGTGGAAAAGTGAATCTACAAGTGATTAATGATGGCAAGCCTGAAATAATATGTGTTCAAAATGTTCTTTATGTAACAGAGTTAGCCACCAACCTTCTTTCTGTTAGTCAAATCATACAAAATGGCTGTCAAGTGAAGTTTGACAAAGATGGTTGCAAAATATTTAACAAAAATAATATACAAGTGGCTAATGCAAATTTAACTAATAATATGTACCGGCTAAATACACAAAGTATTCCAGCATACATATCTGCAAGTGAAGAAAACGATGCATACCTATGGCATCAAAGAATGGCACATCTGAACTTTGAAAATTTAAACAGACTGTTGGAGTGTACAGGAGTAAAAATTAGAAACAAGGACAAAGTTGTATGTATTTCATGTCATGAGGGAAAGCAGTCAAGAAATTCATTTCCTTCAGATGGATCCAGAGCTAAAGGTCTATTGGAGCTCATACATTCTGATGTCTGCGGTCCTATGGAAGTCCAGTCGCTGGGAGGTGCACGCTATTTTGTCACCTTCATCGATGACTATTCCAGGAAAGTATTTACTTATTTAATTAAGAATAAGTCAGATGTTTTTGATAAATTCAAAGAGTTTAAAGCCGTGGTAGAAAACCAACTTAATTTATCAATAAAGATATTACGCACAGACAATGGTAGAGAGTATCTTAGCAATGAATTTAAATCTTTCATAACAAAGTGTGGAATAATTCATCAAACATCTGCACCATATACTCCTCAACAAAATGGCTTAGCAGAAAGGATGAACCGAACATTATTAGAACGAGCCCGGTGTATGTTATTAAATGCTAGACTACAGAAGCAGTATTGGGCAGAAGCAACTTCGACAGCAGCCTACATCACCAACCGCTGTCCTACCAGAGTATTGGGATTTCTATCTCCTGAAGAAATCTGGACTGGTAAAAAGCCTGATATCAGTCATTTCAAAATATTTGGATGTGAAGCAATGGTCCATACACCTAAAGAAAAGCTCAAGAAATGGGATGCAAAAGCAACTAAAATGGTATTCATAGGTTACAGTGAACAGACCAAAGGTTATAGACTTTTTGATCCTAAAACAAAGAGAGTTCTAATTAGCAGAGATGTTGTATTCCTAGAAAATTCAGTTATGAGAAATTATATTAAATTACCATTGTCAGAATCCACATTAGAACACAATAATGAAAGTTCTAATAATGAATCAACTTTAGAGCCATGCGATCAAACTATAACTAGCGATGAGTCCTTCCACTCTGACGAGGGATCTTTGTATGAACCAGAGGAATCAAGGGACTCTAATGATATTTATTCAAATGTAACAACAAGATCAAAGTTGAATAAAGTAGATAATACTGACAACATTTTCCTATGTACAGATGACAGTTCAAACCAACAGGACAACCCTCAGACATATAGTGAAGCAGTATCTATACATAATGTGAATGCAGTAAAATGGAAGGAGTCTATCAAAAGTGAGTTGTTGGCGCATGAGAAAAATAAGACCTGGCAGTTAGTGGAGAAACCACAAGGAGTGCGGGTAATTGACTCTAAATGGGTTTTCAAAATAAAAGAAATGCCATCAGGCCCGTTATATAAATCCAGGTTATGTGCCAAAGGTTTCTTACAGAAAGAAGGCATTGATTATACGGAAACCTTTTCACCTACAGTAAGGTATGATTCCATCAGAGTTTTACTTTCAGAGGCTGCTCAGCATAATTTAGAAATGACTCAGTTCGATGTAAAAACCGCATTTTTATATGGTGATATAAATGAGGACATATACATGACACCACCGGAAGGTTTGAAAGCATCATCCCATATGGTATGTAAACTCAATCGATCACTTTATGGCCTTAAACAGGCACCAAGATGTTGGAATCAAAAATTTGATTCTTTACTAAAGAAATTTGGCTTTAAAAGCAGTCACTCTGATAAATGTGTCTACATTGGCAATGTAAATAACAATGTAGTATATCTGTTACTGTATGTTGATGACGGTCTCTTGTTGTCAAGTTCGAGAGAATCCTTGGATATAGTCATATCCGAATTAAACAAGAATTTTGAAATTAAGACATGTGAACCAAAGAACTTTGTTGGTCTCCAAATAGAAAAATCTAAAGGATGCATATTTATTCATCAAGCAAACTATATTAACAGACTACTAAGTAGATTTAATATGCAGGATGCTAATTGTAATTCTATTCCAGTTGACCCTCATACTAGACTGGAAAAGAGCTCAGCTGCACCAGACAAGGATATACCATATAGAGAAGCCGTTGGGTCATTGATGCACCTATCAATAGTAAGCAGACCTGATATCACGTATGGAGTTAGTCTGGTGAGCCGATACTTAAATTGTTATAATCACACACACTGGAACGTTGTAAAGAAGATTCTGAAATACCTAAAAGAAACACAACACTATGGTCTGTGTTACATGTCAAAGCATAGTAATCAACTACAAGCATATAGTGACGCGGATTATGCGAAAGATACATACACACGGCGATCTGTAACTGGGTATGTCTGTATTAAAAGTGGAGCTGCTGTAACCTGGACAACACAACTTCAACAGAGTGTTGCCTTATCCACTACAGAGGCTGAATTTATGGCAGCGTGTGCCACTACAAAAGAAATTATGTGGTTGAAAAGACTGTTAACTGACATTAATGCGTTTCATCAGGACTCAGTGACTTTACATATAGACAATCAGAGTGCAATTTGCTTAATTAAAAATGTAGATTTTCATAAGCGGTGTAAACATATTGAAGTTAAATATAACTTTATTAAGGAGAAATATGCAGACAAACAAATTAATCTAAAGTATGTATGTACAAAAGAACAATATGCTGATATGTTTACTAAAGCCTTACCTAAAGATACTTTTCAGTACCTATGCAGTAAAATAGGACTGATTAAAACCTAATTTGTTTTTTTTTGTTAATTTTTCTTGTCAATCAGATACTAATTGTGGCAAGGTTTTTTTTTTGTAAGAGTATGTAAATTGAAAGTTGTAATAAGTAGGTACATTTATTACAGAATGTTGTGATCATATTAATATGTATGTTTAATTAATAAACATGACTAAGCTGAGGTTGAGTGTGCCATGTATTGGTTATGCTTGTATATTTTCAAATTTGTTAAGTTCAAGGAAAGATAAAATTTTGTAAGAGTATTGTAGTAAGAAATTTTCCCTTCCTTATCGACTGGCACAACTGTACAACACTAGTACTTAGACGCTGTGATTATTTTTACTCTATGGTAGCATCTCTCAATAAAACCACTACTCTCATAATTACAAGTGCTCTTTATTTCTATATTTCACATTAAATTCATCATAAAGGGAGCTCGTTCCATATTTTGCAATTGTATGCGGAGGATGGCGCGAATAAATCGAGTAAGCGTCTCGTATCACAAAGTCTTATAAAAATAAGGTATTCCAGGCCGAGCACCAATCTGAATAGGATCAAAGCTCAATTGGTGCCAATGCACCAATCAACCTTTTGCTTTGGCGCTCTTTGTGGAATATAAAAAAGAAACATAATATCTTATTCCACGAAGAGCATCTGCGGTGCAGTTTCTAATGATCGGGTGTGTATACAGGGTGATCAATTCAAATGGGTCAGTAGGGGGAAGTCAGAAACTAAGAGAGATAGCGAAATCCGTTCTTAAGAACCATGGTTCCCGGTTATGTATGAGAGATTAAAAAAAGTTTGAATGCCATTATTATAAATCTAAAATGGAAGCTATGGTTCTTAAGAACGGATTTCGCTATCTCTCTTAGTTTCTGACTTCTCCTTACTGACCCATTTGGATTGATCACCCTGTATATTGAGTTTGCGAACTGTTTATAAAATCATACAAATAATATTTGAACTTCATATACACATAAGTACGTACCAGAATATATCATAAATTAGCAAGAGTTCTTTTCAAATTCCATTTTGTACATTAACTTTGACATTATTTATGTATGTAACTTTAACTTCAACTTGTGTAATACAAATGATACAACCCCTGAAAAGATCTCGACATTATTTATTTATATCTTGACGCCTTATTCGTAACGAAGCAAAGAGTCGGTCTATATTTCAATTTGCATCTGTTTATATCCAGCCATGGAACGTACACTAATACCGTAACATCCATATGTTTAGTCGATCCTTCGACTCAAGGTCTTGCTTTAAGTAAAGACAGCTACTAAACAAACGAAACTACTAAACTTTTAGATTTTCAACAATATTATAGTGATGTTCACCCATTGAATTTCATTTAACCATACAAGTTGCGCCCCACAGATGGGTACAGCTGCGGTTTTGTACGTAATCCGTGAGGAACTTTTTTCCGAGATAAAATGTAGTCTATATGTTAAACCAGTTTATATTATAAGCTATCCCCACTCTAGATTTTACTCAGTAAAACAAATTATACACTTACTCACTCAATCACAAACAACCGCATTTATTTATTAACAGTAAATAATAAATAATGCCGGTTTCCTCACGATGTTTTCCTTCACCGTTTTGAGTGATGGCGATGGTGGTCGAACGGTAACCGCGAGCGCTTTACAACGCGCCGACACCGAGTTCGAATCCTCTCGGCCCCGCACCTATGTAGATAGGTACCTATGTAGTTTTAATTAAATTTCATTAATTGCGTTTGTCAATTTAAACCAGTGCGCATTTAAACAGCTTGGTGTTTACATTACGCTTCCCTGTAAACAGTAACTATGCTACCAACAAGATGATGCCAAATTGGAACTCAACAGTTGAAATAAAATGGCCACGTTGCTGTATTATTATTTTTATGTTCATACTAGTTTCGCCCCGTGGTTTCGCCCACGTCTTCCCGTTATCCCGCAGGAATCTTTTTCCGCATTTTCAAAGTCTGAAATGTGTAAGAACTTTCAGGAAAATTGCGATGGATTCTTTGAGGCTTCCTCGAACAAAGTTGAGGAGTCGAGTGAGTTATAAATTTATAATACAGCGGTAAGGGATCACATAAACACGAGCTTTTGGAAACTTTTGGAAACACGCACTGACTTCCTTCACTTAGCGTAATAATTACTTGGAGAAAGAATTTTGAAGTTCCACTTTTTTTTATCACAGAAGGTTTTTGGCACTTCCTTACTTATTAACTTTTAATATGTTTTTTTTTCCAATACAGACTGATATCGATGTTCTTTTTACAGGAGGCAAGAATTGTTTGAGTCAATAATAAATAAATAAAGTCCACACAATCACATACATAGTTTTGACTAAGATTCCCTGTAACTAGGATATCAGATACTACGCGGATCGGGGATCAACACTCAGGCACGGATCAAGTATTTGTGTCTTTTTTAATGCACATTTATTTGTCTTGTAGCAGGATTTACACCCGCGAAATCACGCTCCGCAGTCAGCTGTTTGCCCATTGCGCCACATTGGTAGTCAAAAACGCCATCTACCTATTATGCTGGGGCCACACTAATCGGAAATGCCGTTAATTATCGCGATGATTGACGTTTAACATAAGTGTGGCCACGACTTAACGCGAAAATTTGACAATGGCATTCACATTGGCGTTTGACGTTAGCCGATAACTCAAGTGGCGGTACATCAAGGAGATTAACGCGATAATTAAAGTGCTGAAGCGGCCACATTACGTATTGAAGAACGAGAGAAGAAAGTTTACGATTGAAGTTTCGTTTCATAATCGTTGACCCTTCAAGTGTGGTCACTCACATAATTGCGTTATTATTTAACCCATATTTATCGCGATAATAGGCATTGAAATTTCCCTTGACGTTGAGTTTTTGGATCAGTTGACATATAAAACAAGTCATTTGACAACAGCTAATTCAATTCCATCCAGAAATCAAAGATCATTGAACTATATCCCCATAATTTGATATACGTTTTCTACGTCTAACTATCCGTAAGTTTACTAACGAACACGTGAACTTTATTACGAATAGAAGCAAACAGACCAACGAGTTCATATTTAAGTTAGCGACTGGGTTTTCTATATTTAGTATTCTGGTAACATTAGGGGTTTTTTTTGTAGCATTCCATGATAGATATATACTATTTGTTTTTGACTGGTTGCGCCCCGCGGTTTTATCCGCGTCTTCCCGTTATCCCGCAGGAACCTTTTTCTGGGATAAAAGTAGCCTATGTGTTAATACGGTTATACGTGGTAACAAATATTCACACACACAAACTTTCGGATTTATAATATTAGTAGGATGTGAAAGTTTGTGTGTGTGAATGTTTGTTACCACGTATCACCGTAACTACTAAACCGATTTTTGATGAAATTTGGAATGGCGATAGCTTATACCCTGGAGTAGGGTATTTTTTATGCCGGAAAAAGATTCCTGCGGGATATCGGGCAGACGCGGGCGCAACTAGTCCATGAAAAAGACATTATTTTGGACAAAAATGATATTTTGCAAATCGGTTCAGTAGTTATGGTGATACTTGGTAACAAACATTCACACACACACACAAACTTCCGCGTTTATAATATTATTAGGATTGACTAGTAAAACTAACTACTCCACGTCTGTTTCTGGCACTTCGTCAAGGGAACGGGCAAGCGAGAAAGTTACTGTTGTATTCAATGTTTTTCTAAACAAAAGGGAAAAATTTGCATGGCATTATCATATTTTCTTCTAACGTAGGTCGTGTTGTTTCAACCCCAATTTTATTATTAACTTAAAAGGCAAAAACATCGTGGAAAAGGATTGTTTTTTTTTTAAATTTAAATCATATAAATACATAAGTTAAATTGTTAAATTTATATTAAACACAGTTGTGCCTCGCGGTTTACTTTAACCCGCGTAGATCGCTATAAAAAGTATTCTACAAATGTTCCTTAAAAAGCACTTCAGATATTAATTCAATCCGGAACATTGTTGGTGTTTTTTGTATTTTATATTTTACTAGGCCTTTTTCCGAGATAGAAAGTAGCCTATGTGTTAATCCAGGGTATAAATAAGCTATCTCCATTCTAAATTTCATTCAGATCCGTTCAGTAGTTTTTGCATGGAAGGGTAACAAACATCCATCCATACATACATACAAACTTTCGCGTTTATAATATTAGTGCAATTTTTTATTTAAAACTTAAGTTGGATCTTATAGCCGATTTATCAAAATAGTGTTGTAAATAGTATTCAACACTAAATGCGCAATTTACTCCAATAGATGTCTCAATAGAAGATACATTATTAGATATAGGTACTGTATCGCAATAAAGCGCTTAATTCGTGTGTATACAAGCTAAATTGATTTTGCCCAATTTGTTATCTCTACCCGTTAAACCGATCCATTTAATTGAGAATTTTGTTGCCAGGGCTAAACCTTATGTACGTAGGTATAATTGTATTTGATAGGGTATATTAATCGATGGATAGATAAGAGATGCTTTTGCTTGTTTCAGGATTAGTGAGCACTAGTATTCGCTCATGGTAGAAGTTCTAGAGAAGAACTCTGAATTAATTCTTAGGTGGGGCCGAGATGGGATTCGAACTCAGTATCGGAGCCTCTTAAGGTTAAGATAAGCGTTACTATTCGGCCCTCATTGCTAATTCCACATCTTATCGTTAGTTTTTAGACCTATCAAAAATGTATCAAAATGTTTACCATCATAATTGCATAAACAAGAGTTTTTCAGTCAGAATTAAAAAAAAAAATTTAACAAGATACGATTATTACTATAATGCATAGCGTTGTTTATATTAATATTAATCCACCCATCAACGTATCGCAAACAGCTGATGTAAATAACCCGTCAATCCTAGTAGCTCTGTTTATTAAAATCGATAAAATTGGCTCGGTACCGTGTTATAGTATAGACCCAGATTCTTACAGGAATTTAATAGAAATATTTATCCTACTAACACAATGTAGTTGAAAATAAGTCTGCTTTCTTTTAAAAGCTATTTTATTAACCTCCAACACATACAAAGTATCTATCTGTGTATGTGGCATCGTAGCAAGGTATGCCCACTTTAGCGCGCTATCATGTGCATCTTTCATCTTATTCTGACGCACCCTTATTCGCAATGACCATCAATATACCGAGGTAACAACGTGTGACGTCATTACGTGCATTAGCGGTCATTCCACGCAGATAACGTAACGCGCCCGCGTTTTTTCCCTTTTAAATATATATATTTTTTTTTTTTTTTTTTTTTTACTGTTTACAGGGTAGCGTTTGACCACAAGTTACCTGATGTTAAATGACGATGTGGTCGAAGATGGCGCCACGCTACACCTGGACTGGGAACTGGCTCTCAAGTGAGGCTGCCGGAACACACCGATAGGTGCTTGGCGACAGATTCTTAACAAGAGGGTGGTAGCTAGCCAGGCGAGTACTAGAAAATACCCTACCACCAAGCTATGGTTTCATCACGATATAATAATAATAAGCATTTATTTCCTTATCCTTAATTTCCATTTCAAATGTGGTATTTGTTTGTTAGTGTTTAGTTAGTTACTTATTATCTAAATGTTAGTATGAGCGAGTTTTGCTATTAGAAGGCCTCTTCTCCAGTCCTTTCCACCTATCTCTGTCCTTGCCAATAGTTTGGCATCCCTACTATAATATGATAAATGTGAAAGTAGGATATTAATATCGGCCGCTAGTGTTCATATGTCGGGGTATTCATTTTTTTTTTTTTTTTTTTTTTTACTATTTACAGGGTAGCGTTTGACCACAAGTCGCCTGATGTTAAGTGACGATGCGGTCGAAGATGGCATCACGCTACACCTGGACTGGGAACTGGCTCTCAAGTGAGGCTGCCGGAACACACCGATAGGTGTTTGGCGACAGATTCTTAACAAGAGGGTGGTAGCTAGCCAGGCGAGTACTAGAAAATACCCTACCACCAAGCTATGGTTTCATCACGATGTTTTCCTTCACCGAAAGCTCAAGCTCATTGCAGGATTCGAACCCACGTCCTACGGATCGCAAGCCGACGTCACTACCACTGAGCCATCATCGCTATAAAATATAAAGCTATTCATATTATGATAAAGCTGTTCCATTTGGTCGTATCAGATATACGTAATCAGCATTCAGCACAACGGCATTAAAACAAATAACAAAGACTGCGGAAAATAACTAACCTAATATCTTTATACTGAGCTGATATCAAGTCTTATGTAAATATACTTATTAATATATTTACTACGCTACTCTTAGACCTATCAAATAGATATTACTTGCAACAATATATCGCACCAAATTGGATATTTCAACCTTTCACGAAACGAAATTGTTTTAGTAGACGATTTTCCCGGGATATTTCTCGAAGAAATTCCGACGTCATAACTATTTTTACAACTTTCACTTATTAGGAAATGCTATAAAAATGTTGTGACAAATAAAAATTGGGGAGTGTCAAACTGTTTTAACACCGACTAAATTTTTCACGGGGATTAACTTACATCGACCAAATTTTTCACGAGGATTTACTTACATCGACCAAATTTTATTATATACGCATAAAAACTTTCGCATCACACTATTATACTACCAAAGGATAGACATCGGCTCCGTCGCGCAAAAAGCGTCAAAACTAAACAAGTTCCAAAACGTGAAAAGAGTGCTAATTACACACCAGTCTCCATTTGGTCACGTTTGTGTAACACGGTCAGTTGAAGCTGATAAATTGTAGCAAGCAAAATTATGCCGTATGTTATTGACATATGTAATAAATCAAAATGTTCTATTTTGCTTAAAATCTTATGTATTGAAACCTCGTTTATAGGTTAACTCAGTATTTATTGAGCCACTTTTCCCATCACATTTACATTAGTCCCCACGCCGTCCCTTTGGACTAAATGCTAAATTGGAATGTTTGTTTGTTTATTTTCTTACTAAATCACACAAAAAGGGACCAGAATTACTGCTATGGGGTCCAAAATTTAGAACTGAAATAGATTGTACATTGGATAAGGCCCTATTTTTAATTCCGGAAATGTACGCTAGCAAAGCTAGAGGACGTAGTTTAAATACTGATAGGAAGTAGGATTTTAATATTTATGGTTTCAACACCAATTTATATAAGTCTTTTCTCTCCTCACTGTCCTATTAATTCAACTGATCTGAAGTAAAGAAGTGACAACACTGAGATTTATTATTTTACTCCCTGCCACATTTCTTTTCACGAAGTTACAGGAATATCCTTTCTTGAGACAAATTTATCACCTTCTTTATTTTGGGTAAAGTAGTTCTAACATGTTCTACCATATAACATAGTTAAGATTAACCTATCCTACCTACGTGAAGTCTGTCTATTTCTCTTACTCATATATTTATCTTTCTCACGCACATATAAATTAACTAGTTGCCCGCTTTCTCCCGCATCTTCATGTTATCCCGCAGGAACCTTTTTCTGGGATAAAAAGTATATGTGTTAACCCACGGTATAAGCTATCTTCATAACAAATTTCATCAAAATTGGTTTAGTAGTTACAGTGATACGTGGTAACAAACATTCACACACACACACAAACTTTTGCATTTATAATATAAGTAGGACTAGCCGTTCCCCGCGGTTTTACCCGTGCGCATCCTTTTGTTCTCAATCCTCGAAATTTAATCAATGCAATCTGATACAAAAGCTGTAACTAGGACATCACTCGTAATCGGCTATTCACCCGTTGTGACACATCCGTCGTCATATAGTCAAATAGCAACATTAATTGCTAACAAGAATTTGCCAAAATCATTTTCTCAATCTCAATCTCGACAAACGTAATAGGTAGGTACCTAACTTCAAAATCTAGCCTTACAGCCGTTCCCAATAACCGATGTATCCACGGTTTATCTCCAGATAGACATTTGACATAAGCTCCATAGAAGTAATGTCAAATTTCTGTCTCTAGTAGGGCAAACCGTGGATAGATCGGTTATTGGGAACGGCCGTTAATCAGCAGTATTTAGCCAAATCCAGTTGTAGCCAGTGTAGCTAAATGCTAGTTTCAGCCCACTTGAATACCGTCTAAACTTTCATAATGTTAACGGCTAAAAGTACTAAAACTACCACTACTTTAGGTAGGTAGGTTTATCTGGGTTTAGCATTTAGTACACTAGCTATAATACTTAGTTCTAACTAACTACAATTAGTTACACCCAATTTTGGTCAGCTAAACCTTGAAGAAGTCTTACTTCGGCTATAATAGTTGTACAAATAGAAATATATTAGAAAACATTTTATATCTAAGTGAAACAGACTACACGTCACCAAATTAATTTGAAAGCGTAATTATTATATTACCCAAACGAGACGTAGAAACGTTGGTTTTATGTTGGCAGTAACAAAATTATATACGGAACTCTGCATTAGATCTTATAATGGCTAAGTCCTTTTAGTACGCCTTAAACATTTATAAATGCGTAAAAGCTTTTACTGAGTATGTAAAAAAACACATATCTTAACGAGATATCTAATTCAGGAGGAATTACTCTTTTCGTCATTTCAATAGAATCGTCAAGGGAAAATGTTTCTGTTTGTTTGCACACCGGAAGTCGCTCGAAATAATTTATAAATCATTAATATGAACTTCTCTCAGACAGCACGTGTATGGAATAAAAAAAATCCATGATTTTTTCAAATTCAAATTTGTGTCTCGTATATCAAGAATCAAGAAAATTATGCTATTATTTCTCCATTGAAATATATTTATTTGAATGGTACTTAGATGAAAAGGTCCGACACAACAGATTTATCGGGAACCCTCAGAAGACTTTTCATTCAATATCAGCTTGTGAGATTAGTCTGATGCAGACACCGATTGTGTCAATTGAAGAGAGATTATTTAAAACCTAAACTCACACTAGAACTGTACATTTAATTATTAAGCTAATAAAGATACTTTGAAATTGAATTGAATTGATTTAAAACCTAACGTCTCAGGGACAAAAGCGTAGTGCCGCTCTAGAAGAAATTCAATTCAAAATTTGACATGATTCAATAATTTATTAGGGCTATTATAGGCGTAAAGCTTACGATGAAGTTGGAGATCTTATCATTTATTTGTTAAAATGATTTATAGGCACGTTCCTATTTTAAAATAAATTATTTTAATAAAGTAGATAAATGAATAGTACAAATAATTTGTACATAGTTGATTTCGTCGATTTAAGACTTGACTTCCACCAAGGTGTCAAACGTGTTCCACCACAAAACGCATAATTTTCTCCGAAAATGTTTACAACCAATCGAAAATATAGCAATGGTACGCTGTGCCTCTCGAATACGCTCGCGTAGAGTGACACACACAAGATGTTTCCGTGCTAAAAAGCAGTCGTGTAAAAAGTATGTTCATACATTGCTTCGAGAGTGATGGTGGCCGAACGGTTAGGCGTGCGACTTACAAGACGCCGACACCGAGTTCGAATCCTCTCGGCCCCGCACCTATGACTCAATAAGTTATGTGCGGATTTGCCATCGCTCAAAACGGTGAAGGAAAACATCGTGAGGAAACCGGCATGCCCAAGAACTGCAACATTCAAGGGCATGCGACATTACCAACCCGCACTGGGCCAGCGTGGTAGATTACAGCCCATACTCTCTCTCTGAGAGAAGGCCAGGGTCCCAGTAGCGGGAACGTGAAAGGCTGATAATGATGATATTGCTGCGTAAAAAAGTAAAAACCAAAAAACACACTCGCGTTCATAGTAGTAGCAATAACATACGATAAAAGCGATGATCTAGCGATGATGGCTCAGTGGTAGTGACGTCGGCTTGCGATCCATAGGACGTGGGTTCGAATCCTACAATGAACTTGAGCTTTCGGTGAAGGAAAACATCGTGATGAAACCATAGCTTGGTGGTAGGGTATTTTCTGTACTCGCCTGGCTAGCTACCACCCTCTTGTTAAGAATCTGTCGCCAAGTACCTATCGGTGTGTTCCAGCAGCCTCACTTGAGAGCCAGTTCCCAGTCCAGGTGTAGCGTGGCGCCATCTTCGACCACATCGTCACTTCACATCACCTGTGGTCAAACGCTACCCTGTAAAGAGTAAAAAAAAAATGTCATTGTCATACTAAAAGGTTAAATATGGAGATTTAACATAACACCCACATGGTAACAGTATCATTATCTAAATGATAAACTACCCGCACGCAATAAAAGCATAACAATGTAGTTTTTAATGTTCAAATGTTTATTTTTATGTCATTCTTTCAATGGCACGTTACAACAGAGAGTTGCGGAGATCATAATAACTATGTGGAATATAGCTGAAATAAAAACGTAAGTACCGGTGGTGTGTGGGATGTGCATGGGACCTCAGCTTTATCATCTCCACTACTTACTACTACTACTACAGCAATACACTACTACTATTCACAACTGTTTGGGTACTAAACTAATCAAATAAATGACATACAACTTCATTACATTAGCCTTAATTCTTGATTACCTGAACGAATTAGGTAACATTCGCTCCTATAATCGTTAATTAAACACAATACTAATTGTAGAGATGAAAACAGTAGGTATATCGATAGCGAATCTAATAAAAACAATTATTGCCAGTTTAAACGGATAAAATATTCTAATAAAATTTGCTAACTAACTTGTCAATTTTGAAACTTACCAATGTTGCAAAAGCTATTTCAGCTTGGTAGCTGATGGTGTTGCTAACCTTGATTTGTACGGTAAAAAATAAAACGACAATAAAAGATACTGTCATATCATATCCGACCTTATGACAGTAAAACGTAGGAAACCCTAAAAAGTCTTATCTTTTTAATAGTGCTGCCATTTTATATCTGCCATACTAAACGGATCCCATTTTACATACCTACTTAGGTATACCTCATATTTTTACATCATGATGTAAATTGTAAAAGATCTACGAGTAAGTTTCGTTTATTAAATGCTAATGCCACTTCTTTAGAACCTAGCGTACACTCTACATTGTAGAAGGCGTTTATAGCGATGATGGCTCAGTGGTCACTACCACTACTAGCCAACATCACTATGTCGGCTTGCGATCCGTAGGATATGGGTTCAAATCCTACAATGAGCTTGAGCTTTCGGTGAAGGAAAACATCGTGATGAAACCATAGCTTGGTGGTAGGGTATTTTCTAGTACTCGTCTGGCTAGCTACCACCCTCTTGTTAAGAATCTGTCGCCAAGCACCTAACGGTGTGTTCCGGCAGCCTCACTTGAGAACCAGTTCCCAGCCCAGGTGTAGCGTGGCGCCATCTTCGACCACATCGTCACTTAAACATCAGGTGACTTGTGGTCAAACGCTACCCTGTAAATAGTAAAAAAAAAGGCATTTTATAAAGTTGAAATAACAACTTTCTCAGACGTATCTCTAATTTCAAAGTCGGATAGCACGTGAAATCACGTGATGTTAAGAGATCTTTTAAAGGAACCTTCGCGAAGTTATACATTTTACGTGAGTAGGTAACTTATAGGAGACATGACATCATCCAATAAGCTAGGCACTCGTTTCTTCTACTTATACTCTTCCAAGCAAGATTAACATACGAAAACCTTAGCAAATGAAGGAGACTGTAAGTATAGGTATGTATGTTTGATTAAAAAGAAAAGGCACAAACAGGAAAAACAGTCTGACATATTGGATTTTCGATGCGACTGATTTAGATAGTATATCTTCTATATATAAGAATCCAAGTCCTGACTGAATGATATCAACGCACAGCCTAAGCCGCTGGTCGTAGAAACTTGAAAATTGGAGAGTATGTTTGTCTTGATGCATAGGGGTGTACAAAAAAAGGATTTTTTGAAATTCAACCCCTAAGGGGTTAAAAATGAGAAACTATAGCCCCACGCGGGTGAAACCGCAGGGAACAGCTAGTGGAAGGAAGCAGGTGTTTGTCAATAATTCTGTTTATCTTTATCACAAACACATTGAAAAAATGTGGCAGACAAAATTAAATGAATAGAAACCCAAGTCATGTTTCAAACTCTCTTTCTAAAAATGGCAAATAAATGTTGATTACCTACATATTACCAAAATAAAAATAACCTAAATAAACCTCTTTTGTATAAAATATGTTTATCTGATTTGGGGAAGCCTGTTTCATTTTGTAAAAACAACGTGAAAAATGATTTAATAATTTACTATTAAGTTAAATAAATATGTACTATTGAGGACTAAAAAAATATGCTCGTTTGCTATGTTAAACAATTCAAGTTAATCAAATGTAGAATAAGGTTTTTTTGAATAATCACTTGATGACCTAGTTTTTTGACGACACTAAAACTTAATTAAATTAATTTAAATCGCTTTGATAGATTATATTGACCACTCTAATATTATTACAGAAGGCTATTTATAATGTTATATGACATACTGATATCAAGAATAGTAATTAGTACCTACCTACTTTAAATAGAACCAACCTAATATATAAAGATAAGATCATCAGTCAAGTTTTCTTTGGAAAAATACAGAAATACATCGTCATGCAATAACGTTACGAAGAAAACGTTTAACAAGATCAAAGTATTTGTATTTCATATGAACTTAATTTCACTTTCCTCGACTGCGATTTTATGCTTTTCCTTTTTCATAACGATCGTTCGTCCTTTGATTTTTGCCGAGTGTCGTATTAACATTTCACATGTGAGATAGAAAAGTGTAGGCTTTTGATATTTTATTATGCTCCTTCTTTTTCGTTTTATTAAACTTTTTTCTATTTGCTTGTATGGTGGCGTGTTCTAATTTGTCTTGTGTAAAAGGGATTTCTTAGTAGTCCTCACTTATTTGATAATATAAACTTTAAGCCAGTCATTGTCACCAGTGAATAGGTATCTTTTACACAAGCTTACTTTGCCTACCTCATTGTCGCTAAAACAATAGGTGAGATAGGTGGTGGGGAAAATTTATTTTAACATAAGTTTTAATAAAATAAAACTGCTAATTCAAAACCACATACTATCTGGTTAAAAATTTTCATTTGTTACTTATAGAACTAAACAGATCACCAGTTAGTCTCCGTCAAGTTCTTCAGAAGAAAATGAAATGCGATTGGGCAGAACTGAGTTTTCTATGTTATTTATTTGGCCGCTAAACACGATAGATATGGATTTTCATACAACTTTTGCCGGCCGCTGCTCGCATATATTTGGGCAGTGCAGCAAGTTCGATTTATCTCGAAGAGGGTTGTCAAAATAATGTTCATATTTCCAGGCATGTTTGAGAAAAATATTTAACAGCATTATAATATGTCAAGGCTATGAACACAATGAGCTACAAGTATTCCAGGTATTCGCGTAACTCACTGCGTCTTTGACCTTGGTGGTAAGCCTCGTGTTTGTTTCACGGATACCTATCCCGAAACTAACTGAGATGGCGCTATGAACCAAAGTGAGTCATGGCCTCCGATAATAAAAGACGCCACTCTGGTCTGTCCTGCGCCACCTCCTGCCAGTCCTTGGCCTGGAGCTCGCGCAAGTCTTTTAAGACTTCGTATTTTCAGCGATAGTTGGAAAGGCAGACTGGCAGACTGGGGCAGACTTGTCTGACCCTTGTATGCTCGTTTCACCGCACGATCTTCTCCTATTCTTTCAAGGCGGTCGAGCCAGCGAAGTTTGTGCGCTCTTATCTCGTCAATGATATTAAGTTCTGCCACCAGCTTCCAGATCATTTAATACCTTATCTTTTTACTACATTTGTTCTTCGCCACAAGAAAATAATTTTTCTCAGGACCAGAAATTTACATCGACCGTGATGAAACAAAAATATCATTCCGTTCCAACGGGCACCACTTATACTAGAACCACTAAGGATATTGTATTATCTTTGCATTATACCTTGCATGGTATGTTTCTATACTACTGTTGATTTTGATAACTTGTGATTTGCGATAATCCCCACGTTTGACCGGCATCTTGGGGATCGAAGTATATGTTCACGGTTCCTAAGAAGGCGCTACTGTCCACCTTCTGGTACATTCCCTTCGTCACCTCTTACGCCTCCCATATGGGAAGAAAAGGGTGATGCTATTCTAACCCGGCATCCCACGGGCCAAACAGTACATGACAAAACTGAATTGCAAAGGTATTGTCGCGGCATCATCATCGCCAAGTTTGCATGCGTTTTATTGCAAGTACGGACTTTCTCGGTAAAGTAGGTGACTATGTTACAAACATTTCGGTTCCGTACCTCAACTTTATTGCCCTTGTTAAGTTAAGAGGTTCTAGTGATAAAAGCCGATCCCTGATTAAGAATGGCTTTTAATTAATCTGGTCCTAGTGAAATGTGAAATTAAATTGTATGTTGACAAGTCTCTTTTGTATGTGTCCTTTGGAGGACCTTCCTCAAGGTTATCTTAGAAAACAAGAGCGGTTATTAAAAATTCGGCTATAAAATGATAACGCTGCTTAATTATTATAAGATACTCATCTAGAAGCAACAACAGCTCAGCGGTAGAACGTTGTCTTGCGATCCGTAGGTTGTGGGGTCGAATACTGCCATGAGTTTGAGTTTTCGACGAAGGAAAAGATCGTGGTGAACCTCATGCTAAGAATCTGCCACCAAGCACCTATCGGTGAGTTCCGGCAGCCTCATTTGAGAGCCAGTCCCCAATCCAGGTGTAGCGTGATGTCACCACTGTGGTCGAAACATCGTCACTTAACATCAGGTGACTTGTGGTCAAACGCTACCGTAAAAATAGTGAAAAAAAGCATGAATTGAGGGAATTTTCTAGTCCTCCGTGTCTAGCTGCCACCTACAGAATAGAATCTGCTACCAAGCATTAATGTAGCTTCATTCATGCAGGCAGTTTTTTATTAAATTCAGGTCAGGGTGTTGTTATCACAATGTTTCATAACGTCATGTGCTCACGTGGCTTTAAAACCTTATATATACCCTGTTCCTACCTACTAATTTTATTGTTATCATAACTTATCAGCCATCTATCTCCATTACGGCAGAACTGATTTAAAAAAAACCTTTTTAGTTATTTGAGACGCTGGAATAGGACAAAGGATTTTTTTTATTCCGGAAATTAAACAGATCCTATAGGATAACGGACAAACAATCAGGTTTAAAGGTTTTTAAATTTGATAATTCAAGTCTACGCGTATTTACAGGTATATTTTAACAGTACATAATGAGTTTTTTTGTATATTCATAAGGCGTTTGTAAGTTTCATGAGTTGCTAATGGACGATGACGTTGCTAACAAAAGGAAAGGGTCCCATTTAAGCTTATAGAACTATTAATTTCTCTGCATTCAAAGCTAAGTGTCTGGCATCTTGAATAATGCTTAGTACTATAAAAGTGATTACATTTATTTGATTTACTAGAAATTAATATATTTTTTTTATACATATAAATTAAATCTGCACCACCGCATTCCTTACATTTTTCCAAGTAAAATTTAGTTTATGTGGCCCACTAGATAAAAGCTTTGCGTACACTATGGGCGAGTAGCACCGCAAACATCTTGCATATCTGTCGTTTATTAGGCGCACTGTCGTTTATTAACGCGGCAACTCTTTAATATTCATGTTCCCATATCCCAATGTGTACAACCAAACAAGAGAAATCTTCTTATTAGTAAAGCTGATTAAAAAATATCGGACTATTAGATGACAAAAAAAAAAAAGCTTGGGATTTTAGTGAACTTGCTCCAATTCAATCAATTAGTAATAAGAATAAAATTGTCAAAGTGATCGCGCCAAAAAAATTACCTGCCGGGCGTTTCTTGCCTGTTCTTTTGCCGGCGTAAGGAGGTTGGAACAGGCGTATCTAGTTTTAAGTTGACGTTTTAAAGTGATCACAATGTATCCTATTAAATAAAAAAGTTTTGAAATTTGAAAATTTGAAATCTGCATAATATTATGAAATCTTTGTGATATATTATACGTTTGAAATAGATGTGAAAATTCGTAATATATCGCGATTCAGCCCACTGTATTCTGCGAGCCTTGAATGTAAACTTTCAATCGAATTGTTATTATGTATATCATTTTAGCGTGAATTTCCTTTAAGATTTATGTGGCAGACTGTTAGAGTGTAACATTTTTCTTTGGTTTAAATCTCAAAACACACGCACCAGAATAAATTTATTGTTTGTGAGTAATAAATCGTGTTTTACCTGCTAACTTTACCGCCAAAAACATTTGTTGTGAATTGCCTAATCATTCTTAAATCATTAATGATCACAAAAACAAATCACACAGTAAATTTTTAACTTTGTTCTTTGTTTCTGTGCTCAAATTGAAAATAAACTTGTTTTGCATAAAATATATGTTCATCAGTTAGTTTCGCAGGAGTAACGTAAGGATTTTCATAATTTACTAAAGGCGGTATTTGTGACACTGAATTTAAAGAGCTTATTAAGGCTCTGTAGGAAAACTCTTTTGGTCCCTAGAGTTTTATGTAGTATACACACTAGACACTAGTTTAAACTTTGATAAGTGGCAGAGACCCATGGTTCACCTTAACTCTTACTTTGAAAATAGGAAACCTTGTTTCTTAATAGATAGTAATAAAATTAGTGAAAGTAATAAATAGATTCGAGATAATAATAACAATAACCTTCACATAATCACATATAACAGGATTTCCTGTATCTAGGGTATTAGAAACTTTGGGGATTGAATATGCGAAGTTTTTTAGTGCACAAATAGTTTTTTTTCTCTGAGATATATAGATTCCCTTTCTAAAATGGGATTATATATATGAAGTCAATTCTAATACGAATATATTTTAAAACTAGCTTCGGTTTTTCTACTATCCCACTGCAAGAACCTGTTTGTGGGATAAAAAGTAGCTTATTTTAGGGTAAGTATACGCTATTTTCATTCCAAATTTCACCCAAATCCGTTAAGTGATGTTAGCATGAAGAAGTAACATACTTCTTCACTCACTCGTGCATAAGTTTATGTAAGAACATATTTCTAATATTGCAGGGGTTTATAATAAATAATATCACCTGTAACATGCTATGATTGTATTCTTTTCTTCGACAAAATTGAATCCAACTCGGCACCAAATTTCATCTAAATGCGTTCAACCGTTAATTCATAAATAAACATATTTGTAGAATAACTTGGTTTGAACACAAAACAATTACAATATTACACTAAACACGTACTAATTATGACAAGGCTACTTGAATTTTCAATTTCATGAATATACAACGACAGACTGCTTCCATTTGAATATTCTAACATTTGTTTACGGTAAATTGTAACAAACATGCGACGTAGTTGATAAGTCAAACGACCAACTTGCTCATTGAAGTAATGTCGTCGCGTTAAGTCTAAGTTGGAAAAATACGCATGCTCCATTCATTCATGTCTAAATGCTATTATTCTTGAAGAAAAGAAGCAAGGGAATTATGATTTATGGACTAAAAAATAATACTGAGAAAAAGGCTTACATTTTATGTTTACACCAACCTGGTCCGTACAAAACATTTGAATACAAATCCTTTGTGTTAATCTGTGACTGTCCACATTTTTGTTTTTTGTGACGATTTAAAAAAAAGCTTGTTCGATAAAAAGAAGGCTCACAAATAAATATCACAATAAACGAACCGAGTATTTTTTGTTACAGATAGCACACCAGACGACAGATAATCACGTATGACGAAACATGGACAACGAAGGCAGCAATACCACATTATTTGACGATGATATACTCTACCCAAGCGAGCTTACCCTGCAGAGAGAGTTCAGCACGATAGATAAGTCCCTTAACGGCTGCTTAACGTGGCCTATAGAGAGATGCTTGAAAGCGTTCTTAGTTAACGACACAAAGACAGATGACATAGCAAACCACGTATTCGTTCACAATGGCTCTCAAGTGATGTGTCTGGAGCATGCACCAGTATTGACTCGGAATACAATAATCCGAGCAAGCATACTCTCAGCAATGGCAGTGTTATCGTTTTTCGGTAATTTAGCCACCATAATAAGCATACGGAGAGGAAAACGTGGTCGAGGACGAGCGAGACCTTCCTGGACAGCAATCTATAGCTTAATCTTCCAATTGAGCATAGCAGATTTACTAGTTACGATATTTTGTATAGCCGGAGAAGCGGCTTGGTCGTTTACCGTTGAGTGGTATGGGGGAAATATTACCTGTAAATTATTCAAGTTTGTGCAGATGTTTGCGCTGTACTTGAGCACATTTATTCTCGTGCTCATCGGAGTGGATAGATGGCTTGCCGTGAAATATCCGATGAAAAGCATGGGGACGGCAACGAGGAGTGGAAGACTAGTCATTATCGCGTGGGTGTTGAGCGTCTTACTAAGTATACCTCAGGTAAGTGACTCAATAAATTCTTCGCCTTTAGTTAAACTTCTTCATTTATAGAACCCTTAATGATCTGTCTGAATGCTTCTGAAAACTTTGCTGGTAAAGTAATCTAAATAAATGTTAAGCTGTCGGTTACTTCACTACATTGAAGTAATTAAAAGTTTTAGGTCAGGTTCATTAAGTGACATTGAAGGGAAGACCATTTATTAAATTAATGTTTTCGTTATAACGGTGAAGTTGAAAAGTTTGTAGTAATAGAGCTTCTTCGAACAAGCTTCGGGGAAGTAATCCTACCATACCTTATTCCACTGCTTGACAGGCGCTGTATTCCGTAATGAAGTGTTGAGTGCTGTTTATATTACAGGCTTATAAACCTTTGCCTCTAAAGGATGGACACTCAGTGAGATGTACCTAGAGCATGTTACAGTTATACTGCAAGTATATATTTGTTCTGCGTCTGGGTGTTTTAGATCCACGATACCCGATATCTGATACTCTATTGGATATCTAAGCTAGAGGTCAGAGCTATGTATATGATAGTGTGAGCGTTATTGTTATTTATTGTTTGTTATTAATGTAAGAGCTGAAGCATAGTAAATAAATTAGATCCAGCGATTAGATATTTCACGAGATTAGACTGCAAGTAATCTACAATCATCTAGCAATGGGCTTGAGTGGTGGATTATGTTTCGTACTCTCTGACAAGGCCTACGTCTCAGAAGTGGGATAGTGATGATGATGATGCTGATTCTTTCACGCGTTCCACCTCAGCTTAGTCTCTTAGTAACTGCAAATACTACGTTACCGAAACACGGATATAATGCAAAGTAAAGATTAGCTTGAAGCAACGCAAAGTTATATGTACGCTCTGTCTCTGTGGATTTCATGGTACGTGTATTAGGTTGAATTCAATGGATCAAGTTATTGTAGGTATTGGATTAGGTGGAACAAATTTCAAATTAACTACAATCCATCACTACCAAAGTAGTTTGTACCTCAAAAGGTACAAACTATACCATAGTTAGCATCAGATATACGATTTAATTTTTTTAAAGAGGTCAAATGGAACATTAAAATTTGTGTTTTTTGTAATGTACCATTTGCTTCTTACAATTTTTTTAAATACCTACCGCGAACGGAAGCAAAAACTTGTTCAAACAGAAATGTGTCGGAATACCAGAAAAATATGTAATACTTACACATAATAAGGCTATTGTTTACGAACTGTGGAGTCGAAATAATTATCTACGCATCATTTTACCGTCTGGTCTATTGCTACAACTGTACAGAATGCGAGTCCAATTTTAAGAACGTTTAAAAGTCGATTCAAGCAAACAGTCTTCACTGGTTAATGTTATTTTAACACTAGCTTGTTTCTTTTATCATAAGTAACCTACTGGTTTTAACAATTACTATTGAATCACAAGTGTTGAATCATTGTATTTATGGATTGTGAAAAAAGATTTGATTGCGTTGAGTCTAAAAGGAATTTGTCAAATCATGTAGTAAAAAATGCCGCAATAAAACTTATATAGCCTGGTTTTTCGTTTTTTCTCTAAATTCATTCTCAAACAGTCTAGAGGCTAACTGACTATAATAGATTACAATGTAATAAATCTATTGATAAGAATATTTTGATAAAGTAAGACTTATTGATTGTTCAATTTTTAATAATAAATAAAACCGACACAATCATATACATAGTTTTGATCCCTAACTAGAACGTCCTGTATCTAGGGTATCAGATACTACGCGGAAGGGGGATCTACAACATCCAGACGCGAAAAAAATACTTGCGCTTTTTCTAATGTACATATATAGACCTACAAACACTACCTACTACCTACTGTAACAGAAATCAAATAAAATTATTATAATACTAACATTGTAATTATTGTCAGTTTGTAATAGCTCTCTTTTGGATGGAATATAGAGTTACACGTCTAAGATACATTGTTAAACATGTCATATTTCCTTAGCTGTCCCTTATTATGGTATGAAAACACTCTAAGCTCTAACACTATCAAAAAAGCGGACAAGTATATTATTTGAATGTTATCGGAAGAGAACTCTCTTTTCCGGATAATAAAATAAAATTTAGGGTACAAATGCCGTTCATTATAATAACATTCAACAGACCCTTTGAGGAAAGTTCCCGGAACGAAGGGAATGTAATTTTAACTCAAAAGTATTGTACTTCAATGGAAACTTGTACTGACAACCGTCATATTCCACATTCTCAAAAAATAGAGCAGTTGTTGTTGAACTGTAACAAGTGCCTTACAAGGCATTTATACAGAGTTCAAATCCCACCTCGGCTCCGCACCTATGACTTTTGGTATTTTTGTATGTCGCCAAAAAGCATTTATCGGTGTGTTTCAGCAGCCCCACTTAAGAGCCATTTCTCAATCCAAGTGTAGCGTAGTGCCATCTTTGACCACATCGTCTCTTAACTTTAGGTGACTTGTAGTCAAAAACTACCCTGTAAACCAGTAGTAAGACAAAAACGGGTGCCGATTTTCCATCGGTCAAAACGCTGAAGGTAAACATCGTGAGGAAGCCAGTATGTCCAAGAACCAGAACATTCAAGGGCATGCAGGATGCCACCGTGATAGATTATGACCCATACTCTTTCTCTCTCTATGGGAAGAAGAGAAAGTCTGTGCCACAGCTGTGGGAACGTGATATGCTGATGCATGAAAACATTTGTGCAAATTTCAGTATGTGTAAAATTTTTGTTTTGTTTCAGACAGTGGTATTCAGAGTGGCCAAAGGACCTTTCGTCGAAGAGTTCTACCAGTGTGTAACGCATGGTTTCTACACAGAGAGATGGCAAGAGCAAGCTTACACGACGCTGTCTCTCATATTCATGTTCATAGTCCCACTGATCATACTTGTTTCTACGTACGTGTCCACTGTGAGGACTATTGCACGTTAGTATCTGACATACTGGGTGGTAAATCGAGATTGGTCAGTATGGTGAAGTCTCAAACTATTAGAGGTGGAAAAGTTTCTTCCAAGGAACCAGGTCGTCAATTTTAGAGTTTACAAAAAGTCTATTCATGGATGTTAAAAAAAAGTCTGTTGTAAATCGTTCTCAGTAATTAAAAAAACATTTCATATTTTGTTACATATAAATAGTGATTGTTACATATAAATAGCATTTCTTTTGAATTGTGGATATTTTATAGATTTCATGGCAACATCCCCATTACTTTTTGTAGTAAAAGAGCAAAATGATTCATTTGAAATGGCCAGGTTCGATTCCCGGATTCCAAGGTCGGGTAGAGTTTTTTGAATATCTCTGAATGCAGTTTTTCTCAACTCTGAAATCGAAGACATAATATTCCCTTCGTACAAATGTCATATCTTATGTTATATCTTTGAGGTTCATATAACTCCATAACGATCCATCTTTATGAATCACCCCTGTATATGTCGTGTAAATATGCCATTCCTTTTTACCCTATTACCTAGATATTAATTAATATGAATTATGTATGATATTTCCAAAAACATTAATTGAAATAATCTTCCTGAAATCCTAACTTTAAAAACAGTTAATAATATAAAAAAAGAAAGCAAAAGTGTGTGGGCAAAAAGGCCCGGGGCTTGAATACCAAATATAGCGAATTATGGCGCCGAAAACAGGTTTTACCAGAGAGTTAACAGGAACCCAAAAATTAATCTTTTTCGAGACGGAAAATAGCCGTTTGTTCTTTAATTTTAACACGGACACAGTAGACATAAATATTATGACGCGGATTTGTTTTCTTTTTCGTCCAGAGCAGACTTAGATTAAGCATGTGGGAGATGGTCTGCATCGATTAACATCAGACTAATTTTACGTCAACTTTGTGGAAGTGAATCTATAGTCTATACCTAATGATTTTTTAAACGATAGGGTCTCTACTTATTTCGACTTCTCACTGTATAAAATACTATGTAGTTTATAAAAACGAGTAAAAACACTTTTGTGTCACATTAAAAGATTTAAAATATAAGTAAATTGATGTGTATTAATCAAGCTATATAAAAAAGTTCCTATAAATTTTATCATGCCATATTGTGACTTCATTGTAGAGAAAACATAAACATACTAGTTGCGCCCCGCGGTTTCTCTCGCGGCTTCCCATTATCCTGCAGGAACCTTTTTCATGTGTAAATCCAGGGTATAAGCTATCTCCATTCCGAATTAGGGTCAAATCCGTTCAGTAGTTTTTGCGTGAAAGAGTAACTATACATGGATCAAAGATGTGACAAGCTTACTAATAACTACCGAACACTGGGGCGGTTTAGATATAAAAAAAAAACTAGGAAAACCCCAAAATAACAGACAAAAATTCAACAAAATCAAAATTGGTAATTTTGTATACGAATTGCTACTAACCGCTTCTGCAGAGTTACAATCAAAGCAATTTTAGGTGATAAGAAAATTACCGGGTCATCAAGTTTGTAATAAAAATAAAAACTTTCTTATAATTCGCAACTTTTGGTATCGTGAAATTTATTGTATAGCTCGCATGAAACAGAATTCGTGATGTTAATCCGCCCTTAAGGACTCCGCCACCAGTAAAGATTTATTCGAAGTGTATTGTTGTCGTAAGCCGAATTTGGATTAAGAAGGAATTTATGTGTGCAAGATCGGACGTAAGCACTACAGTTAAATAACTGAAGATACATAACAGCTTGAGCTCTCGTTGAAGGAAAGCGTAGCTTAATCCCTACTTATTAATATTATAAATGCGAAAGTAACTCTGCCTGTGTCTTTCTGGCTTTCACACCTAAACTAATGAACCGATTTAAATCAAATTTGGTACAGATATAGTCTACAACCTGAGAAAGGACATAGGCTACTTTTTATCGCGATAAACTGCCGCTGCTTAACTGTTTAACTGCTAGTAGTAAATAATTTTCTATTGTGCTTACCGCTAGCTGAAGTTAAGAATTTTTTGCCAAGCACTTGTCGGTTTATTCCGGCAACCTCACTTGTGAGCCAGTTCCCAATCCAGGCGTAGCATGGTACCACTTTTGTCCACATCGTCGCTAAACATCAAATAATTTGAAGTCAAAATTACACTGTTAAAGTTAAAGAGGATGTCTGAAAAAATATCAACACCCAAGCGTTTGAAATCGCGGGATAGGTCGCTAGTTAATTCACAAACTCTATACCAAAGATGGCAATTACGGAGTTTCCGAATAAATTTATTCACGCAGATAATTGTTGTGTTTCAGGAAGTGAGAAAGTTTTCAAGCCTGAAGTGAGACGGCAAGAGAAGTACTTCACTCCAGACATGAACCGGCGAAGGTTGATAGACAGAGCGAAGATGAAGTCTCTCAGAATGTCGGTTGTTATCGTGGCTGCATTCCTCGTGTGGTGGACGCCGTATTACGTCATGATGATCATCTTCACGTTCTTGAATCCGGACAAAAATGTGAGTATTTCTTTTTTAGTATACCATTCAGGATTATCACTTTAAAAAATGGTTAAAGCTGTATAAAAAAATATACGAGACGATTTGAGGAGGTTGAGAGAAAGAATAACCAAAAACCTTAACCTACCATAAAGAAAGGCTTAAAAAAGACTAAAATCGAAGATCTTATCAAAATGTGAACTGTTTTACTGCAATGTTAGTTGCTCCCAGCAGTTTTTCATTATCCCACAGAAATTAGTTTTAGACACAAATTTCACTGAAATCCATTGAGCTGCTTTCAGCGTGAAGACGTAACAGATATATACCTACACACAAACTAGTACAATTTCGCATTTTATATATCAGGACTCCATGGCGTAATTTATCTTTGTTATTCAGCAGTAGCAACCCTACATAATCAGTGATCACGCACACATACAAATTGTTCTTGTCCAATGACTTAAATTACACAACCTCAAGTCATAAATTTAGAGATGTGAAACGGTTCAGTACGACTATAAAAAAACAATCGAAAATATTTTTTTTTGGTTGGAAATTATTTCGAGGCCAAAAGTTCGG
The DNA here is from genome assembly GCA_931315375.2 of Opisthograptis luteolata. Taxonomy (NCBI): domain Eukaryota; kingdom Metazoa; phylum Arthropoda; class Insecta; order Lepidoptera; family Geometridae; genus Opisthograptis; species Opisthograptis luteolata. The sequence continues at coordinate 6,127,631 of OV928049.1, read as the reverse complement.
CCTCAAAACAACACGGTGTTATTTCTGATGTAAATAAACATTGCAAATTATGTGGCATAAACAATTGGAATACTGAGAAAACCGTTAACAGGTAGACGAATTCATCAAATGTTTGTGTAAACAAAACTATTATGTTACTTAAACGTCATTTTGGCTTGAACTTATAATTTTTTTGAATGATGCCGTAAAAACATGGTTAAACACCCACTTATAACAATTTATGATAGTCTTAACTCAAACAATTGCCAACTTATGGTTCTCAAACGAACTTTGTACATCAATTTTAATTAACTTTATAACGCGTCTGAAGTTGTAATAACAGCCAAACAAAAACTCTTTAAAGCAATTTATAAGTATGAATGCCAGTTATTTGACGAAATTCTATGAGTACTTATATTTAACTTGCGAATAAAAAGGAAACATCTCATATAACATATATAATGGTCCAGCTAGATTTCCAGATGAATAGGACGTGAATGCCTACTGTACCGAAATTGCTATCTACAGTGCAATATTTGATTCTATAATATAATATAAACGACTCGTCGTTCGTTGTATATCTTTATCAGCCTTCCACGTTCCCACTGCTGGGACTCTGGCCTTCTCTCAGAGAGAGAGTTGGGCTATAATCTACCACGCTGGCCCAGTGCGGGTTGATAGATATCACATGCCCTTGAAAATGTTGCAGTTCTTGGGCATGCCGGTTTCCTCACGATGTTTTCCTTCACCGTTTTGAGCGATGGCAAATCCGCACAAAACTTATTAAGTCATAGGTACGAGGCCGAGAGGATTCGAACCCGGTGTCGGCGTCTTGTAAGTCTTGTCTATATATGAAATTGATAAATTCTGACACCCGATACCGACTCTAATAATTTTATTTGGATACATGAGATGATGAGATTGATGTCCTACAGAGGACCAGCGATTAAGGGTATACGTTAAATATGAAGTCAGTGACAGAATGAGTCAAGACTAGCATCTTATATACATGCGTTGAAAGATAAAATATCTCTCTTTAGTGTTAAGTACGTACATTTGAATCTTTGGTTTACGAGGTAACAAAATTCTAAATGTAACGAATGATACATAAATCAAATAAGATAATAAAAAGAATTATAGCTTTTTCTTCCGTAATATCACTAGGTATTAATAGTGATGTCGATAAAATTCAGATACCTATTAGTCGAAATCGCTTCTTTTATTCGCGAAAATTTTCCACTTGTGTATTATAAAATAATGTGATATACGACGAGACGTTTTACTTAAAACTTCTCGGTGACTGATTCATACTCCAATTTTCTGCTTCAAAGATATTTTTGAAAGTTTCAAACAAGGAAGGTTCTCTTCGGAAACAAATAAAGAATAAAACAAGGCCAGATGAAGAGTGATACTTGATTTTGCTTTTTGCGGTTATATTATTATCTATATATATATAATAAATGAAATTGAAGTGTCTGTTTGTAATTTCAGATTCACAGCTTTTTCACTAAATGTATATAAAAGTTAATACGGTAATTACACCAACAAAACAATTTTTTAAAATTTTTGCTTGTCTGTCTGTCTGCCTGTTTGTTGCATCTAATCTCTGAAACGGCTGGACCGATTTTGACTGTACTTTCACTGTATGTACGCGCATAGCTTCAGACCCACTGCATAAATTGTATTTTTTTTGTGTTGTATTCGTAATTCATGACAGATTTGTCGGAATATCCACCAGCAAAATAAGGCAAGACATTTCACACTAGTTATATTAAAGACTAGTTATATTAAAGACACTCACGCACTCAAGATTGAATGTCGTTGGTAATTTTATTACACCATTTTATAATTGATTTTAATGTAAATGTTATCGTTTGAATATTAAAAATATATATATATATACAAATACCCCAGTCAGTGTTATTTTTAAGTGGCGTTCAAGGTAGCTCTCATTTGCTATTTTCACATGTTTTATTGACCGAACACATACTACATTTTGTCGATTGACTAACTAGCCCCACGGCTTCACCCGCGCAGACAACAATTAATTACGAAAAAGTATCCTGTGCCCTTCCTCAAGACCCCCAGGGTTTCGACTTTTGACTTATTAAGTACATACTATTTTTTATGAAAATCCAGCGTTTTCCTGTCCAGTTTAGGCGTCGAAATGTAAAAAACAGATAGAGAATTAGTGAGGCATTCATAATATTATTGTGGATTGAGTGAGAGTTATAAATAAATGCATAAAATATATTTTGATCTAAATAATTTTATATTATATGTTAAAATAAACCTATCTTATTTATAGCGATGATGGCTCAGTGGTAGTGACGTCGGCTTGCGATCCGTAGGACGTGGGTTCGAATCCTACAATGAGCTTGAGCTTTCGGTGAAGGAAAACATCGTGATGAAACCATAGCTTGGTGGTAGGGTATTTTCTAGTGCTCGCCTGGCTAGCTACCACCCTCTTGTTAAGAATCTGTCGCCAAGCACCTATCGGTGTGTTCCGGCAGCCTCACTTGAGAGCCAGTTCCCAGTCCAGGTGTAGCGTGGCGCCATCTTCGACCACATCGTCACTTAACATCAGGTAACTTGTGGTCAAACGCTACCCTGTAAATAGTAAAAAAAAAAAAAAACTTTTTATTCTTATATATAACGACAAAACAACAAAATATATACAGTTGGATAGAAAATAAAACTAAATACTAATAACTAAATTACCTATATAAAACTAAACATCTACAAATAAAAAACCTGATTTAGGTCGCTGTCTGCAGGTAGAGTGCTCATGAGACTGGTAACATTACCTCTTTGAATGGCTATTTAATAGTATAATTGTATGTTATTTTATATTCTTAAAGGTTAGGCAATAGTGCGTGATAATCGATTCTTAACTTGAAGTTGAGAGCTAAGCTAGCCAAACCGGCACTAGAAAATGCCCTACACTTACGAAACTGTTTCATCTCGATGTTTTCCTTCACTGAAAACTCAAGCTCATTGTAAGATTTAAACTGAAAGATATCCTACGGGTCACAAACTATTTCGCTATACTTCTGAGTTGCAATATCATCGCTTCACTAAACTTTGCTTGGTTTTCAAATATTAAACAGTATGCCAGATTTATTGTCTCTACTTTAATTTGAATTATGGCCCTATTAATAAAAGTTTAGTTTGTGAATACAAGAACCTAGCTCTAAACAAAATTAATTAGTACTTGACAATGATAAATTAGCTACACAATGTTTTATTTTTAATTACTGTGCCCGCGTTTGGTACATTGTCCTACAGGATTATAAAAATTCCTTGATTAAAAGTAAATAATCTTCATCTAGGTATTAGGATTACTGAATTTCAAGTAACTAAATTTCAACTCAGGGAAAATCTGTTCAGCCGTTACGGACCTAAGTGGTAAAAAACATACACACCAACTGCCAAATTTTAAATAGTTAGTAGTATAATCGGTATGATAACATGAATTAGTTGAATTGAGTACAGAAGTAGTGCAACATTATTGCATTACCTGTATTATTATTTTATTTATTTAGGTAATCCAATCTTATCATCATCAGCCGGAAGAATCACTGCTTTTGTTTTATGTAATAGAGTGGTAAACAAGCGGATATTAGGCCCGCATAATGGCGAGCGGTAACCGTCACCGAAGGACATATTTTGTAACACCAGTTGCGTTGCCAAATAAATATATTGTCTATTATCTATTGTCCATTGTCTATTATTGCCGATGCGTGGCCGACCCTTAAGAACTCTTTTCACACCCATCTTGAAAAACTGCAATTCCACTGCTGAACATAGGCCTCCCCATTTGAACGCCAACATGAACGGCTTTCAGCCATTTGCCTCTATCGGCTCCCCGCAACTCTCACGATATAGTCGGTTCACCTAGTGAGGAGTCTACCAACAGAACGTCTTCCGGATATGGTCGCCACTGGAGAACCTTTGAACGCCTGCATACATTTCAATAATATTATGATACGTAAGTACGTACGTGAAATGTATAGATTTTTGAAAGAGTTACCTAAATCTATCCATCACGAAAAGGTGAATGAATACCTTACCCACGACATAGCCCCGTGTCGGTAATAACGTACGATTTTTCATAAATCTGTTGAAACGTGTGATGAAGCGGAAAAATCTGTGACCTCGAAACACACACTTTGTAGATCTATATATAGGTACCTACTAATGTTATAAAAAGGCAAAATTTGTTTAATTAAGCCTTTCTGCTTGAATGTATGGGTTAATCTTCTAAACTACCTTCTAATCTGATTAAGTGTTAGAGGATACCTATGTTTTTTAAAGTTATTGTATTACAGAAAGGCTTTTTTAAAAATTAGGTAGGTATACCATTTCGAACCTACATGTCAGACAGGCTACGACGTCGTCTCACCGTTATAAAAGCATGACGCCAGAATTCTTATTCTTATTAGGACGGCGCCTACGCTGATTTCTTGATGTTTAGCAAATTGGATCTCAGTCCGACGCGATGGCTAACAGTTTGATATTTAACCACACGAAACTCAAAAGTGAAAATGCAAACACTAAAAAAGAATAAAAACTCTCTAATGCAAAAATCTGGATAAAACCTCGTTTTGCGCACAAAAGATCTTCATAATCTTTTGGTTTTTCGTGATATTTATTACTTTAATAAGTAGAAAATCATAAATTCTCCATTCGACAGTTTTGTTATGAATACTATCGAATTACTTGGTTTGGCGAACACTTTCGGTCTCTTTTTTCACACGCGAAGTTATTAGCACTATCTCTTTCATTTAGGCCCTCCATAATATACGAAATATTAGGTACTTGTATTAGAAAATAGACTAACTATATATCCACAGAATATAATATAATAAGACTTTAACTATATAATAGCGGTCCAGGTATGTACTGCGTTGTGACTTAATCGAATAGTAGAAATTCTTTATAAACATATTATGTATGTTTAACTAGATAAGAGATGCTTCTATTGAGACAATATTGAGATACATTTATATTGCCGGAACCGGAAATTGATTCCACTGCGCCATTTTACGATCGAGCTATTTACTGTGTCTGACTTAAATGGCGATTGGTGATCCGTTCATTGAATCTTTGACTTCATATTTACATATCTGAATAAATGGTTATTGGAATGGACATTTTGATTGCAGCCGATGATGATCTCATGATTTCCGTGCTACTTTTTATTGGACAACTGTATTATTTATTGAACTCTGATTTTCTGGTGCAGTATTTAAAATCAACGAATTTTGTATTATACTAAAGGCGATCATGTAGATACGCTTTTCTTTTGCGTTGTTTAGATGTTTTTGTCTACTAAATAAGTAAAGAAATCAACTTTATTAACAATTTTATTTTATTTTGAGTGGATATTTCGGACCCTCACAATGTTTTTATTTTCATGTACTACTAATCATTTTATTTCATTAAAATCAGAGTACTGGTGAAACGAAACTCCACAAAAATTAAATAAAAACTAATAAAAAATAAAAGGGTTGAGGGGTTTTTTTATTTGTTACTGAGGGAAAAGTATGATATTAATTTAAATGTTTGCGAAGCAGGGTACTATTAGGTCCTACGTGATCAGAAAATACATAAGGATAAACTCTAGTTTTCTGATCACGTACTTGCACAATACTTCATTTTAGAGCCATAGCGAAATCTCTTTTTTTTATCATCACATGACAAATAATAATTTCTTGTTTATATATGACTGAAATCCTCTTTCATCCATTCTAGTAATGACACAATATCGATGATTAAACTATCGATATGGGGGAGACCTTTGCCCAGCAGTGGGACAGCATAGGTTAAGAAAAAAAAAAAAGATTACATCGATAATATTGTTAGCTCAAAACGTTAACAATTTATTCTAGCCTAACGAAACATGTTTGATACTTTTGTAACACTTTCTGGTAGCGTTATTATATTACAGTGAACAATACATTTTACCCTTGGGAAGCTCTGCATCGCGCATTAGATCTCTAATGAGCCTGCTTGACGCACATGCAGCAAATCACCTCAGCCACGTATGCAATTTAAAATATTATTAGTGTTAAAACTCGTAAGAATAACAACTGTATTACTGTTTATCCTTCCTTATGCCTTCTTATTGACGGAATGCTAGCTGCTCATAAATTAAAAAAACTATCGACAGATCATCGATAGTCCACCATCGATGGCCAACACTAAATCATACTCAAAGTTATATGCGAAGACCGGGACTAATACTTATAAGTTCATACACAAACGAAACAACCGGCCTTATAGTGATTAGGTATTCAAAATAATAACACCTATATTTTATATACAATCATATTTATAGAGATCAGCATCAGCAAGTCCATATGGCAAAACGTATACTTATGATAGGGTAATATTGGAACCAGTAAGTTAGCTATAAACATTAATCAGATTCACACTTCAACACCCTTACCAGCCTAAGTAAGGGTAGGCAATACAGATGGGAAACTTCAAAAGATATAATGCTTACATAACTATAAATCGAAGGGCTTATGAAACTTCCTTATAGATTTACAACATAAGCCAAATTTAAGGATACTTCCCGCTAACGTAGAGTTATTGCTTCTTAACTTCCGTTATAGGAGCTGTACTAAACAATTTTTATGCGTTTTTTATTCGTTTTGGCTCGTGCGGGGCTTACTTTCAACATTGTGGAAAAGGATTGTAAATAATACGAATCTTTGTTTTGTTATGAATTCGATGTGTTTTCTTTCTCGGATCTTTATCCCGACTTTTGTTAGACGCTAGCGGAGTCGTAGCCAACGCTAAGAGATCTTTTTAAATTAGTTACTTTGACAATGGTGTAAGAAAGGAAGGGTAAGGTGAACTATTGTTAAAATGCTACACTTTCACAATGCTATCTGGGTTATTATTCCGAAGGTATTGTTAGCCGAAAAACTGGTCTATTGAATGAAACTCCGGGTCCCGGCACCTGCCAATTCAGCCTCATTCATGTTTTTATTATTTATATTAACAACCTTATTTTTATTACTGCGTTTTGGGAAACGTGACTTGAAGCAAGATCTCCCAGCAAGATCCTCGGTTTTCTAATTTAACCTCATAAAGTTGAATTTTCTTACAAAGTAAGCGGAGTATTATATTTTTAGAATAAGTTCTTTGTTGATTAGGCTCTCCATTATTGTCCAGTTTCTTCATCACAAGATCATTATTATTATAGTACACGTACACGTTTCTTCCCAATACCACTGTTACCTATATAGTTTTCCCATAAAACGGGCGGGCCGCACCGCAAAACCCCGAAAATGTGCATGTATCTCTGTCATTCATTGAATGTCTGAAAGAGATGTAGGAATGCATTGCGGCACGGCCCATGCTAAAGGCTTCACTAAACTCTTACCAAATATCCGGAAAACGACCTGAGAAATAAAACGAATAGACAATTCGGAGGGACACGGCGCTGACGCCAACTTCGAATCCTCTAGGCCCCGCATCTATAATTTAATAAGATATGTGTGCATTACCCATCGCTCAAAACGATGAAGGAAAACATCGTAATGAAACCGGCACGTCCAAAAACCAAAACATTCACGGGCATGCGACACCTACCAACACGCACTGGGCCAGTGGGGTAGATTACGGCTCTAGAGAAGAATATGAGATAACAATTTAGTAGAATTTAAGAGTTATTATATCCGCTTTATTCCTATAACTGTAGACGACTATCTTCTGTATTTTTATCGAATAAGCTTTACAACTTAAATTTGTTTTGCAGCAAAGCGCAGAGCTCCTGTCTGGGATATTTTTCTTCGGGATGTCAAACAGTTTGGTCAACCCTGTGATTTATGGAGCATTTCATTTGTGGCCGAAGAAGAAAAAGTTTCATCGGCATAGTGACAGGTAAAATTTGTTCAATAGTAATTTAAATCTAGCATTTAAATCTGACAGGTTTAGCTAAAGCTACCTTTAGCGAGGTTTACGAGTAAGTATGTGACAGTAATTTCTACAAAAATATCCGATATATATTTCTTTACGGATCGATTCGGCCACTGATAAGACACTTCATCATCATCATCTTCATCAGCCTATCAGTCCACTGCTGGACATAGGCCTCTCTCAAGGTACGCCACTGAGCTCGGTCTTCTGTTCTAAGGCAGTTATGACACTAATTGTATCGTGTCACAATTAGAAGCACGGTGTGTATAGGTAGGTAGTAGGTATACACTGACTGTCTATGTGTGCGTATGGGTGGGCCTTTTTAGATATGACCTTTACTAAATATCGTACCACAATAGCAAAGTTTTGAAAAATGGATATCCATTATTAATGCATCTGGTTTCAAAAGGCTAATATTTCACGTTTCTGCAAGAACAAATTCGAAACACGCGATAATTTTCCTTATGAAATATCGTCCACATTGTTGCCTTCCTTTGAAAACAGTAGTAGGTTTGCGCAGGGTATCTTGGAGGGCACGTTAAGCTGTCAGTCTCACATATAACCTTAGCTTTATGTCAATATACTGGCAGTCAGAAAGCTTTTATCGAGAGTTGGTCGCTTTATAGTTTTTATTAAGAAAAGAATTCATTCATCACTTCAAAAGTACACAAAAATACAAGTCAAAGTACAAGTACTGTAAATTATATTAGGTACTAGCTGCGCCCCGCGATTTCACCCGCGTCTACCCGTTATCCCCTAGGAACCTTTTCCAGGATAAAAAAAAAGTATCCTATGTCCGTCTCCTGGTTCTAAGCTACCTCCCCACCAATTTTCAGCCAAATCGGTTCAGCTGTTCTTGAGTTATGAATAATGTAACTAACACGATTTTCTTTTATATATATAGATAGATTATAAAAAAATGTTATTTTTTTGTATTCGATTTGTAAAAATAATTATGGGATATGGGGTTCCGTAAAATTGGTAGATGCTCCGTTATGTTAAAGGTTTAGAAACCCCTGCTATAGAATACAGTATAAAATTATACAAGATGTACTCTAACAAAATAATACCTATTTTGATTATAGGCTATGTGACACAACTTAACGCCCACACGACCACATACATAGGCTCTGACCCCCTAAATAGGAGTCCCTGTATCTAGGGTATCAGATACTACGCGGATCGGGGATACACAGAAAAAAACCCTAACACAGAAAAAATATCTGCGCTTTACTCTACCCATAAAAAAAGAAAAATATAAATTAGATTAAAAAAGTAATATAGCGGGAATTGAACCCGTGACCTCATACTTCGCAGTCGGCTATTCGCCCATTACGCCACACTAGTTGTCTTTGAAAATGTCTGCATAGAAGATTTATGCGGAAATATTTTACTAAACTCATACAAGTTTTAATATGTTCCTGGTGACATATATTACGTTATGTGATTGTGAATTTCGTTTGGACCTTTTTAAAGCTCAGAGGAATAATCCGGTTAACGTTATTAAGTACTTAGATCTATTATAATTTATTCACGACATTCAGTCCAATTATTGTCAAGCTTTTCATCGACTTCGAAAGAGGAAAAAATTAAACTCGTCATCTGTGTGTGAAGTCCAATAATTAAATATAAATAAATATTAAATCAACGAATACTCATTACATTCTTCTTCTTCTTCTATTTAAGAGCCAAGCTCTTGTCGGTGGAGTATTTTCCATGCCGTTCTGTTTTCGGCCATCCTTTTGACCTCTTGGTACGACATGACGTCAATCCTTTCTTTAACTTGATCTATATATGTTCTTCTCGGTCTACCTCTCCCTCTCTTCCCTTCTACTTTTCCTTCTAATATGGTTTTTATATATTCGTCATGCCGTACCAAGTGGCCAAACATCTTTCCTCTTCTTATCTCTACTGTTGTTAATATCCCTCTTTTTTCTCCTACTAAGTCCAATACTTCTTGGTTGGTTTTTCTTTCTTTCCAGCTGATTTTCTCCATACGTCGCCAACACCACATCTCGAATGCCTCTAATCTCTCCCTCATTACATTATAATTATGAAAATACTTCAAATTTAACTAACATATAAATTGAAAAGTTAAATTAAAATACATATAACAAGTAAAACGCTGCGTTTAAATCGCCAACTTATTTAGCATATTTTATTATAAGTAAGTATTGCCTTTGAATAATGTGTTAACTGCCGTGAAAAAAACATTTTTTCATTTTCACTTTCATTCAGAAGAATATATTGCTGGAAAGCAATCACGAATCAATTTGTATATTTGTACTTCCGGTCCAACAATGAAATATAAAAGACTGGAGTGTATTTATAATATATATTTATTAATTAAACAGCTTTATCCCTTATTATGTCAAAGTCATGACCATAATTATTCTAAAACAAAAACCGACATACATGAAAATTTTAAAATGTCAAACAATAATACAAATAGGTCAAAAACAACAGTATAATAATGCCTATACAACATTTGTCTATTATTTGCCCGCGACATGGCACAAAACAACAAAACTTAAAAAAAATACAATTTCAAGTTTTTATTTTATTTACAGGGAGTCTGGAGGACACCACGCTTCAATGCTGCGACGTGGAGATAACAATACTTCTTCAGTCAGACTGACGACCGTCAGGTCTCTGCGGTCCTCAGCTAAATACTCCAACGGTCAAAACGCCAGCTTATTATAACCCAAGCGGCAACCTCTGACCATCGGAGTCATCCGCGAGGAAAGCCTTACGGAAGTACAAACTGTTGGTCAAGTGAACTGTGTAGTGTGCATTGAAATGAGACGCCTAAACGTACTCAAATTGGACACGCGTGTGTGAAAAAATTGACACTATTCTTAAATGTGACGTGAGATTATATCTAGTGCTAATTGTAAAAAGTATTATTAAATTATTGTATGATAAACGTTGTTGTGTGTTTTGTTTTCATATTTTATTCATGTGAAAGTATGTGTAGGTAAGCGTCGTCTCAGCACTCCGCTACGCTAACCACAAATCTATCATCAAATTAGTAGTTACTCGAGACATCTTCCTGATCGAATGATCTCATTAATATACCTGAATTATAATCACTTAACGTATAAAGTAGTGTAAGATGCCCTGCGACAAGGTGGAGCGACGACTTGCGCCGAGTGATGACTGGCATGTTAGTAGTTGGATGAGAAGAGCCGAAGACCGGGCTCAGTGGCGTACCTTGAGAGAGGCCTATGTCCAGCAGTGGATTGATACAGGCTAATGATGATGGTGATGATGATCATCACTTTCCGTTAGTTAACACGTGCAATTTGTTTCCTATAGACTATACTCTCATAAGAAAATGTGATTAAAATAAAAGAGTGCTTCAATGTTTTTGTTACAACCCAACCTTTGTTATTGTAATGTAATCAACCCCAAACATCGTGTTCCATCAAAACTTACATTTACACAGGCTTATACAGGTAAAGCTTTGCGCAAGACTTTATCATTACGCAAAGTTGGAAATAGAACATTACTAGGCAGAAACAAAGTTATTCAAAGTGGTATAAGAACTAAGAACCAGTACATGCTGGAAAGAAAAGTGGAATCTCATAAACGGACTTTTCTGTAATGTACAAAGAGGGATTTAGAACTTTAGAGTTGTGCGACTTGTTGGTTAGTAATTGGGTTGCATCTGCCTGCTGTATTATGTAATGAAACTTATGAATGCACTAAGGCTCATTCTAGAATACCAGCCTTAGTAATCACGCACCTCACTAATATTGGACTATGAGTAACGGAGTTTGTATTTTTGAAATTCGTACAGGGTAGCGTTTGACCACATGTCACCTGATGCTAAGTGACGATGTAATCGATGGTCGCGCCTGGATTAGGGACTGGCTCTCAAGTCGGGTACCTACGTGTAAACGTATATTTTATGTTTATTACTTCTTCACGCTAAAACAGCTTAACATAGTGAAAATTTGGATGGAATGGGACAGCTTAAGCCCTGGATTAGCAAATAGACTACACTTTTACACGGTAAATGGTTTCTGTAGATAACGAGACATTAAATGAAGAAATGAGGAATGATGTGATCCTATTGGTGTTTTTTCCTAGCTGCTTAACAACCTCGTAAATCTCTGGTGAAAACGCACCCTAAATACAAAAATCTGTTTTAGAAACTATTTAACAAACGCGCGCTTGGGAGTCGGTATTTTGGATTCCATGCGTATCAACGTTGACTTTAACATAACTTACACGATGCACGATGATAGTCTCGTAAAAAGAGCAAAACCATTAAATAAAAGCCATAAACAAAAGCTCTTATAATTTTACGAACAAATTAAAACGAGATGTAACGGATCGGACTAAAAGTTTAAAAACTAATTTAAGGCGCGAGACCAATGCGGTGTACATCAGACAAGGAATTTTCCTTATCAAACAACCTTGAAAGTTGGCTACTATATTAAATTCATCCTAGCACCAGTACAAAGGGTTTGTCGTTTCTATGGCGGCAATTCGATATCATTTGCGCTGTATTATAATAATTTATGATCTTCAAATAGATTTATAGGGCACGTTAGTCCATAATAGGTATATTTTATGTACCTACCCTAGAAAGCGATAAGTTTGATGTGTTTGATTAATTTCCTGTCTATAATGCGAGGTATTTTAATAACTATTCTTATGGGACATAACTTAGAGGAATTTGCAAAATCCCTTGTAGATTTGGTACACTATACCCTTTTGTGATAAACTTAACGGGGCGATGGATTTTTGGAACAATACCTAATAGCAAATACCTGAAGTTCATGCCAAATCTTAACAAAACAGTTCTCGTGTAGCTTAAGTATATTATCTTCATTAGCTCCTAAGTTTTCATCATCATCAAGGCTGTTTATGGTTGGACATAGGCCTTTTCTGATCATGGTCTTTTCTAACTGCTACCTTGCGCATATCGTCATTCCAACTAACCCGAGGATGTCTTACACTACCTTCATCTGTCGAGTCATGGTTTCCGCTCAAGAAAATGTCTCCTCCAACGGTCAACGGTTATCAGTCTTGCAGCACACATTACCAGTCTACTGCCACTTCGGCTCTTTAACAGCTATGCTTGACGTCGGTAAGTATGCATTTAACCAGCCCGGAGCACAGCTATAGTAATCAATAAAAACCTGTCATAAAATCAAATCTGTAGTTAGACATGGACACTTTGCCAACCTGCACTAAGTCTGCATATCATATCTGAGATAAGCCCCAAAACTCAGCAGTAATAGAATTGAGAAATAAAAAAATAATTAAGTCTCAAGAAAAAGCCTCGAAGCAGTAGGAGCATAGCAACAAACATCATATTACCGCCTACAGAAAAATACTCCTTTATCATTTTTGTTGGTTCAATTTACGCTTCGTTGTATATCAACGTGAAATGTATGAGAATCACGATTGAAAGGTACGTAATGTATGACACGTATTTTATGAGGTCACGCTAAAAAGGTACAATAGTTGACACGACTTTCTTTTTAAAAAATTTTCGGAATAATGCTTACCTAGCAGAATTGTAGTAGAGCTCCTTATGCTATGAACTCCATCATCAGCCGGTAGAATTCCACTGCTGAACATAGGTCTCCCCTTTGAACGCCATCATGAACGGCTATTAGCCATTTACATCCATCGGCTCCCTGCGACTACATAACGTCTTCCGGTTCGTGGTCGCCACTCGAGAACCTTTCATCCCCATCGGTTATCGGTTCGTCGAGCGATGTGGCCTACCATTACCACTTCAACTTCAACTTGTTATTTGCTTTGAACTCAATTTTTGTCTAATTTAAATTCAGTACACATTTACAGCTTATATCGAAAATGTGTGTGGCTTTCAGCCAGTAATACCTTCTGAAATATGTTTTACAATCCTGTAAATCAAAAGTTCAGAACAAAGTTCTAACTGGGTATAACGACCGAAACGTGGAGACGGTTGGTGAGAATTAATTAGTTATTATTTCTACATTTACGTAGAGTAGAATGCTCTGCCATGTTCGGTGTTCCTGAGAGGTACAACCCGGGGATGTTCAATTCAAGAGTGAATGGGTATTTACTAGGCAAGCACCTCCACCTTCAACTACACGGAGAAAAAAGACCTTCCGAAATACCGTTTTCCTTCTGAGTCAAAAGGGAAGGAATTATGATTTAGAAGGAAAACTAAGGTAAAATAAAGAATCGGTCTTGGAAGGTAAGACTCAGAAGGAAAGTCAGATTATTTTTCTCAGTGCAAATTGACGCTTTCCATCGGGTGGTATCATAGTCAAACACCAGCCTAATCAGATGTAAGAAAAAACTAGAACATTGACTAAAACCGTCTTTGTTGTCTTAGCTTTTAATAAAAGTGATATGGTTTAACCAAAAGGGAAGATGACTTACCTTCTCAAAGCGCTTATTTAAGAACTGTCCTTTTTACAAAATATAGGTAAACAAACAACTCATAGATACATTTCAAATCTTATCCAAAGTAATGAACGTTTTATTTAATGGCTAGTATATTTTAGAACTTTTAAGGACTTCAAATGAGTATTTACAGTGCTAATATCGTTTTTTTTTGTGCTTATTTTGCTACAACATCAGCTCACAATTTCTTCAGATAACCCATACATTTAATTTCTTAATGTTCCTAGCGACACGGTCATAGGTGTTACTTAATTATAATCAAGGATGATTATCCTATATTCATTTACCCATACACGAACATAAATGAACGCTTGGTAGGAATTACGTTGAGTTACAAAAAAAGCTTTCTAGCAAACACTCTCACCATCGGTATTAAGGCCAGAAGGCCGGATAATGAAAGGCTTAACTTCCCTATTCGATAGAAAACGTTAATTTTGGCCAAAGCTCTAGTGAGTAGAAAACACGGCTCTGATGAATTGAGCTTATACTTATTGACACATCGTTAGGTCCGAATTGTATAGGGTCAAAATTGGCGCCCTATACCATTAATTTGTCTCTAAAAGCGCTTGTATGAAAAATACATTTCCTACTAACAGGTACAGTCACCAACAAAAGTAGCTGATAGCTAGATGTTTCAAATATGTTTAGCTGTAATGATTGTTTTTTTTTTAACATTTAGGTAGCGTTTTCACAATAACATAACACACCTGGTTAGTGATAATGTGGTGATAAGTTAGTGTTTAAGATGATGACGGTAATTGGAAAATGTGTTATTGTGTAGCGACTTTTGTTGTTGACTGTAGGTACTTACTCACACTACGTATTAGACATGACTTGGGGGTACAATAATAAAATTGAGATTACATTTTTTTTTTACTTGCGGTATAATACTGGAAATTCCCACTAGCTTTGTCACATGCCTCCTAGTATGACATTCCGGGAAATGCGAGCAGCAATTACTCAAAACCTCCACCAGGCAATTATTGTTAACAGTGCGGGTATGAGAATATATCGGATTTTAAAAAGTTCAGTTTATTCTCAAATAGCGAAGAAAATAGAAAAAAAAATGAATCTGCTAAAAATATGAAACAGATGTAAAAAGATCAAAGGGGTGCGACATTCAACAGGCTAATTAATTATACTTGATCAGATTGACATAGTGGATTATTATAGAGATAGTTTGAACCCAGGGGAAGAACATAGGATACCAACTACTTAATATCGCAATAAAGAGTAATCCCCGCGGGTGAAACCATGAGGAACACCTAGTACCTATATGAAGAAACATTTCTTCCGAACCAAAACATGTAATGATATATTATGTGATCACAACGTGTAGGTACCACTTTTCCACTTTTTTGATATTAAGAAAGTTCCCTAAAGTATTCGTGCAAATCGCAAAGTTGTGGCACATATGAGTCAAGTTTGTTGTGTAACCTGCAACGTAGGCAGCGATCTACGCCAAAGCTATGATTAAAAACTTCGTAGCAAGTAGCAACACATCGTATTCTTTTATAAAGCGCCATCTGTGGCGTTTCCAAAACAACTCTACATGATTGTGTTTAGAAGCTAATTGTTGATGAAACAGTTTCATATAATTGTCGCTAGATGGCAGTTTTAGTAATAGTATTGGACATTTACATAACATGAAGTAGCGCCATCTATTGTAATTGTAAGCAATCTTTTAAGTTTGCTTGCTACGGTTTCTTTTACTTTGTGCTTGATGGCGCTTTAAGTACCTAATATTTTTGATATATACAATACAAAGCAGCGCCATCTGTTTTAATTGTAAGCAATATTAAGTTCAGAGAGGCAGACTCACTTCATGCTGCCAATATAGTTCGTTAAACAAATGACAGATGGCAGTATTCGCATATTTTTAATTGAACTTGTAGCGCGTGGTTTGACCCACGGGACCAGGTACAGATTTTATAGCGATAATAAGCAACTTTTGCATTTCGCCAGGCTATTAATTATTTACTTATACTTCTTACAGGATAGCGTTTGACCACGTGACAAATTTGCGCCACGTTATACACGATAAGATACACGATAAGGAACTGGCTCTCAAATGTGACTGCCGGATCACAAATGCAGATGCAGATGTTTGGTGGCAAAAAAAATGCCCTTCCAGCAATCCATATTTTCGTCACGATGTTCTTCTTCACCAAAACGGCAAGCTCATTGTAGGATTCAAAGCCTACGAGTCGCATGCTGACTTCATTCATAGAGCCATCATCGCATGAAAAAAAAATAAAGTAAAAAAATCTACACCGTGGTCTATATAGATCATACTGACCTATGCTGGTATGTTAGATTAGAATAATACATCTATAACATTTTAATAAATAAAAAACGAGAAGATAAAAAGACACGGAACAGAAGTGTGTCTTCGCTACAAGGCAATTTATAGGACGCGGAGCGTGGGTTTGGAATAAGACGACTATTCAGTGGCCCAGATGTCCGGATGTCCTATTTATTGTCTCCAACTTCTTATTGACTAATTACAATCAGTGAAATCAGGATGAGAGAGTATGCTGAGAGAATGAGCGCGTTACATCGTCGAAACTCGAAAGCCGGGGCGAGTGTGTATGTATGATGGTGAATGAAACAAAGAGAGAATGGAATGAATGAATGGAATGAAATGCCTTACGATCTAATTTAAGTGGCGCGTTCGACGCCACAAATTAATCAAAAGTTTTGTAGTTAGCGCAAAATAATGTGAAAGTTGAAGTGTTTAATGAGAAAAAAGTGCAGCGTAAAGCTTTCAATCGGCTGATTTATTATGTTCAATAGCCGAGAAAGTTTATCGGAAAAAAACGTACTTAGGTCTGGATATGGCAAGCTCGCATGAAATAGCAGCGTTTAATAAAGCCCGACTAGCAGCCAATAATACAGCACTTTATATGTAAAAAGAGTTTAATGCTCTTAACACAATACACGCAATAACGGATAGAAAATAGAATACACGGTTATCAGTTAAAATATATGTATCGCGCGGGACGCCGAACCGCCCTCTTGTTGGCGTCGCGCGCCCGAATCTTTTTTAATGCCTCCGCCGGGCGGCGCTCGTGTGGCAACGCGCGTACGCCGCCGCTGGTTGGACCCGCCACCGAAACGTTAGGCGCGGGAACATTTAAACGGTCAGGCGAGTGCATTCGGGAATCGTTGGTACGGCGCGTCACAAGCGTTCCTACGAGAAAGACTTTATGAAAATTCTGTAAAATAAAACGTTTAGCTCCTGAATTAATCAGCCTATTACATTCCCACTGCTGGGACACAAGCTTTCTCTCAGAGAGCGAATGGGCCATAATCTAACATGCTGGCCCAGTGTGGGTTGGAAGATAACGTATGCCTTTGAATAATATGGAGTGGTTTATGGACACGCCATGATGTTTTCCTTCAACATTTTGAGCGATGGCAAATCCGCACATAACTTTTGAGTCATGGGTGCGGCTGCGATGGGATTAGACTCGGTATCAGTGCTTTAAAAGAAGTACGCATTACTCTTCGGCCACTATCTCTATTTGCTTTCTCTTTGTATGGATTAATAAATAGTTTTTGAACGAACTGCCATAGTTATGTTGCAAAACAGCAGAATGCTTCTGATATAAGTATTATGGAGCCATTCTTAAGAAAAATAAGTCATAACTTATGCTAAGTTTTCATTAAAATGTTAAAATTCATAAGCTTTATGACTAGTGCTATGACATGACATAAAGTTAGTTTTCATAAAGCATGGACATAAAGTTGTAATTTTATCTAGATTTTGCCTCAGAATACTTTACCGAGAATGCTTACACAAACATATTCAATTTAATAGATTTTTCTATTGTTTGCTTTGCTTATTTTTCGTTTTTATTTTTCATAAAAAGGCTCTTTATTGTTTTTACAAGCTGATATTTTATTTTGTTATTTTAGGTGTACGTGTACCCAAGTATTCTTGGTATTAGCTTCATCCATTAATAACGGTACAAGTAGTACATGTTTCAGTATCCCTAGTACAAGTTTTGAAAACTACAAAAGTTTTCGTAAACGTCAAAGTTTACTACCGCCAACTTGACAAAGTGGCAACTCGTACTGCCTCAATGCAAACATCACTTGAAGATTTTAGACCCTCCAAGTTCGGTAAGGCGCGCTGAAAAAAATGTTTGGTAGGACACGAAAACTTTTATGTATAGTTTTTGTAAACTATCAAAACCTGAGGGGTACAGGCACCTTCCAAACACGAGTTTTACACCTTCGACCGCAGCGTCGCTTGGTACCAGACGAGATGGTGGTTTAACGCAGGTCTATTTGCGGTGCTAATTGTGCTGAAACTTTGCAAGTAGATATACCTCAATAAGATTTTAAGCTTTAAGAAACATGTTTTTATTTTGTGGTCGCAAAAAGGTAGTATGGAGGAAGTAAATAACAATACAATTGATAGAGTTTTCATAATGAAAACCAGTAACCGATCCCTATCAATCCAGCACACTATCATAAAATATTGAAAGCTCGTTCAGAAGGCTACTCTTGTTTATTTACTGAGAGAAGTAAAGGTTCTTAGGACGCATCGTACACTTCGCGTTTTTACAATCCATAGTCACGAAAGAGGTCCCAAAAAAAGAAGCACCTATATAAAACGAAGAATATTGCCTCGACTTAGTGTCAATTTACTTAAGTGCGCTATATAATAAACCTTAGTCCAAGGGTTTGGATGAAATTTTAATTTATTACCCTCGATAGAATATTATCTATGCGATTTTTATGAGAAAGTTTTACGATTATTTATCACAATTCACAACAGTATACAGGCCATAGCTCAGTAGTATACACGGAGAAAAAAGACCTTCCGAAATACCGTTTTCCTTCTGAGTCAAAAGGGAAGGACTTGTGCTTCAGAAGGGAATCTAAAGTAAAACAAGGAAGGAATCGGTCTTGGTATAGGTAAGGACTCAGAAGGAAAGTCAGAATTTTTTTCTCAGTTTAGTGAACGTGATTTTCAACCCACGCAATTCATGGGTTCGATGCCTACAATGAGCTTGAGCTTTCGGGGAAATAAAACATCGAAATGCGGGTTGGTAGATGTCGCGTATCCTAAATGTTTTTTTTTTTTTTTATTATTACTATTTACAGGGTAGCCTTTTACCACAAGTCACCTGATGTTAAGTGACGATGTGGTCGAAGGTGGCGCCACGCTACACCTGGACTGGGAACTGGCTCTCAAGTGAGGCTGCCGGTTTTGGTTCTTACACATGCCGTTTGCAAGCGTGATGGATTACAGCCCATACTTTCTCTAAGAGGGAAGGCCTGTGTCCCAGCAGTGGGAACTTAATAGTTTGATGATGATGATGGACGTAACCATTGTTCAAACTGGGTCAGCGTGGTAGATAATGGTGATCCGCTAAACTTGAAGTAATGTTATAATCTAACAATTTTGAAAAAGCCAAATCACCACTTGTTGGGCTCTATTACGATATCATAGGTTACCTTCGACGTACATTCAGGAGTTAATGACACGACTTTTTTTTCTACTTTTTACAGGGTACCGTTTGACCACAAGTCATCTGATGTTAAGTGACGATGTGGTCGAAGATGGCGCATGCACTGGCACTCAAGTGATGCTGCCGTAACACACCGATAGGTGCTTGGCGACAGATTCTTTACATGGTAGCTAGCCAGCCGAGTACTAGAAAATACCCTACCACCATGCAATGGTTTCATCACGATGTTTTCCTTCACCGAAAGCTCAAGCTCATTGTAGGATTCGAACCCACGTCCTACGGATCGCGAGCCGACGTCACTACCACTGAGCCATCATCGCTATAAATTCATGAATCATACGATTCATCAACTAAACCATAATATGCTACCAGTTAGTAACTACAAGTATTATTCAATCTGTCACACTACTCTATCATCTTGAAAACAAAGTTCACGATAAAAATTGTTGAAATGATATCCTGTAATAATTCGGTATTGCTCGCTGTGCCTACTTTCGAAATGTTTTCTTACGTATCAGTAAACAAAGAGGAAAATGAATAAAATAATGGTCCAGGAGATTATTTGTTTTGTATGTTTTATTTAACAAACAAAAACTCAACGAAATTTAAATGGGCATGAATATTACTTTGGCATTCGTATAACGGATCAAAATCAAAATCAAAATCAAAATCAAAAATATGTTTATTCAATAGGATACATTGTGATCACTTTAAAACGTCAACTTAAAACTAGCTACGCCTGTTCCAACCTCCTTACGCCGGCAAAAGAACAGGCAAGAAACGCCCGGCAGGTAATTTTTTTGGCGCGATCACATTGACAATTTTATTCTTATTACTAATTGATTGAATTGGAGCAAGTTCACTAAAATCCCAAGCTTTTTTTTTTTGTCATCTAATAGTCCGATATTTTTTATTTAGCTTTACTAATAATAAGATTTCTCTTGTTTGGTTGTACACATTGGGATATGGGAACATGAATATTAACGAGTTGCGGGATCACAACCAAAGCAGACCAGACCCCACAAGCAGCACCCGTTCACGAGTTGACGCATGTGCCAGCCATCGCTCTCCTCGACCATATGAGAGGGAAGAGGGCGACCCGACACATGACGCCGCTGCAAGCAAAGTCACTTTCGTGAGCATGACTGTTTTGGCTGTTTACCGAAAATGGTTAGAATAGGGGAAATAGGGAGAATAGATAGATAGAAAGAAAGATAGATAGATTAACTACAATCCCAAGCTTGTTTGTCATCTAGATAGTCCGATATTTTATAATAAGCTTTACTAATGAGAGTTCTCTTTATACGAATTTGAAATTTTGTTATAGACAAGTCTTGAATTTCACTTGGGATTTTGTTGAAAAAGCGTACACATTGACCTTTGAACGAGTTGCTAACTTTATGGAGCCTAGTGGTGGGTACAGCAATTTTATCTTTGTTTCTAGTATTAAAATTGTGATAATCGCTTCTCTTTTTGAAGCTATTTAAATTTTTCCGTATGTACATTACATTTTCATAAATATATTGACAAATAACTGTCATTATTTTGGTTTCTTTAAACTTAATTCTTAAAGATTCTCTGGGGCCCATGTTATAAATCGCACGAACAGCTCTCTTCTGCAATACAAATATGGTGTTAATATCAGCAGCGTTTCCCCACAGCAATATTCCATAGGACATAATGCTGTGAAAATAGCTGAAATAGACTAGTCTGGCTGTATCAACGTCAGTAAGGTGACGGATCTTCTTTACAGCATATGCTGCAGAGCTAAGTCTGCTCGATAGACTGACAATATGTGGACCCCATTGCAATTTGTGATCTAAAGTTATGCCTAAGAATACTGTAGTCTTGACAAGGTCCAATTCTTCGTCCTTAATTTTTACATTTGTTGGTACTTCTTTAACATTGGGCAGCACAAATCTCAAGCATTTTGTCTTTTTTCCATTTAACATCAAATTGTTCGCATCAAACCAGTCTGTAACAGTCTGTAACAGTCTGATCTTCTTTTTGTGGATTTTCGTACTAAGTGGAATATCTTGTTCTAATACTTAAACTACGCTTAAATTATTTTTGCTGTAACAAGTTGAGATAAACTTTACCCAGGGGATGTAAAAATAAATTGTGGAGGGTGACTGATTTAATCATTACAATCTCTTTAAAGTATGCCTTTTTTACTACTTACAGGGTAGCGTTTGACCACAAGTCACCTGATGTTAAGTGAAGATGAGGTCGAAGATGGCGCTACACTACACCTGGATTGGGAACTGGCTCTCGAGAGGAGCTGCTAGAACACACTGATAGGTGTTTGGCGATAGATTCTTCACTAGAGGGTGGTAGATAGCCAGACGAGCACTAGAAAACGCCCTACCACCAAGCTATGGTGTCATCATGATGTTTTTTGTTTAGGCTGTATCTCATGAACCGTGATAGTAAGACAGTTGTCATTTTCACAGATGATGTACCTATTTCTGTTGCCGCCATAACAACAAATACTTGTCTAAAAACAGAATAAAATAAACATTTTAAGGGGCTCCTATACAACAAACGTGTTTTTTTTGCCGTTTTACAGATAATGATACGGAACCATTTGTCGACTCGCACTTGGTTGGTTATTTTATCTGACATTGTTAAACAAGAAAGTTCGGCAAAGAAAATGTTTCTTTTCTAAACAAACGTGAGCGGGCGATGACGTCATTTATAAGCAGCCACCTAGATTTTTGCCCTTGACAGTTTGCTCTACTCTGTGCGGTATCCGGGCGCTTTGAAGTGAAACTTTTTGTTTTCAGTACGGCTTAGGTATGCAAAGTAGAATGTTATGAGGAACCGATGGGGAAGACCAGTTGTTGAGCGGAAAAGGTTATTTCTGCCCTTACTAGGTGGACCAATGACATCGTAAGAGTCGCGGGGAGCCGATGGGTGGAAATTGCATAGCTGTTTATTCAAAGAAGGCTGCGCATAGGCTTGCGTTTAGCAATGGACGTCTCTTCACTGATAATGATGAGGTAGGAAAAGTACTCAAAATTAGCGGAGTTAAAGCTTTTTATGATTATATTATCTATTAAACGACATAAACCAGGAACTCTAAGTAAAAAGTTCAAACTGCAGTTATAAGAAACATATCACGCTTAGCACTAATTTCTACAAAACATTAAAAAAAATCACAGATTCAAAGTTTCTAGTGCATAAAATATAGGTCACTCTTAATGTTATGTTCAACATACTTTGTTTAAATTATTGTACCTAATACCTAATAATACAATCACATACATAGTTCTACCCCTAACTAGGATTATATTAGACACTAGGCGAATCGAGGATCCACAACACTCAGATAAGACATAGAACAAATACTTGCGCGTTTTTTCAATGTTGAAATGTTTGTACCGTAACAGAAATCGAACCCGTGATGTCACGCTTCGCGGTCCCCTTTTCACCCATTGTGCCATATCAGTCTCCAAACAAAAAAATAATTAAGCACGCCTATATATTTTATAAGCGATGGTGGCCCAACGGTAACGCGTGCGACTTACAAGGCGCCGACACCGAGTTCGAATCCTCTCGGCCCTGCACCTAAGACTTGATAAGTTATGTGCGGATTACATCGTGAGGAAACCGTCATGTCCAAGAACTGCCACATTCAAGGGCAAGTGACATTTACCCACCCGCACTGGGCCAGCGTGGTAGATTACGGCCCATACTCTCTCTCTCTGAGCGAAGGTCAGAGTCCCAGCAGTGGGAACCTGAAAGGCTGATGATGATAATGATGATATATTTTATACGTTAATTTATCCAACAGAAGGTTCCTTCACCATACCATACCGGTGGTATAATATATGTAGTCTGAAATCATCTACATCCGCTTTTCATTTATGTAAATCAGAACAAGTACGATATCTTTGTATCCCTTTGAATCTCAAGCAAGTAGAAACTTGGGTCAAAGATTGCATAATTTACGTTTACATAAAAACATTTCCTGCTATAAAATAAATAGGAAGGTACATATTGACTTTTTTCCTTGTACGATCGTTTGTATAATAAACTAGTTGCGATTCGCGGTTTTCCTCGCGTCTCCTCGTTATTCTGCAGAAACCTTTTTTCGGGATAAAAAGTAGCCTATGTGGTATACGTTATCTCTATTGCAAATTTCATCAAAATCGGTTTAGTAGTTACGGTGATACGTGCTAACACACATTAACACACATGCACACACAAACTTTCGCATTTATAAATATTAATAGGACTAGCTGTACGTCACGGCTTCACCCGCGTGGAAGTTGAAATTCTTCCGGGATATTGTATAACAATGACGTTTAAATTTTTCCATACGTGCATATTATCGTTGTCTAGTACCCATAACACAAGTGTCGAGCTTAATTTGGGGCTAGGTGAATTTGTGTGCAATTGTCCCCCGATATGTATTTATATTTTATGTTGTACCATGAATGTTGTTGTTGCAAATAATCATAATATTATATTCTATTCCATTTCACCTTCTGCTATTTGCAATTTTGTGTCATTTTTGCTTAGTAAGCCTACATTACAAACAGAAAATACTATGTTTATGTTTCTAGGACCAATGGCGTAACGTTGATATGTCATTCAGCTAGTCAGTCTGGACAACATTTTTTTATGTATGTAAGTTTTACTTGGTATTTAAAAAAGAGATAAAACTCGTGCACAACGTATTATGAGAATGTAAATTCAGATTTTAATTACGCTTTGTATTCCAATGAATCGAGCAATAAAGAGACTGAAACATTTTCGATTGAAAATTGCTCTTTAGTAGCCTTGACCAGGCGGAAACATTTATTACAAAGTTCACTGATTTCATTTTTCATTACGTTGTTGTTGTTATCCTACTTCCTTCTTACTAATATCCAACTAATATTATAAACGTGAAAGTTTGTGAGTATGGATGGATGGATGGATGGATGTGTGTTACTCTTTCACGCAAAAACTACTAAACGGATCTAAATGAAATATGAAATGGAGATAGCTTATTAACATTAACACATAGGCTACTTTTTATCCCGGAAAAAGGTTTCTGCGGGATAACGGGAAGATACGGATGAAACCGCGGGGCGCAACTAGTAATAAATAATTGGAATATTTTTTGTACCGTTGGAGAACTCTTTAGATAATTGAAATGGACTCTAACATTTGGTCATGTCAATGTGTGTAATATATTAATGTTGTTTCGTTGTGAATTGTGATCATATTCTCTGTACAAATTTTTGTTTGTAAAGTTGTAAGGTATTACCTAGGAATGGACACACACGGTCTTTTTTAGGGTTTCGAACCCAAAGAATAAAACGGGACTAAGACTCCACTGTCCGTTCGTCTATCACCAGGCTGTATCTCATGAACCGTGATCGTTAGACAGTTGAAATTTTCACTTAGGATGTTTTTCTGTTGCCGCTATAACGAAACATACTAATAAACAGAATAAAATATTTTTTTAGGGGGCTCCCATACAACAACAATGTTTTTTTGTAGATAACTAGCGGGCTACAGCTTTATGCCTGCAAAGTCTCAGCCCGATCGGTTTAAAATTGACAAAGTTTCATACAAACTTTCATCCCCTATTTTATCCTTTTGGGGGGAGAATTAATTAAAATCCTTTCTTAGCGGATGCCTACGTCATAACATCTACCTGCATGCCAAATTTCAGCCCGATCCGTCCAGTGGTTTGGGCTGTGCGTTGATAGATCACTATGTCAGTCAGTCAGTCACCTATATATATTTAGATGGAACGGAACTCTCCGTGTGCCAGTCCGATTTGCACTTGGCCGGTGTTTTGTTCAAAAAGAACTCTTTAATTATATAAAAACTTTATTAATACTGTTAGACTGTGTAGTGCCCGACCAAGAATAGGTCTAACCCATCCCATCCCGTGGGTGTCGTAGAGGGCCTCTAAGAGAATTTTGAGACCCAGTGCACGCACCACCAAACACATAAGGTCACCCGAGTGGTGGCGGGCAAAGCACCTACAATTACCTATCCTAAGGAAGGCTGGTCGATTGTAAATGTTTCGCCAAAATCTTTTGCAACATAATCACACACGAACAAACCTGCAACCTTATTCGATTTCTAACATAAACATACCCGTATTAGTTATAGTACTTACAATCAGTAGTGTATCACGTATAAATTTAAAATATCCTCGACATCTTGGGCAGATTTTAATCAAATATAGCTAAAAACACTCGCCCGTAACTCACCTTTCATACAAAAAAGACAAAATGGAAATCGCTTCATCCGTTCGCGAGCTACCGTACCACAGACAGATGACAGACAGACAGACACGTCTATCTTAAAACACCCCTAATTTTGCGTTGGGGGTTAATGAGAGCCCGGAAAGTACCGATTTTTTTTGTAATTAATTTAATCGGCGAATATCTGTTCGAACATAGGGTAGTTTGGAAAACAGCGCTGTGCTGACAAAATTGTTGGTATGAGAATGTAGCACATGTTGAAGCTGCCCTATAATTAATTAGATAAGTAAGTAACTGAAACTTAGGATAAGTCTTTGTGTTATAGTGGCATGAATTGTATTTTTTATGAGTGACGTACTGCGCCAATCCTTACTAAAATTTGACGAAAGTAAGATGATGATTATGATTTTATCGCGGAAAGAGTCCAAAGTTACCCAGTCAAAAGAAAGTGTGTAAGCGTGAATCAACCATTTGCACAACCATTGGTTTGCTAATCGATTGTCATTACTTTCCTGGGCAGAGTCCTTAACCGCCAACCAGATTCTTTGATATTCTTTTTTTAATTAGAAAAAAATAGGGTTTAGATCTAATCTGCCTTAAATAATAAATTACAGCTTAATTATCCATTATCAACTATGTAAATGGCTTTAATGGTATTCAACCCTTTTAAAGTATGCAAACTTGTGGAATTGGCTTTTAATGAAGAAACTTTTGGACATGCTCTTAAAAGGTTGGAAATATAAAAAATGGGATTAAAACTACTACGCGTAAAATCTGAATAAAGGTTCGTACAGATAAACAAGAAAAATGCATAATGCGAAAATTTTAAGTACCTAACAGGTGAATGAAACAATGACTCTTTTTCTAACATATATTGTATGGGTTACAGGAGTGTATAAATATGTATGAAGGTATATGCAAAAAGAGGCTAGCTAACTTACATAGGTATAATATACAACCGATGTTATTTTCAACATCACTTTATCAGAGGCTGTGTTCCAATTTGCGCTAACAGTAATTTAGTGTACAGCTGTCAGTGTTTTTCAGACCATTTTTTGAGGATTTTTACCACCCTTACGCAACTAAAACGCAAATCAGAACTTACCAGAAACAAAACTGGGCTCAAACGGTACAAGCACCTATTAAAGATATCTACGTACCCCATCCAGCATCAAATTAATAGACTCGCCAGGTAAGCACCAAAAAGTTTCAACGCCAATACGGTAGGAAATTGGAAAAGCTACGCCAAACATTCTGCATTTCAGGATATTGGCACTAGGAAATGAAAAATGGTTAATATGTGGTCCAATATTGGTGATACCGAAATATTCGTATCAGAACACAGAGCTCCCAAGGGATTTTAAGGATTCCTTGACCAGTCAGTTGAAATAAGCGGTAGTAATTTTGCTTGAGGGTCTGAAATTACCTATGGCTTCGTCCTTTCATTTTTTCGTCGATTTTATATATTTTTGCAGCTTTAAGTGCTGTGATTGCTGTCTATGATGGGATGGATTAAGGTATAAAAATACTTTTTAACAGAGAGGAAACCGTTTTGATGAGCAGATAGTTTTGAGGTTTTAAGTCCCATATTTGTGTACTGTGGATCCTCGATCCACGTTGTTTCTGATACCTTAGATATAGGGAATCTGTATGTGATTATGTGGGTGCTATTATTATCTATTATAATTTATTACCTATAGTGTGTTTCGTTGAAACGTTGAACACAAGGCGTGGACTGCGACTTTATATACAGTATTTTGTTACATTTCGTTTTTTTGTTTATGGCCGTACTGATCACACTTTAGCCACACTTTTACCGATACACAGAACTAGTATTCTTCTCCATCGTCATGATAAAAGTCAGTCCACTTTCATTAAAATTTCTGCACCACTTTTTCGTACATCTTTGTGATAGTATTCCGATGATTACGATCCTAGTAAACTGGTCTTGCCTTTGACGTGAACTTGTGTGTTCAAAACTCTGCAGTCTAGGATCTAGACTCTAGATGGCTTTAGTAGGAAACTTTGAAACTTTGATATCAGAAACCTTTGCTACGGGCTTGCCTTCTTGCAATTCCAAAAAGTTTATAAAAGTTCCAGATGCATAAGCTTCAGACTAAGAGGCGATATAATTATACATGAGACTATTTTAGAAGTAGCATAATAACGTTCAATCATTTAATATACAAAAACCAACGATTAAGGAAAAAAACACACACAAACCAATGTTATTTCTTCATACTTTTAGATTCAATTCTAATAATTAATTATCTCCAACGAAAAAGGCATACCCGAGACCCACAAATTTCAAAGGCGTTTTAATTTTTACCATACCATGTGTGAACCAATGTCGTCCAACACAAACGTGCTAATTTTATTTTCACTGAGCTACCGAACAGTATTCTCGATGACTAATTTTATTAACTGTATTTATTTTTAACGCTAGGTGAAACATTGCTTGGTTAAGCATTGGAAATATTAAAAGAACTGATGATCAACTCATTAAAATCAAGGAACGTTAAACAAATGCATCAATGCATGTAATTGGCATCGTTTTTCACAGAAGAACGCATCCGGGTAATTGCAATACGTATACGCTAAAAAAACAGAACCGCCACGCTCTAGTACATTTAACCACAAAAGTGCTACGATTCAATCTCTCTTTCTTTACTATTTACAGAGTAGCGTTTGACCACAAGTCACCTGATGTTAAAAGACGATGTGGTCGAAGTTGACGCCACGGTCTACCTGGAGTGGGAACTGGCTCTCAAGTGGGGCTGCCGGAAGACACCGATAGGTGCTTGACGACAGATTCTTAACTAGAAAGTGATGCCCATGAACAACCAAGCCAAGCTTCATAACGATATTTTCCTTCACCAAAAGCTCAAGCTCAAGCGACAACGGTCACTACCACTGCCAGCATCGCTTCGAAATTTGTCCCAGGCCTGTCTGACATAAATTAAAGTTGATTATAATTACTTTTTCTAATGGGTCTCTCAAATGAAGCTGTTCAAAACTCCGCGGGGTTGGACGGCGCACCAACAAATGTCGCGCACCGTTGCCAGTGACAGGCAATTAACATCGCATCCATTGTGATCCAGTCACTGGTATCTGGCGTTGATAAACCGAACGGCCAAATAAATATGTAGCAAAAATATCTCTCGAGCGCTAACCGATAGCTGACGCGGTATGCGGGTGGGAAAAATATGTGAATGTGGTTGCTCGTATTTTACTCTAAGCTTTAACAATAGCATACGTGATTTTTTAGGAAATCCCCATTCATTGGCACTTTTTTGTGGTTAAACATTTTACTCACAATGTATATGACGTTGAAACGCGCCGCTACTAAACCACCGCATCACGAATGTATTTTTTCGCTAGAGTAGCTTAGGAAAACTTTGTAGAAAGAAAGTCCATAAATCCCCATCATGAGTTCAATACGACTTAATGGGGATTTGTGAAAAAGGTCATAATCCCTAATGTTGTATATTGGTTGTGTTTAAAGGAGAAAAACACAGGTTAACTCACTTAAAAGTTTAAACAACAGTTATAACCGCACCTAAACACTGGTTTACCGCACTATTCCATATTTTTATAATAAATTTAAGCCCCGGCCAATATGGCATGTTGGATACCGTGCAGATTTGCCATCGCTCAAAATGGTGAAGAAAAACATGGTGAGGAAACCGGCATGCCCATGAACTGCAACATTCAAGGGCATGCGACATCTCCCAACCTGCACTGGGCCAGCGTGGTAGATTACAGCCCATACTCTCTCTCTGAGAGAAGACCAGAGTCCCAGCAGTGGGAACGTGAAAGACTGATAATGATGGATACCGTTGACAGAATGGAGAGAGGCAGACGATCAAATTTGGTATGTCAGTGTCAAATACCAAACAAGGTTGATTCAATGGGGATTTTCAGACTAACCCGATGTTTTCACCACCGCACAAAGGAAATTGTTAACTTGTGGTACAGTCACGTAAAAACGTCTACAAGACTTGTCAACAGAGACAAAGCTTTGTAAAGTTTCGGTTTAATCGGATTAGTGGTCGCCATCGACAGCGGCACAATGGTTCGACGAGATGGTAATTGGTTGTCAAAGGCATACAATCTGTCTGATTGAGACACGAGCTTGTTTGGGAGATTACGGCTAGTTGGGTATTATTTATGGGAGTAAACACCAGGCTCTATATTACAGTACTTACAAAAGGAAAACCAGGCAAAGTGGTTCGAAAACATGAGGTGGAAGGGACAATAAACTTATGTTAGCAGAGTAGGCAAGTAGTTAAAGTATTTCCTAAACAAGCAACTTTGCAAGCAAAAAAAACCAACTTCAAAGTTTTTCTCATGGATGCCATTGTCAGAACCTGGACCAAACGGTAAGCACCAGCTTTCAAATAAAAAAAAAATCATCAAAATCGGTTCAACCTGTCGAAAGTTCTGAGGTAACAAACATAAAAAAAACATATAGTCGAATTGAGAAACTCCTCCTTTTTTGAAGTCGGTTAAAAAGTGACTTGATTAAAGAAATAAGTTGGATACTAAAACAGCTAATACTAGTTAATACTAATACTAGTTAGTATTGTAATACTTGAAATTTTTGAATCTTCTCTTAAGAACTCCGTAGTCTAATAACAGTACTCTCTCGTTAGGACTTGAGTTTTAGAAGACTTCCTTGCTTACTTTTAGGACTAAAGTAATAACTTAAAGGTTAGTGAGTTTCCGAGTGATACATTATTTTTAGTGCCTTCCGAATATCAGTAAAGAAACGAACCTTATATCAGCCGTGTATTAAAAAAAAAAAACAATATTGTTTACCAGACAGAGTGATTAATAATGAATATTACACTTCGACGTTGCATTCTCGATATTTATTCACTTGGTAGTAATCCTATTTATTGCACAAGGCGTCGCACATAATTTTTAGAGCTGTAAAAATAAAAATCAAATCACAAAAATATAAAATTCACTGTTTCTGAACGATACCTTCCATGTCATAGGCAGTGCTGTCATCTCCGTCATACTTCATTCCTTTTTTATGTGCGGGCGTCGCAGCTTCGACTTATCGATTAAATTCGTTATTTTATTGGAAATTTTGTGAAAAAGTTAGTTGAAAGCAGTGTTATGGAGAAAAGATCGTCATAAGTCCAAATAATGACGAAAAATAACATGTTGGGAACGCAAGATACGAAACTCGCCAACTAGTTCGGACGATCAAGGTTAGTTCGTGGTCATTAACTGTGTGTTAGTTTTATCTGTAAATTTGCCTTTGTCCCTTCCTTTTTAGGGAAAAGGCGCATACTTTGGAAAATAACTGATATTTTTTCCTCATGATTTTTGCGTAGTTTTTCTTTTCTAACTACCCACATAATTCATGATTTTTTCCATTCTTTTTTCTTGCATGATGCTCGGCTGATAATGAGTTACTCCGATGGCGTATTGTAACCTTCAACACTGCACACGCTGCTTGCTGAATCATATAGTCTAGAGTCGTACCATGAGTGCGTACCATGACTTTAAATCATACAGTCATAGGATGTAACGTGAGTGCGTACCATGAGTGCGTATCATGACTTTAAATCATACAGTCATAGGACGTAACGTGAGTGCGTACCATGAGTGCATACCATGACATACAGTCTAGAGGCGTAACGTGATTGCGTACAATGACTTTAAATCATATAGTCTAGAGACGCAACGTGAGTGCGTACCATGACTTTAAATCATACAGTCTGGAGGCGTAACGTGAGTGCGTACCATGACTTTAAAAACCTTCAATACTGCACATGCAGTTTATGGAATCATACAGTCTAGAGGAGTAACGCGAGTGCGTACAATGACTTTAAAAACCTTCAATACTGCACACGCAGTTTATTGAATCATACAGTCTAAAGGAGTAACGCGAGTGCGTACAATAACTTTAATAACCTTCAATACTGCACACGCAGCTTGTTGAATCATACAGCCAAGAGGCGTAACGTGAGTACGGACAATGACTTTAAAACCTTCAATACTGCACACGCAGCTTGTTGAATCATACAGCCAAGAGGCGTAACGTGAGTATGGACAATGACTTTAAAACCTTCAATACTGCACATGCAGCTGGTTGAATCAAATAGTCTATAGGTGAAGCGTGAATACGTACAAAACCTGATATGGCGCTGGATTTTCTTGACCAGGCAAAGCTCGACCATAATTATCCAAGGTCACCGACACCAGACCCGCGACAATGGTCTTCTGATGATGATAACCGGGTTAGATCCCGTACATTCATTCCGACAGGTCTAGGTACAGATACTGCAGATGCAGCTAGCATGTCCGAGCTCAAGCGAAAAGCCATGTCTGCCGCACCAGAGTTTTTATAGCCAAAATGCATTCATAGATCCAATACGGAGAGATGAATTATTTGGTGGGCGATTTATGATAAGGTATCTAAACGTTTGGGTAGAATCCTAGTGTAAATGGTAAAGGCAGAAGAAACCACGATAAAGGAAACCCTAATACCTGAAGACCTAGCTTACGGAGGGCACCAAGGTTCAACTTAGAATTTTCTGCAGTCTTATACACGATCTTAAAGCGTCGGGATAAACCCCTTATAAAGGCTAAAACAAGCCAGTCATTTTCTAGACGTATATCTGTGGGACATAAATCATAAACAAAAAACAAGAACACAAAACACTTGTCTTTTATTATATAACAACAAAGCAACGAAATATATACAGTTGGATAGAAAATTGAAATAAATGCTAAAAACTAAACTTCTTACAAAGAAAAAATTTGAGAAAGCTCTGGCCTTCATTCAAAGTTTAGCAAGGCTGGCGTTCTACCTACATCTCTAGACATCAGGTTCATTTTGAATATGAAGGACAATAACAACTGAAGACTTTAAAATGGAAGATATTCACACAGCTAATATTTACCAAGTAAGGTTTTTTATATATATTATGTCCACATCAAGGAACCGTAATTTTAAGTTCCTACCCATAATTTAAAACTTCAAGATAACCTACGATTTTCAATGACTTCCTTTGGTTTGTCATTGGCTTCTCTACCAGTTGGTAATTATCTTAGAAACCGAGATCTGTTGTTACTTGTGTGTTATTTTGATGTCTTACTACACATTAATGACCATAATTTAAGATTTGCTTGGAGGGTTCATTAAACTTTCTCAAAAGGTTAAGATTTGTGTTAAAACAAGCGAAGATGTATTTTGATTTGGAACAAAAAACAAACACATTTCGGCATTGAAATATGTAGATTTACAGAATAGTCATTATGTGTTTAAAGTTTACAAAAAGAAACTTAAAAATACCTGACGAAACAAAATATTTTTCCAGATTAAGCAGATTGACAATCAGGGCCTTTTTACCTTTTTTACCTTTGTTAATACCTTAGGTTACTTTTCTCAGCCTACCCTGCAGTTTCCTTTGTATAGAAAGAAAAATTACAAACTGCATAACATTACGAATGATTTATATGAGAAATGTATCAAACTCGAAGTCAGAGTCGTCTTGGGAAAAATAATGTTTTAACTCAGTGGTAAGTACCTTCTAGAAATCTTCATAGGTGCCTCCCTTATTGGGCTGGGTGTTTTTTTGTAACGTGAGTTTTTTTTTTTGGTATCACACAATCAAAACTAGCATACTTTATTATTAGAATTGAAATCAGCTTACATTGGCCTTCATTGCTTTGCTAAGGATTAACAGAATAAACATGGGCAGAGTGACCGCTATTGTCTGCATTAATGAAGATGTCTTATATACTCTCAGAGATATCTGGCACTAGCTTAAGCAAAGATAGCTTAATATACGTACAAAATAATATATATTAACTAATAAAGGACCAAAACATTGAATGGGACCTGGCTCCAGGTGCCTGTGATCTATCGTGATCATAATCACGAACTGTTTTTTGGAGTCCCTAAATTGATGTTTATGTACAAGAATTTTTGTGCGAAGCATATAATATAAAAAAAAAAAACTAAGCAGATGATTATATTTACTTATGCATGTTATGTACTTTCTTATAATTCATTAAATTTCAGATTCATTCACAGAACTGGGCACCCATTTAGACCACAATTGTTTTGTATGTGAAGTTAACAACCAAACATACCATCACAATGTTGAACTTGTCTCACATTTTTTCACATTTACGTTTTAGGTGGTATATACATATTATTACGGATAAGAGATCCTTTGGCATAGCCTGACCTTATGGACCCTATGGTCAATGCATTCATTGGATTGGGAAACACATTTATTTTACGTCTTCCTTCTATTCTAGTTTATCTGTATTTTTAAGAAATATTATTTTGATCAAGCCACTGCACGGGAGTCATGGTCAGCTAATAGGCCTAAGAAGGCCTTTAGTTACTCTTATTATTTTTATTTTTCCAAAGAAGATTGATCCATTTCACCCTCTCTGGTAGCATTATATCCTGGTTTCGAAGGTATTATCAACCAAACATAGTTATATTTCCAAGGGGTATCAAAATTAATTATAATTTAAACTTAGACTAAAATAATAATAATAATAATAATTTCAGAAATAATAATAATTGGATATCAATAATTGCAATAAGAACTCTGATAACTTTTTAGCATTGTGTTAATAGTACACTTCACCCTTAGCGTGGCGTCTTAGCTTTGGCTACGGCTCCGCCAATGCCTAATAAAGGTCCGGGCAAAGACCCGAGAATAAACCCACATAGGATAATAATAATAATTCAAAGTATTACATAATTTTTCCTATTTTCTCAAATAGGATTCAAATTCTCGTCTCTGAATATCATTCAGGTACAGACTCGCCGTTCGGCTTCTGTTTTAATATCAGGTAAATGTGTTATTTAGATGACCAAATTATAGGATTCACAAAAGAAGTTTACAGAATTAAACTTTGCTATTCAAAATACGTATCTTCATGAGATCCTAGTACTCAATCACTTGTAGTAATTTTATCCAAACGAGAGTAAAGCTTTTGATTCCATATCCAAAAAGTTTGTGTCTTTCCTCGCGTTGTCAACTATGCAATGAGTGCGAAATTAAAGTAAGTCGCACGAATGGAAATTAATATTTGGCTAGAAGCACTTACTAGAATAAAGACTAATTACTGATTTCACCTACAAATAAAATACTTTGGTGCCTAATCTAGTTATACTTTTTTACCTCACGAAACGAAAGTATTATCAGTTTAGATAAGTAAGAGCTACCTCCATCAAAGAAATTAATTCATACATCTAAGAGATAATCCATTGCTCCTACCACAAGTCACATATACATTAGACATACTTACATTTATAGTTTGGTGCAAATACTGGTATTTGCAGCACATAGTAGCCGCTACACTTCTACCTCGGCTAGTTATAAGGAGTTCTGTCCATGTTATAAAATGAACAACAGGATGGTCAGGAAGCTTATTAGTATTGCATTCACAAAGGTAATTCATAATATCTTCAAGCAATAATGCTAATAACGGTAATTGGGCTTACATTATCAATTAATTTATTGGTTTTAGGTTGAACGTAAGGTTCATAATGATGTGGATAATCACTCCACTTTTTTTCGTTTATATGTGTTAATGTATCTTTTTATTTTTCTATCTAGAATCCTGCCTGCCTATCTCGTTTGTGTGAAAGCGCTAAACATCTACCAAGTGAATAAATATCGAGAATGCAACGTCGAAGTGTAATTAATGGTTAAACGAACTTACCTTAAGTGATGTTCGACCATAATTATACTAGACGTTGCATTCGAAGATATTTATAGTCCCACCCGAACCCAGCTACTAAAGCCCATACAACTAACAAACGAGATAAGTGTCTCTGAAAGAATGAAGTATGACGGAGATGACAGCACTGCCTATGACATGGAAGGTATCGTTCAGAAACAGTGAATTTTATATTTTTGTGATTTGATTTTTATTTTTACAGCTCTAAAAATTATGTGCGACGCCTTGTGCAATAAATAGGATTACTACCAAGTGAATAAATATCTTCGAATGCAACGTCTAGTATAATTATGGTCGAACATTACTTAAGGTAAGTTCGTTTAACCATTAATTTTACTTGAAATTTACATCACTTTTACCTGATATTTTCGGCTGTTATTTCGAGAATTCGGGACTCAGGGACGGAGAGTTTACAAAGCCCGGAGATCCAACCTAGCCAAGTCTACATAATTCAAGATTCAAAGACTCAAATCTTTTGCAAAACTAATTAGAACAAACCCTAGAACAGTGACAAAAAGGAAAATAAGGTTTTTACATTTCTTTATAGAATTTACTCAGCAGTGGGTAAATCAGTTCAAACTGAATATTTAAATCTCAAAAAGGTTACCCTATCAAAAAGCACACAGACCAGAATTTGGGTTTACCCAAAACTGCTTGAAAGTTAGTCGCTTCCACCAAAAAGCTATCCAATACTCGTAACGTTATGAGCACCTGCATTCCGATATCGTGTCTAGTATTGCGGAAACTATCCAGAAACGAAATAAGAACATTCGTAGGCAACAAAATTTCACCCAGGCGTTACCTTGCAAGGGACAATATTTGAAATTTGAATAGATTTCGACTCCTGATATCGTTCTATGGTATGTCTCAACATTTTCTAGAATACTAAAGTGTACCCTAATATATCATCATATTATGTACTAGCTATCGAGTAGGTATCGTAAAATGTATGTATGAAAACCAGCACCAAGCCGCCTCTAGCAGCAACTACATGTAACTAAAATTTTCACCACATTTTTTTATGATGGTAATTTTCTGGGCTACTGTGTACAGATTGCATTATAATGTAAAAAGGTTCTGCATAAACGAAAACACAAACCTTTTTATCTGTATTTAAGCCTGATTTGTCGTTTTTAGGGTTCCGTAAATCAGATAATCATAACCCTTTTCGAATCAATTTCGCGTTGGTATACCTGTCACTGTCAGCTCATTTTCTCTGAATCTACTAAATTAAAAGTGTTGCCTCAATCACAGACGTATAGTGAAACCCTAAGGGTGTAACCTAACGAGCGTAATTTTGTGAATCGTGAGTCGCGTATTTTCGGTCGCTCATTTTACGTTTAACTGAAGCGGACAACTCATTTCGCGTTGTCGTGTGGCACCAAGTGCCTTTTTGTATGAAACCGCATGCAGCGAAAAGGAAAATCCTAAATCTTAAAAGTTTTCACGGAAACCGGGGTGATAAGGAACCCTGTCTACACGAGTTTGACTTGCACATGACCGGTGTTTTAGGCTTCAGCACATTTTTGCACACAGTTCTCTTTCATGCCCTAGTGAATGTATTACACGACTATAATACAAAACCGGGAGCTCGTTTCTGTACTGAGAAACGTGTCTCAATTTGCCAAATTACAGGTACCCTTTGTTTGAGATTTCTTTTGATGTTAAAAAGCTTATAGAAATGACTTTGTTTCTATTCTGCATTCTAAGAAATAGAACAAACGAGCCATACAAATGTAATGAGCTTTTCTATTCTTAGTTTTCTGTCATACTTGTTCTTTTCAAGCGTTTATTTTAATCTATTCATCATCTTAGACTTACGTAATAATAAGTTTAATATTATAACCAGGTTTATTCGAAGATGTTAAGTTAAATGTCGTGGTTAGCAGTTCATTTTAATAGAACTCGTTTATTGTGTTAAGAAGTGTCGTTAAAGTCTACGTGAAATCTTCCGCAATCAATTCGTAATAACAGAAGCTTAACATTTAATAAATATTTAGCGCATGCTAAATGAAAATAAATTGCAATCGCATCTTGAACTCATGACCTCTGGGAATCATTCCATCGTTGTTCCAATTGAGCTATCTGAACGAGTTCTCAGAGGTTGTGGGTTCAAGTCCCATTTTACTCATAATTTTTAATGAGTTATTGATCAAGCCCAATTTTACATCAAGCTTTGAGCTGTTGAGTGTTTTGTTCAATTGCTTTAAAACTTGCTTTAAATTGGAGAACTGAAATTGACGTTTACTTAAAAACGAAAATAAGATCAATGGACATAATTATTATTATAGTTAAAATTTCAATAATCATGTTGATTATGTTTACTATACATGGCGACACGATAACGAGATCTTTTTCCAGGACAAAAAGAATTCTACACCTATGTGTTAATCCTGGGTATAAGCTATCTCCAATTCTAATTTAACCCAAATCGTCTCCTCCTAAAACTATAACAATATCTTTACTTTTTGTTTTTTTAAGTTGCACAACAAACTTGTTACTGCAGCTTTGATTTTACAGTGAAGATTTAAAAAGGAAGCTATTATTGTTTGCCTGCAAACAAGGCATCGCCCATGCCCAAACAATGGCTGCCAGAGTACCATCATTTATATTACAACGCATATTGTAGTATACATATATCTTATATCTACAATGCAATGTTTGCAGACTATCAGATCAGAGCTATTGATCGGTCAAACACTATATATAGCAACGATACAGTATACATTGTTTGACCGCAATGGTATTCGATATCAACTAAGGATGGAGTATGAAGACAAACAAAAAGCAGTGAACTGGTGGACAAAACAAGAGTCATTGGCGAAATAAAAGCGCACAAAATTTGCTGGCTTGGTCACCCGAAATGAATGGGAGAGGATCGTGTGGTGAAGCGAGTAAACATGGAACGGCTGAGTGTCCGATGCCCAGTTGGTAGTCCAGGTTTCACTGGAAAGACTAACGCCTTGGATATTGTGAGCGCTTCGCAAGTGGCACTATAAAACTTTTATTTTGCTAATTAGCTAACCTGAAATGTGCTGCATCGTACAGCAACATAATAATATACTTATCTCTTTTTCGCTCTCGATACGTCTGTTCGAGTACTATTTGTAAAATTCTTATTGCAATCGCAGGTGTCAAACCTACGAAAGATAACGCGCCAACGTTACTACTGCGCTATCACAGTTCAAATTCCATTCAATTTTAGTAAACGACGTTGTTAACTTAATATACGGTAGCTTCATTGTCTATTTAGATTTCCACGACTAAATTAAGGAGATGTCAAACGGGTTCTATTGTGAATATTGACATTAATGGATAGAGGGGGCTTTGTGACGATTTTGTTCCCTATTTTGGATTTACAAAGTTGACTTGGACGAGAACAGATGAGATTGAAGAAAAAGCCTATCTTGCCAACATAATTATGAACTACTAGCTGTTTCTCAAGGTTTCACCTGCGTGGGTTTATCGCGATACAAGTAAAGTGTCCTATTTCGGACTATCTCTGTACCAAATTTAATTTAAATCGGTTTAGAACTTTAGGCGTGAAAGCGAGATAGACAGACATACAGAGTTAATTTCGCATTTATAATATTAATAATAGATATAATATAGTAGAGAGTAGGGATAATTACTTATCCGAAAAAAAACCGATGGTAACTCAGACTGTTTGTATTGTTGTTACCTTTTCACACCTGCAAATGTATCGATGAAATTTGGTATTTACTCAGAGAAATTGTATGGAATACTTTTTATTGAGATAGATTCCTTGTTTGTAGCCCATGCGAGTAAAACCACGGGTCGCAGCTAGTAGATAATAAAATTAGCGCAAAAAAATAAGTGGCAGTGGGCTGGCTACATCCCTGGAAATACCGACAACTAATAGGGTAGACTGGAGTGGAAACCATGTTAAGGCAAGCGCAATGGACGCTTGCCAGCACAATGGAGTGACGATTTTCGGTTTATTTACGTACACCTACTTTTGAAAGAATATAACTAAACTAAGTGAGATGGCGCAACGACACAAAGTGAGTCCTGACCTCCGATAACAAAAGACGCCACTTCGGTCTCTCCTGCGCCACCTCCTGCCAGTCCTGGAGCTCACGCAAATCCTTCGTGACTTCGTTCTTCGTTGAAAGAATATAGGCAGATGATAAAAAATTATGCAAATTTCGTTTCAAATGTAAATGCGCAAGCACATAGATAAGAACAAAAACTATACTCACGGGCTACTAGTACTGGTACTCTTTTGCAGAGACCGTCTGAAGAAGAACCAAACGTTTTTTAGTTAATTAACCATGAAGTGAAAGTGTACAAACGTTACTATTTTTTAGATAAAAGGGCAATGTTTCCAGTGACATAACAAAGCAGAGATTTAACATCCAGCAAATAATTTATTAGGGTAACGGGTGCATTACCGGGTAGGATTTCAAACTGTTAAAATTCAAATTTCGACGTAACACTGAACTTTATAGGGCAAGCGTGACTATTATCATTAGGCTAGTCAAGATACTCAGTTGCATTTAAAAGAACTTATTAAAAAGTGTTTTTATATAACATCGATTTTTTGCCTCTATCAGTAAGTCTATCAGTAGTAAGTAGTATGGTGCTTATATAAGTATGCTTTCACTGATGTGTTGCTAAGATGACGCGGTTCAGTATTTCTGCTCATGTCTGCCTCTTCTCTATGTTAAAATTTCAATTGTTGGAATTGACTCGAATGAGAACGGAGAGTCACGTAATTAAAAGTAGGTACTCAGATGGTAGGGTTTCGGAGTGATTTATTTTCGTTTTGGGGTTATCGCCTGACATTTAGGACGGTTTAATTTGTATTTGCGGTCAATTTCATGTTCAGCTTTTCTTAAAATGACTATTATTAATCGATTATTGCAATTATGAACTAGCTGCGCCCCAAGATTACACCCACGCTATCTCTGTTTCCGGGAATTAAGACTATCCTATGTGTTAATTCAGTGTATAAGCTATCTATATTCAAAATTTCATATATATCCGTTGAGCGATTTCAACGTTAAGAAGTCACAAACATACCTACACACTCACTAACTAACGCATCCATAATACAGGAGTGAGGCTTGCATTTTTCCCTTTTAAAAACAACAAATTTAAAGTAATCACAACATTTTCGCATCTTGTCCGTAGTTGAGATAGTCATGTTGACAGAACCATCATTGAAATCTTTTGCTATAACAAATCAAGCCCAGTCAACTAGACTGGACTTCAGCACAATTAACATACCCCTGCTACAGAATCTTCACCTTTGTTAAAACAAAGTTAATAAAATTATAATACCTAATAGGCTTAACAGGCCTCCCATATGGCGACAATCAGAGGAGTCACAAACATCAACACGCATTATACACACGTGAGGAACAGACCTAACGGCATTACTGGTTATGGGCCCGTCCGCACCAATTACTGAAGTTACGTGGGTGGATGTTGTCTAAGCGAGTTAATCGAGTCTTTTGATGTCAACGGGTAGGCCTATTGACATGAAATCTCTCTGACTCAATTACACACTATACTCGAATGAATTTTGCAAAGGTTACTACGCTTTGGAAACGATGATAGCTCATTGGTTTGCGAGCCGTAGGTTTTGGGTGCAAGTCCTACATTGAGCTTGAGTTTTTGGTGAGGGAAAACATCGTGATGAAATCATAAATAAATAAATATCGGGGGATCATTGCACACAAATTGACCGAGCCCCAAATTAAACTCGAAACTTATGTTATGGGTACTAGACAACCATATACATACTTATAGAGAAGTAAATACATAAATAGATAGAAATATCCAAGACTCAGGAATAAATATTCAAGCTCACTCTATCACACATATAGGTATTTACCCTTACCGGGATTTGAACCTGGAATCGCTAGT
This sequence comes from Opisthograptis luteolata, assembly GCA_931315375.2. NCBI lineage: Eukaryota > Metazoa > Arthropoda > Insecta > Lepidoptera > Geometridae > Opisthograptis > Opisthograptis luteolata. The sequence goes on along the minus strand of OV928049.1, from coordinate 6,085,972 downwards.
TTCGAAGGCAGGGTCACAACCAACTCGACTACTGCGTCGTCAAATCATAGGTTAATAGTAGGGCATTTTCCAGTGCTGACTTGTCTTGCTATCACGCTCAAGTTGAGAAACTGTTGATAAGCACCTCGAGAACTTGAAAGGCAGTTCTTAATCGAGTTGTAATGTTTTTTTCTGTCTCACTACCAAACATTTTGTAGTTATAACGTTTTTTATCGCCATTTCTTCCTTTTGTGCCAAACGTAAACCTTCAAAGGTGACAAATGATGTGATGCATTGGACAGCCGTTTGCAAAGCGGTCTTGAAGGTCTTGAGTTCAATCAAATCCATATACTATTCTGCTTCTCTATAATCATAAGAACATACGATTCAATTCAATTCTCATACGTAACTCTATACGTCCAAAGTGGTTATTTGTTCTTTTATTTACCTCCTACCTACACAGTGCGGAAATCAGAGTATACAAATATCCTGTTAGCATGTCACCACAGACATATAAACATTGCATCAGCAAATAACTTCCGCAGTGTTCTGGTGGTGGTAAGTGGCATTCTTTTGGTTTTTCATACTTGAAATTGGAACATAAAGGCGTTGGGCTGGCAGTAATTTCCTTCCACAAGTCTTTCCATAGTGCTACAAATTGCAGCCCTTCAAGATAGTTGTGAAAAGAGTTCATAAGGGTCGACAATGCTCATGTTATTGCAGATGTCCATAGGAAATGGTCACCGCTTACCATTAGACATTCCGTCCACTTTCTTAACATAAATCAAATGATCCCTTACCTATGAAATATTTTCTTGACAAATGATAAAACTTAGGAGAACGCAAAGTTAGTAGTATAAATAAAACTTTGAACATACAATTTTGTAAGCTTCAACATTAAATTGATCTCAATCGTGTCATAAATCCAAAAACAAAAAGAAAACCAATAAAAACCACAAGGCACCAACGGACATCTATTTCTATTTTGCCGTAGCTTTAGTCCTAGCTGTCAGCAGATATTTTTAACCTTTAATATAACCACAACAAAAATCTATTGTCCTCACGGGGGATTTACAGTAATAAAATAAATAAGGTTTAATTCTTTTATCTCCTGTGGATTCTACTGACACGATATTTTTTTGTATTTTACAGGGTAGCGTTAGACCACAAGACACCTGAGTGAAGCTGTGGTCGAAGGTGGCGCCACGCTACACCAACGCTATTATTCTAAGCCATAGATTTCACATAGACTGTTTAAAGTCTAGACTAGATATCAATTTGTGAGGCTGCAATTGTAATCTTACTATCGTCTACTGTCTCTGTAATGACCCGTACCCTCGTTTTCATTCTTAATAGCGCCATCAATGTGCACGCTACGGGTGCTACAAAGTATATTGCACTTGTTGTTAGAAACACTCGCTTCAATCGAGCGAAGATTTTCTATTCCAAACGCTGCACAGCCTTGTTTATATATTCCTGTTTATTTGTGATGCTGTAACAATGTAATGAAGTTTTAACGGATTGTATCTGGAGCAATGACAGCTGTTGAGCTACCACTGGGTAGTAATTCAGGTTTCATCATCATCAGTCTAGGTCAGTCCACTGTGGACATAGGTCTCTTCCAAGGTACGCTACTGAGCCCGATCTTCAGCTCTTCTCGGACTCGAAGGCATCATAAGCTCAGTTGGTCAAGTCACGGTCTTCACTCAAAAACACGTGACTTTGTATAAAATGTGTAACCTGTTAGCCAAACGCTAGCCTAATGCCCGAAATTAATAATCGATCCGATCCGTTATCCGCGGTTTTGGATCGATATGTCATGTCATAATATGTCATTTTAGTACTAGGGCTTGACAGATTACTACTACTACGGGCGTATAAGACGGACGTATAATATCTATAGAAGGTTCCTAGTGTAAATAAAGCTTGTAGCAGAATCGTAGTAAAAGGGTAGTAGTAGCGTAGCAGTGTTGAATTAGTTTATAGCGGAGACACACACACACACACAAAAATAACAAAGTAAAAATACAAATTTGAAATATGCTTCTTAGGTTAACAGGTACGTAACCTGTTATGTCTAAGAGAAAATTTGAGTATAGACTAAACGGGTTTCCATGAAACTATGTGGGTATATTGTTACTTTAAGCCCAGAAAATAAAACGTAGTACTTTTTATCCCGAAAAAATGTAAAATTCCCACAAGAGAGGAGGAAAATTGTGGGAAAAACTACGGCGCGCAGCAAGTAGCTCTATTAACCTTGCAAACTCCAAAACTATCATAACTACACTGTGACCTGGGTAGCCAGGATGATTGCAGACAGCTCCATCGTTATTACCTCAATAAGTGACTTTAATAAGACACCCCCGCGGCCCGTTAGCGTTCCACTCACTAACGAGGTTATTATTAACGGGTGTTAATTTAATATTAGTGAATTTATGGAGTTCACTGCAGTCGGGAATGGAAACATTATTTAACAAAGCGTCTGCCTTAAACCTGTCAAGGGACCTTAAGGGCAATTTCGGTGATTTCCAGTTATTATGCTGATAAATTATTGTCTACCAGATTTTACAGTCTTGCGTCACTTAATTGTATTTTTCACTAGTTGCAACCCGTGGTTTCACCCGCGTCTTCCTGTTATCCCACGGTACCTTTATCCAGAATAAAAAAATTATTTATTACTCCAGGATATAAGCTATCTTCATTCCGAATTTCATCAAAATTGGTTAAGTAGTTACGGTGATACGTGGTAACAAACATTTACATACACACACAAACTTTCGCATTTATAATATTAGTAGTGGGATATGATAACAGCTGATTTTCATATCTTTTGATATACCAGGTAAAATGGGAGGTTTTTTGATAGGTAATTAACAAATAAACAGTTCATCGCTTGCTGTTTAAAGAAACATGAAGTGACAGTTGATTGGTGGCAAATTAATTTTACTGGGCTTGCTCTTTGCTTTTGCTCAAGTCCACCAAACTCACTAAGATAGTCAAAAATTAAGGACTCTAACCAAACCCTCAACTTAAAATTAGTTTTGGTACGACTTAAGGGGTTTGGTCACTTAAGTTACGGCGTGAAAATGACTTTGCGGAACCTTTGTAATCCATTTCAAACATAACTTTACATTTTGCTAAGTACCACTCATTTGCAAACCTTTGAAGGTAAATTATATTCAAGGCTTCAGTATCATTAGGCCTGAATTCACAAATTTTCTTGAAGGCTCTCTTAATTTTAGGCGAAGAGTCTCTTAGTAAAAGGGTTTTCCTAAAGCAACCCGCAACTTTCATAAAGTAAGAAACTAAATTATGGGTTTTTGGGTGAAAAATGAACCCGAAAACGTTTCGTTTTACCCATGGACGCAATGCGCGATGTCAATGCAATGTATTGACTATTGACAAAGCTAAAACGTTTAGTTAAGACAAACGATGTATTCATTTATTTTGAGTTTTTTATTTTATTTCTTCACGGCTAAGTTATGAATCTTAAAGATCTTTATCCAAACACAGACGCAGCGTTGCTTTACCTTTGAATATATCGTTACTTATCATCAGGTAAAAAAATACAAGTGAAATAATGCATTTGAGTTGTTTTCCGCAGATAAAGTATTCAAAAGGCTAGGGACATTAATTAGAATTGGTAGAATTATTCCAGGTATCTGTTATCATAAATTAACACATTATTGAATGGATCCAACTCACATAATATAGAATTAGTAATTCATACACATAGGAAGAGTATAGTGTTGAAAGTAGGTCAGACCCTACTTTCCCTCAATTTCGAATCCAAAGATCCCAAGATGGAAAAACGTGGTCAGAAAACTTATTTTGTTTACGTTTTTCAATTATTCCCGAATTCTTTTGCTGTGATTGGATCTTAACAGCGAAGGAAGCAAATGAAACACCTTTAGATAAATAACTAAATATTGAGGGTTTGCAAACTTAATTTTTTCAATATTGTCCAATAATATATTTACTCACTGGCATTTTCAACACGACTGCAATCTGGTATTGCTGCTAAGTTTTTCATGTTTTTTTTTATACGTATATACTAAATGACGGAACTAGTAAAACAGGACTATCGCGACTGTACCACGAGCAAGAAGTGAAAATTATGAAGCGCTGGCAGCTCAGTGTTAATGACGTCATCTTGCAAACCGTAGGTCGTGGGTTTGAATCCTTCTGCTATGGATGAAAGAAAAATATTGTGATGAAACCGCAACTTAGCTAAGTGGTAAGGCATTTTTTGGTACTCACCAGACTACCCTCAAGATAAGAATCTGTCACCAAGCTCCTATGAATGTACTTCGAAGGCTTCATTTGATATCGACTTCAAAATCAAGGCATAGCGTGACACCAATTTCGATCATTTTCATCATCATCATCATAATCATAATCAGCCCATTTCAGTCCACTGCTGGGCATAGGCCTCTCCCAAAGCACGCCACTGAGACCGATCTTCGGCTTTTCTCATCCAACTGCTGCCAGCCATTTTGCGTATATAATCGCTCCACCTACCCGGAGGGCGTCCTACACTACGTTTGCCGAGACGCGGTCTCCGCTCGGGAACACGTTTGCCCCAACGGTTATCGGTTCTTCGGCTAAAATGTCCAGCCCATTGCCACTTCAGCTTGCTGATCCTATGTCGCTTACCTTGGTTCTCGGTCGGATTAATTCATTTCTGGTTCGATCAGGTTTCTGAGTGAACAGGTACCTTCTGGGTGTGCGTGCTACACCGTCGACCGCATCATCGCTTGGCAACAGGCGGGATGGCGGTCAAACGCACACCTATTAGCAATAAAAAAAAAAAATATCCTTGCGAGAAACTCCGAGCATAGCCCAAAGCCCGCTGAGTTCGACTAAATCGTCGCTTTATATCACTTAAGACTTGAGTTCAAGCGCTTCCCTGTAAGGTGTAAAAAATACGGTCTATCTAATGTTTAGCGATAACAATCGCCTCCAACAACGCATTACTCTGTAAGTCACGTGCAACTTAAATGTGCCCTTTGTAGCAATGCATTGCTTCCATGCCTGTAATTTCACCAGCCCTTCAAACCGGAAAGCAGCAGTACTGCTTAGCGGCAGAAATAATTGCGCTGTTAGTAATTCCCCAGGCAAGCTCTTATACTAGGAGCTCTACTACTGATAAACACTTTTTATGGAACTGAGAGACGAGACGAGGAAGCCACTCGTCTGATTAAAAGCGCCATGCTTGTCCATTACAGCAACTTGCCATCTAGAAAACTATTATTAAAGTTGAAATCTCTGGGCGGTAATGTACTGCGCTTGTGACCCTGAGATATGAGATACTAAAATTGTGTACCTTGTAATATCACTCACTAATGTATGACGACTGATGTGGCACAACGGGCAAACAGCCGACGGCAAAGCGAAAGGTCTGGGGTTCGATTCCAGTTACATAAAAAATATTTATTTAAAAAAGTGTATGTTCCGTGTCTGGCGTTTTTATAATTAATTTTGCGATTTCATGTGTCTGTGTTAGTAGAGCTGTTATGTTTATAATATCCTACTTCCTATCCTTCCTATCCTACTAATATTATACATGCAAAAGTTTTTGTGTGTGTGTGAATGTTTGTTACCGCCCGTAACCACTAAACCAATTTTGATGAAATTTGGAATAGAGACTATACCCTGGATTAACACATAGGCTACTTTTAATCCCGGAAAAGGTTTCTGTGGGATAACAGTAAGATGCGGGTGAAACCGGGGGTGCAACTAGTGCTTAATACGTTTCTTGATCATTGTAACAAACTACAATAAGAGTCCAAGCTCTTTTCCTTTGGTCGTCGAGTAGGTATCTACGATTCTACACCTACCATTAATCACAGGACGTGTCTTCTTATCTCAAAATATTTTTTAGGTCAGCTGACCTTTTCACACCTATTCAGGGTGACTCGAAAAAACTATTCAAGCGAAGACGTGACCTTCGTAGATCTACCGAAAAGATTGTGAAATTGCAGATTTCGCAATTTCTCGCAGCTTACTGGGATAATGAATGGATGACTGCTTGGAAGCAAGAAAAGTCAGAGAGAGCGCGTTTTTATAACTTGACGTGATAATTTCGTATTCGCTGCAAATTTTATGAGTTTCTTTGTTAGCTTAGGATTGGTCAAATAGTCTTTTCTGAGCTATTTGAACTAGTGAATGTTTATTTTTTAAATTACAACCAGTTTTAATGGCATTTCAGATTAATATGATCAACTTATTAGGAGACTCCTTTTATGCTAAACCTTTATATTTTTTTATTTATTTTTTATGTAGGTAATTGATTGGCAAACAAACAGACGGCCCACCTGATGGAAAGCGTTCACCGTCGCCTATTGACCGACATTCGCAACACCAGGGGAGTTGCAAATGTCCATTGTTTGATAATTAAGAGAAATGTTTTCTTTCACTTGAATAAACCTCTAGCCATATCTACTGTCTTACTACCTACTACGAAAATGAAATTATTGTTAAGAAAGTAAAGTATGATGTACTTGCGCGAGCTTCAGGTGAAGGACTGGTAGAACGTGGCGCAGGACAGATTGAAGTGGCGTCTTTTTTATCGGAGGCCAAGGCTCACTTTGGGACGTTGCACCATCTCAGATTGTTTTTAGTTGGTAAAGTTTGTTGAAAAAATGTATGTTAAAGCTAATCTCCAACACCTACTCCTGATATGATATTGAAAATATCTTTCTCTGTGTGTTATGAACTTATGTTTTATCGTGATAATAATCCCCAGGGAATCTCTACGTGAATGAAACCGTTGGAACAGATAGTAAGTAGGTTAAAAATAAATAAAAAGATACTACAATACATCCTTGACGCATATAACTAAGAGGTGTTTTCAATATTGAACTCATAAAAACATCTGATTGCCAAACGTTCACAGACAGAAATTGATTTCGGAGAACAACAATTCAAATATGATATCACGGATATAAAGCTGACCACAAACTGCGGTTTTGGAACGCTTCCAACACTTACTGGGGATAAATGCTGATAGACGATAGACGCGCAAAAAATCTATCATCTTTGATTTATTGAAGCGTTTTCATTTGGTCAAATGTTCCGAAAAGTCAATAAAGTTTTTAGATTTTTTATGGAAATGACAGTTTTGTAATCCTTTTCTTTATGAATGCAACCGAGTGAGAAGGCGAGGGAGTTGCTTGCTGGTTGAAGGTATATAAACGTCACGTTTACCCATTATATTTATAATTAAGTGGCACCCAGAATTTTGAAATTCTACAGCTCAAAACCAATGCACTGCGCTCGTCACTAGTCAGCAAGTATGTATATCGATGGAATCGAAATACTTGCACGAGACTTTTTAAGGACCCACAAATTTATATAATCATCAGTGTTTTTTTACAAAAACTACGCAACAACTATGCATTCAACTATGCAGTATGATTTCAAATATTTGTCACCGTCTAAAAAACTATGTTTGCAAATGTAGCCCTTTTTGTATGTTATTTTACTTAACTTTTACACCATCTTTACACAAACTACAAAACTTTGCATAGAAGCTCTTCTGTAATTAACCTCACATAAATATTTATGGGGACAATGGTTTATAGGCCACTTGACACTACAAGCTGGCGGACCACTGTACACATAATACTCATTAGCTATTACTATTATATTTTCTATATTTTACAGAGTAGCGTTGGACTACAATCTACAAGTCACCTGATCTTAAAATGATTGAAGGTGGGAAGTAGAGTAAGTATGTACATGGCTGTACCTAATAATCAAAATTAAGATTATTGCTATACATGAAACTAAACAACTATTTAAGGTTGCGTTTCCACATCTGCTGTGTTAGGTAGCTAAGCGGTGTGCGCGGAAAAAAGTTCACCAATAGGATTACTTCATTTTTCTAGCCTCGCTCAGCGTATATCTGATGGAAAAAGGCTTAGCGGGGCGAGGTTTTCGTACAAACAAACCAAACGAGAGATGTGGCAGGGACGTGAGAGAGGGTATCATGCAAGGCATAAAGCACACTGCTTCCTTGCATATGGAAAAAATCCGCTACGCATCCTTCCTCCACTTACCTACTACTCATATCTTTAGCAGAAGGAGTTACATCGTTAAGGAAGTGGTGTTCTGTCTATTGACTGGTAGTTTAGTAGCTTGGTTAAACACTCCGCGTCGCAAACATTCTTTAAGCGCTTCCCCTGCTCACTTACTTTGTCGATTGATTTGTATGTGCCAGGGCCTCGCTCCGCTTAGCTCTTTTCCACTAGAGCTGTCCTGGGCAAGGCTATGAAAATTGAAAATGATGTTATTCTATTGGTAATTTTTTACCTCCCGCTAAACTACTTCGCACAGCTGTGGTGGAAAATCACCCTTATTACCGACTACCGACAAAGTCGCTCCATATTCATCAAATAATCTGTAACATTTCCCTAAAATGCTAATACAGGGCTCGAAATTACGTGCTCAGTGCTGTAGTTTATAATCACTGGCGTAATATTAGGCTCTTTGAAGTTAATTACAAGTTGTAAGCTAATTACAAATAGCCTTGAGGAGTAACTCTAGTTAAGTTTAGTAAGATAAATAACTGTTTCAGTTTCATTTCATTTACGGGCAATTTTTGGATTAATTACGGTTTTATTGTTACCTGATCATACAGATAGTGGGTCACAAATCAAGTTTAAGCTAAAAGTCATAAAAAAAAATTGATCACATAAATTTTTAACTTCCTCAACTCATACAATATACAAAAAGACAGAAAAAAGATTGTTTCTGAGACTTCTTCTACGATGTACCTAATTGTACATACAATTAAAAAAGGTAATTAAGGTTTAGATAAGTGTTTTTACTTGTGTTATTTATTTTTAAATTGATTAAAAGTCCATTAAAAAAGTCCGTCACTAACGTTGTAACGCCTATCTATCCACGGATTGCCCTTCTAGACATGGACATATGACACAAGCTCTCTAGAAGAAGTGTCAAAAATCTATCTCTAGGGCAAACTGTGAATAGTTAGGTTATTAATTTCCAACGAAAATGATCTAGATCAGTGGTTCCCAATTAGTTTTTGCTGCGTACCACTTCAAAAAAAACCTCATACCCTTATTGTAGCAATCACACTAATATTATAATGCGAAAGTTTGTGAGTGTGTGTATGTTGGTTACTTTTTCACGCTCAAACGCCTGGACCAATTTTAATGAAATTTGGTATACAGGTAGTTGATACCCTGGATTAACAGATAGGCTACTTCAGCCGCGGGTAACACCGCGGGGCATAGCTAGTGAAATGATATTTTGGACATTGTTCTTGTTTTTACTGATAGCCGCACGTACCCCTTGATGCAACTTCACGTACCCCTGGGGGTACGCGTACCACTAATTGGGAAACACTGATGTAGATCAAAATTAAGCAAAAAAAACTTTCATTTGCTATTACATTGTTTCAATTCGAAACGAAAACAAGCATTATTTCCCGTATTCATTGTTGCAGAACTCGAAAACAACGTGAAAAACAACAGTATTAACATTTTACAACTGTTGTAACCGTACACAAATCTCGCTCGTGGATATAAAAGCGGGACACGTTCTCGTACTAATTTAACTTGCTGTCGCGCTGCTTTTAGCGAAGATACATTATGTTTGTTAAGCTCCATACACACCTGAGCGACCGATGTGACAGTAAGTGGGATTCGAGGTAGTTGTAGAAGCGTCTACAGCGCGCATAGGCTTAAAACTAGCATTTCGAAAACTACTAGTTGTGCCCGACACGCAATGTCTTTTTCTTATCATGTATTTTGTATGCCGCTTTTTTATTAGACACCTTTACGGGCTTGCTCACAACAACCTTCCAAAGTTTCAATATCAGATTAATGCATACAGCTAGGAATTAAACGATCGTTTAATTTTAAATATTTTTTTTTTTTTACTATTTACAGGGTAACGTTTGACCACAAGTCACCTGATGTTAAGTGACGATGTGGTCGAAGATGGCGCCACGCTACACCTGGACTGGGAACTGGCTCTCAAGTGAGGCTGCCGGAACACACCGATAGGTGCTTGGTGACAGATTCTTAACAAGAGGGTGGTAGCTAGCCAGGCGAGTACTAGAAAATACCCTACCACCAAGCTATGGTTTCATCACGATGTTTTCCTTCACCGAAAGCTCAAGCTCATTGTAGGATTCGAACTATATAAGTGCTATAAGTGGTGCTTGAATCGAGACCAAACAAATCATATTTATGTATTTGTAATAACGCGATCACTAAATAAATTGTATGTCGCTTGCTTAAAGACTGTGGTTAGACTAAGTAAATGTAAAACCTGCTATTTAACAAATAATAAAATGACAATAAAACCCTAGTTTATTGAGCATATTTTTTATCAGTATTTTATAACTAATAATGTATTCTAGTTAGTTTTTTGTCCTACTCGTATCATGCTAACAAGTCCTCTGGTCGCTCTGCAAACGATCGTTGTAATCACACGTGGTCGGCACGCTGGTCGCTTATGTGTGTCTGCCCTAAGCTTATGTTTTGTAACCTCTGTATGAGCCCTATTCCACCATTGTATTGGAATGATGAGCCTGTGCGATTATAATGCTCTTTTGTCTCGCATTTGCGGCCGTTGGATTTGATAACATTGTAATAAAATCTTACAGGATTGCACGCTTTGTTGTTTTTGGTATTCATTAGCAAGGTTTTGTGTTTCGCGTTAACATATTGTGGTTGACACTTCTTTGTACGTGTTAGTACGTACATTAATTTGATTTAGTTGTAGGAGTATCTTGTTTCCAGTTTCACTAATTTTATTAGGGACCTGTTCCACGAATAGTTTATGTATAACGAGAGTATACACAGGTCGGTTTAATAGTATGGTGAAAATAGACTAGAATAGCAAAGATGCCAGACTTTACTTAGCGCAAATGACGTTAACAGCTACCTAGAATAGTGCTGCTCCTAATCTAGTTAGAGAGGTATAGTTGAGAGCGAAAATTAGGCGTTTGTTTGAATATTATGCATTCTTTTTTGTGTTATGAAATTATAATCAAACAGCCTTATTTTAATCCCATAGTTACACTACATCAATACATTTGCTTGTATTGAGTTTATGTATTTTCCATGATCTACCAAAAACCTTATTTGTTTGAGATTTTTTTACTGTATTTTCTTTAATTCGAAAAGAAAATCAGCTTTAAGCTTAGTTAAAAAAAATATTAAAATATACGAGTTATTATAATTGAATGTTGACTTTGGTGCCTTACAAGAAAGTAAAGTTATCAGAAGCAAAAGTTTATGTAAAATAAAAATATACACTTTACAGAAAATAAATTCGATTACTCTCTACTCTAAATTATTGCTGGCCCTCTATGAAAGCACGTTGATTACTGTACAGTCGAGTAGTTATAAAGTGTTTAAACAGAATCTTAGAATAAAATTTGTCAAAAATTTAAACTAATATTACCTACTTAAAATTGATTAAGTTATCCATAAATACTTTTTGCACCGTCTATGATCACATCGTCACTCAGTGTCACGTGACTTGTGATCAAGCGCTACCTGTTATTTTGTTAAAAAGTCCTCCAATTTTACTATCGAGTCGCAGGTAATAAAGTTAACCAAATTTTAGAACAAAGTTAGCTATCACGTTTGAATCAGTTAACTGATTTCAGACGTCGTCGCCGCCGGCATGTGGCTCTAGAGCATACTTCGCGAATAATGTATGAGTTCAACCGCATGACTTGAGATCGGAGTCTAGATATTACGCGGTGACAGGTCGATGTGGTAAGTAGAATACAAAAATCCTTCTTTTTTTACTACTAACAGGGTAGCGTTTGACCACACTCGTCATCACCTGATGTTAAGTGACGATATGGTTGAAGATGGCGCCGCGCTATTCCTGGACTGGAACTGAGACTCAATTGAACACACCGATAGCTGCTGAAGTGCCAGTAAAAAGTTTTCACAATATATTAAAGTTCACGTCTAGTATATTTGAATTAGTCACATATCTATAAAAGCGTGATCTTAATACTCATCATATCCACTATGTTGGTTTAAAATAAACACAGATTTCTGCGCGTAATGCTGATTAAAAACTGACTTTTTATTTAAAATATGTACATTATACGATAAAACTTTGTAACAATTACAATTAAGTCCATTATTTACGATATAGAGGTGGTTGAAACCTCGAAAATTGCTCTCTCGCTTCGCTTGAATACGACCAAAAGTTATGGATTACTGCAAAAACAAAATTGGAGTAATAAAAACAATAAGGCCAATGAATAAATCAAATTGTTTATATAGTGAATTTCAAAATTGAACAACAGACAGAATGCGTGTAAAGTTGAAAACTGCAATAAATCTGTTTGATATTAATTACAAGGCGGAATATTCATCCATGGAGAATTAATCACTTGCCGATTATTATCAATAGATTGTAAACCTCAAGTTTTGCTGAATCCTGGTCGTGAATATGTAAAATTGTAAGAAACCTAGCTATTTTGGTGACGAACTCAAAGATAGAGCAATTACATAAAATGTAAGCAATGAGGGCCTGACCAACGGGAACTATATATTTTCGATGTTAAGTGATGACGTGGCGCCACGTTACAGTTCTTTACTTAACTGTATATTTGCATATCTTATACAAGAAAATTCACCGAAGAACTAAAATCACTGACATAGCTCTCAGAATTTGCAAGTTGAAGTGACAATGGGCAGGCCACAGATTCTTAACATGAGGGTGGTAACTAGTCAGGCGAGAACTAGAAAATACCCTACCATCAAGGTATGGTTTCATCACGATGTTTTCCTTTACCCAAAGCTCAAGTTCATTGTAGAATTCGAACTCACGTTCTACTGAACGCAAGCTGACGTCACTACCACAGAGCCATCATCACTATTCAACTTTTCCCATACTAATGCACCTGGTGTTCACTAAACCACACCAAGTAACGCAAACTGCATTGCGGACCGTAAGAGCATATATTTTGTGGCACCATTAGTGCGCGCGCCTTTTTAATGGCCGTGTCAGGTTGCTTATGAAACCACTGGTTATTTTTTTATCATATTTTTTATGGGCAAATATCTGTAGTAGAAATGTTTAATGAAAAACTAATACTGCCTAACTATGTACATTTTTTATTACACATATAAAAATACCCTGCCTGTATTTGCCCACAATCTTGCCTGTTGCCAAGCGATGATAATATAATTCTTATATCATGAGATAAAAAAGCTTCTTTGATTCTTTTTATTTGTATAAAAATCTATCCTCATACAATTAATAAAGCACGAATTTTTTTTTTAATTTTGTACAATAGTAATAGTTAACTAATTGGTATAATAACTAACTAAACATTTTTAAAAGCTTTGTGAGTAACTTTATTTTACTCACAAAGCTTGCATTCTATATTATAAGCATTATTTATGATAAGACACCACTATACCATTCGTACTAAGTCGAGCAATAACAGTATTTTCATCCCGACTAAATATCACAAAGTGACAAACTGGTCTGAAAACCGCGACTGCATATTTGCGGTACCATTAGTACGCCAGTCGTTTTAACAGCCATGTTGGGTCGCACATTGAATTACAGCTCACTGTAAAATTTGCGGGAAATCCTTATTTATGGCTATTTTACTGTGTTTTCACTCCGTTTGCACTTTATTAAGTCAATGTAAGGCAACGTACGTTTGGCAAGTCAGAGATGTCGATACGTCAGTGAGAGTAAGTGGGGTATAGGACTTAAACCACAGCTCAGGTCCTTTGCAGATTGGTACTTAAGCCTTACATATTCAAATCCTATTTCGCACCAATACTAAGTGGCTCAAAAAATCTTTTTATAGCTAGATAGACACATAACGCTGTATTATTTCATCACAACAACAAACAATAGAACAACATAAAAGGAAATAAGACAGAGCTTTATTTATATTTTTTTTCTTTAACTATGTGAGGAAACTGGCAAATTCGGGAAACTCAAAGTTCAAGGGTATGTAACATTTACCAAACGTCACTGAGTCAGCTTGGTAGATTACAGCCCATAGCCTACTTACTCTTACTGAGAAAAGACTGAGTTTAAAAGACACAATGGCAGACCAATTTTTGATGTAAATTTTATTTGCCACAGTATAAATATCTAGCACTAGCTGTTCCTCGCGGTTTCACCCGCGTGGGCTACAGTTTATCGCGATAAAAAGTATCCCATGTCCCTTCCCCGGGGCTCAAATTATCTCTATACCAAATTTCATTTAAATCGGTTCAGTAGCTTAGGCGCGATAGCGTATATATTCCGTATATGTACTCCAAAATTATTCCCGCACTTCGGTGCCCCCTCAACGCGTTACCTGCTGTAGGTACCCATTATCCTATTTTAATTCTAAGTTAATTTTTCTTGGACCGCACGTTTGAATCGCGTAGTTAAAGGTCTTCCTGGTCCGCGACCGCACTTTACCTATTTCATAGATTCTCCCGGTGCCCCGCTCACCTCACCGCGTTTCCCGATGCGCTGCGGTGCGGCGGTTTTATTTTTCTACTACTACTTACATTTTTAAACTCGTGATATCTTTCGAATGGAATGTCCGAATTGAATGTTTTAAAAAGTTATATGAAGGCATTGAAGCAGTTTTGAATAAGAAGTAATTTATTTTGATAAGGATTAATACCAAGATACAAATAAAGAGCCTTTTCTAGCGGCGGCATCAAAAATTAAATTTATAAAATAAAAGATCACTTATTGTGGCATAACTATAATAGTTAGACATATGCTCTCGCGGACTTTTTTGTAGATCTAAATGAGACCTACAAACCCGCAATACATTATTTTGTTCTAGTGTCAATAGTTTTTGCAGCGCACGCAAAAATAGGTTTTCGATTTCACACCTTGGGTTGCAAAATAGCAATTTTCTTACGGAACCCTATTTTTTTGGAAATAAAATATAGCCTATAGCCTTCCTCGATAAATGGACTATCCAACACTGAAAGAATTTTTCAAATCGGACCAGTAGTTCCTGAGATTAGCGCGTTCAAACAAACAAACAAACAAACAAACAAACTCTGCAGCTTTATAATATTAGTATAGATTTCATCCGTAATTATTTATTCAAAAACAAGCCAACGTAAAAACAATTTCCCTATCAAAACCGTAGGCAGTTATTCACCTCCCGCAGACAGGAAATTGGTGGCTATCAATAATAAAATTATTCCAATGATATAAATCATTTTAGATAAGTCGCTAGGGCAACGACAGCCAATAAGCGTTTCACGCGAATTAACCTGAGATAAATTGCCCACGCCTGACATTAATGCGAACTTTCTTGAGGAAATAAATTACCTGTATCAGCCCTTCGATGGTGACACGTCCTTGTCCAAAATAGGTTTTCACAGGTTACAAGGCAACTTTGTCAATGTCGCGTGAGATAAAAAAGGTGCTTGCGACGAGCTAATACGAAAACCAGATCAAAATAGGGAACCCCTTTCTTTTGACACCTTTTCCTTTATCGGCTTGGCTAAAACTATTCTCAGGCAAGCATTATCTGCGTATTTAGGACTATTGCTTGAAGGTCAAAACCTTTTATAAAAAATCACAATGGTCAGCAAATCTTCTGTCAAATAGAAATATCTCAGACAAAAATAAATTTCTATGGAATACCTTATATACTTAGTAGGTACTTAGGTTATTTTGAGATGAGATTTAAACGATTCACAGATTTTTCAAAGGCATTCAAAGGTTTTTCAGGAATGTTATTGTTACACACACACACACGTATAGTTTGGGAATAGATAGTGAAGTACTTGGAGTTCCCAAAGTAAAAGGAAAAGCGACCTCTGTCTTAGACACGGTGAAACTATACTTTGACGGATCTGACACTGACATAATTTTGACAGCCAGAGACAGATGTCAAATCAAAGCGAGCAAAAAAATTATTTGCTTATATTGCATCATTGAATAATTTTTGATTTTTGGTGTGTTTAACAATGAGATTTTGTTTATATTTTTAACTGTTTTAAACATTTGGCCAAAGACTTCCCCAGATTTTTGGTTTTCGTTAACCGTGCCAAGTCGGCACTATCTCTGAGCTAAGTCATTAATTAAACTTAATAGGTTCCGTTCCCCGATCTCTAGGACCAATCTGGAATTAGGCCATGTTATCTTTCGATTAACTGCGAAAATTTATGACATTTCTTATTGGCTTCAATTCGATTATGTTTATCCATTCCCTTCTTGGCATTGGTATTCCGCAGATGTTATTGAAAGCGTTAAAAACGCTAGCGTCAATCGTTGGCTGTAATGTGCACAGTTACGGAGCATTTCCTATTGGCTGCTTCTACTGACTCACGAATTACCCCTTGTTCCGTTTTCACTGCTTGGTCGCTTTGAAGAAATGGGAATAAGACAGTGAGGTTTACGTTTGAATCTTTGCTATTTGAGGTTACGGAAATGAGTAATCAGAGTTTGTTAATATGTGCTCAATGGTAATGCCTAACAGAAAAAGAAATTACGTCTTTTGGCCAAAAATATATTACGCCAGCTTTTAGCCATTTTCTCTTACGATGGTAAAATGGTACAAATTTTATTTCCTCAATTAGTATCTTTCTTTAAATGTTTTCTTTTGAAAAAATGAGACGTATCTTTATCAATTATATTTATGAGGGCTTCTTTTACAAATATATATTTTCCACATTAACGTTTTTTTATGTGCACGTTCATATTGAAGGTATTCATATTATACCTATACCTATACGTATACTTACTTCCCTATTTATAAACAGATAAAAAGTTCGATGAACCCACTTTTTTAATAAAATGTGTTTTGTCTACATTTGGCGTATGAAATATTAGTTTAAAAAAAATGAATTTATCAAACAATTTTTTATTAAAAATTGATTTAGCCTATACCGAATTGTGAGTTCAAGTATTAAGATAACCAGTGTCGTTTAAATACGATAATAGTATATATCAGCCCTAAATCGCTGTTTCCTTTCTGCCATGGAACATAAACAGGAATTATCATCAATACCCTTCGAAACAATACTGGAACACTCTTTATGGCGGTGGCTCAAACGCTGCTTCGGAATCCAATTTCCTTAAATGGGGAATTTCTTTTGCGTCCATGAAGTCAATATGCAATACACAGAGGGTATGGCTTTTATTTGGACTCTCTAGTTATTTATGTCAATTGAAAACTATCGCAAAAAGTCTTTTTTGATTCTTATGTTTCATAGTATGTTTTTTTGATTGACAACGATTGTAAGTGACGACGTGGACGATTATGGAACAATAGAGCATGCATATCTATTCATTCGTGTATTGGACACTCCTACATTATACCTAACGGGAAATAAACACGCTGGCAAGGCTGGCGCTCCTTTACCTTTCGCATTAGTGTTACCGAACTATCTGTAGTAAAACTATATGAAAAGGCCATACTATCGATAGGTCTATCGATAGTATCGATACTATCGATAGCTTAAAACGAGGCAATACTATCGAATAAGTGCTGCTCGCGAAGTATATACTATCGATAGTTTATGCTTCACGGGCAGCAATACTATCGATAGTATCGATAGACCTATCGATAGTGTTTTGATTGGTTGGCTATCGATATACTATCGATAGTCGACAATAGATCGGCAACGCTAATTCGCATTTGAAATGTAGAAGCGGAGCGTTCGCAGAAATGTCCATCATGAAGTAATGTCGCGTTGTCGTAAGTATTTTTGTCCGATGGTGGAAAGCAGATGGTGGAATAAGATTATGTAGTTTCAACGCACACACTTCGAAATGTAACCGTACGCAACTTTACGGCGATGTTCAAGGCTCTCACATGTTTTCATTGCCAATGAACAATGGCCAAAACGGACCTGAGTTTGTAAAAAACGTGCTATATAATTATGAAAAAAAGTGTTTTTTTTTTGCATTATTAAGATTATACAAACGATATATTAGGGAAACTCGAAAAAATATCGATTTTTTGGAAGACCGACTCCGATCGGACAATCCCAACCCTAACCTTTGTTTGCTTTTGCAACGCTTCAGTACATATTATACCAATTTTGTTGTACTTATTTTTCTTTTCGTGAACCTAACGTTAATCTCACACACCAAAAACTGTTATAGGCCGGTCGTATAACTTCAATAAGCTATTCGTAATTTTTATACAAAATATTTTGCGGTCAGGTCCAGGGCAGTATGAAAAGTGACCAATGTTCTTTAACATGGTAATTTTAGTACATTGCTGCACTAGCGTGAGTTTCGGCAGTATATGTCGTATGACAGGCAGGACGTGTTGCCGAGACCCGCCACAGTCATGTGTCGCTCCTGAATGCAGCATTGCCTTGAGCTACTTCCGTTGACGCAGTCAACTGACGAATTTAGACTCTGCAATGCTACGTGAAAATTCAACATAATTTTATGCGGTCCTAGAAGCTAAAATTGCATTTTTGATTTGAACTAGCTCTGAGGTTCAATATTGCAATTCATCGATACATTTTGTCAGGTTGATAACGCAAACATAAAGCGAATTTAGTTCAAGAGTTCCCTAGGAATACATTATGTGGGATCGGATGCCAGTTGGATTTTAGATCGAACTTTTTGCGAGTGGATTTTAAAATAAAAAAAACATTTTCAATTTATTCTTGGACATGATCCAGTTGTGCGTTTTATTTTTATATAGTTACCTGTAACCTATAAAATATATACTCTTTCGATACAGAATGTTTTCCTCGATCCAATTGAATCTTTGCATCTAATAAATAAATAACATACTCCTTCATTAATAAGGCTTCTTCCTCAATCTCGGCTGTTTTGAATCCCAAAGCAAATATCCCTCCCCTTTTTGTAACGACGACAAGCAATTGAATAAACAAGTAGCGAATTATTTAAAACAGTCATCCCAATTTTTATGGAATTACGCCAAAACATAGTTAATTTTCTTGGAATACAGGCCTTTGGTTCATAATCAAGGTTTTAACTAGAATTGATAGCTTCCTGATTCGTCCCTCGCCCTGGATAATGAATCTTTATATGATTGCCTATTTTTGGTTTTGTAATATTCCCAATGTATTATTCTTATCTATGGTATGATCAGTATTCATTACTGCTTGGTAACGCAATTATATAATATACTTAAATTACTTAATGAAACATAGCTGGCTGGCTAATGCCAGTACATCCCCACAGATGGAATACAGGTCTTCTTTCCGACAGAATATTATCAACCACTCATATGGCGGATTATGGCTGATACTAGTCGTACAGTCAGCAACGAATTAGCTAATCATAATCGATTTCCCAAATACTTTTTAGAACAATAATTTTTGCTTTTTCCTTACAACTTACAAGTGAGCGTTTGACCATAACACAAAACGCATGATGTTAAATGATGATTCGGTCAAATGTTAGTGTTTAAGATGGCCAAGAGAATCGAAAAATTTGTTTTGTTCAGCGACTTTTGTCGCTTATTGTACGTGTTAGAGGATAGGCTAGTGTTCGGCCATAGTATCGGAGTTTTTAAACCACTCAAAAGCTTCCAATATGGCCTAACGTCACCTAAAACCGTAACTGACAGCTTAAAGTGCCATCCAAAATAGGAAAGTGTTTAATTGTAAATACCACCAAGTGGTCACCCATTCAAGTAGACCACGGAGCATATTGCTTAACCTAGATGAAAGCGTTTCATTTACAATGTTTTCATCACCATCATCATAATCAGCCTATTTTAGTCCACTGCTGGACAAAGGTCTCTCCCAAAGCAAGCTACGGACCCCGATTTTTGGCTCACCTATATCTAAATATATATAACTCAAAGGTGACTGACTAACATAGTGATCTATCAACGCACAGCCCAAACCACTGGACGGATCGGGCTGAAATTTGGCAGGCAGGTAGATGTTATGACGTAAGCATCCGCTAAGAAAGGATTTTGAATAATTCTACCCCCAAAGGGATAAAATAGGGGATGAAAGTTTGCATGAAACTTTGTCAATTTTAAACCGATCGGGCTGAGACTTTGCATGCATAAAGCTGTAGCCCACGCGGGTGAAACTGCGGAGAACAGCTAGTATAATATAGAACGTCTAAAATCCGTGCTTACTCATCAATAGCCACAGCTATCTTTGACTTACACGGCTGCAAACTTCGTGTTTTTGCCGACTCATAAATCTCTCTAGCATTATTCTCGGTTCATATTCACGGAGGTTCAAGATTCCCAATCTGCGCCATTCATTGTTCGTTAAGAGATTTATGCTAGGTGAAATCCAACTCACGGACGTAACAATAACACCGTTAGTGAATGCAGCCTTTTTTTCCTGTGTTTACAGGTTCAGCACCACTGCTTATACATAATGTTACGTGATAATATGTTTGCCAATGATAACGCAGATTTACCCCTCCACACACGGCGTCGTAGCGTAAGCGTATTGTAAGATACGCGTAGTACGAGAGCAATACGAGCAGGTACATTATCAAATAATGTTATTGACCATTGTAGTTTGTATAATATACTGTTATTATCTAATAAGTCCGCAGACGAAGCATTGTCGCAGAGAAGCGTATGCCACACCGCTTTGGACTTGCTTGAAGATGTACATGCTACGTGCTCGTACTGCTTTCGTACTACGTGCGTCTAACGATACGCGTACGCTACGACGCTGTATGCGGAGAGATTAGAGTACCGAATCGTATGTATACAGCTGCCATATCATAACATAATCATTTCAAAGTTTTTAGCGACGGACTTTCAACTGGGAATGGCATCTAGCCAAGCAAGCACTATTTAATGTACCAAAACGTTGGTATGGTTGCATCATGATGTTTTCCTATTCCAGCTCAATTTTACTGCAGGATTGCAGGTTACTTATAAATAACATGCGAAATTAAAATTGTTTGTCTGTTACTTTTTCACGCCTAAAAGCCACTGATCTCGATGAATTTTAGCATAGAAATAGTTTGAAGCCAAGAGAAGAACATAGATCGCGATAAGCTGTGGATGGCGCGGGTGAAACTGAAGTGCACAACTAGTAGAATGCAAATTTTATGTTCAAAGTCTGGATTACTGAGGCATTGCTCTCATTATTCCGAAATTCTAAATAGAGCTTAAAATGTCTCTTGAAGCGTTTAATATTTTAAATTGTTGTGGTACGTTTGTTATTTCTATTGACTGATTATTTCAAAAGCCTACCTTACATTCCAATCCAAAAATCTTACAGTTCATTTCACTATATAGGTACTACTACTACTGGATGCAGAAAATTGTCGATATCATTGCGTCAACATTTCCATACGTTGAATATTTGCTGCTACGCGCTTTGGCTTAGGGATGCCAGAGGAAAAAACATTGCAAAAATAGTTACTTAGTATATTTTCGTAGGCAGTTCTTTAGAAATTACAACATGGGTATATTTGTCTTAAAAAATATTTACTTGTACCTAATAATACTATGTCCAAAATCAGAAATAAAATAGCTTGAGGTGATTTTGATAAAGACTAAAAACTAAGTGCATAAGATTTTTGGAAAATCCATTCTAGTTTGGTTATTTTTATCCAAGCGTTCCTTATAAATAAGTCTTTCTAGAATTTAAGTTTAGATTTGTGTTTGTCAAAGTGAGAAAACAGTCAACTTATCTAAATGACTGTACCTCACGTCCACATTTGAGTGAGTAGAAAATATTCTCTACTTATAAAATTGTATAGTGTGTGGTCGTTTGTGTGAAACAAAACTGGGATTGGAGTTCGTTGCTTCGGATTTAAATTTGCATGTGAAGGGCGTTCAGACACCACTGCTTTTTCAGTCAACTTACAACAATATATGTACCTAACTACATAGAGTATGATTAAAGTATTTCTATTACCCACATACTCAGTAATACTCACATATGGGTACGTAGCTTTGACCCCTAACTAGGATTATCTGTATGCAAGGCATCAGAATCTGCAATAGAAACACAATACCCCAAATACGGGAAAAAACCCTTTTGTTTCATGAAAATATATTTGTTGAGAGACAAGTATCTAACTTGCGTCCTTACTTTTCGCAGTCAGCTATTCACCCATTGTGCCATATTGGTCATCATTATCAAGTACTTCTTTTCATCTGGTACTACAAAACATTTTTAGAAGATGATTTTGACCTTTACGAAATGCAAATCCTCGCTCGGCCATTAAAACAAAATCAAACGGCCAATAAATTATTCTTTTACTCAAAACAAATTGTAAACATTTTACGACCGTCATAAAATTTTATACTAAGCTGTTATTACGCGGCAACCCTAACGGGCCGCAGACAGGTATTGCGGGCAAGCAATTAACTTTTCAGATGGATTTTCCTAGGCATGAAATAGAGCAATACTGACGATACTGGCAATACAGCGGTTGTTGTGTTGCCAATATATGATTGATACTTCAGAATGATGCTGTTCCATTATTGGGAATAAAGTATTGTCATCGAAGCACAATTTTACTATAGATATAATAAATTTAAAAAACGTTGAAAAACAAACGTATTTATGCTCTGCAGGTGGAAAGGATGTGTGAGGGAAGTGGAGCAGGGAAGGGTTTATAGGGTCATGAGATAAAAATTTCGCCTTTCACAGGTCTTCAGGCCTTATGAAATAAAAAATAAAAATATTGACATAACAGTAAATGTTTTATCAACTTTTTTTTTTCTAATTTGTAACACTATTCATCAAAATATTGTTGAGAAGAAAAACTGCTTATTATGTATCTGAGTGACAAGATGAGCACTTCTTTCGCCTGATAGTAAGCGTAATATTTACTTATTACAATTCAGCACAACCCAGAATTTTAAATTTTAACATTACAAATTTACAAATCCCTGTGCGTCAATGTACCCTGACATATCAAATGACATCTCTTTTCACTGGAAACATTGTCTTTGAATCTGGAACACAGTAATATTTTCACATTACTGCTTGGCAGTTGAATAACTGGCAAAGGTGGTATGCATGTGTATGTCTTCTTAACCACTTAACTAAACTTTCCCTTTAGCCACAAACTAATGAACTTTGGTATACAGTCATAACAACTTTGACCAATTACGTAATATACAGCTATTTCTATCGGCAACTAGAATAATTTGATCGATCATGATTGAACTTTGTTGGTCTAGCCAATAGTTTGGGGAACGGATGTTTGGGTAACACAAACAGTTCAAAATGCACTATTGAATTTAGTTTGATGGAGGCCGAGGTAGGAATACCTATACCTACAAACAACTGGGAACTGTCTAGTCTGTCTTTAATCAAACTACTCGAATTATATCAAGGCAGAACGGCTCAATTATATACTAAACTAGTGATTGGTGATTTGCAGTGCCAACAAGTGCACATCACTACATAGTGTAGAACAAAGTCGCTACCCGCTGTATTTACCTATGTATGCTTGGATCTTTAAAACTACACAACGGATTTTAATGCAGTTTTCAGCAATAGATATAATGATTCAAGAGGAAGGCTTACATGTATAATACAATACATATTTTAGTATAGAAAAGCTGAAAAATTCAAAGTTTTGTAAAATACTGCCCCTTATTCGTATCTACAAATCTACATTGCACCCGCGCGAAGCCGGAAAAAGGCAACACGCTACACCTGAATCGGGAACTGGTTTTCAAGTGAGACTGCCGGAACACATTGATTGCTCACCAAGCACCTATCGGCATCTAGAAATGTTAATCGACGATGTTTTCGATAATGGCGCCACTCTGCTGTTTGGACTTTGAACTGGCTCTCAACTCACACTAACCATTTCAAACTGACAATGTATTACTACATAGACGTACCATGAGCTACAGTCGTGCACTCTCTTTACACAAAGCCTTTCGCACCTCAACAAAGGTAACAAGTATTAATCAACTATACGACCCAAATAACGCCCACATATTCACACACACACCTAATTTGGTTTTCTGTATCAAGGGTATCAGGAACTTTGTGGATAGGGAATCCACAACACCCAGACACAGGATAAGTAATTGAGCTTTTTTTTGATGCACAGATATTTGTCATGTAGCGGGAATATAACCCGTGACCTCACACTTCGCAGTCGTTTGTTCGCCCATTGCGCCACATTAGTCGTCACATAACCAATAGTTTCTACCAGGAGAAGCCACTGGTGGAGAACAGCTATAGAGGTAATAAAGAGAGTTCTACAGTGAGCAAGTTCTAAGTCTCCAACTAGTCGCACGGTTGTCACGACAAAGGAAACAACCAGCGTCGTAGGTAGTGACTGGCCCTGGGGGCTTGCAGAAGTGCAAGCCTCAGGGGAGGCACTCACAGACTTGTAGACTGTGGGCCGCTGGGGCACGGCACATTAAGAACTTACGCCAAAATTAAAGGACGAGTTTATGCTAAAATACACTTGATTATTATGATGGCACCTAAAATTGTTAATCTTCTTATTTATTAGATTTCTGTACAGAATATTCACTGTTGAAATAATACACCTGACACCCTTATAAATGAGGAGATGTGTGTGTTGATTGTTGGTTTGTCTTTCTTTGGATGGCGATAGTGTGATATAAGCTATAATATTTCCCGAAAAAAGCACTGCCCTGTGGAAGTCACTACGCAGGTGAAGCGGTGGCGCGCAGCGAGTCGCATCACACAAACATTACAATGCATGCAATGCCAAAGTTCGTGAGTGAGTGTGCAAGTTTGTTACTTCTTCACGCTGAACACCACTGGTGTAATCATGGGGCGTGGCGTGGATTGTTTGTCTTCCTACAAAGCAAGTTTTTGGGGGCGCAAAATTTTAATCATGCCCTGGCCGCTCATACCCTTAACTACGACTCTGGGAACAACCACAAGAAATGTTACTGTTAACAACTGACGACAGTTACTGGTTCTAATCGACACTATTCTCTCTCTCTGTCTCTCTTTGTATTGATTTTCTGGGTTGTTAGGCTTTTCGACCCGCACCAACTTGGTTAATAGGTTCAAAAACCTGATTTAAGAAAGAAAACACTAGGTATATTAATTAGTCGTCCCCAGAGCATATCATACATAAAGATGGTCTGACCAAGATACATAAAAAATCCAAAAGCAACTTAACAACCCCTCTTGACTTAACAAAATAGAGCTACTAAATCCTAACAACACAAATTATCTTGTTTGAATACTGAATATTTTGTTGAACTCATTATTTTATGATAAATATTGGTGCCATAACAAAACCATTCCGCAATTATATAAAAATGTATGAACACTAGCTTCATTCCAATTTCTTGTTTGCGACCTTATTCAATTGGTACTTCATTCTTTTGCCTTTTATTTTTGGCAGTAAATGTACAATTCCAGTACTAAGGAAAAATGAGAAAGATTACATTTGATATGAGGATAAAAACATAAGCAATGAGAAGATTTTCGTAAGGTTTACGGCACTGTGAATAATATCTATAATAGAGATGTCGGCATTCATAAACGTGGCTTTAAGCTCTCATTATATAGGAAAACATCTTGACGTACGAGTAACTATAGCTTGGAGATAGGGTGTTTTCTAGTGCTCGCTGGGTTAACTACCACACACTAAATTGCTATTATGGTATACTGAAACATGCTCACTTGAGAGTCAATTAGGTACTATTCTAGGCTTCGACGGCATCATCAGGTGATGCACCTATAGTCAAACGCTACTCTGTAAGCAATAAAAAATATATTATTAATAGATAATATTGTGCTAAACTATAATAACTTCTAACTGTCTAATCGTACTTCCTACTATCCTACTAATATTATAAACGTAAAAGTTTGTGAGTATGGGACTGTACCACGGAATGTAAAAATTAACGCTGGTCCGGTCAACTGTACTACCGAAAAAAAATTTCACCATGACTATCGCGACTGTATTACGGGCAAGAAGTGGGAAGGATGGATGGAGGTTTGTTACTCTTCAAAAATTACTGGACGGATCTGAATGAAATTTGGAGTGGATGGCTTATACCCTGGATTAACACATAGGCTACTTTTTATCGCGGAAAAAGGTTCCTGCGGGATAACGGGAAGACACAATGGTGAAACCGCGGGGCACACTTAGTTAATTATAAAATAAACTCTAATAACGACTCAAAAAGTGGAAAATTTTATAGGCGAAAATCTCAGGAATCTTGATATTATGTATGTAACAGAAGTAGTCAAGAACTTTCTAGTAAAAGTGTACAATTCTACACTCAGAACATGCATCCGCTTATCCGCATGTCTGCTGTTAAACATTGTAGAGTAAGTATGGGAACCATAGGCAAAAATTTACAGTATTTTAGAAACAAATGAAAGTCAAATATGTGAAAACAGCTATGAATGTTGCTTAACTGAATTAATGAAGACAGATAATAGTTCTGTCAAAGGTAACCGACTCGATGTCTTATACTCGTAATACTTATAAAATACTAGCTGGCGCCCGCGGCTTCGCCCGCGTGGAGGTCGGTTATCGCGACCAAAAGTAATCAAGAAATTTTGATCCCGTTCCCGCAACCCATGGAAACCTATTCCAGGTATAAAAAGTAGCCTATGTATTATTTCCAGGCTATAATCTATTCCTGTACCAAATTTCAGCAAGATGAATTTCTAAAGTTATCCCGAGGAAAATATAAAAAAAATTGAGCTTTATACTTTAACGAATTTAGGGTATTCATTTATACACTTGCACTTGTAATCACAACCCAAACTCTAATATATCCACACCATCTAGTATTAAAACTATTTTATAAAAAAACAAATCTATGCAAACTCTTTGCTTCCCAAGTTCTCACGTGTCCAAATCTTTAGGCTAAGCGTAGACGCAATTGATGCAGTGCGGGGCAGCGCTGATTTTTTGTAATATCTATGATTGATTAGAGCGTTTAGTGTAATCACTAACTTAGGATTAGATAGATGGCTCTATATTTTTTTATGACAGTGTTTTGATTTTTGTTTGCGAACATCACAAATCACAATCATCGTTTGATTTTCGTTTTTGTAGCTTTGAATAAAATCTTCTAATATTTTGTGGAGTCCGCTTTTTTCTTCTTTCAACTTTCGCGCGGACGCGTCCACTTGCAAAGAGGTCCTTTTTGTTTGCCCGTGTCCGTCGTCGGTTTTTTTGTAGCAAAACACACGGTACCATCAAATTATGCAAATACGATCAAGTCGATCAACAATAAACAGAAAATGTTACTGCCGTCGCTCATCTGCGCAAACCAGAAATACTGCAACGATTTTTCATACACACTTTCGATATAACCGGAGCAATTAGAACAGATACATCGCTACGATAAATTGTTACGTGTGTATCCACACCAATAATCATCATGCCAATAATGTTCTTCCTGACATGTAAACAATTCAACATAATGTTGCCTAGCAACCATGTAAAAGATTTCGAAAAATTTCGTTTTTTTAGTTTTTCCCACGGAACCCATGCATTATTCCGGGATAAAAGTAGCCTACGTTAATCTCCGGTGCATAAACTATCTCTATGCAAAAAATTACCCTGATCCGTTGTTTTGTTACGCCGTGAAAGCCGAACAAACCAACAGAAAAACACACTTCCGCATTTACGGATGGGGATGGTGATAGGGGTGGCTGCGGTTCACGTTTATATCCATGGTTTTCCCTACTATCCCGCAAAAATCTTTTTCCTGGTTAAAAAGGAACCTAAATGCTATACGGACTTTAATAATCTAATCATCCCGAACAAATGTGCGACGTGATTCTTTAAATTAATATAACTTTTTTATTTATGAACCGATTGAAATAAAACAAACACTAAATGTTAAGTGGAGCTAACCACAATATATTAATGAAAACCGCATCCAAATCAATTAAGCCGTCTCTGAGATTAGCGCGCACAAACAAACAGACAAACAGACATACAGACAAACAGACAAAAATTCTAAAAATCATTGTTTTGGGTTCGATTGCGTTATTAAAGGCCCCCAATAAAAGTTTTTCTCATTTATCTTCAATGTACAGACAGCGATGAGTTACAGATTTATTATATGTAATATATAGATATATATAAGTATATATATATAGATAGTAATAGAGTGCTACTGTGGAAAACAATAGGCTAGTTACCGCAGCTACAAATTCAATATTAATTTTTATATGTTCAGGTTCAGAATGGGGGAGGATCGTGCGGTCAAACGTGGTCGGCCGAGTGGCCGTCGCCCTGTCGGCCGTCCCAGATATCGCTGGAAAGACGAAGTCACGAAGGATTTGCGCGAGCTCTAGGTGGAGGACTGGCAGGAGGTGGCGCAGGACAGACCGAAGTGGCGTCTTTTGTTATCGGAGGCCAAGACTCACTTTGGGTCGTTGCGCCATCTCAGTTAGTGTTCAGATTAAATTTAGCTGCAAGAAAAGGTTTAGTTAAAATGCTGTTAGCAAAACATTTTGATTAGCCATCATCTCTGGTTTTTGTTTTTGTATTCTACGAAAAGCACCAAGCCAATATATTGATTGACGATTCCCATGAAATACTGAAATAGCTCTGATGCTACGATGCTATTCACATAAGTGCTATTGAGATTCTTGGAATATCCCTTTTTCCCGTGCTAGTTTAATTTTTTATAAGTTTTAATACAGATGTTAGTATTCAAATTCAATGTTCCACACCTTGTTTCGTCACTGTCTAAATCAGAAGATGCTTAATTATTTACCTCTGGAAAGTATGACGTCATTTTACGTACACAACTTGTAGGCCCCCAATATTTAAACAACAAACATGATTTATAAGCAACATTTTTTTCCATAAACTGCAGCAATTAATACATTATTTTAGTTCCTGATTTAACCTGAACTGTCTGTAAAGCATTGCGCTTTGCAATCTCAGAAGCGAGTAAAGGGGAGTATTCAATGAATCTAACAAAGCAAAATTTCAATAGATCTCTTGAATAGGTCGTGGTGGATCACACTACGGGCAACCAGCCAATAAGTTACGTTCAAAACCAATTCCCATTGAATTCCACACGGTCGTCGTACTTGCTTTATATATGTTGCCTACTGATGTTTGGTTCCAAAACAACTGCAAGCGTCGCCTAAAATCACAAAGGAAATATTAATTAAAGCTAAGGCCTTTAGTTGGTGGCAGTTTTAGCTAGTGTTTTATTATAGCGCTAGTTAGAAATACCAACTCTGACTCTTAGCCAACTTTCCCTGGTAGCAACTTTTACCATATCCACCAATTTCTTTGGTATATTAAAATTCCTTAGGATCTTAAATAGAGTGTCCCTGTCCACGCTGTCATAAGCTTTGGCAAAGTCCACGAACAGCGAGTGAATACCTTGGGCGTACTCCCACTTTTTCTCCATAAGCTGCTTTAGGGTAAAAATTTGGTCAATGGTACTGCGATTACGGCGGAACCCACCCTGATAATCACTAAGTATTTGTTCCGCGTACGGTTCCAGCCTTTTCAACAGGACGTATGACAAAACCTTATATGCCGTTGGTAATAAAGCTATTCCTCTATAGTTCGAACACTTCTTCTTACATCCTTTTTTATGGACTGGACATAGGACACCCATATTCCATTCTTGTGGCTGTTTCTCGTTGGCCCATATTTGCCTCAATAGTTCATACATTTTGGACTGTGTCACCCCCTCGCTATACTTCCACAACTCCGCTGGCAACCCATCTATTCCAGGTGCTTTATTATTTTTTAGGCGTTCTATAGCTCGTTTGACCTCTTCGAAAGACAGTGTTTCAACCTCCACCTCATTATCATCCGATTCCGAGCTTATGTGAATCCCGTCTGTGGGCCGCGGGCAGTTTAACAAATCTTGAAAGTATTTTCGCCACGTGCTCTTAATGTCATCAACATTAGTGATTAGGTTTCCATCCTTATCCACTAACATTTCTGTCATAGGTTGGTATCCATTTTTCATCGCCCTGAGTTCTTTATAAAACTTTCTAGACTCATTAGCCCTTATGAGTGATTCCATTTCCTGAACTATGTAGTCAAGTTGTTGTCTTTTGGCTTTTCTTATAACCTTTCTTGCCGTTATTCTAAGCTCTTGGTGTTTTCCTTCATATTCGGGGGTTTGTTCTGCTATTGCTTTGTATTTCCTTCTCTCTTCTGTAGCTTTATCGCACTCATCGGTCCACCACTTTCTCTTTTTATTCATAATCAGCCCACTTCAGTCCACTGCTGGACATAGGCCTCTCCCAAAGCACGCCACTGAGCCCGACCTTCGGCTTCTCTCATCCAACCGCTGCCAGCCATTTTGCGTATGTCATCGCTCCACCTAGCCGGAGGGCGTCCCACACTACGCTTGCCGAGACGCGGTCTCCACTCGAGAACACGTTTTCCCCAACGGTTATCGGTTCTTCGGCTAATATGTCCAGCCCATTGCCACTTCAGCTTGCTGATCCTATAGGCTATGTCGGTTACCTTGGTTCTCTGTCGGATCACTTCATTCCTGATACGATCCTTGAGAGAAACTCCAAGCATAGCCCTTTCCATAGCCCGCTGAGCGACTTTAAATTTGTGGACTAGACGTACCGTGAGTGTCCACGTCTCGGCTCCGTATGTCATGACAGGTAGGACGCACTGGTTGAAAACTTTCGTTTTCAAGCTTTGCGGTATAGGCGACGAAAAGACTCGACGAAGCTTCCCAAATGCTGCCCAGCCCAGCTGTATTCTTCTGTTGGCTTCTCTCTCAAAGTTGTTTTTCCCTAGTTGGAGCGTCTGCCCTAGGTACACATAGTGGCGAACAACTTCGAGAGCAGCCCCATCAACAGCGATCGGTTCCGGCATGACAAGGTCATTGAACATTACCTTGGTTTTGTCCAAGTTCATCCGGAGACCGATGTGTTGAGAAGAATCAGCTAGGCTATCCAGCATCTGTTGTAGGTCCTGCAGCGATTCAGCCAGGATGACGATGTCATCGGCAAATCGCAAATGTGAAATGTACTGGCCATTGATGTTGATGCCACGTCCTTTCCAGTCCAGAGTCTTAAAAACATCCTCCAGTGCGTTGGAGAACAGTTTGGGGGAAATAACATCCCCCTGTCTCACACCTCGACGCAGGTGGATATTTTTAGTCTGCTGGTTCTGTACTTGGACGGTCATTGTTGCGGCGTCGTATAGACATTTCAACACTTGGATGTATCGCCAGTCGACTTGGCACCGCTGCAGGGACTCCAGAACAGACCAGGTCTCAACAGAGTCGAAAGCCTTCTCATAGTCCACAAACGCTAAGCACAGGGGCTGATTATACTCTTCCGCCTTCTGTATAATCTGCCGCACTGTGTGGATGTGGTCTATGGTGCTATACCCTCCTCGAAACCCAGCCTGTTCCGGGGGTTGGAATTCGTCGAGTCTTCGCGCGAGACGATTCGTGACGACTCTGGAAAACAGCTTATAGACATGACTCAGAAGCGAAATAGGTCGATAGTTTTTCAAAAGGGTCTTATCCCCTTTTTTGAAAAACAAAACGACCACACTTCTGTGCCATGCCTTTGGAGTTCTCCCAGAGAAGAGGACAGAATTAAAGATGCGCTGAAGCTGTATAAGCGCAGAGGTACCTCCCGCTTTCAGGAGCTCCGTTGTAATTCCATCCTCACCTGGGGCTTTTCCATTCTTAAGCTGTCTCAGAGCCGACTCGATTTCGTCTAGGCTGACTTCTGGCAGATCTTCAGTAAAGTGGCGGGTCAGAGTAGCTCTGGAATCCTCTTTGTCGGGTTCTGGGTGAGATTCGTGAGATGCGTATAACTGGCCGTAGAAGTCTTCGATTTCCGCAAGAATCTCTGGCTTAGAAGTAACGACTTTTCCGCTTAATGTGGTCAACTTCGTCAGGTGGCTTCTTCCTAGCTGCTGAACAAAGACTTTGGACCCCCGATTTTGCTCGATCGCCTCTTCAATAGTGCGTGTGTTGGAGCTTCGGAGGTCTCGTCTTACTAGCTTTCTAATTATTTTATTCAAAGCCCGCTGTTCTGACGAAGTGACTGCCGGATCATCACGTCGCTTCTGTATCAAGTCCAGAGATTCCTTTGAAAGTTTAGACTTCCTGCCCCCACGACGCACCTCACAGAATTTGGTCCCTTCCTCCCGGAGGACTCCTACTACCTGGTCCAGTTCTTGGTCAACATTATCGTCAATTGTGGTTTCCAAGGCAGCAAATCGGTTCTCCAGTTTCAACTGGAATGCTTCAGATCCTACCACGGCTTGGAGCAAATTAGGTCGGAGCGTAGACTTCATCAAGCGGACTCGTTCGAGCTTATAGTCGATATTCAGAGTGCCTCGGACAAGTCGGTGATCACTTCCGGTTTTGAACCTGGTGATCACTGAGACATCTCTGAATATACGCCTTTTGTCCGCTATGATGAAGTCGATCTCGTTTTTCGTCCTACCATCGGGGCTTTGCCACGTCCACTTCCGTTGAGGCTGTTTCTTAAAAAACGAGTTCATTAAGAAAAGCCCCTCTTTTTCTAGGAAGTTGACGAGCATTTGCCCCCTATGATTTCTGCTTCCAAAACCGTGTGATCCTACTACCGATTCGCTGCATGAATGTACTCCCACTTTAGCGTTGAAGTCCCCCATGACAACGTTGAAGTGAGCCTTTGAGGTGGTATGCAAGGCTTTGGATATATCCTCGTACATATCCTCTACCTCATCATCCGAGTATGTCGATGTCGGTGCGTACACTTGTATAACCTTGAGGCTATACCTCTCGGTTAGCTTGATGACAAGGTACGCAACCCTTGTCGACACACTGGAGATTTCAACAACGTTGTCAATAAGGACTTTGTTAACCAAGAACCCCACGCCGCCTTGGGATGGATGGTCTCCTTCTCTAAAATACATAAGATGGCCCGATTCCAGGGTAACGGTATCCTCTCCCTCTCTTCGGACTTCACATAACCCCAGAATATGCCATCTTATGTTTCGTAGTTCCTCTTCCATTTGCGCCAGGTTTTCGTCATGCCTCTTTTTATTACGTGGTCTTTTACCTAGCACTTTAAGCCCTACTTCTTTAAGTGTTTTTTTCATGTCGTCCCACACTTGGTCTACATCTTCATCCACAGTTAAGTCCTTAAATCTATTTTTCAGTTCTAATTGAAATTCTTCTCTCAGCTTCTTGTCTTTAAGAGACTCAATGTTAATATTATCTTCTGAAATGACCTTACAGCTGCTTTCGAAGTTACCACAGGGCTAAAGCAAGGTGATGCCCTGTCGCCTGTGTTGTTCAACTTGGTCCTCGAACACGTAGTTCGAAAGGTTTTGGCACTAAACTGCGGGGTGGAAATGAATGGACAGCATAGGGTGATAGGGTACGCGGACGACTTGGTTTTGCTTGGTCAAACGAAAGAGGAGGTACGAGGTGCAGCTGAAGTGCTTGAAAATGAGGCGAATAAGGTTGGTCTTAAAATTAGCCACGAGAAAACGGAGTATCTTCATATGAAGAGGTATAAAAATACTCGCATTGTGCGAGATGACCTTGAAACTGAAGGCGCAACGTACAAGGGAGTGGCAAAATTTAAATATCTCGGTTGCACTGTTACCGATACGAATACTCGCGAGGAAGAAATTGAGATTCGTATTCAGAACTCCTTGAGGTGCAGTGCAGCCCTCCATAAGGTGTTAGTGTCCAAACTCCTCAGTAGAAAAACCAAGATCCGAATTTATAAAACTGTCATCAGGCCGATCTTGATGTACGGATGCGAGACTTGGACACTAACGCTCAAGGAGGAGAACAAGCTTTTAATAGCGGAAAGAAAGATTCTCCGAAAGTTATTGGGACCAACTCGCCGGCAAGATGGCACGTGGAGGATCCGGAGAAACCAAGAGATCGAAGATCTAGTGGGCGAGCCTAACGTGATCGGTGAAATTAAATCGCACCGACTACGTTGGCTTGGCCACGTAGTCCGCATGGGGGAGGATCGGGCGGCAAAGCGTTCTTATTTGGGACGACCGAATGGCCGTAGGCCGGTCGGACGCCCTAGATACCGCTGGAAGGACGCGGTGGATGCAGACCTGCGCGAGCTCCAGACTCTCAACTGGGCTGAAATCGCTCAAGATAGAGAAGAGTGGCGCTCTCTCGTTTCGGAGGCCAAGACACACTTTGGGTCGCTGAGCCATCGGAGTTAGTTAGTTAGTTAGTTAGAAATGCTTCGTAGTGGTAGCAAGATAGAGTTTTATTGCTAGCGTTAATGCTTATAATCAGCTTAAGGATCTGATTTCTTCATAAGACGCAAAAAGGAATGCACTGTTTTAATTTAACTGAGTAATGAGAGTTTGCCCCTCGTCTGACGGTAAGCGTCACGCTTGCACATTGAGTTTAAGCGCCACTATGAATAGCGTTTGATTATAACTCAGAGTTCATGCGATGTTAAGTGACGATGCGGTGCAAGGTTAGGCCAAGCTTAGGCTGGACTGGGAAATAACTCCCAAGTGAGACTGCTGAAATACTCCGATAGGTGTCATTAGCTTATGAGTAGTGAGCCAGGCGACCACTAAAAATGCTCTCATCATCATCATCACCATCATCAACCTGTATCAGTCCACTGCTGGACATAGGCCTCTCCCAAGTTACGCCACTGAGCCCGGTCTTCGGCTTTTCTCATCCAACTACTGCCAGGCACTCGGCGCAAGTCGTCTCTCCACCTTGTCGCAGGACGTCCCACACTACGTTTGCCAAATCGCGGTCTCCACTCAAGAACACGACTACCCCAACGGTCATCGGTGCTCTACTACCAAGCAACTGTTTCATCACAAAGTCTATTTTTCTTCAGCGTAAAATCAAGTTCATTTCCAGATTCAAATCAAACATACACCTGCAGGTTGCATGTTAACGTCTATTCAACTATCGTTGCTTCAGTACATAGTTAAAATTACGTCTTAAAACAAAAATCTGCTCCCAAGTTTCATGCTCCTCACCTAGGCGATATCACAGTTTTATTCCGATGAGTCACTCGCAACATTAGGGTAATGGGATTCGTCGAGTGGATGCATGAGATGTGAAAAAATGTTTTACAGGATGGGATGAGCCACAGTTTTATAGCATTAGAGAATTTTCCTAGGGATGAGCTACATAAAAGTTGTTTTTATGCTCAAAGCATGGACGTGTGTTGATAAACGTTAGCATGCGTCCGATTAATAGTTAAAGCGCTTTTAGCAGCTTATATGTGTTGGTAATCCTCAAAAACGTATCGAAACGCACTGAAATTTGAGCGCTCTAAAATGTATGTTTTAGAGCGCTCCAATTTCAGTTTCATGTATTTTTTTTTTTTTTTTTTAC
Source organism: Opisthograptis luteolata (assembly GCA_931315375.2). Lineage (NCBI taxonomy): Eukaryota > Metazoa > Arthropoda > Insecta > Lepidoptera > Geometridae > Opisthograptis > Opisthograptis luteolata. Next base: position 6,050,772 of record OV928049.1, on the reverse strand, counting down.
TATTTACAGGGTAGCGTTTGACCACAAGTCACCTGATGTTAAGTGACGATGTGGTCGAAGATGGCGCCACGCTACACCTGGACTGGGAACTGGCTCTCAAGTGAGGCTGCCGGAACACACCGATAGGTGCTTGGCGACAGATTCTTAACAAGAGGGTGGTAGCTAGCCAGGCGAGTACTAGAAAATACCCTACCACCAAGCTATGGTTTCATCACGATGGTTTCCTTCACCGAAAGCTCAAGCTCATTGTAGGATTCGAACCCACGTCCTACGGATCGCAAGCCGACGTCACTACCACTGAGCCATCATCGCTATACTGAGCCATCATCGCTATATATATGTATATTTTGTACAACACACAATACAAGGTAAAAGTTTTTTTTTATTTGATATGCTTTAAGTATTTAGACAAGTTTAAACATAACAAAACGCACTGAAAATAGAGCGTACTCAAATGAATCGTAGATGCGTATGTTTTTTACAACAATGCAGGGCGAAAGTACAATTTTGTACCTTATTTAGAAAACTTTTAATAATTTTATTCATTTCACAAACTGTAAATAATTGTAAACTGTAAATCACAAACTGTAAATAATTTAAGGCAATCAATTACTAATTGAAGCTTGACTACTAATTACTCAATGTTAACATCGTTATTTTGCATATCATTAAAACTTTATAAGCTTATTTAACATTTTCCACTAACTAATATTTCAAGAATAAATTGATATTGAAAAGGTTTATGGGCAAGCTAAAGAGCTTAACTTTTGACCTCTAGGTCTTTACTATTTATTATTTCTCATAAAATATAATTTTCAGAAATATTTCACTAAATAAACTTGCTAATTAGCTTTATGATACCTAATATTATTATTACGCAACATAATTAATGTATTTAATTTTATAAAATGACAAAGTAATAATTCTGACTAAATACATCACATCGTCACTTAGGTACACTTCGTAACATAAGGTGACTTGCAGTCCAACGTTACAATGTAATAAGTCAAAAAATAATTTAAGATACACATACACATGAGTATAAGATATATAGTCTGGCAATGAGGGTCATGAATTTGTAGCGAACTTTATGATCGAACAAAGAAAGAATTGATCCTATTCAAATTATTTTAATTTTGAAGTTTTCCGCTAAAATTTCTACCTAATTATCCTATACAATTTTGCTTGCTGGTCTTCTCTTGTTTCCTTCTATAAACCGCCATTTATGTAGTTTATGTACTCGTATTTTATATAATTATAGTGTTTTTTATGTGAAGATTATGTATTATTATTATTGTATAACATAATTTATTTCCTCACAACCTTCTATGGTATCTTCCTCTTTCTTAAGTTTGTCTGGAAGAGATCGCGTTAAGCGATAAAAGTTAAGTTAAAAAGTTATCTGTCCATTTATCTAGTTAATTAATTATTAAATAGGCAACTCAAACAGGTGGAATTCAAACTCTGAATAAAATTGAAAGAGAATGCGCATGCCAAATTTCAGTTTTGTGAATCTTGTAGTTTTGAGAATTCATGACTAATAAGTTAATCAGTCAGTGTTATTTCGCTTTTATTTTATGAATCTAAACCTCCATTTTTAAGGTTGCGTATATATGTATACCTACTTTGGAGAATATATTTCCACTCGTGACTAAAAACCGCGCTTTATCTCCAGTGGTATTTTAAACTCGCCCGGGACAGATAAAAAGAAAACTTGACAACTATTTTTAATATAGAATCCGAAGCAAGTCGTTAGCGCGTACGATACGGAATGAAAAATAATACAGCACGGACGCTGAAAGCATTGTACGAGCTCAGCCGGATGAAATAAATTTTATGATATCACCGATATCCGTGGCTTCGACTCCCTGGTTGCTTTTCCGGGATGACACGCACATTTTGATGTTCAATTGTTTGTTTTTGTTAGTCATTTATTGGTTTGTCTCAAGTTTAATTTTGCGAATCACCGTTGCTGTGTGAAAACGCACGATGTGGAATGTTAGTGAGTGTGTAAATACACGTATATAGGCCGTAATGAAGACATATAGGTATAAATTAGTTTCTTGTTAGTTTAATTTTCTGACTATTAAAGAAATTTACTAAGAACGCCTTTCTTTGCTTTACAATTTCTTTTGCGTTCAATATTCTAAATTGTTTTTGGAGCAAAAATGGTAGTTAAAGTTTGTTGTAGAATAACGGAAAAATACCTAATTCAGCACATTTTTGCATTAAATAGCTTTCAAATGCCAATCCGAATACCAAACTTTTAATGATGAGTATTTAATTTTCAGTTAGCTATATACTTGCTTTTGACTATTTTTATATCGTCTGATGTCAAGCAATGATGGGGTTTGATATTATAACATGCTATATGATACTCACACACACACACTCATACACTCTTGCCTTGAAGATTCTCAAATTATCAAGAGAGATCGATCGATTAAATATCTGGCGCTGGATTTCACTTCATTAGCATTACCTATGTATGACGAATGTGAAAGTAAGACGGTTCGAGCATACAAGTGGCGCTTTGCCGTTTGTTTGATTGTACCAAAGGGAGGAATCCAACTGTGCAGTTCAACTTACACCAAGAAATTGTATAGTACGAACTCATCATTATCATCTTCTAAACGCCATCATAAAAGACTATCAGTCATTTGCATCCACAGCGATGGTGGCCGAACGGTTAGGCGTGCGACTTACAAAACGCCTACACCAAGTTCGAATCCTCTCGGCCCCGCACCTATGACTGAATAAGTTATGTGCGGGTTTGCCATCGCTCAAAACGGTGAAGGAAAACATCGTGAGAGAACCGGCATGCCCAATAACTGCAACATTCAAGGGCATGCGACATCTACCAACCCGCACTGGGCCAGCATGGTAGATTACAGCCCATACTCTCTCTGTGAGAGAAGGCCAGAGTCCCAGCAGTGGGAACGTGAAAGGCTGATAATGATGATGATCCACCGGCTCCCTACATGATGTCGCCGGTCCACCTAGTAGCCGAGCCTACCTACAGAACGTCTTTTGGTTCGTGGTCACCACTCAACAACCTTTCTTCCCCATCGGTCACCGGTTCGTCGAACGATGTGGATATATTACTAAATGAAAAATATATTGACTAGCGTTATTCCAAAAGCAGCAACATTTAACCATCCCAAAACATCTCAAACAGCAATGGGAAACCGTAGTAGGAAAGAATACGAAATAAACGCTTTTTCATTTACCCTCCCTTTTGTTTGATAAAAAGCGGGCTGCGATATATGGGGGCATTAGGGAAAACAAAAGCCGCATTGTGTATGTGCTCTAGATCAAATATATTTTGAATAAAACAGATTGACTGCTCATTTTACCACACGACATTGTCCCAGCTTGTAAAAGGACAATGAATAAGGAATCAATTTTGTAATAACCCGCAACGTCATGTCGGAGATCATTTCTATTATACTTTTGAGGAGGCACAAAGCCTATGTTGTCGAAGGATTTTAATCCAAATAACTAACAACTCAAAAGTTTTATGAGAGACACATTTTAAAGACCAATTCCAAACCTTTTTACGACTGAAAATACTTTTGGAACAACAGAAAATCGTGGGGTGCAACTAGTTTAATATAAAAATATCAATGTAATATTTTAAAATTGAAAAAATTATGTGCAATTGACGTCAAATTATGAATTACATGAAGTGTCCTTGAAATAGCATTTAATTACTGTCTCCCAAATAAACTACTCATTGTCACTATTTCGAAACATAGGCGAAACTGGATAATACAAATCGTCCCGAGAATTCGCAAATGAGTTTAATTCTGGATGTTAATTAAAGGAAAGACAAAGTGTTATTTAGTTTCTTTGCTTCTCAGCATACGAAATTAGGTCGTTATTATAATTTTGGAAGAAGATTTAATAGTTGCTCCAGAAATGTTTATACCAGAGGTTGAAAGTTTCTTAGCAATTATCTTTATCCCTTAAAACATAGTCTCGGAATTTTCAACAATTTCTAAAGTCTGCTTAAGACGAAGATCAGCGAACCGGGAAATAAAATTTACATATATTATAGAATTTTATAGGTAGTCAAAATGTAGTCTCATTAAAGCTGCAACTTAAACGTTAACATTGCAGGATTAAGAATATATTATCACTTTAAGAATTTCGTTACGAATTTTTTGCCAAGTCCAAAGTAAAAACGTAAAAATAGAACGATTCCAAGAAATCCGATTTCAAAGTTGACAGTGCTGATTTTTTGATGGTCAGCGTATATTTTTTTAATTCCATTATGTAACATTATTTTTTATATAAAACGAAAAATAGAACGATTCCAAGAAATTCTTTTTGTTTAGCTTTTACCGTTTAAATTACAAAGCAAACCTTTTCGCAAAAAAAAAAGAAAACTCCAGCAAAAAGTATAATCTAAACCTTTTTAAAAATTGTTTTACTACCGCAGAAAGAGCCGCATGCGAAATAAAACGAGAGGCGCATTGTTAACTTGAAATATGAGCTCGAGCTTTGAGTAAAAGTTCGAAATGTACACTTGATAACAGAACCCATTCTACTATCTGTCAATCTTGACAGATAGCTAATAGCACAAAACGAAATCCCCACACTTTTCTCTTCTATACAAGTCTTTTGAATAAATCAAATCAAATCAAATCAAAAATATGTTTATTCAATAGGATACATTGTGATCACTTTAAAACGTCAACTTAAAACTAGCTACGCCTGTTCCAACCTCCTTACGCCGGCAAAAGAACAGGCAAGAAACGCCCGGCAGGTAATTTTTTTGGCGCGATCACATTGACAATTTTATTCTTATTACTAATTGATTGAATTGGAGCAAGTTCACTAAAATCCCAAGCTTTTTTTTGTCATCTAATAGTCCGATTTTTTTTTTTTTATTTAGCTTTACTAATAAGAAGATTTCTCTTGTTTGGTTGTACACATTGGGATATGGGAACATGAATATTAACGAGTTGCGGGATCACAACCAAAGCAGACCAGACCCCACAAGCAGCACCCGTTCACGAGTTGACGCATGTGCCAGCCATCGCTCTCCTCGACCATATGAGAGGGAAGAGGGCGACCCGACACATGACGCCGCTGCAAGCAAAGTCACTTTCGTGAGCATGACTGTTTTGGCTGTTTACCGAAAATGGTTAGAATAGGGGAAATAGGGAGAATAGATAGATAGAAAGAAAGATAGATAGATTAACTACAATCCCAAGCTTGTTTGTCATCTAGATAGTCCGATATTTTATAATAAGCTTTACTAATGAGATTTCTCTTTATACGAATTTGAAATTTTGTTATAGACAAGTCTTGAATTTCACTTGGGATTTTGTTGAAAAAGCGTACACATTGACCTTTGAACGAGTTGCTAACTTTATGGAGCCTAGTGGTGGGTACAGCAATTTTATCTTTGTTTCTAGTATTAAAATTGTGATAATCACTTCTCTTTTTGAAGCTATTTAAATTTTTCCGTATGTACATTACATTTTCATAAATATATTGACAAATAACTGTCATTATTTTGGTTTCTTTAAACTTAATTCTTAAAGATTCTCTGGGGCCCATGTTATAAATCGCACGAACAGCTCTCTTCTGCAATACAAATATGGTGTTAATATCAGCAGCGTTTCCCCACAGCAATATTCCATAGGACATAATGCTGTGAAAATAGCTGAAATAGACTAGTCTGGCTGTATCAACGTCAGTAAGGTGACGGATCTTCTTTACAGCATATGCTGCAGAGCTAAGTCTGCTCGATAGACTGACAATATGTGGACCCCATTGCAATTTGTGATCTAAAGTTATGCCTAAGAATACTGTAGTCTTGACAAGGTCCAATTCTTCGTCCTTAATTTTTACATTTGTTGGTACTTCTTTGACATTGGGCAGCACAAATCTCAAGCATTTTGTCTTTTTTCCATTTAACATCAAATTGTTCGCATCAAACCAGTCTGTAACTTTGGAGAGAGCATTGTTCACGTCGTCAGAAATGTTATGTTGACGCTTTAACTTAAATAAAAGCGACGTATCATCAGCAAACAATACTATTTCGTGATTGTCACTAACAAGGCTGGGCAAATCATTGATGTAAACTAAAAACAGAAAAGGTCCGAGTATTGAACCCTGCGGAACTCCCATTGTGACTACTGACCCCGAGGATCGCTTCCCGTTCACGTCAACTCTCTGAATCCTATCACTAAGGTATGAGGTTACAAGGTCCAGAGGAACACCTCGAATACCATAGTGCCGGAGCTTCCTGATCAGTGTCTCGTGGTGAACACAATCAAATGCCTTGGACAAGTCACAGAACACGCCTAGAGCGTCCCGTGACTCCTCCCAGGCATCATAGATGTGAGTTAATAACTCGACACCAGCATCAGTAGTAGAGCGACCACGCGTAAAGCCAAACTGTTTTTGATTAAGTAATTTGTTTGCTGAGAAATGTCTTTGCAATTGATTTAGAATAAGTTTTTCGAATATTTTACTAAATGTTGGTAATACTGATATTGGTCTAAAGTTAGTAGGGTCAGTCGTTGTACCCGATTTAAACAAGGGTGTTATCTTACTATGTTTCATCAGATCAGGAAACACGCCGTCGTCAATACATTTGTTAAATATTAGGGCTAATTCGGGTGCAATCATTTCAATTAATGGCTTAACAACGGTCACGGATATACCCCAGAGGTCAGTAGTTTTCTTGACATTAATCATATTAAAAGCTTTTACTACATCTTTGCAACTAACATAGTCAAATTGAAAAGGAATTTCGCACTCTGGTACATTTGTTTTTAACATAGATTCTGCAATGGTGTGCGATGAGTTTAAGAACTTAGTAGTAGAGACTGGAATGTCAGTGAAAAAGGTTTCAAATGCTTTAGCTACTTCAATGTCAGTCTTGACACTGGTATCGCCAATATTTAGGTTGTAATCATTAGCTTGAGACCTGACTTTACCAGTCTCACTATTTATAATTTTCCAAGTTGCTTTAATTTTGTCATTACTATTTTTAAGCTTAGAACTTATATAACGAGACTTTGCAATGTGACAGACCGTCTTAAAAATTTTTGAGTATGTTTTTACAGTTTCTTTAAACTCATTACTAGTATTATATTGTTTTTCACTGTAGAGATCGTACAGCTTTTGCCTGCTTTTGTGAATACCAACTGTAGCCCACTCCGTAAAATTAGGTCTATCAGAAACCATGATCGTTTTTGGAGTAAATATCGTGTTGAAAGCTTTGCTAAATACGCTGAAAAAAGAGTTGTATAAATCATCAGCATTTCTACGATCCGGTAAAAAAGGAAGTTCATCGATCAGCTTTAATTTTATTTTCTCCGTCCGATCAACGGTCTCTGGTACATATGTGACAGATTTTTTTCCATTAATTTTTATTTTATTTTTAATTGCAATTAATTGACCACAATGGTCTGAATCTAATTTACTTATTACACTTTGATTAATTACATTCACATCTGTAAAAATATTATCTAAACAAGTAGCCGTAGTGGCAGTTATCCTTGTAGGCTCCATAAACAAATTTCTCAAATTAAATGATTTAAATAAATTAGTTATTCTCGTACTTAGAGTAGAAACATCCAAAAGGTTTACATTGAAATCTCCACAGATAATAATTTGTTTATTTAACTTGGATATTTTGAAAAGAACTTCCTCCATTAACTTTTCAAAATCATCATATGAACTAGTTGGAGGCTGAGGTGGTAAGCACATGTGACTTGTTTTTTTGTCAAATCGGACCGTCAAAAAAAAATGTTTCCATTAGTTAAATAGGTAGACGTTAGAAAACTATGAGAAAAAAGAGCCACTATTCAAAAAGGTTAAGACGTATTGTTTAAGTGCTGTAAAGCCATAAATTTGGAATGAATCGTTTCAGATTGCATTTGAACCTCACAAAAAAGCGAACTCTTAAGAAAGTTCCGAGATAAACAAAAGACAAATATCCCATAAACTAATTTTATAGGTGCCACATGTCGAACTATGTTTTGGAGAGAACTTTGGGAACTAGCCTAGCTTGTTCTTGGAAATTGTGGGCAGATCCTTTTGTTTTTTCTGCAGTTCTCCCTACCAAAAGAGTTTTGACCTATCAGATACTCCCGCGCATTTAAAAGTTTCAGATGACGAGAGAGGGGCGAGGGGACTTTTCTTCGAAATCGGACGGGGTGAGACGGGGTGAGAGACACTCAGCGAAGAGCCTTCGAAGCGACGAGTTGCCTAGTTATAATTAGCTCTCATAGAGAAAGTAATATATTATGTAATTAAATTAAAGTCTGTGTTGAATTTAGAATATATTATTAAGTAAAGTAAGATCAGTTAAGTGACACCGAATGCTGATTACGGTGAGGGCGAGAGATCGAGGTTTGGTAATGTACCATGTTTGTATACATTTGCATAAATATATACTTGTACATAATGAATGTAATCATTATAAAATGTGATGTTAAGGAGGAGAACGTTTGGGAAAGATACTGATGTTATGTTTGGTAAAGATGCTGATTTTATGTTTGACTAGAGCCAGCAGCATATGTACATATAATGAATGTAATCATTATAAAATGTGATGTTAAGAAGGTGTACGTTTGGGAAAGATACTGATGTTATGTTTGGTAAAGATGCTGATTTTATGTTTGACTAGAGCCAGCAGCATATGTACACATAATGAATGTAATCATTATAATTGTGATGTTTAGCGAGAATTATATAAAGGAGGTTCGAGTCCTACCATATTATTTGAAGGGTTATATTATATGTTATGTACTTGCAGTGCATTATGATTCTCAGTGAGGAATTGTATGAGGAAGGTTCGATTCCATTCCAAATTGACAGACCGCTCATATAAAGGAACGAGATTGATTTTGTGTACAAAATAAGGAACCGACAATGTTCGGGTTTTATTACTAATGCACATAATAAGATGTGATGCATGTAATCATATCATAAACTTAGAGGGTAAAATATGGATTTGTAAATAAACGCACGAGACTATGCATGTTATTAGATTAATAATAATGTACATGTATTTGAACCATTTTCTGGTCATATTTTCATAGTAGGCCGGCGAATGAGGTTTTTTATTTAGCCGTTCGTTTTTCCCTCATAAATTGAAGCCGCAGGAACAGAATGGCTGGTCGAATATCGTAAGATATCGATATCGATCTAAATAATGAAAGAGTTTCGTAGTATTTTAATTTTGAAATTATGTAGATCAAAGAAATAAAATACGATAATTATGATCTACCATGTGCCGATTTTCATTTCATTAATTTTAAGTCCCTTACTAGATAAAGGAACAGCAGAGATGACTAAGCCTAAGGTCTTACCTGAGTAACCTATTTTGATCCTAGTTAATTAAATAAATTATAAAATTCCGAAGGACGAATCTCTACTGGACTGGAAATAATACACTCGATACTCGATGATAGCTAAAACTATAAATCGCTATTCTTTAGTAAGTAGATAGTCTCAATTGATAATTACAATTAACAACGCTATAGCATTTGATTTGGAAGGAACAAGCCAGTAATAACAATTGAACAATAGAATCGAATTTTGGTTATATAAAAGAGAGAGAGAGAGAGGAAAGATCATTAGTAGTTTCTAAACATTTGTAGCTACCTGAACTTAGATAGGGAACAAGATGCCAACAGATGGAGTTCCCGTCACGATTGAACAATGGGATTTACGAGAGTGAGTAAAGTCAGAGGTTATAACTGTTTTATGTATGAGAAATAAGAATATAGGATTTTAGGAAGTAGAGTTAGATAGAAACAACTATCAGGATTTGTTGTGACTGATGAGATGAGTACATTCTTATTAAATTGAGTATAAGGTTAACTATAGGACAATGAATTATTTCGTTTCCTATATGTTATATATACATATATATATATATTAAAGTCAGTGCCTATCTGTGTCGGAATTCCAGTGACTCTGAATGTCATAACACACGTCCTCTCAGAACCAATCCATTGCTTTATAGCTTGGCCAAGCTAATATACAACTCATTCGAAATTTATACAACAAATGGTACCGAACATGGGGAAGGGCGCTTTAAGCGTCATAAAAAAAACCATTACATACGCTTCGCAGCGTTAGGGTAAATAAAGGATGGTTCTTTACCCCCTATAATCAGCTACGCTGAGCGGTGAGCCCCGCGGTAGGGATCCCTTGGCATTGGTCCGAGTCAGGAATTCGTCGGTGGGGGGCCCAAATAGTCCTCACAAGAGGCAATTCACTAACCCACGCCAGCTCAACACTTACCATGGCAACCTGTAAATTATTAGTATACATCGCACTTGGTTTTATTAAAGCGATGATTATCACATGGTCTTATTCTAAGGTCAATGATTTATTAAACTCACTAGATGGTAAATTAAGGCACTGTCATAACTAAAGTAAGCTTGGGTGGAATGGAAAGGTGATTACTCTTGGTCATTCAGAATAAGGCATTGACATAACTTACTTAACGATAAGGCTAAATTTGCCAAAGCACAATACTCATGCTCCGCTCTTTACTACAAAATTCCTGAAGCTGTTTAAAACTCACTCGATATACACTAATTATCATTAATAGACGATCACAACCGGGGGGCCACCACAGAAGGTGCCGCGGACCAGAATATTCCAACTACGTAATCAAATAAGATACGATTGGATTAGAAACTAAATAAAAAAATAAAAAAAAACACAACGTAGAAATCACCTGTATCGAGTGTTTTATAAGTGTTTTCAGGGATACCAAAGGAGCAGAGAGGAGATTTATTGTGCATGAAATATGACTATGTGTTGTGCATGACTAGTATATACATAATTATATGAAATACCATGTTAAATTATGTGTACTCATAAAATGTCAATTTCACAGGATACCAACGAGAAAGAACGGCGTAGCGTCATCACTTCTACCATAATTTGCAAATAATAATATATATAACTAAAATTGATTAAACATAAACAAAATTAGAAAGTTTTACTTCTGTTTATCTCGGAAACAAATTAAGGGTTCATAGTAATTGCAAAATAAATTGTTTAGAGGACATTGTTTAAAAAACGGGCTATATTTATAAAAAACACATTGCGAAGAGTTGTAAAATTAGATAGTGTTAAAATACATTGTTTGGTTGTTGGGTGTTTGTTACTATTGTTATAACCCATCGTGCAGATGTTGTAACGATAGTTATTGTTAATAATGGTTGAAGGTAGAGGCAGACGCACTTTGAGAAAACAGGGTTAAATAAGATGAATGAAAGTGGACTGAATGAACGTACTAAGACGAACGAAAATACGATATTAAGTTGCTATTACAAAGGATGAGTGAGTTTCATGAGAAATTAGAATTGTTAGGTTCAGACAGTAGTGAAAGTAGAGGTAACTAGCGATTCATCACGCGAAATAAACGGAGAGGCGAGTGGCAATAGAGCTGGGGCTAGTTTCGCATCAGAGAAAGATATTGCGGTCTCCTCAATGACTCGTAATATATATGTGGTTCAACCTACGGTGACTAAGCCTATTTTGACGGGAAATCACAGATTAACCCGATCACATTTTGAAAAGACTAAAAATACATCAAATCAGTAAACGCGCACGATAGAGAGGTCGATATAGCTTTGGAATGTGTCACGGGCCATGTACGTAAAGTCATGGAATTATATTCGAAAGATTGGGCCACGTTTGCTGATTTCGAAACTGATTTTAGACGAAATTACTGGACGGAACAGATTCAAGAATCTGTTAGGTATAAATTAATTAAAGAGGTATATTCCAGTGACTCGGAGCTAACTAAGTCCGAGCATTTTATTCAAGAAGTAGAGCCTATGCAGTCTTTAACAATTGCATTTAGTGAGAGAGACCTCGTAAATTCAATAATGCGACATTATTAAGTAGAAATACAACAATTATAGTTTACAAGGACCGAAGAGGGCACTGTTATAAACGACGCAAATTTCCTTCGGGGTTAAGAGCAAAATATTGTTGTAAGGCACCAAAAAGCATCTATAAATGTTTCAAATAGAAACAATCAGTAAGAGGTAGACGACCGATCACAGATACCATGTCGGCAGATGTATGAAGGAGAAATCGAAATTCATTCAGAGGGAGAGGCCATCATTGAGGGGGTGCTGGTTATAGGTCAAATTAAAATAGGACCGCACCATACATACAGAGGAGAGATAGAGCTAGCATAGAAAGACCCGCTATTACCTTCGTTAAGGAAATTGAGACGACTGCTTCGTCGAAACTTGTGGGGGCGGACAAACAACAAAAAACTAGTGTCCCCTACACAAGCGAGTCCTGACTATTTAGTTATTTGTGCTTGATGAAATAATGAGACTCGAAAAGGTTCTGAGAGAAATATAACTTATAAGATTCTCATAAAACAGAGATGGAAGGCAGTAGATAAATTAGGAATTAACGGGAACGGTTTGAAACGACCTTTAGACGAGACGGTGTGCGATAAATGTGATTATTGATCATTAGCAGATAATGCAGGGATCTTGTTAGAAAGTCAGTTCGATCCTGGCGTAACATGTGAAGAGGGCGGTATTGTGTGTGAGTTTTGTACGAAGATAGACAGAGTACTGTAAAACTTTAGTCGAAGAACCTGTGCTGATTAAGCGTAGACTTAGACTTAAGCGTGATATTAGGATATGACTGGCTAGGACGGGTGAAAGGTGTGGTACATTGTAAAAAAAAAAAAAATGAACAGACCTTGACAATATAACATTTCGGAGGTTAAAACAAGCGTTAGAATAAATTCAGATTGTAAAATCGAAAAGTTAGGGGGCGCGTCGGATGCCGCTATTATTAATTCTATATTAGAATGGGACACAAAACAGACAGACCATTCCAATTCGAATACTGAGACTAACTACAAAACCAATTGGAAAGTAAATTTTGACAATATCAACTTAAATTGCAAACAGAAAGAGTTGTTATTGCTTGTATTAGAAAAGCATTGTAAGGTGTTTACCAGTAAGCTAGGGTTGACGGATAAATACGAACACGTATAAAATTGATAAATGGAAAACCGTTTGTAAAACGTAGTTATCCAGTACCCATGGGGCATAGAGAACAAGTTAAAGCGAAATTAGACGAATTAGAAAGATTGGGAGTTGTCCAACAAGAAGCGACACCATCTTGCAGTCCGCTTACTTACACAATTAGAAACGAGATGGGTCGATAATACTCTTGTTAGAACGCGGGAACTCAATAAGAAAATGTTAGGTGACGCCGCATCACCATCAATATCGTCTAACGTTCAATCATTTCATGGAGTAAATTATATAAGTTTGATTGACTGTAACGACACATATTTTAAATTGCCTTGCATGAGGAGTCAAAGAAATATACAAGGTTCTCACTTATGGGAAAACTTATACCTATCGTGTATTGCCACAAGGACTGAAAACGTCTGTTGCAGGGTTTTCTAGAGCAATGGACATTATATTAGATGAGGTACATACGGGAGCTATTGTACGAATTATCTAGATGACATCATTGTTTTACTACTGGGGACTTACCGATGCATTAAGAACATCTAGATCAGGTGTTAAGTAAATTAAAGAATGCGGAAATGACAGGTAGAGTAGAAAAGAGTCGAATTACGTGTGTAGAGGTAAAGTTGTAAAGTCGTTAAGACACATAGTAATTGTTAATGGGATACAGATGGACTCTGATGGAGAGAATGTTACAATGGGATTTTTCAGTGCCACGAATCGTAAAACAATTACGAGAGTTCTTAGCACTAATAAATAAAACTATAATGCCATCCTTATTTTTCCGTTATTGCATAAACAGATACAGCAAAGTAAACACAAAGCTTATTATATAAATCAGGTATAACCCAGAACAATAATAGTATCATATTACGGAAAAATACTTAGAATTGTATTGAGGTACGAACAACGATAAATACCATGGCAGTATTTAGGAAAGTGTGAGAGATATAGTGAAGCTGAGATAGAAAATTTTTTGACGTATAACGTTGAAATATATTTTAAAACGACGATTAGTTAAGTAATTGCTTAGAGATCGACATTTCAAAATCTATTTGGGGGCGCGTGAGGTGGTAAGCACATGTGACTTGTTTTTTTGTCAAATCGGACCGTCAAAAAAAAATGTTTCCATTAGTTAAATAGGTAGACGTTAGAAAACTATGAGAAAAAAGAGCCACTATTCAAAAAGGTTAAGACGTATTGTTTAAGTGCTGTAAAGCCATAAATTTGGAATGAATCGTTTCAGATTGCATTTGAACCTCACAAAAAAGCGAACTTTTAAGAAAGTTCCGAGATAAACAAAAGACAAATATCCCATAAACTAATTTTATAGGTGCCACATGTCGAACTATGTTTTGGAGAGAACTTTGGGAACTAGCCTAGCTTGTTCTTGGAAATTGTGGGCAGATCCTTTTGTTTTTTCTGCAGTTCTCCCTACCAAAAGAGTTTTGACCTATCAGATACTCCCGCGCATTTAAAAGTTTCAGATGACGAGAGAGGGGCGAGGGGACTTTTCTTCGAAATCGGACGGGGTGAGACGGGGTGAGAGACACTCAGCGAAGAGCCTTCGAAGCGACGAGTTGCCTAGTTATAATTAGCTCTCATAGAGAAAGTAATATATTATGTAATTAAATTAAAGTCTGTGTTGAATTTAGAATATATTATTAAGTAAAGTAAGATCAGTTAAGTGACACCGAATGCTGATTACGGTGAGGGCGAGAGATCGAGGTTTGGTAATGTACCATGTTTGTATACATTTGCATAAATATATACTTGTACATAATGAATGTAATCATTATAAAATGTGATGTTAAGGAGGAGAACGTTTGGGAAAGATACTGATGTTATGTTTGGTAAAGATGCTGATTTTATGTTTGACTAGAGCCAGCAGCATATGTACATATAATGAATGTAATCATTATAAAATGTGATGTTAAGAAGGTGTACGTTTGGGAAAGATACTGATGTTATGTTTGGTAAAGATGCTGATTTTATGTTTGACTAGAGCCAGCAGCATATGTACACATAATGAATGTAATCATTATAATTGTGATGTTTAGCGAGAATTATATAAAGGAGGTTCGAGTCCTACCATATTATTTGAAGGGTTATATTATATGTTATGTACTTGCAGTGCATTATGATTCTCAGTGAGGAATTGTATGAGGAAGGTTCGATTCCATTCCAAATTGACAGACCGCTCATATAAAGGAACGAGATTGATTTTGTGTACAAAATAAGGAACCGACAATGTTCGGGTTTTATTACTAATGCACATAATAAGATGTGATGCATGTAATCATATCATAAACTTAGAGGGTAAAATATGGATTTGTAAATAAACGCACGAGACTATGCATGTTATTAGATTAATAATAATGTACATGTATTTGAACCATTTTCTGGTCATATTTTCATAGTAGGCCGGCGAATGAGGTTTTTTATTTAGCCGTTCGTTTTTCCCTCATAAATTGAAGCCGCAGGAACAGAATGGCTGGTCGAATATCGTAAGATATCGATATCGATCTAAATAATGAAAGAGTTTCGTAGTATTTTAATTTTGAAATTATGTAGATCAAAGAAATAAAATACGATAATTATGATCTACCATGTGCCGATTTTCATTTCATTAATTTTAAGTCCCTTACTAGATAAAGGAACAGCAGAGATGACTAAGCCTAAGGTCTTACCTGAGTAACCTATTTTGATCCTAGTTAATTAAATAAATTATAAAATTCCGAAGGACGAATCTCTACTGGACTGGAAATAATACACTCGATACTCGATGATAGCTAAAACTATAAATCGCTATTCTTTAGTAAGTAGATAGTCTCAATTGATAATTACAATTAACAACGCTATAGCATTTGATTTGGAAGGAACAAGCCAGTAATAACAATTGAACAATAGAATCGAATTTTGGTTATATAAAAGAGAGAGAGAGAGAGGAAAGATCATTAGTAGTTTCTAAACATTTGTAGCTACCTGAACTTAGATAGGGAACAAGATGCCAACAGATGGAGTTCCCGTCACGATTGAACAATGGGATTTACGAGAGTGAGTAAAGTCAGAGGTTATAACTGTTTTATGTATGAGAAATAAGAATATAGGATTTTAGGAAGTAGAGTTAGATAGAAACAACTATCAGGATTTGTTGTGACTGATGAGATGAGTACATTCTTATTAAATTGAGTATAAGGTTAACTATAGGACAATGAATTATTTCGTTTCCTATATGTTATATATACATATATATATATATTAAAGTCAGTGCCTATCTGTGTCGGAATTCCAGTGACTCTGAATGTCATAACACACGTCCTCTCAGAACCAATCCATTGCTTTATAGCTTGGCCAAGCTAATATACAACTCATTCGAAATTTATACAACAAATGGTACCGAACATGGGGAAGGGCGCTTTAAGCGTCATAAAAAAAACCATTACATACGCTTCGCAGCGTTAGGGTAAATAAAGGATGGTTCTTTACCCCCTATAATCAGCTACGCTGAGCGGTGAGCCCCGCGGTAGGGATCCCTTGGCATTGGTCCGAGTCAGGAATTCGTCGGTGGGGGGCCCAAATAGTCCTCACAAGAGGCAATTCACTAACCCACGCCAGCTCAACACTTACCATGGCAACCTGTAAATTATTAGTATACATCGCACTTGGTTTTATTAAAGCGATGATTATCACATGGTCTTATTCTAAGGTCAATGATTTATTAAACTCACTAGATGGTAAATTAAGGCACTGTCATAACTAAAGTAAGCTTGGGTGGAATGGAAAGGTGATTACTCTTGGTCATTCAGAATAAGGCATTGACATAACTTACTTAACGATAAGGCTAAATTTGCCAAAGCACAATACTCATGCTCCGCTCTTTACTACAAAATTCCTGAAGCTGTTTAAAACTCACTCGATATACACTAATTATCATTAATAGACGATCACAACCGGGGGGCCACCACAAGGCCTGTACACACTTAAAATAATGAACTGCTCCAATTCCACACAAGCTATTTCGATTATTCGCTCAGCTGAGTAGTGGACGATGTCTTTGCGTTCTTTGAATTTAATTTTTTTATTTAATAGTATTAATGAACCACCATGAATTGCATTAACTCTGCTGAACGAACTACCAACTTGGTGATTGTTAAAACTAAATATGTGTTCATGATTTTTGAGCCAATGCTCAGTAATGCAAAGAATGTCAATGTTATTGTGATTCATGAACAACTCAATTTCTAGACATTTGCCCTTCATCCCTTGAATATTCTGGTGGACCAGGTTGAATTTATTTACATTTTCGTTAACTATGATTTGTGATTTTGGGCAAGATTTGTAAACAATATTTTTTGATTTAATTGGGCTAGAGACTTCCTCTATTGTCATGCCACTATGTTTAAATTATTTGGAATTGTTTCCAACTGTTGAATAGTGTTGTCAAGACAGTACTCAATAGAGCACATTTGTTTAGCCAAGTTATTGGCTGTCTTATTAAAATAATAAGATAGCGAATTAGCTACCCGTTGTTTATAGTACTTTTTAAGACAATAACTGTCTTTGGTCAAAAAATATTTTTTACCAACAATATTGTTAGTGTCAATCAGATTAATTTTATTATAATTACATGACATTTCATGTAAAGTCAAATTTAACTTATACCTAAGGTTGTTTTCTGCTTGTGACAAACTGTGACTATAGGGGAAGGTAAACAATATAATTTCATTTACTTGTAATAATCTTAACGTTTTAACATATTCATTTAGCTCATTTTCATTGACATTTCCTCTATTCCCAATTAAAATTATCAGATTTGAGTAACAAGAATAACAAGAATAATAACAAGAATGGTCCAAGATTTATTGAGAAACAAGGTCACGAGCACAAAAGAAACCTTTTTTGCGTATCAGATGGGACGTGAAAATATTTCAAGGGTTTTCATTTCATGAAATACCACTTAAGGTATTGGATACCTACTTATCCGATGTGCTACCTAAATTCATTATTTTATAGCTAGAGAGAGCCTTTGACTAAGTCCTATTCACATAAAGTAAGAAGATAAAGTAGGTATATCTTTTCGAGAGAAGGAAGATTTTCCTACTTTTGTATTTTTTTTTATCCTTACAGAACAAAATCGTTACGTTTAGTCTTCACCTTAAAATTATAATGAGTTTTAGAAGATACTATTATTTCTAATGTTGTTCGTCCTGCTCCAATGTGCATTATCTTAAAAAAAAATATAAATATACGTATGTTTTATCAAAATAAAACTATTTGAACATAATATATTATTTTCATTCTGTCAATATGACGGTGAGTCATTAATATGGATAATCGATGCACAAATATTATCCTAGACAGAAAGGGGTCTAACCCTTTGTCTATAGCCTTTTTATCTTTAGTTAAAATGTTGATATTCTAGTTTTTTTCACGACAACACGTCCTTATAAATTTCAACATCTGAAAAACTTTGCAATTTATTTTGTCTAAGTTACAGACTGTGCAAGACAAGTGTTATTTAGCTTGAAAAAAGCGGTTTGCACGTTAATGGATAAAAGACAGAGTATATCTCGGTCTCTATGCATTTGCCATTTTGCCTTCTACTAATTTGCACAACTAATTGAAGTCATCTAATAGAAATCCTTTTTTTCCTTTTTAATTGTGCCTAATTTTTGAGAATAATAGAAGATGTGGTCAAAGATTTAAAAGATGTTTAATAATTATGGGTGGTTTTAACTAAGGTAATATGTTATCAAAGACATTAGGTTTCTTGATAACTGATGCGTACTAGATGCGTGGTCGGTTGTACTTCACAGAAAGTTTTCAGATGGCGTGCTCGGTGAACAAAAGTTTCGCATCAACACTTCAATCTGAACTCAAGACACATATATCGTCACGTTTCAAAGAGCTACTGAAACTCACGTTTAAGGCGAGAATAGTGGAAGTTTAGTACCTAAATATCGTGTTTTTTGGTTATTTTAAGGGCCGGTTTTATAAACGTCCGTAAGTTAAATGGCATACCAAAGAACAATGGTCAAAATGGACCTGAGGTTGTAAAAAAACGAGTAATATATCAAAAAAATTGTAATTTTTTAATTATTTTGATTATACAAACGATATCTTAAGAAATGATAAGAAAAAAAAAATTGAATTTTTAACTTCGTAGTATCTAATGACATTTGTTTGCTTTTGCTACGCTACAATACGTCTCATTCTGCCAATTTTGTTGTACTTATTTTTCTTTTTCTGAACTTATCGTTAATTTCACAAACCAATAACTGTTTTAGGCCGGTCGTATAACTTTAATAAGCCGTTCGTAATTTTTATACAAAATATATTGCTGTCAGGTCCAAGGCAGTATGAAAAGTGGCCAATGTTCTTTCGGTAAATTGGAACTTACTGTCAAATTTTAGTAGTATGACATTTAACTTATGGACATTTATAAAACCGGCCCTTAGTAGCGTAGTTAACACATAAAAATTATATCCACGCAACTAGCTATTTCAAAGAAAACATGAAAATCAACTGTCGTTTGTTTCTCAACGATTTCAAAAACAAAACAAACATCAACTGTGGTCAGAATCGTTTACCTTAGTTTGTATGTCCTATATTGGGATGTCTCTCTCCATATTGTTATAATAACTTTTGACGTTTCAACTTGCATATATAGCGACCACCACATTGAGTTTTTCCTATTCAAGTTAAACTTCACAACCCAGTCAAATCTAACCAATACTACTCTACTGTATTAATCTATACTAATATTATAAAGCTGCAGAGTTTGTTTGTTTGTTTGTTTGTTTGTTTGAACGCGCTAATCTCAGGAACTACTGGTCCGATTTGAAAAATTCTTTCAGTGTTGGATAGTCCATTTATCGAGGAAGGCTATAGGCAATATTTTATTTCCAAAAAAATTAGGGATCCGTAAGAAAATTGCTATTTTGCAACCCAAGGTGTGAAATCGAAAACCTATTTTTGCGTGCGCTGCAGAAACTATTGACACTAGAACAAAATAATGTATGACGGGTTTGTAGGTCTCATTTAGATCTACAAAAAAGTGCGCAAGAGCATATGTCTAACTATTATAGTTATGCCACAATAAGTGATCTTTTGTTTTAAAAAATTACTTTTTAATGCCGCCGCTAGAAAAGGCTCTTTATTTGTATCTTGGTATTAATCCTTATCAAAATAAATTACTTCTTATTCAAAACTGCTTCAATGCCTTTATATAACTTTTTGAATCATTCAATTCGGACATTCCATTCGAAAGATATCACGAGTTTAAAAATATAAGTAGTAGTAGAAGAATAAAACCGCCGCACCGCAGAACAGCGGGAAACGAGGTGAGGTGAGGGGGGAGAATCTATGAAATAGGTAAAGTGCGGTCGCGGACCAGGAAGACCATTAACTGCGCGGTTCAAACTTGCGGTCCAAGA
The DNA here is from genome assembly GCA_931315375.2 of Opisthograptis luteolata. Lineage (NCBI taxonomy): Eukaryota > Metazoa > Arthropoda > Insecta > Lepidoptera > Geometridae > Opisthograptis > Opisthograptis luteolata. The sequence continues at coordinate 6,030,320 of OV928049.1, read as the reverse complement.
AAAATTTACTTAGAATTAAAATAGGATAATGGGTACCTACAGCAGGTAACGCGTTGAGGGGACACCGAAGTGCGGGAATAATTTTGGAGTATACGGAATATATTCGCTATAGCGCCTAAATTACTGAACCTATTTAAATGAAATTTGGTATAGAGATAATTTGAGCCCCGGGGAAGGGACATAGGATACTTTTTATCGCGATAACTGTAGCCCACGCGGGTGAAACCGCGAGGAACAGCTAGTTACCTATAATAGGCGCGATGCGAAAAGAAGTAAACACAAAACTGCGGCTTTTAGGTACACTGCTAAAACTTTTCCATAATCATCTTGAGCCTTTTTTATGTATTCATTTTGAAGGTCACGACCGGCTGTAAGCGCCTTAACTACTTTTAGAGACATCAAGATCGAGCGAATATCCCTGAGAGAAAAAAGCGTTAACATTTTTTCACATGAATGTATTGCTTACCCTTGTTTTACAGGCTATTGTAAGTATTTGTGTGAATTGGTACTTATAACGTTTTATTGCGTAAGTGAGATATACGTATACGGCGTTTTCATTGCGGTTGGACTTTACGTGAAATATTGTGCGGTGTTGGGTGCGGCTTATTAAGTAATTGGGTTAGATAGTCATGGGTTTCATTTGTTTTGGCCGTTACTGAATAAATTAGTAGCTATGAAGGGAATTTGTAGTTAGTGTGTGTGTTTTCATAGACTTTGTCTGGTCCTAATTCTTCATTATCATCCGGAAAAAGTCGACTGCTCCTTCTTTGAACGTCACCATGAACGGTTACAATTGATCCATGGGCTCCCTGTGGCTCTAACAATGTCGTCGGTCCAACTAGTGGGGAACCTACCTGCAGAACGTCTTCCGGTTCGTGGTCGCTACTGGAAAAAATTTCTTCCCCATCAGTTATCAGTTCGTCGAGCGATGTGGCCTGCCCATTTCCACTTCAACTTGGAAATCCTGAGAGCTGTGTCGTTCATAACTACTCTAGTGTAGTCAAAAGATAGTTATTATCATAATTATACACGTCCATTAATCCACGGCAGCTGTGTTTTTATTAGTAAACTCGATCTTTAACTTTCATGAATCAGTTTTTCTCAGTTTTCCTTCGCTAGTGTTTGCGCCACCTGGCCTGACGGTGCGTTTGCCTATTCTAGGTTTCCACGTCAGAAAATATTTATTTATCTACTGGCTCTGCCCCACGACTTCACCCACGAAGACTTCGGTTTATCGCAATAAAAATAAATCTTTGTCCTCCTCCAGAATTCGAACTCTCTTCCCACCAAATTTCATCAAGGTTGGTTCAGCGATTTAGTAGTGAAAAGGTAACAAACAAACAGAAAGACCAACGGAGTAACATTTATAATATAAAGCATGGGTGGATTAACGGATTAATGTTGAAAAATGTTTCCCTAACTATTTCTTTCATATATTTTACCTCGAAGCACTTACTTACCATAATCAAAACAATGAATCTTAAATTAGGTATCTACTTTAATATCAAAAGCGGCGCAATCCTTTTTACAAATCTAATGAAACACAAAGATATTCTCTCAATCCTTTGTATTAGTTAGACGCTGAAAATGTTTTTCTTGGCTTGAAGTTTACAAGACATTTTAATTGAAATAATAGCTCTAATAGCGCTATAAACTCTTCAACAATAAAAATATTCAGTAAAAAGCAATATCGCGAACAATTTACGCTGAACAAGTCTAATTTTCTCGAGTCGCTTTGAACGACAATTACATAATCAAATAAGGTATTAGCGAAACATTTTAATTTCTTCTTAAATAAAGCATGTCTTAGGCTCTTCCGTTTTCTTTGCATATTCAAACGACGTCTCAGTCGTCGGCTTTGAGATAAAACAGAGATTCGAGTACACTGGGAACTACTTTTTACAATGAAATAAAAAGAATGTAGAATGTAATCTTGGCATTAGTATACACACACACAATTTTTTTTCTCTATAGCTCAGACACGGAATGGCTTTGAATTCTTCAGTCTTTCCAGCATCTCGCAGATATATGTTGCGTTTTGCTAAACTGTAGAGAAATAAGTCAGTGACAGTTTGCGGCGTAAATAAAGTTTATCTAAATAACAAAAGTTGTCATAGAGCCAGTCTCCAATTGTCAAAACTGAAACACGTGAAAGTGCCTGAAAAACTCTGAACCAGCGCCAAAAGACTAAAAAGTCTCCACACAATGATTCGACTTGAACACAAAAGTAAGATTGCTTAATGTTTCAGTAGTTTTGTATGTTACTAAGACATTTCTTGAAACGATGTACTCATATCCTAAGTACTATCGTACGCAGTGTACCCCAGCACTAGCTTTAAGTGACGTCCATGTGACGTTGCTCCCGCTCGCTCCCGTTTCGCCTCAGTACCACACAGCCTCTTGCGGCGACAACATCGCATGCTCGGAACTGGAACTCGATCGAAATCGACTCGAGTTGACTCGTCTCGTCATCGAGAACAACACGATACTGTATCGAATCAACTTCGATAGTGGAGTGCAGTGTACAAAATAGTGATTTAAACTTTTCTAGTGCTAATATGTAAGTGACATTTGGAATGTAAATGTTGCGAAAATGCCGAATAATTTTTTTGCGGATTCTACAGTTTTTTTAAAAGGTACGTTTTTAATATAATATTTTAATCTAAGTAGTTTTAAGGTGCTTAGGTTCTGATCTTGATAAATTGATGGAGGATATCTATATAATGTCCCATAACAATCAGTTATCAGTAATAGCTTATTGTAAAGGTTTGACAAAAATAATCCGATCGCATCACCATTATCATCACGAAATGTTAAGATTATGCAAAAGTAAAAATATTGCTGTTATAACAATAAATAAAATTATATTGCACTTAATGTTAAACATGTGAAAGTTTTTTAACTTCTTTACGGTGATATGACTTAATGAATATGTGAAATTTGCTTATACCTTGGACTTACACTTAGGTTTCGTTATTATAATACCCGGTTGGAGTCAAGAGTGGCGTATTTACTGGACGATCTACACCTTCGACCACATCGTCGCTTTCCATCGGGTGAGATTCGCGGTCTTTATCTTTATCTTTAAATATTTTAATAATCCATATTCATATGAAATTACTTGCATACTAAAATTAAATTAAACAATTTTCATTTTTATGTTCATACGTAAGTTAATTAAAAACGTTTTATTTTTTATTTAAAATTAAGATATGTATTTATTAACGCTTAAAATACTTCTCTAATAGTTAACAATTTTTGGAGATCTATTTTGTACTTTTTGTACTAATCTGCTCTACTAAAACATACCTACCTATGTAAAATAGATTTAATAATACATGACATGTTCTCTCCCAAAAATATCAGGATAATGTTGTGGCTTTTAGCGCATTTTTACGTGCAAGATAGTTAAAAAGAAATATTAAAGGAGTATTTTCATTGCAAATAACGTTTTTTATCGACCATTCCGTTTGCGATATTCTCCGTCGAAGTCATCAATAATGTTTCGCTTCTTGTAATTTCTAAATCGTTTGACATCGAAACTTGTAATCAGTCATGTCGTGGGCCATGCCGGAAATCCTCAATAAAAGTTATAGCGGATATCCTTTGATGAAAACTTTCTCTGATGGACTTTTCCTTTGGACGTTAATGAAATCAACCTTACAGCCTTACGATTTTATATTTAATGGAATGTTGAAAATTTTCTAACTTGTCGTTTTGACTAGACAAAAAAGGTTGATTAATTTTATTGAAGCGCTATGACCTTTAAAGCGGTCACTCAAATCACTTTGGAACAACGGTCGGAAATTTGGCCACTGAACGATGAAATCAAAGATAATAAATACCTATTCAAGAAATAAAAATTAACCGATGATAAAGTAAATGAAGTCAAATCGTCAGCCTCTGCTCGCAAGTCCATTATTTTCATTGTATTCTTTTTTAAACCATTTGAAAATCCTTACCATTCGATACTCAAGAACAGTGTTAGTTAATTTTTATATTGCGCGTTTTGCTAATTAGATGATTTGCGTTATATTGATCGTAAAGCATCTCTAATGTTTTCTTTACTAATTTGCTGGTGGTATAATAATATCTGAAAGCTACAAAATAGACTTCAATAACTATGAATAGAGTTATTTTCACCGCTTGTCTTTTCAGCAATATTACATTCCCAGAAACGGCAATTCAAAGTATTTCCAGTCACGAACCCTTCAAAAGACTAGGTAATTAAAAAGACAAAAAGAAACGACATTAATTAACTCGGTACTGTCAACCCTAATTTCGACCGAGCTGGCTCTCAGTAAACCAACATTTCATCGAGGAAATAACTGGCGATCAATGTGACTAATTCAGGAACAGTAATTTCAGTGGGTATTGATTCAACTAAATTGGTGTTTTCTAAGCCACGACTAAATAGCCTATAGTTAGTATGAATCTAGCCAGCCACTTAAGATTTGTGTTAACAGGGGTTTCACTGCCTGAACCTACAGCCTAACTAGTATGGGATAGTCATACTCGGTGCCACAACACTCGTGGTGCAGGAAAGCTTCCTTTGGTGTCCCATAGACTTGCCAAATCGGACAGGCTTACCTGTATCCTAGGTCCCGCTGTATACAACCGCCTACCGGGGCATATTACAGAGGCAGCTAGTTTTGTCATTTAAATTAAAAGCATGGCTCGTGGAGAAGGCGTTCAACGATTTAAATGAATATTTACCTAAAATTTTGTCGTTACGTTTTTTATTGTAATGTATGTTTTGAATATTTTAATTTATTTTTATTGTCAAATAAATTGAATATTCTGATTATTCTAACACATCGGTTAGCGGGTACATTATTGACAAGGTAGTTTGTTTGTTGCTAGTTTATCGGTGTTTTATTGAACTTATTATTATGATTATTTTGGTGAGTGTTACCAGGAATTGTTTTATTAAATTCCTTTACTGGGGGTAAAGGAATGTAATCCCCTGATTGAATAGACACAAACAGCGAAGTGCTTTTTATAATTATGGTAGATATTCCACCCGAAGTTTTTTGCTTCAATATTCACCATACGTACCGCTAATAAATATAACTCCTTGCCGCTGTACGTTTTCCAGTTGCTATATTTTGGGAATCTTCAAGATAAGAGTGAAGGATACCTTCTAAGTTACGAGCTACACTGTCGACCGCATCATCACTTAATATCGAGAGAGATTGTAGTCAAACGCACGCTTATTTGCAGTAAAAAAGGGTTTGGTAGCCACTTTTGTGGTATCTTTTAACTTGCTATTTTTCTTTATTTAAGTAGGTATGCACTATGTAGTCAGATGGGTTCAAGAATTATTTCGATAAACTCTCTTTTGACCGAAAATATTGCCGCGTAAATTAATAAAACGATTTTAGTTTGGTTTTCCATTCAATTGAAAACGTTTGACTCAACATTATTTCATACTCCAAACATTATTTTACATGAAAGAGGAAGATCCTTCACAATTTAACTCCTCAAGCCACTTATTATCCCCTCTTTCTTAACCATTTGAAAGTGTTATAAATCACACTCAAATTATTATAACAGCCAATTTACTTAAAAATTCCCAGGAATTCATATATATAAAGTATTCGTTCATAATTCGTTAAAGTAGGAGCTTTAATTCGTTTATAAATAATTTATACGCAAAATGGCTGGTATATGTACTTCTAGAGATGGAAATATTCAATTGTGTCTCAATTATATTTAAATATTATTTTATGGTACTAAAATTTCTTTTTACGCGATTTTCTTTAAATCTACCTTCATTGTAGTTAATTTAAGCATGTGGCCCATATAGGCAACGATACCAATATTTTTTTCTTTCAGAGCGGGGTCTTAATTATTGTTATTTATTTATAGTAAAAATAAATCTGGCTTAACTTTAAGATACGAATGGAACTTTTGGCATGCTTTGTTGAGGTTACCCTTGTTTAACACAATAAAAAATGGCATTCAATACCTACTGCCACTCATTCCATGTTGAATATTTAACTCGATGCAACGCTTTGGCACCCTTTTTGAATTAATTGTCATGGGTGGCCTATTTTGTCAAAGCGGGCGCTATTTTAGTGGATTTTGGGGATAGCGGAACACATTGTAGCTTCAAATCGGGATCGTACCGGTTAGCCGCTGATATGGTTTCGTTCAGCTCTTATCATATCAGGATCAGTTATGTACCCCTAGTAGATACAAGTTTTGAGTTTAGTTAGTTTACAAATATTACGAAAGTTTTCTCAACTTTACTCCTGCATGAGATGTGCCAGGATTTCTATTTCAAAGTCATCGGAGACATGAAAGTCGTCTTGACTCATAAATTATGTACGCGTCATGCAAGATGAATTCATCTCTGTGTGCTCTTAAATTCTAGTAGCTGGCATTACCAACGTTCTCTTCAATTGTAAATTCTATGTCTTTTACAATAAAAGCTATAATGGTGTAGTTTATGTGAAGGATAGCTTAGTACGGACTACGGACTATCATGTTATGAGATAAACAACGGTAAAACATGAAATAGAGGTTACCTTCCGCGACTCTGGCGTAGTTCTCGACCTATTTTTAAAGTTTTGTGTTGCAAATGTAATGTATATTTCGTACCTTGCCCAGCTTTGCAGTAGTTGGTGCTCTAATAAATAGTCTGTGACAGTTTTTTTTTATATCTTTCGTAAGAGTAGACAAATAAAGAAGTTTGACTTTTTTGTTATGGTTTTAAACCGCTAAGGGTAGAGTTTGACTACAGCTTAAGTGATATTAAGTCATGATTTGGTTGAAGATGGTGTCATGTTACATTTGGACTGGGAACTGACTCTCAAGTGCCGGAACACACCGAAAGGTCCTTGGCAATCGATGTTCGTAGGTAATATTAGTGCAAGCACTAGATAGGCATTAAGCTCTATGGCTTCAACGCAAAGTTTTCCTTCACCGAACGCTCCAGCTCATTGCAGGATCAGAACCTACGACTTTCGTGTTGCAAATCGATGTCACAACCACTAAGCCATCATCACTTCTCTGAGTTCATTTTGTATGTTAAAACTCAACCGAAAATAGTCGCTGTAACGGCTAAATGGAATTGTGTCATAACAATAATAGAGGAACATTCTAACATTTGCAATTTCCAGCCAATTTCCTTCGTTTGTACTAAATGTAAAATGACACTTTATTCCTATTAACATACTTTTTTTTACTATTTACAGGGTAGCGTTTGACTACAAGTCACCTGATGTTAAGTGACGATGTGGTCGAAGATGGCGCCACGCTACACCTGGACTGGGAACTGGCTCTCCAGTGAGGATGCCGGAATACACCGAAAGGCAAACCTTTTTAAGCAACTCTCATACAATTCCATACTCTAAACTACATTTAACGGCACATTTAAACTTCTTGGAAACGTACCAACATGACATGCGGCACGCCTATAAAAATGATTTATTACTCGTAATATTTGTTTTTGGTCACATTATCTCAACTCTGCACTCGTATATCCGCTACAGCCATAATGTTACGTTATACGCATGTTATTGCTCTCGTATTTTCATTATTATTATACTGTCTTTAAATGATACCAATGTAACATTAAAGCTAAAGGAAAATGTCATGCCATTTCAACATGACTTATTTAGGGCCGATTTTATAAACATCCATAGGTTAAATATATAATTTGACCTTATTTGGAATGGAGATAGCTTATACCCTGGATTAACACATAGTATGTACATTAATAAATAAATAAATAGGCTACTTCATATCCCGGAAAAAGGTTCCTGCGGGATAACGGGAAGACGCTGGGTGCAACTAGTTAATGATAATAATCATAATAATAATGCCCGCACAATCACATACATAGGCTCTGACCCCTAACTAGGTTTCCCTGTATCTAGGATATCAGAAACTACGAGGATCGGGGATCCACAACACCCAGACACAGAACAAATACTGTACCTAACGCCATCCCCATCGTAGAAAAATATATATTATTAACGCGTCGTATTATGGCAACATACAAGTAAAACAAAATCAAGGTTGAGCCAACGGACAGAAATAATAAGAAGTTATTCAAACATGGATTCTAAAACAAAGAGCTTAGCGTACATCCCTAGCTTAGGAGATTAGTACCGATAATTTTAAATATCTAATACATAAAGCATGCTTCGGACACGGAAATGGACGAAAGGGGTCGAAAACGCGCGACGCGGGCGGCGTCTGGGGAAAAGAAAAAAACACAAGATGGAGGCGGTTGATAGTTCGAATTAAAATCTAGAATTTTAGAAAAAAAAGGATTAGAATACATTTTGCGGGGAGTTATTAGAGCCCTAGTCAAATCTAGCTTGTGATATTTTAGAATCTAGATATTTTTAACAACCTATCGTGCCGTTTAAAGTTTGAATGTTTTATTGTGAAAGTGGTGAAAGAAAAATGGTTTAAAAGTGTTGGTGAAAAGAATCTGAAGAGCGCGAGGAGAATCTGGCTGAAAGTCCGTGAGAATTTATTGATTTAATATCTTATTTACACTAATGATCATACCTAATACATGGCGTAGGAATAGAATACACAACTAGAAGCCTTCGATGGTTTCCTTTCTTGTTTACTTTCACACAAGTGATCAAACATAATTAGAGCATAGCTAGAGTCACCTAGAGTATTCGGAGGTCCTTAAAATAACAAAACATCATTAGTTTCATTTTGCATTAAACTTACCTACTTGCATATTTTGTTACACACAAACATTACTAAATTGATGAGGATTGGCCAAATTTCATCCAGTTGTCTCCTCAAAATAGGTTTTATGAACGCTCTACTATCTTTTGAATGTCGTTTTATGATTGAGTAGTTAATTAAAGTGACATAATGGTACAAAGTTTGAAATATTTGATTTTTAAATGTACTGCGGAGAAATATTTTTATAATAACAGGAAACTTCAATTTCTTTATTTTGCTTAGTAGAAATGGATTGATACTAAAAGTAAACATGTATAGAATTAAAGGATAAGCTATAGCTCAATGTCCATTAACAAGATTAGTATGATTTAATATTTTAGTTATTTTTTTCATCGTTCTCTCCGTAAAAACTGAAATCGCAAACTTCCATATTTTGTTTAATGTGAATGGACTGATAGATGATGTGCACTCATATAAGATTGAGGCGCAACCTATAATTCAATTTCTCTGTACAAAAATAATATAAATTAACATCATTGTTACAATATATGAAAACTTAAATATATTTTATCAGTCGACTGAGAGCGGGCTGTGGCTTGTTGTACACTTGTAAAAGGTTAGGAAATGACTAGTGGGTTCGAATCCCGTTTTGTTAACTTTACTAAATGCTATGGAGGGATCCATCTTTTCCTGTAATCTGCTATTTCAATGTTTGCATATAAAGTTTCTAACGTCCTCACAAATTAAGTAGATATTCCAATTATGTAAATAGAGAAGAGAAACACCAAACCGACTTACATTACAAACCTATTGATTAGTTTGCTCGTACTATTCCTTTGTGAACAATAATATTAAACTTTGTATTTTGTTTCTTATAATTTCAAAATTAGATTATTTATTAATGGCCACTAATGTTTGATTCGGGTAGTGTAAATGATCCAGTATCTACTGTCTTGTGTATATAGTTGTTAATTCCTGGCGGTTCGACTCCGACAGTAAATTAGGATTGTATTATATTACTCATCGGAAACATTTATTCTAGAACTTTTCTCAATATTTTATCTAGGTAAAATGTATGAACTACCTACTGATGTGTTTACCAGCTTACTTAGTTGCTTGTGGGTTCGAATCCTACAAATTAGGATAAGGTATATTAGGATTTTGATATTTGGTTAAAATTTCTCCGGGATTCTTTTTCATTCAGTATCAACTGACGTGCAAACATAGTTGTTATTTCTTGGCGGATCGACTCCGACAGTAAATTAGGATTGTATCATATTACTCATCGGAAACATTTATCATAGAACTTTTCTTAATATTTTATCTAGGTAAAATGTATGAACTACCTACTGATGTGTTTACCAACTTACTTAGTTGCTTGTGGGTTCGAATCCTACAAATTAGGATAAGGTAAATTAGGATTTTGATATTTGGTTAAAATCTCTCCGGGATTCTTTTTCATTCAGCATCAACTGACATGCGTACATAGTTGTTATTTCCTGGCGGTTCGACTCCGACAGTAAATTAAGATTGTACCATATTACTCATCGGAAACATTTATTCTAGAACTTTTCTTAATATTTTATCTAGGTAAGATGTATGAACTACCTACTGATGTGCTTACCAGCTGACTTAGTTGGCCGTGGGTTCGAATCCTACAAATTAGGATTAGGTAAATTATGATTTTGATATTTGGTTAAAATCTCTCCGGGATTCCTTTTCATATTTTATTTAGGTGGTCTAACCAAATGGTATTTACTGAATACAAATGTTGGTGTCTGTAGGTTCGATTCCTACATTAATTTAAGTTATTAAGGTAGTATAAGTGAATAGGTTCTACTGAATAGTGATTACGGTTTCGTAGTAGCCTGCTGGTTCGAATCCAGCAGTAAATTAAATTAGGTAGTTTAGTTTCATTAGACTCTCTTATGGGCGTAATTATATTTAGGACATGACCTTATCTCATGCAAACGCTTTTACATTTTTTGCGGTTTGCTTTCCATTGTTTCTTTGACTGACATCATCAACTAGATTCAAACGAATACTACACCGTCCTTTTCAGGACGCCTTTATTGTTTCATTTGACATACGTCGACAGGTTATAAAGATGTTTGTTTTATAGGTAGTTGATTTATTTCTTATCCCGGTAATCCTGGTTTGAAAGGTAAAGGTAATGGTGGTTTTCTGGTAAGTTATGAGTAGGCAAAGTGGATCCTACCAAAGCATAACCCAACTATCTTGCATAGATTAGGGGCTGAGGTGGACTACTCTTGCTTATTTATGACAACTCTTCTGTGTTTTACTTTAGTGTTAAGTTAAGTTATGGGTGTGGCAAAGATTATTCTACCTGATGCACATTCCGAACATCTTACGTAGATAAGGGAGCTAAGGTAGCGTAACTCGTGCTCGCTTATGGCAATCTTCTGGTGTTTTACTTTAGTTAAGGTCTCTCTTTTTGTTATCGTTGAAGTGTTTTTATAAACACATTGGACTGGTCCGACAGTAATTGATACACTTTTGTTTTCTGTGGGTTTTCATGGGTGTCAGGAACATTTGTGATTGGAAAAGACTCACGACCTTTTTCAATGAAGCAAGGTCCTGACATTAAACCTGTGAACTTTCCACTGCAAGCATATTTACTATACACGCAGCTGACAAATTTACGCACACTCTACAAAGAGTTTGAAAGGGAGTGTTTCACTTGGCCGGTGATGCATTACCTTGATAACTCAACCCACGACACTAAATATTCAATTATCGTTAGACTAGTTTCGCGGTAGCGTCACCGAGGGTAGGGCCATCCTTTCTCTGTCATTTCTCCTTCCCAATTCTCATCCCTTCCGCGGTAATAAAATAGTTAACATCGGAAAACTGGTTCAGTCCCTGCATCGTTGGTTAACATTGTGGATTAATATCCACTTAAAGTCTAAATACATAAATAATTGTTGAGTAATTATTGTAGTAATAGTTTATTAATTATTTCGAACTTCCTGATTTCTAAAAGTGAAAATATGAGAGGACCTGACCTCTCCTGTGTTTGGTATCCAGCGCTGGTGGAATATCATGTATGGATAGGCATAAAAATGTCGTTCATGCATTGGGACCCCTCCGCGTACCTTCTGGCTCTACCGGCACTTGAGACTGATCAGGATCCTAACCTAACATCGCTATACGGAATCACTAAGTGAGAAATATCTGCAACAATAAATATACTGGTAGCAACCAGGTTGAGCAGAGCTCTAATCTTCATTGAAGGGACACTGGTCCAATTATGATGAACTGGCATACTCCAGCTTTACTATGCACTGACAAATGTCAGAAGTATTTGCAACAAACAATGTACTGGTAGCAACCAGTTTGAGCATTATTTAAACTTTAATCTAGAGGACATAGTCCCTATTATAATGCACTAGCATACTCTAGTTTTACAATGTTCTGGCATACTCCAGCTTATAATGTACTGGCATACTCCAGCTTATAATGTACTGGCATACTCCAGCATACAATGTACTGGCATACTCCAGATTATTACGGCAAAGTCCGAAATTATCAATTGATATTATTTAACTTCATTTTATGAGTTAACCAACTATGTTGGATTGAATGGTCGCGTGAACTAGCTGCAGACCTTATCATCATTCCCATCCTACCCCCTCCGATGTCGCAAGTGCGGCATGCTGGGCATGGGGTGGCTGTAGGGGAGGTTGGAGGCCACTGGGGCAAGCCCCTAAAAATTTTATGCATTCGGGGTTTGCTCCGAAACTATCCTTTCCTTTATCCTGAACATAATCCTACTAATCTCTTGGTGTGTGATTTTCTATTGAAAGCACACGTCAAAAATATCTTGTTTCTTCCAGATCTACGGTCGCGAGCAGTTTCATTATTCTATTTTATTAATCTGTCTAATTTTTATGTCTTTAGATTGTATTTATTTCCTTAAGAAGATCCTTAAGAAATAGCTTTTATTGTAAAATATTAAATTTATTTAAACATGAATTTCCACTAAATAGTTCATAACTCTAAAAGTTCCGGGTTACTTATTTACACAACGTATGGGTTCTGACGATCATCTGGCCAATTTAGTTTAAGTTTCGTTATTCTGCATTCTGGTTTACGGTGGGTCACGCGTTAGGTAGGCTTTCGCGGCGCGGGGGGTCTCGTTCTTCAGGGTGGGTTAGTTACAATACTTGCACTGTTTTTTTTTTTAATGCCCAAATATTTATCCTGTAGCGGGAATCGAACCCGCGACCTCACGCTTCACAGTCGGCTATCCGCCCATTGCGCCACATCGGTCGTCAAAAGTTATTATAATAGTTTTCAATTAGTTCGCAAAAATGACGTGCCAGGATTGGTAGTAAGGTTATTAAAATTTAGAGTCTACCCGGGGAAGTAAGTACCCACCACACTATTGTCAGCTATTATACTCTACCACTATCTATAAGCATTAGTGTGCTAATGTCATACTGCGTTCTGGATTGTAGGGCATAGTTTCCAGTGAAATTGCAGAACATCTCAAAGTGACGAGCACAATGCATAGCCCCGCAGAATATTGAACTGTTGAAATTCTAAATTCTTGGTATCACTGAACTGTAACGGGTAAACGTAAAATGTAATTAAGGAAGAGCTCCCCCGCAAGTCTTTCCACTTTGCTACAAATTGTAGTCCTTCAAAATGGGTGTGAAAAGAGTACTTAATAGGGATGTGAAAAAAATAATCGATATATATATTAATCGATTATTTTTTTCTTTTAATCGATTTTTAACTATCGATTATCTAAATATGAAAAATCGATTATTAATAAATCGATTTTTTTATTTTATAAGTAAAAAAATCGATTTTTTTTACCTACTCTCTTTTTAAAGTAATAAATGATAAAATAATGTTTGTATTGTTGGAGACTAAACAAAAAAATGCAACTATACGATGAGTTAGAAAAAAATTTAGTATCTAAAAATCGATTATTTTTTATTTTTATAATCGATTTTTTACAAATCGATTTATTTTAAAGAGATAAAAATCGATCATATATTAACCGATTTTTTTCCCTCCAAGTCACATCCCTAGTACATAAGGGTCGGTAACGCATCGGCAACTCCCCTGGTGTTGCAAATGTCCATAGATGACGGTGACCGCATTCCACCAGGCGGGCCGTCTGCTTGTTTACCAATCTAATAGATAACATTAGTCTTAACCTCTAATTTTATTCCAATCCCTATCTTCCTAGAACACATACAGAGTATCTACCACATTTAAAGATGGGCATTAAATAAACCCACTGTGCGACCTATAACCCTTAGCCAGAATTGGGGTCTGGGTTAACGGAGTAAAAATAATAAGCTTGTTGATAGGAATCTTCATTTATCATACCCCCCCGCCATATATATCTGCTGTTGACAGAGGGAATGGTCCCGATTAGATATTGCCTTACTTATGCTAAAAATAGCCAGTTTATTAGCCTTTTGGGTTGGGCTGTTTTTAACTCTCTTATTCCCGTGGGTGACAAGCTATTTTACTAACAATTGTTTACATTTTTGCTGAATACTTTATTACTTTGGAGCAGGTATGATCAAATTAAACGGTACTACTATTTTTGAACGCAATTATGGATTTTAAAATGCTTCGTGGGGCGGATAAAAGTATTTAAGAAATTCTAGTTTTGTTGTTTCACATTAGTTGTAAGTATTAATAGTATCAATGCAACTTTCATTATTCCAATTAAGGGCAATCGAACTAAACATAACTAACGTTATGAAGCGCAAATTTTAAAAGTTTTGATTTTTTTCGCGGGCTGCAGCTGCGGCTCGCAGGTTTAGTGTTGCCATTATGTGCTTTACGGCCAGTTTCAATAACCGATCTATCCACGGTTTGCCCTTCTAGAGACAGAAATTTGACATTAGTTCTGTGCAGAACGTGCCATCGCTCAAAACGGTGAAGGAAAACATCGTGAGGAAACCGGCATGTCTAAGAACTGCAACATTCAAGGGCATGCGACATCTACCAACCCGCACTGGGCCCGCGTGGTAGATTACAGCCCATACTCTCTCTCTGAGAGAAGGCCAGAGTCCCAGCAGTGGGAACGTGAAAGGCTGATAATGATGATGATGAGAACGCACCTCTTCGCGACTTTACTACTGGCTGTTTTATAATTTATTTCTGTTTTTATATATTTGAATCTGGATTGATCTTTTGTTTTTTTTTCTGTTTTTTTTATTATATGCTTTTACACCGAACCCTAGCAGTCACAACTTCTATGGAGCTCGTGTGAAATCTCTAGTGGAGCAAGCCGTGGATAGATAGGTTATTGAAATCAACCGTCATTTATAGGGGACCTAATTTGTAATTATATTTCTACCGTGGAATATTTCCAAACACAGAGTATTTTAACTGTATCATGTAAGTACAAAGGCTTGTAAAATTGAAATGAAAAAGTAAAACAACTCAATTTGAACTCATCGGTGCTACCGTTGTATAGAACTGCAACTAGCACAGATTCCAGAAATTCAGCACTGCAATCTACGCGTACGTTTTCATTTTTGTTTTTGTTATCCCAATAGGGAAGCTGGTTTTATCACTATTGCACTTGTGGTTTATGCTGGATTTTTGTTTGGTTATATCCACAAACATACTTTAACAATCATGGGATTAGGCTACGAATAATAATGTGTTTCTGTTGGTTTAGAATATGAATTCGATACTTACTTAATCTTTTATAGGTTACCCTTGCAAATGCAAAAATTAAAAACGAGAATCAGTGTAACCTATGTTTGTTTTAGGATACAATATGTAAGCTTTACAGCCAAGAGTGAATATAATGTATCTTTAAGCAAACATGCTCCATCATTGACCTCGTCATCACTTACCATCAGGTGAAACTAGCGTCAAAGTAGCGTTGTCGATCGATAGTCTATCGATAGCCAACCAATCGAAACACTACCGATAGGTCTATTGATACTATTGGTAGCTTAAAACGAGGCAATACCATCGATAGTATCGATCGTATCGATAGTATTGCTGCCCGCGAAACATAAACTATCGATAGTATGGATACTATCGATACTATCGATAGTACATACCGATAATATTGCTATTTTTTTGTTTACGAGGTTCAGTAGGTACTATTGATATAGTATATACTTCGCTAGCAGCAATAGTATCGATAGTATCGATCGAGTTTCAAGTATAACTAAATGGCTATCTAAGCTTTAAAATTCTGAAATTGAGCTATTAAGGCGCAGGTTTCCAAAAATGGGGTTATTTAAAGCTATCTTTCTGTGTAATTCTGGTCTAAAAAAAATCTAATAAAAATATATGTTGATCTACTTGATATATAGCAGGACACCTTCAGGCCGAAAAATGCAAAAAATGTATTTATATATTGAAAACAAATGTGCAAAGTCCCCATTTCCTAAAAGTTTAATACTACTTTACTCCTAAACTATATATGTAACAAAGACTTGTTAATACCATCAGCTTATAAAAAAATATAATACCCAGGACATCTTCAGGCCATTTTTTGAAAATACTGCTTTAATTATTTTTTGCGAATTTTTTACGTATTTCATACTCGCAAATCGGCACGTACACCCCTCATTCGCCCATAAAGTCAGTGCGGGACGAGCCGCCGTGCTGAACGGACCTGTGCCACTTTTCTCCGCATATTTTTGTAGCTCAAAATCGTACGATGAACTACCTATAGGCTATGAGTGGTAGGTGCATAGTGCCGCGGCGAGTTAATTGCCTACTCTTGCGGTGATGCATAGGGTTGTCACTTTTATTTTTAGTTAAATACTAGCTGACCCGGCGAACTTCTTTCCGCATAAGAGGCAATAAATGAGCAGATTTAGGATTTTAAAATTAATTAACCTTAGTAATAAATAAACTCGCATAAAACAAAAACAACTTCAATTCACAACTTCAATATCAACCATAGACAATATTACGTTTAGCTGTCAGTTGTGTTTTGTTACACCATGTCAGTTGCATTTTGGTATACCATTTACAACAAATGAATGATTAATTTTATTATTTATGAGTATCATATTTTATCTTATTCCGGACGAAGACAAATGCAAAAAATCAAAGATTATAAAAATCGGTCCAGCCGTTATCGACTTATACCTAAGTGTTGTAACTAACATGCCTTTTTTTATAGATTATATTATCTTTGTATTATAACAGCGCAAGGTGTTTAATCATGTAATTTATTAAAATGTTTTACCAATTCATAAATGGGTTGCATATTAAAGACATTTTAATAATTATAAATTAATAAATGCGATTTATTATAAACTATACAAATGAAATAGTCAGTGAGAGCAGCAAATCCGAGCGAGCGAGCAGTGTAGTACATAAATGCGCGCGATCAAACGCGTGGCACAGCCCTACTGAGTCCCAGGCCGGTCCCTGCGTACACGGCGCTCGCTACTCACTCACGCGCACATTCAAATGGCGCGGCAGTGACTACTAGCCGTGCCCCGCGGCTTCGCCCGCGTGGGAATTGATGTGTTGTACAAACTTTAGAACGCCATTGCACAACCTCTAGGGGTTTTCTTAAATATAAAAAATACGTATTTAATTATTTACTTTATAGTTTATTTGTACCTACTTTTAAGAAAATCCACATAAGGAATAAAAAAAAGCCATACAAACTTTAAAACTCTATGGCACACCCCGTAGAAGTAATACATATCAAAAAATAAAAAATGCGTTTTCAATGATTTACTTTAAGGTTTATTTGTACCTATTTTTGAGTCAATCGAACCAAGGAATGACATTTTTCATACAAACTTATCTACCTTATTTAACCCCTTTCAGAGTTGACTTTTCAAAATTAGATTAGCTTATGTGTTAGTCCAATACCTAAACTGTCTACATTCTAAATTTCATCAGTCAAATTCGGTTCAGTAGTTACGTGGTAACAAACATTCACACACACACAAACTTTCGCATTTATAATATTGTAGGATGTTGCTACTGTGTATATATGTAGATACGGCGGGCTCGATTAGTAGAGGTACCGCGCCGCGCCGCATGGCGAGAGCGTCGCTTCGGGCGCGTTGGCCGCAGATCGCGTAATTTTGGTGAGGGGATGCGCGGAGTGCGCGGAGCAGTTTCACTTGATCAAGCAAGGTCAACGACGTTATGGAGGCTCTTAAAGTTGCATGAATCGGAACTCTACTCAATCCTTTGTAACAAACAATATAGGTAATATGTGATTGTCAAAAACATTATTATAATAAAACCTTTGGGTATTAAAGAAACGCTTCCCTGAAAATGTCATCAGCGAACTCTGTCCATGATATTTGTTCAACGTACAATAACCATTAAATTTACAAGGAATCGTACCCAAATTTTACACACTGTAATATCAGAAAATGTTCCCGAATTTAACACATAATATGTAAAATTATCTCGTCATCTTATCCTGCTACGGGCAGGCTAATTTAAATCGCAGGTAATCTCGCAAGTTATTGTTCAGAAAGACAGCTTTTATGTTCTTGCTAATGAGGACAGTAATGTTATCATATATTACGAATATATACATAATTCTCTACAAGTCTAAAACCTTAGAGTCTATCCGTTTGTTAACTTTCTATCTAACTTTTTAGTTTTTTAAGGGCAGGTTATTTCTAATACCAAATTTCGGTAAATTTGATCTTGATGTCAAATTTTCCGTGCTAAAATTTGACAAGAAAATCAAATTTACCGAAAATCGGCCCTAAGTATGCTTAAGTAAACTTAAACGGTCAATTTTTTTAAAATTTAATGCTTTTTAGCCAGTAACTTGTGGTATAAACCAGACATTATGTTAAAATTAATGGTCTGCTCATACGTACTTCCTATTATTTATTCTCAAAACGACGTAAACTCACCCTTTATTGAATAATATCATTATAAATTACTCCCTTATTTTGCCTACAAAAATATCGATACTTCCCCAGTAACATATTTACTGAATTATTTGAAAGAACTTATTGTGAGCAACGAGTATATTTTCTGATAAAATCTTTTATTGACAAAAAAGGAAATTCGTTTGCTAGTTTTCGCCTCACTACTACCTACTTACTGCTAAACATATTTCAATTTTATCTTTACAAATATATATGACTTAAATATGGGACTTTCTTAGGGTTTTGTAGATTAATATTGTATATTTACTCACGCTTCTTATAGGATGCGGAAGCTAAATTTTACTGTACTGTTTTTCTTAGATATAACACACACATATAGCTGTGAGAATAAATAAAACTCATCGTTTTAGTATAGGTATATAAATATTATTGATGGACTAAATTAGTAATAAATGTTTGATAAAAAATTTAGTAGTTGAGTTTTATTTATTCTCACAGCTATATGTGTGTGTTATTTGTAAGAAAAGCAGTACTTTACTAACAGTTATAATAATGACATAATTTCTATTTAAATACAGAATACTAATGAAAAAATACAAATAAGAAAACAATGTCGATCCGATTTGAATAAATACATAATTTATTTTTCTAGATCTTCGGAATGCTAAAAGTGTTTTTAGCACTTAGCGTTCTAGGCAACAGCGACTCTCTACTTTCCGTCTGAGGCAGTACATTTTTGCAAAGAGAAATAGTTATTTTTTTATCAAAGAACGTAGGTACTTAACAGTCTTTCTTTGTACCTGTCCGTAGACGTACCAAGAGAGATGGACGTTGGGTTCCTTCGCTCAAAAGCTTCCAAACCAAAAGAGTATGAAGAGGCAAAAGGACGAAGCTGCATAAGCTGATAAATTTGTGCAAGCAAAATTAAGCTGTATAATATTGACCTAAGACGTAAATGAAAATGTTTTGGAATATTTATAAATAATCATTTATACGTAAATCCTCTTTTCAGTACTCAGCCACTTTTCTAGTGAAGTTTGTTTACCTTATGTCCATTCCTTTGCACGTTAAACCGACTGTAAAACGTGGTGGGACTAAGCAATCAAATATGACGTATGCCAGATATAGCCCACTAGTTAATATATATAACTAAAGCGGGCTTTGACATGTCAAAGTCAAATGAGAAGAGGGGAAGATGGAACTCAGTGGCACGTTTTGTGGTACTTTTTAATATGTCCAGCTGTAGGCTAACACAGGTTAGGGATCGTCACTCACTTAAACCGCACCGCTCCGGCACATCAAAGAGCTCATCGTACAAATGTAAGCTTTAAGTCGTGTTTCTTTAGTTCCACTTTACAATAAAAAGACAGGTTTACCTGTCGATAACGCCTTGCAGCTTTCTTGTTAGTGTGAAATGTAACTTATATAACAAGACTTAAAGCATACATTAGGATGATAAGCTATTTACTGTACGCGGAGCGGTGCGGTTAAAAATGATTGACGATCTTAGCTATAATATAGTTGTGTAACATGTTCTAATCAACCAAAAATAAAAAGAATGGAAGAATTTCGTGACATGGCACGGGACCAATGATAGCTCGGTTGATTGGTAGAACGAAGAAATGGTTTTCCAAAAGTCATTGGTTCAAACCCCGATTTGGGGCTGTAATTATTCCGTCCTAATATTTGAATTTAGGCACGATGACATAACTTCGCGTCTGTGTGACGAGAAATTAGATTCTGAACTTCAGAACTACCAAGGACCTTGATCCAAATAATCCCGTTACAAATTGCCACTCTCAATGCTAATGATATTGAGATATAGAAACGTTCCTCACCAAAAAGTAAACAGTATTAAAACAAGTTTTGCAAAACAAATATTTTACTTCATTCACCGTTCAAATAAACGTACATTTTGATACACTTTCCATCTTAGGGCTTTTGTAAACAAGAGGAATAACAAATTTAACGCCGCCCCTAGACTGGATATTTCATGTAAATCTTGGTTTCCATAATTTATAACCCTTTTACGTCCACCGGATTTTATTTAAGCGTTCAATTTATAAATTGAGGTCAATTTGGTAAATATGTTTCAAAGCTATTGCTTATTATTAGGAATCCCAGCGCACTCTTTAGTAACTGGAAGTTATTGTTGTAAGAAATAAAATTTGGCTTATGTGGTTTATTCGCGTGGCAGCGTGTATCGAATGTTATGAGTACTTTCAGGTTTATGTAGGTAGAGGTACCAAATTTAACGCAGCGTAGAGTAAATATAGCCTAAGCCTTTCAATGCCGTTACCATAAAGACTGACTTAATTTTAGACTCTGATATAGTGTGTATAGTTTCATGAAAGAGGTCGCGTAGAAGTAAAGACAAAAAACTTCTTTACAACATAATAATATGAGTCGGTACAAACCACAGCTAAGGTAAGCAGAAACGTACCTACCTTGTGCTTAGAATATTAAATCTCACAGGTAACAATGATAGTGATAAAAAAAATCTAAAATATTATAAGAGTAGGTAGGTAGGTTATGGAAGTTAAAATTACTAAAGTCAAAACTGACTTCGTATGTAGGATTTTTTTTTTTGGAATCCTTATGTTTCATACAAATATTAGAAAACAAATATATTAAAAACAACTTTTTTTAATACGAGCTACCACATTATATTCAGAACATATTATTATTCTCCAAATGTCAAGAAACCGTTGATATGTCACTCAGTTATAAAGTCAAGGCTAAACTCATTCATCATAACTTTTTTTGTGATTTGGTACAAAAAACAAAAATAAAATGCCTCTTTATTTGTAAGGACGTCCAATCGCTTTAATTAATCAAAACCTACGACACAAAAACAAAAACATTCTGTGTATTTTCAGCATGTTTAAGATTAATGAAAAGACGTGCTAATCCCGGCTTAACATGACTCCTGGTCCCGGTTTAAGAATAGGACCACTCCATGTCATCCCGCGGACGACATCAAAGGGACAAAGTCACAATGTGATCGTAGCATACCGCTGAGAGTAATCTGTGGAATACTGCCTACTGCTGCCTATTGAGTGACCAAAGGCAGCGCATTTTATCACATGCCATGTGTCGTCAAGCGGGAGGTAGAGGGTATTTCACCAACGAAAATTCCCAACGAAGGCTTTAAAGTCAGGCAGGCGGCCGGTCGTAAAACCAAAGGCAAAACTTTAACATTGATTATAAGAATGATGTACAGGCCCAAAATAGTTTGAAATGAGAGCAGGGAGATAATGATGAGGTTAATGAATGGGCATCGTAGAGCGCCACTAGTAATTAGCATTTAAAATAAGTATGCATATGAACTATAGGCATCTGAAAAGTATGACGTCATTATGTTAAACTCCTATTTCTATATCTTACACTTTTATATTTTATAAATTATATTTTAACTACTATTATTAAAACACAGTCATTGTAAGTAACTTGTATAAAAAATGAAAAATGTTAAAAGAACTATCGACCTGTATTAAAGTCATAAATAAAAATAATTCATAGAATTCGCTATCTCAGAATTTCGTCCCAGCCGCGCAGAACTGAATATCATGCACATATAATTTAGTCGGCAAACGAAAATACCTACATCACAACCGCAAGCCCCAAAGTTCGGGGCAGCCAGCGGAAGTATGTCTTATTCACAAACATGTACGAACCAATTATGGAGCCTTTAATTTTAAATTACCATACATATCTGAGGGAGGTAATCTAAGTTTGTAAAGTATGTTTAGTTGAAGACGGGCTGCTCTATGCGTGAGGGTTTGTGTTTCTGCTGAGAGACCGTTTGCGGCGGTTTTATTACGATGTTTAGGAATGATGTTAAAACTTTGACTGACTCTCTGTCCTTTATGGAAGATATATTACCGTACTGCGTGGTAAATTACGACTCACACTCTCTATCTCTACTTCGCTCTCTCTCTGAAAAAAAGGTTTTATCCCAGCAGTGGAAAGTAATCAACCAATGGCGAATATCATAGGTTTGCGCCGTAAAGCGTTGATTAAAGTGCCTTTGCATTCAGTTATTAATTAAAACTTATCGATTATAATAGGTATTAATCAACAAAGTGTAATGAGCACGTGTGTGTAATGACGTTCGCCAATTAATTGTTATTAATATTTTGGTCGTGGACATTGTATGGTACTTAAAATACAAAACGTGACAGTGTGAGTTTCAACAGTCTCTAGGCCACTTTAATTAAGGCATAATTAGTCAGGTAAAATATTTATAAAAACCAGTCAAGGAAGGTTCCGTCCATACCATTCTGTTTCGCTTCGTTACAATGATTATCGTAATCGTAAGCCTACTCACCATAGTCCAGCTCAGTGTGACGGCGCCGTCCTAAATCCACCAAATTAGATCTACACACAATTCAGGTGCAACTAATGATTGTCCACACACCACTGTTGAAGCCCTAGAGTGCTTGGGGCTGCGATTAAGACGATATTTCAATGTAATTTCACAAAATAAACGTGGGTTGCAAGTCCAGTTGAGAGATTGGTTGAGACTGGTATGTGAACCAGTGAGCGGCAATAAGACTATATAACTACCCTCACTGAATTGAGAAAACTATATCAAAAACTAATGTTTAATCTACCCACGTAAACTGTCAATATGTGCGTTCGGAAATCAACTGAAGAATGCTATCAAATATTACGAATATTTAAAAATTCAAATTTCGAATTGCGCGGCTTCAACAAGTGTGAATATTGTGAATTTGCCAGCTTTAGATAACCAATCGGCAACTGGGAACGGTGCTCACGCATTTTAAAATTTAATCCATTGGAAGAAGGTTCATGTTTGTCTCTATTTACAGGTGAAAGGCGAGCGTGATGCGTCTACGCCTGTGATGTATCTAATATGCAGTGGGGCGGCCTCTACGTTGTGTGTCTAGCGTTATGCTGTTTACATTCTGCATCTGGTAAGGAGTTTACATATTATTATTAGCATGCTTAGCTCACCATCATCATCAGCAACCTGTAGTATTCTACTCTGCCTTTAAACATTGGCTGATGCTAATTCTATTAATGAGCTTTACTACCTATTTGCACAAACGGAAAGGACATAATTCTCATTTTTATTTTAACAAATAAAAAGATTATTTTTGGCAAATGCTTTCCATTGTTATTGCTATTCAAAGTTCTAATTCATGATTACATTTCACATGAAAACCTAACGCCAGTGAAATTATGAAAGCAGTAATAAATTTTACCATATTATCAAAATAAACGAGTTTCGGGGAACCAGGTGGTGTAGTCTATTTAATTGCGTTACCGTAAAATAGATCTGTAATTAATTAATTATTATTAATCTAATTTAATTACTATTTATCATATAATATTTTGTATTACATATTATTCATAACATCATCCTACTAACAGGAATAAATTACTTTTCTTGCGAAATTGTGTTCGCTACCGACCAATCAGACCCAGGCCTTTTTTCGACCCGTATTTTTTAAATATTGAAGATCCATTTCCTCTCCGATCAGCGAAATTTCCGTTAAATTAACTCAATTGAATGGCAATGCGAAGACTATGTACGGAATATTAAAATTTCTTATTTTCTAATCGGTACCTGTCATTATTCACCGTATTTTCGTGAAATCCATTCTTCAAATAAGAAATTCTTCGGAGGAAATTGTTTGAATTCTCAAGTTCCCAGTTTTATCTGAAATGACCTTTCATTGCGTAATGACTTGGTTAAGTCAGTTTCGTAGCAGCTTAATACAGAGTTTCTAAGACGGAAATCTAACATTATGGCAGGAAAAAAAAGACCATTGCAGATATTATAGGTTAGGTAGACCTAAAAAGTCAACGTCTGCGTCAGATATGTACTTACTCAAACTTAACACAAGTTTATTAATATATAAATTACGCCACGTCAGACTGATTAATAAGATTTGGAGGCAATATAACAAAGCTAATATTTAGTATAATATTTTTTTAATATTTTACTTAATATATTTTGTGATGTCTAGAATAATATTCTCAGAGTGACAAACGCAATGCTTTGTCACATGGAATTGTAAAAGTCCAAATTTCTGGGTGGCACTGAACAGTAACAGGCAAGCGTAACGCTTACCAAGAGGCGAGAGGCATGCTCGTTTCTTCACAAAGTTATATAAAAAAGTGAATCTCTATATTTAACTAGTAGGTACTTAACGTCGGTTAAAAGTTTAAGAAGAAATATCAAATAATATCAAAAGAAATATCATGTTGATATCAAAGCAACTAATTGTCCTAAACCTGATGATCATTATCTGCATGGAAATTGGTCTAACTGGTACTTAGGATTGGTCTTTAACTATCCTTTGTAAGAAGACGTAGAATAGTGTTGATATAAAAGCCACTGACAGTTCTAAACCTGATGATCATTATCTGCATGCAGAACCACTAAGCTTCCCAGAAGACTACAGCTCGAATGGTGTTCGTCGCCGTAGGAGCGAGGAGAAAGACAGCCTCGCTCTATCTAGAGAGATATTCAAGAACATCACGAAACAGCTCCGGGAAAATATTAAACGCGAGGGCGTGACTGACAGGAGCGATCATTTGTTACAGAGTGAGTATCGATCTTCGTGCTGATGGAAGTTTTGTGTGTGCTAAGTTTGTATTACACGAAGAGCCTTAAGCTACAGACAGGCTGGTCCCACTTACGTACATCACTGGTCTAATTACAAACGTTAGGGAGTCTGGAACTGTGGGAAGAGATTTGACATCTAATATATCGGTGATACGCGCAGTAGGTACATTGCCGCGCAAGATTTGGAACAGTTGAAGTTCCAATTTCTTTTTGGCACTGAACTGTAGCCAAGCGTGATTCCTACTATCAAGCGTACTGCATAAAAATAAAATGGTATACGAAGTGTTTCTACACTTTGTATACAAAAACTGTTGACATTAACTTGGTCGTCATCTCAAATAGCGTATTTGGGGCCAGTCTGTTCAAGTTGATTTTTTTTGTTGCCATCATCATCATCATCAGCCGAAAGAAGCCCACTGCTGAATATAGGCTTCCTTTTGAAGGCCACCATGAACGGCTAGTATTTCCATCCATCGGCTTCCTGCGACTCTTACAATGCTCTTACCTTTTTGTTGTAGTTATTTCTTTTCGTGGTCAGTATCTAAGTACAATTTTACTATAGTTCACCCAGATGCTACTATTATGCAAATATCATTCGCAACTTAATATTCTCCCAGAAAGATATATCCTAGGTATAACGTTGTACTAAGTTAGTATTTTCTTTATAGCTTGTAACAAGCTCCAAGATATCTGCAATTGTTGCATTTTCCATTCAAGCTCGAATTATTTAGACACTGTCAACTTTGACGTCTTTGGCACAATAGCGGTGCTTCTGTTCATATAATTGACGGAAGTTGTACCTAAAAACCTAACCTATATTACCTTAAAATGCCAGACCGGAATATCACAATTGTGTAATTTTACTATCAATTCTGTAAAAACTTTAGTGACTTGTCTTGGATTGGAGTCATTCTGATGTGCATTTTCTAAAACTAAACTACGTTTGACAGATCTTAAAATAGTACTGTCTTTTTTTACATCCGTGATCAGATAAGAACAGCAATACTTTTAGACCGGAATGCCAGAATGACGCTCAAGCAATAATTTGATGCTTTTTTCATACCAATATGTCACTCAATCGCTACTCAAGTATTGGTCTACATTTGAGCGTCATTTAAGAATACCAGCCTTCTATAAAACTAACTTGATTTAGTTAAAAAAAAATTAAGTAAGCATATTAAAATCGCCATCATAATTTTTTGCTTGATTCAATTTCTTGCTGCATCGCTTGGTCTGTGTATATTCTGCCTTAGATATTCATGAGTGATAAACGATGGGTGTAAGTGAAAGCGTCTCGGTAAAAATGTTGTTTTAGCAAAAAGTAAATTTAGCTGATGTATGGTATATCGTATAAACGTTTAGTGCACAGAGATTGAAGTCGTGTGTGGAGGTAGAAAAGAAAAATATATGTATATCTACGCGTTGACTTGAGAACCTCGTTTTAATTTGCCGTCGGCTTAAATCTTTTTTTATGCTGGAATGTACCTGGGCTTAACCACAACTCACCTGATTACCTGATGGTAAGCGATGATGCAAGCGAAGGTGGAACACGAACACATCCTGTTCCCAGGATTCCAGTCCTTATCATTAAGAAAGAGTCAGTGAAACGTTTATTACTTCTTATTAATTTATTTTTTCATTGCATGCTATTCTTTTCCTCAATCTATGATTGGATGTTAAGCAATACATAATCATGTATATTATTTGTACACCGGAAACGGTAGAATTTTTGAAACACTGTAGGTACTTACTACTATCTAAAGCACTGACAAATAAATAATTAATTTATTAAATTTCATTATTAAATAATTTTAATTCTTCACGCTGAAACGGCTCAACTGATTTGAGAGAGAGATTTAAAATAAAGAGTATCAGGATTAATACATGGAATTGTTTTTAACCTAAAAGGCAGTTTAACAAAACCAGAACAGTGTTGTTATATATAAAAAAAAAACAGCAGTATCTATTTTACGTCGCAAATATTAAAAAAACTCGTACTCAAGCTAATTTAAGAGGCCAAACATTTAATAGGCCTCTGTAACATGGACAACTTATTTTTATAACAGAATTCTCAGAATCCGTTCAAGTTCAAGATTAAAGAAATAATTTACTGAGGCCCTCCAGTTCAAGGGGTATCGCTTAATTCGTTTTTTTTATTTATAGACGTAACTTTTAAACGGTGGTGCAAAGAAACTCAATTTAGCTATTTTCTTTCTTATGTTCATATGATATTTTTAGAGCTTGATGATAAGATGCTAGTGCTCGCCTGGCTAGTTATCAAATTTAAGTTTCTAATCTGTCACCAAGCACGTATTGATATGCTCTTGCAACCTCATTTGACAGATAGGTCCTAATAGTGGGTATAATTATGTAATAGGTAGTAGCGTGTTACCTTCGACCACCTCCTCACTTAGCTTCAGGTGACTTTGTGATCACACGCTGCCCTGTAAAATAAAAGAACAGAACCTGCCACTTTACCTTGCAATACAGTTTTTTTTTTGTCAAGAAGGTGATAGTATTTCATGCTCATACAAAATAACTTGTCATTCATTAAAATAATTTGTAGACCTAATTTCATGATGAGTTTTTTCCAGCTTGTAGTTGTTTCGACCAAAGACTTCCCATATTTTCTTTCAACTTACCATTTTCCTGTCTTCTGCTAATTGAGGCCAATCAGCTTTATCAGAATTATCTTCTAACTTGCTAAATCAATAAACAAAACTAACTGACATTGATGTACTAAGGAATGGACGTCGGGTTCTTCGCTCAAAAGCGTCCAAGTCAATAGAGTTCGAAAAAGTGAAAAGAGTGCTAATCAAACGCTAGTCTCCGTTTGTTCGCGCGTGTGACACGGTCAGTGGAAACTGCCTAAGCTAATAGATTGTTGCAAGCAAATTTATGCTGTATGTTATTGACAAGACGTATCATATATTAAAATGTTTTAGCTTATTTACAGTGTCTTTTAAACATAAAACATTTCAACTTTCAACCACTCTTTTCGTCACCTTTGCATCAGACCCGACGTCCGTACGCCTATTTATACTGATTATGCCATCTTCACAAGTGGTTTTGCTTTCAGGTAAAGTAGAAGAGTCCCGACAGTATGTCCCTTACCAAAGCTACCACGATCACCATCACGAGCACCATTGGGGTCCGTATTTCGAGGAGGAAAAGTATACGCAAGTGACAGCACATGTAGGGTCTGAGGCCCTACTGAATTGCCGAGTCGTGATGCTGAAAGACAAAACGGTAAGAGCTTGTACTATTTTACTATGTAATAGCGCAGAGTCTTTGCCGCTGGGCATACTCCAGATGGATATCTAATATCTAAACTGCCCGAAAATTGGTCAACGTTTTTGACCTAAATAGTGAATGTTCTAGTAGTTGAAGAATTGGTAAAATGAATTGTTATGAAAACGACTTACGTTAGTTTCTGTGATATTCTTTTGAATTGTAGAGTTGTAAAAGTTTATTCGGAAAATGGGTAACCAGGAAACATTATTCTATCTGTGAAAGTATTAATTATATCTGAAGACAATAATAGGCAAATGTTCCTAGTTCCTTGTAACAATTACCAGCAGAATGATAAAAAATATTTCTGTGATTCTTCAACCCACGTTTGATATAAAGAAGCCCAAAACTTCACACAAACAGCTCATCAAGTACACCATCTATTAAAATACATATATGATTTAATTTCCACAACTTTGTATAAATAATAGAAGATAATCTCGTATGATAATATCATTGATGAAAAAGCAATGTCTGTGTCCTCTCTGAACCTTGATGAAATTTTATGTAGAGATACTTTGAACTCTGGAAAAGGATAAAGGATACTTTTCGGCGGAAAGAAACATTGTGATTTTCGTCAAATTACTGCAGTAAAAAAATTTGATGTTAAAATCACAATTCTCGTGCAAATCTAAAAGCATCATGCCCACTAACTACGGAACGAAAATTCGCTACAACTCAGATTTTCAAGTCGCTAATGCCTTCACCATTACTACCATTAGCTCCCCTCTCAGACAGAAAAGTGCCTATAAATGCAAGAATTTAGGTAGCTATACGGCTCCATACCGTCATTCGAATTCAATTTCGCCATTAAATGCGGCATCAATTTGATATTAAAATAAAGGCAACTCGCCGCGCTGTGATACATAACTGCCTCTATGTGACGTTTCAAAAAAAATGCATAAATATATATTGGTATCATTACATTACGTTAGGGTAAAATCGCTAGATACGTTCAAAATACATGGAGCCAATGCTATATAGCAACAACACTAGCAGGTGTTAAAATGTTATAAAAAAAATCTGATGGAAACATGGAATTTACAAAAATGTTACCCAAACAACTGACATCTTTTGCATATTACATTTCTGCTCATCTCCCAGAAATGATGCCATGAAATACGATTCCTTACTCATTCATCGTATTGTAAAAACCATGTCCAAACCTATCTTTTTAGATAAAAAGCGGACGCGAGATTCTTACAAAGTTTCTCGTAAATATATTATGTGTCTAGATGAGAACCTTCGGTGTAAAAGTCGTTAAGACTTACAAGTCGCTAATGCTACCATTAGTTCTCTCTCTAGATAAAAGAGCCTGTAAATATAACCTCGTAAGTTCTATATTCACTGTGAACATTTCAAATTCAATCTCGCTCTCACCCTAAACGTGTCCTCTTTTCTTGAAGATTATTGGTATCACTCGCTACAATATGTTTATTTTCAATAACTTGCACGAAATTGAATTCTTAGAGAATTTTCTTGAGAGAGTTAATAAAAGAAGTGTTCACCGAATTCAATGGTTCAATACAAAGTGGAGTGCAAGTGCAATCATCAATAAAATGTCCATCGGTGCACTTGCGGAGAAAATTGAAAGAGCAATGTAATTTAGCACAATAGTAGTTCGATATAGAAAATGTTATTGCCGGTTCTTTTGTCCGATCTCAATTCTGTAGAATTAAATTAAATTGCAGCTTAGCTTGTAGCTTGATACGAATATACCATAAATTTAATTTATTATACGCTGACGATCAAAACATATACCTACGTTTTCAATATTTTACTCCGTCATTTAGGTTTTCTCGTTAAATATACAACTAACATGATAAAATTGTGTGCTAATCAATTCATTATCATTATCTCTTTTGATTAATACGAATGCAATGATAATTTAGGATTAATTCTAGATTAAGTCAGAAAAGAACGGAGTTTCCTAGTCCAAAAACGCTCGTAGCAGAGTTTGCATATATAGTCGTTCTTATATAACAGATCAACTAGATTAAGTAACTTTCTCTGTATTACTTGGATGGGTGATCAGTTGATCACTAGTGGTATTTACAACTAAGCGCTTCCGTAATTTGGAGGCCACGATTAGGCCCGGTTGTTGTCTTAGGGTTGCAATAATAAGGCCATGTTAGAGGCCTGGTAGTCTCTCCACCAGCCCGCAATGTGCTTGCTTGATTATGGCCCATACAAACAACACGCTACAGCTCGATTGGAAACTGGCTCTCAAGTGAAACTGTCAAAACATACCAAACAGATTATTCGGGATTTTGAGACAAGAGAGCACAGTAAAATGCATTGCAACCAAGTATGCTATGTACAATACAATAAAAAAACTGTCAGGCTTATCATCAGTATAAAGTCCATCGTATCAAAAATCTAAAGAAATTCTAGAATTCCGATCGAGCTCCACAAGTTGCGGAAACTATTGCACACAGCCCAAATATGCTGAAGTTGCAGAGGGAAGTTTACCTATTTCAAAGTTTGTCTTCAACTGTACATAAGTTAGGGTATGGCAGTAAACAAAATAACTTGTGTAAACCACAGTGCCAAGTTATTTTATGACATGCTTTTAGCTTCGTCAATTTCAATGCAAATCTTTGGCTCAACTTTGGAATTGATTCCGGATTCTTGTGCTCCGAACGGAACACTTGCGGAATTACTTATGCGTCCGTCTGTCACTATGACATTATTTATTTAGATTTATTATGAACACATACATATTGAACTATAACGTATCTTTGTCAGTGTTGTTTGTAGTCGTGACTGTGCGGTGTACTTGCTAGGTCTTCGTTTGCAGCGTTTGTACGATGTTTGCCCTCAAAGGTATTACAGCCTTTGACATTCTTGCAACCTAAGAATTATTGATTGCATTTGATGCCGTTGGTTGCTTGATCATGATCTTCATTGTGACCAAATTAGAGTTTGTGGATGCGTGTTTTTTTGTTTAGTACAAAAAACTTGCATATTGTTTTGTGCTGTATATTATATTACCCATACAGTTATATTTTTACACCCAGGTGATGTGGCTGAGAAACACAACAGAATCCGCTCAACTTCTCACAGTGGGCCCAGGGACATACGCCGGCGACAATCGAATAGCAGTCAAGTTCCAGTACCCGAACAATTGGAGACTGAGCATGAACCCTGTGAAGAGGTCAGATGGGGGAAGCTACATGTGCCAAATATCTACTCACCCACCTAGAACTGTTTTTACAAACCTCACTGTATTACGTAAGTTCCATCTTAATGTATTTTAATTCATCGTCGTCATCATCGGCATTCATAGGCCACTGAGCCCGGTCTTTGTCTCTACTGATTCAACTACTGCCAATCACTCGGCGTAAGTCGTCACTCTTCTTAATTGGAGAGCATCCTATACTACGTTTGCTGTTGATGTTTAATTATGCTGTAAGTATCATCATAATCAGCATTTTACGTTTCCACTACTGAGATTCCTCTTTTCTTTTCTTCTGTCAGAGAGAAAGAGAGAGAGTTTAAATCATAATCTATATTGATATTATATTAACACTACATTTTATTTATTTTGTTTATGTATACCTATTTAAAAGTTTATTTCTAAGCCTTTCAAATTCTTACTCTTCGAAATATTTTCACATTAAATATAGGTTTATAATGAAATCAAATAAGTAAGGCACGAGGGAAATTAATGGCACATAATTAACTTCGGTTTGCGAGTGTCATTATTCAAAATTAGGTGAATTTAATTAAGTAAATGGAAACGTATTATGCCTACTGTTCTCAATTTTGCATACATTACAGTTTGAGAAGAAACCTTTGGAAACATTGACGTTTCTTGGCGCTTTAAATTTCAATGCCAATGTTACTTAGAATCGCTTTCGAAATGAAACAATTAACCTAGTGAGATTAAGTCACTTTATATTATTACAGTGACTTTTGCCCTTTTTGACTTTGTTTGTGCTAAGGAGGCAATCAAATTTCAGAAATTAGACATAACAAAGCATTCCCGTTTCTTCTTCAATTCTTTCGAATTAAATAATGATTTACTAACAGTCTTTTGTTTTTGCAGCTCCAGTACTTACAATAAACGGTGACCAAACCCACGATATGAAAGACAGATTTTACAAAACCGGAAGTGCTATCAAGCTCTCCTGTATCATATCAGAAGAATTCATCTCTTCCCTACCCACCAAACCCACATTCACAACCACAGCCCCAACAACAACAATCCTGCCAACAACAACAACAACAGAATCAACAACAAAAATGAGTACAATGTTCAATAGAATAGATATAATGATGAACAAGAGTTGGAGCGTTGAAACGACCACTTTGACGTCAACAGTTAGTTTAAGTACGTCAACGAAAGCTACAGAGTTGACATCGACGACTGAAATGCCTACGACTAAACCCACGACTCCTCCAATAGTAAATAATGTCTATGGGATATCGTGGAAGAAGCAAGGGAAAGACTTCTTTGATAATGTCGCATTTCAGAATTTGAGGTAAGTTGCGTTCAACTGTCTTAAATATTTTCTAATAGACATTGTCGCAAAGGTTTAGTCATGCCCCCAACATCCTGATTGTGAGTTCATTTTTAAAGCAAGCAACCTAAGCAACCGAGAACAAATAGGTATTAAATTTATTAATATCAGCCGATCATAATATGTCGCTAGTAGAAAATACACGATTATTAACATTTTAATAATGAATTATCAGAATCATTTAATTATTTCAACGTGATCTTTAATTTTTAATTTACATGTGGCATTATCAATTTCCCTTCCAATAAACTTGGATATTGTGGTATTGTAAATGAAAATTTAATGAGATAAAATAATACAGGTCATGCCGGATTTTGAATAATACAAAACGAGTCTGTTGTTTGAGCCTACTTATCATCTTGTTGGATCGCAGCCGTTATGAACAATGAACAACTATATTTTCTTAATCCGAAATCAAGTTTGCCTTTTAAATATATTTTTGTAGATTAGTCCATGCTGATTTTGAGTTGTCTGGATCGCTTTAAGCGATTTGACCCTTTGCGGCAAAGTTCTGTGTATTGCGGTGTAACAATAAAGGCTTGAGCATAATATAAGGGCGGGCTGCGCCGCAACGCATTGCTATATCTCTTTCATGCATACATAAACGACTGAGATGCATGATGCTTTGCGGTGCGGCCCACCCGTGATGTGCAAACTACTTAATCTACTTATTTGTTGCAGTGCAACGATAAGTGTTGCATCAGCGTCACAAAACGACAGCGGGACTTACACATGCCTTCTTCAAAATCATTCACAAGTTACAATCAATGTCCATGTACTAATTGGTAAGTGAATCACAATGCTTCTAATAGTTTTCCGCCCCTATTTTCAACTTTCATTATGAGGGCCTGAAAATTTTGTATGTATACCGATACAAATAGATTTTTAATTCATGCTGGTCAGTCTAAAATTAATTTTCTTCCGTGGCAATTAGGTAGGTTTTATGGTCAGGTTAGCTCCTCTTTTCGAACACTACTATCAGATGGAGACTATTAAAATTAAAAATTAATTTGCATTTGCTTTTGTCATTAGAGTATCATGTTCTATTAAAATGAATTTATCTCTGTCAATGTTAAACAAAGCATATATAATTCTACCCTTGATATATATATACGACCACATAGTTCTGAGTAAAGGCTATTTGAAAAGCGTTTGTTTCTAAATTGATCCTATTTATTTCATTACTAAAAATAACAATGGTGTTGAAACTTGGCTAACATTTTGTCTGTAAACCAAATTAAATCAGCAAATCCAATAACAATCTAATAAATGGAATAACTGAATAGGTTTACTAATGACTCAAGCAAAATACTTTTTACACGGTAGCGTATGACTACTGCATGGTCACGGTAATACCATATTATATCAGCAAAACGTGCTAAATCTTTTTTTTATCTAATGGATTTTCCAAATATTTAAGATGTATTGCTAATTTGGCAATTCTATTGCTTTTTATCAATTTCTAATTGCTCTTTATCAGGAGAGAACCAGGCTGCCGTGCATCACGACACGTGGAACAAAGGAACACTTTTCTGGCAACCACGGGATTTGACTATAGTTTCGATTACGATTTTTCTATTTAATTATCCCTGAATTGTTTGGAACTTAATTGTAGGTAAGATTTATGTAAGAAACAAGTTGTTGCTCATTTCGGTGATATGTTAAACATCAGGTGACACAAAGAGTAAAAGTGTGATGTCTCGCAAATTAAAGATATTTTGTACCTACTTCGCATTAAAATATATCTGGGACATCATAAATAAATGTATCAAAGAAAGTTAAGAGTTGTTTATAATCGTAACATTTTAAAATTAGCATATTTATTCATGGTCGATTTTCGTGAGAATTTTTGTGTACATTTTTTGAGAGGACTTTAAGATTTATAAATCACCTAATTATTTTTTTAGGGTTCGCGATGCGATGAAAAACGGAACCCTTACAGAATATCTCTTTTATGTTCTTTTTTTTCAAGAAATAATACTTCAATCAAAATATACCGCAGTTTTGCTCATCAATTGTAAAAAACTGCAGAAATATGTCACAAAGGTTTTATTCATACTCTACTATAATGAATAACAGAATAACGAATACAAAGAGAATATGGAGTTGTCCAAAACACATTTCATAGTACATTTTTCAATGACTGTAAAAAAGGTGTCAGCAAAAATACGTGTTGTCGTATGATCTCGTGACAACGTTTTTCACATCCAATGCCCCGTTAAATTGGCGACGTAAGATCCGTAATGATGTCGTTACAATAAAAACATCAACTCGACTAAAGGAGTGAATAACGAGTTCTAAGTATCGATGTTTTCAACAACATGTTTTTGTAAACATGGGATCATAGAATGTTTTTGTCTTACGCTGAAACATGACGCTTAAAATGTTTTTTTATTGATAAAATCCTTTAAAGTAGTAGGTATATTTGTTGTCACTGTAGTTATAATATACGCATTTTAGCGTATTGACTAGAGACATTGCAACAGATGGGTACATATAAGTATAAATACTTATTAAGTTTGACACAAATTTGCGTTTGTGTAGCTGAGTTGTGAAAATGAATTTTGCATTTTAACGATAATACATTTTATACATATTACATTGTAGCTTTATTTTCCAAATGTATGATTCTCTAAGCTATATAACTATATATATATCATACTGATTATACCCAAAATAACCAAAGAAATTGTAATAACCATAAGTACTTACCTAAATAGAGGGCACTATTTATCTAAACCAAGTTCTCTTAAACTTAAAGTTCTCACGGAAAATGGAATGGTGTGGAACCCTCTACGAAATACCAGCTTGCAATTGACCAGTTTTAAATTATCATGATAATTAAGATGTTTTATTTTGCACTCATTGTTTTACGCCAAAAATGGTTCTTTGTTGTGTTTTAGTGTAAGAAAGGTGTATATAAAGTAATTATCCAATCGCGTGATTCTTGTTCAATGAGCGTATCGATTTCTTTGTTTTTAATTTACAATAAACCTCAATTGCACAGAGAAGGCACTCGTAATCGCATTAGTTCAAGAATAGCGAAATTACTAAACGTATGGAAATTAAATAAAGTTCGTCACTCACTTACACCGCACCACTCCGACACAAATAACAGCTTAGCATCCAAATATGGGCCTTAAATATTGTACCGTAAGTTACATTTAAGCACAACAAGACACGATGTGAACGTTCACCCAGAGCCATTGGCTAACTTGTCTTGTTATTGTTAATTATACCTTACACTATAAAACTTAAAGTCCACAATATTTGTGTGATAACTCTTTGTAGTGTCAGAGCGGTGCGGTATAAGTGAGTGACGACCATAATTGTTAGAGTGACGAGAGCAGTGCAATGAATGAGTACCTGATCTTGTCACTCAATTGTAAAAAAAAATATATAAATGTACAAAAAAAAACAACCCAATCGAAACTCAAAGAACAAAAATTAAGTCGCAGGTTCTTTATAACTTAAGTTATTCGTCTAACTGATGTAAATGTAAGAGTATTGGCGTTGTATCTAAGTATGTTTAATATAGAAATACTTACCTATGTATTTAATACAAATGTACAGATTAAAATATTTAAAATCTTGTTCTAAGCGATAGGCACTTTCCTTGTTTGTAATTTTAAGGGTTAGAAATATCGAGTTACCAAGGCGAAGCCGATTTAATTAGTTCTTGAACATCGTAAGATATTTTATGATAATATGTTGTTGCACAATTTTGTTATTAATACACAAATATTTCATCTGTAAACGGAAAAAAGACTATGTTATAATGACTGTAACTATAAGAATAATAAACTTATACTTAACAACATTAACTGGTGGTTTTAATTTCAACAGTTTTACATGCCGAAGACAAGTTTTTTTTAATATGATTATTGTTGAAACGGCGTCATTTTATATTTGATATTTTCTGTATATAGTTATTGGTAGCATTCCTTGGTTTGATTTTCGAACGCACATATAAGTTGACGTGCATAATAAGTTTACGTGGGTAGAATTAGCTTTGATAAAATTTCTCAATCCAGTGAGGGTAGTTTTATAGTTGTATTGCCGCTCGCTGGTTCACACGCCAGTCTCAACCGAACTGTCAGTGTCAACCGAAGTCTTAACCTGACATCTACTTGTGAAGCAATAAATTGGGAAAACCTAAAATATCTTCGTCATCGCAGCCCTAATGCTCAAGAGCTTCGCCAGTGTTGTCCATGACCATAATTCATTACACCTGTGTCTAAATTTGAACTATACTTGTCTAAATTTGGTGGATTTATGACGGCGCCGTCACACAAATTCTTGAGCTGGACTATGGTGAGTAGACTTACGACCTTATTACTTTCTCTCACTGTATTGGTTCAGGTATTTGTTTATCATGGTTTCCTTGCATTTGGGCATACCTACTAAGAAAAATCCCGCTCCGTTAAATCGCGAGGGAGCGCGACACCAATTATAATTGTTAAAATATTCCTGTGGGATAGAAGGAAAATCACGGGTGTAACCTCAGGGTGCAGCTTTATTTTATATGGTTCCTTAAAAAGAACTATAGATGAAGTCATGGGTTACAGCTAGTAGGCAAATAAGTCTATTTATAAGCTACTATGAAACTGCGGCGCGAACGATATTACCTTTCAGGGAGAAAATGGGAAAGGGGCCCGACGGTGCAGAAAATCAATTATACAGTTGGCTTCAAAGGGTAATAAAGAAACCTCAGCTTCTGATGTTTCCATCAGAAATTATTTTCGATGACAACGTTTGAAATTGTATTAGGATTTGTAATTGAAAATTTCTTAACAACAGTAACGGCTCAATTCGTAAGCGTGAATACTCTAATACTGAATAAGACATCAACCCATTGATGCGTAAAGCCGTACACTAACCTAATTAGTGTAATCGAATAATACTCGTACATAATGGTATATGTAATCGTGACATTAAAATATAAAATTTTTTTTTTTACTATTTACAGGGTAGCGTTTGACCACAAAGTCCACAAGTCACCTGGTGTTAAGTGACGATGTGGTCGAAGATGGCGCCACGCTACACCTGGACTGGGAACTGGCTCTCAAGTGAGGCTACCGGAACACACCGATAGGTGCTTGGCGACAGATTCTTAACAAGAGGGTGGTAGCTAGCCAGGCGAGTACTAGAAAATACCCTACCACCAAGCAAATTATCCTAGCATTAATTATTAAAGCAATTATCCTTCCTAACTAAAATATAACAAAAATAATCATCAAAATTGGTATACTCCGTAAAAAGTTATGCGTGGGTGATACATAAAAAAAAATGTACGCAATGACAAGTCAGGAGGTGCTTCTCTTGAGAAGCACACACACACACAAACTTTAACATTTATGATATTAGTAGAATATTCAAAAGTCCAAACACAACCTGTTGGTTCATACTAGATTCGAAAAAACATTGCGTTCTATCATTGGACAATCCGGTCTCTATTGCGATGACATAAAGCTGACTTAGCAATCTATTTTGCCGGAAAGTATATATCGTAAGCCATTGTGGGCAGTGTTTAGCCCCAGGGAAACTCTATCAAAAGTGCCCGGAAGCAGGTAGCCTTCCAATATAAGAGCAAAAACGGTTCTCAATCCGCACGATATCGAAAAGCTTTTCGGGTTGCTTTTATTCGTATCACTGAATTTACATCCCCTATAAATTGGACTCGCAGCCGCATTATGGTTTAATAAAATTTCGATACGTGCTGGAGTTTTATCATCGTTATAACCTTATTTTGTAACCTACTTTGAAATAGGAAGTTATTTTTTGCAACTGAATGACGAGTTGACTATTTCGTGCGCGTGATGGTAAGCATCACGCTTGCCAACAGTTCAGTACCGCCTTACATTTTAACTTCAAAATCTTGTGCAATGAAAACTGCGCTCTTAACCCCAAAATATTTGGTATATTATAACCTTATCGTCGTATAATCCAGGTCCAGATTCGAGGTGTAGCGTAACGCCATCTGCGACCACATCGTCTCTTAACATCAGGTGATTTGTGGTCAAACGCTACCTTGTAAGTAGTAAAAAAAAAATTGACCACTACTGCTAGGCGGTTGAATAACTGATAAAGGTATGGTAGGTACCTACTTCTCCAAGCAGCCTTTCTCCAGGTATATCTCTGCTAATGAGTTATACCACTATCAAAAGAGTTTTCTATGGTAACATGGTATAGCTTTTGACCGCAGGTTGCCTCGCTATGGCTGGACAGGAAACTGCCTTCAAGTACAGCTGTCAGAACGCACCGATAGTGGGGCTTGGTAAATTATTCTTTGAAAGAACGCTTATTCATTGCTTTGTTTGACGCAAACTTTTGAATCTATTAGAAACAAACATTGTAAAACACAGAAAGCGAGTCTTTGAAATTTAGTATCTCAAAACTAAATCAACCTAAGAGTGCCGAATTTAGCAACCATTATGCAATAACTCCCATAAAAACTTGTAAAAATTTCAAAGGATTTCACGGGACTTTCGTTAACTTTTTGATCTCACAACTTGGGACTGCAAAACAGACCGAGAGAGCCTTAGAACTATCCCTAAACATTATTGTTTTATTTACTTTCAATATAAAAAGCCCGTTTTGAAGGTCTTTTTTGCTTCCCCAGTTTCTTTGAAAGTTCCTTTAGCTTGGTACTTGCCTACGGATAGTCAGCTAATCAACTTTAAAACTCCAACGAACTCTTTTATGTATGGAAACCTTTGATCCAAATAACTTTGGGATTCAATTTAATTTCATGAAAAATGAGAAAATGTGAGCCTAATCTCATCATACATTTTTTATTAGATTCCATTAGA
The DNA here is from genome assembly GCA_931315375.2 of Opisthograptis luteolata. Taxonomy (NCBI): domain Eukaryota; kingdom Metazoa; phylum Arthropoda; class Insecta; order Lepidoptera; family Geometridae; genus Opisthograptis; species Opisthograptis luteolata. The sequence goes on along the minus strand of OV928049.1, from coordinate 5,990,575 downwards.
GTATGTACTGAGCTTAAATTATGTATAATTTTATTACCATATCATAGTTTTATTTGAGGTTAGATCAATTTGCGTGCAATGGTCCCCGATATTTATTTATTTTATTGATATTGTTTTATTATTTATATCACAGCAAATAAAACAAATAGGTATGTTTGTCTTACTTCCTTAAGAAAACATTTGGAAACGAACCAGTATCGCCAAAAAATAATACCTACATCTTGTTTTTTTTTTTAAATCTGGTCTTTATCGAACAGCCTTCCACATGTGTACGTGATGAGAAATGTAGATGCGACAGTTTCCGTACCAATTTTGTTTGCACAGCGTTTTTATAGCACCCAAGTAGTTAATGTGTTGGACCTTTTTTTATAAGATGTCCGTCGGTGAAAGTAGTGTGAAATAAAATTGTACCACACTCAATCACAATTTGCCATTGTTTACGTGAAAATAAAAAAGGGTAGCTTATCAATCAAATACATTTTCAACAGATACATTGATTTGTGTGGAGGATTTCATTCCCTACTGTTAATTTGGTGGATTGAATTTATTTAGCTTGTGGTGTGTGGTTGTTCGACAGGTTGTGATAAATTGAGATATATCATTGATCTACCATATATAGGCTCTGCCTTGTCTGCCTGCTTCCTAAATTGTCGTTTTTTTTTTACGCAAATGATGTGTGACTCCTTTTTCATACAAATTTCCGTGGAAAATCGGGAAACACGGAAACACGGGGCGTATTTCTTGCGAGTTAAAAATAATAGTAGGTACCTACAAAAAAGAACACAAAAAAGGAAGTGTAATCTAAAAAAACCTTTTTGTTTCAATCCAAGTTCTAATAACTTCCTAACCTAATATCAGAGTTTAATTGCCCGTCGAGAAATATGCGTAAATTATTCATTCCGTCTCACTTTACAAGACTGTATAATTACGCTGACATATTATTGCCAGGATTTACTTGGAATACTAAATATTTATTAAGCTCTGTCACTGAACTCATGAATATACATGGGGTTATTATACCATGAGAGTACTTAAAGCATTAACACGCATTATGTAGGATATAGACTGTAGGTACTATGGCAATCTATAAGTCTTTTAGAATAACTTAAATAAAATGTATATAATTTAAGATTTGTAGAAAATAGCTGTTCCTGCGGTTTCACTCACGTGGAATACACTTAATCGTAATAAAAATTATCCTAATATTAGAATAGTTTTTGTCGTCTTAATCTTAGTAACATTCCAGTCTTCAAAAACGTATTTGCCTTCAAACTAAGACAGTCACAATCCTCCTCCACCGAACAATCGCTACGAATCGTGACCTAAATACTTAAATTTCTCCGCTCAAATGTTTTTGTTTTCATCAAGGTGTTGCTCATTAGTCTCAAGGCATTCATCAAAAGGTCGGCATCAGAGGTAATAAACTTGAAAGGGACGAAATTAAATATTCACGATTCCTTCCAAATGGGCTTCCCAAGTTACGTTTTAGAATATGGCGGATCAAGATCAATCACAACGATATCGTGTTATAGGACCTTTTGTCTTGTATTATGGAAGAATAATGCATTGTCAGACATTTTTATGACCTTTTCCTTAGATATCGTTGGTCGAATTTAGTTTTTCGTCACAGAAAAGCTGTGAAGTTGAATTTTGAAATAGGTCAAGTTACTCAATTGTTAATTGCTTCGATAATTGATTTTTTTCTGTTTTATCATTAACATTATCATCGCTAGGTTTGTGTAGTAGGTACTTACTTTTATTTCGCTGAAAAATGCGCCAACTTTGTGTTTTGAGGTTTTCAGGAAGAATACCACCCATGCGAATAGAGCAAAGCTATTCCACGAAGAGCACCAATAAGGACCAAAAGTGAAAACGGTTATTGAAATTGATACAAATAAAACTCTTAACAAGTTATAGATTTAAATTCATTAACAGTTCAATTAAAAGTCATTAAATAAATGACCTACGACTATATTACGTTACGCTACAGTTAAACACATGCAGACAACATGGAATCTCGAAAAGAAGTGAGCTGATGTGTATATAAGCCTCTAGAAGCGCGTCCCAAGTATCGTCTTCTCAACCTGCTGTTTCCAACACGCCCGTGACATCTTTATGTCACAGTGACAAGCCACTTGGCCCCATCTTCTGGCTTAATATTTCAACCTTCTTTCGTGCGGTCAAACGTACATTGGACGATCAAGTGGTCGTCGCCTGGTTTGCCGTCCCAAGTATCGCTGAAAAGACGAAGAATTTGCGCAAACTTCAGGTGGAGGACTGGCAGGAGGTGGTAGCACAGGACAGACCGAAGTGGTATCTTTTATTATCGGAGGCCAAGACTCATTTTGGGTCGTTGCGCTATCTGAGTTAGCTATGTTAGTTACTTACTTTCAAGAGATTAAAAAACTTACCGATAATCCCAAAAAATGAGAAATGTGTATTTATAGAGATTTGTTTTATAACAAACTCGTAAATATTAGCATTTACGCTCTCTCAGAGTTACGACTGCGCTAGCGTTATAAATTTGCGGCGTAAAAGCCAAAGAATAACAAACATTTAGTAGACGGATAAACACGCGAGTTTCATAATGTATTCAGGAAAAATTCCGCACTTTATCACGTCTCAAGGAAGTTCCTTTTATTTCATCCCCGAAACTTTACTTCATTCGACATTCATAGGACATGAGCACCTAAACAGTTTTTGTGAATAATGTGTACGGACGCGAGACGTGCCGCAACGACCTGCTGTTTGTCACGCTTATCATACGCTATTTATTTTACACGTTTTGTAGCCAAGAAAAATTACTTTGCCAAAAAACAGGTACAATCACATGCAACAGAATTAAAATTTATACTCGCAGCCATACAAAGTTACAAACGGATTAGTGCACCAACGCTCAACTCCATAAGTACAGTAATATAACTAATCTAGGACTTCTAACACCCTCTGTCTTTACGTTAATAGAAACCTATACAGCACCCGCGCATGTTCCACAATTCTGCAGCAACCTTTTCCGTGATAAAAAGTAGCTTTAATCCAGAGTATAAGTTGTCACCATTCTAAATTGTTTCGTCGTGAAAAGTAACAAAAATACACACTCGGTCTGTTCCTCACAGTCACAACCATCGCGTTTATAAAATAACTAGCCATGGCTTAAACCACATGGACTACAGTTTATCGCGGTAAAAAGTATCCCATGTCCTTTCACAGGGTTCAAACTATCTCCATTCTCCATACTAAATTTCGTCAAAATCTGTTTATCGGCTTGGGTGTGAAAATGTAATAAACAGACAGAAGGACAGAGATGCGTAATAGGTTAGTGTGAAGTGTGATGTGTTGTGATACTTACCTGAAGAAGATAAAAGTCCCTTTACAGAGACAAGGTGATACCGGTTACCGTGATCAGATTTGTAGGTACACCGAATTCTCGGGTTCGATTCCCGCGGGCGCAACAAATTTACTAAAATTTCTTGATCCCAACGGATGCGGTGGGCCGAGCTTAATTTGTCTCAAAAGGAAAATGATCACAGAGTTACTGGCTGAATAATTAGAAGGTATGATGATACTGCGTAATGGGCTATGGAAGGGCTGCGTGGGCAAAGAGTATCTGACGTGGGTTTGCTTCGCTGAATTTAGATAGGGATTGTGTGGTCGGTGTGCGAACATTTCTCTCGAAATTATATTAAGAGTTGCATGCATGAAAATGTTTGGTAGCTTATCACTATGTTGGATACCTAGAATTTAAATTGAGATTTTACTTATGTGTCTGTTGAGACGAGTGATGTGGTGTAGGTAAATATTACGTTCAGTGTACTTTGTGTGCTATCGATGAAGCTGTGGATATGTTATTATTACTTATATCACTTACTTACTAGCTTTTACCTGCTGCTCTATCCGCACATGTATTAGATACCCTTTCTCATGATTGAGGTGACTAGGAATTATTTTTACTCCTGTTTAGTTCTAGATTAGAGTCTGGCTGTCAAGTGAGGCTGCCGGTACACAACAATAGATGCCTTGGAACTGATTCTCAACTTGAGCGTGGTAACTAGTAGCACTGGAAAATGCCAAGCTAAGATTTCATCCCGATGTTTTCCAAAAACTCAAGCTCATTGCAGACGGGTCGCAAGCCGACGTCACTGAGCTATGATCGCTTCAAAATGTCAAGTAAGTATATAAAACCTTCACTAAACAGAGGACGTGTCATGACCGCACTTTAGTACGAGTATGTATATCATTCGCTTCATATCTGTAGTCTGTAATAATGTTTATTTACTAAGCAAACACATTATGTGAATACGGTTTAAAAAGAGATAAAAACCTAGGTTCTAACCTCATCTCTTTTATTTTATTTGAGCTCAGAGGTTATTAAGATACGACACGAACCTTTGCCTCGAGGCATAAGAGTTACAGAGTGTAACTGTTGACAGATTTATGAGTGACGTAAAGTATCGCGGCACAATCTTTAATAATTTCTGTAGGTCATGACCGCAAACTCTGTCACCTTGAGCGTCTAGGGCGTTTACATATTCGCTAATACTTGTCAATGTTTACAATGCTACTACGTGAATTTTCTACATGGGAAATATTTGTTCTTGACATGTCAAGTCACTGTCAGTCAAAGAATAAAGGTGTTTCTAGTGAAATCATTTACATGCCATGCGTTGCCGTGCAGAATTTTGAACAGTTAGCATCATGCGAAGTGATTGTCTTGTTACTGAATAACATTTAAATAAAATGTTTAGATAAATCACGGAAGCCACGCAATATTTAGGAGCGGTAATGCATGATAAAATAAAAATATGTATGTAATTCATCAGTTTAATCAAATATAAGGACAATATATTTTATTTTTTCAGCTGATATATATACATGTATAATATGAAACATTCAGACATTACTCTGCAGACTTGTAATATTGTTTGCATTTTTTTTATTATAAATCTCATCTTACAACTTGAACTTAAAAAGCACAAAAACATACGAAAATGTTGAAAAAACCTAAAGAAATATTCAACTCATGCCAAAATAAAACATGAGCTTAATATTATTAGCTCCATAACCCCAATCTAGCTCGAGTATCTCTGACAGTGTTTAGAATGCAAACAGACTGGCGGCGTCTCACAAGAGCAAGTCTCAGGTCAAGTAAACTTAGAACTACCTACCTCATCTTGAAGTTGGTGCAATGAGGCAAGAAACCAATGGCTTATCTTGTGTCAGGTACGTAATGCGTATATAAAACCACTACCTACGCGCCACTGTTACACCTACAGTTTTCCCGTTAGTATTCCACAGGAACTGCAATAAAAAGTAGGCTATATAATTATTTTATTAATTCAGAGTGTAAGCTATTTAGATGCCAAAGAACAATGACCAAAACGGACCCAAGATCGTATGAAAACGATTTATATACGATACAATTTTTAATTTTTTGCCTATTAAGATTATACAAATGATATTTTAAAGTGATATTTTAAAGAAAGTGTAGAAAAAAAAATACGATTTTTTAACTTCGGAGTTTCTTAGGACATTTTTTACTTACCATGTTAGGATGTTTTGAACGCCTACATTTTCTTTGTCATTCCGTTTCACGCTTTGGAAGTCGGCACTACTTAAATTAAGTCATTAAAATCAACATTATTTACCAAATGTGAACAAAAACTAATCTTTTTAATCTATGTACTAGCAAATTGATTGTCACTGTCAAGTGACATTGACAGAAACGAAAATATTTACACAAAATATGTTGCGTTCAGGTTCAGGACAGTATGAAAAGTGACCAATGTTCTTTCACTCAAATCCGTGAAGGCATTTCAGCGTTAAGAAGTAACAAACTTTCTCATTTAAAATATTAGTGGGATAGTGTAATTGCTGCGTATTAATGTGTGTGTGTGTGCGTGTATGTGTGATTGCAACGATTATATTGTTGTATTATTCAGTTGTTAGCCACATTCTTATAGAAATGATGAAATATTTTGATGCTCAAACCGCTGCACAGATCTTTACAAAATGACTGAAGATAGTTTGAACACTAGGGAAGGACATAGATTAATTTTAATTGCGATAGACTAAAGTGATCGTGAATAAGAAGAAGGCACAGCTATATATTACAACTAGTTGCGCCCCGCGGTTTTACCCGCGTCTCCCCGTTATCCCGCAGGAACCCTTTTCCAGGATAAAAAGTAGCCTATGTGTTAATCCAAGGTATAAGCTATCTCCATTCCAAATTTGATCAAAAGCGGTTTGGTAGTTATGGTGATACGTGGTGACACGTGGTGACTAACATCCACACACACACACCAAAGTTTCGCGTTTATAATATTAGTAGGATAGGATAGGATAAACGGCTACCTATCATCATCAGCCTTTCATGTTTCCACTGCTGGGACTCTGGCCTTCTATCAGAGAAACAGTATGGGCCGTAATCTACCACGCGGGCCCAGTTCGGGTTGGTAGATGTCGCATGCCCTTGAACGTTGCAGTTCTTGGACATGCCGGTTTCCTCACGATGTTTTCCTTCACCGTTTTGAGCGATGGCAAATCCGCACATATTTTATTAAGTCATAGGTTCGCACGCGTTACCGTTCGGCCACCATCGTTCGGCTACCTGTAGCTGGCCTAAATTTCTGGCCACAGGTTAGACCAAAAAACTGCAACTGTTAACATTCCACAAAACAGCTGTTAAAACTAGGTTAGGTATAGGTATTTAGCAGCTTATGTTCAGCAGGTGTGTTGCAAATGTCGCCGGGCTTTTCACGCCACTCGTGCGTGTCACTTCACTGAAATGCTAGTTCCAATTCAAAATGCCATGGTTAATTTCCTACATTCACAAATTCAGGTTTCATTAATTAAAATGCTGATTTGGGATATGACACGTGACACGGCTGAGTGAAAGTGTCATCCTGTTACGGGTTTTCTTGATGAACAGTAGAAAAGCTCTTTTCTTTTTTTAGTTTAGTATTTTACTACTTAACTGCGAAAGAAGGAGGGTTATGTTTTTCGAGTGTATATGTATTTCTTTGGCACGGCCTGTAGTAAATGGCTTGACGGATTTTAATATATAAGGTGTCATTGGATTCGTCTATATTGTGGTTAAAGGTATTTCTACACTTATTTTAAATTTAGTGATATCCCTATATATAATGTAATGAATTCTTAACAAACAAAGCGCGAGACTATATAATTATTATGTACATGTGAAAACTAAGTATGTTTGCATATTTATGTGCCCAACCAGAAATGGAATATGTAGGTACTGAGGCACAAAAACTTTACACGTAACGTTAGAATCGAACATAACCTATATCAATCCTTCGATGTACTCTTTAAGGCAGTAATATCTTACTTCAACCCCTAAACTCCCACAAGGACTGTGCCTACTTGATTTATTCCAAAACGTGAATCGACTTCGAATTGCGTACATTCGGAAACGCCTGTTCATGTTTCAGATTTACTATTCATTTTATTTCGGAAAAAATGATGATCTCGGCTTTTAACTTTGATGTTTTAGATACGTTAATTTCGTAACTGCCTCATTAAGTTGCGCCTTGCGGAATCATATCTGCAGTTAACCCATTTTTTTGACAGAGAAGTATTTTATGCAAAAAATTCAAAGCCTCATTTATCTCTGTACCAATTTTTATCCTTATTCATTGTATCGCTTTTGGCGTCATTTAGAAACTAGTATTGAAATAAACGGACAGTTTTTTATTTGTTTTTTTAATTTGATTGTGTGTAATGATGAAGTTGATGACGACCCAATTACACAGTCGCTCTTGACTTGAAGGCTCCCAAACTTATCAGGAAACGTAGACGCTGGCAGGGTGTTCCCCCCATTGTATTTAGTAAGATATTAGAATACTAGCTGTTCCTCGCGGCTACAGTTTATCGCAATAAAAAGTATGCCATCTCCTTCCTCAGGGTTCAAACTATCTCTGTACCAAATTTCATTTAAATCAGTAGTTTAGGCGTGAAAGCGAGAGTAATATTGCCCTTCATCAATGACCAGTAACAATCAATGTCTAATAAACTTCCACTGAGTTCTCGTTAATAAAGAAAAAATATACGTGCAAGTATGTATATCTGCAACAAGACGTCGACAATAGTCAATTGTATCGTTGAGATAATTAATTTCAACGATCCCTTTAGATACGCTTCTGCATTTCCCGATAGATATAATTAAATAGTTCTTTATGTTGAGCAAAGCATTGTTAAAGCTCCAACTGTTGCCAATATACATAATTACATAGGGAACAGTAATAAGCACTTTCAATTAGTGTGCCGTCTGCGTTTTTGTACTAAACAAAATAGGATTTTTCAGGCTGTTGTTTCGTGGACCCTCTATTTTGACCGACTAGAAACCATTACCACTGAGGCCGGTGTTTTGGAATAACGCACAAGCAGTAATCTCTACTAAAACACAGATTTGAGTCTGTCATTTCATACAAATATGTCACTCAATCGCTACTGAAGCATTGATCTACACTTGAGCGTCATACTAGAATACCAGCCTATAAGATTGGGACAAAATTGAACAATATACTGTTTTAAACTACCATGGTCAAAAACATTAGAATTAGGTTTTATAACGGGATAATTACCATGTATTCCATGGAATCCAGTGGTACGGTTGTGTGACGGCAGAAAAAGCACCTGTCATAGGTCACGAAGGGATACCGTGAGTTTTGTTTGTCGAGATTTGAATCGAGTTGCGAGTGACTTGTGTGAAAATGGTAATGTCATCGTAAGCAAAAAACGTGCGAGGAAGCGGGTAGATAGATACGTCTGCCCGTTATAACATCAACAATCCTACCCGCAGAAACTTTTAGTTTCTTGTGATAATGGCGCTTGCAACAGTGCCGAAATATCGAGAACTCAAACAGAAACAAATACATGGTAATTATCCCGTTTTGTGTTATACGAACACATGCAGAAATCAGAAAGTGTTGGTAGACACATAAGGCCGGGGGTTTTAAGACCAGCCCCTCGGTCACTGGTTTACTGTGTAGAAACTGACCACCCCGGTAATTATCCCGTTATAAAACCTAATTCTAAAATTGAACAGGCATCCTTCTAAGTATACGTTCTACACAGTCGACCGTATCATTGTTACATTAGGTGAGATAGTGGCTAACACAGGTCTAATAACAATGAAAAAAAGAACTAAACATATAGTACAAAACAAAATATACAAATAAAAATATGGCATGAAAGCCTCTTTGAAGAGAAAATATTTTTTACAATGAAAGTGACCTGTTTTGAGTAGGTTGTTTTATTTAGCTGTAAAATTTAATTTATGATGTAGAACTTGTGATATATCGTACCCATGTTATTTTTGCCTGAAGGCAGGTAAATGTTTGTATCAGTAATTTTAACAATTAAATACTGCTTCATAAAACTTTCATAAAGCTGTTTTGAGTTTAAATGACTGAAACATAATTGTGACGGTAAATATTCGGTAATACTGTTTAATTAATTAATAGCATATTCATACCACATTATAACAAAACGTGCAAACTTAATAAACCCTCACTAGTTAATCCCAGTACATTAATCCCAGTACAATATAAATACACAACGAACTATAATTTGCCCATAATCTGCTCTCATTGCAATTTTCATCAACTTCCTGTTTTATTCCAGCGTAATTTTAGTAAATGTAATTTTGATTTCACAGAGGTGAACCGCAAACCCGCTTGAAACATTGAAGTTAATAAGATTAAACAAGTTTTAAAAGCTGCTTAATCGGTACTACCATTGCCACAGCGAGCTAAGACAAGTAAAACTTCTTCCGTCTCGTTTATTAAATTCATAACGTGCTAAGAAAAACTGTAATTAGCTACTGAGCTGAAAAGCTTTTGGTAATGTCATAGCGTAACTGCTTTGGAAGCTGACGACTTATAAAAACTGTTGTGGATTTCTGGGCTAAATCCAAAATGATGCGTTGTTTTGTGCGACATTTGTAAACGGTTTAGTCAAATTTTGTTCGTCTAGCCCAGAAAATTATTTTACATAACCTGTAAAAACCCGTAGTAGTTGGTCGAGTTAATATTTGGGTAAGATTTGATTGACTCAATTTTAACAATAACATTTTCTGGGGTCAATAAGTGACCCTGTTGAAGCAGCATAATTCAATATTTGAATTTTTGAATCTTTATAATAGTCATCGATAGCATTTCATGGTTTGATTTTCGAACGCACATAATAATATGTTTGACAGTTTACGTGGGTAGATTAATTAGCTTTGATATAATTTCTCAATCCAATGAGGGTAGTTTTATAGTTGTATAGCCGCTCGCTGGTACACCCGCCAGTCTCAACCGAATTGTCAACCGAAGTCTTAACTAGAGATTTGCTTGTTATGCAATAAATTCGGAAAACCTAAAATATCTTCGTCAACGCAGCCCCGTTGCTCAAGGGTTTTGTCAGTGGTGTTCGGGATAATAATTAGTTACACCTATGTCTAGATCTGACCTGTACCTATCTAAATTTGGTGGATTCAGGACGGTGCCGTCACACGAAGTCTTGAGCTGAGCTATGGTGAGTAGGCTTTCGACCTTATAACGATCTCTCAATGTATTGCTTCAAAGATTTTAAAGGTTTTATTGCTTTGAGCATCCCCCTAATGAAAAATTTCGCTCCCTCAAATCGCAGGGGAGTGCGACACCACAAAATTTTGTATATAGTTAGGGCATGTACCTATGCTAAAATTTTAAATTCTGCTTAAAGATATTATTCCCTGTTCGTAGATTTTACTCACCTCAATTCATTTCTTTTTATTTATTAGAGTGAAAAAACGTTAAAATAAAAACCGTAGCTTCTTTTCCGCGAACTTACATTTCAGCTTACATTTTTTAAAATTTCAGCTGATTTTATACTTACGTAGAAAATTGCATCCACGCTCGTGAAACACTGAATAAATGTGCCTCAAACATATTACATCGTCCTTTTAATTACCTATGCAATATTTTGTACAATGATAATACTAAATTGGCGTTCTCAAATTCAAGAAAAGCAAAATGTAAAATACTGAATAATTCCACACTAGTTCCATCACGATTTCCATGGAACTACTTAGTAAGACTTTGGAATTTGGTTTTTAAACGGGATTATGTACCATTTGTTTTTGTTCGACTACTGGGTATTTTGGCACTGTTCATCATGCTTTTAAAAACGTTTTTTTTCATTTTAATTTTTTGCCCTTTTTCACGCTAAAACGGCTCAATAGATATGCATGTGAAATGAAAATAGTTATCCTAGGCTACTTTAATTCCGTAAAATAATCTTGTGGGATAGCTAGAATACTGCGGGTGTAGTCGCAGGACGCTAGTTTCCAATAAGTACTTATTGAAATATCTTGTAAGTTTTGTTAAACATAAACTGTTGTGTGTTAATCAATTCAATGACTCTGCGGAATCGAACTTACTCTAATATTGCTCTAGTTTAGACCATAGATTATATAAAGCATCGGCGACAGAGACACCACCGCATGTGCCTGACGTGGTCCCGCTTCAACTATGCAAATTAATTACTTCCCCCCACACACACACAGCAGAGTGCGGCGAACCACATCCCTAGATTATTTGTTTAGCTGTTATTAAAGCTTTGATTGCTCTTTATATGGCTACTTTACTCGAAGCGAAATATTCAAAATGAGAAATTGAAATATTGCGACAGCTATTGTGTGCTATATAAAGTAATTAATTAAACCATCTGTTAGGGTTTTAACTTAGCAGGGACTTTAATAAAGACCAGTGGACTGTAAATTGATATCTCATTATGTTAATTATATATGTGAAAGTTAGGACCTAAGTGTATTGTATATGTTTGGTACGTCTTCACGCTGGAACGGCTCAATGGATTCGAGTAAAATTTGGAATGGAGATAGCTTATACTTATGATTTTATTGCTGGTTAGCTTACTCTAGATTAAGGCAACACGGAGAAAAAAACCTTCCGAAATACCGTTTTCCTTCTGAGTCAAAAAGGATGGACTTGTGATTCAGAAAAAGAACTAAGGTAAAATAAGGAAGGAATCGGTCTTGGAAGGTCTTGGAAGATAGAAGGAACGTCAGATTTTTTTTCTCAGTGAAGGCTTAAGGATGCCTGGCCCGTTCGCATCTCTGCTTGCCACGTAAGGATAGCCTCAGACCAGGACGTACAGTCACAGACGAGAACGGACGCCCTGGTCCCACGGTTGGTCGTCTGGTTTGGCGTGGCTTGATTTGTTGCAAAAAGACCCTTTGGAACGATAAAACAAGCACGCGCAACGTCAGATGGCCACAGACAGGGTGTATTCAACGTGCACCGACCGGTCTAATCTGTTGAAAAGCCAGCCGTCGGCCCCCATCTTAAGGCGATAGTACTCGAAGACAAAGAAAATGGTTTACAGCAGAGGAAACCAAGCCCATTCTAAAACAAAAGAGTGTTGTTGTAAAAGAAAACAAACTACGTTGAAATAGGTCAGTGTCTTACTCCAGCGTGAATTGGTGGATTAAACACATAAACACTATGTAATTACGCTGCCAAATCATAATGCATGAGAAAAACTCAGCCAAATACAAGTTTTGGGCGACTTCCAACACTGCGCAAGAAAACATTACGTAAGTAACATAATGTAATAACATTTACTGCATTCCCTAGCCACCTTCGAATGTGCTAATTAAACCAGCATAAATTCATATAGCATTTTCCGTATTCTCAGCAGTTACAGGTAGTAGAGAGGTACTGCGGATGATCTTATCACTAAGCAAACATGAACTCCTACTCAGAACCTAAATTCCAGTATCTCTTCCAGAACCTAAAATCAAGCGTGCCTCTTCCAAGTTTTTTAACGTTTTGCCAGAAATCAAGTGATGTTAAATGACGTTTAGTCGAAGGTGGTGCCACGCTACACCTGTATTGGGAACTGATTCTCAAGTGATGTTTACCGGTTTACCTAACAAAATAGTAATGTGGTCAATAAGTACCTATGGACCGATCGCAAAAAAATATGTTTTTTTATATGATCCGATTTATCTAGGACACCGGTAATATGTAGATTATACGAATCTTTCATGGTAGAAATCTGCAACAGTGTGCATGTAACTTACTTATAATAATAATTACTATAAATTTCAAAGTATGTGAGGAAAGCTGGATGAATGGATACTTGTTACTCTTTCACGCAAAAACCAGCAGATTTTGATGAAATTTGGTTTGAAGAAAGTTCAAACCATGGAAAAAGATACTTAGGCTACTTTTATCGCGATACGGTATAGTAGTTCACGCAGGTGAAACCGTAGGGCGCAGCTAGCTCCTTCATGAAACCAGGTCGTGAACTGGTGTAACAATATTTGGCAGTCGCTCTCTGACTAAAAAAGGAATACCTATTATATCGGTCAGCAGGAACCCCAAGAGATCCCAGAGAAAATGTCGACTGGACTTAAACTAAGTTCAGTCGCCATTTTCATGTGAGCAAAATCTTGCTCACATGCTGCATACAAAATGTACTCTCGGAGTTTAATGTTTTTAAAAATGCAATGAGAAGAATACGAAATAGGTATTTCGATACACAATTTTATGTTACTTGACTAGAATGTCTACTCATTTTGTTAACGTGACCAGTTTCTTTGGTATAAAAAGTGTTACAATTTCACGACCGCTGTTGCTGCTTACGCTAAAGGTGCAACTTTAAATACACCTTGCGTCAAGCGTATGCATTAAAAAATTACTGATCTAAAACACATTTGGAAAATCAAGTATAAGAAACAATAATTAGACAAAAGACAATATTTCTATTTGTAGCAAAAAACAATAGTGAATAGAATAGAATAGAAACTTTATTTGCTAAAAATGTGAGTGAAACAGTTAGTAATAACAACATAAATATTGGTCTGACACATTTTACCAATGAAGTGGCATGCAAAATTCAAAATCTTAACTAACTAAAACTAGTTTATCATGCACACATGCAAATTATTTATTTTTTTAATTAATAGCCAGGTAGTTATTTAGGGAGTAAAAACTGTAAACCATTATTAACCAGGCTCTTAATTCCTTCTTAAATTTAGTAAACGATAGTAACTTCATATATTGAGGTAATTTATTATACTCTAATAGACATCAAATAACTAACTGCTTTTTTCTTAAAGTGCGGTTCTATGAGTATAGCTATCAACCAGTCTGAAAAAATCAATAGGTACATACACTACATCAAATCATGACATAAAGGTATAAAAATAAACAAACTAAAATAAATTAAATGAACTTAAGTAACTGTTTTTTTGCCACAAACCGGCACCAACTCAGCATGATGCTCAGCTACTTTTGTCGCTGACTGTACCGAAGACTGGCTTTGATCATAGCATCGAAGGTACATAACAAAGCATTTTGTTTTCCACGTCATAACCATTACTCATCTTAGATTGTACGCACACAAATTATAAATAATATACGAGTTTCCTGCTAGTAAAATAAGATCCCAGTTTCACATTAAATTATTCTAAGATAAACACAATATTGCTTGGGACATTGATTTATACGATAAGAACGAGTTTTAGCGCAGCCTTGTTTGCATTGTACACAGAGAAACAATATAAACGGCACGTACGTAAATTAAGTAAAAAATGACTTGGGGCTTTAAAATGTTTGAGAATTTTCAGAACTACTCTTCTTTAATTCATGTGGACTGTACAGTCGGTTTGAATCTGAAAAGGTTCTTGGCTTTTCAAAGTTCAAACGTTTGACTTCCGAACAGAGTTCCAGTTAGTTTTTCTAAGCCAAGTTTCTAGTTTGGAAAATATAGAGCTGAACTTGACGTAAATCGTGAAATGAGAGCTTGGTTCTTTTTATAAATTGACGAGAAACGTAAGACAATAGCTAGCTCTAAAATTTGACAGTCTGAATAATTGCAGGATTGATGGTCTTGGAAAAAAACTAGCATTACCTGTGTGGTTTTAATTCAAATATTTAATTTGACTTAGCAGTGGAGTTTGCTCATAACAAAGAAATGATTTTTAACTGAGAAACTGTTTTTCGAGATAAGCTCCCAATACATTTTTCTATCAGGTGGTGGTAAAACTATCCTCAAAAAAAAGGGGTGACGCGTTAATAAGTAGGTTTACGTGGCTATCTTTGCTTACTTAAAGATAAATAACCCAAGGCAAAACGTGATAAAAGGGATGAGCTCCGCAAAATAAAATCTACGTGGGCGGAATCACTGGAACAAAGCTTGTTTCTTATAAAAAACGATAAATTGGGTACCCATCTTTTTTCCTGTCTGTCATAAAAATAGACGAAATATGACGAATCTGTATTAAGCAGTCTGCGATAAAGGGAGTATTTGAGAAAATAAAGATGAAAAGAACATATTTTCCACCCGTTCCTTTAAATTTACTTTATCCTATACTATTAACTGCAAAGGTAGAGCTAATCTTACAGAAACAATGACTTTGGTTTATTTGTGGTATTTATCAAACTTTCTTGAACGAGACTTTATTGTTAGTTTTGTCAGTAAATCGAATCTAAAAACTATGATCTTGTGGTTTCTTCAATCGTGTTTTTTTTACTGCAATAATTTTAATAGTAAACTAAAATATCACTACGAAGCCAAATCTGGTAATGCATTTACAAGTCTTTACCTAACTAACAACCAATCTGTCGCTAAGCACCTATCAATTTGTTCCGGCAGCCTCACTTGAGAGCAAGTTGCCAATCCTAGCGTAGCACCGCTTTCGACCACATCTTGCGGTCAAACGCTAACTTTTACTGTAAGATCTAAATTTGTTAACTCGTACTTAAAGTTCTAAATTTTCACCAAGAAATTTTACGGCTATCAAGATGCAATGCATAGCGACCATCTGGTAACATCTGTGGTTCGAGCTAGAAAAGTATTTTGCATGATAAGGCTCGACTTAAAAAAGTTCTTTTTCCGCACTAGTTTTCCCTCCGCACGTGATTTAAGGCCCTGGTCTCAATAACGTCGTCCCGCAGGCAACTGAAGAGTTATCTGATACCGATCCAATAATTGCAAAATAGTTTTGAATACTCTATGAGTGTTGTACTTATAAATTTTTGATAATATTTATAGAATAGGAAAAAACGGTTGAAATTAAAAGCTTTGCATATTTTTAATTGCCATACGTTTCTCATTCAACCATAGTAATGTTGTTTTTTTCGATTACTTTTACGATTGACGTTTTAAAGTGATGTATCCTATTGAAAAAAACAAATTTTGACTTTGACTTTTTAATCCTACTAATATTATAATTGCGAAAGTTTGTGTGTGTATGAATATTTGTTATCACGTATCACCGTAACTACTTAACCGATTTTGATAAAATTTGGAATGGAAATAGACTTTTTATCCATGAGAAAGTTTCCTGCGGGATAACGGGAAGACGCGGGTGAAACCACGTGGTGCAACTAGTATAGAATAATGGTTTAATGAAAGCGTTTTTCAAACATTTTTTTCTCCGATCTCGTTATGTTTGCCACATAATATAAAGGTTCTTGGCCTTAAGGATAGCTGAGGTTATTTGATAACCTACACTGAAAATTAAATTACAAGTTTCATATGGCTTCTCGCGTTGATTACATAGGGAAGTTCTTATATAATTTGTTACTATATTATAGCCCAGCAATTTGTTAGCGAAATCTTCTTTTTATTTTATACATTTTACATTTACCTTTTGCCAATTATTTTTAACAAACATAATTATTATATCTCGGTCTATCTATATAATATGAAGTTAACATTGACAACGTGAAAGTTGGCACTAATAGGTATTTCTTAATTGAAAGGGTTTTTAAGGGGGCAAACCACCCTGTTGTAAATTTGCCAGTAATAAGAGATTAACATTTTTTTAAAGATTTTGCAATAAAAAGACAGTTTCTCTTTCAATAATTAGACACTAACAAGATAAGGTTCGACATAGCTCTCAGAATTTGCAAGGTGAAGTGGCAATGGGCAGGCCATTCGCTCGACGAACCGATAACCGATGGGGAAGAAAGGTTCTTGGGTGGCGACCACGAACCGGAATACGTTCTGTAGTCTATTCTGTAGTTCTGTAGTATACGTTCTAAAGTCAAAAGTCAAAGTCAAAATTTGTTTTATTCATTAGGATACACTGTGATCACTTTAAAACGTCAACTTTAAACTAGCTACGCCTGTTCCAACCTCCTTACGCTGGCAAAAGAACAGGCAAGAAACGCCCGGCAGATAATTTTTTTGGCGCGATCACATTGACAATTTTATTCTTATTACTAATTGATTTAACTGGAGCAAGTTCACTAAAATCCCAAACTTTTTTTTGTCTTATAATAGTCCGATAGTTTTTTAATTAGCTTTACTAATAGGTAGGCCTCCCACTAGGTAGACCGACGACATTGTAAGAGTCGCAGGGAGCCGATGGATGCAAGCCGTTCAAGGGGGAGGCCTATGTTCAGCAGTGGACTTCTTCCGGCTCTGATTATGAAGAAGATAAAGGTGAAAAACGGAATTAATAATAGTACAATAAGAGTACTAACTGTTACGTATTGATATTGCATTCCTCATCAGCCTATTGCGTTCTCACGTTCGCAATAAAAATGTAGTAGAGAAACGCCATGTGAGGATAGGGGAAATATATCATTCTACGGATGTCATGAAGCCGTACATCTTGTTGGCTGATTGTGGAAAGGGGATAGGGGAATAAAGTAGTGTAGTTCCATCGTGACTTTTATTATAGGAGGCCAAGACTCACTTTGGCTCGTTGCGCCATCTCAGTTAGTATGTTTGTTAGTTATTAGTTAGTTTCTTCACACTCTCTCTAAAATGTAAAAAAACTGCTGATCTTTGCTTTTGACCGCATTCATTCCAAGTATACATAATGTAACTAGCTGTACCCCGCAGTATCACAAGTGTCTACAGTATATTTCTATAAAAATAATAGCACATATCCTTCTACAAGGTTCAAACTATCTCCATATAGATGGTGGCTTGGTGGTAGGGTATTTTCTAGTACTCGCCTGGCTAGCTACCACCCTCTTGTTAAGAATCTGTCGCCAAGCACCTATCGGTGTGTTCCGGCAGCCTCACTTGAGAGCCAGTTCCCAGTCCAGGTGTAGCGTGGCGCCATCCTCGACCACATCGCCACTTAACATCAGGTGACTTGTAGTCAAACGCTACCCTGTAATAGTAAAAAAAAAATATATATAAAATTTCATCAAAATTTGTTGTGTGTTAGGCGTGAAATCCAAAGTGAACAAAAATACAGAAGGATAGAGAGAGTTACTTTCAAATATATAATATTACTAGCTGTTCCCCGCTCGTTTTCCCATCTAGAACGTATTCTATGTCCTTTCTCTTAGCGGCGTAAGTGTGAAATGGTGAGAAACAAACCGACAGACAGACGGAGTTAGTTTCACAGTCATAATATTGCTAGCTGTTCTCTCCATTATCGCGATTTTTTCGCCTTGCTAAATATAACCCTAACTAATTTCAACAAAATCGTTCAAGTTGAAATTTTATTAGTAATTTGTTGCGTCCTGCGGTTTCACCCGCTTCTTCCCGTTATCCCACAGGAACCTTTTTCCGGGATAAAAAGTAGTTTGTGTTTTAATCCAGGGTATAAGCTATCTCTATTCCAAATTTCATTCAGATCCGTTCAGTAGTTTTTGCGTGTAAGAGTAACAAACATCCATCCATCCATCCATCCACCCATTCATCCATCCATACTCACAAACTGTCACTTTCACGTTAATGTTAGTAGGATGTAGGTTTTTTTAAATGAATTGTAAAAGAATACGAGTACATTACATCCAATAACAATACAATCTACCATTCAATTTAACAAATCCAAAATTGTTAACGGCATACAAAGTCACACCACACCATCTGCGGTGGCTTTAGCTGCAAAAGTATTTTGCATTAATATGGCTCGAGTTGGCTCGAGTTTAAAATTCTTATTTCCCTACCACCGCAGACGTTGGCACCGGGAGATTCGATAACCTATACCATACCTACTTGGTAACTGAACTTTGATCTCTTTATTATTTTTTATGAGATTCTTTTTAGGTTTTAGATAATGTTAAGTTTCTTTTGTGGAGAACTTTGATTATATTACTGATTAGTAACAGGGCTAAGAAAAAAATTTAGACCTCATCGTGATGAATATTTTTTTGTGCATAATCCTCACATACCTCCTCATATACTCACATTATCTCACTTCCTCATTTCCTCAAAGTTAAAGTCACAATATGTTTATTTGGTAGGATTCAAAGGTCAAACTCAAAACTAGCTAAGCGTATTCAAAGGAACAGGCAAGAAACGTCCGGCAGGCAATTTTTCCTCACAAACTCAAATTTAACATTATGTCATTTCCTCACATTCCTCACATCCTCTCATCTTCATCCTAAGACTGGTCATGTAAATATGATGTTTTTTACAAGAAACCTTTGTTGTGTCATTATAATTAAAGTGGCACAAGATTGAGGCTACAAATATCAGAAGATTATGGTAAAATACAAAGCAGTTAATTGGACGTTCCTAGACAATGAGAAACGATAAGTATTTTCTACAGTTTCTTCATCTTATTTAGATTAAATAAATACTTACGTTAGCAACTTAGCATTTCTAAATGACAACAATGTTTAACGGCCAATATTTTCACAGGTATTATATTCAAGAGATGGATTTAGCGTTTCTGTTATTTATATCAGAAATTATAGCTGAAGTACAACGGGTTTGTTTCATGAGAGTTTCCATAACACACCTACTTTTATACAAAAAATTAGAAAAGTTTTAACAGCAAGTACTTACCAGACTTAACAACAACAATGGACAAGAATAAAATCTGCATAATTTTACAATTCATATTTTGCGTCGCATTACATACGGTCCTGTTGAGGATAGGGCCTTGATCCCAATGGCCAACAGAAAGGGTTGACTCCACTGTTTTTTAGCATCGTTTTCCTCATTCAATTTTATAAAATCCTTTTATTTCGTATTTACTTTTACTACTACAAATATTGAGACTAGGAACTTCAAAAGGTTTCGAGTCTACGTCTGTTTACAGTCAGCGTTGAGACAAAAAGGTACTTCTGTAAATACCATGTTAGATTATTTCGTGAATATTTTATGGTTAAAGCAAATGTAAGGGAATAACTTTAGGTTCATGTTTTTCTTTTGGAAACGCCAACGATTACATGTGTTTAGTTTCCTTTATATATAAATACTAGTTACGCCCCGTGAATTCACCCGCATCTTCCCGTTATCCCACAGTAACCTTTGTTCCGGGATAAAAAGTTGCCTATGTGTTAATCCAGCGGCTATCTCCACTCCAAATTTCATCAAAATCCATTCAGTCATCCATCCATACTCACAAACTGTCACTTTCACGTTAATGTTAGTAGGATGTAGGTTTTTTTAAATGAATTGTAAAAGAATACGAGTACATTACATCCAATAACAATACAATCTACCATTCAATTTAACAAATCCAAAATTGTTAACGGCATACAAAGTCACACCACACCATCTGCGGTGGCTTTAGCTGCAAAAGTATTTTGCATTAATATGGCTCGAGTTGGCTCGAGTTTAAAATTCTTATTTCCCTACCACCGCAGACGTTGGCACCGGGAGATTCGATAACCTATACCATACCTACTTGGTAACTGAACTTTGATCTCTTTATTATTTTTTATGAGATTCTTTTTAGGTTTTAGATAATGTTAAGTTTCTTTTGTGGAGAACTTTGATTATATTACTGATTAGTAACAGGGCTAAGAAAAAAATTTAGACCTCATCGTGATGAATATTTTTTTGTGCATAATCCTCACATACCTCCTCATATACTCACATTATCTCACTTCCTCATTTCCTCAAAGTTAAAGTCACAATATGTTTATTTGGTAGGATTCAAAGGTCAAACTCAAAACTAGCTAAGCGTATTCAAAGGAACAGGCAAGAAACGTCCGGCAGGCAATTTTTCCTCACAAACTCAAATTTAACATTATGTCATTTCCTCACATTCCTCACATCCTCTCATCTTCATCCTAAGACTGGTCATGTAAATATGATGTTTTTTACAAGAAACCTTTGTTGTGTCATTATAATTAAAGTGGCACAAGATTGAGGCTACAAATATCAGAAGATTATGGTAAAATACAAAGCAGTTAATTGGACGTTCCTAGACAATGAGAAACGATAAGTATTTTCTACAGTTTCTTCATCTTATTTAGATTAAATAAATACTTACGTTAGCAACTTAGCATTTCTAAATGACAACAATGTTTAACGGCCAATATTTTCACAGGTATTATATTCAAGAGATGGATTTAGCGTTTCTGTTATTTATATCAGAAATTATAGCTGAAGTACAACGGGTTTGTTTCATGAGAGTTTCCATAACACACCTACTTTTATACAAAAAATTAGAAAAGTTTTAACAGCAAGTACTTACCAGACTTAACAACAACAATGGACAAGAATAAAATCTGCATAATTTTACAATTCATATTTTGCGTCGCATTACATACGGTCCTGTTGAGGATAGGGCCTTGATCCCAATGGCCAACAGAAAGGGTTGACTCCACTGTTTTTTAGCATCGTTTTCCTCATTCAATTTTATAAAATCCTTTTATTTCGTATTTACTTTTACTACTACAAATATTGAGACTAGGAACTTCAAAAGGTTTCGAGTCTACGTCTGTTTACAGTCAGCGTTGAGACAAAAAGGTACTTCTGTAAATACCATGTTAGATTATTTCGTGAATATTTTATGGTTAAAGCAAATGTAAGGGAATAACTTTAGGTTCATGTTTTTCTTTTGGAAACGCCAACGATTACATGTGTTTAGTTTCCTTTATATATAAATACTAGTTACGCCCCGTGAATTCACCCGCATCTTCCCGTTATCCCACAGTAACCTTTGTTCCGGGATAAAAAGTTGCCTATGTGTTAATCCAGCGGCTATCTCCACTCCAAATTTCATCAAAATCCATTCAGTAGTTTTTGCGTGAAAGAGCAACAAACATACATACATACTATTATATTCCCCGCGGTTTCACCCGTGTCGGCTACAGTTTATCGTGACAAAAGTATCCTATGTTCTTACTCAGGGTTCAAACTATACCTATACCAAATTTCATCGAAATCACGTCAAACACATATTCAATGTTGTTGTGTTGTTCAATATATAGGTAAGTAACGCATTGGTAAAGCCCCTAATATTGAAAATGGCCGTAAGCTTGCGACGGTAGCCGCTTACCTTCGGGCGGGCTTTTTGCTTGTTTGCCACTCTATTAAATAAAATAAAAAAGATACATCTCAACAATAAAATTGTTGATTAATGTAAAAAAATAGTTTTTATTAACTGGCAGTAGCTACCCAATATTGATATAGGTGGCAGTCAACATCAAGTCTATCCGAAAAACTTTGTTTCATTTTTATATAACACTAGCTGTTCCCCGCGGTTTCACCCGCGTGGGCTACAGTTTATCGCAATAAAAAGTATCCTATGTCCTTCCTCAGGATTCAAACTATCTCCGTACCAAGTTTCATTTAAATCGGTTCAGTAGTTTAGGCGTGAAAGAGTAACAGACAGACAGACAGAGTTACTTTCGCATTTATAGTAAGTAAGGGATATTGACTCAAAATCATTAGCACAAAAATGTTTTAAGTCGGGTGTGAAGAATTAAATGTATCTCATTTTACCTTTTTTGCTTCAACCTTTAAAGAATCCTAGAATCCATAAAATAAAATAAAGAAGGTATCTTATAAGAAAGATTGCCAGTGCCAATCCTCACTTATAAGGTAAATAGCGCAAATTGCACAGCAAATAGCCCATGACAAAAACCCAGCGCTTACTCCTGGGAAATCAGCGATCCTGGCAACGGCAAGACGCGGAAATCATTGGCAGGTTCTACGGCACATGTTAAATAACCTTGCTGATGCTGAAAGGTTTCGCATCTTAGAATCACCTTTGTCTTCAGGAAAAATTGGGAACCACGACATATAACAGGGACAAGTTCATACCTAAACTTTCCTTAATATCATACGCACAATTAATTGATGTAGTGAAAATTGTATTCAAATGTTACGAAAATTATATATTTCTTCGAACGAAAATATATACATAGTACTTTTGAGTAAAACCATTCAGGTAAGTAAGGGATAACTTATTTAATTTTGAACCAATTCGCTGAAACGAAAACGGATTCCGAAGAAAAAAATAGCATAGGAATGACAATGATAGACAACCAGCCGCAGGAAAAATGTACAGCGAAAAATCTGGTTTTGAAACGACGATAATTAGCTGGCTAAACACAAAAAAATCTTAGAAGTCGATAAAGTCGTTCCGGAGGAGTTCTATAACAAACACTGTGACAGATGTTATTTTTGCCACAAAATACCCTAATTAAACTTTACTTAAACAATAACATAGTTATGACAGCTTAAAACGGTAACGGGTGCACAGGCGTCTCCGATCTCCAAGCTGTTTCTATTCCGCGATAGCCTATAAAAGATTTGAATTTATTCACCTTGCCTACAGTTTCTTTGTTTTCCGCTGATTATTTTGTTGGAGGTGCTCCGTCGAAGATAACGAGCTCTCTTCCGAGGTGCCTCCTCATTTCCCAGGAGGTTTGTTATTTTTAATTTTACCCCTCTCACTTTATTTCAACCTCTTAAATGTCTCGGATTAAAGATTATTTTTATTAAATAGAGCGTCTGCCCTTTCCATTTTTGGTTAGGCATTGAGTTTTGCAGTTCGTTACTTTTTATTATCCTCTTAATTTCAGCGGGAAGAAAATTGATGGTGTTTTTTATACGTGTTGTTGGAAAGTCTAATAGTTCATTAGCTGTTGGTTACTGCGCGTAGTGTACCACTTTCTTATATATAATAATAGATAGAACATCTTCTACTAATATAGAATTCAAAGTACTGACTTATTCGCTAAAATAATATATTTAAACACCCAACCTCAACCGCTGCTCCTAAAACATAGAATCATATGGGTACTTTGAAATTTTTTTTTCTATTTAATTATTACATTAACTTAAAATATTTTTCTATCTGTAGTATCGATACGATGTTTTCCAAGATCTCAAGTGCACGCGCATATTATTATGTATTTATATTTATAGGGATATTCGAGAAACCGGCATAAACCCCAAACCCAACAGACTAATCTCAACGCCTAACAATTTTCAAGAAGCTTATAGTTATGTTTCGTAGCAGATGACCCCGGAACAGAATCTGGGGCAAGTCTTGAAGCCAGAAATTCCGTTACAATGGCGTTGGAATGTTAATGGGTCAACACATTTGGGACAAACTAACTGAAAGAAACAATGGTAGGTATTCCTTTTACCAATCTTCACTTAACAACGTCCAGAGAGGGGAAATCTAATTTAACCCTTAATTTATATAGCGAAATAAAAACACGGTCCTTCATGAAACAATAAAGTTTCCTTAGGATGTTTAAATATTTGTCACACTATGTACTAGTAGCAAATACACATTTTTTATTACTGTGACCGGTTAAGTCCATAAAAAACACCAAAGAAATAATGAAAAAACTCTAGATTAAACAAATATAAAATTTGTCACACTGCTTAAACCAAGTATTTTTTTGGCAACCTAGCATTTATTGGAGTCCATATAAATTTAAGAGTTGTGGCGTCATAACTTTGTCTGCTTATGGTTTATTGTTTGATCAATATCTCGTATCAGCGCATTAGGCAACCATTTTAGGAGTTACTGCGACAATGGCAGTGGCCTGCCATAAATCAGAGGCGAACAACGGATACTCGGAACCCGGATTTAATTGCGAACTATTCGCATAATGATAGTATTGATCAAACACGCAGATGATAGTGGTTCTCTCGGATAAGTGGTTACTATAAGCTAAGCGAAGCTGAATAAACTAACACAGTATCTGCTTCTCGATACCGAGGTGCGGTTGGTACTGCAAACGCCTACTGAGTTTAGAGTAGGTACTAGGTTGGAATCCTGACTGGGGCCAACATTTGTATTTGATTCAAATAAATTCATACTAGCAACTCTGTCTCTCTGTTTGTTGTGAGTGAACTGAGTGAAAAGACGTGCAAGTCGCTTGCCTGATGGTAGGTAACCATCACGTTTATACCCATTGCAGTTCAGCACCCTGAATTTTTTGCAATAAGATGGTTACTCACTTACTAGCGTTACTTACCTACTAGCTGTTAAATCACTTATGCCCTCTAATTTTACTACAAATATTGCCTTTCAATACGGAACAAGGTAATTTTTGTACGCTAGTGCTTGTCGCTTCAATAATTTACAAAGGTGCGGTACTTACCAAAGAGTCCTCTACATATTATATAAACACAAAGTGCGTTTCTAAATTTTTAATTCCTGTCATCAATATTGGGGTTTTGATACGCCATTTGTGGGAATATTCATATGTATGTTTTGTGTCATGATTTAAATTTACGATCCATCAGTGTAATTAGATCTATCTACCTTTGTCATCATTATAAACCAGTAATCGCTACAAAAATTGGTATTTGGTTCAATCATTTAGGAATACCAGATAAGGGCCGGATATATACATTGCATTAAGTCATTGATAATTCCGAACCTTCGACATTTAGCATCAAGCTAGGAGTAAGATAGTTACTGAACTAGAAATCTTTTTGTGAAATTGTTGGCTAAATTGCACTACACAGTTCCATCATCAAGTTTTACATCATTATCTTCAGAAGATAGAGAACGAACAAAAAATCCTGTATCAAAAAATATATTAAGATAGGTTTACCGCCAATATCACGAAATTTGTAGGTAATCAAAGTATTGATATGTCAGCATCGAGTAAATACTCACAATATTCACAATATGAATCGATTTTAAAATTGCCGGATCAACCACAAAATTGTAACGACAATCTGTGGTAGAAATGGCTATTGGTGCTGACGGGCTGTGTAATGAATGTTTTTGTTAAACCAAACTAACCAAAGCATTGTTGGTTTTAAAGCCTGGCTCACCATAAAAGCCATTTTGTAGCATTGAATGGTAAGCTCTTATGTACTAGTAAATATATCATCATCATCAGCCGGAAGAAGTTCTCGGCAGTATAAAGGCCTCCCCCATTGAACGCCACGATGGGCGGCTATCAACAATTTTTGCGCCAGGTTAGTTCAAAGTAGTTTTTCAACAAACAACATTTTGTTATTCATGTTAGTGGTGAATTTGTTAGCTCCTTTTTGTTTTAACGTCCTCATAAAAGGCCCTTTACTTATACCCACTGATGAAAGATTTTCTTCTATCAGATTAGGAATAGAATAGAATAGAAAACTTTATTTGCTAAAAATGTGAAAACAACACATAGACCAATTGAATGGCATGCAAAAATTTTACAATTACAAATTATATAAAAAGTACATGCACCTGAAAAAAGCTTAGTAGATTCACAATAAATTCATAAATTACAAAGATTCAATAAATTACAATTTTATAAATATATATGTCAAGAAGTATTACATTTAAAAAAATCAATCAGGTCATAAAATACGTTGTCAATAAGCCATTTTTTGAGGGCATTTCTAAATTTTGATTCATGTGTGTCCTGGATATGAGTCGGCAAATGATTAAAAATACGAATACTGGAGATGTAAGCACTTTTTTCGTAAATCCTAGATTTAATGACTGGGAGGTATAAACCGTCGTGTTGCCTCATTCCAGTTTTCCTGATTCGCATTTCGGATTTTCTTTTGTACAAATGGACATTATTTTTAACAAAAAGGCATAGCTCCAAGATGTATATACCCGTGACCGTGAGGTATTTTTTATCTTTAAATATTTGTCTTTGGAAATTCTAGAAATTTTCGAATATGGATTCGAGTGACCAGTTAGTAGTAGTTCCTGTAATCTTGACCTTAGAAAGTATAAGCAGTCTGCTTTAAATTTCAGTAGCAAGTTAAATCAAATTAGGTAAATACATTTTGAGAAGCTTATATTTGCGCTTTTGAATCTTGGATATTTACGAGGCTCATTGAACTAAGCAAATATGTCGTAGGTAAAATATATTTAAAAGTGTTGTTTCTGTGATTAATTTTAAACAAACTCAACTGTAACCTTGAGTAAAAAGTTTATTCCGATGTAGATATTCATTACGGTATACAAATAAGGCTTTCGCCAAATGTCATCACTTTATTTACAGGTGAATTTTACTCAATTTACTTTTAGAAAACTTTTCCAAGAATTTTCCTACATTCATATAATAAGCAGCAACCCGAAATAACGTCAAAACATTTATTTATAAGTCTTATTTCAGTTCATACCACCCACATGCAAGAACTTTCGTGAAAGTTCTCATTTCAACACTAAAGAGGTTGACTGTGACATACACCTACTTTGAGTCGCCTCCGCATCCAAAAAGCGTGTGTTGTTTGCTTTGATCACAATACAAATTTTTTTATTTGGATTAAATATTCGGTAGTCAACAAAAAGTTGTTACTCCACGGCGTAACGATTGAACTTGCCCAGTGAAAGGGTTGACATCACAACTTTGCTACCAAGAAAATTGGTAATTCATTGCTAATATTGAGCTGACTTTACTCAAGGAAAATGCCGAGCATTGGAAAAAGTTTGTTTGCCGCTAATAAAAACGTATGACACTTTCAAATCCAGTAATAGGACTTTCTACTTTGGGTAAGCCTTGAAGTCGCTTAGGCTTACGAAGTGCTCCGATTTCTTTGTGAATACGTCTTAACTAACTCCAGAATTCTGAATGGGAAGCAATAATTTTAACAGTAGGCTTTTCATTCATCCAGACTTGTAGTTGATCGTCTACAAAGCAAACTGTAAAAAAATGCTTTTTCTGTACAAATAAAGACCAAATAACTAAAATGATAAAGAACCTCTTTTGACATCATTTTCACTTTACTAACATAAAATTCGAGTCAAGTAACATTCTGAGGCCAATTTTAAGCATTAGGTTTATTTGTGTACCATATACGACCTTTTTCACAAAACCACATCACAACCGGCCAAATTCTATGCAAAAAGAGACTGTAAACCTCTTTACCATATATCAAATCCAGAGTTTTTCTTTCATGTAACATAAAGAGATAAAACAACATTGTGGTCTAGTCTAATCCATTTAAAATACGATAAACCGTTACCCCTAGATTAGCATAATGGATAAAGTTAAAAGGGGCTGAGAAATACGTTATCTACGGATGTGACGAAAGGATGTGAGGAGATTTCCCATTTTTCATGGACGCGGGTCAACTATTGTATTTTGCACAAAAGAGTTCAATTCGAATAAAAGTTGTCTACCTTCTTTGAGATTTTATTGCATTTTTACGTGCGCTCGTGTATTTCTTTTTAACGCTTCACCAGAACAACAGAAAAAACAAATAAAAAAAAACAGAGCTAATGTAACAATGTGTCTGGTCTTATCGCTGTCTGAAATTAATAATCAATCCGATCCGTTATCCGCGGTTTTTGGTCGATATGTCACGGATCAACGTGTGGATACCACATAAATGCAAAAACTTTTAACAATTTCTCATTAGATGTTAAACATTATCTACAATTTTGAATACACAAAGATACTAAATCAATTTTTTTATATAGGTAACTGGTCGCTTTTACTAGACATGGACTTTTAGTTGTGCCTCATGCAACTTAGGACATTAAATCTTTTATATGTTTATTCATTTTTTGCTCTGTATTCTCCCGGTCTGAGCTCTTTCCCAGCGGGCCTAGTTAACTTTGCCCTTAATGTTAATGAACAAATTGAACTTATCAAAGTTCCCAAATTATTTTAAGCAAAGCTATAAAATGGAAATAAATCTGGAAACCTAGTTCAGTAGGGTCGCGACCGCCCTTTTAAGTAGGTACTAACTTCGCTTAAATGTGCAAAGTTCTAGCCTTTTTAGGTCAACAAGTAGCTTTTAGAGATTCTAAAGAGATAAGAAAGAAAAATAATTTCACGGATTATTTCAAGCGGCCATCTTAAAAAGATTTACAAAGCGATTGTGGTTTGTCGCTTCAATACTGACGCAAGATATAAGATAAAAAATAATATTTTTGGTACATTACTTCAAGGTTCAAGTTACGTTATAAAATAAACTAACTTACAAAGAAGCGAGTTGCCTAAAATATGCTTACCCACCGATAATCCACTTCTGCCTGTCCTGTGCTAGCTCCTGCCAGTTTTCAACCTGCAGGTCACGCAAATCTTTCTTGACTTCATCAGCAGTGGCATGCCTAGGACACCCGAAAAACTATCTCCATCGCAAATTTCATCAAGATCTGTTTAGTGGATTTAGACGTGAAAAGGTAACAAACAGACAGAGGCACAGCGAGAGTTACCTACTTAGTTTAGCATAATTAATGAGTATTTATGTAGCTAGCTGTTCCCTGCGGTTTTACCCGCGTTGGCTACAGTTTATCGCGATAAAAAGTATCTTATGTCCTTTCTCAGGGTGTAAACTATCTCCGTACCAAATTTCATTTAAATCGGTTCAGTAGTTTAAGCGTAAAAGCCATACAGACAGAGCTACTTTCGCATCTATAATATTAGTAGGGATAGGGATTGAAAAAACTAGATACTTACTAGGTATATTAAAATGGTAGATAAGAATATTAATAATAATAATAATTCATTTATTCATTCCAAGAATGTTGTACATATAAAATAATATGAGTTCTTAATATAAAATTTGCTCATACATTCTACCATAACAATGGTGTGGGATGTCAATTTAAGTTTACAATTTAAAATAATTAATAATAATGTGAATTAGGTATGTACAATAAATAGTGACGGGCTTTCAAAGACCTCATATAAAGCGGTGTTATTAAATTGATACCTCCTGTTTTGACAATCGATAACTGTTTCTAAAATATCGCATACCTAGAATATTAATTACTTACCCAACTTTACGCATTGGGATAGGTGCGAATAATCCATTACTATCTGAAACGCAACCTGGCCTGAGCGTTTTACGATTTGTTTGACACGAATGAATATTGACGTGAATTATTGCCAACCATATATCCACGTCGCATAGATGGCACACCGTTTTTATGACGAGTCGTATACGTATGGTGTGGCGAATTACAGTACCTAAACTTCAAACCTGCACTATCATTTAATTTACGCACATGATTACTACAGTCATTGGCTCGCTTCGTGTGGTCACTGCAGCCTTCAACTTTCACATAAGTAGATAAACACATACATTAATTCTTTTTACATCTATCTTTATCAGTTCTACTTTAGGTACTCTCAAACAATATACTGTTCCTAATATAATATCGAGTGGGGAAAAGTATGATCCTTTTCATTGAAGATTTATTGAATTAGGAGCGATTCTATCGACGACACCCGCGAATTACGCTATCTGTCGCTCGTTCACTTCTGTTAAAAGTCCCCATGTATACCTATGGCTTAACTGACCTCATAACTAAATCTTTTGAAATTTGTATCCACTTAAAAATGTTCATCTCTAGTCTCTACCCTATAGAGCCAAATCGTAATCACGCTAAAGTAATACATAGGTACTACCAAATCACAGGTTCGTTTGGAATTATTTTTAATCAAATTAACGCTTTTAATTTCGTTTTGTGTGATTAGGTTCAGATTCAAACCAGATTGGACCAACAAGATTTGCTTAAATGTAGACCTTATTTTTCGTACGCAAATTAATTTTGTTCTAGGGATTAAAGAGCTTTTCGCTTATTTATCTATACATATAATAAATCTGTAACTCATCACTGTCTGTACATTGAAGATAAATGAGAAAAACTTTTACTGGGGGCCTTTATTAACGCAATAGAACCCAAAACAATGGTTTTTAGAATTTTTGTCTGTTTGTCTGTATGTCTGTTTGTCTGTTTGTCTGTTTGTCTGTTGGTCTGTTTGTTTGTGCGCGCTAATCTCAGAAACGGCTT
This sequence comes from Opisthograptis luteolata, assembly GCA_931315375.2. Lineage (NCBI taxonomy): Eukaryota > Metazoa > Arthropoda > Insecta > Lepidoptera > Geometridae > Opisthograptis > Opisthograptis luteolata. The sequence goes on along the minus strand of OV928049.1, from coordinate 5,959,671 downwards.
AACCGATTTGAATGCGGTTTTCATTAATATATTGTGGTTTTCTCCACTTAACATATAGTGTTTGTTTTATTTCAATCGGTTCATAAATAAAAAAGTTATATCAGTTTAAAGCATCACGTCGGAAATTTGGGCGAGTCGATTAGATTATTGTAGCCCGGATAGCATATAGGTTCCTTTTTAACCCGGAAAAAGATTCTTGCGGGATAGTAGGGAATACCATGGGTGTAAATGCGAACCGCAGCTACCCCTATCACCATCCCCATCCCCACATTTATGAAAATGCGAAAGTGTGTTTTTCTGTTTGTTTGTTCGGCTTTCACGGCGTAACAAAACAACGAATCAGGGTATTATTTTGCATAAAGATAGTTTATGCGCCGGAGAGTAATATAGGCTACTTTTATCCCGGAATAATGCATGGGTTCCGTGGGAAAATCTAAAAAACCAAATTTTTCGAAATCTTTTACATGGTTGCTAGGCATCATTCTGTTGAATTGTTTACATGTCAGGAAGAATATTATTGGCATGACAATTATTGGTGTGGATACACACGTAATAATTTATCGTAGCGATGTATCTGTTCTAATTGCTAACCGATCTCCGGTTATATCGAAAGTGTGCCTGAAAAATCGTTGTAGAATTTCTGGTTTGCGCAGATGAGCGACGGCAGTAACATTTTCTGTTCGATAAATCATTGTTGATCGACTTGACCGTATTTGCATAATTTTGATGGTAGCGTGTGTTTTGCTGCAATAAAACTGACGTCGGACACGGGCAAACAAAAAGGACCTCTTTGTAAGACGCGTCCGCGCGAAAATTGAAAGAAGAAAAATATTAGAACATTTTATACAGAGCTACAAAAACGAAAATCAAAAGATGATTGTGATTAGTGATGTTCGAAATCAAAAATCAACACACTGTAATAAAATAATATAGAGCCATCTATTTAATCCTAAGTTAGTGATTACACTATACGCTCTAATCAAACCCAAGACGTTTAAATTTGTAACGATATATCGTTACGTGTGTAGCAGACATGATCTTATTATACCTTATTTACTTAGAACTACTTGGTATTGACGTTGATGTTGCGGGCTACAATAAGGGTAAGCGTATGTTGAGACGCAGGCGACGGAAGCGCATGGCATAGTCCATGAGCGATGCTGTAAATTACACAGATACACTGTAATAAAGTACAAAAAACTGGTATCAAGAACAGTATTCAAGTTGACGAATAAACTGGGTTTAATATTAAACTTATACAACATTTAATCACTTTAAAAAGACAAACTAATAACTAGCTACGTCTGTTCTAACTTTCTTGCACCAGCAAAAGAAAAGGCAAGCAACGACCGGCAGGTACTTTTCTGGTGATTTTCTCTTTTTTTTCTGGCGCGATAACGTTTACTATTTCGGAGGAGGCTATTTACCATCCTATAGATTTTTATTCAGTATTAGTGTTAGATTATGAAATTAATGAGTTATTGTTAGTTACAGTTTATGCGTTGCTTCTATGTCTTCATGCTTTTTTAAAATACGTGGTATGTATGAACGTGTGATATAAATACGGATAGTATACACGCATTGATTAATACGCACTAACTTAATTTAGAAAAATAGTAATTGTTGCCGCAAAAAGAAAAAAGAAACATCGTATGCTGATCTTTGCTTATGCATATATATTACAAAAAAATCAGCGCTGCCCCGCACTGCATCGATTGCGTCTCAATATACGCTTAGCCTAAAGATTTGGACACGTGGGAACTTGGGAAGCAAAGAGTTTGCATAGATTTGTTTTTTTTTATGAAATATTTTCGATATGTAGTAGAAAGAGTATTAATGGTGTGGATATATAGACCCAGAGCCTACGACAGCCAGACCTTCGTTTTTTAATGTAAAAGCTGAAAGTTTTTCTGTGCATGCCCCCTATATAATAAATAGTACAGGTAAGAACATTCTGCGAATATAGAGTTTGGTTTGTGGTTACTTGGGCAGATAACAGGAAGAGCAGGTGTATAAATTAGTACCCTAAATTCGTTAAAGTATAAAGCTCAATTTTTTTTATATCTTCTTCGGGATAACTTCAGAAATTCATCTGGCTGAAATTTGGTACAGGGATAGATAATAGGACGGAATAATATATATTAGGATACTTTTTATTCCTGGAATAGGTTCTCATGGGTTGCGGAACTGGATCAAAATTTCTTGATTACTTTTGGTCGCGATAACTGACATCCACGCGGGCGAAGCTGCGGGCACCAGCTAGTCAATCAATAAAATAGGTTCCTTCAATTTAAACTTATAATATTTTAACCCATATTAAAACAATACCCGTTTAATAAAATTGTTTTCACCATAAACACTCAATACTTACTGAATATAAACTATGCTGAAGTAAACACTATAAACGCGATATTACAGAATAAAAATCCACGATAAAAGATTGTAATATTATTTTTATTTGCTTCTGAAGGTAAACAGAAGAACTAACCCTGTGATATGAAAAGTCGGGAATCGTTCCCATAATCCTCGTATTATGAGCCAAACGTACATCTAACCCAGATGTGTACTAACCACTATTAGAAAGGGAGGCTTCGTATGAATTATTCATTATAATATTGCCGCTATGTCAGTCAAGATGAATAGTGTCAGATATAAATCAATATTAACCTACGAGTATAACCGACTTTTCACATAGCAAAAATGGCATAAATAGAGTATCTAAATTATTCGTAGATAATGTTACAATTCTTTTACATTTTATTTTACAATGCCATGTTTTACATAAACGCCTTGTTAACACCGTCGCTTGTTCGCTATCGCTTTCTCATTCCGAGATCAAACACTGAAAACAAAACCACTCAAAAGTTCCCTCAACAAGATTTCATCACAGATCCGACAATAGTCTGCGAAGTTTCCTGCTTGAAGATTTCCACCGCAGTTATAACATCACAAGACAATTAAACCAAGTAAATAAGGTACACAACAATTCTTAAAGAGATCACTTGGTGAGAACATTTTACTGAAGAGTGCTTAAAAGTTTGTGGGCCCTTCGTCGTTGTCGCTCCGAGCCATTCCCCCTTGTTTCTCGTACTGCGGACGAGGCGTTAACCACCTCGGAGATTTATGAAAGTAGCTTGTCTTTTTGGGGCTCTGCGAGGCAAAAGCGCAATATGACGGAATGGACAGTATGAGCGGTTAGATTTTGTTTATGCATGCACAGTAAAAAGTGCAATTACTTGTTTATTTTTATAGTTATTTATGTATGTTGAGAAAACAAACAAATGTATAAATCACAATAATTACATGTGTATGCTTATTACATCTTCACCGTGAAAAATCTTGACGGATTTGAGTGAAATTTGGAGTGGAGGTAGCCTGGATTAAAAACCGAACATACAAATTTACATAGGCTTTTTTATCTCCGGAAAAGGTTTCTACGGGTAACGGAAAGACATTGGGTGGAAGAATGTGGGTTGGAACCCTGCAATGAACTTGAGTTTTTGGTATGGAAAATATCGAGTTGTAATCATAGCTTGGTGCAGTAAGGAATTTTTATTGCTTGCCTGATTAGCTATCAATTTAAGAATTTTTCGCCTTTCACCTATCAGTGTATTCAGGCAGCCTCACTTATGAGCCAGTCTCCAATCCAGGCGTAACGCGATGCCAACTTCGACCACATCGTAACTTTTTTTCCAACAATGTAAAATGGTAAAAAGGAAAACTAAATGTAAGTATAGTAGGGACGTTATAATTATAGGTCATCAGCAGACAGCAGTTTATTATACGTTTCTGTTCGGAATCAGGCCTACTTCCAGTGAGAACATGAACCGCATCTACAAAGATTTGAGAGAGTAGTGGCCATACTGGCGCAATAGGGGTTGACAGATATAGCATGCAATAGGTTTTTGGGACTTATGGACAGGGCAGATTACTCAAGATCTTTTTCATGAGCGTTATAAGATACCTTGAGAGAAATATGACGCTTAACATTTAGTGTCGTTACTGTTTGTTGTACAATGTGACAAAGGGGAGTTATTATCTATCTTCACAGTCGCCTCAATTTTGCTTCTCATTTTTTAGGCCGTTCCTTTTAATTTTGGGGCCAAAAAGTTTGCAACAAAGTTTTATAAAAGTAACTAGAGGCTATTAGGAGCGGTCGAGGAAATACCCGCTGGTTACGGCTACGGGGTGAGCTTTCTACTCAAACGTTTCAAAAAGCAATTTTGGGTTTTCACGCTCGGAATGGGTGAGGTCTGCCGCAGTCAGTTTCAGTTGATTCCTGTGAGTTTCGTTTGACGCAGCGCAGTTGCTCAATTACATCGAATTTTTTAATACCCCTTCCTGTAACCAAAATGGAAAACGCGTGCGTCCAAGTGAATTTTCTCATAATAGAGAACAACGTCACATCAACACTTACGCCGTAAAGTTTTATTATTGATATAGTTTTAGGGTTCTCTGTATTGTGATGTAGCGATAAAGAGTTTACATATCATTGTCTGTTCACTAAATAACCTGATCAGTGCATCTACGCCACTTTAATTCAAACTCGAAGGTGATCGGTCAAACGCTGTCGAGGGTTATGATCAATTCATACCTAAGCGTTAGACTGCGCAAAGATCTTTACTTTTATATTGTTGTGGTGAAAAAATGAAGCGTTATATATCTATTACAAATGCGAAAGTAACTTTTTCTGTCCATCCATCTATGTTGGTTATCTTTTTTCGTCTGAACCACGAAAAGATCATGGTATGGAGAACCCTGAGTAATGACATAGAATACTTTTTGTCGGGATAAATTGTGATCTACGATGAGATGCTAGTGCCTATTTCTAACAAAATCCATTTTGACATAATTATTTTATCTATCTATATATTTATAAAACAAAGTCGGATTTGTTACATCACTTAATTAGCTAGTATTATATTTATATACAAAATAGATTTAGCATAACTACCGACATAGCCTAAATTGCAGTAGACAAATCTACGTATATTGGTAGACTAATACGTATATTGCTTAAATTTAAACGTGACCTCCATCTGCATATCAATTAGCACGATTGAGTTAGTAGGTGACCGATAAGGGCTTGAGAGTGATTTAGTTGCGATTAGGTTTCCAACTCATGTGTTCGTGTTAATGTGTAGAGGGTTAGTTATAATGTGTCTTTGAATATTACTAACTATAAGCTATAATGTGTGTGAATGTTTGTTACCACGTATCACCGTAACTGCTAAACCGATTTTGATGAAATTTGGATAAAGATAAAGATAAAGATAAAGATATTTTATTTGTAAACATGTGCTGTTACATAGCAAGATTGCATGCAGATCTTCAATAAAGGGATTATAGGTACAACATGTTTTGCCTAAATGGGCGTACAAATAGAGTGGGATGGCTGCTAATTACAAAATCAAATTAACTAGAAAAATAAAAAAGAGAAAATAATAATAATAATGACAATATCACATTAAAGAAATAGAATGAATCATTGAGTAAGAAATAAATAAACAAGAATCAATAAAAGGTCATAGGGCAATTAGATAACAACAATTAAATAGTCAAAAATAAAACGGTCAAAAAGAGATTACATATGTCAGAAATGTCACATTTCACCACAAAAAGCACTGTCAGCAAAAAATTCGCCTACGCTATAATAGCATTTGCCCAACAAGATGGTGGAATGAAGAAAGAAAGAAAGAAAGAAAGAATATATGTTTATTTGCAACAACAACACTCTTGGTACAAATTATATAAAAAAGAGAAACTATATACACTTATACAGTAACAGAACTCAGTGTCAGTACACAAAAATGTCAGTGTCGCAAATCGGCCCCAACTCAGCAAAATGCTGGTTAGAAAACCAGCGCTGGTCTTCCGTTGGAACCGTTTGATGACGTCGCACAGAGGTACCCAACCACACATTCAACAACAAATGAAAAAACAAACAAACAAAAACAGAAATACAAAAATACAACCACAAAAATAACAAAAGCAAATACTACATATTATTATGATAAAAAAAACAAGACACAACAAATATTAAGAAAAAAGAATAAACAAAAACCATACACTTTTTTGTTACTGGCAATAAATACATACATTACTACCGTCTAGCATCAGAGAATGAAAAAAGAATGAATTTAAGGAAGGAAAGGAAGGTAAGTAGTTAGCGCTTAGATAGCACTTGTATCGTGCTAGATAGCTTGTACCCTGGATTAACACATAGGCTACTTATAGGTATAGGTTTTTTATCCTTGAAAAACGTTCCTGCGGGCAACTAGTATAAAATACACTTGTCCATAGATCTATTTTTTTAACATAGATACTAAAAAGTAAAAAGTAATTTAGACATAGGTACTAAAAAGTATGGCATAGGATGCGTTGTATAAAATAACGTCATTGAATATCTTCTTTCATTTATGAATTAGATTTTATATTGGTATAGTTTAAATACTAGTCGTTCCCCGTAGATTTGCACGCGTGGACTACATTTTATTACAACATACAGTATCTTATATTATCCTTGCCTAGGGTTCGAACTATCTCTGTACCAAATTTCAACAAGATCTGTTTAGCGGCTTACGAATAAAAAGGTAATACACACCAGATAGACAGAGTTACTTTTGCATTTATAATGTTGATCTATGGACGGCCGAGTGGCCGTCGCCCTGTCGGCCGTCCCAGATATCGCTGGAAAGACGAAGTCACGAAGGATTTGCGCGAGCTCCAGGTGGATAACTGGCAGGAGGTGGCGCAGGACAGACCAACGTGGCGTCTTTTGTTATCGGTGGCCAAGACTCACTTTGGGTCGTTGCGCCATCTCAGTTAGTTAGTTATCTATGAATGTTTACTATGCTCCTATTGGCTATAAATTGAACAATCCGTACATATCAAACTAGGGAGCCCATACAGAAAAATGCCTTAATCTTACTACCCGACTCAAGCCACAAGCAACGATAGCACTAAAGGGATATGTACACATAATCCGTACCTTCTGCGGGTGGATATAAAATACAGGATCCACAATACCTACATCCCTTGAAAAATAGCAAACATCAATCCAGACCGTTTACTTATGCGGGTATCCTTTTACAAGTAAAGCAATTTCGGGAAGGTGTTCCGTCATTGGCTCAAGAACTCAAGATGTTAGTAAGATTGTTGAAAAAGTGGAAATGAAATAGTTCAATTGTTGCCTGCGGGTGTCGCTAAAAGCTTAGTTACCGTTGCTTGCCTGATAATGTTGTCGGTTCTGTTGTATATTTTCTAAAACAAAACAGGTCTATTTGACAGGTCTAAAAGTAATGCAGTCTTTTTTTACTTCTGTAGTCAGAAAGGGACAGCGATACTTTGAGATCTGTTAGTTTATTTTTAGAGAATGTACAACATAATCGACACCAATGAGCGTCACGCTTTGCCATAACAGTTCAGTGCCACTAAGCATGTTGTAGGTACTTCAACAGTTCAAAATTCTGCGCGGCAATGCACAGCGCTCGTCACCCTGATATAAAAGATTTAACATATTTAAATTCCCTGTAATTTCACTAGAAACTTTGCCCCTTAATAGTTATTAATGCACCCTACTGCTTGGCGGATAACTAACAAAGGTGCGGTGGTACTTCCTCAGGCAGACTCTCCAAAAGAACCCTAACGCACAACTAAAATAGCCTTACGCAACATGTTTGGCTCCAATCTTTGCAACAACACTATTGATGCACACATTTTGAGATATGATATTTGTCGAAGATTGACAAGGGATTTGGCGGCATCGTGTTTGATATTGACGCTCTTTCGAAATCGGAAGCAAAATAAGTTGCAAAAATATTTACGCCAAACTTGCAGCGCAGCCGTTGCGGAAATAATTTGATTGATATGAATAAGTATATAGCGAATTAGCGATCACACAATAAGCATGTAAATGATATAAAGATATTACACTCATTCACGCGTTCACGCTAATTCCCACATATGTAATATATTATCCGTATTTCTCTCTGTTTTTGTTTTGTTACCTTTTCAGGGCGCTTAAACGATCTTGATGGAATTTGGTATGGAAATAGTTTGAACCCTAGGGAAGGATAAAATGTAGTCCAATTGGGTGAAACCGCGAACAGCTGGTAATGTAATAAATGCGAAAGTTTATGATGACTGAGTGTGCATGTTTGTTACTCCTTCACGCTGAAAGAGCTTAGGATTTGAATGAAATTTGGAATAGGTACTACTTTTTATCCCAAAGAAAGGTTCCACCTGCTGGAAAAATGCGGTTATATCGTGGGGTGTAGCTATTATTTTATCTTCTTATTCTTACATTATATAAAAATCAATTGCTGTTCGATATCTCGCTAAAACTCGAGATTGGCTTGACCAATTTGGATAATTTTGATCTTGAAATATTTGTGGGAAGGTTTAAAAGGTGACTTAAAGAAGTTCGCCGGGTCAATTAGTAAAGTAATAAAGGTAAGCGCTTAATCACTGCTTCATCTGGTATCTGAGAATGATAACTATAAGCTTATCAAAGGACTATCTATAAAGACTTCAGCTGAAACTCTTATATTACTAAACTAGACTAATTGCGCCCTGCGGTTTCACCCGGAAACTGCGGAAACTTTTTCCGAGATAAAAAGTAGCCTATGTGTTAATCCAGGGTATCAGCTATCTCTATTTCAAATTTCATTCAGATCCGTTGAGTAATTTCATTCAGATCCGTATTGGATCTAGCTATATGTATATTAGTTGTGATTACTTTTCGTTGAGTAGTTTTTGCGTGAAAGAGTAACCAACATCCATCCATCCATCCATCCGTACTCACAAACTTTCACGTTTAAATATTATACTAGGATATTAGTAGGATGTTTGGCAACAACAAACGTTTAACCAAATTGTAATACTGGTAACTCGATGCTTCTTTTAATTTGTTCTTCCAAATTATAGTTTCAGTTACAAAGAGCGAATGAAATGGACTTAGTTATGTGCTAACTTTTGAGAGGTGGACGTCACCGCTACGTAGTCTGTGCAAACTCGGTCTTATTTCCAAAGTTATTAAACTTCTGGCTAACTTATCATCGTACTTTGCTATTTAGCCGAAGCCTTTCAAATATGCCATTGTTCTACTTTTTGAATCGCCTTAAACCCGTCGTTTAACCCACCCAGCTTTGCTTGGTTAGGCAAAGATTTAGGTAACCGGAAGTTTTCCCAAAACCGATTATAACCCTTGACAAAAAAGCTACAGATTTAATACTGTAAGCTTTTGTAAAATATAACCTACAAGCTGTTCCCCGCGGTTTCACCGGCATGGGCCACAGTTTATCGCGATAAAAAGTAGTCCTTTCTCAGGCTCTAGACTATCTTTGGACCAAATTATACATAGAGACATATCATCTCTTGCTTTTGTATCTGTGGTTTACCCGGTACAACCGTTTCTTCCTTACAAAGAAGGTAAACTTATTCATTACTCTGACCCTCTGTTTGTGGTTAAAATTCATAAGACCGTGTCTCATGAAATTATTACCATGATTTTGTGATTGCCTGTACCGGTAAGAAAACTTTTGCGTTATTGCAACTAAGGGCCCGTTTTTATTAACGTCCGTAAGCAAAATGTCATGCCAAATTTCGGTAAATTTGATCTTAATGACTAATTTTAGCACGGAAAATTCGACACCTAAGAACAAATTTACCGAAATTTGGTATGACATATAACTGAAGAACCTTTATAAAACCAGCCCAATATGACGTAAGTGAGTGCTTGCTCGTGTGTTGTTTCTTTAGGCTGAAAATGCTCAACGCTTTGGAGGGAAATTTGGTGTGGAGATAGCTCACACCCTGTATTAAGACATAGGCTACTCTTTTCCCGGAAAATGTTCCTGTAGCATAAGGGGTCTGCTGCGGAGTGGATCTAGCGATATGTATATTAGTTGTGATTACTTTTCCAACGCTAGGGCTATTTAGGATTGATACTCAGTATAAGGACACCACCATTGCTTTAGTTATCGATATCTACCTACTATCTACCTGCTATGTGAGTAGTTGGTAATCCCTACTAATATTATAAATGTGAAAATAACTCTGTCTGTCTGTCTGTCTGTCACGCTTTCACGCCTAAACTACTATTTGGTACAGAGATAGTCTAGAGCTTGAGAAAGGAAATAGGCTACTTATTATCGCGGTGAACTGTAACCCTCGCGGGTGTAACCACACGGAGAAAAACCTTCCGAAATACCGTTTTCCTTCTGAGTCAAAAGGGAAGGACTTGTGATTCTGAAGGAAAACTAAGGTTAAATAAGGAAGGAATCGGTCTTGGAAAGACTCAGAAGGAAAGTCAGGATTTTTTTCACAGTGCACGGGGAACATTATAAGATATACTATAAAAATTCGAACAGAAATACTATGAATAAAAATGATGATATGATTTATTCAGATTGTATTTTCACTTTTCATGACAAGCACTTAAAACTTTATACTGGACTAAACAGAACGTGTTAATTCTTAATTAACATTTTTTTCTTCGTAAACAACAATCTGTGGCATTTCCTCACTAAACTGGTAATTTAAAATTTCTTGTTCCAGACATCTTTAAAAACTTTCTCTTCAGACCGCAGGAGAGCTTAATTATTTTATAAAGCGCTTAATAATTAAAATAGTAAGTGGAAAGCACGCCCCCTTAGTCTGGAAAAAAGAAACGTGCTTGACTTCCGTTAGATACTTTGGCTGAGTGCCAAATGTATGAAAGCAGCCCTCTCTTTGTCTTTGGATGGCCTTTGTCAATATTGTTCGATCTTAAACGTTGGCGTCGACGTCTCGGGGGAAAGCCTCTGGCTTGAGCAGTCTTTTTAATTTTTAACAGGCTTGTCATCAGCCTTTGATAGTACATTAAGTCATATTTTATATTCAGTTATTGTATAAGTAAAGCAATAAATAGGACGTTTGATGAACGATTTATTAAAAAAAACCGGCCAAGTGCGTGTCGGAGTCGCACGAAGGGTTCCGTACATTATCTATAAAAACGGCAAATAAAAACATGTTTATTGTATGGGAGCCCCTTTAAATATTTATTTTATTCTGTTTTTTAGTTTTTATTAATAGAGTGCCAACAACTGTCTAACTATCGCGGTTCGTGAGATACTGCCTGGTGACAAACTGACAGACGGACAGACATTCAGACTGAGGGACAACGGAGACTTAGTAATAGAGTACCGTTTTACCCTATGTTTACGTAACCCTAAAAATGAATGAAGAATTTTGTATTATATAATGATTTCATAGAATTTCTCTATTGGCTCATTAAATTTTCATTGTTGGGACTCTGCAGTAACCTACGACGCAGACCCAGCGGGATTGTTTGTAGATGTTTTCCTTTCTTCAGTCAATTCATACATAAGTTATTGTATAATTCACGGTCAGGTAAATTTTCGAGCTTCAGAGGGCACGTTAAGCCGTTGGTACCGGTTGTTATCTTAGGATAGCAGTCGTTAGGCTATGTTGGAGGCCTTCGGGCGGTCTGAAATCTCAGATACTGACCTATCCGCTAACCTGCACTGGGCCCGCGTGGAGAGAAAGGCCTGTACCACAGCAGTCAAACTTTGTATCGATAATCTGAAAATCGCAAGTACCATTAGGATTACCTTACATCATCCAAATAAATTCATGAATACCAATCTTTTACTATTTTCACTTTCAATGATTTAATTTGTACCGTTTATCTATGAATTGCTGTGATATAAGAATTCTGTTTTTACATGTTTTGTACAGTGTATTTTTATATATAATAGATTTGTTATATCCCTCTGCTTTTGGGTTATCTGGAACAGATCACTTTGAGATTGCCCTTTGTGATACTTACCATGAAATTTTATTGCCGTTCTAGTTTAAAATTTCCACGACTGCTTTGTAATTGATATTCCATATTAAATTATTGTATTTCCGCTCCTTAGCATTCAGGCCACAGTCTCTCTTAAATCTTCATTTACGAAACAAACCCAGAGACTCACGAGTTAAATCTTTTCAGTAAATCAGGTTGCTTTTCTCGCATTGTCTACATTTTTTACAAATTGTCCCCGAGGCTGCCAGAGACAAATATCGAGTTAGTAAGCCCAGTCACGTATCTCGACCAATAGGCTGGTGTAGTATTCGGTCGATCGTGTGTACGCCCTATTATTTGTCAGATATATTGGGAGTTAGATTTGAAGTACATACAACGAATACTCATAGTATGGACACGTACAGATTCACTTTCAATCTTCACTAATCTTCTTTAATAAAATAAGGTAAAATTTGTGAATATGTACGACTATAATATGTATGTTTGTGTATATAACCTCTAGAACTACTAAACCATTTTTGCATTCGCATGGGGCCTAGTCAAGATGCAAACGTTTACGCCAATAAATCAATCGTTTTCTACAATCATTTACGCCTTGTGACGTTTCATTTGAGCTTGTCATTATGCATCTTGGCTACCATTTTGTATGGGATGTAGCTATCGTCATTGTAGACGTTTGTTCTGAGTCATGTGGCCTAAAGTTAAAGTAATATGTAAACCCCACTTTTTTTTTAATTTTCTATTAGCGTTAACGATTGTAGAATTCATCTTGACTATGGAGTTGTCATACTGTTTATACGCATTGGAGTAGTGCCTAGATATTTCGTTACCGTGAGTTCGAGACCGAAATATGCCTTATTGTGGTGTATGGTCTTTGTTTCAGCCATTAACGTATGTTGTGGAATTGGATTATGGTCGAGGATAACTGATGCTATTTAGTAAGTGTATTGTCTGACTTTCTGCTCCAATTTAGATTTGCATATAAGCGATGTGCTTCTTTAAGCTATGATATTTCAGTGGTAGTGATGTCAAGTTGCAACTCGAAGGCTGTGGTTTTGAATTCTACAATGAGCTAGAGCTTTCAATGAAGGGAGACAACCATGTTTTTCTGATTTTGTTGCTCTTTTTTTGTCTTTCATAATTAAACAGGACTTTCATTCAGTAGGTAAGTATTAGGTACAATAAGTTTGGACCAAAATGTTTTGCACTATTTTTGTGTGAAATAAAGGTACCTAATATCTTACTTTCAACAATATCCGTCGTTTTACGACGTTTCTACAATTAAATAGGTGAGAGGTCGTACGACTTACTCGTAGTTAAATAAATGTAGTTTGACCGTCAAGGAAACAAGTCATTAGAAGAGAAATATGCTAAACTGAGTTATTAGGACCTGTGCTGCGAGGATCCAGTCTTTATAATATGTGTATTAATCAGAGAAATAATAGCAAGTACCTATAGGAAAAAGGAGGAATAATAATAAACAGCTAAAATATACATATAAAATAATAATGTTTTCAAAAACCTTAAATGACATACTGCTCATGAATAGTTACTATACTTTAAATGAATTTATTACATAAGGATATATTAATCATTGAATATATATCGCAAGGTTATTCATGTAATCGATAAGGTCTTTTGACTTTATCTCAAATACTCCTTTACAAACATTATTATTTGCAATTAAATGAGAGAAAATAAAACAGCTATGTAAGTGATATTTCACAAATATCTTGACAGAATTTCACAGTTCCATTTTCCCTAGCTAGTAGACTAAGATGGTGACTCTGACTTTATATCACATAAAATAACTATAATATGCAAAGTGCAAACGACTTTACGGTGCTTAGAGCTAACTAGGTACGTTTAATAACTCTTGTCATTTACTTTATGTTAAAACAAGTACATATAATGGTAGGCGACGTAGCGTGAGCACGCTACTTGGCACTATAAGTCATTCCACTATCCAATTAAATTGTAGTGTAATATCTACTCACAGTACTGGCTGTGAATTTTGAGTTTCCTCGCAGAAATTAATTCGAAGTAGGCTACCTAGGGTTGCCAACTATCCTGGAATTTCCGGGACGTCCCGCTTCTGGAAATAGTTTTAGCCATATCAAGAAGTGCACTAGCGAGACGCCAATTGTCCCGGAAAGGATTAGAATTGATTGTAATCGCTACATAATTTATTTTTGAGACCCATGTGTAACTTTTATTTTTTAATTCATGTATTTTATTTACTGAGCACAATTCAATTGATCTAGATCGTTCGATTTAGTGATTATAATGCTATCTACTTATAATATCTATAAATAATAGTCTTCCGCGACATTAGCCCAAGTTCCATAGTATTGAAGAGTTACTAGACTAGCAACAAAAAATCTCAAACTTTCATTTCTTTGAATGAAATATTTGTTATGACAGTTCTAAAAACAAATAAACAACTTGGAAACCATTATTTAAAACATAGTTCCAAGCCACTGTATTCCTTGCAATATATTGTATCAAACGAGCTGTGAATATGTTGGCTTATTGCCCAAACAATGGAAATTAAATAAACATCCTATATCTTTTTTTAAATGTTGTTTCTAAGTATATTTGCAAAAGCTCTAATAACCTTTTTAACTTAGTATTAATAATTGCTCGCCAAAAGATAAATCATCTTGCGTCGCCAAGAGTTAAGAGTAAACTTTGACTTAAACTTATACATATTTAACCCACCAATTTTGGAGTGTTAACTTAACTCGCTAACTCCGCGCAAGAAATGTCAAATATCCGTCAAATAGGTTATGAAAACTAAAACTGCCGGGTTACTTTACCTTTGGTTAATTTTAAATGCTGCAAGGCATTCGTTGTTTTGTCGATGATGGAACCGGAAGACGCTCTGTCCTCCCACTAGGTGGACTGACAACATTGTAAGAGTCACAGGGAGCCGAGGGATGCAAATGGGTAATAGCCGTTTATGGCGTTCAAAGGGGAAGGCCTATGTTCAGCACTGGACGTCTTCCAGCTGATGATGAAGATGTTTATTTGTGTTAGAAATATAAAATTCTAACTCTGGATTACTAAACTCTTTGTTTATTAGTTTAACTCAGATTCCTTTGCAAGGGGGGCCTTAGACTAGTAGTGCTTATTGCATTTCAGTGGCAAACAACCCAGTTTTCTGAAATGTGCGCGTTTGAATAAAAACAAAAGCAATTTTCACTCGTTGCGGGAGCTGCACTAATCGAATCGGGTTGGTCCTTCCACACAAGTTGTATGACGCAGTTAGAACGTACCACCTAAGAGGCTCTTGAGCCAAAAGTTCCCCTTATGCTGCCCAAGTGTGGATACAACACTTCTACTTCGGTTTTACGAATAAACGTTTTACAGCTTCGCTACTTTTCTCTAGGACTTGGTATTTATATAGCTTAGTGCTATAGTGTAGTTTAAACTGGTAGGTCACATTCTAGTGCTTGTGTAGAATCTATGCCAAGCAGCAATCAGTGAGTTTCAGCAATTTTGAACTTGAATTGAAAGCCAGTTTTTAATCCAAGTGTAGCGTGGTTGCACCTTTGACTGTATCAGGTACAACTTGTAACTTGTTGTCAAAAGACATTAAAAAGGACTGTTAACACCAACTATTTTAAAACAGGTTGCACAATTTTTTTACCATTTACATGGATTAGTAGCAACCGTCTGTTTTGGTGAATCTAAAAGACTTACAAATCGCTTAAGATTATAAAGGAAGATTTGTATTTGATAACAAATGACTTTATTAGCATTATCATATTTTGTATAGGCTTAGACGTGTCTTTTTAATTGACCTATTTTAATTATGTTCAGATAAAAACATTACCTAGCACTTGAGAGTTCCCAGTCCAAGTATAGCGTGGCGCCACTTTCAACCACATCAGAAACTTGGTAGACAAAAATGTATGATAAAAAAATCAAAGAAATGTTTGCACTGGTTAGGATCCGAACTTGAGGCAGTCTTAAGTATAAGTACCTGCTATTACTTAAAGCAGGTCATATCGTAAAAAAACATCCCGATCGGGTGTCATTGACCACGAAATTCAAAGCTCCAACAGGGGGCTTCGCTAACAGGTCAGCAAAGCACCAATTTGGGTACGATTACCGTTTTAAAAGGCAATCGCCGATACCACGTGGCCCCGAATCACATTATCCTGGCGGGCACTTCCAGTAGGTACTTGAGGTAATAGAATGGTCCAATTAAAATGTTTCCCGGACACTATTCGGGTAATAGCGTGCTTTGAGGACGCTAAACACGCTTGTTAGAGTGTAACTTGAGTGTCCAAAGCAAAGAATTTGTATCTGTTGGTACTTTGCTGGACTTGTTTTTAGTTGAATGTGGTTCTTTATTTGAGAATAAGTTTTGAATTTTTGTTAACAAAATATATGTACCTACTCTTTTTAACGCCCAATGCAAACATGGAGGTAAGCTTAACATCGAAAAGCTCCCAAAAGGATGCGCCGATTTTAATAACGTTATTATTTTGTTTGTTTTATTTTATTTATTTATCTAACTTTTTAACAAACTTTTGTCATATATGGATGGAAAAAGATGTATCTGAGTAAAAAAAAAATATCGATTAGACTGTTGTCCTGTTATTTAGTTAAGTTATTTAAGTTAAGATATGTTAAAAAAAAATATTTAAAATCTATCTCTGTCGAAATAATACTACAAAATTTTCTAAGAAAAACGCGATCTTACCGAGTGGTCGCCAATGTTTCTCAAAGAATTCGAGTTTAAAATACTTTCGCATACATATTAATCTCCAAGGTATCATTACTTTTCAGAGAATTAACTTTCTTAGCCAAAATAAGTTGGTCTCTAAGCTCAGGTTTCATTTCAAGAGCCATATTTCCAAGAAGAAAATTAATTAATTTAATGAAGCTCGTCTGAAGGAACGAGACGAACGAGGTTGTATTGGAGTAACAAGCTAATAGAGTCGAAAACAAGTCACTCGTTGACATGTATATGCCGTCAGTACTATCAACATATCAGCCTAAAATATTGGAAAAAAACTGAGAAATTGACAAAAAGTTTAACTTTAAGTTAAGTGTCATACCAAATTTCGGTAAATTTGATTTTTCTGTCGAATTTTAGCACGGTAATGTTAGTTAGCGTTTCCTAGATATGCAAGAAAAAGGCTTACGGTGGAGCAAAATTATTGTATGCCAAAAGCTATAAACGAAACATCTTTCTTTTTCTTTGTCGCACAGGATTTGAACTGTTGAAGTTCAACATTATGGGTGACACTAAACTGAAATGGGTAAACATGACGCTTCTTACCATCAAGTAAGTGACTTGCTCGTCTTGTGTCAGTGCCATATAAAAAATATACCTACGATTGCTACTTACGAGTACATCCATTACCATAGTAGAATAACTTTATTACCGCAGGTTATTCATTACGTTGTTATGGCTTTCTCATTAAAACAATGTTATTATGCATGTAAATCAGAATTGCGACCTAATTTCCGTATCTTAACCACGTGCTTTGCATATTCATACGGGATAAACGACAACCTTTGCAGTTAATGTGCTAGTATCAAATAATTAAGCGCAAGGTATCGCGGTTGAATAATAAATGGGAATTCATCACGTAGGTACACTATGTAATGTAACGCTATACGCTATTTTATTTTTTTAGGCTTTGGTCCTCTGAATTACTTAATTTATTGGTTTTTATTTCCAGCGCACGCCTGGGTAGCTACTACCCTAAAGTTAAGAATCTTTCGTCAAGCACCAAGGTGTGTTCCGACAGCTAACCTTGAGAGCCAGTTTCCATTCAAGGTGTTGGTGCCACTCGATGTGTGCTGTAAGAAGAAAAAATAAATTATTCCATCATTACTAATTAATTTTATTAACTGCATTGCTCAATTATTTTCTCAATCCAGGTGCAGCGTGACGCTATCATCTCCCGCATTACTTGTGGCCAAATGGATACCTGTAAGAAATAAAAGAATAGCATTACATAATACATGTCTACACTTCATAAACCACATTATTAACAATGAAATAGATCAGAATTAATGTTTATTTGCTCAATAACTCTCTTGATACAAAATAATGAAATAAATAAACCCAATATTGCAGTAATCGCATGAGCACACAAAAATGACACCATCGCAAATCGGCTCCAACTCAGCTTATTGCTGGTTGAACAATCAACATTATAAAATTGTTAAATACAATTTTATAATGTTGATATCATTTTCTAAGCTGCACAATTATACAATTCTCTTAATAGTATTCAAAAAGTCTTCACGTAATTACAGTGAAACAAATGCAAAATCAAACTGCAAAATTTGAGTCAAAGTGGAAGTAGCAGGCTCACTGAGTGGAAAGACCTTGGCAATTACCACTCGCTATAGTTTCGCACCAACTGGATATTTAACTTTTTGCTGTAATGTTTAATGGAACACGAGTCGTATCACATTGCAATGCAACAAATGATATGAGCACATTTCTGCTCAACAAACATGTATTGCATGTAAAAAATAGTTTTAAGTGTTCAGACTTTATATGTATAAATTTACATACACATGCACATAAGCATGGTATTAATTTTTTAACAGTAACAGTGCATTTCAAAACTTTCGAATATGAAAATAATATTATTTAGACGTTGGTATAATTTGAAACGAAATGATTGATTTTCAGCCCGGATTGTGTAGTCTTAATACATTTATATTTTGACTACATACTAGTTTCACATAAGTAAATGATTTAAGTAAATGATAAAATTATTTTATATTCCTAAAATTTTACACCTAAACAAATTATCCATACCAGAGGATAAACGTCTATAAATTCCAGCAATATTTTTTGTTTATGTACAATTATCCTTTCGTAACTAAACAAAACAGCACCTTTGCAACTAACACCCTGTAGGTAGGTGGTATAAAATTTGAAACTGGTGCAGGGTCGGACTGCTGTCAAGATCACAAATTTGTATTCCAAGCTCACAATAAAGTTCATTTAAATATAAATGCGACAAGACCTTTACTTCAGTAAACGCTGTTACTCCTATAAACTCAGTCGTTATTTTTTATGACGATCCCGAAAATAACTTTTGGCACTTAACAAGCTTTGAAAGCAAAATATAATGACAATGTTAAGAAACGAATATCCGCAAAGGGTTTGGACCACTAATACCACCACTATATGGTTATTTTTCCTATATATTGGCAAAAAACGTCGGTTAGAGAGATTTCATTTGTGCCAATACTTGAAACTTGTTAGAAACGAAAAGTTACCATTTCTTCTAATATCTCTTCTTCTTGGCTAAGCTACAACATACTTAAAATACCTATTTTGTTTAAATAACAAATGCAACTTACAATTTTTGACAAAAATTTACAAATTTTATTCGAGTCATTCCAAAGTACCATGACATTATAAAAACAAACGCAAAGTACTCCACCCTGGTTTAGAAAATTTAAATAAGCCGTCATTCGTTCTCAAACAACTGCGCTCATTTATCGAAAGAAATTAGATTAGATCAATAACCTGCTTAAATACTTAGCACATAAACAATAATCAGTGCTAAGGTACATGTTTTATTCACTAGCATCTGTTAGATACTTTTACCGTAACCAAAATTTTAAATTAAAATACTTTACAAAATTTCTAAAGCATCCAAAACACAGTACGGTGCAGAATTTTATGAGCCATAACTTTATCGCCGCGTCAATTTTATGCTATACCAATAAAGTAACAGCACTACATCAAAACAAGGAACTGCAATACATTATGTAAGACGTAGAGGCTACGATAAATCCTGACTGGATTTAAAATTTCATGCTGCGTCTTCGTTACGTCAATTTTCATACAATATTCATGGTTTCCCCATTTATCGTTTAAAGTAGCGTACGCTGCTTGCAGTGCCCTATTTTTTCCCTGCATAGTTTCTTTGTATTGCGAAACAACTTGGCTTTATTTGACCTGTAAAGGCAGGTATTCAAAAGAAACATCACTTCATTCTCATCTGCTGACTGCTGGGACGCAAGCCTTCTTTTGGAGAGAGAGGGAGAGAGAGAGATAGAAAGAAAGAGAGATAGCGAGAGTATGGGGCTATGGGCTAAAGATAATCCACCACGTAGGCCCAGTGCGTTTTGGCAAATAAGCTAGTGGTCACTGTCGGATTTTTCAGACTACCTGAAAGTTTCCGACATATAATGACAGCTTAACGCCCTATATACGAAACACGGAAGAGCTCAGTTGTAAATACCATTCGTTAAGTGTGCTGGTCACCCATCCAAGCAGTCACCGCAAAGCACGTTGCTTAACTTACGCCCGATTAATAGTCGATCCTGATCCGTTATCCGCGGTTTTGGATCGATATGTCATGTCATAATAGTCATTTTAGTAGTAATGTGTCAAGCCCAAATCGTGGATAACGGATCAGGATCGATTATCAATTTCGGGCGTTAGTCGATCACCTGAGAACGACCAGGCAATTTCAGCTCGATAAACCGTCAGATAAACCGATCGGTCATAATTCATAAAAATAATATACCATACCTACTTAATCCTGACCCCAATTACTAACACGCTCTGTACCTACTTAAGAAGTCACAAACGGCATAAACCAAGATCCTTATCGATCAAAGGAAATCCAGAATAAACACAGGTACTTTTAGAAAATCGCCTGTTCTATTTTTAGTCCTCATGCGTATTTTCATTATCGTATTTTCAGTCCCATTTTCTTTATTTCAAGTTCATTCAACAAACATATTAAGTCAAGTGGCAGCAGAAACGAAGTCTCATTTCGCTTCGAGGAAACTTTGAACTTTTAATCACTGTTGGTATTTACTTTCGCTCTTTCTGTTTTGGTATTTCAGTCTTACTTCGAATGCTAAGATAAAACTTTTATTAGGAAACCATTATGCTTATTTTCATAGAAAGAAGTTTATAACTCACGTGTTTTATAAAACGTATTTCAAGTAGTTATCCTACTAATATTTTAAATGCGAAATTTTTGTGCGTGTGTGTGTGAATGTTTGTTACCACGTATCACCGTAACTACTGAACCGATTTTGATGAAATTTGAAACGGAGATAGCTTAAACCCTGGATTAACACATAGGCTTTTATCCCGGAAAAAAGGTTCCTGCGGGATACCGGGAGACGCGGTTGAAGCCTCGGGACGCAACTAGATAGAAATATTCTTTATAAAATTTAATCGCACAACACATAATAATACTATGGTTTCAATCGCATAGACTACAGTTTATCGCGATAAAAATATCAAATTTCCTACTTCAGGGTTCAGACTATCTCCGTACTAAATTTTACTATGATCTGTTAGCGGCTTAGACGTGAATAGATAATACAGATAATAAGACAGACAGAGGACAAAGAGAGTTCATTTCGCATTGATAATATTATTATTAAAGTATGGAATATAGATTCCACTTTTTTTACCTTAACATTGAGTAAATATAGAACACAATTATATAAGAACTCGTGAAAATGTATGTAAAATTTTGACATTTTGACAGGCGCAACGAAACTTATTAAACACTAATGTGTATTTTTTATGTGGGAATTACGTCTAAAGTTACATTTAACTGTCAACAGTTCTTAAACAACTCCTATAATATTAGGTGTGATGTGGAGAATAAAACTGAAGTTTCAAGCTTTATCGACAGCTTTCCTCTTAAACTTAATATGCGATAAATTTTTTAGAACCAACCCTGTTTAATATTAGTTTGACATAATAAAATTTCTGCACATATCTAAAACTCTATTAGATAAATTCTCAGATTTTTTTATTTGATTTTACATATGACTAGGTAAAACTAACTAACTGAGATGGCGCAACGACCCAAAGTGAGCCTTGGCAACAAAAGTCGACACTTTGGTCTATCCTGTGCCACCTCCTGCCAGTACTCCACTGGAAGCTCGCGCAAATCCTTCGTGACTCTGTGAATATGACTAGGTACATTTTTGAAATACCTAAATGATTATTCAGTAACGTAGAATAAAGAGATAATAATTTCTTTAAAATAAGACATAAGGAAATTTAAAGGTAGGTATACCTGTTTAGTTTTTTTCCCCTCGGTATATGTTTTTATGCTCACAGTATATTGAGCCAAGAACCAAACAGTATTAATGAACGCCAGAAAACTTTGGTTAGAGCTTGCATTCTACTCTTAAAACTTTCGCAATCTAGCTAATATCTTATAGCCTAGCACAGAATGGGTTTTGTTTTCGTTCACTATTTACCGTATTCAAATAATTAGATTGCTTTGCAAAAATTCAAATTTTTACGCCAATTTATTTTTCCACTTACGTCTCGTAGAATTTTCTAAGAATTCTAGGAATTTTTACTTCGTTAAAACTGACACAAGTTATAACTACTAAAAAAAATACCAGTTAGTTTTTTTTCGTCATCGCAACCTTTCCTCATTTCCGTAGAAATTTTTCATCGCAATACATAAGTGTCCACTTAAGGTCAAAAAAGAAAATTTCTCACTAATCTCTATAACACCCTGCTTCTGTGCGAGTTTGTTTCAAAAAGTTTTTTCCACTCCATAGATTAGACCAATTACCAGAGCGACGAGAGAGGCCATTTGTCACAGGATAAAAAACTGGGCGCAGACCCACCGACCCGTCAGTCCGTCTGTCCGTAGACCTATATCAAAAACCCGGTGACTGGCACATCGTATTTATAATGCTGTCTGCTGCAACGTGAAATGAAAAGAAAACCCGGCGTGTACGTAGCCTAAACAATTAGGAAGCGATATTTTATCATTCTTAGTTTACGCCTACTACGGCTTTTAAACCACCTCATTGGCAACAAATTTTCGCAACTAGTTGCGACGGAAAAGTTTTTCTTAGGTATATTGCTGGCTGTTTTAAGTAAAGTGTGGCTTCATGGTCGATGAAATGTGCTAGTATATAGTAGGGTAGATAAGAAATATCGGATAGTAATTTAAAATTGATGGATTTGTTTACATAATAAAGAAAATTGTTTACTCCACACTAGGATTTTCTGTGTCGTGTGCGGGTAAAGAAATGAGAACAAACATTCAAAACAGAATTATAAATATAAAAGAGCGTTGAGAACATTTTATCTTGCAAGCAATGGTAAACAAACGACTCTGTATTAAGCCTTAATTAACATTTTAATTTGCCTTACAAAACTTAAATAAAACCTCATTATATTGTACCGTTGTTAACAACTTTAACAATAAAATTTCACTTTTCTGCTGTTTTCAATTCTGTGCAACGCTTACCACATAACTTACATATGATGATCGATCATGCTCTATGAAAGGTCGTCTTTGTTGCGTCCAACAATATTTCTACTTAACCACCTTAATTGAAAGCTAAAATATTAGAGCGTTATCTACTAGCGATGAAGGTCTGATTATGGTCGGCTTGGGGAAAATCCAAAGCTTTATTTCTCGGCCGTGAACCCAATGATTAGATCGTTATTGGTATGGCGGAAAGCAATAAATATGATATATGTGAGCAACCTACGAGTAAAGGTAGAAAATGCAAATTTAAAGACAATATTTGATTTAGATTTTTATTCTTGCTATTAACATTTTGAGATAAAGGTCTCAGGATGGAGTAACTAGTATTTATGAAAATGAAACGATTCCTATACAATAGAGGAAAGAAAATAAATGGTGGTAAAGAATGATTATGTAATAATATGCCAGTTCCCAGTCCATGTGTAGCGTGGCGCCATCTTCGACCACATCGTCACTTAACATCAGGTGACTTGTAGTCAAACGCTACCCTGTAATAAGTAAAAAAAAAATTTAATATAGTAAGAGTGGCGTTGCAACAGTACCTATTTGTGTCTTTTTATTGTCATTAGTTAATCATAATTTGAGCACAATCGATACATAATTTACCTAAATAAAGTTCTTCAGGGTCGGCAACGTATAAAACTTCGTTTTAAAAAATTAATAACGTGTGATACCTTAGTAGGTACACCTTTATTCCATAATTACTTTAAAATTTTGTCCATAAAATATTGTTTAATGAAACATATTAAAAGCAACGAGAAAAAACTGTTTACTTATTACAAGCAGAATCAAATATATTCATTGAACATTTCATCAATATTTCGGAAATGCCTTTCTGCAGATGAAAGAAAAACATTTTAATTCCCGTCCTTCAATTTCCATTGATCCTGAGTTGAATATTGAACGTGAGCAGACCAATATTTTTTAGACTTCAGTTCTCATCCACCTTTCTTTTTCGTGTCTGAACTTTCAAGTACTCTCCAATATTACCTCTGAAAGGCACCTAAACCACGAAACACAGGCGTTGAGAGCCAGTTTCATTTCGAATATGGCCACTGAAAACTTATTGATGATTGTGTAAAACGCGTCTTCAATTTTGTAAGTGCACGTCTGGGAATCAGAGTGGAATTACGCATTAAAAAGATTTTAAAAAGTTTTTTGTACTAAATGTGCAAAGAACAAGTTAAATAAAGTCAAGAGAAGTGTTACTACGGATTTTCGTCTATTATTTTATTAAGGAGGCTTGCCGCTAACTCAATAGAATTGATAATAGTGTAAATGTATACATGCAATTAAAAGCTTTAACAAGTTCACAACTAATTAAAAGAGTCATACAATGTTTTTTTTAAATTACATATACTGTGCCAAAGCATTTTTATGCCTTAGCAAAATAAATGCCTAACAGACTCTTGCAATTTAAGTAACGTGTTAATCTACTTCAAATGATCACATTTTTGAAACGATTGCTCCATTTTAGGTTGAAAGTAAATTTGATTATTTTCTTCCTCAATTACCTTATCTAATAAGACTGTCCCTTATCTCTATAACGATAAGGAAACAAAGAGCAAAACTCTCATTAGGCTTTCGTTACTTCCAGAAAAGTAAACTGAACTCAACAACTGCCAGAAGATACGTGAATATCACATTTTAGTGGGCGATTTAATTTTAATAAGCCCCTCTAAGCGGCAACTTACATTATCAAGTCTCATTGCGCCGTTACTCCAGCTTTCATTGTCCCGACGATTCTCTCAAAAGAATCCTTACTTGAGAAAATGTCGACGGAAAATATTTTGAAGATCTTTAGAAGTCATTGTCGTGGGACAAACCTACTAAAGGGAATTTTGCCTCTAGCGTAGTTTTAAAAAGGCACACTATGAACGTGTACAGCTATCAGCTGCAAAAAGTGTCTTCTGGGTGCCGTAAAAACATGACCAATTCAAACGTCACATAAAAGGTTGTAACTACATAGTGCTCCAAACCAATAGTTTTACTAATTAAATTTTGATTACCTTCTACTTACCTACTCTGTGTAATTTTCTAATTGTGAGGAGAAATAAATATATTTTGAATTGAATTGAATTAAGACGAGACTCTATTACTGCGTAGAAAGTGCACATACGGTCGAAATTAATAATTAATCGATCCTGATCCGTTATCCGCGGTTTTGATATGTCATGTAATAATATGTCATTTTAGCAGTAACCTGTCAAGCCCTAGTACTAAAATGACTTATTATGACAATTACATACATAGAGCTCTGACCCCTAAACAGGATTTTCTGTATCTAGGGTAAAGCTATCTGGATGCCATCTATAACACCCACCAGACACCTAAATCTAAATCTTAACCTCCACTACTATGTGTGTATGCATTTATGCGACTTTCTACACCGATCATTACCGAAATGCAACTGTAGCGTACAGTTGTACATTCTCAAACCAATGAGCCTATCTTATCGAAGTAAATAACCAACGGACTGAACAGTGGTGCGGTCACAGCTGCTATAACTGTACATGTAGGTACTCGTAATAGTTACGACTTAAGATACCGATTATATCAAGAGGTAAACTTCTGCTAATTCATGACGTCCTGGTACATTTTAAAGAAATTCAAAGACTAGAAATATTTTTCCTAGCAGTGCCAATCCTACAGTTAAAATAACATAGGTCAGTTAACACACCCCATAGCTAGAAAAATGTTTGTACAGTTTAGTCATCCTGGTTTTCGAACGATGTTTTCCTGAGCAATGGCAAATTTACACAGTGGGGCCGAGATGGGATTCAAATTTGGCATCAGCACCTTTGGCAACCATTGTTCATTTACACATCAAGATATAAAGCAGCAATGTCATTGATTTTAAGTTGTAAGACTTGGTGTTTTCCAGAAAATGCTACAGCATCAATCTTTTCTGTCTTTTCATTCGCTTAAATTGATGAATGGTGACAGAGCGACGCTTTGCTTACGCGGCTCTGTCTTTTGCGTTGGACACGCGTATCTATTTGTAACTAAGTTTGAACAAGTCATCGTTTATCAATGTTATCTGTACAAACTTCATTTGTGTGATTTGATTGATGAATGCGCTAAAACGTTTGTGATTATGATATTACTTCGTCTCTGGCATAGCCTTGGCAGAACTGTCTGGCCTTGACGACTCGCAAGCCATATTTATTTAGTCTGTCTCACAACTTACAACTTACGACCTGTTCTATATAAGTATGTCTATCGTTGTCTAGTACCCATTACACAAGTTTCTAGCTTAATTTGAGGTTAGGTCAATTTGTGTGCAATGGTCCCCCGATATTAAAATGATGTTTGTGTAATTTAAAGCAAACTAAACCCAACTAGGCAATCTCCTTGGTTCTAGGAACTCAAGAACCTTTGGCAACTCAGAAACCGGAATAGAAAGTGGTATATGTGTCAATCTAGAGTCTACAGTATAAGATACCAAAGAACAATGGCCAAAACGGACCCGAGGTCGTATGAAAACGATCCATATACAATAAAAATTGAAATTTTTTGCCTGTTAAGAATATACAAACGATATTTTAAAGAAAGTGTAGAAAACAAGACATATTGATTTTTTTACTTCGGAGTTTCTTAGGACATTTTTTCACTTACAATGTTAGGATGTTTTGAACGCACTCTACATTTTCTTTGAGATTCCGTTTCACGCTTTGGAAGTCGTTCCTACTTTAATTAAGTCATTAAAATCAACATTATTTTCAAATTATTTACCAAACATGAACAAAAACTAATCTTTTTGATCTATGTACTTACTAGCAAATTGATTGTCACTGTCAAGTGACATTGACAGAAACGAAAATTTTTATACAAAATATATTGCCGTCAGGTCCAGGGCAGTTTGACATGTGGCCAATGTTCTTTCACTCAATTCGTTGACCTATTTTGGTGTGAAGAAGTATCAAATATTCTAGCTCACTAACTTTCAGATTTATAGTGTAAATATTCAGTTGTGTTTCATCATCAGCAGCCTATTAAAATGCGTTCCCAAAAATGGCTAACCTATAAAGGTTTGGTAGGTATGACGCCTTGTAAGCAGCACGTGTTACTAATTATCCAAATTTAATTTGAATAACATTATAACTATATATATATATATTATTTGCTTGGTGGTAGGGTATTTTCTAGTACTCGCCTGGCTAGCTACCACCCTCTTGTTAATAATCTGTCGCCAAGCACCTATCGGTGTGTTCCGGCAGCCTCACTTGAAGGCCAGTTCCCAGTCCAGGTGTAGCGTGGCGCCATCTTCGACCGCATCGTCACTTAACATCAAGTGACTTGTGGTCAAACGCTACCCTGTAAATATTAAAAAAAAAAAAAAACGATACATTTATATGTATCAAACGTTTGTGCAATGAGGGGCACGTTGTCTAACGCCCGAAAGTAGTAATCCATCCTGATCCGTTATCCGCGGTTTTGGATCGATATGTCATGTCATAATATGTCATTTTAGTAGTAATATGTCAAGCCCTAGTACTCAGATCAGGATCGATTATTAATTTCGGACGTAAATGTACCAAATTGCAGTTAACATAGTTTTTGCCCGCAGTCTATTTTTACACACTTCGCACACTTTCGGAAATTGGTGACTATTAAGATAGGAGCGCACAAGCTTAATACACTGTAGTAACTTTTCCAAACCATGCCGGGCATGTTTATGTGCCATTAAATCATGGGCTGCGAATTTTATATCCCCATCATTGGCTTCCTTTTATCATGGTTATGGGGTATATTATGCATGTATTTACACGTCTCATGGCCCCTTATCCGCCATTTATGAATATATTTGAATAAATCGCGTAGGCTTGTACAAAATGCTTCGTAGCTTATGGGACGGGTTTTGTAAACATCAATTGTTTTGGGAAATATCAATTGGAAAATAGGATAATCGATGACTTGGAAAGTTACTGTTTCACTGCGGGTACTATGAAGTGGGCTAAAACTTTGTACGTACGAGTACATCAATAAATTTAGACGACCGATGTGGCGCAATGGGCGGATAGCCGACTGTGAAGCGTGAGGTCGCGGGTTCGATTCCCGCCACAGGTCAAATATTTGTGCATTGAAAAAAAAGCCCAAGTATTTGTTTTGTGTCTGGGTGTTGTGGATCCCCGATCCTCGTAGTTTCTGATACCCTAGATACAGGAAAACCTAGTTAGGGGTCAGAGCCGTATGTGATTGTGCGGGCATTATTAATAAAAAAAAAACCACCTATTGTCCACTCTATTATTTTATTTGTATTGTTTTAACTTCTATGTGGTGTAACAAACAATGAAGAATGATATATGTATGCCTAGAACATAAATATATATTTTAAAGTTCCGTTTTTGAAGCTTACAAATAGCGTTTCCCTAATGGTATGTATGTGGAATTGATAATGAAATTGTTATTGTTACAAACCGTAAATAGTTTCAATAACTATGTACTGGTGTACTGTATTCGGTTTCACGATAATTAGTTATTGAGAGAAACTATTAATTACCGGAAAATTTATGCCCGCCCGATGCGCGATTCCACGAAAAACTAAAATAACCGAGCACTTAGTCGAATAGCGTCGGATAAAGTTTAATCAATTCATTTTACTCAAAAAACTAAACAAAAATATCGTAATAAAATATTACATCAAACGACGCAGATGATATGCTAGTTATCCAATACCAGTCAAATGATCAAAACGTACATAAATTGAAACTGTGCTCAATATTAGTTATCACAAATATAAACATCGTTAATAAAATAGCTTCAAAACCCGTTATCGGTATACACAGTTTCGGTAATACGAATTCGCATTGAAGTAACCTCTAGTAATTGGTATTGTTGTGTCCTATTGTGACAAAAACCACACACTTCTTTCGATTGTGCAACAATCTAAGAAAAGCGGAAGAAGGCGACGCTTTTCTTTTGTCCGGGGAAAACCCTGCAACTTTAGGATGCAATTTAACGGTGCACAATTGCAGTTTAACGAGTGCCACAAAACGAGATTATACCGGCAACCGGTGAATGCGACAACTGGAAGATTCATTTACGCCGTGAGAATGTCGTTTTGTGGTTTTTGTTTACTCAAGTAACAAAAGGACATTAAAATAGGATTATCCTGTAAATTTTTCTTCACGTATAAGACTAGCTGCACCCCGCTGAGTTACCGCTATCCCACAGAAACCTTTTTTGAAAAACAAATGTACCTACTCTATGTGTTATTCCAGGGTATAAGTTATCTCTATTCTCAATCTAATCTGCTGAGCCATTTCAACATGAAGAAGAAATGAAAATACTCACTTTTCAAGAAACTTTCTCGTTTATAATATTAGTGAGATTGTAATAGAAGGCTGCCTTTTTATTAAGCAGTTGAGTCTTAACAGGCTAAAAATATTTTCAACTGAACCTCAAGCTTTTTTTCAAGTATGACCCTATGACAAAAGATCACCAAACCCGATTTGAAAAAGAGAAGATATCTGAGGAAGCAAATATAAACATTAACTTTAGTAACTGTCCCTTTTTGAAGTTGTTTGAAAAGAACCAACAACGCAGAACCAAAAGGTCTCCTGTAGTATTTCTCAAGTAAAATCCCAAACTTCCAAATGTATTTTCATCCTTTTTGTACAAAACCAGCACGTGTACAGGCTTGGTTTGTTATTTAAAAGTCCAAATATAAGAGCGGGCTGCCTCATACATATGTATAAATCAGCGCATGCAGGTATATTGTAAACAATATCCGAGCAAAATCGGTCGACCCAATTTTGATCCCAAAAAGTTAGCAAACATTTTTGCATTTTAATCTCATCTCATTACGAGATACCTACTTGTCAGAAATATTTATGAAGTAGATAGGTACTTTTATAACATACATTTTCTATATTGTATTGGCGACTGCTGAATGACCGAAAGATTACAGAGGGTAGTAACAACCTATTAATGATAACGTTATTTTAATACAACTAAGTACCAGAGCAAATCTTGTACTAGAAGTGATAATAATGATGAACAACCAAGTTCTGTAGTATGAATTAACACACACCAAGGTATAAATAAGAATCTTCGCATTCGTGTCAAAATCAAAAATCTGGAAATACGAACAAGATTTAGGCAGAATTCAAAACCTTGTTTATCCACCGGACTTCAAAGACTTCTTTGTTCTCAAAAACAGGGCCACCATTTCCACCTCAAGGAAAGTTTTGCTGACTTTCTGTTTTTCAAGCACTTGTTCGACTCGACTCCTTTCGCATAATATACTTTTATCACCAAAAAAAAGTTATGGAACAAGGACTCTAGAGAGAAACTAACGACCCGTTTTCGGATAACAGAAGTGGAAATACTTGGTGTCTTTTGTGCCTATTTATAGGTCAAGGGTACTACTAAAGCTTAAACGAACTTAAGAGCATCGATAAGGTAAAGTAGGTAAGAGAGTTTCACAACTTTTCAATTTTATATCCAAGCGTTAGGGAAGAAATTCGCGTGACAGATTTTGTCATGACACTGCCTTTTAGGAACAAGTAGTGCGTTAAAATACTTTTTAACTCAGATTAAGTACATCTGATAAGATATTAAGATGCCACATGGAGATGTTAAGTTAATTCTTGTTAGTAGAATAAAAATCCATTGCTTTGTTACTATACAGACTGTGTTTCATTTGTATGTTGTTTTTTAAAGTTAGTTCTCTTAGTCGGTAGCTTTAAGAGCTCAAAAAATCACTGCAATATTGACCATACATGCCACATGCCACAAATTTCACTCATATTTCTAACTGAGAGAAGGCCAGCCTAGGTTCTAACTGTGGAAACAAAACATAATAAGGCTAAGGATATAAAATATGCACAGAGGCGTAAAACAATGACAATGTAACAATTAATTACCTTTGTGTAACTCAATAACGCGGCGCGAGTGGATGTCAATTGACCCAAATAACATAGGGTGTTATCTCTCTATGTAGTTTCTATAGCAAATCAATTGACCTATACAATAACTTTACTAGTTTTGGTACATCTATACAATGAAATGGTGACATCAAGTGGGAAAGCAAAATAACTGTACAAGACCGATGGTAAGATGAACTGTGTCTTGGTTAGCGGAGTGCGAACATGATCGAGACATTTTTACTAACTATACCTATAATAATTAATCGATTATGAAATCAATAACTTACTAATAATGTTCATAACCGATAACCGATGGGGAAGAAAGACCACGAACCGGAATACGCTCTGTAGTTAGGTTCCCCACTAAGTGGACCGATGACATCGTAAGAGTCGCAGGGAGCCGAGGGATGCTCAGCAGAGGACTTCTTCTGGCTGATGATGATGAATGTTTATAATCGTTAAATTCCATTAGTATATCTCGTAATTGTGCACCACTAATCATGCTGTTTTATTTCATTGTCTCTTTTGCCATATTAGCAGGTGAGGAGAGTAAGTGGTCAGTTTCGCCTCTATGAAACACTAGGGTTGCTCTCAATGTGTTGTTGAGCCTTAGAGGCTCTATTGGTGTTCCATATTCAACGGATTCCGTTTTAACACCGCCAGTGAAATATGGCACCCAGCGACACAACACTGATGCTGAAAAAGAAGGTGCTTTATAAAAAGTAATCCGCTAAAATAGCGTAGTGGTGACAAAAACAAGCCTAATTAGTGAGAGAGGTTTTGCTTTCAGATAACAGCAAAAGAGACACTTGAAACTTGAAACTATTGTAGGAGTTAAGCATAATTTAGTTTTATTTTGTAAATAAATGTAACAGAAGGCAGGATCTACTTTTAAAAATTATTTTTTCTAATTTTTTAAGCGTGGTTTAAAGGGCATTTCCGTTATCTCGCAGGAACATTTTTCCGGGTTAAGAAGTAGTCCTTTCTGTTAATTCAAAGTATAAAGCTTTTTTTTCTTCTTTTTTAACCGACTTCAATAAAGGAGGAGGTTTCTCAATTCGACCGTATAATTATATGCTTTTTTACGTTTGCTCGCGGATAACTTCGTCGTTTATCGACGAAGTACGAAACACGATCGATTTTTAAAACATTTCATTTTTTATTTGCGTTTAGAATTTTTGAGGCAGTTATTTGTTTAGTTATTTCGACAAAGTTATCGATAAAGGAGATATCCCAAGGGTCCATGATAAGGAAACCTGGATCTGATGATGGTATCCCAGAGAACAAGGGGAAAGAGAAGTCGGTTATTTTTTTGCTAAAAATATACTTGTGCAGATTAGCGTTTGATTTCACGTCATCTGATGTAAAATGGCACCACGCTACACATTGATTGGGAACTCTTTCTCTATCAAATTACACTTATAACTACAAGTATACTGTGCTTCCTTACATAATATACTTTAATTGTACTTTCTAAGTGTAGCATGGAGCCTCTTTCGGCCACAATTGTTACTTAACATCGAGTCACTAGAGGTCATCAGCTAGCATGTAAGAAAAAAAACTCACAACTCGCTCACTCACAAACTTTTCCATCATTTACAATATTAGTGATGTGACACCTAAGTATTTATAAGTATTGTAGCTAACAGTTACTTATGCTAAGCTGTTGTGTACAGTTAATAAGCACCTCTACTTTACATCGGCTATTGAGACACTGTTCTTAATCCCAGAGATCTACCTATGCCCTACAATTTACCCAAAACCATTCTAGCCGACGACTTGCCGATATATAGGCCACAGAGTACCATCTGAGACCACCTACATGGATCGGTTTGTAAATTCACCACGGTACATTGATCGCCAATTTGCCGAGCGTGTAGCCTCTGAGATAGTGGATGATCTCACATCAAAGGACCAAATAAGATATTTTCGGATACTTACATATCTAAAGCCCGAGAAAATAACAAGCTTCCTTCATCTTTTGACGTTGACTACATTCATAAATTACGAGGATATATAATTAAGTGAGAACGTGTGGAAGTTACCTACAAGATGTTGGTAAACATGTTTTATATATATACTAGCTACGCCCCGCGGTTTCACCCGCGTCTTCCCGTTATTCCGTTGGAACCTTTTCCGGGATAAAAAGTATCCTATGTCCGTTTCCTGGTCCCAAGCTACCTCCCCACCAATTTTCAGCCAAATCAGTTCAGCCGTTCTTGAGTTATAAGTAGTGTAACTAACACGACTTTCTTTTATAAATATATAAGATTTTGGGAACTTTGAATCGTTTAGCTATGTAGCAACTTTGTCCGCTCCATCGTAAACAATCATTATCTCGTACCTGTTAAACAAATAAAAAATATAGAATTTATATTTTGGAATAGAATAATGTCAGCATCATTTCCTAATACATTTTCTCGCTGAAACAACTCAACAAATTGAGTGAAGTATGTAATGGAGATAGCTCATACTACTTTACTATCCCAGAACAATGTAGGATCATAGCACAGGTCCGCAAAACGCAGGTGTAACCGCGGGCCGCAGCAAGTTCTCTTCAATTGAAATATTTGTCCCATAGCGGGAATGTAACCTCCGATCTCACGCTGTGCAGTCTGTTTCCCATTGGGCCACATCCGTCGTCGGTAATACCACTAACGCCCTGAAAACACACCACCGTAACTCCACATAACAATTTCTAACGACAAAACGTAACGCGCGCAGTTTTCGAGATGGTCATTAGAATACGTCGTGTAATCAGGGAAACTGCCTCAATTGTACGTAAAAGTACCGTTTACGTACATGGCGTAATGTTGTGTAAACATATAAAGGGGATGGCTGTCTTGAGCAATGTAGCCAGCTGAGGGAGAAGCAGATAAGCGGTTTAAAGTGAAGAAGTAATTTACAGTAATGATGAAATGCTCAACGGTTTGAACTCACGACTGTAAGTCGAAAACCTCTTTCTTTTTAAAACACTTTTATTACCTTGACTTGTAACTAACTAACTAACTAACATACTCTTTTACTGGGTAAATAAAAGACCACACAAACCAAAAGCGCTCCACACTTTTTGAATTAACCATTATATCGTAACTAATACAAGTCAATTTAATTATTTTATATTATTCAGTGCGTTTTTAAAGTGTTTTTTTTTTAGTTTATTTTTTCACTACTTGCGTTGCGTTGGACCGCAAGTAACCTGGGCCCTGCTACGAACACTTAAGCACGTAAAGTAACGTTACTTGCGTAGAATGACGGCTAAAGCACGTAATGAGATCACACGTTACTGGCAAGGAATCTTGATGGTCATAGCGATAAGGACCCAGATTAATAAGTAACGATGAAGTCAAAGATGGCGCCACGCTACACCTGTACTGAGAATTGGCTCTTAAGTGAGACTGCGGAAATATCGACAGGTGCTTGGCGACAGATTCTTAACTTGAAGATGGTGGCTAGTCAGACGAGCACTAGAAAATAGCCTACCACCAAACTTTGGCTTTGCTATGAAGTTTTCCTTTACTGAAAGTACCAACCGACTGGTGTTCGAGCAGTATATAGATGCCCATCTTCATGAAGTACTTACACGCGGCGATGAGGCCTCCGCACTGACTGCGGCGGATCGTAGCCCGTTCTAGAAGAGACGCATGCCTCTCAGTGTCAAATTGACATCGCACACGCATACGTTAACGTCACAAACCTTCTACATAAAAAATCCTCGTCAATCCGTTGCTCCTACTGTGGAAAAAAGAACAGACAAGTGTGCGGGCGTAAGTTATGGTAAGTATCGATCTTCAAACCAACTAGAGTCATTTGCTTCGAGCGGTTCAGATTACCTACACTTTTATCAACTACAAGAGTTTCAGAGTAGCTCCTAAAACGCTCAAATGAGTAATCTAACTAAACGAGCAATGGAGAGCCAATCGGAACGTTCGAGAGCTCTCCGTTAACTAGCGGTAAGGGCACCCAACGAAGATATATATAAAGAGCTGGAATTTGGTTAGAGATCTTCAAATAATCTACTTTATTTAAATTGTCTATAATCGTAATCGGTGACTCTTACTTTTTCGTTTAATGTCAATCACATAAGTAAATACATACATACATACATGCATGAACTGCTAAAAATATAACCCTTCTTGTTTTACTTTGCGGTATTTCGGGTAAAAAGGGATGGTTTATCTTTACGTATTATTGAAAATCAATGCAGTCATTTAAATATTATCTAATATCAATATAATTTAATTTAAATCATGTTTTTTATTTGTAGATGTTTAGTTTTATATAGGTAGTTTAGTTCTTAGTATTTAGTTTAATTTTCTATCCAATTGTATATATTTTGTTGTTTTGTCATATTATATTTAATAAAATCATACCATTTAATTTTAATTTCAATTAATACGACAGTATCAATTGCATTAATTAAATCAATGTTATTAGCAATACATGTCAGGTCAAATACTAAAAGTTAATGACAGTTAGTAGTAATACGCAATGTTAAATTAGTACAATATAAAATGAAATCGCAGTGATTAGCGATGCATTGAGTTAGATGATTATACATTTACGGCTGATTTCAATAACCGATCAATCCACGGTCTGCCTTACTGGAAACAGAAATTTGACACGTGCTCTATGGAGCATGTGTCAAATTGTGTCAACCTATGTCAATTGTGTATTTGTGTCACGTTTTTTTTTGTGTGTTTCCGTGTTTTTTTTTGTGTATTTTTGTGTTCAGTGTTTCTTTTTCTGTTTTGTGTTTCTGTTTGTTTTGTGTTTCTGTATTGTTGTGTGTGTGTTCTGTGTTTTTTTGTGTTTTTTTTTCTGTTTCTGTGTGTGTGTGTCTGAAGTAATGTCAAATTTCTATCTCTGATAGGGCAAACTGTTGATAGATGTGTTATTGAAACCGGCCGTTAGTTACATGAGTTCATTGCCCTCTTAGACAAAATGTCGTCAGCTCATCAAGCTGTGAGCACGTTTATTTGATTCAGTGACTCTATATCTTAATCCCATAGGCGTTGCTGCAGTGCCACGATATCTCAATTCACTTTAGGACAAGTAACTAGAGCACCGTCATTGCTTGAGAAATCAAAATGATTGAATGTATATTCAATACGAATCCCTCTCATCGTGCAAATGTTGCAAAGAGATCGATCTACATGATCAGACCACAAAAAAAGTTTCGTAAGTTCAGTTTTGTCAGTATTTTCAGTGGAAAATAAAGAGTTAGTATACCTTGCATTTATTTATATTACTAATTACCCGCCTCGGCTTACTATGGGTACGCAAATATAAATAACTGATACAAAAATCCCATTGCTAAAAAACACTTTCAGTTTCTCCCGAAATTTCTAGTTTCGATTTATCTTTCTCTAAAAACTTCATTTCAAGTAATGCGCTACTAACAAAAACCGTTTTATTTTCAAGTTACATTTATAAATAGTCAGCTTAAAATAATAAATAAGTGTGCGTTGAATCAAATATCTTTTTTGCATAAGCTCTTCCAATCACAATTTACACAATTGAACAAACTGATAGCTGAGCTTTAAAAAGGCTCATTTTTATCCCGAACCGTTGTCAATTTGTCTGCAATATTTTAGTGATCGCTGTTGCCGCATGCCGCCTTCCGAAGCACGTCTAAATCCCTAAGGGAAGCTGCGATATGTCTACTCTCAGGCTCTCGCCGCCCCAAAGGAAGCTTCCTTACCCAATTTAAGTTAATAGTTATGTAAATAGTGCGTAAGCATACGATAGCACTGAGCATATTATATTATTAAATTATTCGTGAAATAGCGAAGGATTGGGGGGAAAGCGGATTTAGCTCCGACCGGTTGGATTCTAACATATTTTATAGCTGTGATAAAATGTGCATAATTATTTAATGCGTGAAATTTCAGTGCTTTTAAATGCTTAGCTATGCATAAAGTAACAATGCAGTCCCAAGCGTTATGACTGTTCACTTAATGTTTGCGCTAAATAAATTGCACTCTCAGCCAGTAATCCATTAAGCTCACTACAGACGGTGACTATATTAAAGAAGTTCTAAGTGCTGAACTATGAACAAGAGAATGCAGTGCTTTATTTTCCAAATTTCATTACGAAAACTGGCAATAAACGCGGTGTAATCTACTGTAACTGATGATGCGTATTTAAATGGTATACCTACGACTACCAACCCGCACTAGGACCACGTGGTAGATTACGGCCCATACTCTCTTTCTCTAAGAGAAGGCCACAGTCCCAGCAGTGGGAGCGTAAAAGCTGATGATGAAAAATGTATGAATAAAAGGGTTTTCTAACAAAACATCGTGTTGCAGCTATAGCTTAATTACTAGTTTAGTACAAAATCGAATTGATGAAGAGTTTAAGTCAACTAAGTTTGGCCGTGTCAACAGTCAATTTAATGCATTGACAGATAAATTAGGATTGAAAAAATGTGTCCCCTCCCACTACCCGTTAAATCCCTTAATTACATGCGTGTGACCACCACCATCCTGCTTATCCTCCTAATTATAATAAATAGCTACTAAAAAAATATTTCGATGATGTAAACCAATCACAAAGCTTTAAGCAATATTGTTCTAGCGCTTCAGCTAGAAATTGTCTAGTTTGTTTACTTGTTTAGTTGCCGAAATTGTCTTATAGCTGCCTTTATCACCGAAGTGGAAGCCTAACAAGTTCCACGGGTTTTATGCGGCCGCCCTTTTCTCAGATAACTGACAGTCTGTATTTCATATGGCTCACAAAAAATTTATGTGCGTCTCTGTGCGCGGTAGATAATAATTTTTTTTTATGAATTTCAACAGACTTAATAACCCTTTACTATAGCTTTGCGAGCATTTCACTTCACTTCACTAGCGCTTTTTTATTTATTGGATATTTATTGGACCGCTTTCTATGTACATATATTTAACAGCAATGAGAACTAACCGATACTGTTTGCCCAACTGGATATAGAAATGTATGACGTAATTATGCTCCATCGAAGTAAAGTCAAATTTCTATCTATAGTTAGCAGGGCAAATCGTGGATAGATCGGTTATTAGGAACGGCCGTAAGAGGTCATTGCCACAATGGAATTTACTTGAAAGAACGAACACGAAAACGTCGTGATGTAATCATGAACAAAAAAACACCGCAATAAATAAATAATATCACCACCAACCACATTTTATATCTTACTATTTCTGTCCATCCAAAGGTTGTCTGCTAGAAATTGCTCTAAGCGATAAGACCGCCCATTGTAACACCCATTGTAGCTCTAAGATCTCTTCTTTCATGTGGTTCTATTTTTCTGTAGTTGTGGTGAAACAATAAAGCGTTATCTATCTATCTATCTATCGGGGGACAATTGCACACAATTTGACCTAGCCTAATAAGATTGTCTTTTGCTGGTAGCCTGCCCAAAAGATTGGCGTCGTTACCCTGTTAAAGTCAAATTAATTAGTTGACCGAGGTATGTAAATTTTTTAACAATTATAAATTAATGAATAACATGTAAATGAGCTTGAGCCACCCTTAAGGATTGTTAGAAAGAACCATCGATGTACCAAGATGTGGATGTCGGGTCCTTCGCTCAAAAACGTCATAACCAAAAGAGAGCCAAAAAACGAATTGAAGTTTAGTCACACGCTGTCTCAATTTGGTAGCGTGTATGTGATACTGCCAGTCGACACTGCACAAACTGATAAATTGTTGCAATCTAAAGTATGTTATTGACTTAGGTCATACATTAAAATGTTTTAGTTTGTTCATAATGTTATATAATTATGTAACCTCGTTTAATAGGTTAACTCAGTACACACTCAGCCATTTTTCTCGTCACGTTTGCATTATAAACGAATTTTATCCCTTTATGGGTTAATGGAAAAAAAACATAATAATAAAGACACACAGCTTAACTCACAATCTACAAAGCACGTTAGCGCTCAGTTGAAAATACCACTAACGGTCACCCATCTAAATAATGACCCAAACGGGTGGACAAACTACGCTACAAGTGCTTCTAATAAAAACAAAATACAACAACGTGTTCATTGTACAAGTTAAATTTTTAACAGAACAAAACCGACTTCGGGTTCCCGTCGGTTTCTCTGGTCTGCCATCATCAAATCTTGATTTCCTTATCATGGGACCTTTTAAATACTTCATTCCAACAAAAAAATATTTTTGCATAACCGTCTATATTTGACGGAGTTATGCCCGAACATACGTAAAAAAAACATACAAACATCCGAATTGAGAACCTCCTCCTTTTTTGGAAGTCGGTTAAAAATAAACTAGGTAGGTACAGACAAAAGCAATTCCAGGTTTTATTAGGTCTCCAGAGCTGAATCATAACTCTATTATAAATCTTAACAGCTCTATTATTTTCACAGACAGATAAAAAAAATTGTTTAGATTAATAAAAGTTATCTTCACTTTGCGGAGATTACTTGAATGACATCCTACACGAGCAAGTTGCCTGATGGTAAAGCGTCACGTTTGCCCATTGCGGTTTAATGACACCCAGAATTTTGAACTATAACAGTTCAAATCCTACGCTGCAACGCACTGCACTCGTCACCTTCATATCTCTTTAAGCCGTATGATTTCATTGGAAACAGGCAATGTTTATATAATTATAGGAACAAAAGCATCCGGAAGAAAAGCACACTAGGTATCACTTGGCTGTACTAATAACTTTTTTAATACAAACAAAGGAAGTCTACGACTTTGTTCCCCTCATCCTGCGAAGTCAATAACCTTATCTCAAAATAGTACAACCCTTAATTTATATTATGTTATGTTATGTTATCAGCGTAATCCAAGGCACGGTCCACTAACCAAGCTGCCTTGTACCGAAATGTTCCACTTAACTACATGTTGGCTTCATAATTTATGATCAAGTAATCTGCAGGCCAGCGATGCTTAGGCTCTCTTCATTAAAGTGGCATGATGTACGACTGTGTATTAATACATAAACTCTGTTAGGGGATTAGCCTCAGTGACTGCTGTTTCTAGACAGACCTTGGTCGTTTACAAGATTAATCCCTACTAATATTATAAATGCAAAAGTAACTCTATCTGTCTGTTTGTTCCACTTTCACGCCTAAACTACTGAACCGATTTAAATAAAATTTGGTACAGAGATAGTCTAGAGCCTGGGAAAGGAAATAAAATACTTTTTATCGCGATAAACTGTAGCTTACGCTGGTGAAACCACGGGAAACAGCTAGTAGGCAATAAATGCGTAAACGCAATTTGTATCGGCTATTATGCGAAAGTTTAAAACGTGTAAGCTTACTAAATAATGCCTATACCTTTGCGCAGACCAATGTATTTACTATTGTAATCTCTAGGGCACAGAGACGAATGTAAGGCATTTTAATTTCATTTACGAATTTTCCACTTGAACATTCAAACGAACTGTTTGCTTTTTAACTAGGTGTTTCTCTAATTGGTTGAGACTTAAAAATATCAAAATTTTATTTTGACGCATTTTATGGTACGATACAGTTTCCTATCTTTCAAGGTGACTAACGAACGATGCTACTTGCATGCTAAACTTATGTAGTCCAAGCTTTTACTTATGTTGGAACATCCTGTTTCATATCCGATTCGGTTTATGGAATATTCACAAATCCTCTTTAGTCCCAGCTGCTACCAGACTGAATACCACCAGGAGGATACAAGAAGCTTCTAAATATTGTCTGTATAAATATAACAGTTATTAATCTCGGCTTTAAAATGTAATGTAATCATTTATCCTACCAAAGATATTACGTTGATTATTCTGGGAAATTGGTATCTAATTTAGATAGTATTTATACTATAAATACATCATCTGGACATCTTCAAGGCTAAAATCATCTTCTAAATTTGCGTCCTATATGTTAAGCCACACATATATTATATGTTATACCATCACTTCATCACTTTCTCTCTAGTGAATTGGTGGCCAAAACGACTCAATGAAAAGAAAACCTATATTCAAACCAACCGCTATCGGTGTGTTTCGACAGTATTTTTTGAAAGCCACTTCTCAGTCCAGGCGTAGCTCAGTGCCACGCAACCTGTAGTCAAATGCCAAAGAAGATTTGCAGTGAAACGCGCCCCTATATAATGTAAAAAAATAACGAACAATTTCAATTACTCCAATTATATTAGCTTACACATGACATGAGCAGTTCGGAGTGTGAAAAGGCTGCCCTGTCAGGAAGGACTGGCGCCGTGTGATGGATGGATAGCTGTAACATTAATTTTAAACTTACACGACGCTTGGTTGAAGGTTTGATAAGCGAACGTGGTAGGTAGGAAGTAAGGCTTATCTATAATGTGAATATAGTAGAGATACAACGAATATTCGTTAATTATTCGTATTTGGCATAGTTTTATATGTTCGGTATTCGGCCGAATGTTCGGTTGACGTGCCGAATGCGAACCGAATTATAAATTATTATCAATTTTTATTACAGTACAAAATGTTTAAAATAAAATTGCATAATGTAAACTAAGTAGTCGTTTTAACAGTTTAAATTTTGACAAAATAAGTCCTTATTTACGCAGAACTCTTAAATGAATTTTCAACACAATTTCAATTTCTCTTTGCGTGCGTAACTAATCAAAGTGGACTCCGCACTCTCCGCAAGGAAGTGAGTTGGATGAGGCCTCTATCATAGATCTATACAAACCTGTTTAGCGCGCTAAACTCTGCGTAAATTGAAGCGATTGGCAGAACATTCGGTTCGGTAAGCGCCGAAGTGAACAATATTCGTTATTCGGCTCGGTTTCGAAATCGATATTCGGTGTATCTCTAGAGCATAGCTAGTACGAAGACAATGTGTCAAAAACATAAGGCAGTTTACACACGTGTGGTTGCTACTCGTCCTCGTATACCGTGGAGCCTGCATCGCATGGTAATTAAGTTGACGTCGCACTGACGCAGTGACGCGATGATGACAGCTCATCTGCAAACCCAATGTATTTGCGCTTGGCAAGTAAGCATGTACTCCTAATGCACAAACGGGATGGTTACTGAGTAGTTTAACAGCTAAAAGCTGCATACTGCGGTATTGCCCGCATGGAAATCTAATGCTGGGTAGGAATTTGATAATGAGTAACAATATACTTTTTATGAAACTTTTTTGTTACATCTTACACTTATGTGGTATAACGCGGATATCGTTTGACCATAAGTCACCTGTACCCCGAGTACACAAGTTATTAAAACTATAAAGGTTTTCGTAAACGTCAAAGTTTACTACCCCCAACATGTCAAAGTGGCAACTCGTACTGCCTTAATTCAAATTGGAATACGAATAAGTAAAACGATTTAAAGTAACCCGTATTACCGACTTTAGTTCCGCCTAGTGACGACCGATGTGGCGCAATGGGCGGATAGCTGACTGTGAAGTGTGAGGTCACGGGTTGGATTCCTGCTACAAGACAAATATATTATTATATTGTGCATTGAAAAAAAAAGCGCAAGTATTTGTTCTATCTGGGTGTTGTGGATCCCCGATCCGCGTATAGATACAAGAAATCCTAGTTAGGCCCATGTATGTGATTGCGCGGGCATTATTATTATATTAAGTTTCGGTAAGGTACCTACGCTGAAAAAAAAATGTTTGGAAGAGAACGAAAGATTTTATAGTTAGTTTATAGTTAGTAGTTAGTTTTTGTTAACTA
This sequence comes from Opisthograptis luteolata, assembly GCA_931315375.2. Classification (NCBI taxonomy): domain Eukaryota; kingdom Metazoa; phylum Arthropoda; class Insecta; order Lepidoptera; family Geometridae; genus Opisthograptis; species Opisthograptis luteolata. The sequence continues at coordinate 5,917,042 of OV928049.1, read as the reverse complement.
TCAATACCTTGACTGGGGGTACAGATGTTAAGTGGCAATGTGGTAAACGTTATCTACATTGCATTGTAGGTTCGAAGTACATCGTAGGATAGGTAGTTAAATTAGGTCTTTCTAGCTAGAGCTATCCTGTAAATTTCTCTCTAGCGTGTCACCACATTTTAGTGCAGGTGGTGCAAGAGCAAGCTATTTTCCTTGTCGCTGTACAGGCTTAGAACCTGACGCTTTCACACTTCAAGTTGAATGGGATTTTACGCTAAAGAACAGAATTTTACCAATATTCTTGTGACTAGCTGTTCCCCGCGGTTTTACCCGCGTGGGCTATTATAGTTTATCGCAATAAAAACTATCCTTTGTCCTTCCTCAGGGTATCTCCGTATCAAATTTCATTTAAATCGGCTTAGTAGTTCATACGCAGACAGAGTTACTTTCGCAATAGTATTCGTGACCTTTAGTGCCATTATCAACTGATTGGTACCATGCTTCCCGGAAAACTCCGACTGTAGAATTGATCACTAACTCATACGAAATAGGAGTATAACTTACAGCTATATCTCACAGTCGTTTAAAGTAACACCATCTAGAGTAAACAAAGACGCAATAACACAAAGCAATAACTAAAACAATGAAAAGTTTAAATTAACATATCGTTACGCTCAATGTATTCAATGCTGTAACAAATATTTTTCTTTATTCTTGTGATGAGAAATTCCAAACTTGCCAATATATCTTGCGCCTCCATTGGTGCAAGGAACAAAGCCATAATATACTCGAGACTTCGGAACCGCAGTATAATGCAGTACATGATTTCATGCATGTAAACTTCAAGCCTAATATCAAAAAACTTTTTTAGTTTCTCTATCGTCGGTAACTGTATTAGATATTTAAATTCATTATTGTTCGAGTAAAGTTTTGTTAGGACGTGTATTATTTTCTACACCTTATTACACCTTATTACAGGGCGTTTGTTATTTTATAGCGTTTGTTATGTGACAACACTATACTTGGATTGGGGACTGGCGCTCAAGTGAGGTCACTGGAAAACACCGATAGATGCTTTTTAACATTTTCCTTTTTGTTTTTGTTTGTCTCTTGTAGATTTACGCAAGTATAATGTGACAATAGTGAAAGCTAATAATATTCAGTAAAGCCAATAGTTCGAAAACGACTTAAAACTGCTTAATATGGCAATATCGCACTTTATATTGATTGCAGGCCTTAGCCTTGTAATGAAGGTTTATATTTGTGTAAATTGTGACTTTACGTATTGTTAACCTAAACTTTATTGCACCGCTATGGTTGGTACGTGCATAGAGAAATTGATAACTCCAAGATACTCCGTGCATAGGTAGATGTATTCAAATGAAATAGAGAGCACGTCGGTCGGTCCAACCGAATCAGAAGCAAGTAGAAATCGAGTTCGAATTTTAGATTGTATTGTATGTGGCTCCGCATTTGAAGATTGGAATAAAATAAACTTGGTCAAATGTTTACTGGCGCATGTTATGAAGTTTATTTCCTCATACTAAGCGATAGAGGATTTCACACAATATGTATATTGTATAGGTATATCGGAGGTTCTTCATCTTCAGCCTTTTTAAGTTCCCACTGCAGGGACTCTGACCTTCTCTCAGAGAGAGAGAGAGAGAGAGAATATGGGCCGTAATCTAACACGCTGGCCCACTGCGGGTTGGTAGATGTCGTATGCCCTTGAATAATGCAGTTCTTGGACATCTCGGTATCCGTACATTTTAATCAAACCGCCTCCTAATATTTTGAAGACGCAGTACTAACATATTTAACCTTAGTTTAGTCAGGATCAAAGTATTCAAAGATTTAACATTAAACAAAGTAAGCTTAGACTTTATTATGAATGTATTTTAAACTACACAATGCATGCTAGCTGTAAAAAGGTTTAAAAACTTTAACGAGAATAATTTCCATAATCTACACCTACACCTTTTTCTGTATAAGCCCTTAATTCAAAGCTTTCTCTTTTGTGTTTAGGTAAAAGGATAATTTGTTATATTACCTAAAAAGACTGTCATAATTAGTTTCATGCTCTTATATAAATATTCATAACTTAACACAACTGCTTTAAATTGTTGAGAGGCTTACTCTACTCACTAATTTATTGTAAACCTCTTTTCATAAGCTCTCTATTTCGTGCACAATTGTTAGTATTTAAATTTAATTAAAACATTGTAACTATGCAAAACCTTCAATTAGGAGTACATGTTACGATGAGCATTCGCTACACCAAATATGAATGTTCCCGTTAATCAGCAAAACTCATTTGAATATTTATTTTACTGACATACGAACAGAGGCAAGACTTTAATTTTCTTTCTAAAGTTATAAATGGTGAAGATTTTATGAAGCGAAATGCCTTTAATTCCAGCACCTACGAACTCTGCAATTTGCATCTGAAATTTAAACGCAAATAAAGGCCTTGAACGCTGTTACATCTGCTTTAGATAAACCCGGTTCTCTCTGTGAAGTCGTTTGCATAGCTTACGCCACTGCGCTTGGAGATAAAAATGCAACATCTGTTTGATTTCGTCACCACAGTGCAGTAGGAGTTCTATACAGATTTGTTTTGAGTCACTAACATGATTCCAATATCGTTAGCAACCTTTGGTAACCTCAGAAGTTAGAATTCTCGGCAATGTTAGAAAAACTTTGTAAGGCAAGTTTTTGTTCAACATCCCCGCGATTATACTGAGGTTAGCTAAAACTAATAGTTTTTAATGATAATAATTAGGTACAGATAACACTGGCAAGTCGCGTTCAAAACATTCAGAAGATATTTTTCTTCTTCTTTTAATATTTTATTCATTATCCACATAAATATGAGGTTTTTATAGGTCACCGTCAATATATTGTAATCTCACTTTATTCAAAAAAGTTTAATGACTTTCTACATTAATAAGAGCCAGTTCCCAGTACTGGTGTAGCGTGGCGCCATCTTCAACCACGTCGTCACTTAACATCAGGCCACTTGTGGTCAAACGCTACCCTGTAAATAGTAAAAAAAAATAAACATAAAGCATGTTGTGAGTAGACTACGGTCTTTTTCTACAACTAATAATCAGATTTTACGAACTCTTTTTTCTAATAGACAGCCACATTATCCTTGATCACTTTAAGCAATGTTTTATTATATAAAACACATGTGGGAACTGCCACATGGTTAAAACCACGGGGTATATATAACTCACTAGTTTTGTGCTTCACGGCAAACGGTGACTTGTGTTTATATAGTAATAATATACCATTCCCGAAGGGCTAGTAAGATATCTGACTGTATTTTCAACGTAAAACATGATATCGTTATTATCACATTTTTAAATGGAAGCGCCTTTTGTAGACTTAAATATTTGCACGACTTGAGTCGTGACTCCGACCAAGTAGGTGTAATTCACTTTTTACTCAATGGAACATTTCCTTTGTTCGTCACTTACATAAAACACTTACACATAGCTTTGGAACATAATTTATAAAATGGCAGAGCAGTGTTAATAGGTTTCGCACATTAAAGTTCTGCTTGTAGTTTTTGTAGTATTCTAATAGTTAAGCATATAAAATACTAGCCATGGTTTTCCCGATACTTCGCAGAAAAGATACATTTATCCGAGATAAAAAGTATCCCATATGCTATTCCGGGATCTAAAATACCCATATGCACCATTTTATGAAAATCCTTTTAGCAGTTACGAAGCTGATGTGTCGTTACAAACAAACATGCATACATATGCACATATATAGTTTTGCATTTGATATATTAGTATATAGGTAGACAAAACAGATAACTGGTATACAGAAATATAGTACCATTTTCATTGCCATGCTAGGTAGGTACTGTTGGTACAAACAAAACCAAACCCAACAGTTAACCCCAAATTCCAAAACAAGTTAAATAAACAAACCAAATCAAGCGAGTAAATGTTTCAAACTTTATTTATACCCGGAAATTTTGAGTTCGCGCAAATGGCCCCCGCCAAGATCAACATTAGATAAGAGAAGAAAAATTAGTCCCCAGCTTCATCGAGTGTTAAATCGGCGATCCGTTGCAGAGTATCGACAGATTAATCCAGCTTGCATATAGAGAAAAGATTCCATCGCGTTATCCAAGATATAATTCCGTTTAGTCTCAAATAAGAGGAGGAAAATAAGTTTTATTTCGAAAACTTTCAGAAAATGCACGGAGAGATAGAATATTACGCAACCATATTTCAGCGCGGTTGTTTATCGAACTAGTTTTAGTGTAACTTTTATATAGACGTGTTAATGTTGGCGTGAACTTTATCACACCAAAGCAGACTTTGCCATTTACGATTATGACTACTGGAGAACAATAACACATTTATTGCTGAACGCAAATAAAGCGTCTATAGTCCGTTAACTTCGTCGGAAATACGTAAAGCCGTACTGAGTTTACTTATAGCCAACGATTGTATAATATGAAACCACCACGCGGCCAAATCTTGTGGGTACTCTCAATTGTTTGCCAAATTAAATTGTTTATTAAGTCTTTGCTCACGGCGCTGCCTGCGCAGGGATTTAAATTTTGAATCTCTCAAAAAATATCCATAGGAAAATTCGGCGTGATTCAATTTGTGTTAAAATCACATTTTTAATTAATTAAAATGTAACTCCAGCTTAACATCACTTGAGTGTGAAGTACTTCCATACATGGTAATTCCCCGTCCTTGTTAAATAATCTGCGTTTAATACCGAGGTCGCCACTCTCTCAATTTAAGTACATAAAAAACCTAATAAAGCCTGTAGACCCTTGAATTTGAAATGTAAATCCGCCGCCGGTTTCAGACACTTAAACATTTATTTATTCGATCCAACTATGTATTAGCCGAAGTGCGGACAAGTTGAATTCGGCCACAGGTTTACATCAATCCTGGCTGTAACCCTCTTACGGATAGGTGAACTTTGAAATTCAGAATGAGATCAATTGGAATCTTTCGAATTGTTCTTTGTTGAAGATAAATTTCTGCTTTCATCCCATAATAATCTTCATCACGTCTGTGGCATAGGCCTTCTCTCAGAGAGAGAGTATGATGGGCCATAATCCCACACGCGGGCCCAAAGTATAATCATATCGTTATATTATGTACCTACATGTATGGCCGCCTTTTTGCTTCTTATCCTATAACATCGGCAAAATATCTTGCTTTTGTTTTGAATATTCGTAACGCGTTTATAAACATGTTTATTCTTTACTGTTTCCATCTATCTTCGTTATAATTAAATATACTTACGAAAGAAATAAGGAAAATTCGACTCAAAAGAGAGAAGTTTATGAGCCCATAATTGCATTTAGTATCTAACTAAGATTTTTACGCACTTCGAAGGAAAAGAAAACTGAAATAATGCCAAAAACAATTTAGAACACCCATTAGCGAACAACTTTATCTATAATTTCATATTAAATTTGTTTGGTCGGTGAATTTATGTATCAATTTTGTTTTTGATGAAAGATTTATAAGTGTAACTTTGCCTTTTAACTATTCACAAGGAGTTTAGGAGTGTATGAAAGTAAAATAATGGTCTCGTCTTTTACGCCCATTATAAAAACATTGTTTATAAATTGCCATTGTTTAGTTTGAAGGGAACATTGTTTTCACATTATCATAAGACGTAAAATAACATTTTTCTTAAATAAATATTATTTTAAGATAGCTAGAATGTAAGTAACCATAATAGATTTTTAAGAACTATGACATGAATTAATGTCTAGTGTTTCATTTTCTAGAGCACTTCACTTTTTTTAATAATTTATTTTGCTCATGCAATACCAGATAGTAGGATTCATAAAAAAAATCTGGAAGCTCTGCAGTTTTAAAAGCAGATGTGGCAACTTGCTCGTCTCGGCTCAAAATTGCATGAAAGAAATTGAAATGAAAACGAAAACTCGCAATTTTTTCCACCAACAAAATAGATACAAATGTAAAAACAAGTTCTGATTTCATAAAAACTAGAATGATTGATGAATGCATTTAGGTTGACTCTGCTACTTGCTAATTGATCTCTTAACTGGTATGTGTACAATGTAAAAATCCCACTAACGAGCAATTCGTGATACATACGGTTATATGTATGTGGGAGCGTGAATAAAAAATACATTTTTTCATCAAAAATAAAACAGCCACAGACAGATTTTTATATCGACACAATCCTTGGATTAAAATTTATTTATTTAACAAACACTGGACTCGTGTCACCAATGTGACAGATTTGGAAATGACAAGCCACGGCCTATGTAAAGCAATAGGTAGAGCTTTCATCATTATTAGCCTTCTTCGGCCGTAGCAGATCATCATCATCATCAACCTATAGATGGCATAGCTCGCTACCTAAAAGGAAACTGTTCTTGCCTTGAAGCTTCTCAAATGATAGCGGTCGGAAAACACAGACTCTGGCAAGAAGCTTCACTCCTTAACGGTACGAGTGATGAATGGGGAAGCAAGACGCGTTCTCAACTGAGTGACAGGCAATCACACACCAGTGGCCAAACTTTGCAATACGTAGGCTACGTACCATGCGTGGTCCTATACCGTCATCTAGCTACATCTGTTTTCTAGTCTCTGAATGAAATTTATTTCGACTTGTTTGGTGAACTTTCGGGCCGTATGTAACCACAGCAGCATTAAAGTTACCCTGACACTGTAATTGGCATGGCATTCACACTTTTGGCGCGCTTAACTAAAAGCTAGTACGAACGTACAACACTATTGAATAACACGTATAGAATAATTGGCGCTCTAGAACCCTCATAAAGAGCATTGAATGCTATACTCATTACTGGAATTTCGCTGCTTAAAATGCAGATATTTACGTGTTTGAACTAGGTGAGAATTTGCAAATCTTGGCAAAACAGCCAGCTGTTATGTTTGTATTTACAATTTGGGGTATGTATGCATATATCTATGTTATTATAACTGGCTTTCTCCATCGTACAGTTCTATAAAAAACTATGAATTGTATGAACACATATGCAAAGGTAAGGAAAGCAGATTCATGATCATCTACATTACAAGTTTTCAAGTTATAGTAGGTTCGTTTTAGAAATATTTACTAGAAAACATTAACAAACACTAATATTTAGCAAAAATATAACAAATTAATATTCTTATTTAATTACTTATATGTTAATAGGAGTAACTTCAGCGTATTCTGCATTCACATAATAATCATTTGAACGCGTGCTGTCTATTCTTTCCACGGACAAATTTTTTCCGAGATAATTGGTTAAAGCAGTAATGTAGCTTTTATATACCTGCTGCTGCTGCTGCTTATTAGACTTATGCAAAGACAAAAACTACACATTAATTATACGCAAATTTATTAATCAGGCACCGCGTTGGCGCGTTCACACATAATAAGCATTTGTAAAAATAAAATTGTTAGTTGAAATAAAAAAATATCTAAACAAACTAAGCTAAAATTAAATAAACTCTTAGTCAGGATTATTAACATAAAACCAATTATGGTCTCTCAATATGCTGAATTTTGCTTTTCTAGTGAAAAAAATCCTGAATAATGATAGTCGATATGAAAATATTGAATTTGAATTGGCGATCAGGGACCTCGAGTAACATTGAAAAAGAGGTCAAATAATCAGAAAAAGAGATGCTATCGGAAATATGCTATTCTAGGAATACAATCAAATTAAGGGGAAATGTAGGCAGCATCTGTATGCATTGCTTTTCCCATTTTCTTGATTGAAAATTGTCATATCAATTTCGTAGGATGTTCAAAATGCAGCTGCAATATGACTATCGTGAGATATCTTCCGTCTTGATATCGGAATTCTTAGATGGAGAATTGGCTACATTGCTTCTGAAATATGGAAGGTATGTTACAAAAATGTTATTTATCTAAAATTTATCGAAGTTGTGTCATCATCATCTTCAGCCTGTATCAGTCCACTGCTGGACATAGGCCTCTCCCACCAAGGTAAGCTACTGAGCCCGGTCTTCGGCTCATCTCATTCAACTACTGCCAGCCTCTCGGCGCAAGTCGTCGCTCCACCTTGTCGCAAGGCGTCCTATGCAGTTGTGTATAAATGTATTATTTACACTTCTGAAAAAATATATAAAATATGATATATGTACTTACATAAGTTAGATTAGTTTTGTACGCCATAAACTCATCGTAACCAAAATAAGCTTAACGCTCTGATACCTTGTCGTTAAATATCGGTATCAATCATAATAAAACTTCCGACACAATTTTGGAACTGGCAACTTCGTAAATATTTATGTGACAACCTATATCAGCGCTCCTTCCCGCAGAAGGGTACAGTGTCATGGATTTCGTGAAGTTATTGACAAGTACATAATTTAAAATTTCCTTGAATCACAGAAATAACTTTGCTAAGGCGTTAGGTTTAAGATATACCACAGAAGGCTTTGGCCAGTATTTATATACTTATCTCTTATATAAGAGGAAGACCACCTTATTTTTAGGGTGATTTTGTCTTCGGATTCAAAGCGCAAAGCGCATTTTTATGACGTCATTTTTAAATGGTTACTACAGATGAATAATAACACGTACTATTACAATCATCTATTACGTATTATTACAATCAAGAAATGCTTTATTGCTACCGAAAGTGTTTTTCTTTTGTACACAGCAACAGAGCAACAGATTAGCGTCTTTTATTTTGTATAGAGATAACATTTTATGGGCTAGCGACATAGGTTTTACATTACGGAAAAATGCGTGGTGCCTATGGGAATTTCCACGCAGGGTAGGTAAAGCTACACATGAAAACACTACTAGAGAAGTAACCTTTACATACAGCAGAAGAACTTTTCCCATTACAAAATGTCAATGAACTCAAGAACCGATTATCCTAATTCACTAAATAAAATTACAGAACAAAAGAGATCCTGATCAAAGGCTACTTATTGATACTATCCCAATGAACTGGGAGTGGCACTCGTTTCCTTTTGTAATAGAGCCAATTACTTCCTTATTCCGCTTTTCTGCGAAGACCGCGATTAATCTTTGACCCTGCTTATTGACAGAGAAATCACCCATTCATTTGACTAATGTACAAAGGTATATGTACGATTATGTACTTCAATAATGAATTGGCTGTGCTCCACGACTTTACCCTCGTTATGGTTCTTACAGGGCTTTTATCACTAGAAAGTAGAACCTAGGAATAATGTAGCTTCTGAGAGTGAAATATTTTTTAAATCAGATTAGTAGTTGAAACTGATCTAAGCTACTATTTACACGGAATATGTTGAAATACAGCATCGCTAGGCACAGCTTTTTAATAACAAAATAATTAAAATGATGTTAAATCACTCAACAAGTCATCGTCACTTAACATTAGGTGACTAGTGGGAAAATCTACAAAGTAAAAAGAAAAAAACAATATTACGAATTTTCGTTATTTTAATCAAAACCTCCAGTTTGTTTGTCGTCATAAAACAAAATCTCATAAATGGTCATCTGATATTTAGGTTGATAGACGCAAAATATTTTAATAAAGCCATATGTTTTTTTTTTCGTAAATTCTCTTTGAAACGCGGCTCTATCAAAATATAAATTCACGCTCCGTCAGGCAAACCTAAATTGTATAAAAAAACTGTTCTGACGGCCGTTGTGAAATCCGAGACAATAATTGTCATAGATTGCCTATACAAAGCCTTTTTTTCATAATAGACTACAAAACTATATTGGACGTAAAACAATTGGACCGAAAAAAACTTTGTGAAAGAGACGAATAAGCAAGTTTGAGGAGAAAGCCACACAGTGATAAGCTTAAATGCGATATGTAGTTATAAAGCTTTATTAACGTCGTAAATATCTTAAAAATCTGTCGCCAAGCACCTATTGGTGTGTTTCACCAGCTCCACTTGGCGCCGTTTTCGACCACTGTCTTCAAACGCTCTTTACGCAGTGCGCAGTGAACGATTCCGTCGACATGTTTATAAAAAGTGAAGCTAAAAGTCCAGTGCAGTAAGTAAACTCATGGCGAACACTTTTATGAAAATAAAAATTGAAAGGAAAAAGCATCTTTGATTCATGCATAGTACAATACAAAGTCTTTGAAAATTTAAAATAGAGTTCTCTCTGCATAATCTATTTAAAATTCAAAAGCTCAATTCTTGCAAGCAAGCAGACGTATTTCTATTTTGACAAGATACGTTTCCTATTCAAAAGGGAGTTGAGCAGAAAATTGCAAAACGTGCCCTGTGTTTACAATTACAGATGCAAAGTCTTGCAAGTCGCATACTGACAGCGAAATCCTTAGAATAGAATATGTAGTTTGAATAAAAGCGTTCGGATAAACGGAGCGAATTGGCTATAAAGCCATGCTACTGATATATTAGAATAGCACTGGCTGTGTGGTGCGTTATGCGTAGCTTTTCAATAAAGCGAAACGATGAAAACCTTGTAGAGCTCTTTTGCAAACCCTGCCTGGGGACGCACCGCACTTTTGCCATTATTTAATCACTGAGGAGTAGTATTCAAACATTACTGTACTTTTGATTGAAAGAAAATGCTTCCAGTAAAATCACAGGGCACATAATAAGAACGACTGATATCTCAGGGTAAAAAGATTTTCAACTTTTGAAGTTCAATGTTCTGAGTGGCACTGAACTCTAACGGGCAAGCGTGAGACGAATAACTCGCCTCGTCACTAAGTATAAAATAAATTGAGAAGAAAATCTAAAAAAATAATTGATGGGAGGATTTTGTGTAGACGCGTTTTGACACGCAATTTGCAATGAAATGCGCAACTGTTTTAGGCGTGCATTAGAGTAGTATGGCAAAGCGCATTACGTAGCACCTAATCCCGAAACTTGTATTTGCTACAATATTACTAAGGAACAGATATTGTCTGCTATGTGAAGTTTCTACTAGTGCAAACAAAAACTGTTAATATATTCACAGCCCTAACTTACAATGAACCGGCTCAATAATCTTATGCAAAATGTTATACTAAAAATTTGCATAAAAATGAAACGGGCAACTATCGAAAATGCACCGCCGCCGTTTCGCATCCACCTATTGGCATAAATAGGTCGTCAAAAAACACCGTTTCCACGGCATACATATTAAATAGCATCGAACTCTGCTTCATTTGCATAGAATCGGAGTGAGCTCATAATGGTAACAACTAGATGTACCTAGCTACTACTTCCTTTCAATGATAAATGACTGGAAATGATGATTTTATTTTAAGTAACATATTTTACGAAGGGTAACGCGTGCACCTTTCAAGGCACTGACACCGAGTTTGAATTATCTCGGCCCTGCACCTATGACTTAAAAAGTTATGTGTGGATCTACCATCGCTCAAAACGGTGAAGGAAAACATCGTGAGGAAACAGGCATATCCAAGAACCACAAAAGGCCTGTGTCCCAGCAGTGGGAACGTAATAGGCTGATAATTGTGAACATCCTACTAATAGTATAAAATGAAAGTTTGTGAGTATCGATGGATGGATGGATGTATGTTTATTACTCTTTCACGCAAAAACTGCAGAACGGAATAAAGTAAAATTTGGAGTAGCTTATACCAAATACATAGGATACTTTTTATCCCAGAAAAAGGTTCTTGCGGGATAACGGGAAGACGCGGGTGAAACCGCAGGGCGCACCTAGTATTGTATAATGATAAAACATGTTTATTTTATTTAAATGATTTAAAGACTCACGTATAAAACAAGTAAAGAAAATAGTTTCTTTAAGCTACCAACCAAACTTTCTAGCAGCAACGCAAAACGAGCGAAAACTTTTGTTCAAAAGTTTGAACAGAAACCGCACTTGTAGCAAATAACTTGTGTAACGTAATCGTGTGTGTTAAATATAAGGTAAAGTTTCACGTTACGACCACTTGAATATTTTACATTGGAAAATAGGTACTTACAATTCGAGTTCTGCAATGAATTTGAGTTTGTTGAAACGTCGTGATGGAACCATAGCTTTGTGGTTAGGCATTCTCTAGTGCTTGCCTGGTTATCTGTAGCTATAGTCTGTCACCACGCACTAATCGTATTCTGGCAATCCTGCTTGAGAGCCAGTTCCTAATTCAGGAGAAGCGTGGCGCCCCCTGTGATCGCGTTGTCACTTTACATCACGTAACATGTGGTGAAACGCTACCTTGTAAGATGTAAAATATGAAAGTTCTTGGAGTGCGTGGTAAAGTCGTAATACATTGGGTCAAGTCATTAAGTCAATACTACGAATGACATGTAAGAGTTGCAAGAGGCCTATGGATGCAAATGGCTAAGATCCGTTCACGGTGGCGTTCATGATGACATGATGATGATAAAGTCAAGAAGGTGACGATGCAATGGGAGAAAATATTTTCAGAATTCCACTAATAGTAGTTTAAAAACCGTGAAAGTAGACATATTGTTTTTCTTCCATTCAGTCTGTCTTAACTGGTTACAAACATCTTCAGACTTTCAGAATCGATTAAAAAACAATCAATCAATATCACATTGCTGCTCTTAACGAATTCACACAAACTTTTGGTCGGTTTCATAAACAGCTGTTAAATATTGTATCAAAGTTATGAAGTCAATGTTAGTTCTTGAAAAGTTACTGTGACGAAAACTGAAAATTGTCACAACGCGTCACTTATGACAGCTCTAATGAAATGAGTTCTTGTCTCTTGAGCTTTGAGACTGAACGTTAAGAAAGGTTAGTTGAAGCCTTTCACTTTATATTAGTAAGCACTAACACTACTGAGTGGTTTTGCGTCTGATGGAATGAATTATACTGTTATAGTGAACTACCCCGCAGTTCCAGTTTCGCTCTTGGGAAAGACGTAATTTTTGAAACTTTAACACCTAGTTAGGGGATAATTTTCCAAAAGTCCTTTCTTAGTTTGCACCTACGTTTTTTGTTTTTGCAAAATTTTAAAGGTGCGCATTCATTATGTTTCTTGACCAGTAAAGTTGATGTGAGAAACACACTGCTTGTCATTTTATTTACTAGATTTTTATTTTAGTCAACCCATTCTGGGTGGTATTACAATATTCACAGGCCAAAATGGCGCTTACCATTAAGCAAACGAACTGTATAAAAATGTAGTGGTGTAAAATTTCAATAGTAGGTATTTAGTTCGACAAAAAGTATATCAAAAATTAGAATAAATTACTTTACAATCAATTGCAGGAAGGATTTGGTTGAGCGGCTACAAAATTACTATCTACTGTTTTAGACAAAGCCGCCTTGCTTCGTAAGTCAAACCCTTCCACCTTTTTTATGTAATAGTGTGACAAACAAGCAGATAGCCCACCGGATTATTTGTAGTCATTGTCACTTAGGGACATTTGCAAGACTAGATGCATTGCTGATGCTTTGCCGCCCCTAAAAAACTCATATGTAATTTTGTCCTCAGGGACGCTTTTGTTTAACTATGATTACCATAACAGTGTACTAACCGGCACACTTAAAATAAACAGTCGAACGCCGAGCAGATTAACCCAATAATCCAGACAAAAATGACATTACGCCCATTCTCATCCGTGTTGTCGCTTTGTAATTTCCATGAAATGAGCTTTGTGTTGTTAAAACAATCACAATTCCCATGAATTCGCAAACATATGTATTGGAAAGTCATTACGCTTGATCAACCATACAAAACAATCCAGTTTTGTGATTACATCAACCACTAATTGTGCCATTGGTGGCGACTAATCACATGACTAATTACCACCCTAATGCCAAACGGATGCTGCGCGGCTGTTATTTTGTTTACGTTACGACGAGATTAACCGATGATGATAATGTGATTAATTAGTCTGAGTGTTGATGTTGATGTATGAAAACTAAATAAACGCTATATCGCAGAAAAGCTTTAGACACATGCACTCACAGGGGATACATACTTTTAAAACTGAGTAGAAATATCAAACTAAATAAAAAAATATACGTACATTTTGTTTGTATGATGGTACTAGTTGCGCCCCGCGGTTTCACCCGGGTCTTCACGTTATCCCGCAGGAACCTTTTTCCGGAATAAAAAGTAGCCTATGTATTAATCCAGGGTATAAGCTATTACAAATTTCATTCAGATCCGTTCAGTAGTTTTGGCGTGAAAGAGTAACAAACATCCATCGATCCATCCATACTCACAAACTTTTACGTTTATAATACATATTATAAAGGAATGTTTAACGAAACGTTAAATTGTAGCGTAGTACTATATATTTTCTGTGATGGTAGTTATCTTTTATAACAAACACAATAATTAACAATTCACTGTAGCTACACAAAAATACATACCCCACTAGTTGGACCGACGAGATTGTAAGAGTCGCGGGGAGCCGATGAATGCAAATAGCTAATAGCCGTTCATAGCGGCGATCAAAGGGGGAGGGATATGTCAACAGTGGACTTCTTCTGGCAATACATAATGTTACAGCATGAATACATTGCATCGTAAATTCTTTCGTGACCTTACGTGGCTCTTTATAGCAACCGTGACCTTGACGCTCACCTCAAAGCTCCATATACCTGCAATTACACCGGCACTCTTCCAACTTCCCACAAACCTCGTGATTTGCATGTTCTTGCCTGGTTTCTTATAGATTAAGCGGTCGCTTACTAATCTATCCAAAAGGGATGCAACTTAAACTATAAGACAAACCCAAAAGGTTTGTTTAGTTTGATAAGATTACCTTTGAACCGCTGAGGCGATTTCTGAGTATAAACATCGATTTGACAAAATTGACAAAGCCCTCTGACTGTGGCGAAGCAAGAACTCAAGTTACTGGATTTATTGAAACTGTAACCGCATAGAACAAACGGATCCATTAAAGTATAAACTATTATCTCCTTAGAACTAATTTTGGTCGCTTGCCGAACTTTGCTAGCCGTCTTGTCCTTTGAAGAGATAAAGGTAACGAAACTATTAGCAGAGGTTTAACTAAGTAACTTAGCAACTATCTTTATTGTGCCTCAAGAATCTCTTTATTATGCTACAGACACTCTTCGGACACAACTTATGTTGTGACCGAAGAGAGTCCATCTCTGTACCTTATGGTAGACTGAAAGAAAGGCCAAGGTAGCAAATTCCATAAGAGCTTGCTTGACTTAAGAGAGAGATAAAAAGATGAATTTGGTGTCATACTGCTTTGTTATACCTTGTAGATGACGCCAAGTGACAGTACGATATCCCTGCAGAACAGTGGTGAACGAATATTTAAAAATAAACAAAGAAGGCTGATCAAAGAGATGGTGCTCAAAAAATTAAAAGCAACAACCATTTGAGATAGCAAAGTACGTATGTGTTTCAAAAGCAACATTTAGTGAGAGATCATTAAAAATTTTTTGGTTATGAGATAGAATTTTTATTCTAGTTAAATTTATTGAAAGTATAATGCTCTGTTTATACTTTTTTTATCCACAGTGTTATTACTCTACATTTTTTACACTTTTTTATAATTTGAAACATAATCTAGTCTCTCGTTAATATTTTTATACAACAAAGAAAA
Organism: Opisthograptis luteolata; assembly: GCA_931315375.2. Taxonomy (NCBI): domain Eukaryota; kingdom Metazoa; phylum Arthropoda; class Insecta; order Lepidoptera; family Geometridae; genus Opisthograptis; species Opisthograptis luteolata. The sequence continues at coordinate 5,901,551 of OV928049.1, read as the reverse complement.
TCAACATAACAAGTCAGAGCAGAAATGTAAGGTTTTGCTTGAGGCCTCCAGTGAGAGCTATTACTCAAATCGAGCTTTTAAGGTGTGTAAGTGACGTGATTTATATCGTAGACGGCCATTTTAAAACACTTTTTTACTCTTAATAAGTACTGGACATACCTACGCAAGCAGCGCAGAAGGGCATGCAACGTATAATATGCTTTCAAAATGTTTACATAATTATATGGTTATGTACATTAATTGAATTAAAATCTTATGTAACAGGTTCATCATCATCATCAGCTTGTGTCAGTCCACTGCTGGACATAGGCCTCTTCCAAGGTACGCCACTGAGCCCGGTCTTCGGCTCTTCTCATCCAACTACTGCCGTCCACTCGCCGCAAGTCACCGCTCCACCTAGTCGCAGTAACAGGTTATGAGTAATATGTGGTTGTGGGTATAGTAATAGTGTATGAAGGTGAGGCGGGACCTTCAAAAGTGATTCACGAATTCAAAGGACGTTACAAAAAAAATAAACTGTCGACTTGAATAAAATGAACATCAGCTGTTGCACGGTAGATACTTTGGCTATACAGTCGTGCTAATCAGGCAGGTGAATCCGGAGCTATTCCCCGAAGACTATTTTGAGATATTGCTAGACTTGTGCTCATTCCATTTGGCCGTGATAGCAAGTAAATGAAAAAGCCACTCAAGTATAAAATCGTTTTTTAGTGGAAGGTCCCAAAATTGAGATAAACTCTTTTTAAAAAAGAAGCACTTATGGACTTAATGGAGTAGTATTTTGTGGAGAAATGTGAATTAAGTACGAAATAGCTTTATAAATTATTGTAGACTAGCTGCGCCTTGCGGCTTCACCTGCATCTTTCCATCATCACACAGCAATCTTTTTTCTGGTTAAAATATAGGCTGTGTAGGCTACCTCCATTCCAAATTTCATCTAGATCCGTTTTGTAGTTGTTGCGTAAAAGAGTTACAAACATCCATACATCCATTACTTACCTTCTTGTGTCTATAGCAATAAGACCGCCCTTTATAAAATTAGCTCTAAGATCTTTCCTTATAAGTTGTTCTATTTTGTTTTCTTGTGATGAAACAATAAAGCCTTATCATTATTATTGTTATCATTAGTCCATAGTCACAAACTTTCACAGTTATAATATTAGTAGGAAGTAGGATAAAATGTATCATTTTAGACATAGTACAACAGACTATAAAACCCACGTTGGAAGTTGTTTCCTTAGACTTCTTTATCCACTGCACCACACGTGGCGCACGGATAATGACGACGCTACACTTCCTTCCTGCCCTCCCACCAACCACTACCGCCGTGAAGCTACGCCTTTACGTGCCGCACGTGTAGCGTGTGCCATGTTGACCTATGCAACGCTTTCGTGCAAGCCACGCATGTGTTGGTGACGTCATTAAGCCTCGCATCCGTGCGTTGCGTGGCCGTGGGACGCTGAACGTGCTTTTCATACAAAGCAAAGCTAAGTTTACGTGCATAGCGTGCTGTAATAAACACGAGGCTAAAACCAATCTAACATTAAAACCCGTTCCGTATATAGGTACTCGTTTTATTTATAGTAGCTAAAAATAGAACCGATTGAAAAACAAATTCAATACTTTACTCTCGTAACTAGTTCAAAGTATTTAATTTTAAAGTTTCCATTATCCTAATCACTCCTGTGAGCTAGCATTTCAGCAGCTGGCAGGTCAAAATTAGCTAACTTTATGAAAACTATATAGTGCTATATGGTGACTTGAAACTGTGACATTAGCACCTTTACTCGGCTTTACTGCACATCTACTCGTATTTCAAAATGAGTTTGTCTCCAACTTTTATAATAGCTTCGAGTAGACGTTGACAGACGAAGTTTAATTAAAAGTAAACCTTGTTTTCTACCGTTCATTTGCATGCTTCGATGTTATAATTGGATATTTTAATAGGAACATGTTTTTGTTATATCTGCTTCATAAAAATAGATTTGCAATATTATAACGCTGACAGTTTGATATTAAAAAGTTTATTCCAAGTTGTTATAGTTTTTTAATAGACACCGTAATTGTATCTATGTTGAAACTAATAAACATACTAACTAGTTCTTCCAGTTACACTCACAGTTTTCCCGTTATTACAAAGAAACCTTTTTCTGAGATAAAAAGTAGTAACCTAAGAGCCCACGACAGCCAGACTTTCGTCATTTCATAAAAGCTGAAAGTATGCCAGCAGATGCCCCCTATACAGGTAAGAACGACCTGCGAATATGGAGTTTGGATTGTGGTTACTTTGGGAGATAACAGGAAGTGCAGGTGTATAAATTTGCACTCACATACATACACTCGTACATACACTCATACATGTAACAAACATCCATACACTCAATCAAACATCCTACTAATCCTACTAATATTATAAATGCGAAAGTTTGTGTGAGTGTGTGTGTGTGTGAATGTTTGTTACCACGTATCATCGTAACTACTAAACTAATTTTGATGAAATTGGAATGGAGAGAGCTTATACCCTTTTAACATATAGGCTACTTTTTATCCCGGAAAAAGGTTCCTACGGGATAACGGGAAGACTCGGTGCACAACTAGTTGATATTTTAGCTATGAGTTTTAAAAAATGGAGTCGTAATTTGCATACGTACGAAATACTAGCCGAGAATGAACAAATTGTGATTTTTATCTCTCAATTTTTCGTACGCAAAAGCTATTGTTTACAAAACTGAAAGTCGATGCGGGTATTCTGAACAAGTTTACTGTTAAAAGTGAAGAGATTTTTGAGCACAAAAACCGTGAATAATATCGATAGTGACTGGTATGTATGAGGAGATTTTTATTAAAGGTTATGAATGTGGAAATTTTTGTTATGTGGTTCAATTTTGCAAGTGTTTTGAAAACGGTCACTGTTATTGAATCGTTATGTGCGTTGTCCATATCAACGTGACATTTGTTTTTTCCGGCTGATATTTTTATTTCAGCGTCTATAACGATACATTATTTATGAAATAAGGAAAGAAGCACTTATTTGAAGCAATGAAAGCTCACCAAGCACGTATTGGTGTGTCGGGGCACTTGAGAGCTTCACTTGAGAGCCAGTTTCTAGGCGTAGCGTGGTAGCGTGGTGCCACCTTCGACCTTATTGTCGTCAAACATCAGAAATGCGGTCAAATGCTACCCTCTAAGATCTAAAAAGGTAGTCTCAACCGTCGTGAGGAGTTGTTACAAATTAAGAGTAAAAGAACCTGACATGTTTGCTTAGGAACGACAGTTATAGACTAATGTTATATATATTTTTATGTTTTTCACACGACACAAATGTCTAAAAAGAGTATTAGTTCTATAAATTTTGAAAAATACGCTCACACATTTTCAACACGCAACATTAATTCGACAAACAAATCTGTTATCCCGTGTAAACTCGTGCGTTCGCGTCATCCCAAAACAAAATCCTAGTGCACGATCGCGAAAGCAAACTTTTATAAAACATTCAACAGATTACAAAATAAAAATATATCGAGGGACCATTGCACACAAATTGACCTAGCCCCAAATTACGCACGAAACTTGTGTTATGGGTACTAGACAACGATATACATACTTAAATAGAGAAATAAATACCTATACAGATAGAAATGTCCAAGACTCAGAAATCAATAAGCGTGCTCATATATTTGCCCTTACCGGGGTTCGAACCCGGGACCGCTAGCTTTGTAGGCAGGGTCACTACTCACTCGGCTACCGCGTCGTCCAAAGCTAACACCCAATAAATTGGTGCCAACTAAATAAATAACTAAGGTGAATAAGGGCACGCTCCCGCCGCATTATCAAAGCGAAGACAAATTAAATTTAACACCGTCTGAGACGGCGCTACCAATGTAATCTTTAATCAGCGAAGGCCGTTAAGACGCACACACTTCTGCCGTACATCGCTTATTCAAGAGCGTCATTCTTATAATGAAATTCCGCTTTTAATAGTCCACAGAATTGAGACGGTGAAACTGCGAAATCTTCGCTAATAGCGCTAATGTTACGTAACCACGTAACGCGATTCGCGAATAGGCGTTCGTCCGTAGCTGAGACTTACGCACGCGTAAGTAGGTTGCGTAAGTGCCGTGGTAGGGCATTTTCTAGTTCTCTCCTGGCCCCCCAGTTTCATATGCACCATTGACTAGCACCATCGATGGTGCAAACGGTACATAGCAGTGTCGTTTGCGCCATTGATGGTGCTAGTGAATGGTGCATAATATGAAACTGGGGGCTCCTGGCTACCCTCAAGTTTGAACCTGTCGCCAAGCACCTACTGGTATGTTCCGGCAGCCATACTTGAGAGTCAGTTCCCAATCCAGGTGTAGCGTGGCGCCATCTTCGTCCACATCGTCAATTAACATCAGGTGACTTGTGGTCAAACGCTACCCTGTAAATAAGTAAAAATAAAAAAAGAATTATACACAAAATAGCCCAAACGGTTCAGAGAACGCTTGGGATTCCAAATAAAATGCGGATTACGTTCACCACTAATGTTGGATTTAGAAAAATCGCAAAACTTTTTTTATATTCCTCCTCAGAGAAGCCTAATAAAAGGTAGTTTAGGCACGGCAATATTTTATAGTCATTTATTCAGGAGGTAAGCATGAATTTCTGTCTCGCGAGCGAACAAACTGAATGAAAGAATTTCAGTATACCTGAGGATTTCAGGATTTTAAGCTTACACACAAGCTCTTGTATAAATTTAGGCTTTATTTATAAAATAAAATATATCCACGCTAGCCTTAAGAATAAGTTGAACATATTTATCAGGCAAAACTTCGACATAAATCAAAAATTGTTTCAATCTTTCTTAAAGAATTTCCTTCACTGTATGTATTTGACCACAGTCTTAATTGATGGTAAGGGATGACAAGGTCAATGAAGAAGCAAGCTTGCCAAGAAGATACCTATTCACTCCAATGTAATGAGTTTGAATAGAAGGTACGTAATTTATGACGACGCGGTTGCCGAGTTGGTAGTGATACTGACTACGAAGCTAGCGGTCCCGGGCTCGAATCCCGGTAAGGGCAAATATATGAGTGATGAGCACGAATATTATATTCCTGAGTCTTGGATATATCTATCTATTTATATATTCATTTCTCTATATAAGTATGTATATCGTTGTCTAGTACAGTCAGCGACAAAAGTAACTGATCGTTCTCGATTTTCCAAATGTGTTTCAAATCAGTAATTATTATTGTTTTTTTTACATTTTACATGGTATCATTTTGACCACAACATAACATACCTGATTTTAGGTCATGATGTGGTCAAAAATTGGTGTATACGATGATGAGGATAATAGAAAAAAGTGTGATTGTTCAGCGATTTTTGTCGTTGACTGTACCCATAACACAACTTTCGAGCTTAATTTGGGGCTAGATCAATTTGTGTGCAATGGTCCCCCGATATTTATATTTCACTGCTAATCACATGACATTATGTGGATTTTCAGACACTTGTAAACCTAGCGTCATTGCCTGCGCGTGTTTGACGCTTAATTAAATGATCAAAATTGTACCTTAACGTTATTAATACCATTAAAGCTACAACTGTGTACAATACGCTTTCATTGTCATATTACCACAACTAATATCGCTGTAATTGACTTGAGTAATTATGACATAATTGGCGCTATCCTTCATTAAATAAATCAACAAGGTTAATTAATATGCATCTGTACACGTGTTTACATGAGCGTGTTTCAATTTGCTAGAGTTCATCGCCATTTTGATATCGAGGGATGGTTTCACCAACGTCTGATAGAATTTCTAGCTTGAGGATAAACTTTAAACGACAAATGCAAGTTACAGTGATAAAAATCAATTTATTACGCTTCTAAAGTTAAATCAGTAAGCACAAATATTTCATTTCTAAGTACAGTCAACGACAAAAGTAGCTCAACATTAACACAATTTCCGATTACCGGAACCATCTTAAACACCAACCTTTGACCACATCATCACTTAAGATCAGGTGTGTTATGTTGTGGTCTGAGCGCTACCTTGTAAAATGTAAAAAAAAACACGCTATACTGATATAAAACACATTTAGGAAATCTAGTATGATCAGTTACTTTTGTTGCTGACTGTACCTACTACAAAATCTGATACGTTAAATTTTTCGTATGAATCACTAGTTGGGCCCCGCGGATTCACCCGCGTCTTCCCGTTATCCGAACCTTTTTCTATGTGTAAGTCCAGGGTAAAAGCTATCTCCGTTCCAAATTTCATGAAAATCGGTTTATTAGTTACAGTGATACGTAGTTACAAACATTCACACACACACACACAAACTTTCGCATTTATAATATTAGTAGGATAAAATAGCATACCTAATTTAAAATATTTTATCGTTTACAAATCAACCGCAAGATTAACAGCACGATAAACACTTCAGAAAATGGTAACACCGTCCTTTATAAATACTCTCAACTAATATTGAACTAGTCAAATTGACACAAATTCTCTGTTAATAATATTAATTAGGAAGGGAACATGATAGCAAGGTATGCCTTAGTGTAATAACCGTACGTATATATATGCACTATTTAATGAACAGCTTCTACTTGTCAATGGAATAAGTGATAGAGATGAAAAGGGTAGCCATGTTTGTAGCCTTTTTCAAACCGGAAGAACTTAAAGTCAGTGTCGGCGCGAGCCGGAAATTGGCGCCGCTGCGGTATAACAATGTAGGACCTTGGCAAGAGTGACGGTGACACTAACAGCGTCAAGTCCTTGTTCGTTAACAAAAACGTACGTACGTAGAGCGTAGTAAAGAGATCAATGCTGCTACGGAAATGTTTCGTAGCATCTACGGCATGCTACATATTGCTACGTAATTGCTACGAATCCTCTACGAAATGAGTTCTAGATAAATAATACGATACGACTGTGTTATAAGAACTAACTGACGTAAAAGTACGACAAAAAATTATTTCCGCGTTAATTTTGTGTCATAATGAGATCAATGCTTCTACGTAAACGTTTTGCAGCATCTACGGCATGCTACGTACTGCTACGCAATTGCTACGTAATAGTTACTAAACCTCTACGTATTGATATTTCTACATAACTAATAACAAAAAGAAAATGACACAACAGCACTACAAAAAGTAAAGACTTACTAGTTGCGCCCCGCGGTTTTACCCGCGTTATCCCGCAAGACCCTTTTTCCAGGTTAAAAGTCTATGTGATAATCCATGGTATAAGCTATCGCCATTCCAAATTTGATCAAAATCGGTTTGGTAGTTACAGTGATATGTGGTAACAAACTTTCACACACACACAAACTTCGCATTTGATTTTTATTTATTTTTTTATAATATTAGTAGGAAAAAAATACTTAAACTAAAATGTTATTTGGCAGCAGTGTCTCTGTGAAACAGACAAATAACTCCAATCAAAAAAGCTGAGCCAATATTTCTACGTGAAACCTAAAGAGGCTGTAGTAATTTCAGTACGAGAGGAAATTGACGCCGTCGCGGTTTGCCGACGCAAATCTGACGCTCTGAGATACAGAATACTCTTAGTGCGGTTGAGTATAAGTCTATTTACGTATCTAGAAGCGAAATTCCTTTGTAAAGTATTTTTGTTTTAGTCAATTCATGTAATGAAGCAAGCAGCGAAATTTGTAATGAATGACATCAGAGCATCAAAGTGAATTGATTAGATTTCGTAAGCAAAATTCTGTGATAATACAACATCATTAGAATTTCGAAGCATTTATGCAAATTTCAAAGCTACTTTTTTTTTCTCCTTTCAAAATCTAAACAGTTTAGTTAAAGATTTAAATACTATATTTGATACCTTGCAAACAATATTTAAATATTACTTTAGAGAAGGTTAAACGAGTGCGTCTGAGCTTAGATTATCCACCTACCTGAGAAATAAGTCTCTTAACAAACCAAATTTGGGAAAAACATTGAAGTATATGTAATTTCTTTTAAGCCCGTGACAAGCCTAGCAAAGATGAAAAAATAATAAGCACAGCCAAGTCTTATGTGACATGTGACACGTACACAATAACGTATCAAAGCTATTTACACTTTTATGAAAATTTTATGAAATTGTAATAATTTTAATCAATAGTTCTCATGACCTTTTTTTAAACAATGATAGCCTTGTGACCCGTTAGGATCTAATTCTGCTGTGAACTTGAGCTTTCATTGAGGAAAATATCGTGATGAAACTTTAGCGCCAAGCATCTATTGGTGTGTTCTGATAGTCTCAGTGGAGTCTCCGCTAGTTCTTAGTCTAAGGATGGTATACCAGAATGACGCTCAATGAGATGAGATGATGAGTGATGTATTGGTCAGTTTTGGTCAATAGTCAATAGTCAATTTTTATTTATTCAATAGGATACATTGTAATCCAACCTCCTTACGCCGGCAAAAGAACAGGCAAGAAACGCCCGGCAGGTAATTTTTTTGGCGCGATCACATTGAATATTTTATTATTATTACTAATTGATTGAATTGGAGCAAGTTGGGTTGGTTGAAGTGACATATTTATTTGAAATTACAGGCTCAAATCTGTACTTGAGTAGTAATAATCGCCAGTTAGTGATACCACGCTAACGGCCTTTCCTAATGGTTAGTAGGGTAAACTGTGGATAGAACGGTTGTTCTATCCACGGTTTACCCTACTAGAGATTTAACATTACTTCTATGGAGCTTATGTCAAATTTCTATCTCCAAACCATGGATAGATCGGTTATTGGAAACAGCCGTAAGTGTATCGGACCGTCACTTTCAACCACAGCAAAATTATGTTTAAAAGCTACCAGTAGAACGAATATCAATATAAAAACAACCTAAATGCAGATGTAAATAAGTTTTTTCCTATATAAAGGAAGTCGTCATAAAAATTCCATCATCAATCTCGACACGAAAATTTACTTTCAGTGGCCTATGTGGATGTGACAGGCTAGACAGACAGACGTACGATCTGTCACAATTGGGCAACAAAAGAACATGGCAACACAATATGAATTACACTTTTGTCTTTTGACTACTGATTTACTACGGCTCTCATAAAATTAATCTATATGACGTGGTGATCCTCATTTTGATGAACCCAGTTCAGATGGCGGAGGTATCTCGGGAGACTCGCTATGAGAGTGGTCGGACATGGTGATCCAGAATAATGCTCACAACACTTGATACAATTCATCGTTTATTCGATAGCGTAAACAAACATCAAATCAACTTTAGGATTAATCGGATGACTCGAGATTGGAAACGCGGTGAGTTCAATGCCACATGATGTTATTCGCCCGACCGCCCGCTCTCCCCTTTCAATTCAGAATCATAATGTTTTACCGCCCTGTCAGCACTCTTCTTCTTAATTGTCAAACGTCACTACTATGTTTGAACTGTCATTGTCAAACGTCATCACTAGCATCGACCACACCCAAGCAGGTTGCTTGACGTTTCTAATAGATGGCACCATAGTGCAGACGCTGCGACATATATTACATAAACAACATGTTGAAAAACGAATAAGAAAACTAGGCAACGCTTCTGGTCTTGCATATTAGTGATGGCAAATAGTGATGATGATCGATTACTATCAGACAGGCCGTCTGCTTGTTTGCTACTCTATTACTTACAAGAAACATTTTGCGGACAAGTAAAATATATTTTTTTTATAACAACTAGTTTTTCAAACACTGGCACACACAGCATAAAATTACTCATTCTTTAATATTGTATAGAGAGAAAAATGCTAGTAAATAAATTCACCTGTCTGTATGTATTATAAATGAATAAAATGAATGAACGTTAAGCTCTATAAATGCTGCTTAGATGCTGTACTTGTAAGTTTCTGTTGTCATGTTAAATCTACCTCAGTAACAAGCTTAACGAAGCTTACAATAATATAAGCTCGAGAGAATACAAAAGTGCTAAACCGCTGGTTAGTTAGATAAGCATTGGATTACACTACGAATAGAGTTTAGCAGACTAATAAAATAAATAAGCAGAACGAAAAGCTTTGACAAGACAAACAAGTCATAAAACCGGGAAAAATAAATCGAAATTAGCACAGACACTATGCTATGCTATGCTATGTTCTCAATTCTTACAATTAGTTTAGTGATTATCTATTTCTTTTCTTATTAATTTGTGATCCAGCTAACTTTTACAAGGTAAGTAGGTAGCAAAATAAATTTAGAAAGCCAATCAAAAAACTCCATAACTAGATCAAGAAAATACATGAATCATTACGTGACCTAGTTTACTAAAAAAAAGAAGTTGTAAATTAAACCGATGCCTTATTCATTTGAATAATTTCATTAATTTGTTTACTAGTAACTATTCAACCATTTTGTGTACACATTCTCAAATATTCGCGTTCAAATTCCAAAACGTGTTTCTAACATCGTTTTTAAAACAAGAGAAAGCAAAAAAGCAGATGTGAATTAAAATCCCACGTGTAACAACTGACCCGTCTTTCTCCGAGAGCAAATATTTGCGCCAATTCTTTATTTTTACGGCGAGTGAGCAAACAAACGGAACAAAAACATTTCCTTGATGTACAAAAGCAATGCTCTGCCTAACAAAGCGTCCGGAAAAATTAACTATTTGAGATTGCTTTAGAATGAACCGTGAATATAAACCGTGCTGCTTTGTTATGACTTAGTTCATTTGCAAGCATTTAACATTCTATTAATAGAGAACTAATAAAATTGGAGCCGAGCAAATGGCGAATATATTAACTCAAGCAGAGCGAACAGGAGTTTTTATTTTTGCTTTATTATACTCTAGTTCTTTAAACAAAAGATATCAATTATTCTCCAATACAATCTAAGTTTTTAAAGACATTTTTATCAGGCACTCCTATTTTATTATTTCTCGTACTTAACTTTAATGTATTAGTAAGTGCCAAATTTGCCCTAAAAGCTGTACCTATTACCACTCAGAACATTGCGTTGTAAGTTCCGCGCGGCCCTATACTGCGTTAGTTCTTCATCACAAAGAGTTTTATTTAATTTTGCTTCAGACATGTTTAACGAAGAGACAAACATTTTTGCAAGTAAATGACGAGACTTAATTTTCTCGCCTGATGTTTAGTGGTTGCCCATTCAATGCCACCTCAGACTTTTGAACTTCGAGAGTTCAAAATTCAGCGGGGCAATGCACTTCGCTCGTCACCTTTAGACATTAGCTGTTAAACTTAATTTACTGGAAACATTCGCCTTCTACCAGGAATACAGTAATATTTTAATATTGAAACTAAGCACGAATTGTGTATTATTGAGGCTTAAGCGCAACTTTACCAGAAACCACATGGGAAGTAATATAATACAGAAATAGTAGTTTGCGGAAAGTATAGGATGATACAGTAACAAAAATATTTGATTTATGAATAAACAAGATCACAAAAGAAGAAAAATAAACAAAAACCAGAGTTTTAATGCAAAACGTGGATGCTCATTTCCAATGCAAATTTATTGTGACGTAATGCCGCGAAATACTTAAATTTCCATTTTAAATGTTCCCTTATTATTATTGATGAATACTTATTTTTCTTTGCCAAACCCAAAGCCAATTAAAAGAGAAAGTTTAGTAAGTCATTAGCGCCTAACGTTGTATTGCTTTATTATCATAAATTAAGGTAAATGGTGATATAAATTATAAGTCTGACTGTGAGGTAAAATTTAATAAGAGACAATATTCATGACACAGTATATTGGATATCTCTATGACACATTTATTAGAAAACCTTGGCTTTGGGTGTGGGTAATTGGTGAAAAAATGTTTTGTCCAATTTTTTTACGCATGACTAGTTAAATCCAACGACAACACTCACGATTTTTTTGGTCTCCTGGAATGTTGGGATATAATTATGAAGTCAGCGCGTATCTTGTAAGGTACTGTTTTCATTTGTTCGAATCTCAAGTCACCTGGTGTTAAGTGACGATGTGTTCGAAGATGGTGCTACGCTACACCTACGCTGCACTTGAGTGCTAGTTCCCAATCTAGCACTCAACTGAGGCTACCGGAACACACCAAAAGAAGGTATTTTTGGTTTAATTAAAGTAACTTTTATCCATTATAGGCTTAGTAAATACCTATTTATATAAAACAGTTCAACAAATAATACATAGACAAGGAGATAAAGATATAAATAGCCTAAAAGTTGGTATCGGATATTTCAATTAACGTGTCAACAATTCAAAATTATATATTGACATTCATTTGTGCACAAATAAAAGCACCGCCTAAAAGCAAATGTCTACAAAAAAAAATTGTTACAGAATAAATATGACGTCATGATATAAAAAGCATTTACCTACCGTTTCTATCTTTGTTTGTACTTCCGCAAAATCTTAATTAAAACATCGTGTTCAAACAAAAGCTGGTGACTGGTAATTAATTATATTAAAGTTGTTAACACAAACTAGTTGGTGCAGTCGGAAAAACTTCACGGCTATCGCTTGTTACAAGTTAAGATAGGAAGAACTAATCAAATTAAAACTTGTTTCCGTTTTGGCCCAGAACTTTGTTACCGCTATCATTAAGCCTAACGAAACCTTGTGTGGATTACACGTTGGGAAGAAACAAAAGAAAATAAGATCGCGAAAGAACTGCTGGTGAAAAATATAATGAAACAAGGGTATGAATTAGTTTTTACCTCCTAACAACAATCTTCTTTGTTATTTTATTAATACAGTAATTTTATAATTAGTATGAAAGTTTGTGAGGTAGGGAGTGAGTGTATATGGTGGCTCAGCGGATATGAGTGAAATTTAGAATGGAGATGTGCGTATGTTTCCATATAAATTTTAATATTAATATGTTAAGTTAGTTTTTTTTTTACAATTTTTTCAGGGTTGCTTTTGACCACAGGTCACCTGATGTTAAGTGGCGATGTGGTCGAGGAAGGCGCCACGCTACATGGACTAGGAACTGGCTCTTATTCCTTCCCTACTAAAACTAAACCTTAAAATATAAAATAAAACTACCTATTAAACTAAACAATACAACTACTTAATCTAATTATAAATGCGAATGTAACTTTATCTGTCTCTATGTTAGTCTGTCTGTCTGGCTTTCACGCCTAAACCACTGAACCAATTTAAACGAAATTTGGTACGGAGATAGTTTGAACCCTGAGAAAGGATATGGAATACTTATAATTACGATAAACTGTAGCCCACGTGGGTGAAACCGCGGGGAACTGTTAGTATGTATATATTTTGTCTTTACTTGTTATCTGTACCTTGATGAAGTTTCACGAGTCTCTAAGGTTTTTTAAATGCCCTGAATGATATGTCATCGTGATCCCTCAATAAACTGTCAGCAAGACCCAATGCGACGGAGAAGAAGGAAAGTTTACACTATGTTTAGTCTTAATACATCATGGGTGTGAGACGTCAATTTATCAAGTAGACAAGGGACTCTGTCCTCGGATGAATTTACTCGTAACTTTGAAAAGGTTGGCCGTTTTCCGACTCAATAGCATATTATTTCCAACAATACTAGAAGGTAAACTCGTTTCGTTTGAGATATTTTGAAAATGGACGGAGGGGGAATTGACGGCGACGCAAAACAAATAGAATATAGTAAATTGCGCACCATATTTGGTAAAACTATATTATTATGTTCTCTGAGAGAGTAGATTTAAACAGGCTTCTTTTTGCAAAAAGTGTGTTTAGAGTCAATGTAAACAACTCTTACAAAGGTCAATGTAAATTTTTTTCAACAAAATCTTCAGTGAATTCTTAGACTTGACAAGAATTAAATTTCAAGACCATTTATAAAATGAAATCTTATTAGCCAAGCTGTATTATAAACCATTTGACTAATTAGATGACACAAAAGTTTGTAGTGAACTTGCTCCAAATCAATAATTTAACATAACCTATATTGTTTATTATGTTGGTGTGCATTAAAAATATATATATGAATAATCAATTTAAATTTTCAAGGAACGAACTGTAAATGTTGTGGTGCCAAAAAGATACCAGCCGGGCGTTTCTTACCTGCACATTTGTTGGTGTAAGGAGACTGGAACAGGCGTAGCTAGTTTTCAGTTTGATGTTTTAAAGTAATCACAGTCATGTTGTATATTACTGAGAAGGTTTAAGTTTTGAATAATATTCTCGTCTTATACAGCGTTTTCACCATCTTTGCTAATGAAACGCTAGCTAGATCCAGATAAAAAAGAGAATTTAATCTATACTAAATCCTAAATTCAATTTCCTAAACATTAGATAAGCTCTACCTTACTCAAGGTCTCCTACCTTTAATTTTATTTTCCGGCCATTCTCTTTAAACACGGTGTCAAAAATATACAACTCGAAACTTCCTAGATATGGATCTTAAACTAATTAGAATCAGGTGTATTTTTCCTTGACTTCTTTCTTATCCAAATAAGCAATTTCGAAGGCAACAAAATTCACAGCAGCAGGTCTGAAGTTTAATTAGCTCGGTGAAAAGTTTAGCTTTCTGTACGGTGAAACGTTTAATCGATGAGTGAGAACTTTTTAGCGGCAACTGAAATGTTTAATTGTGCAAAAACGATATTAATTTACACTTTCGCTTTCCGAGAAAACATTTAGACGTTATTAAGCGAATCAATTTATATGAAATTAATTATACGTGCCCACACCAATGCAGCGTGGGTAGATTATGGTACATACTTTTTATTTCTAGAGAAGGTCTGAATTCTTTTAGTGGAAACAAAGTAAGATAGGATAGGATGATTTATGTATGTAAATGTTTCTAACATGTCAGCAAATGTGACATATACATCTATGAATACTAATAACATAGGGATGACTCTCTACCATGCGAACCATTTATTAGACTATTTGCACCCTGCGGTTACTCCTGATCCTGCGGTTTCCCAATATCCCACATTTTTTCGGGATAAAAAGTAGCATTTGTGTTAATACAAGATTTAAGCTATCCCTCTTCCAAATTTCACTAAATTCTGTAGAGCCATTTCAACGTGAAGAAGTAACATACATACACGCTCGCTCGCTCACTGACAAATTCAAGCGTTTATAAATCTTTCTTAAAAATGTGTCCTATCACGACACAGAACAAACGGAGCCAGTAAACGTACTCGCGTCTCTAAGAACTTCTACACACATACGTAATCCAGAATATAACAGAACTAACCTGATTCCATTTCCGGATGTCATAGCAGCCATCGAAAATGAAGTCCTTGGTTCACGTCGCCTCACCGCGGCATACCACTTCCGCGCCATTCGCTCCAGCCAGCGTTCCTTTGAGGCGGAACATTTTTCAGCTGCTTGCCGCACTAGATACGGTAAAATGACACTTGGAACGAAAAGCACTGTATGTTAGTAATATGAGTACAGTCAGCTACAAAAGTAGCTGATCATACTAGATTTTCCAAATGCATTTTAGATCAGTATTTAGTATGCATAGGATCTTTTTGAGTTATGAGCTGCCCTAGATAACTCAAAAAGATCCTATGCAGAATGAAGTGGACAGAAGAATTACAAATGGCTGGAAGACATACTGGAGTCTAAGAGAGGCTATGAAAGATAAAGGGCTCCATATAAACCTAAAAAGCAAACTTTTTAACACCTGCATACTACCTGTCCTTACGTACGGGTGTCAGTCATGGTCCTTAAATCAGGTCACCTCAAGCAAACTAGCATCTTGCCAGTATGCAATGGAAAGGAGTATGCTAAACATTAAAAAGTCTGACAGAGTAAAAAAAATCGTCATTAGAATCAAAACAAAAACTACCGATGTAACAAGCAAAATCAAAAGACTCAAATGGCGATGGGCTGGTCACCTGGTAAGAGGTCACGACAAATGGAGCAAAAGAGTGACATGGTGGTACCCAAGGGAAGGCAAAAGGAAAAGAGGTCGACCACAGAAAAGGTGGGACGATGACGTTAGACAAGTGGCAGGCGTCACATGGAACAGAGTGGCTCAAGAAAGAAAGGAATGGAAAAGGTTGGAGGAGGCCTTTGCCGACTGGCAATCAGATCTAGGAAAGATAACCAAGCAACAAATATTAGTTTAAATTATTCATATCGATTAAGTTTAAGATTTTAGTGTTAGTCCTTTACATAAGTTTAGAAATTCATTGTACTAAGAGATCTGAATAAAAGGCTATATTATTATTATTATTATTATTATTTAGTATGCTGTCTTGCATTTTAAAAGGTAGCGTTTTGACCACAACACAACGCACCTGATTTATAATATTAGTGTGATTTATTGACATGTATTGTATTTGAATTTATATATTTAAACTCGTAATAAGGTTAATAGGTACAGTCAATGACAAAAGTCGCTAAACAATCACACTTTTTTCTATTATCCTCATCATCAATTTTTGACCTCATCGTCACCTAAAATCAGGTGTGTTATGTTGTGCTCAAAATGATACCATGTAAAATGTAAAAAAAAAACAATAATAATTACTGATTTGAAACACATTTGGAAAATCGAGAACGATTAGCTACTTTTGTCGCTGACTGTACGTAGTGTAGGACGCCCTCCGGCTAGATGGAGCGATGACATACGCAAAATGGCTGGCAGCAGTTGGGTGAGAGGAGCCGAAGATCGGGCTCAGTGGCGTGCTTTGGGAGAGGCCTATGTCCAGCAGTGGACTGAAGTGGGCTGATTATGATTATGACGATGATAAATAAGGTTAATTTAATTTATGAGCTAGTTACCGATGGGCGTTACATACCGTTTTGATGTTGTAATACCTGATATTCGGTTTCATAACTAGTTATTGATAGAAACTCATTATCGCTGGAAAATACAAACCAACCTGATGTAACGCTATCAGATTTCATAACAAATTCCTTTTAGTTGAACCATTACAAAGTTAGCAAGCAATCAAAAGTCGCCGACTCGGTACTGAGCTTTGAACGTCCAGAACTCTCCCACTGGCTCTTCCCATCCAAATGAAGATAATCTATTTTTAAGATCTCTTGATCTTTTTAGGTCCCCGAAAACTATCAAAGCTCAGGCGAAAACTTTTTACTCACAAAGAGAGTAAGTTAGATTAATGACCGTCCGTAATCTTTGACTCATTCCATCTAGATGACTGGCCTATCCTATCTACTCTCAAATTCGATAGACTATCAAGATTTAGATGTCGTACTCATAAGCCACCCAATAAATCAAATTGAGTAAATTTTTTTAGTCTATTGGACTTTGCTTAGGTGGAAACGACGAATGTGTAGCTTAGCGTTAGGGCACTTTTTAGAGTTAACCTAGCTAACCACCCTAAAATTAAAAGTGCTCGCTGAGTACCTATCTGTGTGTTCCAGCAGAGAGACATCTATCTCATGTTTTTTTCTGAATAATCAACTTTAATCATAATGTTTATCTAACAGTAGTTTATTCGTATTGCTTTCCGACTGATACCTACAGTACCTACAGTAGAGTCAAACACCTTAACTTGTCCTCTGAAGCAAAGCAGCGCTCGGTTGAAAATGCAACATTCAGTGACCCATCCAAGTGACCACGCTGAGTATTGCTTAACCTCGTTGACCGTTTATATACGACTGACCGTACAAGCTCACATACCTACTTCATCAGTTAACGCCAGGTTCTCTTGCACAAAGTAAATTAATAAGGGTCAAAACTCACTACGCAAATTAAATGACAAAACTTGAAGCTTACCTATGTTTTTTTTCGTCTAAAACCAATGAAAAACGTTCTTTGAGTTGGTCCCCACTGGGACTGAAGCCTTCGTAAGAGCCGAACACATTATGAGATAGAATTTGAACTTACCATCGGTGCCTTGTAAGGTGCAAGCGTTACCGTTCGTCCACTATATACACTATATTTATATCACACTAGCTGACCCGGCGAACTTGGTATCGCTAATAAGTCACCTTTCAAACCTTCCCTGAACTTCCACAAATGTTTAAAGATCAAAATTATCCAAATCGGTCCAGCCGTTCTCGAGTTTTAGCGAGACTAACGAACAGCAATTGATTTTTATATATTAAGATTACTATATAATTATAGACGACCAAATTTGTGATGTGTCAGAAATTGCCTCGAAACAGTTTGAGGCCGGTGTGTCTTGGTGCCAAATCGGTTAAAGCGCAAGCCACTTTCGCAAAGTGTGTCGACTCTTCGTGCTTATTAACGTAATTAATGCAATATATTGTTGATCCGACGGCGGTTAAATATGCGGCATCATCACAGTGATCATGTCGATTAATTATAACGCTTCGTTAAATTTAAATTTTCCACTACACACATTACATGCTTCATTATTTATCACTTATTACAGACGAGCTGTTCCCCGCGGTTTCACCCGCGTAGACTACAGTTTATCGCGATAAAAAGTAGCCAATATCCTTTCTTAGGTTAGCGGTTTTGTATCGGTATGGCATGTCATAATATGTCATTTTTGAACTAGGGCTAAATGACATATATGACACACATATCGATCCAAAACCGCGAATAACTGATCAGGATCGATTATTAAATTCGCGCGTAAGTCGTGATGAAACAATAGCTTAACACAGAAACTTTCGCATTTATAATAATATACTTAGTAATTCACTCAAACAACCACTTGTGGCAAAAGATGAACATCCACCGGCAAAGCACGTACCTACACATATCCAAGCCAATTCAAAACGTGTTGTCATTTGTATTCAATTAAATTCTTATCGATTGTCATTCATCGTAGAAGTATTAATATTATATTATGTAATCAAAGGGTCATCTCGTGTAAAAAAGCGTAAGCAATCGGCACCCAGGTGAAGTAAGCTTAGTAATATAAAAAAACAAACATCTTACTATTTATCGAATGGGTGAATATGAGATATACTAATGGAATCATTCGATTATGAAAATGTGTCAAGATATCTCGATTGTAGCAAATTATAATTACTAATTCAGTCATAACTATTACGATGATCTATTCGTTGTTTGTGTAGTGAGGTGAGACGTAGCAACTAATATAGTATTTACGTGACATACTAGGCGCCTATCCCCCATAGGGTGGCACCGCGAAGATAATTTGAATTAATAATACAAATTAGTATCTAACTTTATTGTCAACTAGTGAGTTACTTATTTAAAAATCGATTATCAATTGTTTTAAATTAGTAAATACTGTCTCGATTATGACAAATAGAAATGATTGCATACCGCTACTTACTATCATCAAGACATGGAACATATCGAAAGCACTTAACTTTTTTCTTGCTTCCTCATGAAATAACAAACTCCACATAACCGCCGACATTAGGCGATTACGAGCACAAGAAACGTGTTTTCATTCTCAGAATGTGGCTTGAGTGCCTCAAAATATGGTCTGAGTACAAACGTAATAAATATTGTTCATGTACGAATTGTCGCTAAGCCGTGAAATTCTATTCGGTTCACTCCAATTACTTGTCTTAAACATTATGGAGTGAAATATATGTTTGCCTAATTTTACTCAGAAAAATTGTATAATACCAGATTGTATTTTTATGAAAATCTCAGACCTAGTTAGTATTATTGAAAAGAAGATTATTTTATAGCTTTAATTCATTTTAATACGCTGCGCTGTATAGCTACTTCTAAGATCCAGCACGGCATACCATGTAAAATTTCCTATACATATTTTCAAATACTAATAAGTTTTAAAAAAAACTTGCTATCATTCTCTTTTCATCCACTTTTTAATAATGTTATGTTTTTAAAGAAATACCGGCTGTACATACCTATTTCTTTAATTTAAGCTTTCCCGCGCATCGCGCTGTCGGTAAAGTAGACAGTCGGTAAAACAGTATAACTCTATGTCAATGTCACATTGTCACTGTCACTAGTGAGTCATCGTCAAATAATATAAAAATAGCCACGTAATTGTAAGAGGTTAATTTTCAGGAGATTTGTAATTAATTGTGAAGGAAAAGACATGCATAATAAAAAACTTTAAATGTCGTTTCTTTGTTTACAGGTGAGGGTTTGGATAGTTGTTAATAAGCGTAAATTAGTTAAGTAACTCTAATAAAACAAGATAAACTTTGTTTACAGAGCAACACAAGTTTATTTTATTTGCCAACGTGCCAACCTCCACAATTAGAAATAAAAGACTTATATGTTTTCTAAGTATACCAGGTAAGGAGCCACAGATACACATACCTAATATAAAAATTAGAGTGAGTGTACAAATTAGAACGTGTAGTTAAAATGCAGCTGAAAAACATACACATTTTATTTCCACGGCGACATGCCAAGTTGGCTTAAAATGTAACCAACATATTTTAAAAGAAGCCTGCCGAGTAAAAAATTCACGCGTTATTCAGCTCAACGTTGAGCGAAAATATTCACCGTTTATTTATTCGAAACGTAAAAAATGTTTTAGGAAATATATCTTTTCGCCGTGTCGCTGTCATGCTTGGCTGTAATTAAGAACTGTCAACATGTCCGCTGTGCGGAAGCTTAGAGTATTGTTGCCGTGGGTGAGCAGTAAGCCAGTAATGTATTAGCCGCTTTACGTAGAATGTAAAGGTGGAGACTGACATGAGCATTCACTCGATGTGAGCACGTTACAAGTCGAATATTCGGCATGTCAGTACAGGGGGCCGAGCAGCTCGATGGTGAGCGCCAAACACCTGAACGTGCTCCACCCGGCTGTCGGATTTTTGGCGAATCCCTCTGAATGTTTACATTTCAGTCAGTCGCTAACACGATCGTGCGCACGCGATATTGACTGCAACAGCTGGGGATGAAGCACAGTCGAGTGATTCGTCGTGAAGATCCGGGTGTCGTGAGCATTTGCTCACAACGAACAAATTCTCCATTCGAATATTCACATCGATGTCAGTCTTTGGTGGAAACTCAGCGCTTGAAGTGAATTCATTTGTTACTTGACAATAATAGCGACTTGAAGTTTTTAGGTCAACCCGCTAAGCGTGAATGTTTTGAGCAAGCTTTGACTTGGCTTTTATGGATGAGTGGTAAAATTTGTGAGAAGTGTTGCCGCTGGGTACATAATATGAGGAAAATCACACTAATATGGGTATATAAGCTTGTAAGTGAGTGAAAGAGTGTGTATGTTTGTCACTTCTTCACGCTGAAACGGCTTAACGGATTTGAGTGAAATTCGGAATGGAAATAGCTTATACCGTGGATTAATGCATAAGCTACTTTCTTATCTCCTGTGGATTTTTATAACGTGAAAATGCAGGTGTACATAAAAACCTGTATCACATATTATTTATAGATATAAACCAAGATTCAAAACAATAATTTAAGGATCTTCTGTACTCTGTATCTTTTAGTACAACCGGATTTATAAACTACGAGAAAGACAACGCTAAGCCACGAATCGAATACTTGGATATTTTCTCATAACTATTTTAGCTGATCAAACCCACACGCACAGTCCCCAACCAGTATACCACGAAGGCTTACTTATAATTTGAATAAGAATCAGTGTAAACATAACAAAGTTTTCCGACACCGAAACCGAAAAATAATTTTATTTGACCTTTCTTTTCTCCCTTCATTTATATTTAACCAAATTTGGTCGTGGTGATGTCGTCGACTCATCTGTGGGCCCACGGACAACCGTTCTAAGAATTTATCACAATACAGTTTTCGGAAAGGTTTTTGCGCTCATTTCGACCTAATTTTAGCTGTAAATAGAGTAGGCACGTACTAGAAGCCTCAAATTTAGTTAAATAAGTTGCATAAGCAGTTTATGGAATCCATTAAATCATCTGAGGGATTCTTTGATCTAAGTAAGCAGAATTTTATAACGTCTTATCTTATTAGAAAGTTTTAGCGGCTGTCGAGTTTTTTCCAACAAACAACCTTTCTCCATTTTTGGCGGTTTCTTGAATATATTATTCTGGACTAAACATGTTTAAATTATTATTTGTAGAAAACTCTAATTAAGTCTTCTTATAAGAGTTTTCTAGAGTGTGATATCACGATGATACGGTCTGAGCTAAGTGCAGTATTATAACTAAAATAATTTAATTTTAATAAGTGGCTATCATGCTTTTTCTTATTATTTTCTTTTTTTTACTTTTACCAATTTTATATTTTTATTTTTATGTATTTAAAATACATAAAAATGTACACAAGAACCTCTTCCTTTTATGAAATCAGATAGTCATCTGGATTAATAAGTTGACAGAACTCACGGTTATGAGCTCGGAATCTGATTCTTAATATTAAAGTTGCTGCTAGCCTGAATCAGAATAGAGAGTCAGAATACCAAGACCATGATATGGTATTACGACAATGTTTTTCTCCACCGATAGCTCAAACTCATTGCAGGATTCGACCTTAAGACTTGCAGGAAGCAACCCGACCTCTCTACCACTGACCTATCATCACTTCAAAACGTTGTGGCTTGAACCCCTGTCACCCTCATATCAGTAAAAAATATATGGTATCTATGAATGGGATGATAAAACGCAATCTCCATGTTCTGTAGAGCTATGAGTATTATACATCTACGCATCAGTACTCCATCCATCCTTTAGAAGTTAATGCACTAACCATAAACCCCCTCAGTAGATAAAAAAAGCGTCGTATAGAGCCAGCTCAACTTGAAACTCGATGAGAAGGGCATTACATTCCGTGCTTTCAGCCCCGCCATTGTTTGAAGCATTCTTCGGAAAAATTACACTGAACAAAGAGAATGCTGACACACTTGTGTACCCCAATTTGTCTTTCTATTGTTCGAGTCGACTTACTGTATACCTACAGGTTAAATCGTTTATTTCCTCCGATGTAAGTGTCCGTTGTCATCGCCCGATCATTATTTTTATTACTTGCATTTCCTGACTGTGACTCAAAGAGACAAGTTAGTCTACTGTAGTTCTCTGTGACAATGAAAAACTAGCTGTGCCCCGTGATTTCTCTGTTACACAAAGGAACTATTTATAGGGATAAAAAGTAACTTATCAGTTAATACAGGACATGGACTAACTTAACTAATCTGTTGAGCCGTTTCAGTGTCAAAAAGTACAATACAACAATAATACAACACTTAAAAATGGTGAAGCTTTTTCAATCTAAGAGAATTTTCAAAATGGGATCAACTATTTATAGTTCCGGAAATTTACAACTTATAATATTAATAATCTAGACTAGGTTTAAAAAACTTATTCAACACAAATTAAACGTATTTAACAGCTGTATGTTACCAGCTTTGTATCGAATTGAGCCAATATGGCATATGCTATGAAAGTTTTACAAATTGTTTCGTACAAAATAGAGTTGTATGCACAAATCTGGTTGCAGTTTTGGAAAGTTTTTTCGGCGCTATCACCGTTTCGTATCAATATATACGCATTTTCGCAGTTTTTGGTCGAGTTTGTTCGAACGTTTTGCAGTGCCGTGTTTTGGTTTCATTTCAGTTGCAGTTTAGCACTAGAGTAAAAATATACGATTTATTTAACAACGTCGATGGAGCACCAGTTTTTGTAACTTCCTATAAAAATTGAATTCGATGTCATTCAACCATAGAATTTGTAGTTTTTTTAGTTTGATAGGTAGTTTTATTTTACATTTTAAGTTTTAGTTAAGTGTTTTTATTTTGTTATTTATATCCTACTTCACCAATAAAACCATAGAATAGTTGCAATAGTAGTGGAGATAAATCTCCAAATAGCCAAAACGCGTTCATAGTCTTGATCGTAGATTTGTGTCCAAACAAACTGCATTACTAAATAGACGAAAATGTATTAATTCCGTAATAAACAAGTAACTGGACAGAAGAAAATTGTTTTTTTCTGTCGTACTACATATTACCTACTGTACCAGGAATATAGATGTGGTCTCCTTATATGTTTTCCTTACGAATACATACTGACATACGGCCGGTTTTAATAACCGATCTATCCACGGTTTGACATAAATTTGACATTACTTCTATGGAAATTATGTCAAATTTCCATCTCCAGTAGGGCAAATCGTGGATAGATCGGTTTTTGAAACCGACTATAAAAGTCAACTTGAAAACACAGATTTTTTAGAACCTTTACGGTAGCAATAAGTTTAATACCGCAAAGGTAAATCAACAGTGGTGAAGCGAAACACGAGGCGATTAATATCGCGAATGTGTGAACGGTTTGCCATGCCATTTAGTTCATCACTCGTGGCAACACGGAATGGTATAGTTTGTGTCCACTCGTATACGAATGCTTCGTTGAAATATTCGTCGAGTGGCGAACAATGAGAACCTATGTAAAAAAACCCTTAGTAGATCTCAGCTTAGTTTAAACTTAGCTACAGATTTCCTACTTCATTTTAACAATGATAAAAGAACTAAAATCACCGACATAGCCCAAGAATTAGCAAGCTGAAGTGGGCTGGCCATATAAGCCGCAAAACCGACAACCGTTGGGGTAGATGTTTTCTTTAGAGGAGATCGTGACTTGGCAAGTATGGTATAGGACGCCCTGCGACAAGGTGGAGCGACGACTTGCATCGAGTGACAAGCTGTAATTGGATGAGAAGAGCCGAAGACCGGGCTCAGTGGTGTACCTTGGAAGAGGTCTTTGTCCAGCAGTAGACTGATACAGGCTGATGATGCTGATTAACACTGTTGATGTGGGAATTGCTTGCCATGTGATTTGCTCATACCTCGCGTTACCCTCACAGCACCTTGGCATATAGTTTTCGTACTTTCCTATACGTGAGTACGTAACATTTGTTTTAAAGTCCCCTTAGCTCTTAGTTAATTTCAACCTAGCTATTCAGATTCCCTAGGTAGGAGACCTCAGTCGCTCCACAGGTATGTGCTCGTACATCACGTTCCGTTATCTGTCCGTGAGACGTTGATGGATGCTCTAACACTAACGGTGGTTTAAATGAAGCATCATTTTAAACCATCGTCACAGTAAAGCAATACGTCGGGTTTTAGCTTGTGTATACAAGTGGTTACAGGTCGGTTATCTGAAGCTAGCACTGCATAAATTTTGTATAGAATGCTAGGTTGCTACGAGAACACGGGCGTTTTGGTAAAAATCAAACTTCCATACTTCTAAACTAATGTTAAATATTTAAGTAACTCCATTTGCTTATTACCTTTTCACGCCTGAACCACGACAGATTTTGATGAAATTTGGCATGGAGATAGTTTGTACCCTGAGAAAGGACATAAAATACTTTTTATCGCGCTAAAGTGTAGTCCATGCGGGTGACACCGCGGGAAACAGCTATGCCTTGTATATTTACAAAACCTCAGGAGAATCTTCGAGAATTTTTATAAAGTTTAGTGAGAAAATAAGCAAAAATTAAACGATAGAGATACCAGTTCAGAAATGGTTTCATGAAATGAGAATTTACCCCATTACGTTGCTATCAAAATGACTAAATACGTTCTCCTTCATCTCTTATTCTGTTTCCAGGGATACAATTTCGGCTTCGTATTTTCTGAAGAATCCATCAACAGCTGTGCGTATATCAATTTAGCTGGGATCTAGGGTGGGAGTGTGTGTAATGCCTACGCCTCACATCTCGACCCGTGGAGGTGAGTTATGGATGTGCGTCACCCGAAGTGTAAATGAATACGTTTTTCTGATTAGCTTGTTTGGAATGTTTAGCAGAGTAAAAACGTTATTCGTTCTTATATAGTTGTTACAAAAGTGATTGGATTGGAAATTATGATAATAATACGTTTAAGGTTGTATACCTACATGTATGTATGTTTTTATTTAATAACAATCAGCATGGTTGATTTGCAACAAATTATAGACAAATACTAAAAACAAAACATGACGTAAACTTCAAAAATTGTATTGTAATTGTTGCAAACTGGCCTCAACGCAGCATTATGATAGTTGTTTGACCAACGCTGGTGCTCTGTAGAAGCTGTTTTAGTTAACATCACTGGCAATGAAGGTAATTTATAATAATGAAGACGAATACTTTAACAATTTTCTGCAATGTAGTCGTACTTTTTATAACAAGAAATTATCCATAAATTTTAGAATAAAGTTTATATATACTTGCTCTTATTGAATCAAAGAAAACTCTTATTTTTACCAGATTTGTACGTAAACTAAACTACAAAACGTACAAATGATTTACGTGCCTCCCTCTGTATTCCAAAAACGATAAAAAATACAGACAAGTAGCATTAAATAGTGAAACCTCATGAATGCAAATATGCTTCCCTTAGCCACAGTATTTCACCATTATTCCGAAGGCACACAATAAAATGAGGGTATCCTGCTATCGCGTTTCCGCCAGAAAAAATAATATTTGGACGAGCCCAACCTTCCGACCTCTAGATATTAGCAGAAAAACGTGGTATCCAAAGAAAGCAATTAATTAAACCATACTGTTTGCTCACGCACCCCTTTCTAATCTCAGGTGTTATAAAAACAACTGTTAAATTATAGCTCGAACGTTTCAGCAGGTGTTAACATTTTCATTCAATTAATTTTAGATTAATTTAAGTTAGCCATTCTGAAACTAATGTTTGTTTTAATTTTGTTATTGGACCCACCTTTAAGCGTTTTTCATGTCAAACAAATGTGGGACGGCTTGATTTGAATTAGATTTACACACAATTTTACGAGTCACTTAAAAGTAACATCAAAAAAGAAAATTAAAATAGCAAAAAATTGTTAAACTTAAAATTGTATTACGTTTTAGGAAACAAAAAGTGTAAAGACGCTTTGTTTGGTCTCTTTCAAGATTTCATTTAATTCAAATCTTAGCGTAAATGAAATTCAAATGAGACAGGCCTCTGAAACATCTTCACATAGAAATGTCTGTTCCTTTATCATTTTTCATTAAGAACAATGACTAGGATGTTATTAATAACGCCTGTAGTCACTGTGCTCGCATATTTCATATTTAAGTATACATTAAAATGTAAACAAGCTTCAAGCGACAACATTCTTAGCAGTTATTTTAATAAACGGCGCTTTCGAACCGTTTTTATGAAAGTTTTGTGCTCTAGTGGCTCTAGATCTAGGCGGTTTAGTTATTATTTTATAAATAGTATGTATTTTCCCCAAGGAAAAATAAAATATGTGTGAAAATGTGTTGTGTGTTATGGTCATCACATATTAATTACACGATAGTTTCGCGACATATTCTTAAAACAATGGTGGTTTATCTGAAACTTACTCTGATTCATTTAGATAAGCACCCATAAAATGACCATAATATTTCAAACCAAATGCATATTTCTAGTAGAAAAACCGTGGATAGAATGGGACAAAGTAAATAGATTGTTGAAACTGGCCGTAAATAAAATTAATAAAATTTAAATTAAAAGTGAATATAAAAACAAAAAGGCTAACAGAAAACTACAAAGCATGCCATTCATTGCTCTGGTTTTAATACGAGTTGAAACATTACTGACGCTTAAATTATTGTCTGGACGCATTTGCTAACAGCTTACATGACATAGCACTCGCGTTTATAAAAATAGAAAAGTTTGTCAGTTTTAGTGCTATTTTAAACGACAATACTTCATTACAGCAACATAAGGTAAACAAAACTACTGAGGATATACCTACGACTAGGCAGTTTATCGCCGTGATAGTTAGACTAGGTAAGCACTAAAAATGCTGTCTAACACAAAGCTATACTTTCATGGCGATGTTTCTCTTCACCGAAAGCTCAAGCTCTTTTTGAGATTCGAACCCATGACAAGCCAACATAACTACCACTGAACTATCACCACTGTGAGCTTAACTTCCCTTTAAAATCGATCTTAAAGTAATCCTGTTTAAAAATATCAGAATGAAACTACAGGTTTGCCGGGGAAGAGTTTGAAGCCGAATAAATTTGCAAAGATCAAAGAGACAAAAACGACGAGCGCTCGCTTTGAGTCCGCCTAACTCTGTTTATGGATCGGCAGTGCTTACTAAATTGATGTGTCCCATGGCTCACGATATCTGCACGCTAATACGATAGGAAAAATTTTGGCTTTGATAGTTTGCGAATTGAAAAGGACTTTAGATCTATATTTGATCACCAAGTTACGTGATTGGTGGAGACACGACCACCTGCTAGCGATGGTAAGTGGGGTATGTATTTTTATTTTTGAACACAAGGTTGCATGCACAGTTTTTTATCGCTTTTAGTGTCCTTTAGCAACCTATTAAATTTACTTTTACAGTGACAAAATTAAGATAACAAACTCATTAATTTTCCATCAAATTCATTAAATATGAGAGAACATGCATAGAAAGAGTTCGGTGCTATTAGTTTTTTGTTCTACAATAACTCACTATTGCCTACAGAACACTAAGCATCGTATTGTAAGCGCACTTATATATCGTGAATTTATGTAACTTACCAAAGAAATGAGCTATTCGCTTGCTTAATGGTAAGCGCCACGCTTGCCCATTACAGCTCAGTGCCACTCAGAATTTTGAAGTTTAACAGTTCAACCCTGCGCGGTTTCAAACTGCGCTCGTCTCCCTAAGATATCAAATATTAAAACGACTAAATGCCCTTTACTTTCACTGAAAAGCCTGCCCTTCAATTTGCAATACAGTAACGATTGCACACTGCTTGGCGGCTGAATAACTGGAAAAGATGTATTGATAAGTTATGTGCTTGGTGTTTTATTTGCGTTAACACCGCGAGTGTTGAAATTTTTGAAGCATTCGTTTCGTCGCATAGCAGAAAACTCGACCTCTCAAGTCTGTAAAATGTATCAGGCAGCGCGACTTGTTTGAGCACACAATTTTACGATCAAACGGACCTACGCAAGGAGACTGTATAAACATGAGGTTTCTTTATAAAGCGCACACAGATATGGATCCCTGACGTGGGAGTCCTGTGCAAAGTCGTGGCGCTGTATATGGCAACATTACGCTGGAGAGACCACAGGGCGGTAATAATGCCGTCCGAGGCGGGTTTACTCGAAGCTGGTGTTGCTACTACATTTTTAAAAGCTGCTAGAAACCTGTATGATTATTTTACTTATGTGACTTTGAACTTTGAAGTGATGATAGGACAGTGATATCGGATATCGAACCGCAGGTCGTGCGTTTAAAATACTGCAATGAGCTTGAGTTTTCAGTGAAGGAAAACATCGTGATGAAACCGCAGCTTTGTAGTAGTGCATTTTTTAGTGTTCACATGGCTACCATCCTCAAGTTAAAAATCGGTCGCCAAGCATAAATCCGTGCATTCCGGTAGCCCCACTTAAGAACCAGTTCCCAATACAAATGTAGCGTGGTCATTTAACATCAGGTGACTTTTGGTCAAATGCTACCATGTGATAAGGAGTACAAATAAAAATATATATACATATAATACCTATCTTTAAACGAACTTGAAACAAAATGGCTTCCAAAATGCTTTAAGAGCGTCAGCTATAAATTCTTGTATGACATGCAACAAAGCTTGCTACAGTTTCAACCTTACAGTAAAATTCAATACACTCTGAAAGAACCGATAAACGACACATTTTATTCCCCAAGTGGAAAAGTTGATAGAGAATTGATAGAAATCAGAAATTCTTTTTATAATAATGAAATATCAGCATTTTGAGACAAAAATAGCGAGGTACTTGGAACACTTGATTCAAAGAAACGTTTCAATGAAACGCTTTTGAATAGGTATATCACAGGTTAAATAGGATGTATTAAGTTTATTGAATCAACAATATGATTATGTGAACGCTGCTTCTACGTCCTGTCCAAAGTTCGTTAATAAATGTAATTTAACAAACACACTTTACTGGATATTTGCATATTATATTGCAGCAAAAGTATTTTGGTTGAAAAACAGTATTGGTCTATGCAAGAATTATAATAACTGCTGTGTTGAGCATTCCCAAAATCCTGATTCCGAATTATAGTTTTATTTCTTACTAACTACAAGTATGTGTGTGTTCTACATACATGCTTGTATGAGACCAATATATTTATAACAATTTACTGCATTTTGTTATCTAATAAGTTTCGCTAATAAGGTTTACCGAGTTAGTACCATGATCATAATACCCTTTTAGTATGTAATTCGGCGGTAAAGGTCGTATAATAATAGCTTCTACTTGGTAGTTTTTTTCATGACTAGACCTGACTAAGAAGTTCTAACAAGAGAAAGTGTAGAAGGATATGGAACGATCGGCGATTGATTACCATCCTCAAACTGTAAAGCAGCACAGCTGCATAAACGATCGATGTTATTAACAACTAAGGTCAACAATCTGGGAACTTTCATCGTGTCTGAGCAGGCATGAAGGTATATATAGAGCTAAAGAGATGACTTTTAAATTAGCTTGACATAAAATAATGAAAGTTCTTCAAGTTTAGTTTGATTCAGTAAACTGACAGGACCATAAATTTCATTTTGATAACTTAACTACGTTCGTGAAAATGTAATTTTATTCACCTAATATTAGTTACTTCGATTAATTTGTCCGCCTTTTAGGCGATCATCGAGACAAAACTGAAACACAGCAATAGCGGAAGATGTAGTCAAATTCTATCAATCACCATCTGACTGACCTGGATAGTGAACTATTCATTCATTTATATCACATCATTTTCTAACATTCTAACACTATCTTTAAAATTATTGAGATAGTAAAGTTAACGTCAAAAGGTGATAATTATAGCTTCATTTGTAATGTAATTTTGTTGTATCATTAGTGTTGCTACTATTATTTTCTTTGATACTTTTATGAACACGTTAAATTAACATAAATGATCCGAAGACGGCAGTTCGATGGTTTGAAACGATATACATCAAATATAATCACGTGGTTTTCTTTCAATCAGATAATGGAATCAACAAATCACTTTCTTATTTTATGTGACGACATCGGGTGTCTGCTATAGAAAATTGATCCATTAATGTCTTACTCGTAACTCCACACCACATATAATTTTTATTCCGACTAGACTAACCATAAACGCCAATTCAAGTTACTCAAATATACGACCTGAAAAACATTTTTATATTTCTTTAGCACCGTTTCTGTAAAAGCTGACTGATTAAAACTAATTTAAGTCATTGAAACGCTTTAAGTGAAAGTGATTTTGTGAAATTTGTCAATATTATTCAAGATCGACGCTCTACTAACCGCTTATTTTGCTCCCAATAGCAAACAGTGTATTGGAAAGCGTCCAATGTTTGTTTGTTCCGCACCCAGACGATACTTCGAATTAAGTTATTGATAGTCACCATTTTAAGACAAATTGAGGACATTTGAAACTGAACAACATTTCTGAGTAAATTGAATCTTTTGAAATTAACAAATGTATTGTTCAAACTAGAGATGGGCCGAATATGTGCCGACTAGTCGGGAAACTCGATTATTCGGCGCGATATTTAATCTGCGTTTCATCATGATCAGATCTGTTTCATTCCACTGTTGGACATAAGCCTCTCCCAAAGTACGCCACTGAGCCCGATCATCGGCTTCTCTCTTCCAACCGCTGCAAGCTATTTTACGTAAATCGCTGCTCCACCTCACACATTACTTTACTAGGTACCTATATAGAAGTACAATCACATATGCGATATCTTTTAAGCAGATATATAATAATATATTCTTTTGTCTATTTTATCCGTCGATCGATGTTTAAGTGTGAAAGTCTAACGAGTGAAATAAAAGTACGATACCATAACAAAACACGTTATGACAGGCACGTGCCACGTGGCTCGGAAATCGTTGATCAATGCGGGAATCCTATACCAGTGTAGAAATTAACGCATGGCCAACTAATCGGCCACTTCCTTACCGATTAATCGCTTAGGCGACTGAACGGCAAAACCCATAGTCAGCTCACCTCTAGTTTAGACCTTTGTTGCTTGTAGTCTAGTCTGTTAGACTACAAACAACAACAACTCTGTCAGTCTGCAACAAGTCTTTGTTTCAGAAAACTATATTAACACCATTTAGAAGTCACGATTGGATAAAATAAGAGCAACTAAACAATTGAATAAAAAAGGAAATTATACCATTGCGTTGAAGCAGCTTTTAAATTAAAAATCAATACATCAACATATCAAATTGATGATAAATAATTGAACAAGTTACAGTTCACGAGATCAAATTTTTCTATTTGAATCGCAGTCACGACTCTTAATTTGAATCCATAAGATTAATGAGGCTTTTAAAATCCCAGTTTCTTAAGTGCATTCAGTGAAGAACTAGCCCAGTATAAAGGCACTCTTTAGATTACTTTAGAATGCATTCTGCATTTTCTTAACATATTTTTCAAGTCCATTCTTTAAGATTCGAGTCATCTCTCAATGACACAGAATCACGCTTTTATAGATTTGGTACTTTTATTACAACATAATATATTGACATACATACATACACATGACCTTATACACGAGTACGTCTGTGACAGACAATTTAAACCGTATCAGTGGGGTTTCAACGAAGATTTTTTTTGTTGCTTTATATGTAAACTGTAGGCTCGTCCAAATTTTGTGCAGATGTGTTTTGCCTTATCGCACTTTTCAGCAACCCTGTCAAGTTATTGTCATATTTTTATTTACATAGGTACTTGATAACTATTGTGAATGGAATAGCATGGAGAAATATTTACTTAAGCACGAGGTGATGTCGTTCGATTGAAAAACTCTTCCCCCTCTTCCCTCTTTTCATGCTGTAGCTACTCGTACTTCACTGTAACAATAATAAAAGCGAAAAACATTTCGCAACATAGTAAAACATGTCTTTTACAAGATAAAATTGTAATTTTCGTCAGTCGCGCATCACGTTCGTCTTTCTGCGACGTAACACGTTTAAAATATAGGAAATTGTCGCCCTCGGAAGTCAATGTACGTAAGTGGAAGACATAAAATCTTCGCCATGGAACCGTAAAGAGGACTATTTCTTGTCTGCGAGAGAGCATCGACGCCGTGTATGGCTCTATAGCCGGACGTGTCTCGAATCACTATCAGGTGCGCTATACGTCTACATAAAAACGTCGATTTAACGAACGGAATTTTTGGTAGCTCACAATATCCAAGATATTATGATTACGATATAACTGAACGAGCACTTACCTCGGAGGATCACAGTGCGTCTTGGGGTTTCTTAATAAAGTACGACATCTATCGGTGTTCCATTAGATTGTTATAGGACTGATAGGAATCACCTCACGGGTGGATTTTGGACAACAGCCAATAATAATGATGATATATTATGTTTCTTTCTGGTTCAGTACTAATGACTTTCTTACATAAAGCTCGTATTAATGTAACAGCGCCATTTGCGCCAAAGGTACAACATTTATTTTAGTCAACGTTAATTCCTAAATATAAAAGGTCATACACGCAATAATCTTAAGTTTCAATTATAGATGCGATATTTTGTGCGTATGTTTGTTTGTTATTCAACTCCATAAAGGCTAATTGATTTTTGCGAAATTAAATCTAAAGTGACTTTATGTTCTGAAATAGAATATAGAATATTTTTATCCCGGAAATATGTCTAAGTTCCTGTGAAATAACGGGGAACTAAGTAGCTAGTCATTAAATAAACTTTATCATATCTACTAGTTTCATATTATACCAGCAAAAGCACAACAAAAATACGATCGACTAAATGTGCTATAAATTGTACTAGTATTTTTAATTACTCCTTGATGAACTTTGTTCACGGTAACACGGTAGACTATTACTGCTTTATTATAACTACATCATGTTTAATTAAAAACTGTCCACAAGAAAATTGTTCACAAAGTTATTTTTCCAGCAAAAATCGCAACTGCAATGGGAAAACTCAAGCAAATTGATAGAATGCTAGAATCTATTACGAAAATAAATGTTATGGGACTGCATCCCCTTTCACGTATATTATTACGTGCGCAGAATGTCCAGGACATTACTTATAAGTAGGTACAGTCAGCTGCATTAGAAAACATCCATCTAGAGAGCCCAACCAAACCAGAGGTGAAAAAATCAAGCTAACGCAAAAAAACTTATGTAACGTTCGCTTCCGCCGTCAACGGTTCCCGCCAATTGTGGTGGCGCGGCGCTCGCGCGTGTGTACGGAACGCCGATGCCAGTGGTCCAAGCGTCGCCTCGCGAACCGCACGCATTACGAGTGCGTCACAAATTATTCTAAAGTTCTTCCAACTCACGGTTTCTCCTTTTATTTCATGTTATTTGTGTTTTCTCTAATAAACGTGTTAGAACCACTATACGTCTATTACACATATCTAAAACTTAAATATTATAAAGGTCGTCAGGGTTTCATTAGTTCGCTGTGTAGCTAGAAACCAGATTTTTATTAATCGCTTTTTGGATAATACTTTTGCAACTGACTGTACACACTTGACTGGTAGGTACTCGTTGGTCAACGTTCACATGACAAAGCTTCCACTGGAAAATATTTTCTATAAAAATAGCAGGCCATTCTAAATCATATAAGAGATCTGCTGGAAATTCTAGGAATAAGATTTTTATATTATTATAGAAAATATAAACGAATTCATTGGATATATGCTCTTGAGTCTTCCATTCCATAAGACTTCTTTATATTATTATTATCTATCGTAGAGCATAGAATTTAGAATATTTTATTAACGTTTCTAGAGACTGGATTAATATTTTACAGTAGGTACTTACTTTCGCAATAGAAAACTATGTGGTTTCTTTGAGAAAATGAAAACGCTAAGTCCTTTGTGACGACAAAGGACTTAAGTTTCTCCTTACAAAACATAATCACGTTTAAACAGTTCATGATCATCATCAACCTGTATCAGTTCACTGCTGGGCATAGGCCTCTCCCAAGGTACGCCACTGAGCCCGGTCTTCGGCTCATCACATTCAACTACTGCCAGCCACTCGGTGCAAGTCGTCGCTCCACCTTGTCGCAGGACGTCCCACACTACGTTTGCCAAGTCGTGGTCTCCACTCAAGAACACGTCTACCCCATCGGTTATCGGTTCTGCGGCTTATTGTAAGAGCCCACCCCACTTCAGCTTGCGAATTCTGTGAGCTATGTTGGTGACCTTAGTTCTCTGACGGATTACCTCATTTCTGATTCGACCCCTCAGAAAAACTCCAAGCATAGCTCTGTTTAAATAGTCAAGCCAGTATTATCCTTTTAGTGCCAATGTAGATTATAACAGTAACGCTGTAAATCAGACCCGAGCCACCTCCTAGTGGATATGAATTTTTTTATGTACCGTCGCATAATAAAACACATGCGTCACCCTTATCCGTATCGGTTCTCACCAAACCAGTGAGGCCGTTCCGACACGTGTCCGACACGACATCACGTAACTCACATTAAGGTGCGGAATGACTGCGGAGTTACGAGTCTTTCCAGTCGCCTTTAAAAACGGTGCTCGAGCTATTCTTTCGCCATTATTCACAGAGCGCAATCCGTTGGGTGTTTAGCACCCTTTTAATGGCGACGTTAAGGGCGTAACTACTCTTGTCATTCAACTGCGAATTATAGCCGCTATTGAGTCGGAATATTCCTTTCCGATACCGATGAGACATGCGTCCGATACAGGCATTGCATTTTATTGGTTAAATTCAAATTCTATTTACGTAGAACTTCGACATTTTTCGCTCTTATATTACAATAATAATAACTCGACCAATATTAATAACGTTATTTTTAAGCTTATCGCGTACCTACATCAAAGAAGAAACGACCATAACGTTATAAAAACTCAATTGAGTCTTATTCATGATAATAATTGAGTTAGTGCAATGCCCTTGCCACGGCGAATACTCAATGGGGATTAGTGGGCATCTATATTTTAATTAATTATAGATACTGCTCGAACTGTGAGTGCAAACAATTTAACAATGAGAGACATCCTCTCAAGGGCAAACATTAATGCTTAGGAATATCAAGTTTGCCCCAGACAAGATTCGACGAACGCTTCATGCGATTACAAGAAATGTTGTTCCTAACCTCTAAACTAAATTATTATTATTTAAGATGGTGACCGATCATGATGAAGACTTCAAGTTGACGTACTAACTACAGGAGGTAAAAACACTACATACCATCTGAGCTATAGGTATCATCCAAAAATAAATAAAAAAATATCTGCCTCTTCCTTACAAAGCATTCTAAGAATTCGATAGATGTCTAAACGACGTCCCGACAATACCAAAGATGAAAAACGCTTTTCGATCCAAATACCTTCAAAAGATAGCCATCACAATGATAATTATTGCCGATCGTAATAGCTCGGCTGTAAAATGTTCAGGAAATTATTCGGTTTTCAGCGGCGAGTCATTAGCAAACATTTGTCATTTGCAAACTCGGCTTGACGTTTATCTGCGTACAATTGATGAACGGATGTTAGGGCACGTAATCAATTGTCCCCGGAGGATGATTGTGGCGAAATTTTCCGCGAAATTATATCTGTGCGAATATTAATTTGTTCCCTGACGAGAGTACGACGGAGACGGTTACTAACGGTGATTAATTTGTGTACCATATCTGCGTAGGTGCACTAATTTACCGTTTTACGTTGGTACTACGTAAACGAGTTCATTCATCATCATAGGGCCCACTGCTCCCATCTTACTGCTCGGAAGAAGGCCTCCTCTCAGATATAGAGTATATATAGGTCAAAAGTAAACATAACTTACCACGAGGGTCCAGTGTTAGTTGGCGGATGGGCTAGTAGTCAGCGTCAAATGATCTTCAGAAGCAGGACGTCCCAAATTCGGGACAGTTGGCAAGTCTAGTCGCAAGTTAAAGCGGTGCGGGCGCACCGAACTTGTTTTTGTCCTGTTTGGCCTCGTAGAGCCGAGGCGGGACTTGTAATATTTTATTTTTGTAACGACGTACTATTCCAGAAATATTTGAGTAGAGTCGTGTATACGGTTCCTTTTTTTATTACATGATGAAGCAGAAAATTCACTTGACAGAAACAGAGACACCAAAACTTTTTGTAAATTTTAATTCATCACTTTTGAAGTGAGGAGTGTCCGACGTGCTGTCGTAAAAGAATTTCTCTTAGGGCTACATCAGACTTCAAATAAAAATAAAGTATTCATACCTATTAAAAGTTTGGTGGAGAAGATTGGCCGAAAATCACGATATTGCGTAAGTTATTTACGAGGGGAACTCCACTAATCTCGAGAGGTCTGCCCTCATATTGCAGAAGTTCATAATTATTTCAGGCCCATGAAATTTTATTTCAATTCACGTGAGGTAGTAAAGTGCTCACATGGCTTCAGTTTATCACGTTCTCTTATCTATCCATAAACTTTATGTACTTCTAACTTGTGTAGTAAATAGTTGGATCGAGAGATTGTCTCTTTATTGAATTGTAAGTAATTAAGACATTTTTTCTCTACGCCATCCTATTTCTCATATTACAATACTAAAGGCTCAAATTATAAAACATCAAAAAAAACTATTGATGGTTTCTGATAGGTTATGAATGAATTATAGTTAATTTTTATTTTAGATTTGAATTAGTGAGATAAGTTGATGCATTGAATATATTAATCTTAGCATAGGAGTTTGCGACTTTCAAGCATTCTGGAAACAGCATCTACAAAACTTAATTTGCTCATCGATAAATAAAAAAATGAATTAAAATACTACAGTAAAAATAAAAGAAAAACAAAATAAATAGATGTGAAAATGTTCGCATGTATCAATAAAAATATTAATTTTCCTTGCACGTAAGCTCTAAAAATAACATTTGACAAAACTAATTCTTTTCAATTTATATAATATAAAATGATATCTCTCTAAACCAAACACTGATAAGTTGATGACGCACAGACTAATTTTACCAAATCAAACTCAGAGAAAACGATGTGTTTAATTATGAAATAAAACAAATCCATTTTAAAATTATCACTGATGTGCTTGTTAACCACAACATGACGGCTGATTGGATCGGTTGGAATTAAAAATGGCGATGGATATCAGTATTCCGCCGTGGATCGTAATTCCTGAATAAATTGGGTGCAACGGTCCGACCCCGGCTGCGGGGGTTGAAATCTGATTAAATTTCTGTATTAAACTATTAACGTCACTTTTATTTGTGTTGTTTTGTTTTACATTTGAGAATTGAGAAAATTTGTTCAATCCTTATCCATATCATTTACATCTAAACATATATTTAACAAGTCGGGCTATAGTTACACCATTTATAAAATAAATAAAATAAAAAAAATCAATTTATTGCCATTAAAAAAACACATACATTTTATAGGAAAATAAAAACACATAACTCAGAACGGTTGTAGGTACCTACCGATATTTATGGTCTTTTGTTTTTTGTCTAAGCCTCGAATAACAGATTGCAAGTAGCTTGTGTTTGCTTTAGGATTTTAGGCGTTCATATATGGCCGGTTTCAATAACCGATCTATCCACGGTTTGACATAACTTCATAACATTACTTCTATGGAGCTTATGTCAAATTTCCATCTCCAATAGGGCAAACTGAGGATAGATCAAAATTCAATTCAAAATTTCAAAATTCAATAATGTTTATTCAATAGGATACATTGTGATCACTTTAAAACGTCAACTTAAAACTAGCTACGCCTGTTCCAACCTCCTTACGCTGGCAAAAGAACAGGCAAGAAACACCCGGCAGGTAATTTTTTTGGCGCGATCACATTGACAATGTCATTCTTATTACTAATTGATTGAATTGGAGCAAGTTCACTAAAATCCCAAGCTTTTTTTGTCATCTAATAGTCCGATATTTTTTAATTAGCTTTACTAATAAGATTTCTCTTGTTTGATTGTACACATTGGGATATGGGAACATGAATATTAACGAGTTGCGGGATCACAACCAAAGCAGACCAGACCCCACAAGCAGCACCCGTTCACGAGTTGACGATCGCTTATTGAAATCGGCCGATAGACAGATCAATGTCACTGTCCGTAGGACCAATTTCAGTAGATATCACTTAGCGCTAGCTCAGCAATATTGTGGCTATAGATATAAACCGGACAAATCCTGTTCATAACGGTTAATAATAATTTCCGTGGGATTTTTCCACAGAACGCACAAACTTCGTATAACTCTCAGCGGTGGCGGTGGTAATCCTTACAAAAACTAATGAAACCTTGCTGCCTTATATTGTAAATACAAATATAATAACCGGTGAAGTGAGATGAGAACTTGCGTGGAGAGGGTTCCGTACCATTCTGTCCAGGCGTTTTGCCTTTTGTCTTGGGTTTTCTGTGAACTATTTAATGTGGTTATAGACACTATTTTTTTCAAACATTTTAGTTGAAATTTTGAGGATAAAGCAGTGAGATAATTTCATCGTGTTGTTTTAAAACTGTGCGTGTACAGAAAAATATTCCAAGAACTTTTTTTTATAACAAGATTTAATTGATAAAAAAACTAAACTTTAAAATCGAAATTCTCTTATTTACACTATAGGTCCATTATCAGGTCAACATACTCTATAAATACTATGTAGTATCTATTTTCAACTTTTTTCGCTCAGTAGATGGAAAGGTAGACACGAGAGTGATCCTATGAGGATTCCGTTTGTACATTAGAATATACGGAACTCTAAAAAAGATAAAAATAGTGTTTATGATATATACTTATTATAGAAGTGGCAATCTTGGTAGGAAAATAACCATGTCCCAGGGGGTGTGATATAAAATACGTATTTTTAAAGCATCTTCCTTGCTTAGTACCTAAATGGAGTGCTTATCTTGTTCTTTCTACCAGTGTAGCAAGCTTTGAGTCTTTTCTTAATAAAAGTTCGCTCGCTCTCACGATTAGCTTGGACTACAATGCCTACAATGATAATGATAAAATTGATGTAAGCACACTTACCACTGAGCGGGACAGCCCCAATGTGTCCCACTATCACCAACATTCTTAAAAAATTCTCGCTTTGACAAAACGATAGATAATTCACAACGGGTGCCAAAGTGTTGCATCAAGTTAAATCCTGCAAATTAATGGAGGCGTAATAAAAGCTATTCTGATAGGCAAATAAAAAACATAAACCCAAATAAAAATAAAATCTGTCGATCCGATCACTAGGTACCGAACTTCAAAGAATAACCCGCTGGGTTAAACGGAGATTGTCTGGAAATTTCATTGAAATCGGTCCAGCCAATTCGGATTCACTCATCGTTTTTTATACATACCTACAGATTTATAATGATTAAAATAGGGCAATAATAGTCCAAGTTAATAGTAAAGCTTGAACTGTCGCGGCCTGGCTGTGCTTGTGCTTTTAATCAACTTGAACTAAACTAGGTTTAATTTACCTACCACTATTAAGGTTGCACCTAGTTCTAGTAAGCTGCTTGCACTGGTCGTTTGTCGTTGTGGCTTATTCAGTATTATTTGCTCCTACCAAGCCGACTCAATGTCCTAGTACAAGCTGAATATACGCTTCTGTAGAGCAAATGCCCGTTCAAGTCTGTTCAATAAGTCTAACAAATCCAGCTTCAGCTTATGATTTCATTGGATCGGAAGATTGGAACTTGTTGGAGTTTACTCATGGAATCTTCTTGGTTTAATAAAAAGCTAAAAATAGCATTGCCTTATTGTTTGTTCTTGTATTGTTTTACGAAGAAAAGAGTAGGTAATTCTTTGCAGCGTTGGACCACAAGTCTCCTAAGTGGCAATGTGGTCAAAGGTGGCGCCATGTTTCTTCACTTGGATTGAGAACTTGATTGGATTTAATTCGTTCCGAATACGGGTGTTATGGATCCCCAAACCATGTAGCTTTTGAAACATACACGAGACAAAAATACCTTCCGAAATACAGAAAGAATCAGAAGGGATTTTCTTCCTCTTTGAATCAGAAGGAAAACTAAGGTATAAGGAAGAAAAAGGTTACATCTTGGAAGAATCCGTCTTGGAAGGTAAGACTCACAAGGAAAGTCAGGAATTTTCCTCAGTGTAGGTACAGGAGAACGTTTCCTAGTTAGGGTGTTCAGTTGTAAGAGATTGCGTGGGAGTCATATACTTTAACAGTATTTAGATTTGCAAACAAGTCAAAAGGAATAACATTTCATTAAGCGTAATACTTCGGAATCCCTTTCAACAATATTTTCATTGAGTGTTCTGTAAACAGCTATCGGTGAAAACTTCAAAATTATATTTGTCTTCTGAATAACAATATAAAGTTTACGATATCCGTTTGTTTGTTTGTTTCTTCATTTTCCTTCTAACTCTTGAAAATACTAGAGTTGGGTAATTTGTATTTGTATTTGTTGAATGGAAAAGGTTTACTTGTATTTATATTACGTTGAAGTAGCTATTAGCAACAGCTGTTTGTCGAGTAATAAAATTTATTAAACAAGTCTCATATAACTTTTACAATACTTACTAAAAGTAAAATTAAAAATGTCTTACATAATTGGCCATAACTTTTTTGTTTTTTACTTTTTACAGGGTAGCGCTTGACCACAAGTCACCTGATGTTAAGTGACGATGTGGTCTAAGATGGCGCCACGCTACACCTGGACTGGGAACTGGCTCTCTAGTGAGGCTGTCGGAATACACCGATAGGTGCTTGGCGACAGATTCTTAACAAGAAGGTGGTAGCTAGCCAGGCGAGTACTAGAAAATACCCTACCACCAAGCTATGGTTTCATCACGATGTTTTCCTTCACCGAAAGCTCAAGCTCATTGTAGGATTCGAACCCACGTCCTACGGATCGCAAGCCGACGTCACTACCACTGAGCCATCATCGCTTTATAACACACTAATACTGTAATTATGCGAAAGTTTGTGAAAAGCTTTTAGGTATGTTTGTTGCTTGACGTTGGAATGGCTCAATAGTTAAATTCGGAGTGGCTATAGCAAATTTCAATAACAGCTAAAATAGAGATAGCTAATACTCTGAATAAACGCATATACATTTTATAGTAAAAGGTTTCTGTGGGATAACAGGAAGACCGCGGGGTGCAACTAGTGATAGTATAAAGATGAAAAGACAAGTGATTGATGGCGTTAGATGCCAACACTATCCCCACGAAAGATTCTAACACGTCTTTTCGTACGTACTAAGTACTAAAAAGGCAGCGTGAGCTAACCTTTGTTGAACTATTAAATGTAGTGGTACAAGGTGACTAACGACGCGTAAAAAAGCACGCCCATTTGCTTAGATGCTTGAGTAATGCAAATCAAGTTAGGAAAATCAATTGCATAGAGTGCCTAGGCACTCTTTGGCACGATAACCTATCGTGTCCTTTCATTAACTGTTAGGGTGTCCAGTGACTGTCTATATTTTCTTTAAATTATTTTGCAAAATAAATGATATTTCAGTGGTTGTTTTTAGCTAATGGTGATTTTTGATTAAGAACTTATTTCGACGAATATTGCAACTGGTACGTCGCCACACTCTACCTATATTTTATCTGATACAATATTATTTATGTACCTAATGATTTTATATCTATAGCACTTCTTTCTATAGATAATACTTTTTGCAAACGCTTACATATAAGTAGAGGAGAATGACCAAAATATTCGATTAAGATTCCCATCGAATCCGAAAGTCATTAGTATTCTGTGCCTTACCGAAGTTTATCGACAAATTAAATCTTTGATTTACGCAAAAACGTTTGTTTGAATTCCAAATAATTTGTAGCCATAGATAGAAATGCAAATATTAAATCGGGCATACAGTCGATACTTGTCAGCTCCAACACGATCGTGTTTGCTTCTCAATTCAGATGCAAATATTTGTTCTGAAACTGTGAGTTATCAATGCCCTCTCTGTATTTTCACTTAACATTTCTATATTTAATCGAACCTAATATACATTTTTAAATTGCGCCGCTGTCCTGCAGAGATGGCGAATGGAAATGTTCAAAAAAGTCGTGTCACTGTCCCTAATGGGAATAATTAAAATAACGTTTTCAAAACGACCCAAACTTTAAACACTCCTACTAAATAAATAAATAATGTTAGTGACACAACAGGTATCGATTTTTTTAAGGCTTACTAGTCGTATATTTTGGTAGCTTTCATAACCTACCACATTGCACACAAACAATGATTATCGTGTCAACCACAATATAATCAAATCAGTATAATTTAAAGCCTTGGATTAAAGCGAATTACTCATACCATTGAATTTGAAACAACGGTATTTCAATTTACCGTAGAGTCAACCGAAATAATGGACTATTTACACGTGTGATAAAACATTACGACCGATGTGGCATAGTGGGCGAACTGCTGAGCGAGCTTTCATGAGTTCGATTCTCGACTAAGTACTATCAGATTTGAATATTTTTTTCCTTGTATGTACAGTCAACGACAAAAGTCGCTGAACAATCACACTTTTTTCTATTATCCTCATCATCTTAGACACCAATTTTTGTCCTCATCATCACCTGAAATCAGGTGTGTTATGTTGTGGTCAAAATGATACCATGTAAAATATAAAAAATAATAATAATTACTGATTTGAAACACATTTGGAAAATCGAGAACGTTCAGCTACTTTTGTCGCTGACTGTACCTACACTATCCTTGAGGGCTGTGATTTATTATAACAAAAATCTTTTGGAAATCTTCACGCGGGTTCAACCGTTGGGCACAGCTATTAGTCTTCTATCATTTTCTGCACGACTTCATACGCATTACGAGGATATCTCATCACCCACACAGCCAAAGAAACACATACATAACATTTCACTTTTATAAGGGAAAATTAAGGATGTTGAATACTTT
This sequence comes from Opisthograptis luteolata, assembly GCA_931315375.2. Taxonomy (NCBI): domain Eukaryota; kingdom Metazoa; phylum Arthropoda; class Insecta; order Lepidoptera; family Geometridae; genus Opisthograptis; species Opisthograptis luteolata. Next base: position 5,857,959 of record OV928049.1, on the reverse strand, counting down.
ATGAGCTTGTATCCTCGTATGGGAGCATCTTTATTTAAGTAGGAAACACGATAAATACATTTAGTTTTGATAGTATTTCTTACATCAAGTAACAGTTCTCGTAACTATCGGAAATAGATGTGCAAATACCTACGTATTTATGTCAGTTGTGATTACAAGGAACCATGGAGAGAGCCATGCTTGAAGTTTATTTTCATGAAAAAACCAAAACGAGGCAATTCGCCAGAGAACCAAAATTACCGACATAGCTCACAGAATTTGCTAGTTGAAGTGGCAATGGGCAAGCCACATTGCCCGACGAACCGATAACCGATGAGAAAGAAAGGTTCTCGAGTGGCAACCACGAACTGGAAGGCGTATGTAGGTAGGCCCTTCACTAGGTGGACCGACGACATCATAAGAGTTGTGGGGAGCCGAAGGATGCAAATGGATAAGTCGTTCATGGTGGCGTTGAAGTGGGACTACGTTCAGCAGTGGCCTTCTTCCGGCTGATGATGATGATGTGATTGTAAGAATAATATTTGAGTAAACAACGGTTTGTGCTTCTATTAAAATGCTAAACTTAATACCTCTCTACTCTATTTCCACGGACTAATTAACAGCGTCCATTAATCAGCAATTTTTCCGTACTACAACTTTTTAAATTGTTGGGATCTAAAAAGTTTTCAAGTTAATTTTCAGAGCGGGAACTCAATCCTTCTTTAGAACCGTTCTTTAAGTACAAGCGAGGTCTTATTACGGTCGTGTTCTTATCTACGAGGAAGTGTATTGGCCCTTAATCTCTTACAGCAAGTGAACTCGGTAGGAAGTGTAACTTTATCTGCGAGTTTGGGTTTCGTTGCCTTCACTGCGTCCGCAAAACGTCTAATATATGGTGCCTACCTTTGTGTTATCGACGAAAGAAAGCAGATATGTAGTAATATTTTTTTTGATGGGACAAATGTTCTTTTTCTATCAGCAAAAAACAGCCACTTCCCAATCCTGCTACTGATCAGAGTGTTGCTTGACATCAGGTGAGTTACGGTCAAATGCTACCTTCATCGTCATCATCAGCCTACATGCTCACTGCTGAAACACTGGCTATACTTCAGAGAAAGACAGAGTCTGTGCAATAATCTACCACACTGGCCCAGCAAAAACAAAACAAGCTAATAAAAGTGTTTTAAAAAATATTTAAACAATCCATTGTAATATTTACGAGTTTACCACCTTCGACCACATCGTCTTTTACATATCCGGAGAGTTTATTCTCATTAATATCAAAATAGTTCCATCTATATAGCTATATCCATTTGCAACATAGCAAGCAATACCAGGTGCTGAAAAGACAATATTATTTGTCACTTGACATTAGAGTGCTCGCTGTCAGATTCATTTAGCTGCAAACGTTCAATATAGCATTGATGTATATACTCTAGTTCACTTTAGTTCGGTTAGTTCAGAAACTGTACTCTATTTCGTCCAATTTATTAAGTAACTGTCAGAACAGGGCAAAAGTAAGACAAGGCAATTTATTACACACAGCGTATTTGACGTTAATAATATTCATATAGAGAAATGGCGTCACTATAAAGTTGAGAATAAGAAACGAGTGAGCTCTAGGTCACATAAAATCTACTTTAATTTTATTTCCAATCATGACTACGGTATCCGTGACTTCTAAAAAAACCTAACGAAGTGAAAGATAAAAATTATTGTTTCTTTTCCCTGTAATCACAAACTTTGCTTTGGAATCAATCGAATAAACAAAACAAAATAAAAAGAAAATAAGTGAAATCCACAGTTCATAAACTTCAGCTTTACTCTTAATGGTTTTTATAAATTTCTCATAACAGCCGCAGTATATTACAGTAGATGAAGTTTTGTCAAATAAATCGATGGCGCTACCCACACTAATGCAGGTTTTTACTTATAAAAGTGAATCAAACACAAACATGCAACTTTGGAAACGAGAAGTGATTTTCATTAAAATGTTGTTTAACGTACTAACTTTTAACGGTCCCTGTCTGGAATCAGAAAAAGAGTTACGTACAAAATTTGTTCTGAAAAAATGTATTAATGTTGCATTCAATCGTTAGCTTACTATTGGCACCACGCTGAGGGACCGTACCTTGTAGCCATCAGAGGTAATTCAACCATAATGGCAAATTTTATATCTTCAAGTACTGTTCAGATATTACACAGTTATTGAGCGATAAGGCATGAATGCGCTCATTCGATCGTTGTGTACTTATTATAATTATATACTGTGTCTCCCTTTATATTTATAAGTACTAATATTGTGTTTATAACCCGCGTCGTTCGCGTTTACAAGCAATTATTATATTTATTGCATTCATCTGGATGTCTCGCTACTGTGGATTGTCTATGAATATTTCTGCGGGTTGATTTGCAATTTTGATTTCGGCTTTATGGCATAATTTAGGGTTGATGTTTGGTTTTATTGTGGATTGACGATGTTACAATATCATGAAGTCTTTGATCCGTAATTTGTTTTGTTTTCGATATTTCTCTACGTATATCTTTACTTGTATAAATCTGTATTTACAATGGATGACTTGCCTTATTTTAGTTGTATAATATTTACTTAGCTTTTGCTTTTTATATAGACGTAAAAATAGAAGTACCTATATAATAAGTTTTTAAATTTCGCCTGGTACCACCCTCAAGTTAAGAATCTTTCACCTTTCTGTGGTTCAGCATCTTGAGAGCAGCTCATAACAAAAGCGTGGCGTGGCACTACCAAATCATGACTAACGCCTGAAATGAATAATCGTAAGTAGTAATATGTCAAGCCCTAGTACTAAAATGACATATGACATGAATTATCGATCAAAAACCGCGGATAAAGGATCAAGATCGATTATTCATTTTGGGCGTAAAACAATCAGGTGTCTTGTGATCACACAAAAAGAAATTGTGGTAAGATGCAAAAAAAACTACAGCCTACGAAATAGCGGACTACAAATCAAAGCTAGTCGTAGAATGACAAACGTAGTCACTACGTTCAATTTAAAGATATTTTTTATGAATGTTCAGCTTTGAGTGTTTCTTATATCCACTTCGGAGACCTTTTTATATAGGCTTCTAGGTGCCCTTTTTTTAGTATACCAAGATATTTTTAGCATAAAAATTGGTTTTTGAAAACCTTTGGAAGGGCTACTACAGTTCACAGAGGTAGTCTAGTAAGTTTTTCTCAGGTCTTTCAAATTGGTATTTCAATCATGGTAGCAATATACCAACCTGTTCCTTTACACCTATACTCGTAGCTACGTACCTACGTACAAACGGAATGGTAAAAAAATACAAGCGTGTTATCTTTCCGGCACAAAAAGAATTTTTGATGATACTAAGGTATATCCGCAACATGTACGGTCAACGGCAAAAGTCACTGAATAAACAAATTTTCCGACTTTCTTAAACACCGACCTTTGCATCAGATGTGTTGTGTTATGGTCAGACGGTACCTTGTAAGTTGTAAAGAAAAAACATTACTAATCTAAGACACATTTCGTCGGCTAGCTAACAACACCGCGGAAGTCAAATTTTGCGACTTTTCAGGAGTGATATGAAACTGTTTTACTTGTATGTTCTTTATGTAAATTATTTTTTCAATCAATCAATCAATCAATCAAAACATTTATTTGCCAGTATAAATGGGTACATTGTAGGTGTTAGTACATAGTTTTAAATCGCCAAAACTGCTCCGTTAGGAATGCAAATATTAAAATTAATTAGTATTACATATTATATGACATTATTACATTTAATTATACATATTATCATTTTATTACATCACATTTATTATTATATTTTTATTGAATTACATTAATTATTAATATCATTTATATATTCATTTATTGAGTAATATGCCTTGTCAATTAAAAATCGTTTAAAATGTCTATTAAAAATGTCAGTTGACTGTAGCTCTCTTATTCTAGGTGGAACTTTGTTATACAATTTAACTCGCATACAGAATGTGCTTTTGTTGTACAATGTGGTCCTACTACTTTTTGATTTCAATCTATTTTGATGCCGTGAGCTGCTTAAATGATCATAGTCACTCAGGTTTCTCTTGACAATCATTGCCGATTCTAAAATATAAAGCGAAGGGAGAGTTAAAATCCTTAGCTTCTGAAAATAGAGCTTGCAGGAGTCAGTTTGTTGTAGCTTACATATTGCCCTTATGCATTTTTTTTGTGCTTTAAAAGCCATCTCTTTATTCGTCGAGTTCCCCCAGAACAAGATCCCATACCTGAGCGTGGACCCCACATAGGCATGATATGCATTTAAGAGTGCTTCATCATTTGCGACTTTTCTTAATAAACGTAATGCATATGAAAATTGGCTTAGTTTTGTACAAATATGTTCGATGTGTGGTTTCCAGGACAGCTTTGAGTCAATATATACGCCTAGAAATTTTGTACATTCGGTTTCATCAATATTTACACCTAGATAATTTATATTTAAAATGTCAAATTTAGAATTTTTATTCGCGAATGTCATGATGTGTGTTTTTCCAAGATTTATTTTGAGGTTATTACAATCTAACCAGTCAATAATAGAAGCTAACGAGTAATTAATGTCATTTTCATATTCAATAGTATTGTCATCAGTAAAAATTGCCGTACTGTCATCAGCGAATAAGACCATAGGATGGTTAATCGCTTTGGGAAGGTCATTTATATAGATTAAGAATAGTAAAGGCCCTAAGATGCTTCCTTGCGGTACTCCATATGTAACGGTTCTAGACTCTGAATAATATTTATTTTGTATTTTAGTACTAAAACACGTTCTAGTTATTTCGGTCATCTGTTTACGATTAGATAGGTAAGACTTAACTAGGTCAAGACAGGTGCCTCTTATACCGTATAGTTCAAGCTTCCGAAATAAGGTATTGTGATGTACATGGTCAAAAGCCTTGGTCATGTCCATGTATAAAGCAGTTACACGTTTTTTATTATCTAGTCCGCTTAATACACATTCAAGAAAATTTAAAATAGCCATATCTGTTGATTTTTGTCTTCTGAAGCCTGCTTGTTCGTTTGCTAAAATGTTGTTTTTTTCAAAATAGTTATAAAGGTTCTTGTATATTACTCTCTCAAAAATTTTAGAAAATATCGGTATCAAAGCTATTGGCCTGTAGCAGTGCATGTCTTCTTTATTTTGTTTTTTAAATAACGGTATTATTACTGATGTTTTAAGTCTATCGGGAAAAATTGCGTTCTCTATACTTTTGTTAATGATGTGACTTAGTACAGGTGATATGAATTCCGACGTTTGTTTTATTATTTTAGTAGCAATTTCATCATAACCAGTACTGTTTGTGTTCTTCAAAGATTCAATAATTTTCATAATTTCGAAATGGTTAGTGGGTGATATGAAGCATGAATTTATTTGGCTGTTATCCATAGTCTTATATATATCGGTGTTATTAGTTCCACTCCCTTTTATCTCGTCTATAAAAAAGTTGTTAAACGATTGGGCAATTTCTTTCGGGTCAGTCACAGTTTTATTGTTGTTCAATTGTATGGACATTATTTCTTCTTTGATGCTGAATTTTTTATATTTGTTTATAATCTCCCAAACAGCTTTTGACTTATTGGTCGAGTTCGCCACGTAATAGTCGTTCTGGGCCTTTTGTGTTTGTTTTATCACGGCTTTTAATCTTTTAGAGTATTGCTTAAAAGCATTTTTGTTGTGGTCTTTTTTCGATCGTCTGTATTTCCACAAGAAACTTCTTTTACGTCTGGCACACATTTTTATTCCCTTACTAAGCCACTTGGGTCGTTTACGAAGCGGTATTTTGACCTTCAACAGTGGAAAGCAGAGGTCGTAGAATAACTTAAAACTATCAAAAAACATATTGTAGGCTGTATTTGGATTGTCAGTTTCGTAAACCTCACAGAAAGAAATTTTGCTTATACAATCAGTAAATTTATTAATGTTGCCTTTGTTAAAATCCCGCTTCCATATAAAAACATAGTTTATTAGGGTGCTCTTTTTAACCGGGCACCTCAAGACTTGGGCCGTATGATCTGAGAGCGCGAGTTCTATCACAGACGCTTTACATCTACCAATATTGTGAGCAAAGTTATCTAGACAGGTGTTGCTCCTAATCCTTGTGGGCTCATTTATGGCTAAGCGGAGGTTAAATCCGGCTAATATTTGCTCGAATTCAATGGAAGTGGGAGTTTTCTTTAGTCTATCTAAGTTAAAGTCACCACAGATTACTACTTTTTTATTTTTATAACAGATTTTTGTCAGTGCCTCCTCAAGTTTGGTAAAAAATAAGTCCAGTTCAAATTGTCTAGTTCGGGGGGATCTATAAATACACACTATTATAATACTATGTTCCAACAATTCAATTGCACAGCATTCAAATATATTATTAACACTCAGTAAGTTTATATCGTCCAATGATTTATATTTGTGGTGGTTATAGACCAGTATACATGACCCGCCGTTCCTATTATGTCTACAAAACTGTGTTGTCAAGGTGTAATTCGGTATATTTAGCAACATAGTATCATTTACTTTCATATTGTGCTCTGTTATACATATCACATCGACAAAGTCATTGTTATTATTAAAATTTTCCAAATTCAAAACTAGTTCATCCGTTTTTGTAATAAGTCCATTTATGTTTTGATGTAAAATATTTAGGTGATTATAAACGAAAAAACCGGTTACATGATGGATTCATATTATGTTGTTTCTTGTTTGTAGAATCGTCAATCTGGCTATTTTCACTACTTGTCCTAATGTCTGTTTGTGTGCTATTATCTGTCTTATAATTCATATAACTGATATTATTCGTTTTGTTCTTCTTGTAATCGCTTAACCTAGTGCAATAATCACGCCGGATAAGTTCTCTCAACACATTTCTAGCCAAAAACAAAGAAAATTTACTTCCCTTCGGTATGTATCTACTATAATTCATATCAATAAAACATGCGTGACTATGCATTTCACAAACAATCTTTAAGTCATCATTTAGCTTTTCAACGTGAAGTGATCGGTTATAAGGTATTTCACAAACAATAACGTTAGTATTTTTATGATTATTCAAAAAGTCATTTAGATTTTTTCGGAAATCACATGGGCTTATATCATTGACACCACCTAGGATGATAATAAAGTCATTCTTGTCTAAGGCATTTAGTTTTTCTTCTTGACTGGATATAACATCAACGAATTTTGCGTTTGGTTTCAGGCAGGCTGAGACCGTATAATTATTGTGCGCTACGGTAGTTTCTACAGCTTTCCGAAGTCGTTGTCCCTGTTGATCCGCTAAAATTACTATCTGTGCCGTCCTTTTGTCAACTTGATTATCTGAAACCTTGGTGGTCGTACTGTAATCTAGCAGGGATGGTTCAAGGATTTTTTTGGGGGTGATTGGTGAAGCCGCAGAATTAGCTAACGATGAGGTGGCAGCATCTTCATTGTATTGTATTCCTTTTGGCACTATGCCCGAGGTCCTGTTTTGGGCTTCTGAGTTTCGTTTTGCTGTTACAGGTTTAGTTAGGAGGATAGGTCTTTCAGAAGGTGTACTTGGTGTGCTGCTTATACCTTTGCATTTGGATGTTCGTTTTCTTAGTGATACCGGTGTGCTGCTGCATACCTCTGTTGTTCCTATTTTTTTATACATCTCAATGATCTTATAGGCCTTCTCCAGTTCCTGGGATAGTCTTGAGTTGTCCAAGTTTAAGTTGTCAATTTCTTGGTTTGCACCCCGTAGTTTTTCCTCTAGTGCTGTGATCTTATCTTGCAGTTCTCTATTTTGACTATCATCTAATGATGAATTCGGGAGGCTCATCGCTGTGGTATCGAACAAAGTTGAGTTCTGGGTCATTGTTGTAATGTTGCATAATGAATTAGTTCGTCGTGGCTTCCTGCATGTTACATTCTCAATGCTGCGATAATCCATGATTATTTATGTTTCTTTAATATATATATTATGTGATTATGTATTGACTTGTGGGTGTTACAATTTTTAATTAACGGCTTCTATTTTGTAAAATAAAAGTGTTTTAAAAATGCTTGGAACTGACAGGTTCATAGAAGCTCACGTCAAAACTGCATCGAATTGCATTAAAATGTCGTTAGCTAGCCGACGATTTTGAAAGTTGAGTATGATCAGTTTCTGTCGCTGACTGTATTGAAAAAGTTGCCAACATCCTAACTACCTAGCCGAGGGTGAGCGAACGTAACCGACCCATGTCTCATACTTCGATGCTTTTATTGGGACACTTTGAAAGGCGATAATATGACTTCGTGCCATTTCTTTTGACAATGTCTTGCATATATTTATGAAAGTATGAAGGTCGATTGTGCTTAAAGGTGTATAGAAAATCTATTCCCTCGGCGATGCCTATCCTTACTTGTATGTCATATAATATGGTGACATAAATGAAGTTCAAAAGGGTTTGTATTCCCAACTAAGAAAATAAAAATTTTGATAAAAGAAAAGGCCGAACTAGTCATAATTGGACTTAAATTTGTCTGCAAACTTTCTTTTATACTTCTCATAGTTTCAGATTTGTTAATCCAACATACATCCTAGTTATAAAAATAACTTTGAACGGCGAAGGAAAACATCGTGAGGAATCCGGCATGTCCAAGAACCACAACATTTAAGAGCATGCGACATCTACCAACCCGCACTGAGCCAACGTATTACGACTCATACCTCTCTCTCTCTGAGAGAAGGCCAGAGTCCCAGCAGTGGGAACGTAATAGGCTGATAATGATGAAGAGTACTTTTATCTCGCCGATAATATTGGGTCAGCCAGTTCAGACTTCAGATCTTGTAGATACATCCCGTAATTCAATGCTGAAGCTGCTCTATAAGTAACTAATAGTTAAGTAAGTAACTGAAACATAATTATGATGTCTGTATTATAGTGGCAATAAATTGTATTTTTTATTTATTTTATTTTATATTATTATAAATTAAATATCGAATGATACGAGTATTTTTACCAACAGCTACCAACCTAATATTTATTTTAACGAATCCTGGATACACATTTTGATACGTCAATGCTGCAGAAAATAAAAAGAACCAATTATTGTGTACAACCGAGTTTTCTGGTTACACCGACCGTCAATCCGAGCTCAGATTCCGTAGAATCTGGTGTAATAGGGCATCTCTTATCGGTGTTTCGTAGAAATAGGGTGCTTTCTACACGGAGAAAATTACCCCCAGGCGTGCAACCTGCCGCGTGATCGTAGGATACGAACAGTATGTACAAGACCTGTTTTACAACGAATACCTACCTATTTACAAAAAGTGGTTTAAAATGAAATAGTATTTGGAACACGTACGTTAAAATATCGAAACACTTAACTTAAATCACATAAATATGCTTCCACGTTGACGAAAATAACTGAAAGGTGATATTTAGCTAAAAATAACGCCAAAGCAATTACATACATAGCACCAACTCTTAACTGTTTTTGTTTAGAGTATTAAAAACTAGGTCGAAGAAGGATCCACATTTTGATTTTAAATTAAAAATGGGGTAGGACCAGAACAAAAACATAACATTCAATATTACTGATCCCATTTCGTGACTTTACAAAGTTTCCGACCAGAATACACAAAATAAATATTTGCGGGGTTTTTTTTATTGCGACTCATTGCACGTCAAAGAGCCATACTGTTTATACAACCTCTCGTAATGTTTTCCTTGCCGAAAAGCGCGCGATAAATGTTTGTGCATAAATTTCAAAAGCTCATCGACTCACAGCATCCTGTTTACGAGCTGTGTTGCTCCCACGTGGGCCTTTGGTCCCAGTTTTCATACGGCAGAGATACTTTAAATTCGTCTCGTAGGCCCTTTTTAAAATTGAACGAGAGACAACGCTTTATTGATCACTGATATTCTTCTTCTTTTTTGTGCCCGCTTTACATTCTTCCAGTAACACTCCGGTTCAAGCTGCGCTGGATTGCAATGGCGATTGTCTACATCATTTAGAGGCTGTTAAAGTGTGAACACCACAGTGCTATTGATTTAACTCTGAAATGACACTGGATTCGCAGTCTACATAATTCCAGTTGCACTAGAATGGACATTGAACGCGCTGAATTAAAAACTGCTCTCCATCTATCCAATGATTGGTGGAGAATAATTGTTCTGAACTGGAACTGTCACTAGATCCAGTGCCTGTTAAGATTGTTCCAGTAGCATTCCAGCGCTGGATTCAACTTTTGGACTGGAACGCTACTGGATAAAGTGAACTGGGCATTATACACCGAGTTTGTTAAATGACTTACGAAGTTCATGATTTCCTACCGGAACAAAATGTCCCTAGATTAGGCTTTTCTTGAAAAGTACCTTTTTAAATTGTACCAATTATTTTAGTAACTGTAAAAACGGCTAACCATGATAGCTTCAATAAAGTGTAGCCTTCAACGAGCTAACATTTTTTTAACCAGAGTGGGTTTGCTGAGTCGTTACATTAGCACTTCAGCACTTACTCGTGCTTTTTGAGACCAGTATAAATAGAACTAAGTCTCTCTACGTAGAAAGCAAGGCGTAAATAAATGAGAGCAAAAACGTAGCACTATCACTGTTACAAGAGGGACCCTAGTCTTAGCTCGCTCTTCAGGCCACCAAGAGTTTCTCATTTGCAATTTTAATATCTCTTGCTTGTACTCGTAGAAGAGGACTTTATTTCCGTGAAAAACGTCAGTGTAGGGCTAACATTTTGTCTACGTTTATTGCTTCAAAATGATAAGTGTTTTTGTATGGCTCTTGCAACTTTTGTGCATATTATTTAGGTTTCTTGTAACAAGTTTATTTTAACATTTTGCGGGGTAGCGTTTGACCACAAGTAAATGCGATCGAAGACGGTGCCACTCTACGCCTGGATTTTGAACTGGACATTGTCAATGCAGAATTAATAATTACCTATTTGAAATGACAATGACATTCCTTTTCAAGAATATTATGATAAATTTAGACTAACGAGTGAGTTTTTTGAAAAATATATGGAAACACATAGAGCCCGTTAGACATCGGTCCCTTTTTATTGTCGCTGGAATCCAGCACTTTCGCTAAAACACTGGTCCTAGTGAGTAAAAGTTAATCAAACGTAAATTTCACTTACTGGCCAGGGCCCGTTCGTTTTGAAGGACCATTACATTGGCAATGGAGAGACCCATCAATTTGGCTTCACGCCGACCGCACGCGGCCACTGGGACTGCGGCCGACATGTGAAACGTTTTATTACGGTTCGGGAAAAACCGTTACAATAACGCAACTCAGAATTCTTAGTGGCGATACCGCGGAACACATGTTAGGTTCCGCAAATATACGCAGGCGCAGGTACAAAAAGAAAAAACAAAAAGTTCAGCTATTTATTTTAATTGACTAAGTTACTTTTAGCTAAACGCTACCCTATAGAAAGTTAAAAATGGGTTGCACTCCGGGAGTGCCGGCAGAAGTGAAAACTGCAAGCGCCCTGCGCAGGAGCAGGCATACATTTTCGCCGCGCGGTAGAAAGAGAGGGAGATATTACATCCTCTCCTACGCCGCTCCGGCGGTCTACTCTCCCTTCTTCTTACGATTTTTCGATCAGGTCACGTGTCCTGACGCAAGTTTAACATTTTTTACCCATCCCAAAAAAATTCCCAACGCCACTAAATAAGTTTCCACTTCAAAAATCGTACAGGAAGCGGGTAGTTCTCGCTCTTGTAACACACCTGACAGGTTCAGAATCAAACGCTACGCACGAACTTGTTTCATCAACATCAACCCACTGCTGGGATACCACAATGGCTCAGTGGGGCTTGGCAGCTGATGTAGTTCGTGGACACGCTGGTCGGTTTTCTCACGACATATTGTCGTTCACCGTTTTAAGCGAAGATGGTATTGGAAATCTATGTGCGTTATTAGGTAAACTTATACGTAGGATGTCCGACACAATGTCCGTGTACAGCAATGGGCACATACCCTAAAGGTGAAAATCAGGTTATAAATAATAAAGTAAGCAGCATCGCCTTACTCACTTAACGCCAGACACTGGTCTAGTTTTATATCCAAAAATACATCCAAGCATTACAAACATGACAAGTAATATTTACCCCACGACGCGACGACGCGTTATAGCTACTAAAATGTTCAATCAAAGTCATAATACGCCGTCTGGTATTATTGATTCGTCTCAAAATAAAAATGAAGCTTGATGTTTTTCACTATTAAAAGCTGTTGTGTAATGAAAATTTCCATCGGTAGTAACGGAAGGCTTCTATTAAAATTTGTTGTGAAACAGCGTGCGTATATTTGTTCCTGTACACATATTATTCTTTTGTTCTATATTATCAGATTCAGATTCATTTATTCACCCTAATAACAATTCGTCATTTTAGGCAAGTCAATTAATTATACAAATATAAAGAAAATAGAAATTAAATTAATCAGAATTCATAATAATAATAACAAAAAAAAAAACTAAATTTAATACATTATTAATCAATAAAATAAATTATACTACAGTTGATCCTCATACAAAAATGAATCCCCACCCAAACGGATCCTCATAAATTCATTCAATGAGTAGAATGGATTCATTTCAAAGAATGGCCTTATTTTTTTCTTAAAAATATTGAAACTTAATTCCACTATTGACGAAGGCAATTTGTTATACATCACTATTTTACTATAGATTCCCTGTTTTTGAACTTTTACTAGTTTGGTTTTTGGTTGATACAGTTTATCCTTATTCCTTAAATTGCGATTATGCATGTCCATGTTTTTTGTCAAATTTACTTTGTCTCTGTGGATCTCCAATAAACAATTATAAATATACAGTGATATGACCGTCATGATCTTATTTTTCTTAAAATATCTTATTAATTATTAGTCAATTAAGTATAATTATTCGAATGCGTCGAACAACCTACCTTTCACGGCAGTTGTATCGTAGCGACTTTTCAATAGCTCGCCACTCGCAAATCAAATAGCCTGAAAAACATTTCTGCTATGTTACTGACATTTGTCAAATGTTTTATCGTCATCATCAGTCTGTGTCAGTCCACTGCTGGACATACGCTTCTCCCAAGATACGCCACTGAGCCCGGTATGCGGCTCTCATCCAACTACTGACGCCCAATCAGCGCAAGTCGTCGCTCCACCTATTCGTAGAGCGTCCTACACTACGTTTGCCAAGTCGCGTCTCCACTCAAAAACTCGTCGACCTCAACGGTTTTCGGATCTGTGCCTTATTTATGACTGCAACATCAGCTTACTAATTCTGTGTTGTAATCCTGTTGTGTACGTTGGAATATTTCATAAAGCCCTATTTGTATATCTCATCGTCTTAATTTCCTCAAAATCCGACAAAATTATTCAATTACAGAGCGAAATCCAACATAACCGCGTCTGGGTCTGAGCAAACGAGCTTAATCTCGAAGAAATACTCAATCTTTCAATTTGACGCGAAATCAAAGGAACAATGGGTGCGCTGTTTAATAAATGTCCCCGGTTCAAATTTCAAGGGGCTCCAGATGGCGATCGCCACGCTTCGGGGGTGAATAATTTCCTTCACAACATTGCCCCCCAAAATAATGTCATTCTTTATGTTCCGCAAGAGCGCTGTCGCAAATAAATTGAAAATTCGACGAGGGACACTCCATCTTGACTCTTCAATTGAGCTGTACAAGAGAACACTTACTTTGTTCGCCTAAATGAAGACGTGGAAGTCTAGATAGATATATTTATATCACTTCGAAAGTAAGACAACATGACATATATTTATTTTTTCCACACTGTTAGGTCCAAGAGAGCATATGTCACCTTTAACATTCTCATCTATTAACATTTTTTAAATTACAAATATTAAGAAAAATTACAAGTAGGTAAATTCGTCAGAAAGTTAGTCATAGAAATATTTCCATCCTCACAATAGCTAAATTAATTTCAGGAGTAATTTTTAAAACCTAACATTAAACTATTTTAATATATGTAAAAACAGATATGTTTGTTTTTATATTTAAAGATATTAAAATTCAATAGGAACTCCTAAAGCTTCATTCATGGATTTCAATACCGATAACACTCAGGATGTCCTTAAAAATAACTCCATTGAACCAGAAAAAGTTGCTATAGCAACGATGATCAAATATTTAACGAGCCCCTCTTGATATCTCAATCTGTTCGAATTACGTACAATCTCGATGAGCGTACGTAATTCCGGCATCAGTTACCTTCCTTCCGGGGAATTCCCATTGATTTGTACCGTTTGCCCTATTAATTTGGAGCCCTTCGAATTGAAAGGTGAATTACAGGGGCAAGCTTCCGCTTCTTGTTCAATCGTCAACCTTATCTTGACTTCCATGCGATAGAATAAAGTGAATCGTGAACATTGAAACCACTGAGAGTTTTATGTAATTAGTTTTCTTGCTCAGCATGAATTCAACAGTGACTCAGCCCGTAAAGCAAGAAGTCATGTTATAAAGTGAAAATAACCTGCAAAGTATCCATAAAGTAGGCCTGTGACCCCATAAGCTTATTGGCCGATAAAATTTTGGATATAGCTACTGAAATTGACTTCTTTATAGCATGTAACGCGGTATCATTACTGTCATATATTTTGGTGCCGCGTAGCCGCTTGGGTGTAATGTTTTGGTGTGAGATTTTAAACTAGCAAGGCTATTGAGAAAACTAATTGATTAAATTCAAAAATGCAGTCCTTCAAGATGGTTGTGACTTCACCAGAGTCGGCAATGCATCGGCAACGTTTTTAGCATTGCAAATGTCCATAGGCGACGGTGGCCGCTTTCAATCAGGCGAGCCGTCTGCTAGTATGTAAAGCTCATCCATAAATAATGTACCATGAGGTTAAAAAAACATTTAGTGACTTTTTCATATATTTCAAAAGATTTTAAATCTCTATTATTGGATGGAGGCTATTTGCAGGCTTTTCACTCAATGACATAGGTAAATTATTTATTTAAGAAATCAAAACGTCTTGAAAAATAAGTAAATAGACTTATTTTTCAAGACGTTTTGAAAAATCAGTAAATAGACTTATTTTTCAAGACGTTTTGATAAACGGACCGTAGGCATTAAGGTAAGCGATTTCACAACTAATTCTAAGTATAATGTACGCACCCTTGTTACGGGCACGACGCACCGTGACAGGGGTCGAGGGCCCTACTGGAGGCTAATAAACACATGCTGTATAACCCCATAGGACTATGTTTACAGGTAATGTGGACTGAGATGGGTTTATTTGGAGATACAAGACGGTTATTTAGGGTCAAGGTCACGGGTAACTTAAGTTCTCGCTCGCTGACAAGCCCTTGTCAGTCAATGGTGTAACAAGAGGTAATTAAATGAGATTGTTCAAATATAATTGTTTTGTATTGTCAAAGTTTACTTGCCTTGATTTTCAGAAAGTACAAACCTAAAAACATTATGAATAGTTTTAGTTTAATATAATTTTTAACCCACCTAACTTGTATGATTTTTACCCCAAATATAGTACATTCTTAGAAGTGGCTGTGCCACGTTTCTTATACTATTTCTGTAATGTTTCATCTTCTATTATTTCTAAGTAGACATTTTACTATCGTAGCCGATTTTCTGTTTCCTTTGACAATTTATTTTGATCAAAGGTTATCATCATTTTCTGCTTCCAGATTGTTTTTAATAGAAAAAAAAAAATTCTCTTCTACAACTTTTTAATGGTTTTAGCTCACACCGGAACACGCTTTCTCTTGCGTAATAGAATTCTCGTCAAACCTGTCACTGAGCCATCGCTTTACATAACGTACTAACTCTGTTCAGCCCTGAAATGGAAAAGAACGATTTTTTTAGGGTTCCCTGTTAAAACAGAACCCTATTACTAAGACTCCACTGATGTCCGTCTGTCCCTCCGTCCGTCTGTCCGTCTGTCACCAGGATGTATCTCATGAACCGTGATAGTAAAATTTTCACAGATGATGTATTTTTGTTGCCGATATAACAACAAATGCTAAAAACAGAATAAAATGGGGGGCTCCCTTACAACAAATGTGATTTTTTTGCCGTTTTTATAGGTAATGGTACGGAACCCTTCGTGGGCGAGTCCAACTCGAACTTGCCGGTTTTTTAAAATAAACGTTATTTTCGAGCACGCGTGTTGGACCGTCCGGCCTCGTTTCACAGTAGATTCACTCCATACATCACTTTGTTAGTTATCTGTTTAGCTGGATGACATTGATGAATGTTCAAATGAACAAGCAGGGTTCCGTCGAGCCGCGGGACGCGAACGGTCTGAGGTTCCTGCACTAATTCAGGCACAGCTATGCGGGAAACAATGGGAACAATGTCTTGAGAGATTAATTAGTAGTATTACGAAGACGAAACGTCTCGTCTAGGATTTGCGAAGGCGAGAAATGCTTGAACGGGTGAAAATATATCATGTATTTTTTAAGGATAATTCTGCATCTACGTCATAGTCGTACAATTAACTGAAAACATAACTATTTATAGGTCTTAACTAATTACAGTACTCGTATCTCATGTTTAAATTAAAGAAAAATACTGAGTTATGCTTTCAATGTGAGCTATCATACGAATCTTGTAATTAATAACATTTTTAGAGTTTTTTTGTTAATACTTACAGTGTATGATGTTAAGTGACGATGTGTTCGAAGGTGGAGTCACGCTACACCTGGACTGAGACCGACTGGGCCAGAACACACCGATAGGTACTTGGTGACAGATTCTTAACATGAGGAAATACCCTACCACCAAGCAAAAAGAGAGAGTATGTAGTTTCAATTATTCTCTCCAATTACTGTAAGTTGGCAATGTTACCAAGCACCTGTCGGTGTGTTCCGGTAGCTTCATTTGGCAGCCAGTCGTAATCCTGGCGTACCGTCGTTCACATTTAACATCAGGTGACTGTCTAGTGGTTAAAGGAAAAAAAAAACTTAGTGTATTTTTCTTCGTCGGTCTCGAGATAAAAATAATTACAGTTATGGGACTAGTGACTTCAATTCACTGTTTATGTTGAACAGCCATTATCTTTTTCTTTTTCCACGAACTTCTCCTATCATTATGAGTTGTGGGTTGTAGGAGCTCATATCTGTCACAGGGCCCAGATATGACACATTTCTCTGTTTGACGGTTTCCAAAAGTTTACGTTTCCTTCGAACTCGTCAATATGGGCCATAAATTACGCTGGCCCAGCGCGGGTTGCTATAAATGAAATTTATTGTTGAATTTGGTGGTTTTTCGACACTTCAGTTTCTGTGAAAAGTTTTCCTCGTGAGGTTTTTTACATCTTTGACCAGAAGTTAGTAGTTAGTGCGATGTGACTAACGGCCGGTTTCAATAACAGATCTATCCAAGGTTTGCCCCACTGGAGATAGAAATTTGACATAGGCTCCATAGAAGTAATGTCAAATTCCTTTCTCTAGTAGGGCAAACCGTGGATAGATCGGTTATTGAAACCGGCGGTAGTTGTGCCCCGTGATAAAACAGATTGCAGTTTTAAGAATTTTTAAAATCGGACTTTGGCCGTAACATATACCAGCACTCTGCCCATAACTCCTTACTTAATATTATAAATGCAAAGCTATAACTCCTGTACCTCTGTCTGTTTGTAACTGTTTCACGCTTAAACCGCTAAACCAATCTTGATCACATCTGTAATGGAGATAGTTTAGTTGACGTTTTAAAGTGATCACAATGTATCCTATTAAATAAAAAAGTTTTGATTTTGATTTTGATTTTTGAAAAGGAAAATGAATACTTTTTATCGCGTTACCTGTAGTCCACGAAGGTGAAACAGCTAGTATATAATCTTATATTTTATAGACATATAGGAATGACTCAGGTCCATTTTATATCATCAATCATGAGTGTTTATAAGGATGGAGATCAAGATTATTACCAGTTTAATCATTGATACACAACTAGTGCAAGTGAACAGCTACCACATGGCGACAGGATTGACTGATTGTCAACGCGGTAATTCTGTCAGGAAGCTCACGTTTCACCTCCAAGTGACATGCTAATGAAACAATTACAATGCAGGCCAAACCACAAAATACGCACAGTGTGGATTAGCCTTTATCTTCTTTAACATAGAGAAAATTGGCGACAATTATGCTAATAACAAGAAATTGTTCCTCTGTATATTGAAGATTTTCGTCTTGTTAAAACGTGACTAACAATCGTAAGACAAAAACACTTCAGTAGAATACACCAAAAATAAAGCTTAATAGCGCGCACTCATAAACGTCAAGCAGGTAGGTATGCTTTATTTACTTTTATCGAGATTGTGCTCAAAAAAAAAACATTATGTAAATCACAACCCGTGAAGAGCGAGCACGTTTTATTTGCTTTCCGAATGGCCCCGTTCTTTTGTGACAAGAGCCCTGAAAAGGCCATTCGGATCACGAGTATTTTGGATAATAAAAGAATCATCCACTCGGTCCTAATACTAACGAAAATAACGTACGACGCGCGGGGAGACGTCAAATTGTGTAATGCCAACGTATAGAGTAAATTGGACTCTCGTATACAATTGACGGGATTAGATCAAGACACGATACATTGCTCTCAGCCTTCAATTATGTAGGGAATTCCGAAGAAAGAAGCCAAGGCGATTGTGTTGAAGCATACGAATTTAAAAATTACCGGAAATCATTCCACATGAACCGACGACGCGACAAAATCAATTATTGCAGCAATAGCTATTGAGTTTTGTATCGTGCTAATACCTTCCAATGGGAGGCTTTCTGACAGCTGAAGAAACGTTTGTGTAAATGTATTTAGGATGAAAAAATTACTAATATTATTTAGCATAGAAAGATTGAAAAACGAAGATAGAGTTATTTTTATGAACAGTGGATTATATTATAATACATTGTGACTCGTATCATAATATCTCGAGACATCTTAATACTATGATCATGTATTGACATGATTATATTATGAAGATTTCTCGAGATATTTCTTTTATAGCTATCACTAATATAATAATCACTAATTTGATGATCGATTCGTTATTCGCCTCGAGGATTGTTAGGCGACTCGCTTGGCACCACATGCGTCAGAAATAAGACGAGAGTAAAACTAATCCAAACGTTTCTCGATTGTGAAAAATTGTGAGTTAGTAATTTCCTAATCGATTTATCGGTATTAGTAATTATTATTAATTATTATTAATTAGCACGCTGTAATTTATAAGGTTATGACTTTTTTTACCGTACGTTAGACGTAATTCGTACCACGCAGATGTAGGAGCGATAAAGTAAGATTTCGAAGGCATTTTTTATGACTTTGCAAGGTTGGCATTAGCAAGTATATTATAACAAGCATGTCATCACAGCTATAAGCTGGGCGAGGTAATCTCCTCCCTATCGAGCCTAAAAAAGGTGGTGGTACTTGATTTTCACACTCGGCCATTGCCTCGGTTTTATTTTTCTAAACCTGTACATGTTAACCTACTCCAATATTATAATAATAGTTAATAATCCTCCATTGTCACACACTTACTCGAAGTATCACTCGAATAAACAGGAACCAGGAAACAAAAAAATACCAAAAACGACAAAATCCGACATATCTTGACAGCCTTATGGCTGAAGAATTTGTGTGGTAAATCGGACCGAAGCATATTGAGTTTGATTTCTAGGAATTATATTACTTGTACCAGGGTTTCTCAAGCTGTAGTGCGTAAACCCCTGAGGGTTCTTCAGTTAATCGTAGAGCGTTCGCGACAATATTTTAAGATTAATTAAGATTGAAATTTCGACTTCGACTCAAATAAAAATATGCAAATAAGTATATTAGTTAAGAATCTGTCACTAAGCACCTATCGCTGTGTTTCGGCAGCCCCACTATCCTCAATCCAGGTGTAGCATTGCGCCTTCCTGGGTAAGAAAAAAACAAGCCCAAATAAATTATTTATTGTGACTGACCTTATTTCCTCATTGATGTAGTTTTTCTTTTAAAGGATTCACAGTCGTTAGGAAATTTCATAGGGGTAGATAAAAATATAAACTCAATATTAGTATACCATAATACAGAGAACTTTGAGAAACCCTGACATATATTATAGGTCGCAATAGATGTTGGATTTCCACCCGGCACGTGACGCTAAATCAAATAGTAATATTAGCTTCAGCATTTCCAGAAATAGGGAGCTCCTAGAATTCCTAGTTAGCCTGCAAGCTACAATATCATTACATAATATATTAAAGTGATACGAATATTTATTGGATATTGAAACCTCAAGTAAGTCTAAATACCCAACCGGATTATAAAGGTCAAACGAAAAACCTTCGCCAAACTATAATGTGTTCCGGTTGCTGCCTTAGGCAAGGACTGGAGTTCTTGAAAGCCAGATAAACCCATTCAAGGCTTTAGAGATAATGGTCAAATGCTAACATATATCTTACAAGAAAATAAATCAATTTCGATATTAAGATTTATTTTAAACACGAGTAGAAAATACAAATATATATATGACAAAAAAAGAGCTTGGGATTTTAGTGAACCTGCTCCAATTCAATCAATTAGCAATAAGAATAAAATTGTCAGTGTGATCGCGCCAAACAAATTACCTGCCGGGCGTTTCTTGCCTGTTATTTTGCCGGCGTAAGGGGGTTGGAACAGGCGTAGTTAGTTTTAAGTTGACGTTTTAAAGTGGTTACCATATTGAAAAAACAAATTTTGAATTTAGATATATCCTAATGCTTTGTTTATGTAACTAAAACTCACATAGGAAAAGATAATTTGCTAAACAATTCCAAGAGCCTTTGTTTGTATGAAAACTCTTTTACGTTCTGTACTCTCTTTGTTAAAACTATCTATAAACCTTTATATTTGTCGTTGAGTTAAATTGTTTCCTGACTTGTTAATGTTAACTTAACGATATTGTCAAGAGTCATTATTTTCTACTAAAGTTTGTTACTAAACTATAGCAATGACAGAATGTAGCAAACGAGCAATTTCCACTAAACAAAACCTATTTTCAACTCGGTACGTTATAAATAAGCTATTTTAACATTGAAAGTGAGCTATACAATGAATTTTGCAGCCTCGGCGTAAATTTCAATATAACTTCACACTAATGTGTTTGCTCAGTAACCCATCAAACGTCTTGCGGTATTGATTCTACGTTTCGTTGACCTACTCATCTGAGTGGTTTGATGTGTTATAGTGGTAAGCAATTAACATCTGTGTTATGAAGAAAACTAAACTGTTCGATGAAAACTAACTTATTAATGCTACTTATTATGATAACAATAAAGCCTAAATATAGTTGATTTTGAAAAGTTGTAACCAACAATGGTGTTTACTCACACACTTAGCTCCGACCCTTATCTAAGTTTTCCTGCATTTAGGGTATCAGAAACTAAGTGGATCGGGAATCCGCTACACCCAGATATAGAACAAATACATGGGATTTTTTTTCAATGCATAAATATTTGTGTCGTAGCGGGAACGAACCTGCGATCTCACGCTTCGCAGTCGACTGTTCTCCCATTGCTCCACATCAGTTGAACGGTAAGCGATAAAAGTTACTTATCACGGCCATTTTTAAAAACGTGAACCAGATTGGCCATTTTTGATGTCAACAGAGATGCATAAGTAAACCAGAATGTCGATCATGTTCAGCAACATTTGTCGTTGACGGTACATTAGACATTTTTATCGTCAAAAGTGGAAATTATTCAGCAAAATCTTTCTAAATGGAGAGAAATAAGAAAATTCCAGAGCTGCTTGATGTCTCAGCAATAGAATAATATTAATCATCAACACAGTCCAAATAACATTTAAGATCGGTGCCAACTTTTAACGCTTTAAAAACTTCTAGTCTATAATATACTCTAGACTACTTGACATGGCAGCGCAAAACATTATTCATATAATTAAAATTATTGAATATTAAAATAATTTCAATTTCAATTTCAATTTATTTATTTATTCAATAGGATACATTGTGATCACTTTAAAACGTCAAACTTAAAACTAGCTACGCCTGTTCCAACCTCCTTACGCCGGCAAAAGAACAGGCAAGAAACGCCCGGCAGGTAATTTTTTTTGGCGCGATCACATTGACAATTTTATTCTTATCACTAATTGATTGAATTGGAGCAAGTTCACTAAAATCCCAAGCTTTTTTGTCATCTAATGGTCCGATATTTTTTAATTAGCTTTACTAATAAGATTTCTCTTGTTTGGTTGTACACATTGGGATATGGGAACATGAATATTAATGAGTTGCGGGATCACAACCAAAGCAGACCAGACCCCACAAGCAGCACCCGTTCACGAGTTGACGCATGTGCCAGCCATCGCTCTCCTCGACCATATGAGAGGGAAGAGGGCGACCCGACACACGACGCCGCCGCAAGCAAAGTCACTTTCGTGAGTATGACTGTTTTGGCTGTTTACCGGAAATGGTTAGAATAGGGGAAATAGGGAGAATAGGTAGATAGAAAGAAAGATAGATAGATTAACTACAATCCCAAGCTTGTTTGTCATCTAAATAGTCCGATATTTTATAATAAGCTTTACTAATAAGATTTCTCTTTATACGGACTTGAAATTTTGCTATCGATAAGTCTTGAATTTCACTTGGGATTTTGTTGAAAAAGCGTACACATTGACCTTTGAACGAGTTGCTAACTTTATGGAGCCTAGTAGTGGGTACAGCAATTTTATCTTTGTTTCTAGTATTAAAATTGTGATAATCACTTCTCTTTTTGAAGCTATTTAAATTTTTCCTTATGTACATTAAATTTTCATAAATGTATTGACAAACAACTGTCATTATTTTAATTTCTTTAAACTTAGTCCTTAAAGATTCACTGGGGCCCACCTTGTAAATCGCACGAACAGCTCTCTTCTGCAAAACAAATATGGTGTTTATATCAGCAGCGTTTCCCCACAGCAATATTCCATAGGACATAATGCTGTGAAAATAGCTGAAGTAGACTAGTCTGGCTGTATCAACATCAGTAAGGTGACGGATCTTCTTTACAGCATATGCTGCAGAACTAAGTCTGCTCGATAGACTGACAATATGTGGACCCCATTGCAATTTGTGATCTAAAGTTATACCTAGGAATACTGTAGTCTCTACAAGGTCCAATTTTTCGTTCTTAATCTTTAAATTTGTTTGTACTATATACGAGTAGTACCGTAGAAAATTTCTAATGTAATTCCAACTAATGGAAAATTGAATTTCTTATAATACTGAATACAAGTTTGTTCAGAAAAAGTACCCAGTTAATTTATAACTACTTTCTCCGTTTATAAAGTTAAATAGCAGGATGGAAAAAGTCAATCAGGCGGAACTCGTCTACTCCATATAGGCCTCGGATTTGAATGCCACAATGAACGGCTTCTATCGATTTGCATCTATCAGCTCCAACGATGTCGTCGGTCCACCTAATGGAGGCATACCTACAGAACATCTTCACGTTCGTGATTGTCAAAGATGATCACCGAATGATGACGATCTTCTTCTTTTGTATGAGATAGTGGCCAAGTCTATAGTCAAACTTGACACGCCGCTCGACAGCCTTCGACATGGCTTCACGTCATGAAGTGATACAAACAAAGTAGGTATATTTTGGTGGTCATATTTGACTCAGAACCAATATTCATTTCAGTAAATGTGTGGCCGAGGGCGATAATTCACGCCAGCAAGCGACCGGATTTCCTTCAACATATTCGCAAAATACTGTGATGGTATTATAAATCGGATATTTTGAGCAACATAAAAGCCACGTACAGCAATGAAAGCTCGGAACGGACACGCCCGCTTTATAACCATGTGTTTATGGGCTCTACGTCATCTACACGCTGGCCGTAACTTTATAGTGATGCCATAAACTAGTGCGTCCAGGGGAAGTTAGAGACGTTAGGGCCGTAATGTGCTAGTGTTGACACTTTGACTGTGTCAAATGGATTTAACAGTCAATCCAGCAATCAAACGTATACGTACGTGATGGGAGGGTGGGTAATTGTTTAAAATTGTGTTTATTAGTAGTTTATAAATCAAAGTTTCAGCATCGCGACGGGGTGTTGCCATTAAGCCACAATATTTTGATATATATGAAACAAGTATGTTTCAATTTTATGCTTTTTTACTGGGTAGCGTTTGATGACATGTCACCTGATGTTAGCAGACGATATGGTCGAAGGTGGTACTACCACGCTACAACCTGAATTGAGAACTGGCTCTTATGTGCAGGCTGCCAGAACACACCAGTAGGTGCTTGGTGACAGATTGAAAATGCCACAAAGCAACGCTTTTTATCACGATGTTTTTCCTTCACCGAGTCATCAAAACTTTTTAATTCCCCTGTCATGTTTAAATCTAGTCTTATTTAGGCTCGTTTTGTCGTTGTTAATTGCGTTCTCAGCCACGTAATTTACTTCGCAGGCATTGGCAATCGGAAAGACTCAACGTTTGTAATAGATTTATCGCGTCGCCGTAAACTAATGTCGAAGTAAATCACAATGCTTTGCTCGTTACATCTACGAGTAGCTACGTCTATTGTTGACTCGTCGACAATGCGGCTTCTAAAGTGCCGATACAGATTTACTCTGAGCTGTATGGACGTTGCATGTAGGTAGGTTCTAGTTCTATCCAACAATAGTAGAATGGAATCAATGATAATGCAGTTAATGGTATAGTTACTTGACTCTCAGGAAGTATGTTATGTATATTGAATTTGCATTGCGCTATTACCGATAACCGTTGGGGTAGTGTTCTTGAGTAGAGACCGCGACTTGGAAAACGCAATGTAGGACGCTCTGCGACAAGGTGGAGCGACGATTTGCGCCAAGGGGCTGGCAGTAGTTGGATGAGAAGGGCCGAAGACCAGGCTCAGTACTTTTACAACTGCTTTTCCTAATATAGATTTGTAATTATTTCATTAAAAATGTAGGTTTGTACATTAAAAATGTTCTATTGACCCTGTTTTACATACAAGCTGGAGTCGTTTATAATTACGACAATGAATTAAAACTAAACAAGCTTTACTATAACTTTGTTGTGTTTGGTAATTCAGCTAGAAACGGATTTTACAATTCACGCTAGGTAAAAAATTAAACCAAAAATGTTTTTTTACGAAACGAAAGGATAGCTATCCCTGGGTTTCTTTCCATTCATTAACCCATTTAAATTAGGTGAAATTATATAGTAATTATCAAAATTTACCCTCGTAGCCATTGGTGTAGCAAGAAATGGATGTCGGATCCTTCGCTTAAAAGCGTTCAAAAAGTGGTCTAAAACGCAATAAGAGGGCTAATCTCTGGTTGGTCGCGTGTGTGACACAGTCAGTCAAAGCTGTACAGCCTGATAAATTGTTGCTAGCAAAATCATGCTATATATTATTTACATCTGAAATTAAATAAATGTTTTAAGTTATTTACAATCTTAGACATGAAACCTCGTTGTTTCGTTAACTCAGTACTCAATCTGCCACTTTTTTTTTCACATACATATATGTATTATATCCGAAGTCCATTCTTTGTACGTAAATGCTCTTAGCAGATACAATTTCACGATACGTTTTTAACGTACAATGATATAAAAATGTAAATGAAGCTAAAAGTTTACCTAGTAAAATTACGAATGGAAAAGTTAAACAGTACGAATTGGGGGACTAGAAGCAGGTGGAGGTAAAACAATGTGGTATAATTAAATTTTCGTCCCGCCGTCCTTGATAATGCTCCGTTATATCCAATTTCAAAGGTAAACAATAATGTCAGGGCACGGTAGTAACTACTACCGATGCTACGCCCAGAGATCCCGTCTTGTAGGTGTATCTTAAGCATTATAATGGTAGGGGACAAGTAAACAGTAATGTTAATTTCGCTAAAAAGAGGAGTAAACAGTTTATTGTTATCGTTTCATTAGCTCTGTTTGGAGTTATGGAGGGTGTCTGAAATTATTTTTAGTTGAGTAAATTTTATTAATAAACGTTTCCTGCCTTTAAAAAACGGCAAGGGAGACTAGAAAGATTGGAAGAAAATATTATTCAGTCGAGGGCTCTTTTTTTGCTTTAGTATCAGACTAAATGAGATTATAAAAAAAAATTGAGATTGTAGTAAACTTGTTTCAATTCAATATATTAGCATTAAGAATAAAATAGGAGTGTTATCGAGCACAAAAAATTACCTGCTGCTGGGCGTTTCTTGCCTGTTCTTTTGCCGATGTAAGTAAGTTGGTTGACGTTGCTAATTTTAAAGTGATCATAGTCATATTGTGGTGTCAATTAGGTTTTGCAATCTCTGAAACTGAACTAAGTTTGACAGGTCTAATAATATTGCTGTCATTTTCTAACCACTGAAGTAAAAAAAGGACATCATTACTTTTCGACACCTGTATCTTACTAACGAAATTAATATTAAACTATCTTTCAGATAAAAAGGAAAAACAATACTATTATTCTATACTACCACACCCCGCGGTTGCACCCGCTGTTCTTCCGCAATCCGTTAAGAACCTGTTTCTGGAAAAAAAAGTAGCTTATCCAGGGCTATCCTCATTTCAAATTTCACTTAATCCCGTTGAGAAACATACCTACACACACTTACTCACTTTCACATTTAATTTTATGATATTATGTACGTAGGTGTGATATCAGGAACAATCCCAAGAAAAAAGCACTTTCTTATCATAAATAACAAAACCCAGGCAAGAATTTCTAACAACAGTAATAGAATAAAGCTAAACAAAACAGTACGAATAACTTGTTAGATCATTAGATTGCACAGCAAACAACAACATACAAATCGTAGACCATTAGCGCATTCCGAGAACGGTGCTGTAGAAAGAAGTCATTTTTCAAGATACTGTGCAAGGGAACGACAGACAAGAATTTGTCAAACGTCACGCCGGTATTGCATACAAACATTCTGAACGAGGGCATACATAACGAACAGAAACATAACAAATGTCTATCGTTTTTTTTGTTGAACCGTTTTCTTTTTCTGATTACGCTGGCATTTAACTGGGATTTCTTCCTTTTTTCCAACAAGGCGACCAACCAAAAAGTTTAGCTGTGTCGATGGACGAAACTAATGATTAGAATAGTAAATCTTGTGATATTTTTAGGTGTTTTATAATGCTGATTAAAAATAGTCAACTGAAATATAATTTGATAATTTTATACAGTAGCGTTTGATCACAAGTCGCCTGATGTTAAATGAGGTGGTGCTCTGCTATGCCTGGTTTGAGAACTGGCTCTCAAGTGCCGTCGATAGGTACTCACACCATAGGTACTTGGTGACAGACTTCTAACTTGAACTTATACCTATCCATGCGAGCACTGGAAAATTCCCTCCAAGCTATGGTTATATCAAAATGATTTCCTTCACCGAAAGTTCATGGTCTTTGCATCGCCCACGATATGCGGAGCGCAAACCGAATTCAGTACGACTGAGCTATCATCGTTTCAACAATATCCAGATACACGAAATCCCTTAATAGTTTCGGCATCAACATATTTCTGTGCAGTATTTTTTTCACAGCCCCAGCTACATCAGATTCCCGTCGTTATTATCTATTGAGCCTCGAGGACAACTCAATTTTAGAGACCTCTAGTGCTTCACTTCAAGGTTGTCTGTTTATTTCGGTATTAGATGTAATGAAATCTGCTATTGCTATGTCAACTTTCCCAGCTTAAGACTTGTATTCAAATGTACGCGTGTGTACGTGTCCATTGCGATCTAGGTAGCTTTAAAGGTTGCCTGCGGAATTACGTGGTTACGAGTTCACTATATATATACTTACTTAGCCTTGCCTCGTACTTTCACTCCCGCGGACATTTTCACGGGTACCTACCTACTCTCAAAAAAGTAATTCAGATTTCTTGCATTATTACTGCGGAAAAGAAAGACAAACCAAACACACTTTTCTATTTGTATACTTGTGAAGATAGCGATTAAATAGGGTAGTAGGAAATATCACTCGATGCCTCTACCTCTCCATATAAAAGTCCCTTTTTAAAAGAAGCACGTGCTACTCCTATTGGAACGATACCTACGTGACATTCTACGGGTTATGCACATTTCGTGTCGGTCGTGGCAACACTGGCAACACTATCGTGTCCCAGGTGTGTACACAGTTTTATCGTTACTGAGTGCAGCTCGGATTCTGTTGGATTTTTGTTAGAGCAGAATAGAGCTATCACCTTTAGAATTCTGTGCCCCTGGTACAGTTACTCAATTTTCCCCTTTTGTTTTAGATCAGTTAAGTTAGTTTTTTCTTCACAACTTACAATGTAGCGTTTGACCACACACAACACACCTAATGCTAAGTGATGATGTGGTCAAAGGTTGGGGCATAAGACGATGAACGTAATCGGAAAGTTCGTTATTGTTCAGCGAATTTTGTCGTTGACTGTACAAGTTTTGAAAATAATAAAAGTTTTCGAAAACGTCAACGTTTACCACCAAAGTAACTAAAAACTTTGTTGGAATATGAATGAAATTATTTAAAAAAAGTGTTTTAATAACCCGTATTGCCGATTTTAGTTCCTCTAAGTCACCGTAAGGCGCGCTGAAAAAAAATGTATGGAAGGAAGCGAAAACTTTCATAGGTTTTGTAAACTATCAAATACCGTTGCATAATAATATGCTGTTTTAAACTACCATGGTCAATAACATTAGAATTAGGTTTTAAAACGGGATAATTGCCATGTATTTGTTTTTGTTTGAGTTCTCGATATTTCGGGACTGTTGCAAGCGCCATGATCACGAGAATACAGTAGTTTTCAGTTACAGTTAATATTTTCGTGATCATGGCACTTGCAACAGTGCCGAACTATCGAGAACTCAAACAAAAACATTGTAATTATCCCGATTCAAAACCTAATTCTGTTGCATATTTTTGCATGTTTTTGCTTCAAATGCCTATATTTTTGGTGTTTTTAATTTAACCTTTTTTAAACAGTGACCTTCTCTTGTTTATCCAAGCTAAGATTCCGGAGAAAAATAAAGGACTGTGATTGAAAGTGCATTTCTAATTACCGGAGGTAAAGAATTGTAGATACCAGTCATTATGAGACTTTTGTACATCCTTCAGTTTAGCGTTTGACTACAAGTCACCTGATGCTAAGTGACGATAGGGTCGAAGGTGGCATTATGCTACGCCTGGACTGGGAACTGGCTCTTAAGTAACGCTATGTTAACTCCTTTACTTCCACCATTAAAATTTCTGAAACTGTTACGAGCGAGTCAGATGCTTAATATGAAGTTAATGAACCAAGTTAACGATCTAACAAACGAATTAGCAAGAAGGCTTTTTAGTTAATTAGTAACACAAAAATAAAACTAACCCAGTTAGTACTGCATGAACCCATTTGGTTCAGTAACTTTTTTAATGTTCATGCTCTGCGTTCTCTCGGTTTTCACATAATGTCTTGTTTTTCCGAACATAACTAGCTATTTTCCTTCTAAGTAAAACTTTAAGCAGCTATTTGGTTTAAAATAACAGTCCCGTTCCATTTTAAATCGCTTGGTGCTATCGACATGTTCGGGTTATGCACAATCCGTGTCGTGCAACTCTGTCGCTAGTTCCCCGGTGTGTACACAGCTTTATCAATTATCGTTAGGTATTTCTTTTTTCAGTAAATTTTTCGTATGTTTAATGTAAAATAGTTTCAACACTAGTGATGCGCGAATATGAATGATTGCATACGAATTAATTGACTTCACAGATCACTCGACTGACTAACCTAATTTGTAACAGCCGAGCCGACTGCCACTGGCTCCAAATATTTAATTTTTTTGAATACTGACTATGCTAGCGTTAGACCACAATCTCACCCGATGGAAAACTATGATGCCAATCTTAACTTGAACACCCTGGAGACTTTACCTTTCATAAAACACCGACGATGGCAGGGCATTCCACTATTTTGCAGTTTTTAATAAAAGAACGTTAGCCTAAAACGGATTAGCATTTTATCCGAATGACAGGATCATTCGGAATCGGATATTCGCGACAGCAAAGCGCATCTCTATGTGTCACCTCAGGCTAGAAACGTAACATTTCCGAGCACTCATTCGTTTAGCGCAGGGCGCAGAATGAACGAGACAATCCACTCGACATTTTAAAGTTTTTCCTCTCTAATTTAAAACAAAATAAAAATGCTGCAAACCCTTCTGTTCTTTCCGTGAAACCACGTAGCACTAACGAAAACAATTAGCTTTTTTCCCAGTGAAATTTTATGTCGAAAGTGACCACCCCCGCACTGCCTACGAATTCATCACGCTCATTAAACTCAATTACATTTTTAATTAAAACAGTTCTCCTTTCTCGTATTAAAACATACCACGGGCTACGCCACATGGTGTCTCGTTTGACAGTACAAAATGCAAGTTGCAACGATTTAATCCAAACAAGATTAAAGGATTACTCTGCAACGGACAAACTCGCTCTGTTTTTGGACATTTACAAGACAAACGGAAGGGAAATGTCGTAATTTTGTAAAATTGCATGAGTATGCTTTACTACAATTTTTCGCTTTGTTGTAATAAGCAGACGGCCCGCGTCACCGTCGCCTATGGACATTTACAACATCGGGGACGTTGCCGAAGCGTTGACTCTTTTCACTCCCATTATTCAACTTTAATCTATCATCTATCTAGATATAAGAATCAAAGTCCTGACTGACTGATACCAACGCATAGCCTAAACCGCTGGTCATAGAAACTTAAAATTTGGACGGTAGGTATGTTTTGTTTTAATGCATAGGGGTGTACTAAGAAAGGATTTTTTGAAATTCAACCACTAAACAGGTTAAAAATGGGAAACTGTAGCCCACGCAGGTAAAACTACGGGGAACAGCTCTAGTACCCTATATTTTATACTATGTAGTATGGATGTATGGATGTTTGTTACTCTTTCACACAAAAACTACTTTAAAACCTGCTTTAAAACATAGGCTACTTTTATCCCGGAAAACGATCCTGCGGAATAACGGGAAGATGCGGGTGAAACCGCGGGGAACAGCTAGTATTTTTTACATTTACTTTTACATAAATTTCATTTCAACAAAATCTAAAAAAATACCCAAAACTTAACCTAAAGTATTTTGGTGCCTACATCGCAACGTAATAAATACAACTCTTTACTCACATCAATATACATATCGTTAGTTCCAATTTCTTTTCCGGTGCAATACGAGAATCACGACTCTTCGCTCTTCGAGGCATCTGTGCCACAAAGGGCACGTACCGACGACGTGAATTTTATTTCACGCATCGGATACCGCTGCGGATTGAAAAAGGTATCTTATCGACAAAGGTTTCATATCTGGGAGTTTTGACTATAGAAAATGGAGGTAGCCTTATTTATCTGTACCTACATCTATACAATTTAAAACTAAATACTCGTAAATAGATATTACACTGTAATGCTGGGGCCACACTAACGGGAAATGCCGTTAAATAGCGCGATGATTGACGTTTAACATAAGTGTGGCCACGACATTGGACAACGGCATTCACATTGGCGTTTGACTCAACAAGATAACTCAAGTGAATTCACGTAGACCGTTCAAGTGCAGCCACTCACATAATTGCGTTAATAATATAATTATCGCAATTTATCGCTATGATAGGCATTGACATTTCCCTTGACATTGACCTTAGTGTGGCCCCAACATTACTGTAACATCTTTTTACACTGAAGTGCGAAAGATATTTGTGAAAGAAAGAGTTGAAAAATATTGTTGTTTTAAACGGTCCTACTTTTATGATGAAGTTTTAAGATATGCACTTTTTTGTAGGTTGGCAATGTTTTTTTTTTCTATGGTCAAAGGCTAATCGAAAGTGGGAAAAGATTCATCACGCGTTTCATTGGTGCAAAATTAATGGTTTATTATTTTAGAATGTCAAATTGGCTAAAACTCTCAACTCTCAACTTCTCACTTGTGATATCTCTACAAAACTTTTAAAATTGTGTTTCTATATTTATGTCACTAGATATAACATATATTAATCTTCTTTTTCCCTAAAATAAATCATATTTTAAAAGAAAATAGCAAAGTTCGTTAGCAAGGAAAAATTATAACGACACCCGCTGCGATTCTCTCCTGAGGGAAGTCCCGTCTAATATACCAATGCACATTCCACATAAGTTCTTGCATTTCTCATAATAATTGGTAACTATGCGTCAAGTGACTTAATCAGCACTCCGAGCGCTCGAGTTCTAATGGTTTATTATGTTGAAGCTTACTCTATTGAACTTAATCAACAACAATTCAGTAACTTTTGTTTGACGATATGAATTACTAATACTGTACAGACTCTTTATTTTATTCTGTTTAGTAAAATATTTGAGACCCCAAGCAATGTTTCATTTATTTTTCTTCTTCGATAGATATTCTTTGGACGTATATTTTCTTACTTTTTTAGACATGACTAGCAGGGAAATATCTAATGTAACTATTTAACCTCCAGATACCTACATATGAGAACATAAATAAATGTATTATTTATATACTAGTTGCGCCCCACGTTTCACCTGCGTCTTCCCGCTATCCCACAGGAACCTTTTTCCGGGATAAAAAGTAGCGTATGTGTTAATCCAGGGTATAAGCTATCTTCATTTCAAATTTCATTCAGATCCGTTCTGTAGGTATTGCGTAAAAAAGTAACAAATATCCATCCATACTCGTTCATAATATTAGTAATAGGATGTACGAAACCAACTTTTCATTGTAACAAATTGCCAGGCATTTTTATGTTTGCAGATAAAATCTTCTTGCAGGTAAGCGAGACCATATTTTCTTACTAATTCCCAACAGAAAACCAACGGCTATTGATTCAGCAGATCCAACGCTGCTGAATCGCGACCAGGGAACGTGAACTAATTTAATTGGAACCCGTAAAATATACTTTCAATGGTTCTATTTTGACCGAGGAACCGGCGACAGCCATATTTAGAATCTTGATCGTCACCTGAGTTATAGCATTTATGTAATACTACGTTGCGCCCCGCGGTTTCACCCGAGCCTTCCCGTTATCCCGCAGGAACCTTTTTCCGGGATAAAAAGTAGCCTTTCTGTTAATTCAAGGTATAATGGACATACCATTCCAAATTTCATTCAGATCCGTTCAGTAGTTTTTGCGTAAAAGAGTAACTAACATCCATTCATCTATCCATACGCACAAACTTTCACGTTTATAATATTAGTAGGATAACGAGAAGGATTATAATAGGACATTATGTTTGTTGACCCTAAGAGGGTTCCCTCTTAGGGTCAACAACCTTCTCAGTCTAAATTTTCAGCTTCAAGGGTGCTATGTCACTTAAAGTGTCAAATACCCCTTACGGGAAATCTTATTATCTCTTCTAACTTACTACTTCTGGCTACTAATATTGCTCCTGATAAAAGTAATAAAATACTTTATCTTACATTATTTAAGTATCTTGATTAATGCCAAAAACTTATCTGGTAATTAATTCAACATAAATATGATTCTGTTTACATTATAAACTAAATTATAATATTGTTTTCTCAATTTATTACTACTCACATCCAGGAATTTCAGATTACAGTAATTCAGTTTAAAAACGTGTTATCTTCTTATTGGGTTAAAGTTTTACCAGCTTTGTGTTATTTTATCACATAATAAATAAACCTTACTAACTATTTTGGTTATGTTCACGCTATACTGAGCCTTCGAGTTCTGAGCTAACCGTATGCGAAACCGAAATTAAAGTTTATGATCAAATGCAAACCTTTTCGATAAAACATACCTTCGAAAACCACGAACACTTTTGAACAAGTTCAATTATTAAAAGCATAATATATTGTACTTAAATAAGTAAATTGGAAAAAAGGCAAAAGAAAGGCATTGCCATTAAAATATAGGTATACATTTCCAAAGAAGCTGAACCAAATTGAACTCGCCTATTAAGTACATAGCGACTTGCAAAAGGAATTGAAATTTTCCCATTAAGAGAAATCAACAAAGCTTTACAATCGAATAATGATGAAAAAAGTCGGAACGGGGTCGAAGGTTTCTTAAGGTGGACTCACATTGCGCGAGCGTCTTTTATCGTTGACATCGACCATTCAAATCAATTTGATGTGGGGTAAGGAACCGAGCAATGTCTTTTATCGATACGTTGCGAGCATGATGAGACATTCCTAACTCAAATAGATCGTAAAGACCACGCGGTCGACGAAAGCAATATCGGCTTGTGATCCATAGGACGTGGTTTCGAGAGCTTTCGGTGAAGGAAAACATCGATGGAACCATAGCTTGGTGGTAGGGTATTTTCTAGTACTCGCCTGGCTAGCTACCGCACCCTCATGTTAAGAACCTGTCGCCAAGCACCTATCGGTGTGTTTCAGCAGCCTCACTTGAGAGCCGCAGTTCCCAATCCAGGTGTAGCGTGACGCCACATTCGACTGCATCGTCACTTAACATCAGGTAACTTGTGGTCAAATGCTACAATGTTGGCGTATCAAGAAATTGATTTTGATGTACTTGTGTATCGATTCATTGAAATCAATCGTCTGCATTATGTTTACACCTTTATTTCTAATTTAAGAGTTCGCTAGTAGCGGAGCAATTATTGGAAAACTAACTGACATAATTAATGGAGTTGAGCGCTTTGAGCGAACACTTACTTCACTTACATACTGAGGCGCCGGCGTCGATCGTTGCCATCGAATTTTAATTTGAACCAATTAGCTTCTATACAAGTTTCATGAAGGTAGTATGTTAACTTTGTTAAGTTGTTATTGACAGCTTTGTTGCCTTTTATATTGGCTTAGCTAAAAGTGGCTTGTAAATGATAGAGATTAGAAAAAATTCATTAGATTATTATATACCTACAATGCCACTAGCCACTAGAATTTTATTATGTAGATTAACTCTTTATTGGTACACCACAATACAAAAAAGTCAACACTAAGTAGAAAACCAATGAAACTGACAGGTAAGTTACAAAGGGCAGTATTTTACCCTATAGCAATCTCTTCCAAACATCCCAAAAAGCAGAGTAAGCAGTACAAAACTATATGGATGGTTTTGTACAATAAAATATATGACATACAAGTAATTACTTACTACAAACATACTATTTCAATAAAAATGTTTATTAAATAAATTGTGTTTTCTCAGTGGCTTGCAACGCTCTTGCCATACCGCTGATCAACCAAGGTTAAGTAAACATCACTATCCTCGTCATCATCAGCTTGTGTCAGCCCACTGCTGGACATAAGCCATCTCAAGGTACGCCACTGAGCCTCGGCTCCTCTCATCCATATACTACCAGCCACGCGGCAGAAGTCAGCGCTCCACCTTGCCAGAGGGCGTCCTACACTACGTTAGCCAAACGTTTTATGTTACGTTATTACGTTTGGTTTAGCAATACTGTTCAATCTGTTCTCTTCAATCGTTAGTGGTATTTTCAATGGAGCACTACTGAACGAGGGTACGTTAAACTGTCAGTCTCAGCTACATCAGTCTTAAAATCATGTCGGAGGCTTTCGGGCTGCCTGAAATCTCTGACGTCACAGTTAGCCGCTAGCTCATACGAACTTACTTACAAAGGCCTTGCTTAGATACATACAAGCATTTACTTACCTTGTTAATAATATGTGGCTCGCTGTAGAATGAATACGAGTATGCTAATGAGATAGCAAATATCTATTCCACCTGTTGTTGTTGTCGTAAAATGTCCTGTTTATTTTAAATCCCCAATCCTCGTAACTTAGCAAATAATGTAGAATTACAACTCATTAATGAAGTTACAGAATTTTGACAGCTATGAAGGTGGTACAAAGTGCAACTTAGCTTGGTGGTAGGGCACTTACTAGTGCTAGTCTGAAGCATCTAGGTATGTTCAGTCCGGTAGCCTCAATTAAGAACCAGTTCCTAGTCCAGGCTTAGCGTAGCGTCACCGAATCATGACTTGTGATCAAGTGCCTATAAAATAAAAAAGGAGGGTAAATTGAAGTTACTCCTACATCAAATTAGGCAAGTTAAAAGGCTTGTAACATCCTCGAGGCTCCACTCTATTTAAAAGCGTTATGAATTCTTATTACAAGTTCCCGCATTTGCTCTTGGCCCAAACCAAGTGAACTTGTTATAAATAAAAGTAACTAGCAACTAAAAGTTTTGAGGATTCTCGGCAAGTTAATATTACATAGAGAGTGTGAAGCTCGGTGGAGTGGGAAATGGTGAACACTAAATTAAGAGAGCACAAGCGGCTAAATTAAAATCTGCGGTAACATTCACGAGCGCTGCCTGCACTACTAAACTTATATGAATAAGCTTTAGAACTGCAAATAGGTACGTTTTCCGTAGGACCTTCGAGAATGAATAAAGCATTTATTTACGCGATAACGTTAGCGGTGATGGAGTGCTTTAAAAAATATTCAAAACCGTATTTCGTGGAAAATTGTTATCAACGAAATTTTACGAATAGGAATTTTTCGGAGAAACTATTATTGATTTTTGCAATAGTGATAGGGGAATAATTTTGAAGTACTTTGTTAAGATGAATTCGTGCAGAATGCGTTTTTTTTCTTTATGGCAGGCAAAACGTTCGGTCGAGGCGATTTGTAACCATAATGCTCCTCTTTTTGTGGCTCTTAGGCCAAAAAACCAGCATTGCCATTTTAAATAGCATTGCTGATTTATTGTCATTTTTCGTTAGTACTTTCAACGGTCTTTTAGACCTTAATTTAGATAAGATTTGATTTGTTATGTTATATTTATTGGTAAGCGTAAAAAAATTACTTATGTTCCCTTAATTTATTTCAATATATAAAATTTATACTTCTAACTGTTACCGCAGTTCCACCCGCGTGGATTACATTACGTTAAAAAAAGTTCTAGCTTATTAGATATTTTTAGCTTTTTTTATTAAAAAGTACCTTATGTTCTTTCGCTATGTCCATATTAAATTTCATTAAAATCTGTTCAGTGATTTAAGAGTGAAAAATTAACATACAAACAGTCAGAGTTACTCTCGCATTTATGATATTAGTATGATATTAGCTTACAATAAAGCACATTAACAGGTTCTTTTATAAAACAGGTATACAAAAGTGAACCAACAAAACAACACATCTAAAAATACCTCTCCTTACCCGCATGTTTAGTTTCCACACGATTTGACGTGCATTTAACGGATTGGTGCATCCTTTGTGCCTAAGCTCTATAGGACGCATTTAGCTCAACTCAGTAGATTAGGTCAAAGTTAATAAATAATTTAGAATTCATTACCTTTTGCACCAGCTACGCCATTGCAATAATAAGAAATGTATAATTAATTGAATGCACTTGTTGTGTCCCACGGTTTCTTTCACGCACGTGGGCTCCAATCTATCACAATAAAAAAATATCTTGCTATAGGCAATTAAGTAACTCGACACGAAATGAAATAAGGAGAGTAATAAGTAAAAATTCTAAAAATATGTAGTGCACAAATCTATCACAGACTTTTATCAAATTGTACCATCAACAGGTTTATCATTATATAGGTTATTCCAAATTTTCACCATCACGTCTGGCATTATAATGCAGTAGATATGTAGTATGGATATTCAGATACTCACCGCAGACCGTGCAACTTTCAGCGTTGTGCCAAGTTTTGTGCGAAGTTTTAAAACGCAGTACCAGACGTGTGCAGCTACATATAACAATATATATAATAACACTGCTCGTGTAGCTAGTGTAGGTAGTTAACATTACACATATTATCCAGGGTATAAGCTATCTCCATTCCAAATTTCATTCAGATCCGTTACGTAGTTTTTGCGTGAAAGAGTAGCAAACACCCACCCATCCATCCATACTCACAAACTTTCACGTTTATAACATTAGTAAGGTTATAGCTGCCGTGTCTATCGGGGTGAGAGAACTAAGAATGAACCTAATGTAATTGCGTAATCTAGCAAATAAGTGATTGATTGGATGTTTAGAGATGGTGTGGTTTACTCAGAAATACATAATTGTTTTAACATCGCCCCTGAAAGGATACTTCTACAAAAAATCAACTTCCCTGCAAAATAAACCGGGAGCAGATCGCTAATTTAAATAGCAAGCGTTTGAGCTTGTTTGAGTCTGAAAACAAACGTTACTAGAACTTTTTGCATTATAGATGTCTATAGCCCAATGTTCCACTGCAATAAATACTTCACATTTTAAGTTGAATTTTATGCTGTAAAATTAAATCCTGAAAACATTATTAAAAACTTATCAGCAGTTTT
This sequence comes from Opisthograptis luteolata, assembly GCA_931315375.2. Taxonomy (NCBI): domain Eukaryota; kingdom Metazoa; phylum Arthropoda; class Insecta; order Lepidoptera; family Geometridae; genus Opisthograptis; species Opisthograptis luteolata. The sequence continues at coordinate 5,819,735 of OV928049.1, read as the reverse complement.
GAAATCTATCTATATAGCATGTTTAATTTTTTCTGAATAATTTTGCTAAGGTTACAATTAAATACAGATATGAGACAAACAGACATAAATAAAAGGTCATAGAACTACATATAACATTGCTACAAATCCACATGCAACGACATAGAGCTACCTTATCTATGTCCTTGATACAAAGACATCGACAGTACAACGTTGCAACAATGCATGTAAACGCAATCCGAACTGTTGTTAGACCGAAACAATAAAATGAACCCCAGATGGGTCATTCAAGATAAGTTCTCAATATCGTTTGATGGCTCTCTGAGTTTCTGATAGTAACGTATTCTGTATACTAACTTAACATTTCAGGTAAGTAAAGTGCGCACAATAGTACAGACTGCAGATAAGTTGGATAGCTGAGTCGTAGATAAACAGACCTGTGATGTGAGCTTTTGGTGAAGGATAACCTCGTGATGCAATCATAGTTTGGTGGTAGAGCATTTTCTAGTGATCCACCTGGGTAGTAAACCCATAATTTATATTTCAGCGACCTATTGCCAAGCACCTAGCAGTATTTTAACAGCCTCACTTGAAGAGAGCCAGTTTCTAATCATGTCGCCACTTTGGACCACACCGTCACGTAAAATCAGGGGACTTGTGATCAAAGAGATAGAAAAGAAGAAACTTAACCTAATTATTCCTAATTTAATTTATACATTGAATTTAGTTTTAGAGAACTCGCCCACAACAAAATCAACACAAAATGTTCTTCTTTGTATGACTTTAATGTTAATCAAATGTTTAGCTCAAATTCACATACCTAATGCGGATAGTATTAGTACTTATGTCTTGAAATGACAAACAAAAAAAAAAATTGCTATTGAAATTTGAAACCGTGAGGTGTCTCTAGTACATAAGCTTTCATCGTGTCATCATCCCACAATGCCCATTAAATATCCATGTCAAGTAATCGTACTCGAGCATTTCCGAACCGCGGCTGTATTAAAAATGAGCTATAAAGATTTAGGGTGCTTACATGCTAACCCGCAATTTTTCCCGCAGAATATCAGAGGACGTGCACTCCGAGCATAAATCCGAGGTGAACACTTTTCGTTCATGCGAAACAGTATCGCCAGAAGGGTTCCTTGTTACCTCCTAGATCGCTGCAAAGCCTTAACTTTCTCTTTTTGGTCAAATCTTTTTTTTATTGTTGATTACATTTAGCCAGTGTCAAGTATTAAATTAAAAATAAGCTTTTAACATGCTGATGTTGATAGCCCAGGTACAAGCGGAAGCAAGAGTCATTCTTCGCCTTTTAAAACAAAAATACTTTTCAACATGTTCCAACAGTTCCATTATCTCAACACCATGTAAGAAAAAACTGTATTTTGTAAAACATTGTAATAAAAATATTCTATAATAATTGATTTACTTTATTTAGCCGGTCAATCAATATTTTTGGCTTGTTTGGAAATCCCAATAAACCGGACCTAAACTTAAATGCGAATTGTAGACTAAAGCACTAAGTTCACCTTCTGCCCCCACATTTTACATTACCTCTGCCAAAGACGCAGGAACCACCGACAAAACATTCGCTTATCGACTGCCTTAAATCTCTCTCGGTGAGTTGAGCACGCCACGAAATTTATTGTTCTCATTGGTTTGCGATTCGGCCTCTCCGTAGACGACGGTCGTGAAAACGTCTCACGTGTGAATTCGCGCTAATGTTTACCGTACACTTGATTCTTTTAGCATCGACTATTGGCAACTAATGAAACGAAGATGAGTTCCAAAGTCCTTCATAAAAATCAACCATATCTTTTAATGTACTTATTTTAAGGTGTTGTCACGTATTCCCTTAGTAGTTGCCAGTCCAATAATGTATTAGTCTACCAATATTCAGTCAGGTCATAGGATATTTTAGAAAGGATTATGTTAATCATAGTAACATAATCCTTTCTAAAATATCTACTGATAATTAAATATTGTTGTAGACGGCGTCAGAAGCTAGAAGTTGTAACACTAAGGCTTTCCGCACACGAGTCATAAGCGAAGTCATGGCGTAAACGTATCGTAATACGCGCGTAGTACGAGAGCAATACGAGCATGTACATGTCCTTAGGTGAAGCGTTTTCGCAGAGAAGCGTATGTCGCACCGCCTCGTCTGCGAACATTTTGAAGATGTACGTGCTTGTACTCCTCTCGTATTACGCGCGTCTTACGATACGCTTACGCTTTGACGTCGTATGCGGAGAGGGTTAGTTGTTTAGTAGTCATCGGAAGTAACGGTTGCACGTCAAATGGTATCAAGCACTGGTTTTACTTTTCAATGAAAACACGTTGTGAAAATAGCAGTTCATTTAGCTAGTGTTAGTGTTCCCTAGAATATCTCGAGTGTACGGCCCACACAGTGCTGGGGCTACCACACGTGAATTTTCGGGCTAATATTTTAGCGCAAGTGGTAAACAGTGTTTTAGCTGTCAACCGCTTAGGAGCGGTAATGTTTTTCCGGGCCGTTTCTCTTCTTCGAATTTTCTCTACTTCCAACTCGCCCTAGTGTTGTTTCCTTCAATTTGACCTTATATTTTATGTGTGGAGAGTAGCCCACAGTACAAAAAGTTGTTTGTTTTCTATAAGTAAATAAAAGCAGTGGGTTATCAATGATTTAAAGAAAATATATTTCATGCTAAACTTTTACTAGCGACCTGCCCTGCTGCTTTACCCACGTTATAAGCTATTTGACTCTCTAACAATTTTCCAATAATAAAATCAGTCTTGCTAAGTTTCATACTTACCGGTTTACATCGTGCGTTGACAGAACAGGCGTATATAGCTATTTCAAGGGATCACGTGTGTTAGGTACATACCGTCTTAAATAAACATTTTTGAGTTTGACATTGGACCATACCATACGTGCTTGCCTAAAAGACCTACTTTACTTAGTACACTACAAAATAATATTCCACCCAAAGTTTATAAAATAGCACGTTTATAAATATCACACTTTCGTCGGTAAACTACGGGCAACTGCTAACTACCTGAGCATACTGTTCGTTAGTACACCGGTGATAAAAAGACGAAAGAACACTTTGAAACTAGAAGCAAAATTTTAACGCTTCTATCCCACATACAGAGCAACTTGTAGTACTGTATCTAACTAGAATAAAACAGAATTTGAAGAGGTCATGCTCAAATGGCCAAATTAATGAGACCTACAAAAACAACAAGTTTAATTTTAGTAGAAATAACACAAACCCAAACGAGCGCAGCGGCTTCGTAAAATAATAATATGGAAATTTAACTTGTGTCTACTATCCTAAACTGAAACATTGTTAGGAATTTGTTTTTCCCTAGAGATAGCGCTCCACACCTTGAGGAAATATATTATTATGTTCGTGCAACATACTATGTGTTTTTATGAGGAAAATGTTATTCTAGAGTCGTAGGAATCGTAGAAGCCATATGGAAAGAGATATCGCGTGGAGAAGTGTAGAGATTCTCATCTAAGTGTCTTGATAAAATTGTATTATACTGTTCTATTCTTATATCCTCCATTGTAATAAATAATAACGTTACTTAATATCAATTTTGTGTCTATCTTTATTGTGTCTCGGTATTGTAATAATATTATACATAAGTAGAACTAGTGCTCAAGAGGCAAACATAAAAGCTGTCTCATGAAACTCGATTGAGACAAAATTCCTAGAAAAAGTACCCTTTAGTATGAAGTCCCTCGAAAGTACACCTGGGCTGAACGCATCAGAAACCATTTATCCCACTCGAAAGCCATTACATTCTACATAACGGGCAGAGACACGCAACGAAGCGTACACATATATGTGCCAAGGCTCAGTCCCGACCCGCTTTCTGAAACTCAGCTTGTTAGGAAAAGAGGTAAAGCATTAGTATAATATGACTAAGCTAAGCAGCTTTTTTTTGTAACCAATTCTCTCGGAGAAGATCAGTCTGAGCATAAGGGTAGTTTGAAAAACAGCGCTGTGGTCTCATAATTATTGTTATGTGCATGCGGCACATACTGAAGCTGCCCTGTTACCCTACGATGATATTAGTAACTGAAACCTAGGATAATAATTATAAGACTCTCTGTATAGTGGTAGTCTCTGTATTGTCTCTGTATGTCCATAGGCGACGGTGACCGCTTTCCATCAGGCGGGTCGTCAGCCAGTTTGTCAATTTTTTACATTAAAAAAAAGTAAATTGATTTTGTTTAAGTATTTCGTATATTCCAAGTACATGTACTTTTGGTTTAAAATTCTGAGCAATGTTATAAGATGTAGTGTTATTTTTCCCTATCTTAGAAAAATAAACGTTTATTTCGATAAAGTGTAGTCCACGCAGGTCCAGCTACCCATAAACTGATACATTCGTTAGTAGGTGTACCAGTAAGTTTTGAAAAAGTTTCGCGATTAGGTACGTGATAAATCTCGAACCCGCGTCAGCTATGTACTTAATTTTCTCAAAAGCATCGTTCAAACATACCCGCATCAGGTCAATTACTTCCTGTATATTTTCCGCACAACAACGAGCGCACCGCGGAACAAGATTAATGGGCCCAGTCGTAAACCTACGGAACCGTATAATATTTGAGCGCAAGCCGACGTAATAACCAAACATTCATCTTAACAGTGACCTTACTTGAACTATATTTGAGACATAAGACTAAAGACACTACGGTTAAAGAAGCACTGGTGTTGTACTCGTATAGTGAAACCAAACCAAGCATTGAAGTACAAAGGTCGATGAACTGACTCACTTACCTAACGCAACAAAACACACTCACAAACATCCACATATCAAATACACATCACATACGGAAACATGAACATTCATACACGTAATATGAATATATAGTACTTGAGATTTTTTAATGCACAAATGTTTGTTCCGTAGGAGAAATCCAACCCGTAACCTCACAATAGATCACATAGGTCGGATTAAATCAAACAGGCTAATCTTTACCTCTATCAAAAAACGTTCTGAAACTGAGTTTTTGTACCAACATTTCAAAGATTAACAATTGAACATAAAATTAACCGGAGACAAAAGTATTGTGTATCGTAACGCTGTGCACTTATTGCCGTGTCTACCCCGACGCAGTATAAATACATGCATCTGTGTGTATACGGAAAGTTTTCAAAAGTTTAAGCACTGCATTGCACTATGAGTAATAACATAGCCTGTCAGCTTTTTGTACTATCTTAGCCCCTACCGGTCATCGCGCATCGAATAGCGGTTTTAGCCCTTTATATTATGAGGGTTTAGGAATTAATTACATATTTATCTTCGGCAATAATCTCACCAACGTTCGTTAGAATCGATCACACGATTTATTTTGGAGAATACAAGTAATAGCATATCGTTAATAATCGTCACTCACAGGCGACTTGTGGTCAAACGTTAATTTGTAACATATAAATAAATAGGGACGTAATTTATCAAAAACTGTAACTCGACTTTAACTTTCGTAATTTTTGTTGAGAATTTTGTAAAAACGAATACGAAAACTTGATAAAGTAAATAACTCTCTTACGTGATTAATTTTTTTCGTATCTTTAACTGCCAATAGTATTCCTGCCTCAATTTAATATTAAGGGTTTAAGAACGAAAGCTACATATTTTGCTCATTCTGAGCATAATTATACAGTTCATACCTTGGGAAGATTGAAAGACCACGCTTCAGGTAAGATAATTACGGTTATTATAATTACAATACGCTCTGTGGTTTCACCTGCGTGAAAATTCCTACAAAAGCGGAAAAAAGGTGAGGCAGGGCGTTTTGTTTATTATCTTAATAGTTAGTGTTGGGGGACACCGTGTCGCCCATTGCCTTCGCCATCCTCTCAAAATCAAATAATTTGTTTCGATTTTACAGGCGTTTGGCCACAAGTCACGGGAACTAACTTTCGAATGAGGTGGTTACCTGGACACACCGACAGTTTCTAAACTTGAAAGTGGTAGATAGTGAGACATGCACTACTACAAAATGCCCTACCACTAAGCTATACGATGTTCATCACGATTTTTCCTTTGGTAAATTAACAAGTGCTACCTAAATCTAGCACTATATCAGTGATAAACAAACAACAACTTGGCTCTTTAGAAATAAAATTGATAAGAAATCCAATGCAAGTTCATTAAAAGTGTAGGGGTTGGGGAACACCAAACTAGTCAAAAACATGGGCAAACAGGGAATATCGTGGTGTTGCGAGTGGAACAACTGTGGAAGCGCGTATACCCTTTTCGGCGGGATCACTAACTCACTGACTTTTACTTTTGACATTTTTACTTTTACACTTTGACAGATCCTGTGACGCGCGGGCGCCACAGGCCACAGACTATTTTACAAAATCTCGATATCCCTCTAATTTATTAAATGAATATACAATGGAATATACTAAAATACAATTGCGTCGCTAACAACCCCCCACCCCAGTGCTGCCTCAGCACTCATCGCCCGTAGGGATACGTGCGACGCGCCCCGCGGATCTTCGAAGTAGCCCGCTCTGTGTTTTGACGTCAACGACTCGGATGCGCCCATCTTTCCCAGGCATCAGGGTTTGTACCAAGCCTTTGGGCCAGACATTCCGAGGAGACGCAGGGTCTACTATCAGGACGAGATCTCCCACTTGCAAGGGTCTCTCCTCGAGCAGCCATTTCGTTCTGGGCCTCATCTCCGGCAGCACTTCCTTCACCCAACGCCTCCAGTATAAATCGGCCAGGTGTTGCGACATCCGCCATTGCTTTCGCAAGTACATGTCACCTTCACCGAATTCGCCGATTATTGGCAAATTGGAAGAAGAGCCAAGAAGAAAATGATTGGGGGTTAATGACTCACCGGTATTTGGCTCCACTGCCACATGTGTGAGGGGGCGGCTATTGACCATCTGCTCCACTTCTGCCATCAGGGTGCTCAGTACTTCATCCCTTGGAGCTCGTTCCTTCAGCGTGGCATGAAGTGAGGTTTTCACGCTTCTGATCAACCGCTCCCACGCCCCACCCCAGTGAGGACTGGCCGGAGGAATAAAAGTCCAGGTTGTGCCATAGTTGACGGCTTCTCTCTTTAGGATGTCTTCATCAAGTTCCCGGACAGATTTCCTTAATTCATTATCAGCCCCTCTTAGGTTAGTCCCGTTATCTGAGTACAGATGCTGAGGCCAGGCTCGTCTTGCAGCCATTCGACGTAGAGCCATTATTAGGGCATCCGTGGTAAGTTGTGTGACAATTTCTATATGTATGGCCCTTACAGTGAGACAAGTGAACAAGACACCATACCTTTTCTCTCGCCGTCTGCATACGGTTACCTCCATCGGGCCAAACAAGTCCACGCCGCAGAAGGTAAAAGGTCGCTGATGATGAGCCATGCGGGCCTTCGGTAAGTCACCCATTCTAGGCGGTGATGGCATAGCTTTTCTTATGCGACACAGCATGCACTTTGAAGTGACGGTTTTCACTGTAGGTCTGATATGAATAATCCAATATTTTTGTTTCAGCTCGTTAACTACCATCTCTCGGTTTCCATGAGCGGCCCTGATGTGGAAGTGACGGACAATCAACATCGTGACGTGGTGGCGGCCATCAAGTATCACTGGTTGTTTAACCTCTCGTGATATTCCAGGTGCGGCGTCAATGCGGCCACCAACTCGCAGTACTCCATACTCATCCAGGAACGGCGACAAGGTAAGTAGTTTACTTTTTTTATTTAATTCTTTTTTATTTTTCAGGTTGGCGACGTCTTCAGGGAACGACTGCATCTGTGAGTATCTCATCAGCAGGCGCTCGGCCTTCATCATCATTTCGCCGTTTATCTCACCGGTAAGTTTTCTACATCTTTCTATGAACGATAATACGGTACAAGTAGTTTTCAGCAAGCGGAGCCACGAAGAAAATCTGTCTGGGTCAGGTACATCAGGTAAGTCAAGTTCAGTGCTGACGTGAAGAGTTGTGACACATTCCAGGTCCACGTCAGGTATACTAAGAGACTGCACTTCCAGAGGCCAGGTGCTTTCATCCCCATTCAAAAATATAGGCCCGCGAAACCATTCATTTTGTAGTATTGTGAGGTCACAATACTCCCTTGTAGCTATATCGGCAACGTTCATTTTTGTAGGTATATAACGCCAGTCGTTCACATGGGTGAGTTCATCTATCTCCCCTAACCGATGAGCTACGAATACTTTATAGGTGCGCGTGTTGTTACGTATCCAGTGCAGTACTGTAGCGGAGTCACACCAAAAGTATATTTTCTCTACAGACATTCGGTGCTCTTTAGTAATCGTCTCTGATAATCTAGCAGCCAGGACAGCAGCCTGTAGTTCCAGTCGAGGTACAGAAATGTGTTTTATCGGGGCGACTCGACATTTACTCGCTATGAATGCTACGTTTGTCTTTCCATTATAATTATCTTTCCAACGCCAGTAAGCTACGGCGCACATAGCTTTAGTTGAGGCATCGCAAAATATATGTAGTTGTAGGTTGCTATAACCAGCGCTGGCGCCTACGGTAACGCCTGTACAGGACGAAGTGGGCGGGGCCTGTACTGTGCCTTCCGCGGTGGACGCGCTAGTGCTATTAGGTGCATCTGCACTCGGTGCATTTTTCGTCTCGCTCTCTGCAGCGGCCTTGCGATAGTGTCTAGGCAGTCGTATCTGACTCATGCGCTTGAGCATTTCCAGCCATTCCATCCATTTCGTAAACATGTGGCATGTTATCTTTTCGTCCCAGCCGAGATTAGATTTCCAGGTTTCTTGTAACATAATTTTTCCTTTTATAGTGAACGGTGCCAGAAACCCGTATACGTCGAATATGGACATAATGACACGAAGCATTTCTCGTTTAGTAGGTATTCTTTCTCCGGTGACTAACTTTTCAGGAATCTTTTTCAGCGATAAGTCGAAGCCCAGCGTGTCTTCCTCGGGAAACCAGATTAAGCCCAGAGTGCGCTCGCCGTCATACTGTTGTCCGACTTTGAACCTTATAGCAGTAACTCCTAAGGTCTCTTTTGGCAAGCTGTCGATAACGGCTTCATTATTACAGGTCCAGTTTCTAATACGGAAACCGCCTTGTTTATGAATGTGCGTAATGTCAGTTACCATTTTGATAGCCGTATCTTCGCTTTCCAAACTGTCGATATAATCATCCATGTAATGCTGTTCACATATTGCTGTCACGGCGGCCGGCATACATGATGTGTAGCGTTGAGCGTTTTTGTTTTTTATGAATTGTGCTACGAACGGGGAACAATTGGCGCCGAATATTAGGGATGTCATCTTGTAGGTTTTTATTTCTCCATCTTGGGTTGGTCTCCACAGGAATTGTAATGCACCTTGGTCTTTAGGTATGATTTTTACTCGCAGGAACATGTCTTGTATATCCCCGGTAATGGCAATTTTATGTTCACGGAATCGAAGCATGATACCAAATAGTGATACTAGCAGATCAGGACCCGTTAGGAGGTAATCATTTAAACACAACCCATCACTTTTTGAAGCAGCGTCAAATACTAGACGAAGTTTTTTCTTATTAGGGTTGTCAACTCCAAAATGAGGTAAGTACCATGTCTTTTGTGTAGTTTTAGGGTCAGTGACCTCCGTTGCATAATCATTCTGGATCAGGTGGTCGATTCGGTCTTTGTATCTTAGAGAATAGCCTTCATCCGCTTTTATCTTTCTCATCACACCCCTCAATCTTGTTTCAGCGTTAGGGTACGAGTCAGGCATTTTACAGTTCGAGTCTTTCCATGGCAGTCCAACATACCACCTCCCATCAATCAACGAAGATGTTTGCTCAAGGTGATGGATAGCACGTTCATGATCGGTGTTCTGTCGAGGCTTAGAACTGATGCCCATGGATTCAATGGTGAAGGATTGTCTCACCTCTTCTTGTAGGTCATGTAGACAGCGTTCGCTGTCTGATGTCATCTTGTCAGCGTCGTTAGAGATGAGCAGCGTAGAATGCAGCGCACCACTGCGCCCACGCCTGCCCGCAGCCCTCACAGGGCCGCGCACGCAGCCGTGTACACACCACCCCAGGGGAGTATGGGAGGCGTATAGTTCACCAGGTGAACCATTCACTATTTCAGTAGGTAACATCAAGTGATAATTATCCTGACCTATCAACAGTTCCGGTTTAGCATGTCCATCACACAAGTAATTTTTTATTTCAGATAAACACTTCAAGTTCGAGATATTAGTAGGTGTCAAAGTCTGCACAGGTAAGTCTAATTTATTTACACTACGCGCTTGGAAGGTAAACTTATTGCCTTCTTTGTTTGAAACGTTCAAGTCCACAATCTCAGTCTCGCAGACTAGCTCGGTAGAATTCCATGCACCGCACACACGCATAGTTGATTTTCGTCCGTGCACCCCTACACGCGCCGCCAGCGCAGCGCTTATCAATGACACGGTGGAGCCGTCATCAAGCAACGCGACACAACTCACTGTACCGTTAGGTCCGTGGATACTAATGGGCACGGTTTTTAATAACACTTTTGAACTATTGAGTTTTATGTGCGACACAGTCTCGACTTCTACGTCACTGTCTTCACTTTTAGTGTCCTGCACTTCTGTAACATTGACACTGTTACGTTGCAGCGTATTGTCCTTTACGTAGTGTAACAAACGATGATGCGATTGACTACAGTTCTCAACGTCACACGCGGGAGCCGGGCAGTTCACTCTATTATGATTCGATACCAAACACTTGTAGCAAAGTCTGTTGCGTTTCACAAAGAACCACCTATCTTTTCGCTTTGCTTTTTTAAACTTTTTGCAATCTGTCAATTCATGTTTTGTAACGCGGCAAAACCGACACTTATCGTCGTTTTCGTTGTCAGTATGTACGAGAACAGTTTGCGCGCGATTTTTGACAGTGGTACTATTTTTTTGTATCATAGTATGTTGCTGGTCCAAGGTTATATTCACTGCGGTACGTGATACCTTCACAGCTTCTCCGTCTAAAAACTCAGACAAAATCATGAGTTTTGACTTGCAGCCCTGGTTGAAGTAAGGGTAGCTGAAGTCAGTCCACTTGGAGATGAGGATTGTAGGTAATTTAGATAAAATCATGGAGACAATATTCATCGCACTTAGGTACTCATTCTCTCCAATAGCGAGTACTGCGGCCACATAGTTCTTCACTTTCACAGAAAACGGTATGATGCCTTTATGATACTGTTCTGATAGCGGTTGTAGTGAAGTAATGTCCTGCATAATCTTAGTTATGATTACGTCAGGGTTTCCAAACAGGAGATCCAATGTTGACATAACAATGTCAGGAGTCGTAGCACTGATCAGCAGTGAGGTGACTGCTTCTTTTGCTGGTCCATGAAGACACTTTCTAAGTCTCCATAGATTTTCCTTTTCGTTGAAGTTACACACTAGCGTTGATTCTTCGTACGCCTGTTTAAATTGTAACCATTCCAAAGGGTCACCCGAGAACGAAGGTAAGTCTCTCGGCGTGCATAAGCGGCTCAGCATTTTTGCGTCGTTACCTTTTGTAGCGGCATTAGTGGTCGCAGCAGTCAGGTCTTGAATGGCGCTCACCAGCAAACTAACGTTGGTCTCACGGCCAACGTCATCTTTAGGTGCTGGCAGCAGTGGAGGACACACCTCGCCCGTGTTGGTGCCATATCGTGGGCGAGATTGTCCTTTTAGCTCCTGTTGGCTGCGGTCTAACCACTTCTCCACTTGGCTGTGTGTGGCGACGCTTCTTGCTGATAATCGTGAACTGTATTTCTCATCTAACTCCGCCATATCAGCTGCTAGCTTTTTATCAATGAGTTCCATTTGTATACGTGCTTTTTCCTGTGCCGCTTCTAGCTCCAGCTTCTTTTTTCGTGCCAACACTGAAGACGAAACTGATGCCATTGATTTTGGCATCGAAGTAGGTTTCACTTTCACTTCTTCGTTGGCTTTTTGCAACGCTGAGGTTGAAGGGTGAGCCAGAACATTTTCCGACTTCACGGACTTGCCACCGACATGTTCTTGTGCCTGTTTTTTGGCGGTGCTCCGAGTGTTCACCATTTTTACGGTGCGTGCTAGCGGCGGAGTCGAAAACATATGAAGTTCCTATATCCGGCTCGAAGGACCACTTTGTAGGGGTTGGGGAACACCAAACTAGTCAAAAACATGGGCAAACAGGGAATATCGTGGTGTTGCGAGTGGAACAACTGTGGAAGCGCGTATACCCTTTTCGGCGGGATCACTAACTCACTGACTTTTACTTTTGACATTTTTACTTTTACACTTTGACAGATCCTGTGACGCGCGGGCGCCACAGGCCACAGACTATTTTACAAAATCTCGATATCCCTCTAATTTATTAAATGAATATACAATGGAATATACTAAAATACAATTGCGTCGCTAACAAAAAGAATTCTTCGTCGCCGTATATGCTCTTAGGAAAACTTTATATGAACGACGCGTGTATTGAATTCCTGTGAGGGTATTGGAGCTTTGTCATTGAAGTTTGCTTTACTTTTTCTTGTACTTGTGTGATATTTCATATACCTACTTTGATTATTACAGTTTTTCTGCAATATGACAATAATTAATTTCACATAGAAAGCAAAAAATTTGGGCATCGAAATTGGAACTATATCTATGAAATGTTAGTTGAATGAAAGTATTTCAAAGTGAAAGTGGATATCAAAACCTGTAAAAAGGTTCTATTTCAAAACCTATACAACCGGACATACATTGGAAAATTCCGGGAAACGGCTATCGTCCGTCAATATATGGCCCGCAATATGTTGTGGAATATGCACACAGCCAGCGTGCCATTTTAGTAAAAGCTTAGAGACAAAATGTAATAAATCCTTACACTTATATAAATGCCAAAGTGTCTGTTAGTTTGTCCTTCGTTTAGGTTTTAACAGACCAGCGCATAAACGTGATTTTTTGCATTAAATGGGTTTCTGCGGTAGTTTTCACGCGGGTGAAATCACGGGGTACATCTAGCTTCATATTTATACAACACATACAACTTGTGAACACGTATTGAACGCTTTGAAATGTGCAAGGTGTCAAATGGCATGTAGCAAATGCGAACCATTGTTGAACATTCATGACAACACACGTACCTACTTGTATATAGAGCGAAGACCTTAACAGAGTTAGATTTTATGGAGGTGATATACGAAAAGAATTGAATAAATCAACAAAACAATGTACATTTTTGGCCCCTAGTATGAATCAAAATACATGTTTGTATACCTACCTACATGTTTATATCACGCACGGTAGGCATCAGGCGGCGCGTGAGCAAATACGACTATGTTGCTATCTCATTTTCGCCTCACGCGTGTTTACCGCGCGCTATCGTGTCGTTGACCTTTATGGTGTGCAAATTATTATGATATTTTAGCTGATAGGAATAGAGAACTACTTATATTTCTTTTTAAGAAACCAGTGGCATTAACGTGCACTATTTTGACCCAAAAATATACGCTTGTTACAGGACATATCAAGAGTTTCAACAAAAGAATAAAAACTGTTAAAGCAGGTTCACTGAACCGTGACGTGGACACGCAAAGACTTTTATCCATAGGTAGACATATATGTGATGTACAATCAGCATTTCTCAGAACTCTGCTTTACCTGGCTGTATGAAGCGCGTAGCTCGTACTTATTACATTTGTCTACGAAGCGTGAAGCTTCTTTATTCATAACTGTAACATGGCTTGAACTCTCTGGTACATTTACGCTATCATGTAGCTTTTTCTACTTTCATCTAAATCTTCATGAACCTGAAAAAAAATTGTTAAGAATGGTTTATTCTTTTGTAAATCTTATATCCGCATCATCTAGTTTACGCTAGTCAATAATAATGTATTCGTAGAATAATATAATTATAAATGCGATTGCAACTCTCTTTTTGTCCTTCTGTCTATTTATTACCTTTTCAGGCAAATATATTTAATACAATTTGGTATGGAGATAAGAGAGTAAGAGCGATGGTGGACGAACGGTTTGGCGTGCGACTTACAAGACGCCGACACCGAGTTCGAATCCTCTCGGCCCCGCACCTATGACATAAAATGAGTTATGTGCGGATTTGCCATCGCTCAAAACGGTGAAGGAAAATATCTTAAGGAAACCGGCATGCGCAAGAACTGCAACATTTTCAAGGGCATGCGACATCTACCAACCCGCACTGGGCCAGCGTGGTAGATTATAGCCCATACTCTCTCTCTCTGAGAGAAGACCAGATTCTCAGCAGTGGGAACGTGGAAGGCTGATAATGATGATGGAGATAGTTTGTAAAGATAAAGCATATTGTTTATTGCGATAAACTGTAGCTCATGTGGGTGAAATCGTGAGTAACAGCTACTTAGTTTATACATTTTCGATGTACATTTTACTCCTGAATTATGCGTACCCATAAGCAAAGGGTTTAAATAACTTATAAATTATTCCCAATTCATTATCCAATACGAAAGCTTGCTCTGTTGCCCTGTTTATACTTCCTAATTACATGATGCATTTTAAATGCGCAATAAATTGGGTACACGATTATGTCTGTGATACGTGCTTCTGTATACCGTTGAATGACGCGATGTCCAGGGCATGATAGGAATTCTGTTTCAACCACAGATATAAATTTAACTAAATGAGCGAGTTCTACTTTGGGTGTCCTGAGTTTGAGTAAAGCTCCAACTAAGCCGCATAATCTAATCTATTTTGGCCAGCTTTACAGTGGGACGTTAGACGCATATACAAAAAAAAACCCATTCTAAACATCAAATCTCTTGGAAAGCATTTGGCTGTGCGATTAGAAATGTTTGGGTTTATCCGTAAGTTTTTATGACGCAAAAATGTAACACGCTTCGTTTTCATACAAATCAAAGCATCAATCAACGCAATTGCAATATCTCGTTCAATCTACAGCCGTGGTTTCAAGTGATTTTACCCATCTGGTACACCTTAACTACTGTAATAACAAATACATTATTTAGTAAAAAAAATTGAAAATCTGAAAACTTTGCAATATTTTTGTTCCGGGAGCAGTTCTTGAAAGGCAGACTCACTAAGCTTAGCGTATTTACAATGGAATTGAGTCTGAATTTTAACTGTCTAACTATCACGGTTCATGAGATACAGCATGGTGACAGACGAACAGATAGACAGACGGAAAGACAGACAGACGGACAGACAGCGGAGTCAAAGGGTCAATGGGTTCCGTTTTACCCTTTGGGTATGAAACCCTAAAAATACAAAGATTAAAATTTGGTGGCACTGCGTGACGCTTACCAACAGGTGACTAACTTGTAAAAACAAAAAGCAAAAAGAAAAGTTGAGCTCAGTATTATCTGCATCGTAAAGTACAAGAACAAAAGATTACTTCTTGTAGGAGACCACTGGACATTATTACGTCCAACTATTACAATATATGGAAATCCTATCATAACTAACATTGTTTATGACAATTGCTGAACTGTATTCATACTCCCCTGCCAACTAATGCCAGTTACTTTCACTTCCGGTTCGCTTCCCTAAAGATAACGTACATAAAGTGCAAAGGGATTACCAGAAGTCTCTGGACATAAGTCCAAGTTTCATTAGTTAAGCAAGTACATTAGCGAGCTCAGTACAGTGATGTATTCGCGTCAAGACGAAGGGGCGGTCATTTGGGATAGCCACTATAAACCCTTTAAACTAGCAGGTTTTTTACGGAACTGAGTTTGAGACGAGCAAGTTGAACACGTGATGGTAAAACTCAACATGACTTTTTTTTTAATTCTTACAGGGCAGCGTTTAACCACAAGTCACCTCATCTTAAGTGACGATGTGGTTGAAGGTGGTGCTACTCTACACCTAGAATGGGAACTGACTCTCAAGTCGTACTTCAACAGTTTAAATTCCTGCACAGCAAGGTCCATCCATTTATGCCCTGTAATTTCTAATACTAGAAATATCGCCCTTCAATCTGGAACACAGAAATGTTTGCACACTACTGCTTGGTGGTGGTATAAACCTACTATATATGGACAACAGTGTGGTACTTTCTACTACTACAAAAGCTATCTGCATTATTTTGTTTAGCTTTCTTCTTTTAGTACAGACTATTAATTTCGTTGGATAGTCCCCAGCCCAGAGCCCACATACATCGTTGTCTCTTCCCTCTGCTGCAGCAGTAATTTTGTTGCCATAAGGGTGAAATTCTAGAATGCGTCCCTGGCTCCATGCCTGCTAGGTCACACCAGATATAATGATAACAATGCATTACGAGACGCGGGTAAAGCTTGTCTACAAGGATCTTTATGAGCTTCGACTTAAAAAGGAAGGACGTTTGTGAAATTAGCGAACCGGATTTTGTGTAGAATGCTTCACGTTTTAAACAGCCTTTTATACTGCGCTTGTTCAAAATATAAAATTCAAAATAATTTTATCCACAATCTATATGTCGTTTGTTTGTTTCTATAAGAAGCTCATACTCTCTCTCTTTCTCTAAGAGAAGGCTAGAATCCCAGCGTTGGAACCTAATAGGCTGATGATGATGATGATGATAGTATGTTTGTTTGTTTTAATGTTTATAATGAAACCAAGACACAGGTCAAGTTTTATAGAGGTTTTCAACGTTTAGAAGCTTTCTTATCGCGATGTGACATCGAAGTGCTAAGATAGCCTTGATATCATGTAAAGAATTGTACGGGAAATTGTATGATTTGAAAAATTCGCCTTTATGAACGTTACGCGGGCGGAGTCACGTTATAAATATAGTAACCGTATATTTTCATGTAAAATGGTACAAAATATTCCTAAAACTTCAAGAATCTGTAATATAAAACACCAATATGAAAATAAATATCTTGTTTAAAAAGAAAAACAGATGCAAGGACACGCGTGCTCGCCTCGCAAAGTTATAACATTTTAAATCAAGTTTGTAAAGCGAAATTTCGAACTTTGCCAGATTTCGTAAGCCTTCCGAGCCTAAGACGTTATTGAAATTAAATATTACGCAAAATTTTCTTAAAGCTAAGCACGGAAAGCGTCGGGTGAACACCGAAATTGAATTAACCAAATCCCTTTGACGAAGTTCGTGTTTGCAAGCAACTCGGTTAATGTGCGAAATTATTAGCGGCGAAACGTTGCCGCTCTTTTGCGGTGGTAGCCTATAAATAGTACTATTTATTTATGAGGAACTAGTATATTAATATACCCATTTTTAATGTAGCGTGAATGAACAAATCATAAACAACGTTTTGGAAGTGAAGTTAGCAAATATTTGTCTACTGTGTTTTGTATGAAGCTTTGAAACTATATAGAGTTACAAGAAATATTATTATAGATACTTGTCACCTTTACAAACGAACTAAAGATGTAAAATATGTTTTTCTATAAATGCAGCGCACGTGCAAAATACATGCATGTTTCCGTTCTATTTTATTTTATTGTCTATTGCATACACTTATGATTAGGAGATTATTTTATACAAAAAATCTCTTTATTTATTTAGTTACAGTTTTTTTTTGTATAATTATTTTCTTCTTTTTAGTCACATGTGAAAACAATTTAATATTAAAAAAGTTTAGTTGTTTTACTGAATAGATAACAACTAACAATACAAGCTAAAAGTATCAAAACATGTTTTTTGTGTCCTGATGAGCGTTTTTAGTGAACATGAAACTCGTTCTGTAAAAGCTTTAAAATACATTTTTTGTTTTGTAAAGGCATCAAAGTTTTAAGGAGATAAGTTCCGGACGAGACGAGATTATCGAGTAAATAAATCAGGGCCAAGGTGGCTCCAGATTTATGGCGTGAAGATTGAGGGTTTGAGGTTCTGTGTACTATTGTAGACAGAGACAGATTTCTGTACAAACTGTTTTGATCAAGGATATACAAGATAAAAATGATTGGATTTGATTTAATGTCTCGTCAACATTACCGTTATTTATTGTATAGATCATAAAATGCATATTACTATTACCAACAACAAATTACCCAATTTTTGAGTTATTCTTTTTAAAATGTAAACATGCCACTGCGTGACGAGACGGGCCACGCTTGCCCATTATTATTTATTACTAGCTGCGCCCCGCGGTTTCTCCCGCGTCCCGGAAAAGTTTCCTACGGGATAACGGTACGGGATAACATAACTACTAAATTATTAAAATACTAATAATACCTATCCACATAACTAAATGACAAGTTTTTTAGCAGTTGAAAACCTTTTCTTTCTCTTATCTAATAAATATAAAGATTTTTTTAATACAATCAGTATATTAAAAATACAAAACTCAGAGGGCCTTCGAGCTATTTTTCGCAAATACTGCTCTGGTTGTTTTATGCTATTTTATAAAGTTTTCGTTTCTCTCAGTTTGGCATGAAGTAGTAGGTACCCTGAGGATAATGCTACTGAGCCCCGTGCTTAGGCACTTTTAAAAATATGAGATTCATAAATATTTTTAATAAGAAATAAAAGTTGCCAGTATAACATAACAAAGCCAATTGTGCAAATTATTTTCGTAAAACAATTTTAAACACGAAAACGAAAGCTAGATAGGTACTTAGTAAAATTTATTCCGCCTTGCAAAAAAATATGTTGTCATTAAACTTTTACAGGCTACAAATCAAAAGCATCAAGTAAAACAAAATGTTTTAAAGAAGTTTTGACGTATACAAACGTTTTCCTTGTACACAAAAAAGTGAACAGTTGAAAAATTACGAGAAAAGCGGAACGCAACGCATATCATGATGGTGGAATAGGATTTTCTCTGTCACATACATTATGAAGCAAGTATATTATTTAGTAATGATTATGTGCCAATACTCCATACTTTCACTACCTACCCATACACTAGGGATAGCCAATAGTCTATCCGCCAGCCCACACTAGGTCCGCGTGGTGGATGATTATGATTATGACCCATACTCTCTCTCTCTCTCCGAGATAAGACCTGTTTCCCAAAAATTTTCGAGGTACTTCTAGCTCGTGGTATCGTTGCGGTGCATCAAGATACGATATATCTAGATGATATTCGCGTAGAAATGTTTTTTAAATCTAATTCATTATAATCATCATCAACCGGAAGAAGTACACTGCTGAACATAGGCCCCCCTTGAACGTCTTGAAATCTTATACAGACACGGTAAAAAAGCTTAGATTGGGAGCTGGTTCTCAAATGAGTCTGCCGGAAAATACTGATAAGTGCTAGGCAAATGAATTCTTTTAATTTTTCTTAAATTTTTAGCTTTCTAGTAGCTAGAGGCGAGTCTACTGGAAAGTTACCTAAAACCAAGCTAATTTTAGGATATTATTTAAAATGGTGACTTCAGCTCATTATTATTCCAATGGTGCGGCTAATTAGTATCATTTAATTTCTGCCCAGTCAGTATAGAAACGTTAATTACTGCTGGTTGTGTTGCAGGTTTCGCAGTAGGTAATTCATTAATTTATCATCAACCTCACCATTCCTGGAACTTAGACCCTTCTTCAGAGAAAGAGGGTTAACTGTGAGAGAAAATGCTGAAATTCTAACAATGTATCTAAATATATTGTATTATTTTGTGTGCCTATTATAAGTAATTAAGTAAGTTTATTTATTATTTATTAGTTGGTATATGTAGGACTAGATATAATATCTAGTATGTATAATTTTTTAATTCTCATTTATTTCGTTGTAGGTATACCACCGTCCGTCCATATATCATCATCATCAGCCGGAAGAAGTCCACTGCTGAACATAGGCCTCCCCCCTTGAACGCCACCATGAACGGCTATTAGCCATTTGCATCCATCGGCTCCCTGCGACTCTTACAATGTCGTCGGTCCACCTAGTGGGGGGCCTACCTACAGAACGTCTTGCGGTTCGTGGTCGCCACTCGAGAACCTTTCTTTCCCATCGGTTATCGGTTCGTCGAGCGATGTGGCCTGCCCATTGCCACTTCATCTTGCAAATTCTGAGAGCTATGTCGGTGACCTTGGTTCTTCGGCGAATTTCCTCATTTCGGATTCTATCGTCCATATATAGTTTTGTACTATTATTCCTCTGCGTTTGGAAAAGATATTTTGTGCTATAGTATCTACCACCGCCTTTTGTAACACTTACCATTAAACTTATCGTTGTTTCTCTTAGTTTTAATTTTCTCTGCATAGTGGTAGGTAAACCAATAAAGAATTTATCGATCCATCTACACATATTGTCTCACAGAGATAGACATGAACCCAACATATATTTAATTTAGCACCGAAATAATAATACGCCTAAATTGGAATAGGTCCGTAGATAGATATCGGGACACAGATGGTTATTGTCGGACAATAGAGTAAACTATTTAGTATTATGAGACAACTAGGATTCGGAGCGGGTATATACACAGAACTAGTTTGACAAAGCGAACGTCCTCGATAGGGGCAACGCATACGCAATTTGTCCGAAACGGTCCCAATCTGAAATGGGGGTGGCCACATTCATTTAAGTCCTTTACTTAAGATTTTAATTTAAAAACTATAAAATTTAGGCTGAGGTTACGGGGATCGAGATATCTGGAAAGATATGACAGCAGAAACCGCAGTGGGATCAGTATAAGTTAAAAAAAACTATAAATTAAAACTACCCTAAAACTTAAGAATTTAAACTACAAAACCTACAAATATGTATACATATATACGTTCATATAGTTTTTAATGCCATGTTGTTAAATTAAATTAATTTATGTTTTGAAGGGATCTCAGTGTTAGTGACGACGTCGGCATGCGATCCGTTGTTCGAATCTTACAATGAGCTTGAGGTTTCGAGAAAGGAAAACGTCGTGATGAAACGATAGCTTGGTTGTAAGGTATTTTCTAGTACTGGCCTGGCTAGCTAGCTAGCTGCCCTCAACTTAAGAATCGGTCGCCAAGCACCTATCGGTGTGTTCCAGCAGCCTCACTTGAGAGCCAGTTCCCAATCCATGTGTAGCGTGACGCCACCTTCGACCACAGCGTCATTTAACTTCAGGTGACTTGTGACCATATTTAACAAGAAGTATCCCGCCAAACGCTTAACATTTGGTAACCCTGTTCGGAGCGCAATTTCATTGTTAATTCACGGACATTGTTGGGTTGAGGAACAACTTGGAGTGTAAACGGTGAAACTCCTGCGACATTTAAATGAAGATTTTAGAGGCGAACATTCGAGCCCCGTGTTTGATTGAATGGGTGTCTAATGTTCTGAAGATTACATTGCGGCTGAATATTATTCATGTACGACCAACACAACTTTTCTAAAACACTTACCTAAGGCCCTATTTGGTTGATGTGAAATATAAAGACAATCATACCATAAAGCTACTTTTATTAACGTTAGGATTTATTTTAAATACATTTTATTTCATCGTCATCATCATCAGTCTATAATACCTACGTGATATATACGTAGCACATCTTAATTTTTTATTTTTATTTTTTTTGCAGTCAAATAAATCTCAATATACTAACCGACGAAAAAACAGAGGAGGTTCTCATGTCGACGCGTATATTTTTTATGTAAAACTACGCCTAACTTTACAAAGTAGTCCGATATTGATAATTCTCGATTTA
Organism: Opisthograptis luteolata; assembly: GCA_931315375.2. Classification (NCBI taxonomy): domain Eukaryota; kingdom Metazoa; phylum Arthropoda; class Insecta; order Lepidoptera; family Geometridae; genus Opisthograptis; species Opisthograptis luteolata. Next base: position 5,798,213 of record OV928049.1, on the reverse strand, counting down.
TTGGAAAGTGCCCCGTAGTTGGTCCCATATTTTGGAGTTAAAATTCCAACTCTAATTTTTTTAACGCGATCTCAAATACCCGTTGCCGCTACTATAAGCGCCAGTTTTATAAACATCCGTAGGTTAAAAGTCAGACCAAATTTCGGTAAATTTGAACTTTTTGTCCAATTTTCCTTACAAAAATTGGACAATAAGATCAAACTTACCGAAATTTGGTCTGACATTTAACTTACGGACGTTTAATAAGACCAGCCCTTAATCCTTTTTAATCATCGGTAAGTTATTCCGAAGATATCTTTGAAGTATTAAATTTTGTTCGAACTTATAGTTGTTTTCAATAACATTAACAAATTTAGTATTGTCGTGCAACGCGGATTTACTCATATGGATTCCCACAGGGTTTTTATGATACTAAAGAATATTGAAATTTTATGACAGTGAATTTTTTTTTTTGGATCCATAGATCAGGAATGCCTTAGATTGGTCTCCGATGCGTTTGGCCCACACCACAGTAGCTTTGTGAAAATATTCTTGGACATAAAGAAGTTTATTCAAATTCCCAACAAAATCTACTTACCCTTTGTAATACAACACAATGTATTGTACTAGATTCCGCTCTAAAAGCAGTAGGTGTTGCATAAATTCAATTTCAACTCTTTCGTGTGTATAGTCAACTACATAAATATGCGAACAACTTAGTACTATGACACAATAACCAATCTGTAATTTCATTCAGTACTAAGATAATCTAATATTTTTCTCATTGTGATAACGGACTTAAGTATGTAGGTGTGTGTGAAGTTGACTGTACTATAGAAGCAACCGAGATTCTCTCCAAGGAAAATATTGTGAAAAGACAGACGTGTGAGATAGATGTGGTAAATTGAATTCAAAATGTGCAGTGGCAATGTTGAGATTTAAGGAACAAGTTCGATGTTTGCAGCCGACAGCACTGACGTCATCACTGCCAGCTGTACAAAGCTAGAGTATCTCAATTAAAACGAGAATCATAACCTATATCTACAAATTGGCCTTACCTTAAACATCACATGAAATATGTCGGGATAATTCGATGTTTATTTAGTATAAAAGTTATCTTTTAAGAGAATTCCAGAGGTGTTACTGTAATATTTCTATATTGTTCGACTTGCTCATTATTATTTGTTACTTAGAAGTACTTGAAATCAGGTGAAGCGTATTGCCAGTCGCCAGATGCGATAACATTGTCCAAACATCAGGTGAAATGTGGTCAAACGATAACCTGTAGAAAGTAAAAAAGAACGCCAAAACGATCATGCGAGAATTTAGTTTAATCTATAAGTAACTAACTGTATTTTATCTTATAAATTAAAAATAATTTCAGTCATTTTTATTGCAGTGCCGCGCTGATTGCTGCCTATACCTTTAATTCTTACCGTTTTTCGTTCAATTTTATTGTATTTAATGCGATTTTACGACAAGCTGAGAAGTGAGGTAAAAGTTTTTTTTTATTTGCAGATAATATGATAGTATTTAACTTTTGTCTTATGGTAAATGATAACGAGGACGATGATGAACTTACTACACTTGCCTAAAAGATGTATATTCATTCTTGACATGAAGCCTCCGAAATTATACCTACTTATCGGTAATCAAAGAAGTTGGTCAAGTACTCGTTACCTATACCGTTAAAAATTAAGCCAAGTAATAAAAATATGGATAAAACTACCCTTTGAAATTGTATACTTGCTGATTAGAACAATGCCTTTGACACATCGATCGATTTCCAGACTACTGCAGTGATTTTTATCGAATTGGTTAGAGCCGTTTAAAAATGTCGCGTTTTATAGTAGGAATAGAAAACCTCTACTATTACTGATTATACTAAAACAGATGGGAAAACAAAAGTAGTTAGCTATATTGGGAAGAAATCAGACTCATTTCAACATTTGAATAATGAATGTCAAAAGGGGTCTCTTATCTACGCTTTTATATTACAACATTATTCCAATGAAAAGTGCCCGCAACCACAAAAAGTCCTTCCAACCCCAATCCCAAATAGTCCTAAATTAAGTGGAGGTCTCCCAATTAATTATTCTGGAATAAAGTTTGTCACAAACCTTCTACTCCAAAGGGTGCAATTTTTATTGACATTTACCTAACTTTTTTCATTAAATTCCTCAAAGTATTTGCAAAGTTTTACTGCTTTTTAATGCTAGGAAAAAATCTTTCGCAGTTTTTCACTTCGTTTATGTCGATCGGAATTTTAGACGGAAAACCGCTTTGGCATTTTCTTTAATGTATTTGCATAATTTAAAACTTAAATCCTGCAAAAAATCTCAAGAAAACTTTAAAACTACGTAATCATTAATGTGAAATTTATTCACATGGAAAAATAATTATGGACCACTGTGTAGTGGATACAAGTTTTCTTTTGTAGAAAGTTTTTCTAAGAACTCATTGAGATGTGAAATAATTTAGTGTTCATAAAACATTATTATATCGGTAGAATAAAAAGGAGTTCAATGACTGTTTCCATGCAAAGTGAGTCTAAGATGATATACCTACACGGTATTTTTAAGAAAGACTGTAATCCCAAATTCTGTGCGATACGTAGCTCACGGCCACAATAAGGGTAGACCTTTAAAATAAGTAACAATACAAATGAAATTGAGTGGATTGGAAAGCAAATTGTAATAACAAAACCTATGAAGTTCGGACCCGATGACTCCGGTGCTGAAAAAATATTCATTTCTCCAAAAATCCAGAGAAAACTCCAACTTTTCTCCCTCCAACGTCATCATACTTAGCGACTCCTCAGAAGGCACCTTTTTGCGTAGCAGATCCACTAACTCAAACTCAAATTGGCGAACATATGCTTATACATGGTATTGCGTGTTCCCAACCCATTAAGATAAGCTCCGCAAACGAGACGCGCTACTCAGGATTAATGACAGGAAACAAAATGGTGTCTACAATGGTGTTACATTTGAATGGGGCCCAAAAAAACGACCAGCTTTCACAGAAAAAAAACAACGATAAAACGGTTACAAATGCACACAAATCATGAGAGCGCTTACACTGTTTTTTTATTGTTCGTAATTGCCGAAAAACCCACGTATTTTTATGGTGATAGCATATCTGCTCATCCGAATATCTATATCGTGCTTGGTTTGCTTTACTGGCCAATTGTCGTAACTTGGATTTGGAGCGAAATTGTTTCAGGTCGGATATAATAATATACAACACGCTTACTGCTAAATTCAGCGAGATATTATACATGGAAGAAAGGGCTGATTAGCGCCGAGGCCATTTTGCTTGTGTTTTTTTTTCTGTTCGATAATATTTATTTACAGCATATAAAGAGAGCAGATAAAACTTGTTTGTTATCTAAGCCACCATTCATGTGTGAAAAAATCGGCAAATGGTGAAGCCAATTCAAATACAAAACTTTTCTGAGACCGAAATTGTTATTATATAAGGCTTTTTTGTTCATAATACAGTTATGTCATATATAAATATATATGTATTGAGATATATATCTATCTAAAAGCCTTATCTAATAACAATTTCGGTCTCAGAAAAGTTTTGTATTTGAATTGGCTTCACCATTTGCCGATATATGTTATCATTTGCCATTATATGTATTTATGTATGTATATATATATATATATTGCTTAGTAGGTAGGGACTCCGCATCAAAACGCGAACCACTAAATTAATAATAACACAAATTTGGAAAAAAAAACAACAATTACACAACATTTTAACAAATGAAACGTAAAGGTGAATAACACAACGTAGATGCATCGCTGCATTTAAAAAAGCTACGATAGAAAGCTCCGACTGTAAAACTGCCGACACGGAAGCGCGTGAAAGTTTCACCGGAAGTACACAACACACGCTCAGAGCAAATTCTGTTGTGCAGAAACGCTGTAACGTTTTCTTTCCAATTAAAATGCAAATACAAAGAAATAACTCAGAAAAGGGAACTTTTTATGCCCTCATTAACTGCGCGCCTCTTTATAGGCATACTACGGTATAAGCGCTGAATATGCCTAATTGGCTTTATATTAAAGACTGTTAAATTATTTCTCAGATAATAATAAAATTGTCTGTTAAAGTAATGCCAAATCGCGTTTGTTATTCTAATAAAGTCAAGAAAGAATTTAGAGAAATGCTCGTAGTCTACGCGTAGGTATTACTCACACTAATATAAATTCGAAACTTTGTGAGTGCGCGGGTAAGTGTGTATGTCTGTTAAAAAATATCGGACTATTAGATGACAAAAAAGCTTGGCATTTAGTGAACTTGCTCCAATTCAATCAATTAGTAATAGGAATAAAATTGACAATGTGATCGCGCCAATAAAATTACCTGCCGGGTGTTTCTTGTCTGTTCTTTTGCCGGCGTAAGGAGGCAAAAGAACAGACAAGAAACGCCGCCTTGGAACAGGCCTAGCTAGTTTTAAGTTTGACGTTTTAAAGTTCTCACAATGTATCCTATTAGATAGAAAACATTTGTATTTGTAACTTTTTCACGGTGAAGCGACTCAATGAGTTTAGGTGTAATTGGAATGGAGATAGTTTATACACTGGATTAACAAATAGGCAACTTTTTATCCTGGAAAATGTTTTGAAACGGCACCGTTAGTAATAAATATTGCATACCGCTTAGAACATGCAATCTAAGGCGTGAAGTGAACGTAAGTACTTATATGAAAGCTTTGAAATTGTGCTGAGACATTCCAGCGTTTACATAACAACAGTAATCTAACAACACGTGTCACGTTGAAATAAGCAAGTGCAAGCTATATGCAAATGAAATAGCTAAGAAATAAACGTACAGGATTCTTTAATGGAACTGAAAATGATAACTTCAGCCACATTCTCGCTCTTGCCCCGTTTTATATCCGATTGTCCCAAAGTAGGATACTGTGTTTCCAGTGTTTGTTTTCGCACTTTTAGCTTGAGTCTGCAAAATGGCACAACATAACAACATAGTTTTATGAAACGGTAAAATTAAAAGCGCAGCCTTACTTTCTTTTTGTATACATTCACAAAAAACATTTTGCAAACTTATCTCGCTTAAAGTGATTTCACTTTATTAAAAAGCCTTTGAATAAAACATCATTAGGTACTTCAATGACAAAGTAATAAACCTTCGCAAGTTTACATTGTACATTTATTAGTGAAACAATTTTGACAGGAGAGCTGTGACACTTTAAACCTTGAATGATTTAATTTCCTCCAAAAACACAGATATAAATTGAATTTGCTGTCCTGTCTTCAATGAATATTCTAGTGGCAGATTTCCTTATTCGAAACGATTTAATTTAGGGACAACAAGGCATTGTCTTGTTCATTGGTAAAATTACTGTCCAAAAATATTTGTTGTAGGTATATAGTTTTCAAATTAATTCATTTAAGTAGGTACTGTAGCAGCAAAACTACTGTGCATTTGTGTTTGCATTGCTGTATTATATATTTTTATTTTATTTTATTTATTTAGGTAATCCAACAGCGTTCCAATTATAAAATAGACAAACATTTGTTATACAATTAGGTCAAAATAGAATTAGTATTTGTTTTGTGTCAGTATTTTGACAATTGACAGTATTTAGATCAAGCCCATGAGGCAATAAAGCCCACACCGATATTTCCTATCTCATTCCATCATTGATCGCATAACTTTTGTCTTCAGTTAAAGTTCCAACCTTAGCTCGATGGCCAAAATTATAAGCTGATTTATTCAATAAGATCAGCCCAAACTTCAAGATAAAAAGTCTCATTACATTACCATCGTAAAAGTGGTGGTAAACTTTTCGTTTATAGAGTTTGTTCATTAAAATTTTGATTGCTCGAAACATAACGGCGGCGAAGTTGTAATTCACGTGGTAAAACAACTTTGTTTTACTATTCACACTGGCATATAAAATGCAGCCATGGAACAATAACGATCACGGTGGAGCAAAAACATGATACAACGAGAGTAGAGGCGAATTCCGTACAGGTGAATACTAACGCACCCACTGGGTAACACAATAGTAAATTGCTGAGGAACGGTAGACATTATAAGTCATGCGCTGTATTGATTTCAGTCAAGAAGTTTCCGATAAGTTCTAAGTTCAAATATTCAGAGTTTTGTTATTTATAGCTATAGTTTGGTCGTAGGGCTTTGTCTAGTGCTCACATGGCTGCTAGCTGAGGGCCACTTCCCAATCCAGGCGTAGCGTGGCGCTTTGACCGTATCGTCTTTTAACATCAGGTGACTTATGGTCAAACGCTATGCTGTAAAATCAAATAGTTTCGTCTAATTTCGTCGTATATTTTTAGACTTACTAACTACTACTTCTAAGATTAAGAAGTCTATAAATAGTTAAGAATCTATCTATCGGTGTGTTCCGGCAGCCCCACTTGAGAGCCAGTTCCCTGTCCAGGTATAAAGTGGCGCCATCTTCGATCGCATCGTCACTTAAAATCAGGTGAATTGTGGTCAAACGTTAGACTGTAAGTAGTAAAAACTAAAACCCCTTCAAAATTCTAAAACTCGGGATGAAAAATTGAACAGCCGTTTCGCTCATTTACCAGCTTGAAATCCGTCCATTTTATCTGGCTCTTGAGGTTTCCCTGACAAACGATGTATCCGGAACGAGGGCCCGCGTAGTATCCTTGGGTTTTCTACCACATTGATCTGAGGCACTTACACGGTGGCACACAGATATTTTACCAAGAAGTAGTTGGTGTGCAAGTTTCTTTAATACCTTACTAACAGGTTTGTGAAACCTAAAAAAATAATACTTTTTACTTGCTTATCAACTTTAATATCACATACAAGTATCTCACGTAGGTAACAAAAAAATCATTATATATGTAATTCTATGTATGTTGATTGCGATACGAATAAGCTAGCGAAAAAGTTTAACGCTCAGTTTATAATTATAGATTATTCTAATAAGATAACAAAACTTAATATTAAATTTACCTCTAAAAATATATCCATGTCCATAAAATCTACCAACAAAACAAGAATATATTAGAGTTTTAATTACTGTCAGTTTGTAGGTCTGTCCTGTTGTTACTTTATACCAGTTGTAACCCAAAAAATACTTTATACAATTCGATGGGGTTTTGACAATACTTCGGGCTTAAATACCTTTTCCACGCGAGTGAAGCCGCGGCAAAATGCTATTTTGAACCATTTGACAGGTAATAAAAAAGCAACGGCACAATTAAACATACAAAACGATCAAAGCCTTAGTAACAAACAGTGCTTGCTACCTTTCGGTAATAACATCAGAACTTCGAAAAGTAACGTCAAAGAAAAAGTATCAGCTTTCCAAAAAGAAAAGGGATGGGAATGACCCAAGTTTTACGTAAAATCAGGTTTCCCGAGACGAGTTACGTAGTACCCATGTAGGAGGGACTCATGTAAATGTGTCCACTGAAAGAGAAACTGTTAGTAGACTTTCTACTTTCACTTGAATTTAGTTTCAATACATACAGGCTTTCCTTTTGGTATCGTTTTCAATGTATACGTATTTTTTAAGTTTTCGGCAAATTCAAAGTTCATAATTAAATCAAAATCTCTTGAACTAAATATAGCTTTACTAAGAAAATGGCATATCTCATAAACGAATTTACTCTGATACATTTTAAAGTACTAATTTGCGTTGAATTATGAAACAAACTAGTTTCAAACCTCAAAAAGCAGCGGTCACCAAACACGAGAGTCATAAGAGTCATCAATACTAAGTTCGAACCCCCTTTTGGACCCACAGTATTTAGTAAGTTATGCGTGGATTTGTCATTATCGCTCAACATCACGGTGAGGAAACCGGTAAATCTAAGAACCATAGGCTTCAAGCTCATGTAATTTTTACCAAGTAATAACCCATTCTGGGTCAGCATGGTAGATTATGGTGGCCTAAAGTTTCTATGAAAAGGCCTGGGAATCAATACGTAATTTTAGTGCATGTGGTATATAAACATTTTAGCGTCTTAAAGTAATTCTCCACAGAATTACATTATTTGACTAATAAAATACGCAAAGTGGCTGGCAGCGGTTTGATGAGAGGAGCCGAAGATCGGGCTCAGAGGCCTGCGTCCAGCAGTGGACTGAAATAGGCTGATTATGATGATGAGAATTGTATAACAAGTGAGCTTATTTAACAATATAAATTTTCCCTTTTGCTTTTATTATGAGATGCAAGTAATAAAGCTAAAGCTTCGGGTAAAACGGAGGGCTATAAAATTTATGTTGGTCAAAATCCAATTGCGTAGGAAATTGGTGTATCTACCCAATACGTTTTGGTACAGCCAATATTGAAAAAGGCTTTATTTTAATTAGCTGGGCTTTGTGGCGTTTAGTATGTATTATGTTTCACAGCTTCATTCTTTGCGATTTCAAAGTTTACATAGTGTAGTAGCGTTCCTACGCATTAGCCTTGCACAGTATTTTAAAGTTTTTTTTTTTTTTTTTTGTCTATGGCAATTTTCTACTTGTCTCTGTCATCCATCCCCACCTACCCTACTTTACCTTTTGGCGCGCTTTCGGATATTTTTCATTCTGTGTTTCTGTGCTAAAGCCTGTGCACGTTATAAAAGCTCTTCGTGAAAATGGGAAATAAAAGGAAGAATGAAGACAAGGAAGATAAAATTAGGAGAAAAATAAGAATTCTCGAAAATAAATTGAAGAAACCAAGTCGCCGTCGTATATTGGTTTACTCGTCATCGTCGGAGGATGAATCTTTATGTAAGTACCGTGTGTTTTATAATAATCCTTTAAAATACGATCTTGTGGTGCAAGTTTCGACCCCAGGTCGTTTCTACACTTCGACATAAACAGATTAGTTACTGATGCGAGAGTTTTCTCCATCACAGAGATTTCTGTATACCAGAAATGCTAATCGATGCGGTTATTCCGCATACCTACCCACATAGATTAGTTAATGATGCGAGCAACTAACGCTAGAGTTGTGTTCCATCACAGAGATTTCTGTATACCTGAAATGCTAATCGATGTGGTTGTTCTATGCAAAATGTATATGTATACACCTCAGAGGTTTCTGTAGACCAGAAACATAACCCTTGTGGTTATTTTGCAGGCCCAAGTGTTTCTCATGGCTCAAATCATGATGAACGACACACTTCACTGCGCCCAGACTCACCGACTCCAGCTGCGCCGGAGACGGCGCTTGAGCTATCTCAAGATGTGCCTACCTATCCATCGACGTCTGCGATGGAGACTGCTGAGGATTTGGAACTAGGCGAGGAAATTCTGAAGCTCCTTGGTGAGGCTCCAAAATGTAAAACCCCGCTGGGTAAAAATATACACAAAGAAATTGGCTCAAGGTGGCAGGAACTTTTGAGCCGCGGGCTAACAAAGGAGGTAAAGAACAACATTTGCCAAGAATATTTAGTGCCTGCTAATTGTGATCTTCTCGTTGCTCCTACCCTCAACCCAGAGGCAAAAGCAGCTTTGACAAATTTTTACATTAAGAGAGATCACGCCTTAAAAGAAAATCAGCAACAGATCGGGACCGCTTTAGCGGCCTTATCTCAGGCAACCGAACTTTTGATCACCAAAGAGACTCCAGAAAAGGTCCTTAAGCCACTCAGCGACGCGTGTCGCTTGTTATGCGACTTACACTACTCTGAAACAAAAGCCAGGAGAACTTTTGTAATATCAGCCGTAAAACCGGAATTAAGAGACATGCTGATCAATACAGCGAGGGACCAATTATTGTTTGGCGAGAACTTGGGAGAACAAATAAAGTCCACCAATAACATTCAGAAGTCTGGTGAGGGTTTGAAAATAACTCAAAAACACCCGTTATTTGATAAAGCCAAATTTATTAAAAATAACAATTATAATCAGCAGAAGAATCGGTTAAACTCCAAGACTCCGTATCGAGGCGTGGGGCCAGGCAGGTACAATGCAGGGCAAGGTCGAGCTCCGCCACAGCAGATGCCTCGCGCGTCGAGAGGCCGCCAGCAGCAGAACCAGCCGCGCGCCCGGGACCGTTCGCCGCCCTACAGGAGCTGCAGGAAGTAGGCTCTGAACACGATGGGCACCAGGAACCCGAGGTACGCCGGTCGTTTGCAATATTTCACCAATCAGTGGTCTGAGATCACCAGTGACCCCACTATTTTATCATGGACAAAAGGATACATAATACCGTTTAGTTCCACTCCATTTCGTCAAAAAGATCCGATTGTTCATACTAATACAAAAGATCATGCAGATTTTTTAAAGTCCATTAACATACTGTTGCAAATTGGAGCGATATCAAGGTGTGACCATGTCGAAGACGAGTTCTTGTCAAGTATCTTTTTGATTCCAAAGCCTAATGGCGATAAACGGTTTATCCTAAATCTAAAATGTTTAAATAAATTCATAAAGACGGACCATTTCAAGATGGAGGATTATCGGACGGCTTCCAAATTGGTAACCAAAGATTGTTATATGGCCTCAATCGATTTAAAGGACGCATATTTTTTAGTACCGGTCCACGCGTCACAAAGAAAATATTTGCGTTTTGAATTTGACCGTCTCTATGAATTTAATTGCCTTCCCTTCGGATTATGTACTGCTCCGTATGTGTTCACAAAAATTCTTAAACCTGTAATGACACAGCTAAGACAAAGTGGCGTTATTACTGTTCAATATCTAGATGATATTTTTATAATAGCCGATTCTTACGACTCTTGTAAAGATAATATTATATACACTAAAAATTTGCTTGAAAGTTTGGGTTTTATAATTAATGTCAAAAAGTCTTGTTTTACACCCTCAAAGCAAAGTCGTTTCTTAGGATTTATATTTGATTCTAACCTGATGCTATTGACACTACCTGATACTAAAAAAGATAAAATTAAAGAAAATTTAACATCATTTTTAAACATGCGTAAATGTAAATTAAGAGATTTTGCTCGTTTGATTGGCCTTCTAGTATCAGCTTGCCCAGCGATACAATATTCTTGGATGTACACGAAACTGTTAGAACGCCATAAGTACCTATCGTTACTAAAAAATCCATCGTATGAACAAAGTATATATATTTCTGATTTAGATAAACAAGACATGAAGTGGTGGTATAATCATATAGATACAGGTTATTGCCCTTTTAGGTTCAATCAATTTAAAATTGAAATATTTTCTGATGCCTCCAATTCCGGTTGGGGCGCATATTGTAACAACCAGAAGTCCAACGGTTACTGGAAAGATGATGAAAAGTGTTTACACATTAACGAATTAGAACTCAAAGCAGCATTTTTTGCATTAAAATTATTTGCTAAAAATTATTATAATTGTGAGATTTTGTTAAGAATTGATAATATAACTGCTATAGCAAGTATCAATAGAATGGGCAGTGTACAATACCCACACTTAAATAAAATCGCGCGTGAAATGTGGCAATGGTGTGAAACCCGTAAAATTTTCATTTTTGCTTCATACATCAATACCAAGGACAACTTCGAAGCAGACTCATTATCGCGAGTAAAATTTTCAGATACAGAGTGGGAGTTGGGAGATTATGCGTTTGATCAAATAAAACATGAACTGGGTACACCCAATATTGATTTATTCGCTAGCCGTTCCAATGCTAAATGTTCCATTTATATTACTTGGAAAAGCGATCCAGATGCGTGGGCTGTTGACGCATTCACCATTTCTTGGACAGATTTACAATTTTACGCGTTTCCACCTTTCTGCTTAGTTTTAAAGATGTTGCAAAAAGTCATAGTTGACAAAGCACAAGGAATTGTAGTTGTACCAAATTGGCCATCACAGCCTTGGTTCCCTATTTTTAAAAAACTAATATGTTCTGAACCAATATATTTTGAACCTAAGGCTTATTTACTAAAATCGCCTTTCAGATCTGTACACAATCTTCATCAATCACTGACGTTAGTTGCCGCGGTAATCTCCGGCAAGCTCTTCAACATCTAACACCGCAAACAGTCGAAATAATGTTGGCTTCTCTTTCCGAGAACACGTACAAACAATATGATGTGTGTATCAAGGCATGGATTTCTTACTGTCGAAATCATGGTTACAACCATTTAAATTCAAATGTACCTATAGTATTAGACTTTTAGCTACTGTGTTCAATAAAGGTGCAAAGTATGGCACAGTCAATACTTATAAATCAGCTTTGTCAATATTGATTGGAAGTAAAATCCTTAATGATGATAAAATTAAGCGTTTTATGAAAGGTGTTTTTAGATTAAAACCGTCTGAACCCAAGTATAATATCACCTGGGATCCATCAACAGTTTTAACATATTTATCTCAAAAATGGCCACACGATAACCTTACCTTAGAAGATTTATCAAAAAAGACAATCACTCTATTAGCTTTAGTTACAGCTCATCGCGTACAGACGTTTTCGCTAATAAAATTAAGCAATATTGAGATAATTGGAGACAAAGAAATCTCAATCAAAATTCCAGATTTGATTAAAACTTCTGGCCCAAATTCATTTCAACCTATTTTAAAACTTCCGTTTTTTAAAGACCGTCTTGAGATTTGCCCAGCAACTTGTTTAGCATCTTATATTAAAAAGACTAGCTCTTTACGTTCACCTAATAATGATCATTTATTCATTAGTTACCGTAAACCATATTCTAAGATTTCGTCACAACGCTTAAGTCATTGGATTAAGGATTCATTGCACAGCAGTGGCGTAGATACAAGTGTGTTCAGTGCACATAGCACTCGACACGCTTCTACATCTAAAGCTAACAGATTGGGTGTCAGTCTTGATGTCATACGTAAAACTGCTGGTTGGTCCCAGAGTTCACAGGTATTCGCTAGATTTTATAATAAGGAAATAATTAATAATACGGATCAGTTTGCTATGTCGATTTTAAATGATTGTAATTAAAATTGAGAGGGAAAATAAATAATATTTGCTATATAAGTATGTTTTTACAGATAACCACCTTCTTACTAGTAATATAACCTAAATAGATACTTATCAAAATAAAGTTCACATTTTATATCAAGGTACTCTGAACATCCTACACTATGTAAACTTTGAAATCGCAAAGAATGAAGCTGTGAAACATAATTAATGATCAAACGAACTTACCCTGTACGTGAAGTTCGATCACAATTATGTGAACAGCTTCATTCGACGCGATTTACTCACACCCTCCCTTTGGATTAATTACCATACATACCCATCCCATATATAAAATGTGAGACTTTAACTTTAAACAAAATGAAAAATATCCGAAAGCGCGCCAAAAGGTAAAGTAGGGTAGGTGGGGATGGATGACAGAGACAAGTAGAAAATTGCCATAGACAAAAAAAAAAAAAAAAAACTTTAAAATACTGTGCAAGGCTAATGCGTAGGAACGCTACTACACTATGTAAACTTTGAAATCGCGTCGAATGAAGCTGTTCACATAATTGTGATCGAACTTCACGTACAGGGTAAGTTCGTTTGATCATTAATTGTAATGGTATGATTCAATCAGGGATAATGTAAAATATATATACAGTGGGTAATGTAGATAACATTTTCAAGTTTTTGATGCCTTGATGGTATGAATTGTTTTATATCTTTAACGAAAACCCGTGAATACCGAAGATTTTTCTTATTTTATTCATTTTCTTTTATCTTATCATCATCATCATTAGCCTACAACTTTCCACTGCCATAGTACTATGTACTATAGTACCTTCTCTCAAAGATAGTATGTGCTATGTATGACGCTTGAACATTGACACTGCAAATAACTGTAAATCGATTTTTAAAGACAGTTATTTGAAAAATAGAAGTACGAGAAGTTATATAGAATTCAATCAAAAATCAAATATCAACTGGGTCCAAAGAAAAGTATTTGATTAGATCGCCTCAACTTTTCAATCCCTGCAAAGTTTTCCGACCGATGTATTAAACAAATGGCGATTACGTAAAAGTTTAATTGAAAATCCCCGAATCTGTGATGATAAAGGTTTTTATTATTCTCCAGGTAACGCGTAAACTTTGTAGCTCGTAATTGGGAATGGCAGTAAAAACAAAATTTCGTAAAGGTCAATTCGAAGTGAAAATTTCCGATGGAAGAAATGTGGTGGAACGGACGTTCTGTTTTTATCTTCGCATGTTAACACCTATCTTCGTATTAGATCTTTGGCGGAAGCTTACTCGAGAGAGTTTTGGAACTTCACTGAGCTGCCTTACACCGGATGCTGCCACATCTATCTAGCATTGATTTATTTTGCCAATGTAGAACAATTCTGAGGTAACTGTACCCAAGCCAAATTTTGAAAGCTGCAAAAACTGAAGAATATAATTTCTATATTTATATCTATATACTATAATAATATTATAAAGCTGCAGAGTTTGTTTGTTTGTTTGTTTGTTTGAACGCGCTAATCTCAGGAACTACTGATCCGATTTGAAAAATTCTTTCAGTGTTAGATAGCCCATTTATCGAGGAAGGCTATAGGCTATATTTTATTTCCAAAAAAATTAGGGATCCGTAAGAAAACTGCAATTTTGCAACCCAAGGTATGAAATCGAAAACCTATTTTTGCGTGCGCTGCAAAAACTATTGACACTAGAACAAAATAATGTATTACGGGTTTGTAGGTCCCATTAAGATCTACAAAAAAGTCCGCGAGAGCATATGTCTAACTATTATAGTTATGCCACAATAAGTGATCTTTTATTTTAAAATTTTAATTTTTAATGCCGCTGCTAGAAAAGGCTCTTTATTTGTATCTTGGTATTAATCCTTATCAAAATAAATTACTTCTTATTCAAAAATGCTTCAATGCCTTTATATAACTTTTTGAATCATTCAATTCGGACATTCCATTCGAAAGATATCACGAGTTTAAAAATGTAAGTAGTAGTAGAAAAATAAAACCTCCGCACCGCAGCGCAGCGGGAAGCGCGGTGAAGTGAGGGGGGCACCGGGAGAATCTATGAAATAGGTAAAGTGCGGTCGCGGACCAGGAAGACCTCTAGCTGCGCGGTTCAAACGTGCGGTGCAAGAAAAAATAACTTAGAATTAAAATATGATAATGGGCAGGTAACGCGGTGAGAGGGCACCGAAGTGCGGGAATAATTTTGGAGTATACGGAATATATACGCTTTCGCGCCTAAACTACTGAACTGATTTAAATGAAATTTGGTTTATAGATAATTTTAGCCCCGGGGAAGGGACATAAAATACTTTTTATCGCGATAAACTGTAGCCCACGCGGGTGAAACCGCATGGAACAGCTAGTCTAATATATATAGTATTACACTAGCAACCAGCCCCGAGTTTCAGAAAATCCTTTCTCAGTGCACCTCTACACTTCCAAAAGATACTTACTACTCTGAAAATTTGACACCCTTATTACCTCAGCCAAGACTTTGAATTTTGTATATAATTATACCAAGATTATTTCACTGTTAAAAGTAACACTTAATTTTTTTCTTGAATATTTTGACTTATTTACATGATAGTTTTTGACCAAATGTAATGACGATAATACAACTTTGAAGATGGCGCCACGCTACGCTTTGTCTGGGAACTGGCTCTCAAATGTTTCTGAAACACAATAAATGCTTTGAAGAGCTCACTGAAGAAACAAATGCTGCATTAAATTTTACATAACATGGCTGAACAACGAAGCATTTGTTGCTCATTTGTTATTGAAATTAATAGCATTTCAAAGAGACACGCGAGTCGCGACGATGGAACAAACGAAGGCTTCGCGACGCAGGAAGCGAGAAGCTAAGTTTCAGTAGCTTAAGTTTAGTCGAGCCGCTTAGTTATGCAACGAACAGTACTAAATACAATACACAAACAGTATACCAACTTGATATTTGACGACTGATGTCCCAAAATGGACGTATAATTGACAGTGAAGCGTGAGGTCACGGGTTAGGTTCCCGCTACACGACTAACATGTGTATTGAAAAAAACGCAAGTGTTTCTTCTAATATCTGGTAGTGGTACCTAAGGCCCAGAGAATCCTAGCTAAGGGACAAAGCTCTAGGTATATATCTGACTATTAGGCTATTAGGGCGTTGTTGGTAGGTATTAAAAGAAAAATGTGCATTGCTAACATTACTACAAAAGGCTTAAAGGTCTCATGTTATGTCGCAATTTTAAATCAAGTTACTACGAGTGCCTACGAAAATTCTGGCTGAATACAACATCCCAAGAAAATGGTTGTCACGAGTTACAAACGGCAAGTTTTTTTGTTTTTTCTTTTACTACTCTACAGGGTGCCGTTTAACCACAAGTTAGTGGTCGAAAGTGGCGTACGCTGTTGCTGAATTGAAAACTGGCTCTCAAGTGAAGATGCCACAACACTCTGATAGGTACTTAGCGGCAGATTCTTAAATTTATTTGCGCGTTTTCAATGCCAATGTTTTGAAATTGCCAACCCTATTACAGTTTTAAACATTAACGTTTCATCTTATATAATAGGTTCTTTATGTTCTACAATTTCGTAATAGACGTAAACATCATTGAAATCATAGGATATTAGCAAAAACCCGATTTTTTGTGACGTTTAACCTTGAATATCTTAAGACACGGACACGGATTTTATGAGACTTTTGAGACAACGTATACGAATGATCAAATGAAGCCGTCTTCAAGTTTCCAGCTTATTATCTCTCATTCCGAGGTGAAATCGTAATTTGACTGGACTAGCTGTGAAAGTGTCGAGCAAAGAAGGTGTAGCAGTATCCATAGGGCTAGCGCTTACATACAACTGTTGCATCGACTAAACTGTTTCGTCGAGTTGTGTACTTTTCGTGATTTCTACTCAACTGAACAGTTTAGTTGATGGAAGTGCGTATACAATCGATTTTATATCTTCTCAAATCGACCAGTCTTTATTCAGCAACGCTCGAGTCAAGGTGTTTACAAACCATGTCAATTAACAACAAAGTTTTAGTTTGTGCTTTGCTTTATAGAAATTTTAAGAGAGATAAAAAAAGAAGATACTGTGTACATCCTGTACTTAGTGATAGATTATCTAGTGGAATATTTCATACGTTACATTCTAAGCTGAAAGAGCACCCAGACAAGTTTTTCAAATATTATAGAATGAGTGAAGAAACGTTTAATCGGATCGACTGTTTAGTCGATGGTCTGCGCATATCAATACAATGCAATACAAATTGAGCGCTTGATCGATAGTTGTCCAACTTTTAAATCAAAAGCAAATCGATATAGCTTTTTGGCTTTTTTGTCGAACAACTATCGAGTTGACTGTATGTGCGCTTTAATATATTCTTTTAAACATATGATACACAACAAAATAGTTGTTCAACTAAAAGTTGTATGTAAGCGCTAGCCCATACTGTTTTAAATCTCTGTCTACTCACTGTGGCGTCTGTGAGGAGTAACTTGAGTAGAAAGTTGGCTAACTATTACACGTGTGTCGTAGCTTCTGAACAACGCCGCCGATTTTAATTCGTTTAATACACGCTGCGGTTCCGGCTAAATAAATTTGTGCTGTGACTTGCTGTTCCCGTGATTCTAATTATATTATGCATCCTAACTTATTCAGCTTCTGGATGTTTGTAGTTCAATCACGACACGATGTTAAACGGGTGTTAGGGCAGACAATATAATTGGTTTGTTTTGTTGATGACAAGAGATGCAGTATTAAGGATCGTGAAATGCACAGTTAAAAACGTTGTTCATCATCAGCCTATTACGATCCCACTCATTAAACTTAATATATATCAACTAATATAAAAATAACTAACTCCGATGGCTCAGCGACCCAAAGTGTGTCTTGGCCTCCGAAACGAGAGAGCGCCACTCTTCTCTATCTTGAGCGATTTCAGCCCAGTTGAGAGTCTGGAGCTCGCGCAGGTCTGCATCCACCGCGTCTTTCCAGCGGTATCTAGGGCGTCCGACCGGCCTACGGCCATTCGGTCGTCCCAAATAAGAACGCTTTGCTGCCCGATGATAATGAGATAATAATAATATTTTATATTTTTATATTAACATAAAAATATAGTATACTTAAAATAACTAGTGCACTGATTTCAATAATCCCGTTATCGTTAGATTAATACACTTTGTTTGACTCAGGTCATCATTTCTAAGATTGTATTGAATCCTACAAATATTAAATGTGGTCAACACAAAAAATGAATTAAATTAACTTTACCCCAAGTCGATATTACTTCCTTGGGTACTAACCGCGCCTCCGCCATGGAACAAACTTTTCTATTTCGTCAGGTAGGTACGAAGATATTTTAAGTTCATCTTAATTTTCACGGAACACGTTTTCTCAATTTGTTTAAGGATAAAATATAAGGAAGCCGTAAAGACATTGTTAAAATTTCATTAGCTACCAGGCAGGAATTTATTAACCATGTTTAATGAATAACGCTATTGAAAGTACTTTAGTAAATTTGAATTAATTTATGGCTTATTTAATTGCAGGTTCTTATGGTAAGTGTGAGTTAAATGGGCATTCTGTTTGCTTTACTGTGCCCAAGCACACAAATAAGGCTAGTAATAAATATACTTACTACTTAAGAATAAAACAAACAAAAAGTTTCACAGAAAAATGCCTACATATTGAACAAAGTCACTTAAGTTCAGTTGTTAACGGCAGTTTTACAACTACTTCAACTGTTCTTGTTAGAAACCTACGACTATTCCCATAACTCTCCCTAACTATCAGGTTTAGTGTTAGCAAAGTGAGAACATTTTCATATCCAATTTCCCACAACGTATCAAATTCTCGACGGGTTCTATTACGTCACCTAAATCCTGGGGTTCAACATAATCATTTCTGTCACCAGGTTTTTCAGAATCTCCATAAACACAACGCGTGCTGTGCAATATAAGGCCACCTATAGCGCTGAGAATTATTTCACCTCCCTTTCTTCTTAACAAGACAATCAGAAATCAACCTTATCTCGTCTGTTGTAAAGCAAGGATTACATCATTGGTAAATTCTTCATACAACTGTTTTACAACGACGTAGTGTTCCTGTGACACATGCAAATTGTAGTAGAAAGTGCCGTAATCGTAAATAGCAAGTAAATTGGCTTTATTAAACGAGCCTACACACACTGCAATAATATAAAACAATACACATAAAGCTAGAGTGGAACTATTTGTCACTTCTTGTATTCTCGTATGTTTTGATGTAGGCAAATTGGATTCGTATACCGCAAGACCTATTTTATGTGAAAGAGTTTTTGTCGCATCGGAACCCAAATGATACAGATTTATGAATGTCTGTCGGATATGATATCTAGGTCCAAATCTGCATGTATATTTTCGAGATGAGATGAAGAAAAAGGATCGAAGTCTAAAGAAAGGGAAATAAATTTTGGGACAAGATAAATAGACATTACTAAGCCGCAGCTTTACTCAAACCTTAATAAGTTGCGTAAGAAATACTTCTTCTTTTCTTTTTGATCGAAGTAAACAAGTTAGTAAAAATATCAGTGTATACAATTTTCTATATAAAACAACTAAACACCGAAGATTACAAAAATGTGTGTAAAAATGTGAAAGCACTATGTTTGAATGGCTCAAAAATTCAATACTTACATCATACATTATTCTAGTCTATTTGTGATATATCATTTTTTTTAATAATAATAATAAATGAACAACAAACAACAAATGGGGTGTTAAAGTTTGTACCTTTACAAAATTTAAAATCTTGTGCAATAAGCAACAAAGGCATGAGGCAGATCACTAGTTTAAGCATATTATCTTCTCGAAATCGCCAAAAATAAATAAGTAGGTAGGTGCTAGTAGGTACATCTGTTATCTCATCAGAAGGCGTGCGTACAGTAAGTGTAGATTTCCCCAGAGTTTATAACACTGATAAAAGTACTTTTGCGAGTAAAAACTTGTCTCTCCAGAGGTATAACTTCTTGGCAAATAAATTAGTATACTGACCTTTTGCCTCGTATTGTGACGATACGTCTTATTCATAAGAAATGTACATCGTTTTACAAGTGAAATGAATTTTGCGAGTTTTTTCGACTTCTAAAAAGGTTCTCTTTATCTGACTTGAGAAGGCGTGTGTCATAATATGAAACAAATGTGGCTAGATGTATCAAAATGTATTTTGCTACTGAAAATGCGTTTTTTTTTTTCACTTGACAAGTAAAATTACTGGATCAGAATCTGTTTGTTAGACACACTTAAATTTTATCTAGAGTTAGTCTGTACAAAATACAAATATAATTATGAAGATTCAAATTTGTAGTTTAGATGGAATAAAATTATGAATTCTAAAACCTATGTGGCACAAAATCTTATTTATTGTTTTCATTCGTCTTTTTTCTTATGAAAAACTAGCTGTTCCCCGCGGTTTCACCCGCGTGGGCTACAGCTTTATGCATGCAAAGTCTCAGCCCGATCGCTTTAAAATTGACAAAGTTCCATACAAACTTGCATCCCCTATTTTATCCTCTTGGGGGTAGAATTAATCAAAATCCTTTCTTAGCGCATGCCTACGCCATAACATCTACCTGCGTGCCAAATTTCAGCCCGATCTGTCCAGTGGTTTGGGCTGTGCGTTGATAGATCACTATGTCAGTCAGTCACCTTTGAGTTATTTATATTTAGAAGATCTACTTTTTGCCTAAAACAAGTCAGATAAATATTCTTTAGAATCACGACAGTCGTGACGAGTTAGTTATATGCAAAAAGCTTTAGTTGATTTTACTGGGATGACACTTATTGCAGTATCTAAAGAACGTTACTAGCTTGATGGAGTACAATAACAATTTGTTTGCCTACGATTCACCTAGAACAAACACGGACATAATCATGAATCGGCAGCAGTATTTACAGAGAGAGTTCCGCGCGTCTCACCGATTCCTTCGACGCGATGTTTATCTTCGGTACTCCCCAGACGCATTAGAAACTTTATTTCTTCGTATTCTTCGTACTCATTGCGTATACTTTCAATTAGTTTCAGATGTACACGAGTCAATATTCTCTATCAATTGTTATCAAGCTTTAAGTAAGTTCGGTTCTTTGACTTAACATCAAACCAACACAGCGAAGAGCTAAAAGACTTCTGGTCATGTTAAGCGTAATTGATAAATTAACTATTGTTTATTCTTTGATGATGTGGCACAATGGGTGAACAACCGACCAGGTATGATGATGTATCGTGGGTTCAATTCCCGCTACGGGACAAATATTTGAGTATAATATAAAAAACGCATGTTATGACATCTCTGATGCTGTTGGAACTGTATATATATATGTGATTGTGTGGACGTTATTATACGAGTACATTGATGTTTAATTCTACGATGCAAACCAAACTATACGATATTCTCAGAAAAAAAGGAGTGTTAGTCTCAGTTGTATACTGAGCCGGGACCTATTTCTGACATCGCGCAATATCGTACTTGTTCATGTGTAATTGTTACTGTTTGTCTTTGTTTTTGTATTGCGCGATATTGTGTATGTCAGAAATAAATAAATTTTCATTTTCATTACACGACAGTCTCAGCACTTCATGTCGCAACATAAGTAACCAAAACAGGTATCAGAAACTCGAGCTACAAAAGATTGTTTCTCCGAAATATTTACGGAAAAGAGCGCAAACTAGGCAGGTTATAGGCACATGTGATACGTCACCGCGTGACAGGCTGGCGGCAAACACGCAATAACACATGTTACGATACGCATGCCCGAATTTTATTACGTGACACGCCGTATTACGCCGCATCCAATCTCCTAGAACATCACAAGTCTAGCACGAAAATATTCACAACAAAATGCGCGACTGGAATTCAAAACGATGCGGCAACATCGCGATAAGCGTGAGAAGAAAATTAACTTCCCTTATTCGCTGTGGGTTGTAGGCAGGCCTACTTGGCGTAGACCGCTTGGGATCTCATTTGTCTATGAGGAAATCTTAGAGGCTTATCTAAGCCGAAAATAAAATGGAGATGGAATGGAAGGATATCCGAGGTGAAGCCAGTCGTGCGAAGGTATAACCTCTGAAATATCTGCGGCTTTTAGCGGGTGAATTTCGGAGGCCTGTTAAAAACATCTTATGATTAAGTGTTATTGCGACTTTTACTAAGAAAAAAGTGTAGTTGTAACTTATCGTCATTTGCATGCTTTATACATTAAATTAAATGCTAAGATTATAATTGTTTATCAACGTCACCGCTACAGTCACTGCTGCCGTGAATATTTGTACGAAACTTTATCGATATGTAGGTACTTATCCAAGAAAACATTGCCATATTTTCCTTTACCGAAAGCTCAAGCTCATTACAGAATTCAAACTCATAACCTACGTGTTCCAAGCCGACGTCACTACCACTGAGCTATCATCGCTTCAAGTTATTATCTCTATTTATTCGTAGTCTTTACAAAAAGTAGTTATAGTCGTAAAATAAAACTGCGACTCCGAGAGACTATAACAAAATATCGGTTGGTAAGTAGTTAGGCTTTATTGCGGTACAAAGTATTAGCTTTTATCGGCATTAGTATTATTTGGCTAAGTCTAATTTAGTCGGCGGCAGACCGGCACTAACGATACATTAGGAGGCATAACATTGCTTATAAGATTAAGCTGATGGTTTACCAAACAAGCTAGCTCTTAAACTATGATTATGTTAAATTAATAGAAAAATATGGGATTTCACGCGTTAGATCTGAAGCTTAGATTAGAGATAAAGTTCATTTTATGCATAGCTTGTTGCATATGTTGAAGAAACGTATACACACAGTATACACTGCGAATACGCGTTACACCTTCTTCGCCCGGTTTGAACAGATTTACAGGCCTATTGCGCCTAAGGAAGTTTCACTTGAAAAATTTAGACTTTTGAACGCATTACAGCATTTGGTAATTACTACTTACATATTAACACAAAATATTAAAAAAAAACTATATAGTCCACTTACAACAAACTGGCTGTGACTCGCGGTCTCACCCACGTAAAGATTCCACTCGATTTCTGTCACAATAAAATATGCCCAATGATAGTACACCACCCTGGTTATATACTACCTCTACTAGCACTAGCTTCCTAACAGTAAAAGAATATTATTCAAAATTAGATCAGCAGTTCCGAATGTAAAAATATTTTTTCTTAAATCCAAACTCAAAAATATTAATCTTAATATATTATATAACTCAAAGGTGACTGACTGACATAGTAACCACTGGACAGATCGGGCTGAAATTTGGCATGCAGGTAGATGTTATGACGTAGGCATTTGCTAAGAAAGGATTTTGATTAATTCTACCCCCAAGGGGATAAAATAGGGGATGAAAGTTTGTACTTTGCATGCATAAAGCTGTAGCCCACGCGGGTGAAACCGCGGGGAACAGCTAGTACAGATATTATTTCGATAATCCTTAATGGAAATTATATCTGTATCAATATTTTACCTTCATATATTTACTTTATATATATTATGTGGGACTAAATATGATACATAAAAAAGGTAACCTCCTAGAAGGGTATTGTATTATTTAAGGTTATAATTAAAATGATATGGATTACATATATTTTACATAAATTTGAAGCTTCTTCTTTTATTTAAGAGTGAAGCTCTTGTCGGTGGAGTGCTTTCCATCCCGTTCTGTTCTCGGCCATCCTTTTGACCTCTTGGTACGAAATGACGTCAATTCTTTCTTTTTTCGTCAAAATTTGAAGCCCATAGCCAATATTGTCCCACACAAATAAGTTATTGAGCATTTTGTGGCGTAGGTTTTTAATAATGAGAAAAATATTACCTCTACGTTCGTTGAGGTTCATATTATATTTATAGCGTAAGGTCACCAAAAAAAGAAAAAGTCACCTACTAGCGTCCCATCCTGGCTTCGCACGGATATGAAAATATAGGGCGGGTCTTGCGTTCATATAAAATCCACTTACAGTTTTTCCCAAACTTTCTAATTATTCGACGAGTGTTCCAAAAAGCCTTTTCTACAAACCTTGACAATAGTAAATCGGCTGAACCGTTTGCAAGTGATGCATGCGGCAATTGATTTTTATCTTACTTTTACTTTAACCTTATACTATTAGGGTTCTAGTTCTATCGAAACAAAACATTCAAGTTTAAATCTTATAAATCTGCAACATGTAATTGTTAAATTTTTAAGCTTTTGCCAATAAAATAAAAATGTTTGACTTCTCAGCAAGTTATCACAAATTGTAAACATACTCACAGTAAAAGCTACTCAAAATTAATGGTATTTGAGTCTTGCGCAATATAAATTGTATGATGAGAAAATTTATTGGAAATGCGTAAAACTTAATGCTTACCCAAACAAGGGGGTTGTTACGGAGCGAAATGAATTTTTTCATCCCCTTTATGTCCGCCATTACAATATTTTGCTTAGGTAATAATTTCACTTTGTTTTCCTTGAAAATAAGTTTCAGACAACACATTTTTGCCATGCGCCTTTTATCTTTGTTTGGAAAATATAGTAGAGTTGACAAATAAAGCTCATCGTTATACCGTTTTGTTGTAGTTATTTTGTAATTGATTATTTGATTGATTTTTAACCTCTATTTAACATTGGACTTTAACATCACAAATGAGAACGTTTTTCTTTGTGATATCATGCTGAATAAATAATCAGCCAAACTTAAGTTTTTTTTCTTGTCTCGCTTAAAACAAGAAAAGCTTCTGACTATTCAAGAGAAGCATATTGCGTTACAAAAAATGACAACGGTTTACGCGGGAGCAACCTCGTTTGCTGCTTATCGCCCTGAGCACTGATAACAGCGAAAGTCGAGACCATAAAAGGAAGCGACTCGACGAGAAATATTTAAGCTTATCTTATATTGACGAAGAAATATTTTATATTACTCAGCACAAGGTGTCACCAACCACAATTTTGTTTGGTGCTTTAACATTTTCTGTTCGTTATTACATCCAATTTGGCCCAAAAGTGTCTATACGATGTCGATTAATCCGAGATTTATTTATGAAAATATTGAACACATATACGAGGTAGTAGGTATCTTTGTAGGAAAAAATATTTTCGGTATTGTGCGTCAATTGTGCGTAAGCGTGTCATCCCATGCTGGCGGTAGCGACTTGTAGAAGACGATCCTTATACCTACAAAGTAATAAAAGTAGAGAAAATAAATCATGATTAGACATCATAAGCCTCATTTCGTGTATTCCTAGTAAATTCATATAGATTTCAATTTCAATTTCAATTTCAATTTATTTATTTATTCAATAGGATACATTGTGATCACTTTAAAAAGAAAACGTGAATGTGGGCCAACTTGTCTAGAAAATAATAATTACTCTTTTATTAAATAGCCCAGAAATACCACATTTTGTGGAGCACAACACAGTTACAAAAGCCATTAGCGCGCGAGCAAACTACGGACTCATTGTCGATATTTATTTACGGATCTCCGTTTCAGATGAACCGAACTGTTTTATTGGTCAACACTAATTGCTGTACTGAGTGAGAGATATATTTATACTTATGTTTTGTACAGAACCGACTTTAGCTTTTCTTAGGATAGAGGCCAATGGTCAGTGCCAAGTGGTAAGCGGGTGAAACTGAGGGGCACAGCTACTATATATGTATAATATATGTTGCTACGTTTTATCTTGAACTTGACGCATGAAATGTATTGACACTGCACAATTGTTAATTTTCCTTAAAGATTTTATTCATAGAGAAAATTATTAAAATATGTAGTCCAGTTTCTTAATAATACATAATTATTATGTATATAGGTAATTATTATTTCCTAAGCCTAAATAAACCCCTAATCTTAAAACATATCTAAGTGCGAAAACCGGAATCCACCAAAACCATTTTCTCTTACAAAAGAAACTTTTCAATTTCATTGGTCGCCGCTAATTGCTCTAGGGAGTGTAGCCAAGAGTTATGAGTCCCAGGATAACGATGTTGAGAATTAACACAATTAAACGCTGGCCGTCTTGAGCCGCCCGCGTATTTAGCAGCTTGCGTTACCTTTCTGTTGTTTTTACTGATATATTTCTATACGACGTACCTATTGCTAAACAAAGATGTGAAATGATAATTATACATCATACACATCCTACTAATCCTATCTCACTAATATTATAAATGCGAAAGTTTGTATGTGTGGCGAGTGTGCGTGTATGTGTGTGTGTGTGTGTGTGCGTGCGTGCGTGCGTGCGTGCGTGTGTGTGTGTGTGTGTGTGTGTGTGTGTGTGTGTGTGTGTGTGTGTGTGTGTGTGTGTGTGTGTGTGTGTGTGTGTGTGTGTTGGGTGTAAAACCGCGGGGCATAAATAGTGTTATTACAAACCCCAGCAATTCTATCTCATCTAGTAAAAATAAAGAGACTTATCTTTAACCAAACGTAGCAGGTATCTTGTATCTATAAGTGGGATATAAGCTCAAAATGAACTGCATTTTATTTTCATGAACTGCAATATTTTTGTCATAAAATTATTAGTTCTTTTTTATTCAACCGTGATTTGAAGCACCTGTTTACTTAGAAGAAACGTTACCACCGAAGAGGTCGTACTTTTCCCGCACCTACCTGGTTGGGGCATAAGCTATCTCCATTCCAAATTTCAGGCAACCCAATAGCCATTTCAGCAGGAAAAAGTAAGACACCTCACAAGCTTTCGCATTTATAATCTGATTTCTTATGTGATGTAAAGGAACAGAATAAGGTTATTTTTGAATTGAACACAACAAGAACAAAACCTGGTCTAGTAAATGGCCGCTAAACGGTAGCGACCTCTCTTTATAAACCGTAATGTTCTTTGCTGTCTTTTTCCTCATTATGTGTATGCTAATTTGAAAACGTCTCAGACCTTTGTTAAAAGGCTTTTTCCTTCCGTCTTCAACAGATTACGTTTATAAACTTTATTCTTTGAGACTTCCGCTTCGACTCAAAAGAAGAAAAATGTTAATAAATATACAAAATTACGTGTTATAATTAGTCTACAACACTACATATCGTACTTTCAGTGTGTACACTGAGTGTCCATGTGTGTGTGTGTTTATAATATTGCGACAATAATTAGAGTCTAATCAGTAAAGAAAGGAAATATACGTTAATTTCAAGATTCAAAATTATTTAAAATTAAATTAAAAATATCAAACAAATATATACACTTAAAAATTTGGTAAGCTTCCAGAAGACGGTACCCAAAATGCTGGCAGCATTACTTCGTTGAATGGCAATGCTAATTTATTGACCAAAATATAAGCCAGCATTTTGGTCACCCGTCGGGTCAAATAAAAACTTTGCCAATTCCCTAAATATTTCGTAAAGAAATGTATGTCTGGTATTTGTATCATGCCTAAACATCAAAACGAAACTAATGACACATCATCATCATTAGTCAGAATATTTTATTATATTGCGTAGTTTTCGTAGCATTGAAAAGGCAAATAAGGATGATGAGGATTAGGTTTAAGCAATAAGCATACCTAAGTGTAGTACACAAGCTTGAAGCTACATAAAATAAACTGTTAAAATCATAACCTGCATTCAGTTTTGCCGTAGTTGGGGAAAGACATTACCAATTTTTTTCCCAATACTGTTTGTCACGGCAATAAAATTGAGGTTGGCGGATCCAAATTACCTTGCTTTCATTGATAAGTGCTTATCATTCATTTTATTGCCTTGCAATGACATACGTTCATAACTCATGTCATAATACTTCACAGACATTTGTTTACTAATAGGTCAGGGAGTTTGATCAAAAGTCACCAGTGTTAAGTGACGATGTGGCCGACGGTGACGCCACGCTACACCTGGACTGGGAACTGGCTGAAGTTGCCACATCACTCCGTTAGGTGACAATGGGAAAGTATCTAGCTAGCCAGGCGAGCGCCGGTAAATGTCCTACCGCAGCCACCAAGCTATGGTTTCATCGCGATATTTTCCTACAAAACTTGTTGATAACGTTTGCGTAAAAAGGTATCTCAAAATAGAGTGAGTATTCAGCCAGTCGTGTATTTTTATAGGATAGTATCATTCTGCTCGATTTACGTTTGAGCAAGACGCAGTAAGCCATTCAACCGCTAGAAACAGAAGATGGCGGACTCAGTAAGACCACTTTATGCCTTCTCGAAAGTGCACTAGCACATAAAGTCACATTTTCGCACGACTACGTGCCACGTTTACGCGTTCTCTACAATAGTGCACTTACTTATAGACTTGTGATTTTACTTTTGGTCTTCTATTTTATTCGGCAATGGTTTTGCTGTTTGGGATTAGAGGTGTAAGTTTAAATTTATAGCTTAGCTTAGCGTATTAGGCGTGTATTTAAACTTTTTTAGCGTCGTTTCCAGGCGATTATAGCTAAGTGGTAGTGACGTCGACTTGGAACCCGTAGGTTTATTTTTTATAACTGACTAGGCTAGGGTTTGACCGCAATCTCGCCCGATAGAAAATGACGATGTGGTCGAAGGTGTAGCACGCTTGCCCAGTAAATAAATACCTATTCACTCTTGACTACCGGAGGAAAGTTGTGGTTTCGGACCTTAAGTTTTCTGTAAAGAAAAACATCGCAATAAAACCGTAGCTTGGTGGTAGGGCATTTTCTAGTGCTCGCCTGGCTACATCAAAAACAAAGTAAGTGAGACTTACTTCATAATTTATCTGATTTTGTAACCTTTGTAACAAAAATAGGCTAATTTAAGTATTTGTTTTATTTTCTATTGCTCATTTTGCTTTGTCTGTTACACAAAACAGAGTAGATAGATATTTCATTAAAATTAACAAGATAAAAAAATTGGGTCACGGAAGTTTATCAAACGCGAGTAAAAGAAAATCCTGACAATGTAACCTTCACATTCTTGTAGGTCCTTTGTGGAGCTCAAAATATATTTTTGGCAGCAACTTTGTAAAAAGAACTCGATGAAGTATTTTCGTTAGCCTTTCTTTGTTACATTCAAGTGGTGATAAGTATTGAAACATGTATTATATGCCATTTTTATTGTCACATGGTGTTCTAGCAGCTTTGTTCATCTGTTTCTTGTATCATGGAATTTAACTGACAGAAAACGTACGGCCTAAACGGCAAGCCTTAAAAACATGAAATATGGAATGTATAAAGATTGTGTGGTAAGTATGTATCACTAACAAAAGATTATTTGAAACCGAATCTTTAAAGCTAGTTTGCAGCATTCGTAGGTAACTTTAACTATCGTCAAGCAGTGGCCTATATCCAGCAGTGGACTGACACAGGCTGTCAATGATGATGATTCTTCAACCTGCAGTTAAATCATCAGTTTTTCAAAAAAATATTGCACCAGCTACTGACGTCATAATTTTTCCCATGACATCAATCCAAATATGGCTGAATAAAATTAAACCTCGAGTGAAAAAGCTGTCAAGTACCTACTCGTTGATGGTGCAACACGTTTTAGTTACAGTTCACGATAAGTTAAAGCTACAGTTAATTTCAACTGTAACAATAACTCTGATCAGCCTTAAGAAGTCAAATAGTAAATAAATTAAAATGAATTAAAAATATTAACATCGGATTCATATTAATGTTAGTAGCAAAAGAGAAAGTTTGAGTTGGTGCATTATCAAAGTTTGTATGGAGAAATATCAACTTCCACACGGCCGAAGCCGCTAGTTCCGATAGTTCTAAATATACTCTGGATTTACCTCAATATTGTATACCGGAAGAAGTTCCGTACCCAAGGATTAACGTGCTCGATCACTCCCGGAACTTTCCATAACTATAACTTAGTAGGTACTGCAACCTACAACGGAACACGGAAATGAAATCAATCACATGTCCAACGTAGAGGAAAGGGTTGTTACTCAATGAAATGTCCGAACGAAAGCTCTTGGGTTGGTCACTCATCCTTTTTCATTGGTATTTTAGGTACAAGGATATTCTATTATGCCTATTCCTTCAATCAGATGGAAAAAGCAATATTTTTAGCTCATACATATTTAGTAATCAAAATTTATTGTGTAACATTAATCTAAGTCTTCCTATCTCTCTCAATGTCTATTTACTGTCTCATGAGAAATCTTGAGACAATAAATAAAATTTTAGCTCTTTTTGAATTGTCGTAGTTTTATTATCTATCTACAAATATTTTTCCATCATGGCTACAAAAACGTTTGTTGAAGCTCGGTTTATGGAAATGTGATTTGAAATTTCAAGATAAAAGACTCGCCACTTATCGGCGACATAGCGTTGATGTCCAAAGTTGATAAGAAGGTCACGTAATCTAGTTTTTAAGGCTCCCACTCAAAACTAGGAATTCACATCCCATCGCAAATATCTGCGAGCGAGCTCGAATGTACAGTCAGCGACAAAAGTAGCTGATCGTTCTCCAAATGTGTTTCAAATCAGTAATTATTATTGTTTTTTTTTACATTTTACATGGAATCATTTTAACCACAACATAACACACCTGAT
The DNA here is from genome assembly GCA_931315375.2 of Opisthograptis luteolata. Lineage (NCBI taxonomy): Eukaryota > Metazoa > Arthropoda > Insecta > Lepidoptera > Geometridae > Opisthograptis > Opisthograptis luteolata. The sequence goes on along the minus strand of OV928049.1, from coordinate 5,767,857 downwards.
TTAAGGTCAAAAATTGGTGTCTAAGATGATGAGGATAATAGAAAAAAGTGTGATTGTTCGGCAACTTTTGTCGTTGACTGTACCACAAGAACATCCGATCTGAGTCGCATCGCACCGCAGTGCATCGCAGTTTTGCGTGGGAGCCCATTATCTTAAACTACACACAAACATGCACACTTTTACACTGACGTAACACATATTCATCAGCTTCGCCTTGCACTCGGTCGTTTTTACGCTTATTTTAAAAGATGACAAATAGTGGTCGTTAAGTTAGCGATATAACCAAACACGTTGCTGCAATTTATATTGACCTCACATGAACATGTCCAATGACAATAGCTTCGCAGTAACATGTACTTGCTCGATACCACCCTCACGTACACAACAGTCCGTGACCGTCTGATTTCCAAAGTTATCTGCTAATGTCATTTTTTTATTGTGGATGGATACTTCAGCAAATAAAATTAAAATTGGCTTTCATAATCATAGCTTTCATTTGTTATTAGCTGTCCCCCGCAGGACTACATTTTATCGCGATAACATGTATTCTATGTATTTTTCCAGAGTCCAAATTATATCCATGAACTAAGTTTCATTATGATTGGTTCAGCGGTTAAAACGTGAAAAGGAACTGCTGATAAAGTTATCCGTACAACCTAAAACCAAACTGTACAAGAAAAAAATCATTAAGATTCACTTTCCAATTTTCAGTAAGGCGTGAAAAAGTCCACGACAAAGTCAAAAATATGTTTATTTACTAGTGATAACTTTTAAAACACTCAAAACTAGCTACGCCTTGTTCCAACTTCCTTGAACCGGCAAAAGAAGAGGCAATCGTAGCTAGTTTTAATATTTTTTGGCATCATTATTTTTTGGGATTTTTGTACCGTATATACTCCTAGATTGTCTTGAGTTACCCCTTCAGTTGCCAGAGTGGGCGAGTGAGGTTTCTGAAAATGAGACCTGTGCCTTAAAACGTTGCGCCATACATTACGTAGACAGTTATCTAGCTATCAACGTTTCGTTTGTGTTTCAAGTACCACAAAAAAATTTTTTTTTTCTAAGTTTCCAAGACATTAGCTTTCAGTGAGCGTTACGCCATTTGAAAATACTGATGTCATGTTTTCATAGCACAGTGACTGTTCCTCACTTGTAGTACTGTTAACTAAAATAAAGTTGACAGTGTAAATATAACTAAGAATAGGCGCTGTTGAAGATGAATTGATTTTATCAGCGACTTTAACTAAGCTAAGAAAGACCCATATATTTAGTGAAAAGAGTTTGTAAAGCTCTTTACTGCGTATACTGGGCATGTTGCCCATTTACTTAATCATCGTGTCATTTTCTCGGGTCTATTCTAGCACAATCCAAATATATGCGCACATTTGTGTGCGTGAGATAATCCCAGACCCGGTCGTTCGTATAGAAAATGTACTGGTAAATTACTGTTCTTGGGGTTAGCGCGCACCAGAGAATTTAATAATTTCTCAAATCCTGCGAGTGATGTTTCGTAGTTCCGTTTTCTGGACTTAAAGTTTGACGAGCTCTAACGAACCTTTTGTTGGTTAGTTAATATAATAAATATTGCTCAACAAAAACAAATTGAATTTGAACTAGTTAGCACAAAATTAAGAGAATTATCTATATATAAAAACATAATGCTGCTTGTATATAGCATGCCTAAGAGATTGGCGACATTGGCTCTTTGGATGGTCAGACTGATTGATTGCCCGCAGCAAGCGCCTTTTTGTTACCTGGGGCGTCAAAAAAGCGTTGGGTGACCTGCTTAAAAATGTTCAGGCAGGTAGAACGGCAGGACCGCGCGAAAAATTCATACGTCCTCCGCTTGAGGATTTCAACAGTTACAGCTGCCCCTCAAAATCCAGACTAAAAGTCACTCATGTCTCTAGGATTAAAAACAAACCAACGAGTTTCTAACCATCTACACGTGCAATACCGTTTGGCTCCAGAATAGACGGCACATTGACGGTGGCAGCCGCCTGAAAGATAACATCATTAATGACAGCGTGACGTGAGCTACGATCCGCATTATGGCGACAAGATAACCCGTAGTGGCCCTGACGATCTACTTTGAACCCGTTTGAACAATGATGGGTCCCGTTAGTGAGCGTACCTAAATATAATCAATGAAGTTAATGAAAATGCAAAAAGTTCTTATCTTCTATACACTCGTATAAGAATTTTTTTATCGCTTTTGTATCTTAACTTAAATAGTTTGCCTTCAATATATGCGTATGCTTTATTTATTGTTGTTTGTAAGCACAATCGAGAGAGGGGCCTTTAATCTGTCCGAGCACATATGCATCTGAACGCTCTATAGTTACACGTATATTGTTCAAGTTTGAAATAAAAATTGGTTGTCTGTAAAGTCGGTTTACTGACGATAGTTGAACGTGACAACGTCGATTGGCCGATTGTGCTTCTTTGTCGCTCGTTCCGCGCTCTCGCTTGCACTTCAAGCCTTACATGGAACGCCTCAGAGCGAGGTATCGCCGCAGAGCGAGGTAACGCCGCAGAGCGAGGTAACGCTGCGGAGCGAGGTAACGCCGCATGAGTCATGTTTTTTCGTACGTGCAGCCGGCTTTATCGAATTATAAGACGTTGTCACGTCAAAAACGCGGAATAACCTAATTATCTTAAAAGAAAATGTGTTGACAACAGTACGGGCCTCGAGCTTGTAGTGGAAAACTTGATCAATAAAAAAAAAGTTTGTAATACGAAACACACACACATTAATTTCTCTCAGCCGTAGTAGGTGCTGAAAAATAAAACTATTTAACACCACAAAACTTCCATTTTTAAGCTAACTTTGGCTAGAATAATGAAACAAAGGAAGCTACCAAACGTAACGACACAAGAATAAATACAATGTGAAAAAAGCTCACGTCTCCCGTTTCAAGCAAGAAGTAGGCTTTCGTTTTTTCGCATTTTCCCTAAAGGTAACATTACGGAAAGTCGCGAAAAAAGTTTTTACTTCTCGTAACTAATGATCTCGTAAACTAGACAGATCGAACAAGATTTATAGGGTCTGCCCTTGACGACACAAACATTATTGATAGGTGTTGGAAAAGAGAAAAAAAAAACCTTTAATTATTTCAGACACGCATATTAAGGATTAAGGAGTTCACAATCTGAGGTCGGTCCATATTCTCAGGTAGGTACATGAAACGAAAAAACAGCCAACTGCGATTTGGCCTCGCGCGCCGAGGGTCCCGTACAAACTCGTGTCAAATTTCATGATTCTATGTCCACGGGAGTACCCTATGACTTTTGATTCCCTTGCGAAATCGCAAAATACGCAAAAATATGCGACATAAACGGTATTATCTTTTGATCGCGTTCACTCACAAGTTTGATTTTTTTACAGCTGAATGAAACCGTAGATTTCAGTAATACTAATATTATAAATGTGAAAGTTTGTGTGTGTGTGAATGTTTGTTACCACGTATCACCGTTAGTAGTTACTAAACCGACTTTGAAAAAATTTGGATTAACTTTTATCCCGGAAAAAGGTTAATGCGGAAAACAGGAAGACGTGGGTGAAACCGCGGGGTGCAACTAGTTTGTTATAAATTTCAACTTGATACGTCAACGAGTTCTTGAGAGAAAGGGTCATAAAGTCTTGACAGACAAACAGATAGACGGACAACAAAGTGATCCTATAAGGGTTCCGTTTTTCCCTTTAAGGTACGGAACCTTAAAATAACATACAAACGCAATTTATCACAAAACAAAGGGAGCTCCTAGATAAAGACAGCACAGACATGCAATCTTGTCCTCTAATAGCGCTTTACAAAAGGACAGTCGGTGGTGTCCGGCACGTCTGCAATAACGTACAGGTATATTAGCTGTTGGAGAATGTAATTACTGTTCACTCTAGAAGTCAATTAACAGAAGTTTTATGCCGAGAGTAATTGAGCCGTATTGATAGGATCTTAAAGCCTAGTTTCCGCAACACTCGACCTTTAGCTTTAACAGGCTTTTGTGTCAGTGACAGTGTTAGATTGATGGGCCTGTATGGGGCCTGTATGAATTCTGACTGTAGGGTTGAATCAAAGTAGAACGCATTGCTACCTTAAACTTACATACGTAAACCATATTGCATGTCACTCACTGGTAAGTCCAGGAAAGGTTGCGGCACAGTCAAGGCGTGGTCTCTATGTAGAGTCGAGGCGCGGGCGGCTATGATTCCTTCACAAATTGACGTAATAATTAAGCACGATAGAAACACGTAAACCAATTAAATAAGTTTTGAAAAAACGTCTTTCTTAGTTTAAAAAACGAAATAATTAGTTATTAATATCACTTCTTAATGTACAAAACTTATTATTATTAAATGTACAAAATTAAAGATATTTTGAATTACATGTGTTAAACAATACCTGTCTCTAAAATATTTTATAGCTAAGTTTGTATTTTTTTAAATGATATAATTAAACTCAAAAAAATACAAGAAGAATAGTTCAAAAACTTATTATAAAAGATACGGACTAAATAACCTGAAAATTTTAATCCCTACAAATCAATCAAAATACTTCACATAGTTTCGAAAAAGTACATTCTACAGTCCCTTTTTTAACGTTGGATTTTTGACAACAGCATAGGCGACTAGTCAATTAAGTCTGCACGATATATTGACGGCTGCACAATTTCAAGTCGATAACATACCTTTTACATTATTTCATACCGGTTTAACACCGTATAATTTCTACCGTTTTCAGTGCTTGTCTACGTAACAAAGCGGCATTTTAAATGTTTATTCACCCGAGTGTTAGTAATGAAATTCGTCGAGAAAACCCGTTATATTGGTAGACGTGTGCTCATATTAAATTAACGTAATTAAGCATTATAATTAATGTAATAACGTGTGCGTCGTATTTTACGGAGAGTTTTGATAGTAATAAAAAGCTTAAGCTCACGATGTTCCTATCTTAGTACAAACTAGCTTTGCTACGCGGTTTCCATCGGACGGACTACATTTTATTGAAAAATAAATGTTCGACGTATTTTCCCAGTGTTTAAACTATTTTTGTACCTGATTTCATTGATATTTGTTCAACTGTTTAGGCGTGGAAAGGTTACAAACAGACAGACGGAAAGAGATACTTTACTTTTCCATGTGTAATATTATAAATTACTAGCTTTTCCCCGCGGTTTCACCCGCGTGCGCTACAGTTTATCGTGATAAAAAGTATCCTATGTTCTTCCTCAGGGTTCAAACTATCTCTGTACCAAATTTCATTAAAATCAGTTCAGTAGTTTAGGCGTGAAAGCGTAACAGACATACAGACAGAGTTACTTTCACATTTATAATATTAGTAGGGATAATATTTAGTCAGTAAGGGGATAACAGATAACAACAGTTTAAAAAAATTACTATTACATGATGATCATCATCATCATCCGCCGGAAGAAGTCCTCTACTGAACATAATTATGCCATTAACCTTTTTTCAATTCACGAATTTTTGATCCGTAGCGGGAACTGAAACCACGATAGCACGTTTCGCAGTTTGCTATTCGTTAATTGCACCACATTAGTCGTCCAGGTTCCATAAAAGAGAATATTTAAATTCAGATTAAGTATGTAAGATACAGTGAAAATAGGGCGTTATTTTGAAAAGAAAATTAAACCAAACCTTTTGTGCTAGCACAATGTCACCATTTCTAAAGAACTTGAGATTACACTCAAAGCTGCGAGAGAGACGTAACTGGACACTCAGACAGTCTGGACTATAACATAAAGTGCAAATAATGATTCAAATATGTCCATCGCAGATCTAAGGTGAATACCCACCGAGACCACCGTAATTCACAGCTGAGATGACGAATATCTTTTTTATGTACTCAACAATGGCAAAACGGCTAAACTGATATGGAAAAGGACATGGGTTTCTTAGTCCTGCAATTCAGGCGTGGCATGACGCCACCAAATCGCTGCTTAAAACAAATGATGGATAAGTAAGTATTAATATAAGTAGTATAATTTGTGTTAGTTTTAGTATAAGTATTTATTTCTCTATATAAGTATGTATATCGTTGTCTAGTACCCATAACACAAGTTTCGAGCTTAACTTGGGGCTAGGTCAATTTGTGTGCAATTGTCCCCGATATTTATTTATTTATTTATTTAATGAATTGCGGTCAAACGGTAACCAGTGCGAACAAAAAAAAAGTCCCAGAAAACAACAGAATCAGCTATGATAGATTTTTTTAACCGTAGCACTCATAAGGTTGAGGTCTCAACTCATAATTTATTAATTAATCATCATCATCAGCCAGAAGAAGCCCACTGCTGAACATAAACCTCCCCCTTTGAAAGCCACCAAGAGCGGCTGTTAGCCATTTGCATCCATCGGCTCTCCGATACTCTTACAACGTCATCTGTCCAACTAGTGGGGGGCCTACCTACAGAGCGTCTTCCGGTACGTGGTCGCCACTCGAGAACTTTTCTTCTCCATCAGTTATCGGTTCGTTGAGTGGTTTGGCCTAACCATTGCCACTTCAACTTGCAAATTCTGAGAGCTATGTCAGTGACCTTGGTTCTTCGGGTTATTTAATCTCATAAACATATTATGTGACATCCCGCAAGCCCGGTGTCTCTCAAGCTTCAAGAGGAGTGCATACGAGAAGATTGATATCTGTCTGGGTGCTGACTTGCTCTTCCCCATAACTTTATTATGAACTTTAAAGTTCACTTTGTTCTTCAAGAGATTCCTTCTCAGAAATCCGTTCACTACGCCAACGTAAAGTTGTGTGAGGCAATCAATATTCAATCTATGGAAGTGAGAAGAGATTAGTATCATAAAAGATTCAAGTTTTACTCGTGCTGTTTAATTTACCTACAATACGTATTATATTATAGCTGTAGAATATCATAATGAGGTAATTTACAAAGGTAAAGATAAGTTCTCGATTTCCAACGTCTAAAACATGAAAAGAGTCCGTTGAAAAACAGAAAAAGTCGCAGGTGAATCAGTAAACGAAAAGTTAGATTCTAATAAAATATTCCGCCCAGTGCAATCACACCGCGTGCTCGCGTCGACTACCAAATAGCAACCTAAATAGACCGCAATGATTTAGTTTCGCACTGACATGTAACCAGTTTGCCTAACCTCGTTTAATTAACCTTAGCTTTGTGCTTGTTTATATTATCACTGGGCCACGTTCAGGCTTCGATTTTCTGTACCTTGAAACGCGTGGATTGTTACAACTCAAATTCAACTAGGTAAATACTGTAAATGCCTACTTAGCAAGAAATTGCTTTAAAGGCTTTCCAACTTCCTACTAATATTAAAAAGGCGAAAGTTTGTGTGTGTGAATGTTTGTCACCACGCATCAACGAAACTACTAAACCAACTTTAATGAAATTTGGAATGAAGATAGCTTATACCCTGGATTAACACATAGGCTGTGGGATAACTATAAGGTGCGGGTGGAACCGTTGGGCGCAACTAGTATAGCATAAATAAAAAATTTAACTGACAATTATAGCTCAGGACATTTCCGGTCAAGTCCCCGGTGAAATAAAAACAAACTCAATCAAAATCGGTTCATCTGTTCTACAATGCTACAGGCATACACACCTTTCGATTTCCGTGAAAAATAGCGGAAGCCAAGACTTAGTTTGAGCCTATACCAATAAAGAAATAATCAAGGACCCAAACAAGGGAGGAGTGTGCCCAGGAACAACACAAATTTTTTTTTTACGCTCGATGCGTTTTTCTTCCACATTCATCATGCGTACCGCTAAGTAGTGGAACTCCTGTGTATTTCCCGATCGCTATGATTTGGGAAACTTCAAGGTAAGATAGAACAGGCACCTCCGGAGCATGCGTACAACATCAGGCAAGATTATGATCAAATCAAACTATTAGCAATAATAATATATAACCAGATTTTTCACTAGTGTGTGCATGCACGGGATGTGATGTGCATGTTTAGAAAAAACTTAGTTTTTCTTGTATACAAATGAAACTAGCTGCACCCCGCGGTTTTACCCACGTGGACTACACTTTATCGCGAAAAAGTATTCTATGTCCTTCTTCAGGGTTTGATTTCTCTCCGCTCCAAATTTCATCAAAATCGGTTCAACAGTTTAGTCGTGAAAAGGTAACAAACAAACAGAGATGCTTTCGCATTTATAATATTAGTAGAGATATTAGTATGGACAGCCAATATTGCAAATATAATTATCGTATGTACTCGTAAATATCTAAGCTCAGCCTTCACACAGAAACCTCCAGTTTCCATCCCGTTTACGATCCAAGTTCGATACATAATTTAAAGGGAGTGCCAGCCGCGACTGTCGACCGCAGCATCGCGTTCATTTGTCAACAGCGTGGTACCACGCTTACAACATGATAGAGAACCATTTGCATGTGCACTGCCGCACTGAGAGACATCAATTAACGTTAATAAGCATTAAACTACGTCTAAAATATATAATGAAGGAAAACTAGCCTGGTAGCACATAACCAACCTTTTCAGTTGCTGTAGGATAGTTTTTGACAGAAACAAAATTCGAAAATGGAATTCCGTTGGGTGACTTTTCATACGTTAGAGTTGGCAATAAAAACTGCATCAAAATCGAAATAGTAGGTTTTTTTTGCACAAACAAACATGCTCTCACCCCAAGCGCATATACCGTCTCCGTTCCGTCGTGGGTAAAGAATATACGAACGAGTCTGAGCGTCAGAGAGTTCCAATACTAATTATATTGCGGAATGTTAACTTTGTTTTTAATTTTTAAATGAGACGACAGACAGAACGCCACAAAACAGTCTCTCAATCTAGGCTTAGCGTATTTGTCATCCTCGATCACACTTAACATTAGGTGAGGGTCAAAAAAGGTCGAACGTTAACCTCACTTTTTTATATTATGGCTTCACGTGCTTAACGACTTATGTATTTGGCTAATGTCAAATATTAAATAGTAATGAATTAATAATGATGATGATGATGACATTAAATTGTGGCCCAACTACAAGCCGGGCGCGATAGTCTCCTTTGTGTTTAGGTAAAGCAACGTATGTGTGTGTTCTGGGTCACATTTAACAACTTTCTAAACGTTAACAAACACATAATGGTTCTTAATCCATCTCACACTCACTCACTCCATTGAAGAAAAACAAGTACAGGAAATATATATAAAACTTTGACAGTTTAAAAATCGTGACACAAATGTGTGTTTCACGGGGTCTGTCATTTGCAGTGTCGCACCCATTTGTCAAAAGCCATGCGTTACTGAGTTAACATCACGTACAATTTAGCTACCGGGCGTTAGCTACATATTTGTAAGCCCGTATTCTAAAAGGGCAGCCTCATTTGAGAGCCAGTTCCAATTCAAGCGTAGCGTATGGCCACCGTAGCGCGTGGCGTAGCACGCTAAGAGCGGATTTGCCTTCGATTTAAAGGATATCGTCAAGAAATATTTATGGGCACGAGACATCTCGCAACGTGTTCTGGGCCAGCGTGGTCCACAATCTTTCCCTCTCTCTCTCTCTCTCTCTTAGAAAAGGCCAGTGTCTTAGCTGTGGAAACGAAATAAACAGGCTGATTAAGGTAATGGTGATGAGTTAATCCAGCTACCTATGGTGGCGGTACCACCGCCCGTATAGTTTGTACCTACTATTCCTCGACTTATGGGTTGATTGGAAGAAATCCCTTTGAACGATAAGACCTCCTTTTGTGATAATTACCATTAATTTTGTTGTTAATCTATCTATCTATTTTAATGCGTAATTATTAATTATTAAATGTAATTTAAATATAGTATCGTATTATTTGAATTTATATAACAACGTTAATTCTGGTAAGCTTATACATCGCTCTAGTAAACAAAGGATTAAAACAACCAACAACCAAATTCGAGCTAAAAATCAAATTCCAAAACTACGTGATCGATGTGTTTGTTTTGGCTCATTCGCTCCAACTCGATTGGGACACGTGAATCTATTTCAGTATAAACTGCTCGTTACAAAATGGCTTGTTTTAAAAGTTACATGAATTCATGTTACAATCCTGAAACCGATTTATTCTCAACAAATAAAAAAACGTTACGCAACAAAACATTTGTAAAGGTAAAACACCAATTTTAAAAAGGTTTACATGTAAAGTTACAATCGATTTATCTGGCCCCGTATAATTTTGTCGGATCAGTGTCGCCGTGAGAGGAGCTTTACCAAAAAGGTCCTCTGCGTTGACTTCAAACGTCGCGAAACTCGCAAAATAAACCTCCGCAATTGACCATTTTCTTTGAGAAAAAACATGCTGACGGCACCGTATGAACAACAAAGGGTCGTGTTACGTACATGTCCGGGATTTCGGGTGAATGCCTAACAAAGGAGAATGTACTCGTTTGATATATTGTCAATGTACTAGTACGAGAAATTACACCATACAAGCTATTGATTAGTAAGGCTCGTCCTATACAACACCATAGATCGTTAGACAACAACGTTGATGGAAAAATTGTAACCCACAATCGTTGGTGTCATCGCCTAAATTGCTGCCCGGGCCACACTAAGGTTCCCTTGACGTTGGGAAATGTCAATGTCTATCTTCACGATAAATATTGCGTTAATTATTAACGCTACTGTGAGTGGCTATACTTGAACGGTCAACGTGAATGCACTTGAATTATCGGCTAACGTCAAACGCCAATGTGAATACCGTTGTCCAATGTCATGGCCACACTTATGTCAAACGTTAATCATCGCGCTATTGAACGGCATTTCCCGTTAGTGGGGCCCCAGCATAACAGCATAATTGTTTTCAAAGGAGTTCAGGTTCGATTAATTTGTTTAGCTGGAGGCTGCTCTTTGCTGATTTCAAACCAAACGATTTTATCACTACTGCCACTATCATTGCTTCAAAAACTGCTGAAACAATGTGCATTGTGCGCAACATGAAAGTTTCTGATATCACCATCTGTTCGTAATGCTCCGTAATTACATTTTAACAATTTATTATGAGAGATTTTATTTCACGCATGAATTACTTCGGTGGCGTGGCGTGAATTTTGTTGGACTCATTCAGTTGTTTAATATAAAGCGGATTTGTCGCAGTTCTGTTTTCCGCTGTGTTATTTCCGTGAGGCACATCGTCTATTGAATTTACATGCGCTGGTCGCGCTACCATGGCCGTCATCTCATGCATATGTATGGCCTTATGCAAACTGCAACTTTGCCTTTCATTGAATAAAAATATTTGAAAAGTGACGACGGAGGCGCGATGCTCAACGTTGCTTCCTTTTTCTTTTGTGTCAATATTTATCTGATAAATAAACCTTTGAGATTGCATACTATTTTTAAGTTTGTACAATTCCATCATCTACCCGTCAAGTTAAGAATTTGTCTCCAGGCAGGGGTGCTCTATGATGCATTATGTTCCATCAGGTCTCATATGAAAGCCAGTTCCTAGTCCAGTCGTATCGTGACGCCACCTTCGACCACATTGTCACATAACAGCAGGTTACTTGTGGTCAATCGTTAACCTGTAAATAAAATTGATATCAAGAATATATGTTGTTTGTTCTCTTCAAAATCTACGAGTAATCAAATGTATAATTGGAAACTATCCAACTCCACTGCACCTCAGTAACGTAAAGAAAACAATAGCCACCTTCAATGCAGCTCCAACAATATTTTCGTTCGTGTTCGCCTGTGCAGTCGGTTAGTTTTAATCTTAATTTACAGTTCGTCGGAGTAGTTCGTTCACTGTAACAAGTCGCAAGTAGCGAGAAACAAGTAAGAACAACTCTGCGAGACTCCAGACTTTATATGCATTCATACTCCAACTACTATGTAAGTAGGTGCATTATAGTATACAGCGCAGTAATACTTAAACGCGTAAACTCATGGCAAGTAGGTAGAGAGCCGCTGCCATTATTCTAATTTTTTATTGTACTTATTTGAACCCCATCATCATCATCATCAGCCAGAAGAAGTCCACTGCTGAACATAGGCCTCCCCCTTTGAACGCCACCATAAACGGCTATTAGCCATTTGCATCCATCGGCTCCCTGTGACTCTTACAATGTCGTCGGTCCACCTAGTGGGGGGCCTACCTACAGAACGTCTTCCGGTTCGATTTGAATCCCGATGTCTGAAAAAACCGCGTGCCAATTTTTAGGACTTAAACGAATAAGAAATGTGTTTATACATATTACTTACTGTTTATCTACGGGTACTAATCTATTTAATGTAGACCGGACTAACGATTCTAATGTTACTGTACGCCAAGTAATTTATTTGTTAAAATTCATTTCAAAACCTCGCATCGCCACCAAGTGACAGTTTTTAATTAATTTACAAAATGTAAGTGCAGTTCTCAACTTTAGCTACCAGACTTGTTGGAGTGTGGTGAAGTTGCAATTATTTTTCAGTCTCCTTTTTTGTGTGTCTCCAAAAAATTATATATCAAATATTTAGCGTAGACAGGTTAGCTAAAAAATATATTCCTTTCTAAATGAGAAGAAAATGTAAAACATCAAGCAACGGTTTTTGTAAAGGATTCTGATTTCGAAAATAGTCAAAAGGTATCAAGTTTATTAGATAGCATAAATATTTTTCTTTAGGCAATCAGAAATATGTAACCTTCATTTTATGTAAAAGATTCTTAGTGTTTCAAAGATTCTTTGTATTTTCTAAGTGTTTGAAATTTTCCTTAAGAAAATGTATTTAATGTTTGCTTCATCTTACCCAAACAGGCTTTTTCCCTTATTTTAAATGTAGGTATAAATTTTTCAGTGTTTGCAGGATTGGAACATCTATGTCATTTTGTCTCGTATATATGCCTACTTCCTTACTAACTCTGTCTATTTGTCTGTCTGTCTGTATGTCTGCCTGTCTAAACTACTGAACCGATTTAAATGAAATTTGGTACAGAGATATCTAGAGCCAGAGAAAGGACATAGGCTACTTTTTATCGCGATAAACTGTAGCCCACGCAGGTGAAACCGCGGGGAACAGCTATATTTGTGCTGATTTTTTGTCGAAACAAGAAATAAAAAAATATTTCTCCAAAGAGGGTATAAATGTAAATGTTACAAATTTTGAATCTGATGGGTAAAAGAGACGTCCTTCTATTTCAAGACTATAATTATTATTTACATGTATTTTAAAGTAGATAAATAGTTTCATCCTCACGCCACCTCGGCAGCGCTTGGTAGTACTAATCCTTCCCAAAACCTTTGCGCATACTCACCTGTGCAAACATGTCTCACACACAGAAGCCGTCACCTAGGTACCGAACGAGTTAATACATTTCACAGTTAGTGTAGGTGAACAAACTTAAAGTTCGGTCAAAGTGATTCGGCTAATTTGATTTCAGTGTTCGTCGGCCGCAAGAGGGTTGCGCCGAAGCGGGCTCTATCGGACACACGACACGCATTTACGAAACAACTTACTCGGTAATAAACAGTTATCTCTATAACTTTCGAGACGATTGCTAATGATTGTAACTACAGTTGAATAATTCGAAGTAAATTAAATATCACTATTTATATACAAATGCGAAAGTAACTCTTTCTGTCTGTCTGTCTGTTTGTCTGTAATACCCGGGCCAAACTAAGGTCAACGTCAAGGGAAATGTCAATGCCTATCTTCGCGATAAATATTGCGTTAACGCTATTATGGGAGTGGCTACACTTGAACGGTCAACGTGAATGCACTTGAATTATCGGCTAACGACAAACGCCAATGTGAATGCCGTTGTCCAATGTCGTGGCCACACTTATGTCAAACGTTATTCATCGCGCTATTGAACGGCATTTGCCGTTAGTGTGGCCCCAGCATTACGCTTTTACGCCTAAACTTCTGAACCGATTTAAATTAAATATGGTACGGAGATAGTTTGAACCCTGGGGAAGGATATAGGATACTTTTTATAGCAATAAACTGTAGCCCACTCGGGTGAAACCGCGGGGAATAGCTAGTGGTTAATAGTTTCAAGATCGTCGTTTATGTAGTGGTAGAGCTGTTTTGCAAAGTTCACACGTTTTTATTTTTTTTCTACTGTGAAGCAGTAGTGTGCAAACATTACTGTAATCCGGATTGAAGAGTGATTCCTAGTAAAGTTACAGGGCATATCTGATATCTGTAGGAAGTGCATTGCCGGCAGGATTAGAAAAAAAATTGGATGGTACTGAAAGCGTATAACGCTTACCTTCAAGCAAGCGAATTGCTCATCTCGCAGTTACATAAAATAGCAATATGCTATTGGAGTAGTGTTTTTTTTTGCATTTCACACTTATATGTCTGTAGAATTTGTTGCAAAAAAAAAATAGAAACACGAAAACAGCAATTTATTGCTGTCAATTTTGTCAGTCGTAAGCTGAGATGAAAACACTTTCAGTCTGTTGCTCGAACAGATAGTAACTCGACTTTATAGATACCTAGAATACTTGAATGTCGGAGTAGCTAGAGAGGTAAGTTCTGTGATATTGTACAAGATACTTTAAAAGACAAGTATGATTTGCAGTAAAAGTAAATATGACGTAACATTTTTTTTAATGGGTTCAATTTAGTCTTTCCGCAATGCTACAAATTGCAGTCTCTCAAGATCGGTGTGAAAAGGGTTCTAACGCATCGGCAATGCCTCTGTTGTTGAAAAGGTCCATAGGCGACAGTGACTGCATACCATCTGCTTGTTTGTCACTATCCTACTACTGTTATAAATGCGAAAGTTTGTGTGTGTGTGTGTGTGTGAATGTTTGTTACCGCGTATCACCATAACTACGAAACTGATTTTGATGAAATTTGGAATGGAGATAGCTTATACCCTGGATTAACACATAAGCTACTTTTTATCCCGGTTCCTGCGGAATAACGGGGATACGCAGGTGAATCCGCGGGGTGTAACAAGTATTACATAAAAAAGTTTCTGGAGATAAAGAAGCATACAACAAACATTCCTATAGTTACCTAATGATTGTAAAAATTAAGCTACAATAGTTCATTTTATTTTATTTTATCATTTTCGGAAAACGAACAGCTACATAAGAAACAAAACATATAGTAACTAAGTAATATTTTCTTCTTTTATAAACATGTTATCTATCTTATCTTTCACAACTATCTTCGTACATCTATGCAAAACAATTAACAAATTAACAGGAATGTTGAACAGTAGCCACTCTCGGGGTAGAGGTTAGTCGGCTCCACAAACATTATTAAATTGTGTTGGTCTCCAATTATATTTCCAAGTTCCACTGTACCACCATACCAGGGAGATGTTATTATGTTCCGGGAGAATCGAGCTATTCATCCATGATTTATTTATGACTAGGTCGTGAGATGGTAACATTGAATTGAATAAATATGACCTTCATTCAAAACAATTAAGTTTATGTAGCCATATTTATGCACTGATCTCCGTGAGTTCTTCCACTTGTTATATATACAATTTGATTTATAGACTCGCGAAATCTTAAAACTAATGTTTAATTATTGTCTCATCAGGGTTCCTTATCTAATGGGTAAAACGGAACCCTATTACTAAGACTCCGCTGTCCGTCTTTCCGTCTGTCATCAGGCTGTATCTCATGAACGGTATCACCGTTAGGCAGATGAAATTTACAGAGATGATGTATGTCTGTTGCCGCTATAACAACAAATACTAAAAACAGAGAAAAAAAAATATGGAGGCTCCCATACAACAAACTTGATTTTTTGCCGTTTTTATAGATAGTGGTACGGAACCTTTTCGTGCGCGAATCCGACTCGCACTTGGCCGGTATTTATGTACTTACTGAACTGACAAGACGAACAAGTTGCTATATGGTAAGCGTTGCGCCTGCCTATCACAGTTCAGGGTCACCCAGATTATTTTATAAATGGAGATAGTGACCATGATGCGTAAATAATATATCGTAATATCGTTCATAATAAATAATGAAATGACAATCAACCTTGCCGTACAATGTCACACCAGCTGCTGCTTTGGTTTGATTTCAACTGAATTTTTAAAGAGACAATAATTCACAGGCATTATCTTCTCTCTTTATAATTATCATAAATATAAAAATGAATTGCTGTTCGTTAGTCTCGCTAAAACTCGAGAATGGTTGGACCAAAATGTTTATATTTTTTGTTGTGTGCGTAATTAGGACAAGGTTAACCTATAACAGGATTTTTTTGGAAAAAGTCCATCAGGAAAATTGAAAAATTTGGGAAGAGCTGAAAATTCTTTTTTTGACTCAAAGAACCGTGTTATATTTGCCTACATATAAGACTGTGTGTGTAGGTCACTAGTGTCGACAAAACTCGAGCAAATGGGTGATCCAAAACATACACATATTACACATACATACATACACGTACAGTCGTACATACACATACATACACACAAACACACACATTAAACGCCGAATACGAAAAATCTAAACGTTATTCCCAATATATTTTGCACAGGCATCAGGCACGAAGGGAACAATCCGTCGCCGCCGTTGCACTTACTCGGTTGAGAGGCTCACGTACCTACCTATGAATAAACCATCGCGCGAATGTGGATCTCGTGTCAAGAGCGAACTGTTGACGGACGGGTCGATGCTAATGTACTACACTATGGCGAAGATCGCACACACTGCGCCCTCTATCGAAGATACAATATACTATAGTTAAAAACCTGTTCATTAGGCCATATTCACTGCTATCTTGTCTGATGCCAAGCGATGATGTTGTCGACGGTGTAGCAGTCATGCTTAGAATGTGCCTGTTTACGTTAAATATTTCCAAATAATAGCGGACTCAAATAAGAAATTTCAAGCGATGAAGAATAAGGGAAGTTCTTCGTGCGAACTGGCGGAATATCCCTCAATAATGCCGATAGCGTGTCACTATTTGTTTGGATGTCCTAGGATAGAACCAAATCTATCAGGTCTATGCGCAATAATTATTTTCTTATACTGTTTTAAACTACCATGGTCAAAAACATTAGAATTAGGTTTTACAACGGGATAATTACCATGTATTTGTTTTTGTTTGAGTTCTCGATATTTCGGCACTGTTGCAAGCGCCATGATCACGAGAATACTAAAAGTTTCTGCGGGTAGGATTGTTGATGTTATAACGGGCAGACGTATCTATCTACCCGCTTCCTCGCACGTTTTTTGCTTACGATGACATTACCATTTTCACACAAGTCACTCGCAACTCGATTCAAATCTCGAACGATTCATCAACAATCCTACCCGCAGAAACTTTTAGTATTCTCGTGATCATGGCGCTTGCAACAGTGCCGAAATATCGAGAACTCAAACAAAAACAAATACATGGTAATTATCCCGTTATAAAACCTAATTCTAATTATTTTCTTAATTTAGATTTATCTGTGTATTAACGTTTTACTTTATATTCGTGTTCTTGTTCTGTCTAAAACCTATCTATCTATCTACTTACTTTATATCTGCATCTGTAAACAGAGCTTTTTAATTAAAAGCCCGCCTTCAAACGACTGTTGTTTATGTATTAAAGAGTGCACCTTAAAGAAATAAAAGCCTTCGAGGCCTGTTATTTTATTTAACTTAACGATTCCTTAACCTATACCATTTTGAAACATAAATAGGATAACATATAAGGTTCTAATACCTATTTCTCTGAAAAAATTAGGTTATACACAACGTATCAAATCTTGTTACAAGAAACGTTCCTATTATCCAAACGATCAACATCGCTATATAATAACAGTAAAATTTTTGCAGGAAATTTCTCACATACATAACATGTTAATGGTATATTCAAAACACTTTCACCAAATGGGAAACTCTCATTGGTAAACAGATCGATCAGAGATATCACATTTACCTATCCATATTCCATACACCGACGGCAGTGTTCCAAACAACAAATGGCTTAAATATACAATGTTGCTAGGAGACAAAAGTGCACATCAATAGGCTCATCTCATGTGCCACCACACCTAATTGCCAACATCGAAATATTTAGCTACTAATTTCTAATAATCGATCATAAAATTAGTAACTTACTAATTTTGATAATCGAACATCGGACTAATTTGTATTATGTATCCTAGATTAGTTCTCGCGTTGCCGCCACACGCGAGCGTCAATCGGTTCAATATGTCTTACACACGATGAAAAACAAAAAATCGATCATGAAATTAGCAATACTAATGGCTATGATCGAGATATCTTCATAATCGAATGATTCCATTAGTATTCTCTTTAGCGCCGTTGTCATATTTATCGTTTGATTTTGAACTTTTAAGACGGGGGGTCATTTATATTTTGACATCAATGAACCTAAGCTGGAAGATTTGAACCGTACTCGATTGAAGTACTGTTCTAATATGTATGTATAAGCAAATTGTTCCATACAGTAATGTTTTTCTACACGCTATGCCTGGATTGGAAACTGGCGCTCATGTAAGGCTTCCGGAACACCCCAATAATAGGTCCAGAGCGACCGATTCTTAAAGGTGCTAGGCAAACCTAAAAGTAAAAAAAAAACATTAGTATCTACCACCACGCCATGGTTTCACAACAACGTTTCTCTCCACTGAAAGCTAGCCTGAGCTTTCAGTGGAGAGAAACGTTGTAGATTTCTACAAGAGTTTCTGATAAATTTGTTCTTGCAGACTTTGCTCTGGAATCGAGTGTAGATACAATAAAAGCAGTTTAACTGAAGTTAAATCTTTCATTGCAGAGTAAAAGCAATTAATTAAATCCGTTTGTATAAGAAGCATCAAGGCGCTTCGAGCAATGCATTTCCGGGAAGTTTAAGTCGGGAAAATATTAAGGTTTAGGAATGTTTATAGAATAGTAATTAAAGACGACTAATGAACCTCTTTTTTAATTCTAGATTTTCTCAACTTTGATGTATATAAATATTACCTAATGTTCAAACAACATCGACATCTCTTGTTACAACTCAGTAGCGTAATTGAACATTAGGTAATTAATTATTTTTAATTAAAACAACTATGTCCTACCGCAAAACCAAACTGTTACCTTTTAAAGTACTAAATATATCTTATTTAGGTCCATACACTTGGAAATGCTGATGCAGAGCCAAAATTGTGCTAGTGAATTATACCTTCCAAGCGTTGGCAATGTGAAACAAGTGTTTATGTACAAAAATAATAACTTGTGCTACAACGACTATTACCTACCAAAATACTATATTTCTAGAATCTTGTCAATGCCAGCATGAAGCTCATCATCACCTATGCCTAAAGAATAGAGACGCTATGAACCTAATTAAAAAGTCAATATAAGATTTCCATAGGAAAAAAAAGGCCCTGATTACATGGTCATTTGGCTAGTACGGTATAAGTCGATTAGCTACCTATTTTATTAAATAAAATGTAGTTGTTCAATTGTTTACAGACAGATAGGGTCATAGTGCACATTTTGTAAATGCTCGATATATTTTATTATTATCTATTACTTAACATAATTATATTGTCTATATGTATGTACTCGAACAAAGTGCTATCTTTGCGAAATTACTTTAAATAAGTACATCACAAGGTATCAACTTTCGTCTCGAGGATCACAAACCGAATAATGTTTAAAGAAACCTTCTCTGAGGCATTTCTAAAATTGTGACTTAATCAAGCGAAGGTTTTACACAAACGAGCGTCAGACAGTCGCAGTCAAAGCTCGTCATTTGGCGTCGAGCAGCTTATTAAGCGCCTAAATTACGACATTCAGCTATCTGGAGCAGGATTTATGAACTTGCTCTAGTGTTGAATCCTGATTTTGTGTATTTAGTATGTAGTTAGTGATGATGGTATTAACGTAAGCTTGGTTCTGATATTAAATGAAGTAGAAACGGAACTTTCACTAGTACATAAGTATGATGTCTCGTAGGTATACCTTTAATCTATCGTACGTAATACGTACTGGATCTTTCAATCTACACCTGGTAATAGATAAAAACTATTGAGTCTTGTGCCTATTTGACATTTAGTCGCTTGTACCACAGTCAGCCAATCAGCTTGGTGATCAACTAAATGTTCAATTTGTTTAGTTCAAATAAACCAAACATATGATACGATTCGCTTTCATCCCTGAAGCAATATTTAGATTGATATCATAATATGTCATGTTATTTTGAATTAGTTACTGCAACATTAAATCAATACTGTTAATGTATGTCAACACTCAAGGTACTCTTGGTTCGAACACTTCTCGATTGCTTTTGAGAACTTAAGCGTAAGTCCTGATAGTGAAGTTGTGTTTACAGTTAGATCTATGTTACATACATATCATATCTTGTTTGTATCAGAAGGAAACAGCTGTACCATGGGTAACACCCATTATATCGCAGAAACACTTCTTTCTGGGATAAAAATTAGCCTACATCTTAATCCAGGATTTAAGCTTTATCCATCCCAATTTTTACTGAAATCCGCGGAGGTGTTTCAACGTGAAGAAGTATTACAAAATTACTTACAATATTTTACATCTATAATGTTATAATTACTGCAATTTGCAATGAGACTTTAGTTGCATGAGACGTTAGTATGTTCGAGATAAACATTTTCTAAGACTATAATAATAGAGAAACTAACGTTTTTAATAATGATAGGCTCGAGTATTTAGTCGTAAAACTCGAGCGGTGTTCAATTGTTCAGCTCGTCATCATTGGGTGCATGCAACAGCGACGTCTCAGCGACTGACTGTTTGATACTCAGATACCTACTGCATAAAACCAGACAAGTTTTTCGACTGTGTCTTGAGTTATAGCCGCTGAATAAATGCTATTGTTTTCAAACACTGTTTCTAAACGATTGCGTAGCCTAAAATAGAACCAACTCATGCTTGAACATTGCTGTTTTTTGATACCGTCTACCTCAACTAATACATCGTCGAAAAATACATCACCCGATAATATTTCGAAATTAAAAGCACCGTCCCTTTTTTGTTGAAAGAAAATGAAAAGAAGGGATGCGGATTCTTGTGTAGGTAATTGGTTTTCGACACAAATACGCAATAACTTACCCATGAAACTTTATGTGTAATCCGTGAGGTGAATGTACCACAGTTTTTGGGCTCATAGCCCGAAGTAAATGCTATCACCACCTTTTGAATAACTAAAGTCTCTATACTAAAACGGAGCCGAATTCTCCTCGGGAGAAAATCTCTTGCCTTATCGTGGTTAATATTAAATGATAGTCGGATCATCTGCGGAAATGCATCGTATTTGGGTAGAGCTACGCCAAATTGGCTCCATGATTAAGCCTATTCTTAAAGCTTTGAGCATAGAGGTTGTTTTTTGTGTGCCAATTTTACTTTTAACAAAACCCTTGAAAATGTTAAAACAAAGGCAAGAACACAATAATTCGCCACGTTTATTTTACCAGCCGCTTATAATCATCCGTATCCTTGCACCTAATCTCGTAATTTCTCCCATAATCTCAGCCAGCCCTTATTCATAATGAGAAGATTAAAAATTTCTGGCTTTAGTAATTGTTTAAGTAACTTGAACAAGATTTTCTGGTGAGGTCAGCGGGAAATGAATTTGCCTTGGCTCCGCTCTATAAATCAGCGTTGAAGTTTTAAAATTTCTCTCCCTTAATGCCAAAAGCTTCTAAATTTTTAACCTTGTAGCGTTTGTTTTAATAATCGATAGCACTTTGTTTTTTTCTCAGTTTTGTGTAATACTCGTTGAGGTTTATCTAGGTTATAAAAAATTAAAACGGTGTATATGGACTTATTCAGTTCGGAATTACCTTTATATGACGCCAAGCATTTATCGGTATGTTCCGGTAGCCTCACTTGAGAGCTAGTTCTCAACATAGAGTAACTTTGTATACTGGAGGGTTCTCAATCCAGGTATAGCGTGGCGGCAACTTCAACCTCATCGTCTCATTATCATTATTAAAACTACATTAGTACAAATTTAATTTAAATTGTTACTACATGCCATTTTTTCAGTTAGCTCCAATTATCCTACCTTAGAAATACTGTAAAATTTGTTGGAACTCAATATAGTGCTTGTAAGGATTATATATTGAAAGAGCAAACAAAATAATTCCACAGTGAAAACAAAAAGGTTAATTTTATAAATTGATCGTAGACTCATCCAACAACCTAAAGTTCATCGTTCCGTCGGGAATCAGTAACTTCGCAAACAAATCGTCGAACACCCAGCCCGGGGCTATTTCCAATAATCAACCAAATCCATTTGAATTCCTATTTTCAAGTCGAATCCCGTACTGATTAATTATATACTTAATTTTGATTAAGGTTGTATCCTTTTTTCGAGGTTTATCAACATGATATTTTATATGTAATACGTAATATATCATGCAAAGAAGGCATCTATCTAAACTGATTTAGTGCTGTAATCTGTATCTCTGTCTCTATGAAGGCTAAAAGTTTGATTTTTGGTCACATCAAACGTAGACGTGATAGTGTTTTTTAACCTATACTGTACCGTGCTGTGCTGTTTCGAGTGGCGACCACGAACGGGAAGACGTTCTGTAAGTAGCCCCCCCACTAGGTGGACCGACGACATTGTAAGAGTCGCAGGGAGCCGATGGATGCAAATGGCTAATAGCCGTTCATGGTGGCGTTCAAAGGGGGACGCCTATGTTCAGCAGTGGACTTCTTCCAGCTGATGATGATGATGATGATGGCTGTGCCAAAGGTTTCGCCCACTGGTACATAGGTCTCTCTCTTTTTTGTGATTGGCACATTTTGTCCTAGTAACTTGAGCAACACGTCCAGGGCCCTTATTCGCTATGACTATTAAAGCACGTAACGCTCCTGAGTTATGTTATCTGCGTGGAATGACCACTAAAGCCCGTAATGACGTCACACGTTATTGGCAAAGGTCTTGATGGTCATAGCGAATAAGGGCCCAGAACTAATTCTTTAGGTAAATGCCTTGTTACTCAGATATTTTAAAGTGCCTAAAATTTTAAGCACCATTAAAATTCAACCATTTTCCGTCACCAGAGGCGTCTAACTAAAACGGTGGGATGCCTAGTTGGGACACATCAGGGTTTTCTAAAGTTTCAAACTAATTTGCCCATCCATTTTCATTATAAATTCATTTGTAGAGAAATTCGATTTAGATTTTAATGAAACGACCGTCATTTGTTCTTGTTCTGTGTGGGGTTGAAAGAAAAATCGTACATTTTGAAATAAACTTTATGTTGATATGTGTGAACACATTTGATTAAGTATCGCAATAACTAGTTAACTACTTTAGTTTTTATCATTATTTAGGTATAATTTCGATATTTATTTTGTGTACCACCGTCTATACCTATGGTATTTTAGTATTCTTCTGATATTGGGTTGCTTGGATTTTAGCGATAAGACCGCCCTTTACTACACATTCCATTACAGTTAATTGTTGTTTTAGTTTTGAATTTCTCTGCATTGTGGTGTACCAATATAGGATAAATCTACTTATCTAATATACTAAAGTATAAAGACCCCTCTTTAACTTTGTCTTATCGGATAATTCGCCAGTTTGTAAACGACCTCTTAATTTGATAAAAACCGTAGTACTTCATAAAGCTTTAATCAAATAGGCAGATAGATAGACATTTTATTAATAACTTTTACAATTATAGGTCAATATAAAAAATGAGTACATATAAAAAATGCATTTTTTTTAACCTATACTGTCCCACTTTTGGGCAAAGGTCTCCCCTATTTCCTTCCAGATATCTCTATCTCTATATATATCTATATATTTAAATTAAAATCACATACATATATAGCTCTGACACCAAACTAGTTTTCCCTGCATCTAGGGTATATACCTACCAGGCCGATCGGGGATCCACCAACACACAGACATAGAACAAATAGTTGCACTTATTTGACTACTTTGTCTATAGATCACCTACGCCCGAAAGTTATAATCGATCCTGATCCGCTATCCGCGGTTTTGTATCGATATGTCATGCCATAATATGTCATTTTAGTACTAGGGCTTGACATATTGCTGCTAAAATGACATTATTATTATGACATGACATATCGATCCAAAACCGCGGATAACGGATCAGGATCGATTATTAATTTTGGGCGTTAATATCTAAATTTATCCAAATTGGTTAGATCCATGCTTAACAATGGCTTACATGGTCCGTTCCAGATCTCTGTTAAAATATCGCCTGAACAGTTTAAGCTCGCAAAGAATTCCAGTAGCAATTTCTGCAGAAATATTCTCAATCGGTAAAAGTTAAAACGTCCAGCTTTTAAAAGAATTTCCTTCATTTTAACGATCGTAAAATGTGCTACCATTTTCCGAATACTAGTACGAATATCATAATTTCTCTTGGGCTAGTAATATGTGTTGAACTTTTTTTTTTAATATAATTTGGATTGTGCTCGTTTAGTGTAGTTTTATCACGTTCTTTTGGCAAACCAGATACTTACTTTGTTTTTCACCAATAAGGAACAAAAAGTTTCACTATTTTTGGTGGTAGGTAGAGCATTTTCTAGCCTCGCCGGTAGCCAGGCGTCAAGTTAAAAATCTGTCGCTAAGCACCTATCGGCTTGTTAGCCCGTTCCTGATCCAGATGTAGCGTTGCGCCACCTTCGACAACATCGTCACTTAATATCAGGTGACTGTGGCTTGTGATCAAACGCTACACCGCTAAAAAAATGAATAACATCGACCACAGACGTTTACTGCTGAACACACATACGCTTCCCCCATAAAATTCCTTTGCAAAAGGTAATTTGTATCTAAATATTCTCACCAGACCGTCAACCTACAGCTATGTATTTATAGTTGCCACTCCAAAACCTGTTTTTCCCATTATTCGTTCTGAGAGATTTGTTTCCTACCCATTTTCATGATACCAAATCAATTCGTTATAGCCTTAATTACAAGTTTACAACACCTACCACTTAGCTAGATTCCTGCACCAGTACACACTTCTAGGTAAATTTGAGCACACCTATAGAACTAAGCAATCTCGGTCGTACTAACATAGCTTATTCCTAAGCAAACAGCCCGCATCTTACCACTCGGCACACACCGACGCCACTTCATTATACACAGCACAGTGGTAAGGAAACACGGAGTATTAATTCTGTGAATGAGCTGCAGTCAACGCTGGCTATACTGCCGCAAGCCGCCACTCCCTGCACAGTACTATGAATTACGATTTCAGATGATATTAGAAGCGGTGATAGTGATAGACCTCAGTTTTTTATATAGTTCGTGCGGGTATGAAAAAAGCTTTAGATTTCGGTGAAAGGAAACATTGTTATGAAATCTATAGCTAGCTAGCTTGGTAATGGGGCATTTTCAAGTTCATTTTTATTTTTATGGAATAGTTTGGTGAATAAGCAGACGGCCCGCCTGATGGAAAGCGGTCACCGTTGCATGTGTATTGTGTACATTTGCAACACCAGGCGAGTTGCCGATGCGTTGCCGACCTTTAAAACTCTTTTCACACCCATCTTGAAGGATTGCAATTTGTAGCACTGCGGAAACACTCGCGGGGCGAGCTCATTTCACATTTAGTTTAGTTATTAGTTGCTCGCCTGGCTAGTTAAGAATCTGTCGCCAAGCACCTCTCGGTGTGTTTCGGCAACCCAACTTGAGAGTCGTTTCAGGTTTCTGGATCATGATCCAGGCGCCAACCTTCGGCCACAGTGTCACTTAACTTCAGGTGAAGTGTGGTCAAATGCTAATCCGTAAGAAATATAAACAAAAAGGGCCAACTTGCTCTAATTGGTTCCAAAATATACTAAGATGCAGACTTTTGGATTCGATTTCCTCTTCTTGATATGAGCAATAGCAACCATCAATCTAGAATGCATCGTGCATTTCGTTTTGCTCATGCATGCTCCATTTGTGACAAAGATCTAGAATACCTGATAATACTCTTATTATAGCACAAATGTATTTTACAATAGAGTAGCTCAAAGGAAACACGCAGCTTTAATTCTGTAAATGGACTGCAGTCGACACTCGGAACGCGACTGCGCCGCATTCACTTCCGCTTTATTATCAACAATGTCATAATTTACGCTTTCGGGTTGTTATTTTCAAAGGGCAATTTTCACGGCATAATAAAGTTTTAACCATGTTAATTTACTCTTGTAATTAGGGAAGTAATAACTTGGCACAAACAAAATTCACTCCTAATTAATGTGTGCATTCACTTACTTGCAATAATTTAAGATGTTAATGATTTTTAATGAAGTGATGAACTTTATGGTAGTGAAGTCTACTTGCAACCAGTTAGTCGTGAGTTGGAATCCTGCAATGTTTTTCAGGATTTGCTGAAGGAAATAATCGTGTTAAAACCCATAGCTGGCAGAGCATTTTCTAGTTCTTGCCTGGCTAACTACCACCTTAAAGTTAAGGTTCTATATCTAAGTGTGTCCCAATAGCCTCACTTGAGAGCCAGTTCCCAGTCCAGCCGTAGTATGACACCACCTTCGACCACATCTTCACATAAACATAAGGTCACTTGTGGTCAAACGTTACCCTGAAACGTTCTAACCAGTAAACAACCAAATACGTAACAAGCGGAAGTGAGTATAATTGCATGTAGGACGTATCATATTGCTCGATATTAAAACCTACATCAGGCCTTCGTAATGATCAATTTAAATACAGCGGAAGTATTTGAGCTGCATTATCTACCTAAATTCTATCGCAGCGATTGCTTCTGTAGAATAAAAATATATCTGATTTAATTTTAAATTACTGTTTGTTATCCAAAATGTATCTATGAATCCGTAGAGCATTATTCTTTTTAGCATTTAGAGAGAGCAAACCTGTTTCTAAACTGGAAACTACAAATGTATCTATACCTACACTGAACAGAAATAAAAACAGTGTCAAAAGCGCTCGCCAACATTGTCCTCGTCAATCTCAAACCAAAATACAAGGTTGCTCGCTTGTATCCAAAACTGTGCCAGATTTTCCACAGCTGGCGGTTTTTGGAATTTTCCCGCTAAAAGATGAGTTTATTCCCTAGGCTTCAAACTGTGTCTCACAAGTTTATGCGACGCGCTTCCCGCGGGCTGTGCCATTGAAACTTGTTATGATATAAAATTGCTCTGGTTTATGCCCCCGCAAGTTTCGAAACACAGAAAAGGAGTATAAAGTTTGTATCTGAACGACCGTAGAAAAATACGTGTCTGCTTTGCAGTTTTCTTTTGAGTTCGGGAGAGTTTGTGTAATCTGTGCATAGAATATGTTTGTGTTGTGCCCTCGATTTATGAAGAGACTAACTGCTCCCTGTGGTTACGCTCGCGCTTTTTCCGCTAATCGTTATCCATGATAAAAAGAGGCTTGT
Organism: Opisthograptis luteolata; assembly: GCA_931315375.2. Lineage (NCBI taxonomy): Eukaryota > Metazoa > Arthropoda > Insecta > Lepidoptera > Geometridae > Opisthograptis > Opisthograptis luteolata. The sequence continues at coordinate 5,740,576 of OV928049.1, read as the reverse complement.
GTGCTTGGGGTATATAATATAATTATTTATAGTATATTTTGTCTCAATTCCAAACATCACTAAAATCCGTCGACCTTCTCCACCGTGAAATTGCAACAGGTATACTCGCTCAAACTTTGTTTATGACATTGATGTGAAAATAATGTGAATCAACTCTGTCCCTAGCCTCAGGCAATCATGAGCTTTGATGCTATGAAATATCGGTTTGTACTAGACTAAAAATCTAGCAAGTGTCAATATTTTTTCTACACACGTACATCTTGTCAGAGCCAGAGCTCAGAATGTCACAGAAAAGCAGAAAAGTAGGTATGGTAATGAAATAACTTGACTCTATATTTGAATGTCTTTTAGTCCTCTTTGGTTTTCTAGACTATAAAATTTGGGTATCGAGGAGCAGCACGGATAACCTTACAGTGCTCTCTTGTTTGTTGCCCGTAGCAATTTAAGCTTTTGTGTTGCAAAACTGCCGAAACGGGCGCCGTTGGAAATCGTGACTGTTTACGTCATAAATTAACCACGTTGATTGCTTTGCGAGCCACTTCGAGTTCCGTTTTGACTTGCAAATCGTCCGTTTCATGAAATATCCATTAATTAAGGATCAAATGACTCTGACGGGATCGAGTTATGCTTTCGGTATTAAAATGTAAACAAAAGTATGCTAATGAACGGTGATGTCGTCAATCATGTAGCTTTGTTTCCTGTATGAATCAAAGCTCAGTGTGGCCAACCGTAGTGTAGGTGTTTTATTAAAATTCATCCAATTTGTGCCACGAACACCGAGATAATGATTGCTGATATACATTGATTCAAAATTATTATTCAAACCACCATCCAACGCTGCTTTATTATTTTAGATTAGGTTTTCTACTGTTAGCTTGCGGATGATTGGAGGAAAAGGCTCTATATTACTGTGTGGTTAGACAGACTTGCTGAAGAAAGAGCGAAACGGCACGTCCGTGATTCCGATTTAACTAATGCAAAACACATCTGCACTAAATGTGGACGAGCCTGCCGTTCTCGTATATTTGGTCTGGTGTCCTTGGTCTGTATAGTGCAACATGACGTGGATTAAATCGTCTGCCACAGACGTGTAGGGCCGTGCATGTAATATGTAAATTAAATTAAGTTCATCTTACAGTTAAATAATGGCTGATGTAATATTGAAAACATCCATTATTTCACTTTTATTAAAAACTAGCTGCGCCCCGCGTCTTCCCGTTATCTCGTAACATAAAAAGTATCTTATGTCTGTCTCCTGGTTCTAAGCTACCTCCCCACCAAATTTCACTTGAAAAACGGTGAATTTGAGAATGATTTATAGCGTTCTTATAAGCATTTTTTGGAGATGTACTTTAAAATACAAATGAAAATACATTTATTACTGACACACACAATATCGTAAAACTGGTACGACATTGCGCGATGTCAGGAATAGGTCCCGGTTCAGCATACAACTGAGCCTGTACATCAGCCGCAGTTACTGATTTTCAGCCGGAACCATACATACTTATATAAAGCTGATGATTATATTATATTATTGTGTAAAATAATTGTGTGCATTTTATAGAGTGGATATTATGTAACTACATTTTGCCACAGAATAGACTAAAAGTAAGTATACTCGCGTCATTCCCTTCCATCTATATCAGTGTTTCAGTAGCCCACATGACAGAAAACTATCTACTTACTGTACATTCAGTAGAGTGAAATACGTCAAGCTCATTTTAATGCACTAACAACAAGGTAAAGTTGTAAAGTAATTTTTATGCTTAAAATATCATCCACCGAAGAAATTCCGCCTAGCATCCGGCATAGTTTGTGCATTCCAGTCTCTGGCCGTGTCATTGCAGCTGAGAACCGGAGCAATATAATAGACTAGAAGACAGGGTCCAATCTATGTCACATTAACCACTTTTTTTTCCAAATGTGATTGATTGATGGCGAGATTATAATCTAAGTGAAATTTGACTTAATACCTATATTTTTTTCGTTTTTCGCGTTGTCGTTATATTTATTATTAGTTAACATCGTAAGGAAAATAGGCATGTCCAAGAACCATAACATAAAAGGGCATGTATCATCTACTTACCCGCACATGATTCGCGTATAGCAGGGTTATGGCCTACGCTGGCCTGTGTTCTAGCCGTGGGAACGTAATAGGCTGGTGATGATGATAATCACTATAACCCCTACTAATATTATAAATGCGAAAGTAACTCTGTCTGTCTGTATGTCTGTATGTCTGTATGTCTGTATGTCTGTATGTCTGTATGTCTGTATGTCTGTATGTCTGTATGTCTGTATGTCTGTATGTCTGTATGTCTGTATGTATGTCTGTCTGTCTGTATGTCTGTCTCTCACGCCTAAACCACTGAACCGATTTAAATGAAATTTGATACAGAGGTAGTCTAAAGCCTGAAAAAGGACAGAGGCTACTTTTTATCGCGATAAGCCGCGGGATGAAACCGCGCCGATCAGCTAGTTTATGATTATTTACTATGTCGAAGCTTTGTTTAGCATTTGTAAAGATTAAATACCACTTCAACGGGACTATTTCTAATCAACTTTTCTTTCTTCAGTGATAAGATTCTTCGGCACCGTCTAGTCTACAACTTGCCTGCACGACCCACTTCCTCCTGGAGAACTTCCTTTATGGAAATAATTTCTTTGTGGTCTACTTTTCTATAAGAACGCGTCTCGTTAATTCTCTCCGTACGCTGATTTTTTTTACGAATACTAAATATTTAATACTACCGATGAAAAAATAACTAAACATTTTTCTGCGACAGACAAAAAAAGACCAAAGAGATCTATTTGAACTCTTCATCAAAAGTTTTAAAATCTTGAGAACAGGACCATATGAATGATACATATTTCAAATTGAAATATTTCATACTACAGCCAAGTTTACAAAACAAATATAACAAGTTATGAAACTAATTATTTTAATAATTAGCTTAAATAAACGGAACATAGTATCAAATATTAAAAAATGTAATTTTCCAAATGATGTCATAAAAACATTTTACTACTACTAGCCAATTCAATCGTTTTATCTATAATTCCATTTTTTATATTGTTCAGGTACCTGCCAAGTTCGGTTATGAAACTGATGAACATATATTATACAAAAAATAAAGAAACAGCTCTCGATCTAATACACAAATTTATTCAAATATTGCATTTACTCGTACATTAAACGGTGGATAATGCTGTGGGTGATGCAGTTATTTCGATTTTGTATCTAATATAACATATTATTACTATAGTACTGTATTACTGTTTATTGTCCCTAATAAATAAAATAAAATAAATAGAATGATACATTCTATTTGAAACAGAAAGTGCATTATTTTATGCTTAGATTCTTAGATACCTTATATCAATATGATTTTGATAAACAATTCAAGCTTTCATATTTAGTATCTCATCTACTATTGCTAATTACTATTATTTAAAATAAACATCGTGAAAATTTTTCGACATATTTTATCCAAGCTTTATGGTACAATAAGGTACTTCAATAAAAGAAAATGTTAGTATGCAGTATGTAGAGATAAAAAGATAGAATATTTAGTAAACTCTTAAATACATCACTTTTATTTACTTTTATTTTTCGAGATACTTGTTTTTAAACCTAAAACTATATCTAGTACTTTTTCTTTCGTAGCTGTCACAAAAGACTGCAGTTTTACAGTGTAGTCCACATTGTTGACTTGCAAAGGGAAATTCTTCGGGGGAAATACGAATTTGTCCAAGTGGTAAAAATTCTGAAATTAATGATCGATTAGTAACCACAAACGACATTATGTTGAACTAGATGCGACCGGGGAAAAAAGTGAACTACGTGTTATTCCAGAAGCTATTTCCATTTGAAATTTTCCACAAATCCGTAATTTCAGCGTGATGAAGTTGTACAAACACATACTCATAAAAAATATGACAAAAAATATTGCCACAACACAGAGAGACTTATATAATCCTATGTCACACACAGGTCCTCATCACAATAAAGTCAAAAACCAGCTGTTTTCAATTTTTTCAAAATATTTCTCTTATTAAGAATCATCATCATCTTTCATCATTTCTATCTTCTTTTTCTTACACATTTAGCCATTCATTTTTATTTATATAGAAGATAGAATAAATTATACAAAAGTTTTTAAGTAAATGTGTATGTTTATTTATTCGTCACGCTGAACATTATGGTGACGTAATATGACTCTCTGTAGTGACACTAAAGACTTTTTAGGTTATTTATTTAACCAAAGTTTATAAGAAAGTGGGTACGTAATCAGCTCATACAATAATTTTCAATGCTTCCACCAAAATAAGGTACAAAATCGTACTCATCGATAAATCTATCGAAAAACTCTCCAGCATCGAGCGACACTATAATATAATTAATTAGTTAATAGGTACGTTAAAATTATGAATAGAATAGAAAAAATGTTTTCGTAAAAAATAATAGACAATAGTTATGCCATTTTATCCTACTAATATTATAAATGCGAAAGCTTATGTGTGTGTGTGCGTGAATGTTTGCTACCACGTATCACCTACTAAATCGATTTTGAAGAAATTTGAAATAGAGATAGCTTATACCCTGGATTAACACATAGGCTACTTTTTATCCCGGAAAAAGGTTCCTGCGGGATAATGGGAAGACGCGGGTGAAACCGCAGGGCGCAACTAGTAAGTTCTATGCTACAGTATTATATTGGTATTAGTATACTCACAGCTGGTTTAGGACATTCATCTAAGGGGATGTTTGTATAAGTCTTAATCCAATCTCTTAACCAAGCTTGTTTAAATCCCTCACAAGATTTAAACTCGGTTATAAACGGGAAACTGGATAGTTTCGCACTGGAAAACTCAATATGCCACTGTGAAAAGATAAAACTTAGAAGTAAATGGAATATTGATGAATTATGTAGGTGTTAGAGGCGTGGCCTACGCTTTGAGGCATATTATCTGTAATAGGTGTGAGAAGAAAATAACGTTAGTGTAGTGTCCACTTTTCTAACGGGGTGGTAAATAAATTTAACAACTAAATGGTCCAGGGTGCGTCGCTTGACACAACCGCTCGCCACGACGGCTCAGAGGGATGTGCGTAGGGCGATAATTATTATTATCGAGATACCAATATGGATCAAAATCAATATTAGGTAAAGTTTGTACGAAAAAGTATCAACTTTCACAAGGGTGGGAATTCACGGGAAAGGTCGATAGATAAAATTAATGAATAAATAGCGTTGTACCAACACTAAACGTTAATACGCCGACTCAACGACACCTATACAAAATAGTACGACAATTACTTGTTTCCACGCTAGGGTTCCTTGTGTTCAGGGAAATCCAGTGTCTTTCACTCAGAGTATTACATTCAACGACAGAAAACGGCTTCAGTCAGTTGATTCAAACTCTGTGCGGCTCAATCAGTTCAATCAATTCAATACTTCACCAATAATCGCTTCACTAATCCAAATCAATTACTATAATGAGAGTCTTGGCCCTTGCTATTACCGCTAGGATCCAGGGTTTGTGTAAAAGCTATTAATCTTAATTGTTTATATGGGTACGTACCTATTTACCTACCTACTTAAGTAACCTAAAATTGTATTGTTTAATAAAACAAACAATACTTCAACGTAATTAAAGAATATTGGTAAGAAGGTCGAATTGCCGCTTTCTCGCATTTTACCTTTTTCTGCAGCATTTTATCAGCCTGTATCTTTTAATTACAATTTCACACCGTGATTTATCAGAGTGGCTGTATAAAAAGGTAGGTTTAAGGCCACCTAGTTTTTAAATATTTTGACCATGGGTACTGTTTTCATCCCTCTGATCAGATGAACTTCCAAAAAACATACTTTCAAAATATGCGAAATAAAAAAAGATTGTTTTTGATTAGGCAATAGAGTAAAAAAGCTAATAATTTTAAATTGTCTAATTTTTTTTCTAATAACTGAACTTTGTTCTTTTGAGAAATAAATGTCTTAAACCAGAAACTAGCTGAAATTTGATGGTGAGCGGTCATCGTCACCTGTGGACATTTGCTACACTAATGCGCTGCCGATCCTGAAGAACTCTTTTCACTGCACTGTGAGATATCGACGACGTGTCAGACAAAATGGGTGTTGCTGTGCCAAAGACTTTGAAGCGGAACGTGCGTCTACCATGGGCAGGCTCCAAACTCTGTTCGGCGCTGTACAAACTGCAATATACCTGATTGTTTTCCTTGTTCCAAGTCCCATATGAAGACCAGAAAAGTGTGATAGTCGTGGTCATACTCACAGTTACATTGTCACCAAATGGCACAGTTATAGTCATGTTTACTGACGTCAAATAGGGAGAGTTACGTCTCTCCCGGTATGTTATTATAGATGCGTAGCTAGCGTACTTTGGATTGTAGTATAAAATCTTCCCCTTTTCTTGCTTGTAATCCTGTCGTGAAAATTGAAGGCTATTAGTTATAGTTACTGCAATTGTCCCACTAGGCCCCCACTAGGTGGACCGATGACCGACGACATTGTAAGAGTAGCAGGGAGCCGATGGATGCAAATGGCTAATAGCCGTTCATGGTGGTTTGCAAGGGCCTATGTTCAGCAGGGGATTTCTTCCAGCTGATGATGATGATGACTGCAATTGTAGAATATTGTTTGAGTAGGAATTGAACACAAAGCACATTGTATCTAATATATTTGCCACTGACGCACAGTAAATCATTGATTTTAAATTATGTAATTATATCTTAGTGTCAAAAACATGCAATGACGTCAGTATGGGTGGGGATGAGGATGGTGTATTAATCCATAATTAATAATTTCGATTAATAACATCTAATGGGTCGAAAAGATGCTGTTTGTTTGGAAACCTTATGAAATTAGGTCCATGTAGCAATTAATATTATGATGTAGTACTAGGTACTCACCGAACATTTTCCGCGATTTATTAAAACTAAAAGAAACGCAAAGGATATATAACGAAGCATGTTATTTTGTAACTGAAATCCCAATAGATATTAAGAACGATGCCGAATTAAATTCGTATCATACCACAAACTGATTCTCAATTACGAGGTTTATTATATCCATCAAACGGACACAATGCGTATGTTAGTTTTGATGTGTCAATTTTATGTTGTTTTAGATCTACTATTTTGATATTCATAGGCATTTATTTTAATGCCATTTATTATTTTTTGTTTTGATAACGGTGTATCTATGTTATGAGTATAATAGAACCAGCTAATCCTCGCGGTTTCACCCGTATAAAACATTCAGGGATAGTATATATTTTTACAGTAAAAGAGTTTACAAAATCGGAACAGTGGTTTCGTAGATTACCTCCTACATCCAAACTCAGAAACTTTATCTAACTCTTAATAATATTAGATAGTATAGAATTAGGTATAGGTAAAAAAATATAATTATTATTACAAAGTAGCGTTTGACCACAAGTCACACTGGCTCATCATCAAAAGCTCAAGCTCATTAAGGGTTTGAACCTACGACAAATACGATTGCAAACCAAAGTCGCTACCGCTGAGCAATATTCGCTCCAAATCAGTTTCAAATCGTGCACAAGGCAATTCCAAAGGTAGTGCTCTCTGCCTTTGAGCCTAGCACAAGCAGTGGTAGTTCATGACTGTAGTAAGTTATTTCCAATTGGAAACAAAGTTTTAATAACTCGCTCCATTCGTTCGCCTTTGTACATACGTTTTTGAAGAATCCAATAAAGTGCGCCTTGTTTCGTTTTGATCGTCCACAGGCAAGTTAAAGCTTTGGTAACATCTGTAGGTCTTCATTTTGAAACTGCACGGTTCGGTAATACTCTAAAAGCCAATTCCGTAACAGAAACGGTCAGTTCGTGTATTAGTTATAGAGAAGACTTATTAGCCGCATTGTAACCACACTCGAAGAATACTTTGTAAATGCAGGAACCAATTACACTTACGAATGGACCTGTCGGAAGGAAACACTCTGGAAATAGACTCGGCGTATATATCCCATTTTCTTTTTGAGCACATTTCTATTTCGTTGGATTTCAAAAATGTTCTATTCTTACAAATTCGATAGCCATATAACATCATAACAAAATTCTTTAAAAAGCATGATATGGTAATTGTATACGTTGTATAAAACTTCGAGTCCAACCTTGGCCACCAATGTATGGAGCAGGAATGGTCGTAGAGCCGCAGGTACTCGCACTCTCCCGTTTCTCCCCTTCGCCTTTGAACGTATCACAAAAACCGACTCGATGCATGTCAGCATTGGACATTGGAAGCAAAGTTACACTTTTGTTACACAGTTGAGTGGCGACCACGAACCGGAAGACGTTCTGTGACTCTTACAATGTCGTCAGTCCAGCTAGTGGGGGGCCAATGCCAATACTATATCTTAGTTCAAACTGCAAATATAGCAATTTTAAAAAGCTATGGATAATAGGGGAGTTTTTCTGGATTTCCTTTCTGATTTGTTAATAGAGCCACAATACTGATGTCACCCGAAGCCTGCGGAAATAACGCGCGAGGCTTCCTTGGCAAGGGGCCAGTACAGATTGGACTCTACCCAAGTCACGCTGCTTGTTTGAACTGTACCATTAACGGATTTTTACACCTTCCTCTTTTCATCTTATAATTGGGAATGATAGCTAACAATATTGGAGGACTGTTGAAGGAGATAGATGAAATTAAAACTAATTTCTTCGTTATTAATGTTGAAAATAAATTATTTTGTGAAATAACATTATTCATTGATGTTATTCGATGTTCGTAAAACCCAGATATATTGGTTTACTTTGGTGTAGTAGTTCTCGTGATACAAAGGGTTATTGTGGTTGCTACTAAATTGTTATTTTATTTTAATTAACACAGTTGAACAGAAATAGCACATGATGTTTATTATCCAGCTAGAATTTCTAGTCTAACTGCTATTACAGTTTCATCAGCTGCAATATATATGTAGAAGCAATAACGGTACAAAGTGCATACCAGTCATATTCAGCTCTAGGAAATCTTCTTCAAAAACAACAAAAAACAATGGAACGAAATTCACAATTTTCTTGTAATATATTAGATCACATGAGTGTTATCATTATATACCCTCACGTCACTCCGCAGTTTCGGCAAATAATAAACTCTGATACGTGGCTTCTCGTTACCTAATAACTGTAAAATTCATGTACGCAGAAGTCAACCCCCAAGGAGATCGCGTGCTCAAGTACCAATCTCTCAGTATGCGTCGAGGCTCTTGATATAAGACGTCATTTCCATTCACATGTTATACGTGGGAATCTGCTGATCCCTTATTACGCATTCAGAACGCGTGCTAGGCATCATATAAATATATATTTATCTCGATACATTTATATTTAAAGAGAGTTTGCTCTACTGCGGACGTACCGTAAGTCTTTGCTGGTTAGGGTTGGAACAGACGTTAATAAAGTGCAGATTAAAATCTGTAACCATTGACATATATCTATAGTAATTTGAAATGGAGATGGCTTATACCCTGACTACTTTTAATCCCGGAAAATGGTTCCTGGGGCGCAACTAGTATATCTGTACTAATCCATACTGACATCATAAATACGAAAGTATCTCTGTTTTTTTTTTTGTTTTTGTTTGTTTGTTACCTTTTCACGACTAACCCGCTTCAAGAACTATGCCAATAATATATAAACCAGATCTACGAAATAGAGTGTGAAAATATGTTTTCGTCCCCGTTTTACACTCAAAATAAGGACCTCAAGCTTTCTTTACCGTAAATCTAACAAAGTATAAGAAAAAATTAATTCTTGACCAGAGAGAGAAGAATCTTCCAAATAACGTTGCTGCATCAAAACCTATTACTGCGTCTAAATTTGTCATATCTCACTCGGAAGACTTATTTTTCCGGCTTCCTAGGAGATTACTAGAATTATGTAACATTAGAAGAAACTAGAGAAAAATCTCCATTTAATGATTAGGTATCTTGTGTTAAGAGTAATTACAGAAAGTAGATAGATTAACTCATTGTTGGTATAACAGAGCCACAATACATAGAACTTAAAAACTGAAACAACAACAAATTTTGTTGTACGATCTCAAAGCGATCTCTTTCAGACAACAGAAAATTAGAGGAACCACGTATATAAGCAAAGGATTAAGTTACCGCATTTTGGTGGAATTTACAAGAATTATGCGTAAAAAATCTTAAATCGTACTCAAAAATATACCCACAAACATCACATATATCAAAATGACTCACTGCTCTATGTATTTATGCCGTTACAGACCATTTAACTCTAAGTACCCATGTAAGGACTATAATTAAGGTCTGTTATCTTCAAACGATATCGTATTTTATGATGATCGTGGAAGGGTCGAAATTCCGGTGTCAGGAACCAGTCCTCACTTCTAACTTTACATCCCCGTTGAATCGTGTGGGTTGCAGTTAGAGTTTCCTAAGTTATGATTAATTTATTAGTTCACTAAAATAAGGCTTTCATGAACACGAATGTTACATACGCTCCGTCCTTCAAGAGTAAGAGTCTTTTTGTAATTATTGTAACTTAAAAGTAGATATCTCCTGCCTCAGTAAGCTATTCAGTATTCACAGAGAGTCTTAAACTTTGAGGCTAACTTGTTTGTTACAAACAGTCGAGTCTGAAAGCACAGTTGTCAAAAATTCTTTCACACTAGCTGTTGCTGTTCTTTGTGGTTTTATACTCGTAGACTAAAATTTAACGCGATAAAAAGTATCTTATCGCCTCCCCCGGAATTCATACTAAATTTCAACACCAAATTTCCTCAAGTTCAATTCAGAGGTTTAGACGTGAAAGTAATAATCGGACAGAGCGACAAAGCGAGTGTTACTTTCGTATTTAAAATATTTGTTTGAATAGAATCATAAAAACAATACCTCAACTCTCTAAAGGGACAAATACCACTCGAAGCACCACATTTTTGATTGAAAAAAAGAGGTTCCTCTATTATTTTTTAAATGATTGCAGTAATAAAATGTTTTATTACATGCAAAACATAAGAGCGTACACCCGAGCGAGAATCAATTTCAATTCAGCACAACCGATATGACAAGTCATATCTATTGAATGCGATATGGGTATTCTCTTGGGTCACGTGTCATGTGAATAGCTAGTAAAGTGATTGTTCATCGTAATTGTATGATACAGAAATGAATATAAAAACGAAACTGCTGGATTAAAAGCTTACGCTCCTACTTTTCATCTTCATCATCAGCCGGAAGAAGTCCACTGCTGAACATAGACCTTATAGGCTCCTACTTGTATTTCATTTTATTATTTTTTTTTTGTGCTTTTAGCGTATACACCAAAACGTACAAAAGACCAGAGATCCCCAAAGGATTTTCAGCACAATTAAGTATAGCTAGCTACCCGGGGGTAGGGTAGATTTCTAACAGTGAAAGAATTTTTGAAGCAGTATCAATAGTTCCAGAGATAGCCATAACATACTCGTACTTATAACAAACTAACTCTTTATAACATTAATTATTGTATAGTCTAACACTAACTTCAACTGTTGTGAGGGTGCAGCTATCATCACTGTTAACTTCAAATTAGTTCTACTCAGTACGAACAAAAGTTAGATGAGACCGAAGTTGGATTAAAGCAAAAACACAGCAAAATATCATGTTCGCTTGTAAAAGCTGCTTTAATCCAGAGTTCCGAATGAAATAAGATATTCGCACGTAGCTGTGTAGTTTTGATACCCGCAGTGGAAGCGCATTGAAGAATGCAACTCTTGAACATTTTGGCCATACCAAAATTTTAACAAACAAATTTTAACTTAATATTATACTCGTCAGTGCAATTTTAAAATACATACTTTCGTTTATTAGTTTGTTAAGTTATCCTTTGCTGACCGATGTGGCGCAGTAAGAGGCGACTGCGAAGTGAAAGATCACGGGTTCGCTTCCCGCTCCGGGACAAATAAGTACGCGTTGAAGAAAAGAAAGCGTATTTTGTTCTGTGTCTGGGTAGTTTTCATCAAACATAGCTAAGAACCACCACGAGGAAACTGGCTTTCAAATGTCAAAAAAAAAACCGCACCGAAATTGGTCCATCCGTTTGAGAGCTACGGACTGACTCACACACAGACAGACAGATATCGACGTCAATTTTGCGTCAGGGATTAAAAATTAAACTTTCACGAATCGAATTCATGTTTGTAAGACAGATAGAGTATCATTGTTATATCTGTTTCTCTTTATGTTCTATCTTTGTTCTATATCTTTTATTATTCGTCAAAATAAAGCTACTAAAACATTATCGCTCCGCAGGTTTAGCAGTAAAGTCGAGCCTAAATTACAGTGGCCCCAGACGCTGCTCCTTTCACGTTACGCACCTACGTCTTCGCCCGAAGGCTCCAGCCATGGCCATAACATTTCTTATCAAGACTACACAGATACTGCCATGAAACTCTAAGAACCTTATTTCTATGAACAAAGTATTCTCTTGAGAGACAACTACGAATTTCAACTTTATTTTCAACGCGCTAAAGTCACTGTTGACCTCTGGAGTCTTGGAATTATATATATTGACAGACTTGATAATGTTATTAAACGTGTGAGAACTACTTCTTTTTATATTGAATCATTGAACGTAGAATGAAAAAGAAACTGGAAAAATGGATATGCTGCGATGTGCTTAGGTCAGATTATATCAAAGTGAAACTGTAAGCTTGGCATTCTTTATTTACTTTTCCATTAAGTAAGCCACAGCAGTGTTGCAGAAATACCGTTTGTAGATAAATTTCCGAGATATAAGAAATATATTGGAGTTAACTGTTGGCGGGTCTGCTCTTGAGATTTGTCGAGTTTGGTTTGAGAACGTAAATCAGCGTGAATAACGCGACTTTGCTACTGATTTTCTGTAATATTTTGACACAGTAAACAAGAATGCTTTCTCATTTATTGCTATGAACAAATAGATAGGATTTGATTGAAATATATTTAATTTCAATGTGCTTTGATTGGCAATCTTCGCTTTATTTTCCATCCTTTGTAAATGTGCTTACACAATTATTATGTAAAAGTGCCACATGCTGAAAATATCCCTATTGTCCTGTAATTATGTAATATGTACTGTAATATTGTAGTGGCAATAATTAGTTAAGTACTTTTTTTAAATAGTAATTCTAATGAATATTATGTAATCGCGCAAATAAATTCCGAATGAAAACACAGTACTGATAAAAAGTTACGACATAAAGCACAGATAATAAACAGTCCTCGACGGAAGCACAACTTATCGGCCGAAACCATAACACAAAAATAATACGACGCTTTTTACGAGAGTGACCTTAAAAATAAAACGCAGCTCCTTAACCTTACATAATCCGCAAGCAAACCATAGCGGAGGGTCGATTTTACACGCGATAAACCGGCAAAAGGATTTTTGTCCGTCCCCGGTCACCGGGTTCTATGCAATGTCGTAAATCACTGGCGAGACTCTTGAATATTCTGTGACAATAGCACTGTTTTCAACATCTCGCTCAAAAACAACGCTGTTATTTTACATTGGACTAGGTCGGCGATTGGATCCTGCTTCTGAAATTATTGTGTTACTATGGCCAAAGATGTAGCATGCTTGTTTTGTTTTAAACGCTCACGGTTTTTATACTTTTCTCTATCTTAATATATAGTGGAAGATCCAGTAATAATCAAGAGTGAATAGGATAAAATTATTCATTTAATCAACTTTTTATTATAGAATGTTTCACCGACGCCACTACTTCTTGAACCGATCCTGTCAAATTACTTTTTGTCGAAAACTTTAGTTTCGACGAAATTCACTCGCCAATAATCACTACGAAGCTGGTCATGCAATGAGGTTAATCCTCTGGAACGTCGAACGTTAGCCGAACGATCAGTGCAATGTTGCTTTATTTTTTGAGAGCTTTCTCACAATGTGAGCGATAAACCTGCAAGAGGATTTTTGTCAGTCCCCCAACTTCTCCGCAGTGTCGTAAATCTTCAGAGATAGCACTATTATGTATCCTGTGACGATAGCGAGTATCCGATCGGTTTTATGGTTGGATTCACTTTTTAACAATTCTTCTGGAAATTAACGGCCTTCGCTGCAATGAACGTTGATCGAAACGTGATAGATGCAGCAATCTCTCTTACGTTGTTGCATTTGTAAGCACTGTAAGCACTCTGTCCAGACTGCGATGTTTTGATCTAGTTTGTAAACTACTAACTACAACAGTGGAACTTTTAGAGATGAAATTTAGAGTAACGTTCAGCAAAGTAAACGAACGTAATTTTACAAGCTGCTGATGTCAAGCAGGGAGATACAATAGGTACCTACTCATTGTATGTAGCTGAGAACAAATCTGTAGAGTAGGTATTTGGACGAACTGAACAAAGTTAAAATTCAATTATCGTAAAATAAACGGCTCCCCTTGTATACACAGTTACGTCGGCAGATTTATAGTTTCGTTCTCATCCTCAATAAATTTCAAATTAAAAAAATAAACAGTATTAGAACGTGCTCTGTGAGCTTGAGATTGAACGTCCAAGATTTTCTTCTCAAATAACTTATGTTCCATTTAATTGGAACAAACAAAAGTTTATCACAATACAAACCGTCTGAGTACGCAGCCCTACACTGTGCGCAATCCAATATAGACTTAGGGCCGGTTTTTTTTGTATGCAGTCAAGTTAAAAACATATTAAAATACATTAGTTACATCGCTATAGTTTATCACTGAAAGGACGAAGTCACGAAGGCTTTGCGCGAGCTCCAGGTGGAAGACTGGCAGAAGGTGGCGCAGGACAGGCCGAAGTGGCGTCTTTTGTTATCGGAGGCCAAGCTCATTTTGGGTCGTTGCACCATCTCAGTTAGTTATTAGTTACATATTTCATACTCGGGTATTTTAGTAATTATAATTAATTTAAGTAATACCTTTTATAAAGCCTGCTAAAGGTCGACTAAAATATTTGAACACATACAAAATACATGAAGCTGTGTGCGGAAAAAGTATGTAGGTAACAAGTTTGTACCTAATCGCGCTTGGGAAGTAGGTCTATATCCCTTTTCTTATCTCTTTTGTTATCTCTCCCAACGTTTACGGAGCTGACGTAATAATGTTTATTACCGTAAATGCCCAAGAGGACTATACACGAGTTTAATATTCCTCTCATAAAAACAGACCACGCGTGAACCTGCCAATTAAGACTCCGCCTGGCTATGTCCTAATTGAACATATATATCTTGTTTCTGGCGCAATTGGTAAATACCATTACTACTTCGTTGGGTAATAAAATATGCTAGTCTAAGTGGCTGAAACTAATATTGCCAGATGTCCCGCTTTTGGCGACACATCCCGTTTTTAGCCCTCTTAGGACGCTTCCCGCCAGCACCCTGAACGGGACGCCCAAAATCCCGCTTTTCATATAGGTAGCCCATGGGCGCGCTGTAAGAGTAAGGTTGATTGATCTCATTGAAGTCAGATTTTGAATTAAAGGAATGTAACATTTGATGATTTTTTTACGTCCCGATGTTTTCGTCTCAGTCCCGCTATTTTTTACTTGAGTCCCGATGTTTGGAAAAACGAATCTGGTAACACTAGCTGAAACTTGTTATAGGTAGTGTTGTCTTGTTCCAGGTGGACCGATGACATCGTAAACGTGTATACTCACGGCGCGTTATAAGGAAAGTCCCTAATATTTGCCAGGAACCGATGCAAATGGCTAATAACTATTCATTGTGGCGTTCAAAGGGTGAGGTCTATGTTCAGCAGTGGATGTTTTACGACTAATGATGATAAAGTTGCTGAAATGGGTCGGTTACAAACTGAAAACATTGCTAGAATGTTTTGTCTTTTTAATTTGATCTGTGGTAAATTTACCTTCGTTCCGCACCAAGCGTTTCGCCGAGTCCTTCTTTTGGCGGACCGCTAGAGACTGGTATTTGCTTCCCTGCTGCTTTGTATCCTGAAAGATACAATCTGGGTATCTTAAATCAAGAGTAAATAGGCACCTCATGGGCCAGCGTGATCCACCCTTGACTGGATCGTCACTTACCATCAGGTGAGATGTGCACATTAGAATAAGCTATTTATGTGGTCTCTAAATTTTAATACAGAAATAGTTGATATGACATTTGAAATGTACGGGTATTACCCCTGACACAATAATATGGCAGCTAAAGTAAAGCTAGCTATAGGTAATATACATTTTTTCGAGTGTTGATGCGTATTGAATTATTAAAATAAAGAATAACATTAAATTTAAGACCAAATACTGCTACTTGTTACGCAGTGACTTTACACTTTTGATCCTTTTGTCAGAAATGTGTTCAAATATTTCCAAAAAATGTAAAAAGCGTGTACGTAATTGATGAGAATAAACAGAGGAGGTATTTTATTCAGCTCAAAATACGAATTTTTCCCGATGGTGAAAACAAATAATACAGCACGTTGTTGTATTAAGATTTTTAATAATCGGCAAAAGGCTTTGCTGTATTATTTTTTGTAAAAATTACTGAAGCGATTTACAGGAATCTTTTTTAATAGCTTTATACTGGATTAAAACATGTACTACTTACTATTTATCCCGGAAAATGGTCCCTGCGGGTTATCGGTGCAACCACGATTCGCAGCTAGTTTTATAAATGAAAAAGTTTGTTTGTTTAATAATAATTGTGTTTGTTCCCTCTTCATGTCGCAACGGCTGACGAATACATTTGAATGAGATTACAAATAGCAGAGTACAGATAGCTTGTATGCAGGATTAACACATGAGTTAGCTTTATCACAGTAAAAGATTCCTGTGGGAAAAACTCAGGTGTAACCGCGGATGTAGCTAGTAAAGTATATGTTTAAAGCTGCTGACTGTATCTATCGAATCTTTATAAGAGCTATTGAATATCAAATAGTGAAAGGGCCTTTGATGTAATATTTTAATCATTTTTACGGACTAGAGACCTATTCATGAAATATATTAATGTATAATTTTATGGAAATAATACATTACCATGATGTCGCATGTAGAACACATGATGGTTTGCTATATATGTGGCAGGGCATTTTTTACCACCCTCGGTGTGTTCCAGCAACCTCCCTCCAGTTCCCAGTCTTGGCATAGCGTAGCGCTAACTTGAAACATTATATAATTATCTTGCGTATACGCTATATTTTATATATTTTGGGCGCTAACTTCAAACATATCTTGTAATCAAACGCTATATTTACAGATCTTTTAAGATGTAAAAAATGTAAAAATGATTAACCAAAATGTGCAAATAAACTTACTCTATACTCTATGTTCTACTTCTGCCATTGACGTTATAGGTGATGAGTGTTTATTATTGAACCTAGATACCTACCTACCTACCTATTGTCGTTTCATAATCCCTTAACACGAAGAGTCCTTCAGACGAAGTACTTAGTTTTAATTAAGTTTAACAAAGTGAACTCTAAGTGAGCTCGGCTAAAAAGAAACAAACTTACTCAGTTTACTGTACGCTACGAATAAGTTTTTGTACTATTACGAGAAACATGTGTTAAAGAAAATTGTTGGACCAACAACGTTGTTGTACGTACAGTAACCAGTTTAAGTTATCGTGCACATTAAACTCTAATCCAATAGCACTAAGAGCGAAAATCAAAGATTTAAAATCTACAAGTGCTGAAAGTACAGCACGGTTCCTACAATAGCGGACAAAATAAAGTTTTACCAAGTATCAATGTAGCCTTCCGTTAAATAAAGTGTAAAATGTGAGAAGCTTACTGCGATTCTACTATAAAGGAAGATTAAAGTGTTGTTTTTGGTATTGTGAGGTTACAAGCAAACTGTTTGGAGTAAACATTTTGTAGAGAATAACGAATATAAAAAGATTTTCTGAAGGTCTCTGCCTTCAAAATATGATACTGTCGTTTTGAAGGAGTCCGAGGTACGATCAAAAGGAAAAACAGAATTGTTTTTCAGGATGAGTTGGCAGAATGTCATCTTTTTCCCGTGTTTTTATCGACGCTATATTGTCGCAGAGGGGACACATGTGTGTGTTTTACTTGATTCAATGTGATGTAACAATCCTCTCATTTTTAGATGGTCCTGACCTAGTTTCAACTTCTCAGTTTTGGGAAACATCAAAAACAAACTAATACTAAACTACTTTTTATTAAGGACTTAAGTAAGTAGGTATATAAAATATTTAAATCTTAGTAATCATAATACATTTATCAAGCACTAGTTGCGACCCGCGATTTCAACCGCATCTTCCCGTTATCCTAGCCTATGCGTTAATTCAGGGTATAAGCTATCTCTATTCCAAATTTCATTCAGGTCCGTTCCGTAGTTTTTGCGTGAAAGAGTCACAAACATCCATCCATCCATCCATACTCACAAACTTTCACGTTTATCATATTAGTAGGATAAATGCACTTTCATTCCCGCAACTTCTAGACAAAAACAGATAGAAAATACAGTTCCCAGTAGGTAGTTTTGTAACAGGAGACCAATAATGACAGGAAATGGTCAAAGGGTATGCAGGTAATTCTTCAGTGAGCCCGAGCTCTACCCTCATTCCCCTGGTATCGACGTCCAAATGGATAGCCTCTGAGCACAAATATACTGAGATAGCTATGTTCAATGATATGCTTCTGTGGCTTTAGAGATGCCTAAACATTGTTGGATGGCAGGGCTGTACAGTGGAATAGAAAGTAGGGAATGATTTATTGTATTCCAAGTCCTGCACCTATGACTAAGTTACGCGCGGATTTACCATCGCTCAAAAAACAGTGAAGGAAAACATCGTGAGGAAACCGGAATGTCCAAAAACCACAACATTCAAGGGCATGCTAGATCTACCAACCCGCACTGGGCCACCGTGGTAGATAACGACCCATACTCTCTTTCTCTCTCTGAGAGAAGGCCAGGGTCCCAGCAGTGGGAACGTAAAGGCTGATGATGATGATAATTCAAAGTTACTAGTTATATTTCCTATTTACACTATACGTCCATAGTTAATAGGGCTAAAGCATAAACGTACCGAGGTGCTTTTACTTACCAAATAAAATAAGCTATGACATCTGGACAGGAAGACGGACACGAGATTGACCTTAAAGGGAGTCCGTTTTTTCTTCAGAATTAAGAACCCTAAAATAGGAAATAAATTTAGTACAAGGCAAATAAAGTCTGAAACCAGACGACAAGGTAATTAACTTTAATGAAGAAATATATTGAATCAGCCTATATAGTTGATTTAAACGCGTAGGAAGAGTTCAAATTATTTCATTCGTCAACCCTTTACACTTGACAAGACAAAACTTAAGGCTAAAGAGCCTGTCAAACTATAATAATGGATGGAGCGTGGTTAGCCCCAATGTATCTACTTCCATAACATCAGTCTAGGCAGTTAATACTTCATTAACTCTTGCGAGACCCGCCCCAATCCTTACCGAGGGGTAAGGACGTTTACGGCACAAACCCATTTGTTTCCAAGAATATTCTATTGTTTCCAACGCTTCAGCATCTGTTAACAACCTAGGTAAAGTTGCTAATTAAAATTTAAGAGAAAGAACTGTAAAGAATGACCTCGCTTTAATGGATAATACAGAAATAATGTGACACTTAAGGCCAATCTCATGACTTTGTTTTTCTTTTAGCTAATGGACCTGCCACAGCGCAAATCCCCTGCTTAGTTTAAGCTTTTTTGACAATGGTTATAAGACCAATAAAAACTTCACTTTTAGCGCCACCCAGCGTCTGGGGCGGAATTTCAATTATTACAGGGTAAAGAGAGATTGATGTCTCAGGGCGACTTGTGCAGCGCAGTGCCGCGCAGATTGTGAACAGTTGAAGTTTAAAATAATGGAACTGTTAGTCTATGAGCATTTGAGCAAGCATGACGCTTATAGCAAGTGTGCGAGTTCCTTGTTTCGTTCATAAAAATACAATTATCAATCACTACACAAGTTATGATGTACCTATAACTTCATTTCATTTAAAGCTGTCATAGACAATATTGTCACGACTTCAAAGTCTCAAACACATATAGGTCACTTTTATGAAATTACTAGATGTGCAGAATAAAGTGTATTTCATCGAGAGGTCATCTAACATTCGATGTCAAACGCAGTCGGCCTCATGTCGGGTGCTGATGCCACATGCCGGAGATTTATCCGCTTGGGCGTGGGATGATAGGCACAGTGACGTCAAACCAACAATTTATCAAACCAACCGTTTTTAATACTATTTCAATATCTACATAATTATACACACTATCTACACACACACGTATAGCTAATTATTGATTTTGAAATTTACGATTGGCTTAAGGTTGAATTAATATCGATTTGTTAGCACCTTATAAGACCATCGGTGTATTCCGACAGCACAACTTGAGAGCCAGCTCCCAAACCAGGTGTAGCGTGGTGCGATTTTCTTCTTCTTCTTCTTTCTTTTGTGGTCAAAAGTAGGTACCCAGAAGATCGATAATAGAAAACATCGATTTTTGCAGTCTATAATAAAATAAGCTACCCGTAACAAAATCGCTCATCGCTAGTGATTACTTTTATGCCATGCGTTTATCTATGACATTTTATAATTTCTAGTAGAAAGCATGAAGTAGCTTACTAGTAGTGGGGGTTACCACAACTACTAGCATCTTTTATTCAGTTTAAGGCTTGAAATATACCGTTCCATAAATTTCATAATTTATTGAACGTTATATTTCCGGTGGATCATTTTCCTAATCTATAGGTTGGTACATTTTAAATCTTAAACTCAATTGCAATAAGAGACGCTGGTAGGCCCCCAGATTATATTCTATCGTTGCATGGCAAGATACCGGTACTTGCTCTAAATGTACATTTGAATGGCGTGAACTATTGCGCCTGGGGGTGCAATCAGCAGCGCACCACTCGATTCCTATTATCTTCTATTCAGATACAAAGAGAGCTTTCATATACATACCTTATAAATACCTATAGGTATTTTTCTACAGCACTCAGTTTTATACACTTTTGTAGAATAGTAGAGTCCTACTAATTATATAAATGCGACAGTTTGTGTGTGTGTGTGTGTGAGAATGATTGTTACCATGTATCACCGTAACTGCTGATCTGATTTTGATGAAATTTAGAATGTAGATAGTTTAGGTATTGGATTAACACATAGGCTAATCTAATTTTGAAAAAGCTACCCTAAAAGGGTTCGATTGATTCAAAACTGTGTACAAATAAACCTTAAAGTAGGTAAATCATTCAATAAGTATTTTTTATTTTTTGAAAACTACCCCTACGGGGTGTGCCATGGAGTTTCAAAGTTTGTATGGATTTTTTTATTCCTTCGGTTGATTTACTTAAAGGACGGTACAAATAAACTATGAAGTAAATAATGAAATACGTATATTTTATTTTTTCAAAATTACTTCTAGGGTACCTTATGTACAATGGCGTTCTAAAGTTTGTACGACACATCAATTCCTTATACGCGGGCGAATCTAGTATGTATACTCGTATTACTCGTAAATGTTATATTTTGCTTGATGGTAGGAAATGTTCTAGTGCTCAAAGCACCTATCGGTGTATTCCGGAATCTTTAATTGAGAGCCAGTTCCCTATCCAGGTGTAGCGTAACGCCACCTTTGACAATTTCATCACATAAAATCGGGTAAAATAAAACAGAAGCTGGATATTGGAAATTATAAGTCCTTTTTACCGTGAAGATACACACACACACACACACACACACACACACAAACTTAAAACTTCCGCATTTGTAACATTAGTGTGATAGTATGACATATCTAATGCGTACATTAAATAGTTTTTGATGTATAAAATATATCTAGATTAATTAATGTAATAATGATTTAATGTAATAATGTCATATAATATGTATGTAATAATTAATTTTAATATTTGCAAACCTACAATGTACCCATTTATACTGTCAAATAAATGTTTTCATTGATAGATACTATTTTCAGATAGAATAGATAAGATAATAAATGAATGTCTATGTTGTAATGTATATCAAAGACACTAAGCATGGTAATCGCTTACAATACTTTAAATGCTGCTACTAAATGCCTTTCAAGCAGACAAGACAGTGAAAAATGTTTGTATGCTACCAGTTGAGGAAAAACTAACCTGTACACTATACAGCGCTAGATTAAGACAAATCGGTATAGGTACACCTACATTCATCTAACTTAAATAACCATCGGTGTAGTAAATTGCTTAAACCTGCCGATCAAAACAAGAAAACGACCGGATAGATTAATTTCCATTAGCTATAATTCAATAACGTCCGCGACTGAAGGGAAATTAGATGCTGAACTCTATCATCATAAAATATACTTCCTTTATAGTCTCCGAAGAAATCAGCAGCCATGAACTGATTTCCTGAAGTTGATTTTAAATTGGAAACACTCATTGGAATTCGTGTAGCCTTTTAAGCAAATTGCGTTACGAAAGTTGAAAATTATTAATTGCCAAAATGTTTACTAAATACTTGGGCGATATTTGGAGGCGTTGGTAGTGTCTGAAATCTGCCTCGGGCGTCCGAAATCAATTTGCGAATTCGGGACCCAGAATTAGAGCCAATTAAAACAAGCCAAAAAGTTATGGTTTTCATTTGCGTTATTGAAAAACTAATTTGTGCTAATGCTTGAACGATTTGCGGCATTTAACTTATTACAGAATGGTTAGATAATAATCTATATCTACGCTGATATTATAAAGAGGGAAAGTTGTCTTGTAGAAGGCAAGATGTAAGTATGTTAGGAAGGTAATTAATCTCTTGAACCACTGTTCCGATTCTGAATTTTTTTTTTACTGAGTGACACAGACTATGTTTTTTTGTATGACTAAACAAAAAACAAAAAAACCCATACCGGCCGAAAAGCTGTTTGAGCAGAGACTAAAAAAATAAATGAACTGTTGGCGCTAGTGTTTTTACAGGTTGTTGGCAGTTTTGGTGACGTGATACACATAAAAAAAGGCGCGGTAAGGCTCACTGATTTTGTAATAAGTGTCTTGTGTCATTTTTAATGTACAACTAGATGTTAGGGGAAAATCAAATACCAGATGTCAAGCGGTGACAATGCCTTACCTCGTAGGGCACGTTCACATAAGACGTGCTTACGTAGTATTGCATTGCATCCGTCTCCTCAAGGAAATGGTAAGCCACATGTGCCTGTAATTTCACTAGACCCATATACTCTCCGAACCGAAACACAATAGTACCGACTGTAAGCAGTATAGCTTTGCCGGCAGCTTTGGAGGTAACTTCATCATAAACTCATTGTTAGCCTATTTACCTTCCCACAGCTAAGACTCAGATTATGGCACCTCTCATAGAGATGGGCCATAATCTTCAACGCTGATCCAGTATGGGTTGGCATAATATACCTTGAATGTTGTGGTTCTTGGACACGCTGGTTTCTTCACGAAGTTTTCCTTCACCCTTCGCACATAACTTATTAAAGTCTAGGTGCGGGGCTAAGATGGGATTTGAACGCAGTATCGGCGCCTTGGCGCACCTGTGTTTCTGTTCCACCACCGAGTTCACTGACTTGATAATTTGATAATTTAGATGTCAACATTTGCTTATAGCTCGGTATATATGACGACGATGGTGAGGCCTATGTTCAGCAGTGCATGGACTTCTTCCGGCTGATGATGATGATAATGAAGTATATATGTCTTTGTCAGCACGAATTTGTCATCTATTCCCCTTTCTCAGCCTAACTGACCTTTTAGCTTTGGACAAATAGTTTTCACACACAATAAGCCTGAAAGTCGTTTCAGTGGGAAGTGCTCTTACGTGCATAGCCGGATAAGTAAGGTAAGTGTTCGGTCTGGCGCGTTGCCAATATTTATAAGAAGTTCTCTCCACCAAGTCTCCGCGAGGCTTGCGAAGGTACCGTCAAAGTTTGGAGCAACTGTTCCGTGTCTGTTGAAACTGTCTCTTGTAATGGGACCTTCAATTTTAGAAGTTTAGAAGTGTAGATGTAGTATAATAACAAATGTACACTGAAAAAGAAATCCCGACTTTCCTTCTGAGTCTTACCTTCCCAAACCGATTCCTTCCAAAATGTAACATTTTCCTACCTTATTTTACCTTAGTTTTCATTCTGAGTCAAAAGGGAAGGAAACTCCTTCTGTATTTCGGAACGTCTTTTTGGAAGTGACTTGTGAAACGGCGATTTTTTTTAATTCAATAATGCGTTTGACCGTTATTTCGCCTGATACCAAGCGATGATGCAGTCGACAATGTAACACATATGCTCATGCAGAAGATACCGGTTTACTCCTACCATTTTCTTACCTTCTTTTTTTCCATCTTTTGTTTTTCATAAGTCAATTTTTTTTAGAAACTTGCAATTTACGTTTTTTTTTATTATTTCTTACAAAGTAGTTTTTTTACCACAAGTCACCATTCGATCGAAGACTAGCACTACGCTACATCTGGCTCTAAAGTAGATCTGCCGGAACACACCGATAGGTCCTTGCTAACAGTTTCTAAACTTGAGGGTAAGAAGCACAAAAAAATGCCCTTATACCAAGGTGTGGTGATAATTTTTCTTATTGAAGCTAAACAAAAAGCGGTGCTATCTGGGTAAGCTGTTGCGACATAAACTTGGTAAATTACTTACCAGTGTGCCATCTTCCCTCAATCTACATGCCATACGCGTATCTAGATGAAACAACATCACGCGTTACGCGTTGTCGATTTTCTGTTTACTGTCCCTGTAGGCCCATAAACACCAGTTCGAGGAAATTGACTGGGAAGTGCGGAGATATAAAACATATTGATTCGCCTGTTATGTGTATAGTGCTGTTACGATATGGTACGTGAGAGTACTTTGGCAGCCTTATATAAGGTTCTGTACACATCAAGCGATAAATAATAATTGTACGCAGAAACCATGTGAAACCATTCTATTGTACTACGTTTCTACAACTTTCGCTGAGAATAACTTAGACTCTACTTATTCCAACTATGCACACCAGATCATACGTACCTACGCAACGCATATCTCACTAATTGAAAAAGATAACAGCATCATAAATTGTCAACTCAGATTAAAATTAAGGGCACATCCATCACCATAATATATGATCGTCATTAAATGTAACTATTAAGGAATTAATCAAATTTCATTCAAGACATATCTTTAATAAGCGGCAGATTTCTCTTCGAGATTTTAATAGCTTTGTCATGAAAATAATGGTGGGAATGAATATTAATCTCAGAGTTGAATGGCAGTCTTTGCATTGCTAAGAGATTTTCAGCCTCTGGTTCAAATCTCCCCTGTATTTACCTACCCATTTGTAGGAGAGGTATTTCCTAAAAGGAAAACAATGTATGTATAAGCATAAGTAAACGTATCCAGAAAAAAAAACGAGTTTAAATATTGAATTATATATGGAAACACTTCTGGGAAGAAAAATCAGAATCTTGCCTATTTGCAATAATTCCCGTTACTAGGTACTCTATAGAATAATCTCATCTTTCAGTACCTATTACAGATACCTAAATAAAACAGAAAAAAATGACGTTGCATAGGTATTTCTATAACCGATTTATAAACGTCCGTAAGTTACATGTCATACCAAATTTCGGTAAATTTAATTTGATTGTCAAATTTAAGCACGGAAAATTAGTTTAAAAGTAATAAATAAAAAATAATAATAATATTATTATGCAGCATGGCCGCGGCCCCGGCCGCCTCCTTTCGTTTATGTGATTGAGTGGGTGAAAAGTGCGTGCGTACACAGTGCCGCTACTCACGCACACATTCAAACCGGCGACGGCCGATTTATATGAAGCTGAACTACTACTCCTTTACTATGCTATTACATTATACTGAGTGGGCTATTGTTATCTTGTGAAATCACGTTTCAATCAAAATGAATCGATTTAACTACAACCGGAAAATATTCCAGAGAGAACGAGCTGGTTCTGTTTATATTTATGCACAAATAGAAACGCCCAGTGGATCCATCGTACCTGAACTAACATTCTACATTGTGTTGGTTTTTTAGCCGAGTATAACGATGTATTTGTAATGTATTGCAGCACACATTTTATTGTTTACCTACGTATGCACGGTAGGTACCTCTAATACTGGTCTCTATTTTTGCTATTTCTGATCTCTCTCGTTAAATCGTTTTAATTTGTTATCATGGAAAACCAGTGGTTTCCACGAACTCCCGCAGGACTTCTTTTTTCAGGAATTAAAAGTAGCATAATTATATTTTTATCCAGAGTATAAGCTATCATCATTCCAAATTTTACTCAAATCCGCAGGGTCGTTTCAGCGTGATAAGGTGGTAACAAGCATAAGTATGTAAGTAGGTAAGTACCTACTCAAAAACTTTGGCATTTAGTT
This sequence comes from Opisthograptis luteolata, assembly GCA_931315375.2. Taxonomy (NCBI): domain Eukaryota; kingdom Metazoa; phylum Arthropoda; class Insecta; order Lepidoptera; family Geometridae; genus Opisthograptis; species Opisthograptis luteolata. The sequence goes on along the minus strand of OV928049.1, from coordinate 5,714,197 downwards.
TGATGTATATCAACAGAGCTTGTGTTTTGAAAATAACAATTTGTGTGTAATGTTGAAACGTGCAGTCAACAAACTATTGCCATTTTTAACTGCGGTAACTTCCGCAACTCGAAGTTACACCAAAGAAGGGGAAAATTTTAGTGAAACCCTCCGAAAATATCATGGAAATCCATTCGATAGTTTCCCAAATATTTCCAAAACAATTTTCTTAATTGAAAGTACTTCTAATCAGGAGATCTGAGCTGCTTATGATAGGTGAACTGCAAAAGAGTGGAACGCCCTGCCATGGTTGGTGTTTCTTAAAACACGGGGGTGTTCAAGAGTCAATAGATATTTACTGGGCAAGCATGCTACACCTTCGACCACACACTTCGCTTTCCATCGGGTGAGATCGTGGTCAAACACAAGCCTAGTGAGAGGTAGAAAAAAAATCCCAGTTATACAGTATCTGTCCAAAATCTTCAAATTACAGAAAAGATTTGGAACCAATTTTATAATACAAAATATATTACAGTATATAAAGCTGGTCGACAATCCACGGTTCTCAAATAGCCCACCATACTGGGGATTCGACGAACGATATCCAACCGTAAAACCTCCAGAGCTTAGCTCATGATTACCCCCATTCACTACATCGTATCGATGCGTATTTGCGAGAGTAATCATATGTAAATACGAAGATTATTCAGAAGTAAGCAGGCAGTGTGGTCGCTGAGCACTAGATGTAAATTTGCAAATGTAATGTGAACTCCCCCATGCGCATTACGTGGCCAAGCCAGCACAGTCGGGCGGCAAAGCGTTCTTATTTGGGACGACCGGATGGCCGTAGGCTGGTCGGACGCCCTAGATACCGCTGGAAGGACGTGGTGGATGCGGACCTACGCAAACTCCAGACTCTGAACTGGGCTGAAATCAGTCAATATAGAGAAGAGTAGCGATCTCTTGTTTCGGAGCTGAGCCATCGGAGTTAGGTAGTTCCATGTGAACTGCAAACGTATAGTGTAGGACGCCCTCCGGCTAGGTGGAGCGACGATATACGCAAAATGGCTAGGAGCGGTTGGAAAGAAACTGAAGATAGGGCTCGATGCCGAACTTTGGAAGAGGCCTATATCTAGCTATGGATGAATGTGAACTAGCTCTATACAGAACGTAATATCATGCACGAACTAGTAAATGAGCCTTATATAGTGGATTAACGCTTTCGATTCAAACGCTGTGTAGAGTCATAATTTTAGTATTTTGTAGGTATCTGACCTGTAGAGTATCATGAATTTTAGTAATATTCGTCAGCTCAGACAAAATTGGTTTTGTAATTTAATTAATATTCATAATTAAGTAATATACAATTCAATTTGATTTGAGTACTTACAGCTAGAGTTTTAATTGGAACTTCCTGAATGGCGTTCTTGTGCCCAAAATTCTTAACAATTACTTCAATGCGATTCAAAACCGGATCATTGACATTGTAATTTGTCATATGTAATCTCGTCAATGATCGTCTTTTTATGACGACATTAGCTTTATATTACATTCAATCCATATTATTGCTATCTGTTAGTCTGGGTTCTTTGTTTGGTTACGAGGCGTAAAATTCTTAAATAATTTTGCGTCTACATTTTGGGATTCACCATTGTAATGAAGCAATACATTTTAAAAAGAGGCTAAGAATACACTTTGCTCTGACTCAAAAAGTCTATTCTAAGTGTGGCTGTGCTTTTCGGAAATCACTCTTTATATTTTACTGGAAAATATTTGAGCACAATTCACCTGATGTTAAATGACGATGTGCAAAAGAGGGTTAAACCATAATAGGGATTGTGGTACCGCTTCTTGCCCGTGACACCGATAGGTGCTTGGCTTCAAACTCTTTACTCGAATCCGCACTATTTTGTATATTTTCTTATACATATTGAAAACAAGAGCCACCTTGTCAGCTCGCGTGAGAAACGGTCAAACAATTCTAATTCAGTGCATTACATTACAGCATGTGCTAAACCATTCCACGATAATCTAAATTTATGAACGGCAGTAGTGTTTCCCAGTGCTTTCATTACGTACGGCCTAGAATGTTTGTAAGGCCATCAGATAATCCCTACTCAGTATTCTATTCACGAATAGGTCTAATATATCACGAAACAAATGCCCAATGATAGTATTTAATTGGTTGTCAAAATAGCACTAGTGCTTTTACTGTAAGGTGTAATATCCATAAAAGGTAACAATCAATGAAAGATAACAAACATATAGAGTCACTTCCATAAATTTCATTATGAATATAATCATCGGCAGCCGGAACAAGTTCACTGATATAGGCATTAAACGGCTATTAGCCATTTGCATTTTAACCATGTTAAGTTTTTACTTGTTAAAACAGTATAGGTATAAGTGAACTTATAAGCTTGGCTTAGACAAAACCGCTACTTATTACACTTAACTAAGCACCTGCCAAAGCCAAAGACTAAGCCGCATCTAAGTATATGGCCAAAATTCATAACTTGCAAAATTCAACCGCCATGCTTTCAAACCAAGAACTCCGGCGAGGAGTGCTCATTTATTCCACTCCATTGTTTGTAACCAACTTAGATGTAACTTCGAAGTTCCTAGCCCTGATACAAAGACAGCTTAGCGTATTAAATCCTAAACTACCTTCATAACTAACGGTACGAAACTATTGACGGATCGCGCAATTGTTCATCTTCAAGCTTGGATTACAGGACTGAAGATTGAAGTTTATCATTTTAGTTCATTTGAATAACATTCAGATCCTATTGAAACTCCGAACGAAAAGCTTTCGTAATTTGTTGAAGAATTTCAATACAGATAGAGGGGTGTGCATGATATATCTATACATTATTATGAACAAAACGGTAAGAGCGATGAAGTAGATATAGATAGCATCATGAGAAAATACCAAAAAAATACAACGTTCAAAAGCAATGCAAAAATTGAGAGACAATTTATTGACATACTACTATATTTATTGGACAATGCACATTCACAATGTTCTTACACAGTTAAGCTATTGCTAAGGTACATCAGGTCGATTATTTTACTTGACTCTGTACTAATTTATAAACCCGAATCATTAGAAATAAACCAACCTGAACTTGAAACTGTCATGAAGTTTTGTTAATATAGCCTGTTATACGAGTATATCAAGGTAAGGTCAAGTTATAGGTAAAATGGTTCAAAGTACGAGATGCTGTTTAGATATATGTAAGCAGGCCTCAATAGAAACTCCTGCCTTGCTCCAAACTTTATCGATCAGAACTTTATCAATCGGCGGACCTATCTCAAACGACTAAAGCAAATGACTGCCCAGACTTCAAGATTAGCTACACAGTTTGTTCGAAATCAAATAACAGGCCGTTTTCGGATAGCGAAACCTTGCGCGGCATTGCATTTAGCTCGTCACCCTGAGACGTAGATAGGTACATTTTTTCAGTTCAGTAATGTCTATTATTGCACACTATGGTTTGACGACAGAATATCCCTACTTAAATATTATAAATGCAAAAGTACTCAGTCTGTCTGTCTCACTTTCACGCCTAAACTACTGAACCAATTTAAATGAAATTTGGTACGGAGATAGTTTGAACCCTGAGGAAGGACTTAGGATACTTTTTATCGCGATAAACTGATAAACACGCGGATGAAACCGCGGGGAACGGCTAGTGTATAATATCTACAGGATATAGCATTACCAAAATAAACATTCAGCAGTTTTTAACGATAATAGAAAGTAGCTAAGTTGGTGTTACCTTGACATCTAGACACGCGGCAGCGTGTCAAGCCAAATTCAAGCAAAGGAACCGGCTAGCCAGTGCCAAGTTCCCAAGTGAAATTCAAGACTTGTCTGTAGCAAAATTTCAAGTCCGTATAGAGAGAAATCTTATTAGTAAAGCTTATTATAAAATATCGGACTATTTAGATGACAAACAAGCTTGGGATTGTAGTTAATCTATCTATCTATTCCCCTATTTCCGCTATTCTAACACCTACAGTTTTTAGGGCAATACTAACCAAGCAATTCTAATATGGTAAATGATAGATATTGAAACAAAAAAATATTCACATTGTTGTTTATTTACATTGTCGGTTGGTTCACTCAATTCATTCATTAATAATAATTAAATCAGTTGATTGAACTTCATTTAGGTAATTTAGTCATTCCAATGTTGAATTTAATTATGGCTCGGTCACTGTTTTTACATAAAGCTGTATTGTATATTAGTTTCAATTCAGTTAGTGAAATGATACATTTTAGTCATTAATAAAAATACACTGTCAATATTAATAAAATATAAAATAAACTCCATAGCATCCTCTCCTTAAAACTTATAGGGATTTCACTAATTAAATGTTGCATAGGCAAATTTGTTTTTTTGCATAGGTAATAGCAATAAAACTTGCTAATCGAGTGCTGAATATTTATACGAGACATAGTAGTCTGGGCAAAGCACGTATTATATGAAAAAAATCAAGAAGATATTTCCAATAGAACCTATAAGTCTTGATACTTTCTGCCATTTGTTAAACCTCCCCACACTCGTGGGGACATAATCCTGAAGGTCTGAATCCGCTCTTCATAGCAACCTACTTGTGAAAGCAGACACATCTACGTTTACGATCATACAAATAAGATCATTTAATTTCATTCCTCGTGCGCAAAAAACAAGAGATTTATGAATCACCTCGGGTCCGCATAATTCATAAACATCTGTCGGCGCAATAAAGCTTTAACGATGGCAAGAATTCCCTCCCCCACACCCTTTGTTTCATAGGGATGTACCCTATGCCGGTATTAATATAAGCATATACCCGGTCAGTAACGTATCGACCTTCTTTTAATGAATTCGCTAACAAATAGGTAAGTTTATTAAACACGTTGGCTACATACGGAGAGTATGGCCAGGAGAAACGTGATGCGAATCAGGTAACTAAAATTACATACATTCTGTGCAGATGTTTACTATTATAGGAAATTTAGGTCTGTATAGTTCAGTTGATAAGATACATTTAATCGCTAACTATCTGTATACAGCAACGTACAAAATGTTCTATCGAACTCAATTATATCTTTGCCGATAGGTAGTAATGGGTAGCAACGATTTCAAATGCTTTCCTATTTTAAATTGGTAAGGTTAGTGGTGAAAATTATTATTTTCTTTTCTTATTAGGTACAGTCAGCGACAAAAGTAGCTGATCATACTACATTTTTCAAATGTGTTTTACATCAGTATTGATTGGGGTTTTTTTACATTTTATACGGTAGCGCTTTGACCACAATATAACACATCTAGTTTGAAGTGATGATGTGGTCAAAGATTGGTTAAGTTGATGCCGGTAATTGGAAAAAGTGTTATTGTTCAGCGACTTTTGTCGTTGACTGTACCTAAATCTCTGATTGTTTAAAAGTTAGGAAGAAAAATTGAACTCTCGAAATCAATGTGTAGTCAATGTGTAGTTCAACGTCCTCAAGTCGCTGCCAACTCAGCTAGGTTGGGTACCTAGGGCTGGTGTCATATCCCGCCGAGGTCAGGAGCCACGTGTGTTTTATTAAACTACATACAGTACAGTACACGTTTACGATCCCTTCTTTTTATTTCGGACAAAGTCTATACGAAATCGTTATTATTTATTACAAGTAGTCTCGAGGCAGTAGGTGTTTACTACAATCTGGGAAATTGGATCGAATAATCGTCTATCAATAGCCGAGATTGAGGAAGCGTAGTGTCTTACGGTGTCCCAGATAATGGAGTAATAATAAGGCGGATGAGATCAAACCACAAGGTCTTGCCGTCAGAGCTGAATTATGATGGAGATATTAAAGAGGCAATTACAATAGATCATGATGAGAACTACCCCCTCCATTTATAAGAGGCGAGTTTGAGACTATCAGCTATCAAACTATTACAGCGAATCGAATTGAAACGCTACGATTTTAGATAACATTTATACGTGATCGGGTTCAATTGGGATAGGGCGTTATAGACTATTTGAAGGGAACTCCAAAAGACTAGATACGCAACTTGGCTAAGTTTATAACTGATATCATAGTGGCTTTTATTTAAGAGATTAACTTAAATGCTTTATAATCTATCCATTGATATAAATAAATATCGATTGCTTCATGTATAATTGAAAACGGCTTGACCGATTTGGGCAATTTTTTTGTAGGAGAAAGTTTGTAAGAAAGTTTTTTTTTTAGTTAATCCACCGGATATTGTTATTGTCATGAAAAACAAAAAATATATAAATATTCAATTCTAAATGCAAAAGTAACTCTGTTGGTTTGTTTGTTACCTGTTCACGACTAAACTGCTGAACCGATTATGATGCAGTTTAATGTGAAAATAGTTCAAACCCTGGTGAAGGATATAGGATACCTACTTTTTATCGCAATAATGTGTAGTCAAAACGGGTAAAACAACGGGCGCTTGTTTACCATAAAAAAATCTGACATGTTTTCCTGGGTAAAGAAAATATACGAATGTGTATCTGGTTTCTATGCCTAAAGTTAAATATATATAAGCACATAGCAACGTCAGGCCAATAAGGATTCCGTCGAACCTCGGCCTTTGATCAACAGCAGCTTCGGACACGCAAACAGTACCTTCGCTTATGATTAATTTAGCACTACCCTTGTCCATTCTAATAAAACATGTAGCCTTCTGTATCCAAATGTATAATTTACACGCATTTGCAAGGATCCGTTTATTGATATTTATTATCACAGCGCCGATTTAATGATATAATGTCTCCTACATTCGCATCTCTCGTTAGGTTTAATACGTTCATTTGGGATACATGCGAAGTGAAATGGAAAGCTGGGAGGTACTGGAAAATTTAATCGCACCTTTGAATGTAGTACGGTACGACGACTACAACTAATTGCTATGGTGCACCTATGAGCTTTATTATAAACGATATTTTTCATTTAGATAATTCACGATGTATATTTATCAGTATTTACTAATATAGTTATTGTTATAGCTATTTCTATATTTGTCAAATATTAGTCATATTATATCTAGTTCACGAATCAAAGCCTGGTAGTAGGGCATTTTCTGGTACTCGCCTGGCTAGCTACCACCAAGCACCTATAGGTGTATAGTGGTGCAATCTTCGACCATATCGAATCAAAAATGTACTCCTAATGTCAATTGTTTTACGTCACTGCAAATGACAAAAGTTGGTTAACTTACGACAAGTGATAATTTTGACCCGCAACTCGCTTTCTATCAATGCCTACTTAAAAAAAAGACAATGATATTCATTCTAATGTCCCCATCTCATGTCTACTTTATATCCGCGATGTGATTAATAGAATACAAGATTTGTGCCACTGCATTATTAGCCTTTTAAAACTTCCCAGAAAAAATCCTTTGTGAAATATGATTGTTTGAATTAATAATAAACTAGCATGGTCATAATATAAAATGATTTTTTTTTAAATCCTTTTAGATCTGAGATAGTTTCATTTAAACAGGGATTTTGAAAGGAAACGGAGGCAATCTTTTTGCCTTCATGGCGCAGGTCTTCCGGGTGACGTAAAATCGGACCAAATGGAAGACTGGAAGCATCAAGCACCTTTCTCTCTGATATTACTTAAAAGCTTAGAAATATTATACCCCGGTGTTCTCCCATTATCCCGTACGAGTCTTTTGCTAGGATAAAAAAGTAACTTACCTACGTGTTAATCGAGGTTATAAGCTATCTACATTTCAAACACTCAAATCAAAAAAATTGAAATTAATTCTATGGAGCATGTGCCATATTTCTATTTCCAGAAGGGCGAACTGTGGATAGATAGGTTATTTAAAGTGACCGTTTCAGCGTGAAGAAGTCAAAATCAAACACACTCAGTCATTCACATACTTTCGCATTATGATGTTCATGTAAATTGGTGTGATGAATGGTATAACATCAATAACTCATCCATAATAACCACACACAAAATTGCGTACCTAAACGGCCTAAAAAACCTCACAGTGCAAAGTTAAAAACAAACCAATACACGTTGTAGCTATACGTGTCGCCTATACAAACCACCGAAAAGTTGGGTACGGAATGCTCAGTTGTTCTCAAATCGTCAGCGTTCGAACCGGGAATATAAACACGAGATAGGGAACAATAACAGGCGAATATTATCGGCCACGGTGCTCATAACGCCGTTTATGTCTTTATCCGGCGGGTTCACCTCGTAAATTGTACCGATTGCGATGTTGCTTCTTTTGCCGCTTCACGCGCTTTGGTTTTGAGGATAATTCGGTTAAAGGAGGCTGAATATTGAATAGGCTGGATATTTTCCTTGCGAAACTTATATCAGCTGCTCTGATGAAAGTCTGACTTTGTCTTTTTGCGCAAAAGCGAGCGTGAGGTTTACAGGGGGATTTGTCAGTTACATAGTGAACTAATACTCGTAGAATTAAGATCATTGACAACTTAATTTGGTATAGTAAGTAATTGTTGAAGAAGAATAATGAGTTGTTCTGCCTACGAGACTTTTATGAATTAAACCCTTAGGTGCCTTGAACATTATTTGTAGGGTGCAAAAACAAATGTACACGTTGACTTTTTTTTTCGACCTTTTAAAAATGGGAAAGTCTTTTTTATATAAGTAGGTATGTAATAGCAATACACCCGACGGTTTCACCCGCGGGAAAGTTTTAATTTTTCCAAATGTACGTAAGTACCCAATTTGCTCCCAAATATTCTAAAATTATGGCATACCTATTACTAAGTTTCATATTTCTATAGGTTACCAATTACTTTGTGCGTGTTGTGTATGAGTCATAGTCATAATTTAATTTACTAGATCTCAATAACGTTTTTGAAGTTTCATGTTTTCTAAATAAAGTTGCGATCAGATTTTATTAATTCTTCGTGTGTCCTGATTGGCTACAAACTCATTCAATGGTTCTTACTTACTTTATCACTATCTCTGTCAGTGATACAGCTTACTCTGGAAGTAGAGGAGGACGACCACGGGCGTATGTTGGACGCGTGAGTGATAGATGAATGAATGAGTAATGGTCCCAGAAAGGGGCTGCTTGCCTATGGTAAGGTAAGGGGTGATTTCGGGTTGGTGGCAAGTAGTAGTCATACAATAACTAGGTATGCTGCGTTTCACGTCGCATTTTCCATATATAAACATCTACCCCTTTTCACATTTTTGAGGTTTTGTTACTTATTTTTTGCACAATGAACACAAACAAGTTACTGACATCTTGAATTATGCCAAGGTACATTGACCCTGAAACTGATATTGACCAATTTCGAATAACCGCCAAGAAACCAAGCGGCTGATATTTTGCTTTTACATATTACATAGGCAAAAGAATATATGTATAATTGTATAGGTATAGGTAGGTACTCTACTTACAATGAAAAAGCGTTTTAGTAAGAAAACCCAATCAGCGGCAACAAGAAAAACTAAGCAATAGCCAAGTTACGATGGAGCTTTCAGAAAAATAAAAAGCCCAGCAACAGTTTTGCAGAATTAGTTTAGCCGAAAACGGTATTGTATCGGCACTCGACAGCCGTGCTGGGAACGTTTCGAGAGGAAATATCGAATATCCGTTCACTATTATTTTATGGAAACAATATCATAATCCAAACTTAAGTATTATTGTTTCCTATTACGGCGTAAATTATATAACATTCAGGCATTAAGGCGGCGAAAGGAGCAAGCGGAGCGTTTAAAATCGGCATACAGCTCGTAATGGCGTCCTTAACAAAATAAAGCCGTGGAAAATACAATCATGGGACATTTAGAACGTAAATAAGGTTCTGAGGTGATGAAACGTTTTCCGATAATGGCTTCTTCGGAACCCCCACTACTCCCCTTAAAACGGCTCTAAGATTATAATACGTCACCAATAGAGCTGTCATTAATCAAAGGGGTAACATTTTGATATTTTGTCATAAATTTTAAAGAAACAACAAGTCAGTAGCCAAGGGTGTGGCAAATATTTGTTTAGTTATTGATTGCCAGTGGGCCTTGGTTCAGCCTTATGTGAACAGGTGGGTTTTTTTACAACAAATTAGGCTAGCGTTCGACTACGATCTCACTCGATGGAAAGCGAAAATGTGGTCTAAGGTGTAGCACGCTTGCCCAGTAAATACCTATTCACCCTTGACGTGAAGTTGAAGTTACCTAATTAAAAACTACCAAATCATGCTGTTCGTTAAGTGCACCATAGCACTGATTGATTGAATGAAATCTGATAGGTATCTAATTAGCAATATAATTATGAATTTGAAATCTAATGGGTGTCTAACATTAAGTAATGGGGACATTAGCAAAATATATACACCTACGTAAGTACATACTACCACAGGTTAATATATATATTTGTATTTTTGACACGAATTTATTTTTTTAAAAACAAATCTTGACCAACAAAAACAACCAAAACAATTAATTTAACAAAATGCAAAAACTGACAGGATGACATCATCGATTAATAAAAAAACGTCAGGTAGGAGGTGTTGCCTCGACGACGGTCGGTGGAGAAGTGGGCCGAAAGCGCGTCCGCACCGCCTTATATTTGCTCGGGCGCTTGGCTCGCGCCAACACGGCCTCTCCTGACAGGAGACCGTCCTCGGACTCCATAAACTCGTGAAGATCAGCCTCCATTTTCATGGAAACTGCGTTCTCTTGCACTTCAAGTAGGCGTCAGCAGGTCTCTGCGTCCCAGATGAACCAGGCTGATGCTCCTCGTTTGTAGACAGCTCAGCAGCTCTGGTCGGCGACTCTTCACCTTGTAGACAGCTCTGCGCTCCAAGATAGACTACTCCTCGTTGTTATTCTCATCTGCACAGAACACACGAAAAAAACCGCCACACAAATACGTATGCAAACATACAAACATGTGTGATCAGATTACAGAAAGAAACACACCTAATCAAGTCAGAGGCATAACGAGCATGACTTGGCAGGGTGCCGAGAAAGAGGCACGACATAAAGCGTATCTCATTCTCAACACCCCTAGAACAGGGCTACGACGTGTCTGACGGCACGACGTGATGCCCAACTTAACCAGGTGCCGAGACAGAGGCACGACGTGACGCGTATCCCCAACACCCTTTAGATCATGACAGTGACACGACGCATCCGCGCTCTCAATTACAAACAAGGACAGAGGCACTACGTGATGCGTAACCTGCCAGGATGCTAAGATAGAGGCACGACGTGACGCTTATTTTAACATCCTCATCACAATTTGCAATGTAAAGAACGACGACGCACGTGGCGCGGACGGCACAACGTGAGGCGTGTTCCAACAATTGCACAACACACCACAAACAATACCAGTAGTCCACTCCCATCATCACGGGATGTGCTCCGTCGTAGCACAAGCGCAGCAGTGGTGCACGCACGCAGGAGTAGCGCACACACGCAGTAGTAGTAGCGCACAAGCGCAGTAGTGGTGCACGCACCTAGGAGTAGCGCACAAGCGCATTAGTAGTAGCGCACAAGCGCATCCGACAGCGCACAAGCGCAGCAGTGGTGCACGCACGCAGGAGTAGCGCACACACGCAGTAGTAGTAGCGCACAAGCGCAGCCGACAGCGCACAAGCGCAGCAGTGGTGCACGCACGCAGGAGTAGCGCACACACGCAGTAGTAGTAGCGCACAAGCGCAGTAGTGGTGCACGCACCTAGGAGTAGCGCACAAGCGCATTAGTAGTAGCGCACAAGCGCATCCGACAGCGCACAAGCGCAGCAGTGGTGCACGCACGCAGGAGTAGCGCACACACGCAGTAGTAGTAGCGCACAAGCGCAGCCGACAGCGCACAAGCGCAGCAGTGGTGCACGCACGCAGGAGTAGCGCACACACGCAGTAGTAGTAGCGCACAAGCACAGCCGACAGCGCACAAGCGCAGCAATGGTGCACAAGCGCAGTAGTAGCGCACACACGCAGCGGTAGCGCACACACGCAGGAGTAGCAGCGCACAAGCGCAATAGTAGCGCACACACGCAGCGGTAGCGCACACACGCAGGAGTAGCAGCGCACAAGCGCAATAGTAGCGCACACACGCAGCGGTAGCGCACACACGCAGGAGTAGCAGCGCACAAGCGCAGTAGTAGCGCACACACGCAGCGGTAGCGCACACACGCAGGAGTAGCAGCGCACAAGCGCAATAGTAGCGCACACACGCAGCGGTAGCGCACACACGCAGGAGTAGCAGCGCACAAGCGCAGCAGTAGCGCACACACGCAGCATGCATGCCGCATCGACACACTGCATCAGCACGGCCACATCGGCACGCGTCGATGCACCAGCACTACACCGGCATGGGCCAGCAGTACTCCGGCTATGCGCCAGCACTGCACCGGCATGGGCCAGCAGTACACAGGCGATACGCCAGCAATTTCTCTGCTTTAGCACTGCATCAGCAATGCACCGCTCGGCTTCACCTGACCATTACTGATCGTCCATCCTATGTGCTAGATCTGAAACATACCACGGTCCATGTGGCCTGGCACGAACCAGCGTAATTTGTACAGGCCTCTCGTTAATCGCAAAAGTATACGAAATCATCCGGCAATAACTTGTCGTTCACGGCAGACGCGTGAACTTGAAACGAGCATCATTAAACCACCATCCAACATCAACAAAATAAAAGCATCGGATTCTTAATAACATCAACAGGTTCATGTTTACGTTTAAATTAAGTTGAACACCATTCTTAGGAAAGGCACACGGCTTACGTAAAAACGTAGCTCGGCACGGGACGGGGTGATTTGTCCAGACTCCGCATTAATGGACAAAAATTCTACAAGACCATCTGCACGCATGTGAGCGTTATTAAACCAGTAATGCACTAACCAAAACCGTAATGAACTCGTCACTTCATTAGTTAACAATACGTGAGTAAGCGAAACAGAAAACGTCGGACACAACCGACCTATGTAGGGTAGGTGTCGGAATTTATTTTCTATACATCAAATAAAATATTCGCGATGTCTAAACTACGTACGCCATCACAACGCTTTGAACTTGAGTTTTATACTAGGCCAGCTGCGATCGTTATTCGAAACTCACTTAACTACAGCTATGAGTCACTTTTTCAGCAATGACCTGTGCGCGTTAAGCAAACAGGCAATCGTCACACTTTTTTGCACGTAGGAACATGATAACATCACCGTATCACACAAAATCAAAATCAAAACTTTTCTATTCAATAGGACACATTGTGATCTCTTTAAAACGTCAACCTAAAACCAGCTACGCCTGCTCCAACCTCCCCACGCCGGCAAAAGAACAGGCAAGAAACGCCCGGCAGGTAATTTTTTTGGCGCGATCAACATTAACATCATCCTAAGACATCGAAATTAGAAATAGACATGGTTTGATCTTACCAAAATAGCAGTGTTGACTCGTACAGTCTCACCCAAAACCATCTCGACGTTTAGGCTCAGTAATAGGTTCAGACAGGTTCAAACTTGCAACGCATTACCCATCAGCGTTATCCAAACCAAACGCACGGCTGCCTCGCCGACACGACGTGGACGCGACGACTGTGTTGCTGAGCGGAAGCGGTGGCGCCTCCCGGTCTGGCGCTGACGCCGGCTAAGCACGAAAGCACCCGCTGCAGCGGTCACGACAACAGCGATGACTATCGCAATGTGACGCGATCAGCTTCATGAACAACAGCCCCAGACTCTCAGGCCTCGTGTGGGCCTCTCACGAGACCGAGAGCAAGGCGATCTACTCGATTTTCACTTTTCACTAAGACACACACATTTTCACTTTTCACTAAGACACACACACTTTCATTTTTCACTAAGACACACACAATTAAACGCACAAACACAGCCATCTGCTTCGTCGTTTTTTCACGATTACTTTTTTTTTGTCTACCGCCGTGGCATACACCGTCTAACTTTTCTCTATTTTTAACCGACAAAAAGTGATACAAAAAACAGTGGACAGTAAGATAGAATCGCATAGATCCTATCCCGCTTCTGAATTTGTATTTTTGACACGAATTTATTTTTTTAAAAACAAATCTTGACCAACAAAAACAACCAAAACAATTAATTTAACAAAATGCAAAAACTGACAGGATGACATCATCGATTAATAAAAAAACGTCAGGTAGGAGGTGTTGCCTCGACGACGGTCGGTGGAGAAGTGGGCCGAAAGCGCGTCCGCACCGCCTTATATTTGCTCGGGCGCTTGGCTCGCGCCAACAATATATATACCTTAAACAGGTTTCGTATATGACATCGAAAGCAATTAAGTACGTGACAATCCAAAACTGTTTCGCTTATACATTCATAGGAAATCCGGAAAAAATATCACGAGTAGTTCAGAGAAATCTTGTATTATTCTAAAATTTCGTATTCCGAAAGACGTATACATCGTAACTTCTACGCGATAAAAATTTTAATAGAAAAAGGGAACTAGAAACCCCAACTGCAAAAACTTTCTGCAAAGAAAAGAATATGTACTTTACACTCACATAAAATAAGTTACCAGCAAGTTGCATCTAAGTTAATACAAGTGACGTTACCTGCCAATATTATACCTAGTTTGTAACTGTGAGTAATATTGTGAGACGTCATTTGATGATGACAGACTATCTCTCTTTCTATCTTTGGTTCTGCCCTTACCTTAGGTATACAGAATATGTTAAGTACCTATAAATATACCTAGTTCACTTGTGTAGGACCTAACTATAAAATCCCGTTTATCATAGAAGCTTGTTTTATTTATACCCATATATATCCTTTAAATAGTATCTTGCGAACTCCGCGGGAGAAACAAAGCTTTAGAAAAGCTAAAGAAGAAAATTTACCTTAGAACTTTGTTCCCGGAGGTCGGTAATAAGTAACACCACAGGAGGCTATAAATTCCGCAAAGAAACCGCGTTTATACTCGATGCCCGGAACATTAATACAGATTTTCTAAGATTATTGTAACTTACTTTGAAAATGCCCGTAAAAATGCTTTAGCGTGATGCTAAATAAATATTCATGGCGTTTGCGGATGAATAACGACCTAGGGAATCATAATTTTGGAATTGATACCTAATTTTGTATATTGTAAAATTTCACATTTTAAGTAGCCCGGATTGGATAGTTTCGTAATTGTCGTACCTAATCGGCCACGTCAATTAACTTTTAACTAGCATTAAGTCTTCATTTCTGTATAGACATTGACAGACAATTGAGACAGATAGGTAGACTACATAGTCTCTCTGGAAGTCATGACATGTCCGTTTTAAATTAACAATGAATTATACTTTTGCTTGATCTTTTAAATCACATTACGCAGGTATCTAACTTTTTCATAGAAAAAAGTTTTTAAGTAACTGTCAGTCAATTGCTTATATTGTACAGAACTAAGTAGTAGTTAATACAGGGAACAAAAATAAATAGTTCCTGATCAGTTTGTTTAATCCACTACGTAATTATGTTGCAACGAACAAAGGAATTTATGTGTGACTTCTAACCCAGATCTAAAAACATGTGTCACTGTATGCAAAACGATTTCAGTAACCCACTAAAATTCATTTTCATAGAAATTACTTTCTTAACAATGGAAGCGACCAACTCAAATACATTCGGACATTCGCTCAGAAGACAACTCCAATAAAAGCAAGAGACCGCATTTTTCAAAGTTTTTATAAATAATGGAAAAGGATACAGAAAGAGTTAGAGTTGGGCCATCGTTAAGCAATATATTCAGGTCGTTCGAGAAAAGTTTTGAGTTTAAAAATGATATAAAATGGCCGAGTTGTATAGCTATAATACTTTATCACATAGTTGGAGTGTACTGGGTATCCCATTTTGCTTTTCCTGTGAAATGGCAGACCTTAGTATTTGGTAAGTTTTTCAATGTTGCTATAACTACTTATATTGGGTAGGCATGCTTAATAGTGTTAAAATGGAGTTCTGTAAAAAACATAAGTACGTCTGGTAAATTGGAGTGCCTATAGTTAGAGCTGTAACACTATTATAAATTGTTTGTATCGTTATTCATGTAAGTTTAATATGCTGATAATATTTATTGGTGTTTTGTTTTAGGTAGGTTCGTTTTACAGGGTAGCGATTGATCACAAATCACTTGCAGTTAAGTGACGATGTGGTCAAAGGTGCCTCCACGCTAAGTCTGGTCTTGGCTCTCAAATTAGACTGCCAGAACACACATAGATGCTTGGCGACATATTCTTAACTGGGGTGGCAGCTAGCCAGACGAGCATTAGAAAATGCCCTATAACGCCAAACTATGGTTTCATCACTATGTATTCATTTAAATCAATCTCAAGCGCATTGCAGAATTGGAGGCCACGACCTACGTATGGGTCGCAATCGCAACTTCATCGGTCATAAACGTTTCTATAAAAAAAATTCTATTACAGCGTTAGTAATGTACATCGCAACGGGGTTTGGAATAACTGGTGGAGCCCATCGGCTGTGGACACATAAAGCATTCAAAGCGAAAACTCCACTTAAACTATTCTTTTTACTGTGTTTCGCCAGTGCTGGACAGGTAAATATTTCCTAAAGTACCTACCTACCTAAGTTATATCGCAAGAGCCGAAGACAGGGTCCAGTGGCGTACCTTGTTATAGGCCTATGTCCGGTAGTTAACGCATACAGGCTAATGATGGTGATGATGAACATCGTAAATCTAATCTAAATCTAATTTAAATAGTTGAAATTCAATTGCCCTTTGGGCTAAGCTTGTCTTGTGAGTAATTCTCAGTTTTTCGGAAGAGTCAGTCAAATTTTCTAAATTAATTCTGAGTGGGTACTTTATTTAAACAAAACTCCATCTCCATTCGATTAAAGGAAATAGGGCAATAAAGCCAAACAATATTCCATTTCCTGCGCAAACCTCTTTAGGAGTGATCGTTTCCTGCCGATAATATTCTCAAATCTTTTCGGTTATTTGATTTTAAGGTGATTATCGTTTATATCCAACATAAAAAGGCATTACAATGCCTGATGCGTAACGTACCTGTATAAATGTCTCCACCCAACGTCAATAATTTTATGGACTAGTGCCATTTTGTTGAGAAACCAGTGACCAATGCATTATTTGTTACCATTTAGAAATCTCTTCAACAAACAAAACGGTAGAGTTCGTTTGAAAAGTATGCACTACACTGTATAATTTGTAGAGTACCTACCTCCGAAGTGCAGAAAAAAACGTTATATTGGAAACAAAAAGTTTTCACCTTACACAGCTCTCAGCGAATCTAAAAGGTTCCCCTGAACGTACCCACCAATGTTAAGAGCTCATAATGGCTGGAGGTGCTTAATCAATATGTAAGGTATCCTCCCTTATATTAATCTGACGCGCTCGAGTAAATCCCAAAATCCCCTCTTGGGCTCCCCTACTATCGAGCGTCATTTTAGAATACCAGCCTCAGACGATGCCAATGCTGTTTCTGTAGAGCATAATTTATGTTGATGCTTGTCATTATAACCTAAAATGTATGTTTTAGAATTCCTTGATGCAATGGGTGAGAGACCACAGGGTCCACCACAAGTACAGCGATACGGAAGCAGACCCACACAATGCAAATCGGGGACTGTTCTTCTCTCACATTGGTTGGTTAATGCTAAAGAAAAACAAGGAAGTATTACTCAAAGGAAAACAGATGGACATGAGCGATATTGAAAACGATCCTTTACTTATGTTTTATAACAAGTAAGTCTTACTTATATCATAAACGTGAAAGTTTGTGAGTACCTATGGATGGATGGATGTTTGTTACTCTTTAACGCAAAAACTACAAAACGGATTTGAGTAAAATTTTGAATGGAGATAGCTTATACCTTGGATTAACACATAGGCTACTTTTTATCCCGCAAAAAGGTTCCTGTGGTATAACTGGAAGACACGGGTGAAACCGCGGGGCGCAGCTAGTTATACATACTGCAGTAAATGCACACTATGATTGTGTATGCAAAATAATTAAAAAACATAATAGCATTGATAACAATATTTTCTAGACTCGAGACACTCGACCCGACTCGAGAAACTTAAGAACAAAATTATTGAATAACTGGATAAATAAAAATTACATAATGAATTAATACAGTTCTTAATCCGAACCGTGCTGACGATTTTCATTTTCTTTTAATTTGTTTAATAATAACGTAGGTGCATGTGGTCGCGCTCCCCCGCGATTTGAGGGAGCGGGATTTATCTTTTGGGGGTATTCCAAAATGCATGAAAACTACAATAAACAAATCCCTAAAACAACACAGTGAGGGATCATAATAAGTTCGTAAGCCTACTCACCATAGTCCAGCTCAAGACCTCGTGTGACGGCGCCGTCCTAAATCCACCATGCACTTAAGATCCAGACACATGTGTAACGAATTATTGTCCCGAACACCACTGACGAAGCCCTCGAGCGTTAGGGCTGCGATGACGACGATATTTTAGGATTTCCGAATTTATTGCTTCACAAGCAGGTGTCAGGTTAAGACTACGGTTGAGAGTTCGGTTGAGGCTTGCGGGTGAACCAGCGAGCGGTAATACAAGTATAAAACTACCCTCACTGGATTGAGAAATTATATCAAAGTTAATTTTATTCTACCCGCGAAAACTGTCAAATGTACGAGTATGTGCGTTCGAAAATCAAACTAAGGAATTCTATCAATGACTACTTATTCTAAAGATTTAAAAATTCAAATATCGAACTACGCGGCTTCAACCTTTGAATGTATAACGTGAATAAACGGGTAGGTAGGCTATCACTGACTCTCTAAGGCTAGTAGCCACTCAACATTATACAAAAAAGTATACGAGTGGAGATTAAAGTCAATAATAATCGACACCTGCTTATGTTAGGTATATGATTTTTACAGACATTTCGTCATTTTGAAGCTGATATTCTGCTACTTTCTCCCAACGATGCTCGGAGTCGTGCTATGGGGTGAGAATTGGAAGTGCTCGGTGGCGTGGCAGTGCTTCATCAGATTCTTGAGCATGTTCCACAGTGAGCTGACCGTCAATAGCCTCGCCCATGCTTATGGCTATAAGCCTTATAACAAGTAAGTTAACGTTCTAATTCAGTTTTCAAATCAACCAGGAGGCCAACCGTCAACTTTTACAAAACTATCATGGCCTTCATGGCTCCAGAACATATTATTACTCCACATCATACTTTGAGCTAGATGAAACATTGTTGATTAGAACGAATGACAATCTATTAACTGCTTATGATAGAACGAGACACACATTTAACGTGATGTCACCAAAACGTCTCTGCCTCTTCAATAGTACATAATAATATGTAAAGTAATGTTTCTTGAATAACTCCACTGTCCAGATTTTCAATGTAAGATTAAAATAATGCAATTATAAGAGAAAGAAGTAGGCCCCAGTAGTAGTATGTTTATTTACTGTACCGGAACTGACAGTGAATTTGGTATCGTTATAAGCACAATCGTATCCTTGATTAGAGACTAAGTACGTTAACGTATGTAGGTACCTGTGTTAGCTCAATTTGCTTAAAGTGGTTAACGGCGCCGTGAGAATGGAGAGCTCTTACCTCACGTATGTCAATAACGGTCCTCTAGGATTGTTAGATTACAAGCAGTCCAACTATTATAGTGCCAGAGTAGGTACCCACTGATGTATTAACATGGCCATAATAGATTTCGCTAGGTCGACCACATCCGGCCCCTGGTTTTAAAATTCGATCGTTTAGGACTCTTTTTACAATCGAACCCTAGGAAATCTCACGCTACTCGATTTATGCGCTCTTTTCTCCCGCATACTTACAAAATGTGGAACGAGCTTCCTCCACAAGCCTTTCCGCTGTGCTACAGATTGCAGTCTATCAAGATTGGCGTGAAAAGAGTTCAACGCTTTGGCATCGCCCCTAGTGTTGTAAATGTCCAATAATGTCCATAGCTGACGGTGACCGCTTACCATCAAGCGAGCCATCTGCTTTTTTGCCACTCTATTACCTACATTAAAAAAAAGACTATGTAATCGAACTTTACTTTTTTTGTAACAAATTGTTGAACCTTCAAATATTCACCTTCTTTTGGGTTTCCAGAAACATAGTCCCAGCCGAGAACCGTTTCGTAGCAACCTGCACTCTCGGCGAAGGATGGCACAACTATCACCATGCGTTCCCTCACGACTACAAAGCGGCAGAACACTTTGATTT
Source organism: Opisthograptis luteolata (assembly GCA_931315375.2). NCBI lineage: Eukaryota > Metazoa > Arthropoda > Insecta > Lepidoptera > Geometridae > Opisthograptis > Opisthograptis luteolata. The sequence goes on along the minus strand of OV928049.1, from coordinate 5,694,036 downwards.
CTGGAACTTTACAACTTGGTTCATCCAGTTCTTCGAAAAGATTGGATGGGCTTACGACCTGAGAGAAGCGACGCCTGAAATGATCAACTCCATAGCAGCAAGATTAGGTGATGGAACTCCAGTCCATTTCCCGTTTCCTATTAATGATCCAGACACAAATAGAACTCGTGGATGAATGTTTTTTATGCTCAATGCATCTTTAGTATCTAGTATTTTTCAGATAGCCTTAGTACAGAAAGATTTAGCAAATAGGTTAAAATTGGATGTAAATATTAAATTAAATGCTGAAATATAAATCTAAATATAAATATCTCTGTTTTAATTTTGTCTCCACAAAATATTTAGACTGACTACAGAACCTACAGAACCCTACATTATGAGTAGTGTAGATCTAGGTCTGTACATTGGCTGGTTTTAACATTCTTCACACTAATTGCTGTCATAAGAAGTTTTGAACGTCAAACCAAAAAAATCTGTCATAATGTCCTAGAAATACTTTTCTGTTTCGTATACCTATATGTATTAGTATAGTTTTTATAAATTTACCTGAGCTACAGCAAAATGCCTATAACAGATATCACTAATCCAGACGTTATAAAATTTCTCATCGAGAACTATGAGAAAACCACCCGACTTCGTATGAAATGGAATCAACTAAACCAAGCAAGCCTACAGGACGCTGCCACTTTACACCGTGAAGAAAAAGGGTATTACGAAGCTGACGTTCTGAAAGAAGCTATGGCGGCTGGCATGCCTACCATTACAAGAGACAACATCGTAGCAGCAAGAAATAGAAGGGCCAAACCCATTCGTGATGCAATTTATATACCAGGAATCGCGAATCTAAGAAAAGGGCATTCCATACCCGAAGTAGGGCTCGGCGATGTGAAGACAGACCCAAGACTCGGCAGACCCGACACCGACCTAAGCATAGATCCAAAAATGCGGCTCATGGATCCGGAACAGAGGGCAATTATATACAAAGAAATTCCGGTGTACGGCCGTGAAGTATACTTGAAGAGCAGAAACAAAATTCCTCCAGAGCAGAAATACTACTTCAGGGAAACCAGTGGATGGGAATACGGATGGAGACTGAAAGATAGTTTCTTTAACAATAATGCTCCGAAGTTCGGTAGAGTGTGGTGTTTGACTAGGGACGTCCAGAGTTTAACAGGGCCACAACCAGACCCTCCTCATTACAATAACTCTGATATACCAGGCCCCACGAAATGCCTCATTTAACAGTAACTTTTGTTTGTGAATTATTTTAATGCATAGGCCTAGTTACCTCACAGATAGATTTTAGGGGTTGGCCCGACGGGTGCGCTTTGGTTTTTAAGGCATAAGGATTTGTTGCGTTTACCTCAAAGTAATTAAAAAGTGCTGTTCACTCGTCGCGACCAACTCAACAATTTTGCCAAATGAGATTTTGTTAAAAGCTGCAAGTTATCCCGAGTAATATGTAGATACTTTATACCCGTGCGCCGTAGTAAAGAAGATACAGCCGCAGCCGTGTTTTTAATTAATTTTACTTTAAAGTTATTATTTATAAAACCGTAGGTATTTGTAAAGTTCAGGGGGCAGTAAATACAGCCCTAGGCGCGGCACGTACCGGCAAACATTGTCTAATGGCCAGAAACTTTTATCATCTACCCGAAGTCGGAGTTAGGCATTTAAACTTTTATTTCACTTCTAAACAGTGCCCGCGCACTGTTCAAGGGTCAGAATAGCCACAGTAATTAACTAATGTGTTTATAATTGTGAGGCAACTTTTTACGGTTTTATGCAAATCAAGTTAATGTTTGTGCACTATCTAGTATCTACACGCAAATCCAATAGGAGTTCATATTGTTCTACTTCCTTTGCGTTAGACGCGTCGTCTATCCCTTTTGCACGTCAATGTTTTTCTAGGTACAGGCATTTATATTTGGCAAATAGGCAAATATTCCCCGAAGGGATTCACGGGAAAACGAAGCTAGGGAAAATCTATAGTAAGTATAATGTAGTTAGGTACCTAATTATAAAATAAATTCAATTACATGAGCTATTTCAGCTACTAAAATTCCAACTAAGTAAAATAGGAAGGCCTCAACTATCCACGATACAGGAAGCAAAATCAGGAACTAAATCAAAACCGCGGGATTCGGATTAAGTATGTGCACTACCACCACCACCCACGGTGCCACAATTCACTTCTAAGCTGAAAGGCTTATACATAAATCAAGTAAGAACCTCCTGTGTCGTCGCTCGCTGAAGTCATATTACATAAAAGTTTAGTAACGAGGGAAGTTCGTTCTTAAATCCTCTTCCAAGATACCGTTCGGTGATGAATATAGTATCTAGTGACGTAATCGAGTACGAGGCGATAACGTAAACCGGGCACGATGTTGTCATTCGTTTTACCTAGCTTCTTATTGAAGCGATAGTATAATGGGGACGTGCTGAACTATATGACAGTTTGAAAACAATGGCGCACGGAACGTGCTGTGGGAAGCTGTTTTGAAGTATTACTCTTTTGCAGTTTGCTTGGAAAAGTACCCCCTCTTTGCCAAGCATTCAACCACCAGGCAGTGGTGGGCAAATATTACTCTGTCCCGGAAGGGCAATGTGTTCAGTGAAATTGCAAGATATACCTATACCTATCAGGGTGACGCACGCAGGATTGTGAAATGATGAAGTTCAGAAACCAAAATTATTTTAGGTGCCCTGTTTCCAAAGGGCCAGAAACAGCACCTCGAAGTGACAACGAATGCTTTTGAGTTTTAAGACATTAAAGTTATATTACTTTCCCTTATGTACTTCCACTGTGTCATGCTTCGTTGCTTTACAAGGTGTGATTAACAACATAACCAAATTATTTCAGAAACGTTATTTTATTCAAGTAGCTTAGATATAAAACTTAGATCATAAAAATATTTACAAATCGACTAATCTTAACAAAGCTTTATCAAACACAGCCAAGCGATGGCATGGCGAGACTTTACGAAACTGGCTTCCAAATGAAAAAAACCACATCGAAATCCATCCTACTGAGAGCTACGATGCCACAGACAGACACACAGACAGACATCGACATCAAACTTCTAACACCCCTCTTTTTGCGTCGGGGGTTAAAAAAGGAATTATAGAGGTCGGTAGGGGCGGCAAAATATGACTTATATTTTTTATTTTTTTTTACTACTTACAGTCACCTAAGTGACGACGTGGTCGAAGGTGGTGGTGGAATAGTCTACTGGCGGCAAATGTATAAATCCGCCACTGCCTCTACGCGTCTCTCTGCCTATCAAAAACGCCACGTCACACTTGCTGTTTCTAAAAGACTTTACAGACTACTGAGTGGGCACGACTACCGATCAGTCTTGGTTCTTCTCTTCGCCGTCGGCTTGTCGAAGACTTGCTTCATGCCGCCGCGGAAGTTGGCGATCCTCGAGGCCGCGCCTTCACTTGACCACGCCGAGTCAAACTCGGTCGTGTCTTGGTCGACGAGATGCGTGTACTTCGTGCGCCCGGACCGGCCGAACTTCTTGACTTGCATTACCTGGAGACAAAATGGGTCACATCACTATTATCAACCTATTACGTTGCCATTGCTTTTTTTTCATCTAAATTCAATTTAGAGGCTTTTATTACATGGTACCTATTTCTTTTTTTTTACTTTTTACAGGGTAACATTTGACCACAAGTCACCGTAACGATGTGGTCTAGGATGGCGCCACGCTACTCCTGGACTGAGAACTGGCTCTCAAGTGAGGCTACCAGAACACACCGATAGGTGTTTGGCGTCAGAGAGGGTTGTAGCTAGCCAGGCGAGTACTAGAAAATACCCTACCACCATGCAAAGCGATTTTCCATACAAACAAATTATTACCTTTGGCAACACTGTCTTGTCGAAATGATCTTCCAATGTTGGACCAGAGAAGTCTTGCTTGAACACTTCATCTTCCTTATCCAAGTAGAAAGCACCTCTGAAAAAAGACATATTTGTCATTAGGGTACCATTAAGATAGCGAACGCTCTATAAACGCACACATTTCGCGTACGCAAAGCTTCTTCAAAAAAGGAGGAGGTTCTCATTTCGAGTGTTTTTTTTTTCTGTTTGTTACCTCAGAACTTTCGACTGGGTGAACCGATTTTGATGATTCTTTTTTTATTTGAAAGCAGTTTTGGTCTAGTTCTGACAATGGCATCCATGAAAAAACTGAGGCCGGTTTTTTTTGTTAAAATTTTAATGTATTATTATGAGACAAGCAAGTCGCTCGCTTGATGATAAGCGTCACCTTACCCACAGTTCAGTGTCGCTCAGAATTTTAAACGGGTTTTTTCATCAGTTCAATATTCTGAGCGGCAATGCACTGCGCTCCTTACTCTCAGGTATAAGATGTTAAATCTCTTCGTCCTGTAAATTCACTGGGGACATATACGCTACTGTTCTTTACTTTTAACTATAGAGATCTTACCTGTGGTAATACTTTTGCAGGAACTTGTATTTGCCCTTGACAGATTTGTTGGTGACGAGCTTGGGATTGACGCGCGCTTCCACTCTTCTCTCTTCCTCTGACATATTGCGCATACGCTCAACCAATAGCAGCTCCTTCTCCACACTGAGAAAAAACATTGTTTTAAAAATTCAAATTTTAGAAAATAATATTTTCATAGAGAGATGTTTTATAAGGGTATATTATATCCAACTACATAATTATGCTAAAACATTTCTGTACAATTAAGATGGTTTTCGAAAAGTAGCCGAGATGTATGATTTCTAGAATTTTTTGCAGCAAGCCGGTTGGGAAAGTGCTGAACGAATTTTGATACGATTTTCGTAGTTTTGGTCTCTACTCAAAAACCGAGGCATCAATCACATTGTAAAAAAACCACCGCGTTTTTCCCTGTTATTGTAAAGTCAAGAAAGTTGCATCTTCTATTGTTGTTCTTGTTTCGGATTCTTAACTTTAGGGTGGTAGGCGAGTACTAGAAAATGCTCTAACACCAAACTATGGTTTCATCACAATGTCTTCCTACAACGAAAGCTGTAGCTCATTGTAGGATTCGCACTTACGATCTACGGAACGCACGCCGACGTCTCTACCACTGAGCCATCAACGCTTCTGGTTAAAAGATATTGGTCTCTACTCACGCTTCTCTCTCTTCCTTGTCACGTTTGATTCTCTTCATCTCACGCAGCTTCCAAGCTTCGTATTCCAATTCGTCGTTTTCATCGTCGGTGCACACGTCATTGATGTTGCCTTCTTTTTGTTCGCCCTGTGTAATATAGACAATATTATTATTCTTACCAGGCAATGTGCACACTAGAACGGTCGTGTAACGAAGGACTAATTCTCTTGTGTCTCTTTCAAACCTTAAATGTAAAATGTACGAAAGAGATGCCTGGAAAAGTACGAAGATGTACGAAAGAGAGTGCGCAAATGTACGAAAGAGAGTACGATAAGGTACAAAAATAAAAAGTAAGGAGTACGAAAATGTACGAAAGAGATGAACATATTTTTTTCTTGTGGTTTTAGCATTTTCAGTGAAACTTCGTACGTTTTTCAGCATACCTCAGAATCCCTAGTTTTACAGTTCAATGTTTTTTAATTAACCAACGTTTTAGCGAATAAATTCCCTTACATTGCATTACATCAATTCAGCAGTTTTAGAACACACACAACAGCACACTAAAAATCCTAAAAAGTAGTATAAGACGGGCTTGCTCAGGATATACGGAAAGTAACTAATACAAAAAAATACCTGAGCATTTCTTTGCTCTGCTCGTATGGTATCCTCAACGAGCTTGAGGGCCTCCCTTCTCCTTTCTTCTTTTTCTTTTCTAGATTCTGCTTCTTCTTTCTTCTGTTGTTTAATTTTACGCTCCCTTTCAGCAACTGTCATTCTCTCTGACGCTCGCACAAATACTGGTTTTACTCTAGGCCCTAAAAAACAAAAAAGAATATTATCAAACCATTACATCTTTGTTTTTATAAGAAACTATTTAATGGAATAGTTATATTAATGGCACCTGTGTCTTCTTCACTGTCTGTATATTCCGTGTCAGATGATCCACTGTCTTTCTTGTCACCCTCCAGCATATCTTCATCGTCATCTCTGCCTAACACCTCTTTCTCTGCTTCTCTGTAAAACAACAATAAAGAAACAAATATTTATGCCTATACGAATATAGCTAATTAATCAGACAGTGCACATTTTTTTCCCGGTCTTTACTTCTGCCTATAGTCCAAAAGTTCAGTGAGTAATCATTTATGTAACAAGGAAGCATTGTTAGTCCATAACCAGTTGTCCAGCTTATTGTTAAAGGTATTCACTGACGATGTTGACACAACGTTGTCTGGTAGTCTATTCCAGTTGATTTTTGCTTCACTGAAGATGCCGGCAGAACGTCTTCTGGTAGTCTGTTCCAGTTTATTTGATTAATTGTTGCTTGTTACCTGGCAGCAAGCTTAGCTCTGAGAACTTGTCTGCGTCGTTCAATTTCCTCTTCATCAAGCTCGTCCTCACTCTCTGAACTGTCCTTTGCTTCTTCTACGTTGTCTTCCGATTCTGGTTCAGGTTCTGCGTCTATGATCTCTGGCTTGTGCTCTGCTCGCTGAGGTGGGGAATGTTCCACCTGGCGCAAACGCCTGAGACGAGGGTCATCAACCTGCATTCATAAACATTGTGTTATGTACTTTGTGCAATGATAATTTTATAGACAAGTTTAGTTAGTCTAACTAAACATTTCTTTAGTTTCTTGTAATTTGGGCTGCTTTTTTTCATTATATGCTAGATTAAAGTTAATAATAAATGACGAGAGACAAAAATATTGGGAATAAGGAGCCCTAAATAAACATTTTGTTTTAAAAAGTATAAAGCTGCAGGGCAATCAAGCTCTTAGCACATGGAATAATAAAAGTATATTTTATAAACTTACTTCTTTTTCTTCATCGCTTGGTTCTTCCTCCTTATGGGATATTATTTGAGGTAATGTCTGCTGTTTCCGTTCTGGTCTTTGTTGCTCTATGAAGTCTTCTGCATCAGAGTCTTCTGATGAAGATGCACCCTGAGCATAGTCAGGCTTCTTACCCGATATATACCGTTGTACCTTCACCTTTTGCATAGAAATTTCACCTGGAAAACAAAATGTCAATGTAAAATATGGTTAAACGCCAAATAACCCATAGTTGTTTGGGTAAATGTGTTCTTGAGTAACCTGCAACTCAGTAAAACAGTGTAGGACGTCCTCCGGCTAGGTGGAGCAAAACCATATGCAAAATAGCGTACTTTTAGGAGAGGCCTATGCCCAGCAGTGGACTAAAACAGGCTGATGATAATGAAACACCAAATTAAGTAGTTACCAAAACTACAGACCTAACTTGTAGAACTTCAACGTCCCGCTGGTGGGTAATAAGGTATTCCAGTGACGACCACGGAAGATGCAGTATAAGATTGCCCAGGATGCTGACAGGATTGAGTATTTCAAACATCTTACCTTTTTCATTGCGAATGGGCACAGCACCCGCTGTGCTTTGTATACCAGTAGGTTGAGCAGGTAACACGTTCATTTTTCTTCCCTAATTCTTCTATTTGAAAGCTAATTACACCAAGTCAATACGACAACAAATTAGTTTGTTTCTTGGTTATATTGACATCAATAAATGCATTTCTAGTTTATTCAATTTCCTTTCTTCCTGGATAAAAAAGGATATGAATTTTATAAAATAAAGAGAAAACTAAAATTTAGGAAAGTAATATACGGATTACGGAGACACTTTACTTTTGAGGATAGTCGTAGGATTGGTATTTTTAATTGGGATCTGGGTTTGGGTCTTTCTTTGGGTTTGGGACTTGGGGAGTGGGGACTGACGCTGACAGCCCGATCCATGTCAATGTCAATATCATGCTAAATGTCTTTATCATCGAGCGTCGAGCGAGCGGAAGTAGATAGGAGGAACAGAAACGGAAATCGATCATTCATGATGTTACTTATCTACCATAGGTTAAAAAAAATCGACTGGAGCATGAGCACATTGATTGGCGAATAGGTGATTAACGCCTCCTACTGTAATTTAACACTTTATTATAGTTACCTACTTTATCAAGTAGATAGATTAACTTATTATTAATCTATCTACGTCCGCGTATCCGCGGTTTTAGTCGACGTGTCATGTCATAATATGTCATTTTAGTACTAGGGCTTGACCATTGACCTATAAGTATAATAATGTTTTTTTCTATCTCAATGGGGCTTGACATATTACTACTAAAATGACATAATATATATGACATGTCAATCCAAAACCGCGGATAACGGATCAGGATCGAATATTAATACTGGCTATTCAATAGGTATATACTGTAATTATTTCAATTTGTTTATTATATACAAGGTCAGAAAATTGTTATCTTATCTTATGAACGTAAATGAAGTTCTCAGATTTCTTAGTCCCACTCTTACATTTACTTACGTAGGTACCGAAGAGATATCTAAAAACCCACTACAGTAATGACTTCTTCACCAGAACTTTCAAGTTTGGATAAACTTGTTTCTAGTATTTTATCAGGAAAAGAGCTTGAAGAATACAACAGGATTCATTATGGAAGGGTGGACCATCATAAAGTTCATATGAAGAAAGCCAGTTTAGACTTGGGGACCAATAACAACTTTGAAATTGCAGTGTATGATTTTCCAGCAAACATCGAAGAAACTAGGAGACCTCGTATCGTAAGAGTGGGAGTGATACAAAATTCAATTGCAATTCCTACAGATAAACCAATTCCTGAGCAAAGATATGCAATTTTTGCAAAGATTCAAAATATCTTAGAATGTGCGGCACTTGAAGAAGTGAACATTGTATGCCTACAAGAAGCCTGGAGCATGCCGTTTGCCTTTTGCACCAGAGAAAAGCAGCCTTGGTGCGAATTTGCCGAATCTGCCTACAATGGTCCCAGCACCATTTTTCTGAGTGAACTGGCAGCAAAACACAGAATGGTAATAATATCTCCCATCCTGGAAAGAGATGAAATCCATGGTGATACTATTTGGAATACTGCTGTTGTCATAAATGAATTAGGTAAAGTCATCGGGAAACATAGAAAGAACCATATCCCCAGAGTTGGAGATTTCAATGAATCTACTTACTACTATGAAGGAAATACTGGACATCCTGTATTTGATACAATTTATGGAAAGATTGCTATTAATATTTGTTACGGGCGCCATCACCCTCAAAACTGGCTTATGTTTGGAATAAATGGAGCTGAAATAGTCTTCAACCCATCAGCCACTGTAGCTGGGCTTAGTGAACATCTCTGGGGTATTGAAGCCCGTAATGCAGCAATAGCCAACAGCTATTTCACGTGTGCCATCAACAGAGTGGGAACAGAGTCATTTCCCAATGAATTCACTTCTGGTGATGGAAAACCAGCGCACAAAGAGTTTGGTCACTTCTATGGCTCTAGTTATGTGACTGCTCCAGATGGTACCAGAACTCCAGGCCTGTCTAGAGTCAATGATGGCTTGTTAATTGCACAACTAGATCTGAACTTGTGTCGCCAGATCAAAGATAAATGGGGCTTTACTATGACTCAACGACTTGATATGTATGCTGAAAGTTTAGCTAAAGCTGTGAAGCATGATTTTGAGCCTCAGATTATAAGTAACATTAATAAGTAAAGATAATTTTTGATATAATATTGAATATTCTGCCATATATAAATCTTATACTATAGTGTTTTTATTTACACATGTTTATATATTTTTTAAATATTAATTAAAATGTTATTCTATATTTTGTTGTATGCAGTTATTTTATTCTAATTACATTTCGTAATAGGTATAATGATGTCGATATTAGTTCTAATTATTAAGTAGGTTTAATCACTAGGGAGGAAATAAAAGAAACAACATTTTATATAAAACAATGTGTACCAATTTAGAATAATACAAATGTGAGCTATACACAAATATGTAAGGGTTAGAAATTGGGTACATTCAAATAACAGATTGCATTTAAGAGATCAATTTGAGCACTATTAAAAATTTGTTTAACATTACATTGTAACTTACAAGTTAACTCATTATCAAATTAGGGTAAACACCAAAAAAGATAAACAGTTATCTTACAATACATTAAGAAGTATACAAACAGTATAATGTTTGTTACAAAAACACTATTGCATAACAATAACCTGTCCAATTACATCAGCTTTAGATTTATTGCTGCAAATGAAACTGAACTCTGCAAGATATTACTGCATGTACCCCATATCCATGGCTGTAGAATTAGTTTATCACTAAGCACTAATACTCTATGCAGTCTTTGCACGGATTGCTGCACGTTTGCCAGTAACAGCCTGGAAACCAGACTTGATGCTCGCCACAGAACAACGGGAACCACATGTTTCACACTGAAGGAAGAATAATCTAGTATCTTTCTGCAATATTGTATCAGGGGAACGACACGTATGACATGTTACATATTCTTTGATGTATCTTCTCAATACATTCTCTATCTGTTTCTGTTGAAAACGACCCTTGATAATGAGCTGGCTGTTACCGTCTACAGATCCACTTGTACCCAACTCTGCAAGTAAGAAGTCTAACAAATGCTTAGGCTGCCGATGAAGGGTTTTGCAGATTTCTGTAAAGTTGGCAAAGGAAGTTTTCTTCGTGCCAATTCTGACTACCTGTGGAGGTCTCATGATGAACTTTTGTTTTTTGCCAGAGACCATGCTAGGGTTCTTCTCGCGCATAATATCGAACACGCGCTCGAGAAGTTCATCGTATGTGTAATCTCTGTCGCTGCCTATCCAATCGCCGTGACTATCTTCGACGTTTTCCTTGTCGTCTTCCCTATTTTCCTCGTCTATAGCTAGTTCATCCGCGTTTTTCTTCTTCTTCTTCTTTTTCGTCTTCGTGAAGTCTATTTCGAGGTCTAGGTCGTCGATAACTTCCTCTTCTTGAGGCTCAGGTTCCTCGGCCGGTGGTGTCTCGGGTAGTGTGTTTTCTAGCTCCTCCAAATTGAAGAAGGTCTTCTTTTTCTTTTTTTTCTTCTTGCCGAAGTTATCCAAGTCGAGGTTATCATCCTCGGGCAAGTCGACGTCACCCGTCTCCGCGGGTGCCTCCACGTTCGTACTCTCACCTTGTTCCGCGAGTGCTGCTTCCATATCAAAGCCAGTCTTCTTCTTCTTCTTCTTCTTTAAGGACGGGTCGAACACCATATCTTCATCCATGGTTACAAACACTATTTATTTTCGACTTTATCTAAAATTTCTAGGTTTTGGTTATTCGATGTGCTTGGCAGATATAGATAGATCAGACACAGTGTTGCCTGTCAGGTGTCTGGTTGGGTTTCCCCCCAAAACTAAATAATAATATCTGCAGATATCTATACTAATATTATAAAGCTGTAGAGTTTGTTTATTTGTTTGAACGCGCTAAATTCTGGAACTTTATAGTTCGATTTGAAAACATTCTTTCAGTGTTTGATAGTCCATTTATAGAGGAAGGTAGGTATAGGCTCTATTTAATTTCCAAAAAAATTAGGGATCCGTAAGAAAATTGTTATTTTGCAACCCAAGGTGTGAAATTGAACACCTATTTTTAATTATGTTTTTCATATATTTTTTTATGTATATGGATAGTTTTTGTGCCTTAGTTAACTTAAAGCTTAGCGTGTGTTATCAGGTATTAAATAGAAATAGGGGGTTTTGCAATGCAACAAAAAAATAAAAAATTTTTCAAAAAAATCAACATTATGGAGTTCTATTAATAGAGCAAGAACATGTTCATGCAAAAAACGTTAAGTTATATTCATTATTCACCAGCCTCTTATGTAACGCCGCTATAGATAAAAAGTTTTACCTATTATTGTCAAATGGAATATATTAAATATTAATGCATCAATGAGGTATGCAGCTGTCGAATCAGTTGTGCATTTTGTAAAATTAAACTTAGGTTGACAGGTATAAAAATATTGCCGTCATTTTCCTTCATATTTTTTTGTGGAAAAAGATGTGATCAATTTTAGTTCAGTTTTTTAAAAGGCACAGCAGAATCAACACCAGGAGCTCAAACATGGCATGGATTCAACAGTTTCGTCAGCCATTTTATTCCGCAATGTTGGTTATATGGTGTACACCTATTACATTTTTCTGATAAATACCCCCAAGTCTAAGAAATATCCGTGAATCAAGGGGAAAATTCTGTGAACTGGCAACAATAATTATTTACTTGTCAAATCGGTTAGTTGGGTCATGCTCTTGAATACTCTTGATGATCGGTTTTTGTATGAAGTTGCATCAGCTTTTGTTCGTTCAGAAACATGTAAGTTTGTGATTTGTGACACAATAGATGAAATCAGTAAAAAAACTTATATAATAAATCTCTGATTTATTATGATTTTGATTTTATTTATTTCAACCATGTTTGCTTAGCCACTTGTGCGTTTTTATGTAGTTTAATGCTGGCTGAATGCAGTGTTATTCTGAGCTCAGTAAAAAAAAAAAGATGGGACCACAGAAGTACAATGGCCACAATGCCATAGAGCATAGAGGGACCAGCATACCACAGATCTTATTCGTCTCGTCTTTCATTCTCCCCTCACAAACTTCAGAGCAGACATAATTGAATTGATAGTTGATACAATGATACATACATAAGTAAAGATGTGACGAACTGCTTAAAATTGACAATATGCTTAAAGCGTTCCGCTTATATTATTAAGCTGCTTAAAAAAGTCGTCGAATGCTTATTTGCTTTTTGTTGTATTTAAACGGAAACAATGGAGACATGTTTATAGCGACTAGCGACTAGTGACAAACGCCGAGAGTTAACAAAAGCGTTTAATGATTTGTGGTTTTGCTAGTGTTGTTACTAGCTTAAAGAAATTTGTTATTATTATGTTGCAATTTGGAATAGGTTTTTTTATTTTTTTTTTAATATTTTTTATCTTCTATCTTACTAAATAAATACTTTAGACTACAAAGTAACAATATTTATGAATTAATGAACTTCCCTTCGTACTTATCAGGCGGTTGTCTGAAATGAATTATCAATCCATTAATCACTGGGTTTCATTTCAGGCGTACTTAGAAGTTCATTGATTTTATTTACATCATGTATTATTTACACTTGTTTTCACTTCGGTATATTTACATTCTTGTTTTATATTTAAATGAATAATGCCTTTTTTATTGTTTTTTTGTTACATAACACATAAGTCTCGAAGCTCATTCGCGCGCGTAGTGTAAATAAACAAAATAAGCCCTCGCTAATTTGTCAACAACAAAAAGCTAACTAGAAAATTAAATGGAAGACGGAGGAATTAATGGAATCGGTTTGGTTGTAAAACACTAACCAACCAAACACAAGGCGTTGCCAGTCCCCCACAAATATTACGTAAATAAGCAGAACGTAATTTAGCCGCGTAATATGACATCTAATTCAATTAATATTGCGCCTTCAGTGCATAGAAATAAGGTTGAAATAATGTGAATCCAAACCAATTATAAATCTTTGAGTCTTACGCTTATAACAATCAGATTTTATTTTGAAATGTATATCTATCGGAATAAGGTTTGCATTTGTTTGGACTTTGGAAAAAAGTCGTCAACGTTTCAACGGAGTCGGCTTATTTTCATCAGCCCGCGCCCCGCTTAGGCGCTTATTTTGAAGAGTGACGATTTTCAGTGGTATCCGTATTGGAATAAGGTTTGCATTTGTTTGGACTTTGGAAAAAAAAACCGTCAACGTTTAAACGGAGCCTGCTTATTTTAATAAGCCTGCTTATGTGCTTATTTTTAAAAGCGGCGTTTTTAAACCGCTTTTCGTTTAAACGCCCACCTCTATACATAAGTCATAACTAAACTAAACCTTACATTCTCTTTGAACATAACCTCAAAGTAGATGGCAAAACCTGAAAGCAAAAATTTTCTACTACATATTTTGTTAATTAAATAATGCATTTAGCAACACTCCATCGGTCGATACCGAAACTAAAAACTGTGATAACGAGACAGACCTCGCGATTAGCTGTGCTGCATCAAGATGAATACACTGATACACCTGAATATCCGCCTATTATGGACACTTCTCTCAAAGGCAGGAAAAAACGGGAACGCGAAGCGCTTTTCGAAAAAATTAAAAACATAAACACGGTAGAAGAAAAACAAATAGCGTTAAATATGCCTCGTTATTATGGCTGGAGGAGTTTGATGTTTATTGAAGACAAAATACCATATAATGCTATGCCTCTAGTCCAGGGTTACACAAGAAGCCATTTCATTCCTACAGATACACTCCCAGATATTTACAAGGATTCTGAAGAAGCCGCTGATGAAGTAGTCATAGAAATAAAGTCACAAATTGAGGATGCTATTGCTATAGAGCTTGCAGGAGTTGAGTAAGTTACCATACTCTTGTTCTTTTTGCACTAAAAAGTCACATAGTCAAAAAGTCCTGATAATAAAATCGAAATCCATCCAGCCAGTAGTTTCTCAGTGTGTAAAGAAACAAAAACAAAAATTTTAAATACCCTAATCAAGGGTTCATTCTCTTATTAGTTGATAGATTTTCAAAAATGTCTTTACTTAAAGTTATACTAGATAAAATAGTTTTACTGAAATGTTACAGGCGTGAAATACCAATAAATACTGGTAGACCTGATGCAGCAGTTCAAGAGAATGCTATAGCAGCATGTATTGTGAAGCAAATTAACAGGATAATCATTAATAACTTAACGGATAAGTTGCCACATGTTCTATCAACTCAGGTTTGTATAATTCATTGTTGTAAATAAACCTTTATAATTCTGTTAAATGTCGTCTTAAGATTGAGTGTTATGTTTAACATAGCTGTTATTATTTATACTAAAAACGCTCCCCTGATTGGCACTAACCATTCTGCTTCTATTTATAATGTGAATGGTGAAGGAGTGGAACACACTGCTAGTGTCTTTGTCAAGAGTAAATATGTATCTTATAGCAACCATGCTTTATCATCGACCTCATTATCACTTACCATCAGGTGAGGCTATCGTCTAATACTTGCCAATTGTAATAAAAAGAAAAATTGCAATCTTTGTCTTTTTTACAGATTGACTATGAACCTCGTCACGAAGCATTCTGGTTTGTTGGTGGTGGTGATGTGCCTCATCAAGTCATTAAATGGAGGAAACAATATAAATGGCTTAAAGGCCGTTATTATGAACCTGTTGATAAAGCAGTCCAGTACACAGGTAAAAAGTTTTGAATTGAGAATGACTTTTTATATTATTTTTATGTCACCGTAGTATTAAAATTTGATTCTTTTTGTGTCATACTATGATTATATGACTTGTAAAGACAATGTATAGCTACTTCATCAACTCCCAAAGCAGTCATTTCATTGTGGTGTTTTCTCTTGTACTAAGTATTATTTGTTTGCAGGCACACCCCTCCTTACTCTAAGAAATAGGTTACCACTGAAGCCTCTTATACCATACAGTGAAGCGGACAATCCTGAATTCAAAGTTCCTAAATACACTTCAGTCCCAAACGCTACTGGATATCATGAAGATTTCAGACATGCTACCAATATCCCAGGTAACTTTTGAAATACTAATACCAAATTGAATCGATCTGATAAAAGATATTGGTTTGTCAGTCTCTATGACTATCTACTATTATCGTTTGTTATTGATTTCAGGATTCTGGCCTGGAGATCATGATGAATTTGGTTTATTGTCATTCCACGGGCGTGGTCACATAGTGACAAGAAAGGAAAGTTTTGGAGCTGAAGACAATCTGGAAGCTTTACACTGTCAAGCAATGAAAGCCAGCTTTGGATGGCTCGTAGCACAAGCCAATAATCAAGGCTTTACCACATACAATGACGTAACATACCCGTTAGTTACACAAACAGTGATTACCAACGGACAGCTATGGTCATTCTACAGCTATCAATTAAACACTATTGAAATGCATAATGACAAGATTGATGATAATCCTAAACATAATGTGTGTTTTGGCACAAAACCAATGAAATTGTATGATACTCTGGAAGATGGAAAGGTGAAAGGATTAAATCAGGATGTGTTGAAGATGTTAGTTCAGTATTATATGAATTCTCCTCAAGAACGTGAGCATGATATGAAGCCTTATTTAGGAGTGGAAGAAAAAGTTGTTGCTGATATTGAAGATGATAAAAGACGCTGTTGGTTGGAATCTTTGTACAAATATCTAGTAGCAAATAGACCTAGACATTATTTGAACCCTGAAGTATACATGTGGGAAGAGATCTATAAAATACAATTCGACACAAGATATCATGAGCGTAAGAGTAGACCATTTGAACTTGGTGTCAATCCTTACAAGAGGAGGTTGAACGAGCATCTACCTCCTTATATTCCCAAAGTTTTACGCCCATATCCTCGGTCAAGAAAGAAGTTTGAAACCACATATTATCCGGATGTTTGAAGTTTGTAATAAATGTATTTCACATAGATAAAATGTTAGTTAATATCATGTGCTCGTATTTATTATGGAATTAAAAACCTTTGTGCGGAACAGTATCTTTTATTTTCATAGTATGAAAATAATCCATAGGTGTGAGATGCAAAATGCAAAACCCTAGTCTAGTATTCATTTATCTGTGGCAACTGGCAACCCCATGGTCCATACTCGCTGATATTGCTAAAAAAAAAGTAGATACTCCTACTGCAATCATATTCGATCGATGCACATCACTACCTTTAGTACAGAAAATGTTTTGTATCGAAATATCATATCGATACGATAATGGATAAGAATATTTATACATAAAAATAATATGTAATTTACGATATTTATTATCTTAAACTTTTGTATCATGTATTGTGTGTGGAGTTGTATTTGTACATCTACAAAAAGGCAATTTTTTTCTACTGGACGTGTGGGCAAATCCGAACCTAGAGAGGGACAAGCGAAAAATGCTCAAAAGAATTGTTTTGCGTTAAATTTGAAAAAAAAATAACAACACGATACATTATCATATCTCAAATCATTATTCTATCGATAATCGATATGTATCGCATTCGCAGTTCGTACAACCCAACACGTGCTTGCTGTTGCGACGTGCTTTTCCATGCTTTTCAGGCTCAGGTTATCAAAATCAATATGTTAACAGCACTAGTGATTAGTGTGACCATTTGTGGCAGATTTGTCTAATTTTTTTTTTCTTTATGTAGATTGTTTTTTTTTTTTTTTTTTTTGTTTGTTATGGCGTCACACGATTAGTGTATTTGCCAGTGTCAAGTATAAAAGATTTCAAACTCAGAGAGTTGAATCAAGTTTAAATGATGATGGTGATGATGATGATGAGATGATGGGATGAGGATAGTGTTTAAGTAAAGTAGTGGTGCTTTACTTAAACTTTACACGGACTTTTTGGAGCAACTTGAAAAGTCACTTTCACAACTTTATTTCAATTTCCCACACTCGTACACATTAACGAACACATAATGGTTAATAATCCACCAATGTTACACATTATCACTCGAAGAAACACAAGTTTTGGAAATAAAAACAAAATTTTCACGTTGACAACTCAATTGCCGCCAAAAAAGTCCCATTTGATTTTCTAGATTGTTTGATCGGATTTGGATTTGGACAAAAGAGGCAAGATTCGCCAGATTTGGGAATATGTGTTTCTTTTTTTATTCTGTTTATTTATAGAACAAATAGTTTGTTACTTATCAGAATTAGCTTCCCCTTCGATGATTCGGGGTAATTCGGACGTCATGTTAAGCCATCGCGTCGGTGGGGCGTGTTTGCTGTCTGATACTATTATACTACGCCAGAAGTCCGCCGGAAATAGGCCTTGTGGTAGTTTTTAACTCCACACTTCGGGCTGTTGGCCTATTCGCCAACACACACTGGGCCTGCGTGGTGTATCATGACCTGGCTCTGAGAGAAGGCCTGTGCCCTGTGCACCACGAGCCCATCCCAGGAGTGAGTACGTAATTACGTACTAGACACGATCAAAATTGACATACGATGAAATAAAAAACATGAAGTAAATGTGCGTATAAAAAAAAAGGTTTCACTTTTCCTACTTCCACATTCTTTAGTGTTCCGCGGTCTTTGTAAATTTTTAGCTGGTGTGTAGCAGTTTCTCTATTTTCATAATGGTCACACTGTCAGTGTCTGTCTGTCAAGTCAGAAAACGACCAGGGGAATTTTCTTTGAATTTTCACTCTTTCAACCAAAAAAAACTCTATCTAAAATCTTTATAGTATATTCTTTGCTAGGAAATCGTTAAAGTGCTCTTTGCTGTTAAAAATCTCAATAAGATACCTCTAAGAATAGATTCTCAGTAGCTTTTGATATAGTAAATTTTCTTTCGTGGGTTTGAATTTTTTTTGTGGCATCCTATTTTAGTGATTTTGTTTAAATTTTGTTGCAGTGTACTTTTAAGGCGTGTCGTGTTATTGTGCTCATATTTGGATTCTGAATGATTAACTAAATTAGCCAATATGAAAAACTTAGAACTTTGGGATGTGTCTTTGCGAAAACTTAAGCTTACTACGGAGGACGAGTTTTTCATATGTTCCGGTCATGATGAGGACACTACTGTGAAAGCCTTGTATGTTTGTTCAAATGATCTGATTGTGACTAGCTATGATGCAGCCAATGGTGAAATTAGATGGACTAAGGATGTCAAAGAGCATGCATCGCCAGAAAATAAACCTGTAAATGTTACATGTTTGTCGCTGCAAAATTTCTTATGCATCGGTCTTCAAAATGGAGAAATGCTTACAGTCCGAGATGCAGGCAGAAGATGCCAGCATGTAGGTCTGTTAAACAGCGGACTGTGTGTAAGTATTCAAACTTAAAAGGTGGTTTTTGCCAATTGATTTTTGAAATGGTCTGGTAATACTTAATCCTTTTTTTGTTTATATATTATCTTCTGTAACACATACTGTAATCCTTAGGCAATGGAGTGGAGTCCTGACCATGAAATGGTCTCTTTGGTAACACAAGAGATGAACACATGCCTGCTCTCCTGCGCATTTGAGCCAGTGAGTGAAGTAAACTTGTGGGATCAAGACTTTGGCAACAAACAGTTCATCACTGTTGGTTGGGGCAAAAAAGAAACACAATTTCATGGTTCTGCGGGAAAGCAAGCTGCTAAACTCAAGGATGAATTTGGTATGTGTGAACATGTTTTGTCAGTAATACATTTCATGCTGCTTTCTGGGAGAAGGCCTGTATCCCGGTCTGTTTTCTGTACATAATTAATGTATACAAATTTGTTTTGCAGATCTTTACCCAGTTGCTGATAAAAAAGTCAAAATAGCATGGAGGGGTGACGGAAACTTATATGCTATTGGTTTCTCCATGGATGGAATAAGAAGATTCAAAGTCTTTGACAGAGAGGGACGTTTAATGTACACAAGTGAAAAAACGCCAGGCCTAGAATCACACATAGCATGGCGTCCATGCGGCAATGTTATAGCCACAACTCAGAAGCTCCCTGACAAGTGTGTTGTTGCATTCTTCGAAAAGAATGGATTGAAACATGGAGAGCTCAACATCAAAATGAATTCTAAAACGCAGATTGAAGACATTCTATGGAGTATGGATTCAGAAATATTCACACTCCAGTGCAAAGATACTGAAACAAACACACAGACATTACTCTTGTTTACAACAGGAAATTATCACTGGTATTTAAAACAAACACTGCACTTCAACAGTAACCAGCAGATAAATAAAGTTATGTGGGACGGCGATTTTGATGTAACCCGCAATAAAACAATGCATGTATCTCTACGAAATGGCGAATATCTTAGCTACACATGGGTTTGGAATACAAACCACAGTCTGGGTACAACCGTAAATGATGATGCAGTTGTTGCAGTGATTGATGCAAACAAGCTTTCACTCACAGGGTTTAGACATGCTGTAGTACCACCCCCAATGGCTGCTCTAGAGATCACACACGATGCCTATGTGTTTTCTGTTCATTTCGCACCAAAGCATGGTGAACATAAAGTAGACACAAATAGTTTCTTTGTATTTACATCAGACAACAAGCTGGTATTCTACGAGCAAACACAAAAGTTTCCGTTGGAGTATAAAGAGCAAAAAGTTATACAGTTTGGAAAGTATGACTTTCCATTCCAACATTACAACTGGCATTGGGTTTTGCCTGACACTATAATTTGTGTTGCTTTAGACAAAGCCAGCTGTTACATATTGCATGAGTACACCATAGATGGAAATGATTTGGTGAAGAAAAATTCTGCTCATATCCGTGACTCAATAACTAGGATCCAACCACATCCGATTAACTGTGATATGTTGTTTCTACAACTGAGGACTGGTGAATTGTTAGAATACAAATTAGGTGTTGGTTTGGAACCGCAATTCGAATGTTTTAAAGTGGCTTGTCCCACATTCAGTGTTGTGGCAGCAGGAGAAAATTTGCATAAAATTGCATTAACACACAAAGGATTTTTGTATATTGATGGTATGCTTGCAATGCCCAGTGTCAGTTCCTTCTTTGTACATACACATTTTCTTCTGATAACAACACTTCAACATGTACTCTTATGTGCAGAATTGACAGAGATAGGATTTGATGCTGTAAAAGAGTATGACAAAAAAGAAGATGTGGAACACCTTTACAAAAGGAAAATTGAAAGAGGTGCAAGAATAGTTGTTGCAGTCCCAAGTGATACAAGAACTGTATTCCAAATGCCAAGAGGCAATTTAGAAGCGATTCAACCAAGGCCTCTATCTTTAAAAATCATTGGTGAATATTTAGATTCTCTTAAATACTACGAAGCTTTCGATCTAATGAGGAAGCAAAGAATCAATTTGAATTTGATTTATGACCATAATCCAGAAAAGTTTATCGCAAACATTGACGTATTTTTGGAAACAGTGAAAAACAATTCATGGCTGAATCTCTTCTTGTCGGATTTAGAAAATTCAGATGTCACGAAAACCATGTATTCAAGCTGTTACTCAGGGAAACCTACTAACACAAAACACGAGAGTGATGCTAAGATTGAAAATGTGTGCAATATGGTGAGAGAACATCTAAACAAGAGATCAGATAGTGATAGCAAGATACTGCCTCTAATCACTACATTTGTGAAGAAAAATACTGTTGACGAGTTGGAAAAGGCCTTATCAATCATCAAGGAGCTGAAGATCCAAGAATCAGGAGGGTCTAAACTACCAGTAGGGCCTGATGAAGCACTTAAATACTTGCTTTATATGGTTGACGTGAACCAGCTTTTCGATGTCGCTTTAGGCATGTATGATTTTGACTTGGTGCTGCTAGTAGCTAACAAGTCCCAGAAAGATCCTAAAGAGTTCATTCCAATGCTGAATGAATTGAATGAAATGGATGAGAATTACAAGAGATTTACCATCAATAAGCACCTGAAAAGATTTAATAAAGCAGTGGATTGTCTTATTAAGTGTGGCCCCTCAAGGCATAATGAATTGATAACTTTTGTAAAGTTTCATAGTCTTTACAAAGAAGCGTTAGTTCATTTTACACCAGATGAAGAAATTTTCAAACAGATATCTGAAGACTTTGGGGCTTATCTGAAACTCAAAAAGCACTTCACAAAAGCTGGCATTATTTACGAAAAAGCAAACAACATCGAGAAAGCTATTGAATGCTACAAAGATGCATTAGAATGGGAAATGGCTCTGAAGTTAGCACATTCATGGCCTGAAGAAAAGTTTAAACAACTATGCTGGTAAATAAAAAATATTGTTTGAAATATTTACCTAGTTATTGTAAATAATTATGTACTCTTATTAATTTATTTTGCTTTTTCAAGGGATTTAGCAACTGATCTAAAAGAAGAAAAGCGACACAATGAAGCATTGCTAATTTTGGAAAAATTCTATGACGATTTTGAAAAAACAATCACATATGCTTTGGAATGCGGCCACTACAAAACAGCTTTACGAATAAGTGGACAGCATCAAAAACACACTTACAAAGGTAAAAATGTTATTAAAATTTAACAACCAATTTCGCTTGTAAACTTTCACACAAGTAAGCCTTTAGGTACTATCGTCAAGTAAAGAATATGTGTGTTTCTGCAGTGTCCAAGAGACAGTTCCCAGTCCAGGCGTTACGTGGCGCCAACTTTGACCACTAAAGTAAAAAACATACTGAAACATCGCCACATGGTCTGTCTGATTGTTCCCTCATCAAGACAGATAGTTTGAACCCATAAGATACTTTTTATTTCTATGAACTGTATGTAGTCCGCGCGGGTGAAAACGCGGGACACAACTAGTTTTCTATCCTACTAATATTATAAACGTGAAAGTTTGTAAGCATGGATGTATGGAAGTTTGTTACTCTTTCACGCAAAAACTACTAAACAAATGAAATAGATAGCTTACACTTGCTTGATACTTACTTTTGCTTGGTGATAGGGGATTTTCTAGTACTCGCCTGGCTAGCTACCACCCTCTAGTTAAGAATCTGTCGCCAAGCACCTATCGGTGTGTTCCGGCAGCCCCACTTGAGAGCCAGTTCCCAGTCCAGGTGTAGCGTGGCGCCATCTTCGACCACATCGTCACTAATCACCAGGTGACTTGTGGTCAAACGCTACCCTGTAAATAGTAAAAAAAAAAAAAAAAACACCCTGGAATAAAACATAGGCTACTTTTTATCCCGGAAAAGGTTCTTACGAAATAACGGGAATACGCGGATGAAACCGTGGGGCGCAGCTAGTATGTTATATTAACACTGCATTATTACGATTAGAGATTTACGTTAAAGAGGTAATTAAAAACCATCTTTGCTATTTGCCATTTTTACAGACGAAAAAATACTACCAGCTTTGCTAGAAGATGCCAAAGATGTCCAGGAGAAAATTGAGACAAACTATGCTGAATTCATAAAGTACAAAGACAGACTTCAGACTGTGCGACAGATAAGAAGGAAAGCTCCAGCCCCAGAGAAAGACGGCACCTATGCTAATAATGACTGGGATATGTTCTCTGATGCTGCCAGTACATTTGCTTCCTCGTCTAGGGCATCATCGTAAGTAATTTATTTTGTATAGTCAGCGACTTGTGAAAACTGAATTTTGGTCTTGTTCTGTTCTTGGTCACATGCCTTGCTAGGTAATGGTTCATCTATACTAATATTATAAAGCTTGTTACGCGTAGCAACAGCGAAACCGCTGCGAAACCGGCAGCGCATTGACCCTGCAGCTGAATCAGCAAACACGAACTCGCGCGGGCTCACCATAAAAATAAGCACTTCGATTCCTCACTTTGGTCGGAGTATTAGCTATTAATATAGTTTTTGAATATAACCTCGTTTTAAGTTGAAAAATATCTTTTCCTTATAATCCTCGCTGCGACCATATATTTTTGGCGCAGTCGTATGAATTGATTTAGGAGTAGGGAAACTGCAAATTGATCCCTCTAGATCAATTTAGAACCTACGAAGTGGTCACAGTGAGGAGGAATCCCGAACGTCGATTCGCTGGAAAAATATTATGTGAGTACCTTGAACCTTTCAAAGTAAACGCCATTCCTAGTTCATATTTCATATTCACACCTACTCGTATTTCCTTGTGCTATTTTATATTATGTAAGTACGTTTATGTTAGGTATAATTTGTTAAGTGCATTGACCGCGCAGGCTAAGTAATTTTGTGCAAGTGTTATTAATATTATACAAGATTTTTCACCCACGAGAATCAAGTAGACGTAGGGATAGGGATAGTGTTAGAATAGAGAGTAGGCTTAGTATTTTAGACGAAAATAGAGAAATAGAGTCCGAGACAGCCGTCGGGATGTCGGATCAGGTTGACGTGATCTATAAGTCCCTCAGACTGTTACCGGAATTTGACGGAAATCCTCATGTGTTAACGCGTTTTATAAATCTCTGCGATCAGTTGGTATTAACACATTTTAGCACTGAGCCTGGACATGAGTTAGCTAATTTAGCGCTGTTCAATGGAATTTTGAATAGAGTGACAGGGCCGGCGGCAAGGCTTATTAACGCGA
This sequence comes from Opisthograptis luteolata, assembly GCA_931315375.2. Classification (NCBI taxonomy): domain Eukaryota; kingdom Metazoa; phylum Arthropoda; class Insecta; order Lepidoptera; family Geometridae; genus Opisthograptis; species Opisthograptis luteolata. Next base: position 5,670,022 of record OV928049.1, on the reverse strand, counting down.
ACGGTATTCCGGAGAACTGGCATGGTATACGTGATGCATTAATTAATAATTTTGCAGACCATCGCGACGAGACCGCCTTGTATAATGATCTATCTTTGCAAACTCAGGGGTCCGGTACCCCACAGGAATTTTATGAGCGGTGCCAGAACCTATTTAGCACAATAATGACGTATGTTAGTCTACACGAGTCAGTACCGACCACCATCGAGGCCAAGCGCACTCTTTATCAGAAGTTGACCTTGCAAGCCTATTTACGTGGCCTTAAGGACCCATTAGGTTCCAGGATTCGTTGTATGCGTCCCGATAGTATGGAGGAGGCCCTCCGGTTCGTTCAGGAAGAGCTTAACACCCTCTATATTCAATATATTCAACAACGTAATGAAGGTGGCTCTAGCAAAAAAGATTGGCAATCACAGGTCTCTCCTAGTAATAATAAATTTCCTCTTAATAACTTCCCTATGTCGAGAACCCCTGCTTTTAATATGCCTATTTCGTCAACGCAGCCGATATTCAGCCTGCCTAGTCAGGCACGGCAGCAGGCAATGCCACCAGGGTCTATGCAAGGGTGGAGGCCTAACCCGAATCAGATGCAGATGTTCCGCGGTCCTACACGTACTCAGCAAATGTTCCGTGCGCCCCCAACGAACTACCAACAACAGGGCAATGCTTTTAGAATGCCTAATAGGCCACAGAACCAGCAGCCTAGCTTTACCACCCCACGTCCTATGAGTGGAGTTAGCCATTTTGTGTCAAGACCTTTGCCACTCACTGGGCATGATTGGCAGAAGCATGGTAACCCCCCGCCGAGTAACTACTTTAAATCTCGAGAGCTCAATTTCAATGAGTCAGGTTACGACTACGACATACAGTATGACCACGATTATAGTTACCCTGAGTATGATCAATACTATTACGCTTACGATCAGTGTCCTGATTATTACCATTACAGTAGTGGCTATGAGTATGGCCAGGCCGAAAATGCAACGGTAGAGGAAGTAGGGAGCATTGTTCCTGAACAAGAAAATTTTCAGAAGGGCTCGAATTCAGAAAAGCCAAAATAGAAATAAATTTGCAGACACAGAGACAGCTTATGTATGTTCAGATTAGTGATCCACCTTTGAAAATCCTAGTGGACACTGGTGCTAATCAATCCTTCATAAGCCCTCGAGCTGTCCAAAATTATTTCTATGATGTATCACTAAACTATGAACCTTTCGAAGTGACTAACTCGAACATTACCAGTATACATAAGCATTCCATCACGCTGCCTTGTTTCAAAGAATACCAGGAAGAAGGCGATATGACTTTGTTCGTTTATGATTTCCACCAGTACTTCGACGGTTTATTGGGTTTGGATTTATTAACGGCTTGGGAATCTAACATAGATCTTAAGAATAAGTTACTAACCGTTAGGAACGCAAAGATTCCCCTGCAGATTTACGATTCACGCAACGTGAACTTGTACGAAGACATCATTCCGGCTCACTCATCTAAGTTGGTTAGACTACCTATTAACACTCAAGATGGTGACGTCATCGTTACAAGACAGGCTATATGTAATTGTACGGTAACAGATTGCTTAACCGTAGTAAAAAACAATCGCGGCTGGGTTGAAGTTACGAACGCTTCACCCAATGACGTCATCTTTTCTATGGACCGACCGGTATCAGCTTACGTGTTCAATTCAGAGTGCGAACGCACTGAACACATTATGTCAGACCGCGCGACTGAAGTACTATCACGGCTTAGAACGGATCATTTAAACCCGGAAGAACTTGCTAATCTAGAAGCGTTGTGTTCACGGTACGCGGATGTCTTTTACATTGAGGGTGAACCTCTGACGTTCACTAATAAGATAAAACACAAAATTAAAACAACGGATGAACTTCCTGTTTATACCAAAAGTTATAGGTATCCGTATGTCCACCGACAAGAAATCAAGGATCAAATAACTAAAATGCTTGATCAAAATATCATTAGACCATCTGACTCTGCCTGGAGCTCACCAATTTGGATAGTCCCCAAGAAAGCTGACGCTTCTGGTAAAACCAAATGGCGTCTTGTCGTGGACTTACGAAAAGTAAATGAGAAAACGATTGATGATAAATACCCCATCCCCAACATCACAGATGTGTTAGATAAATTAGGTAAATGTCAATATTTCTCAACCCTGGACCTCGCCAGTGGTTTCTATCAAGTGGAAACGGACCCGGATGATGTTCACAAGACTGCATTCACCGTAGAAAACGGACATTACGAATTTCTTCGAATGCCAATGGGTTTGAAGAATTCTCCATCAACTTTTCAGAGGGTGATGGATAATGTCCTCAAAGACCTTCAGAACAACATCTGTGTTGTATATTTGGATTACATTATTGTGTACAGTACTTCCCTCCAGGAGATGATGGTTAATCTGGAGAAGGTGTTCACGAGATTACGTGAATCGAACTTTAAGATTCAGATGGATAAGTCGGAATTCTTGAAGTTGGAAACCGATTTCCTAGGTCATGTTATATATAGAGATGGTGTAAAGCCAAACCCGGATAAAATCATGGCTATAGAAAAGTACCCTATACCCAAAACTTCAACCGAAATCAAGCGTTTTCTCGGACTTCTCGGATACTACAGAAAGTTCATCCCTGATTTCGCGCGACTAACAAAACCGTTAACACAATGTTTAAAAAAAGGCTCTAAGATAGTTCTCGATCAAACTTATACTAACTGTTTCGAACATTGTAAAACACTTCTAACTAACGACCCGATTTTACAATACCCGGATTTTACTAGAGAGTTTCTGTTAACAACTGACGCATCCAACGTTGCCATTGGAGCCGTGTTATCTCAGGGCACCATAGGCTCAGATAAACCTATCGCTTATGCTTCGAGAACTCTTAATTCGAGCGAGTTAAATTATAGCACGATAGAAAAGGAGCTTCTTGCCATTGTTTGGGCCACCAAATATTTTAGACCCTACCTGTTTGGTCGAAAATTTAAGATCATAACCGACCATAAGCCCTTGCAATGGGTAATGAGCTTAAAGGAGCCTAACTCGCGTCTTACAAGATGGCGTTTGAAGTTAAGCGAGTACAATTTTACGGTCATCTATAAGCAAGGGCGATGTAACACTAATGCGGATGCGTTATCTCGAATAGAGGTCAACAACGAGGAGATTAGCTCTGTGGTGGTTAATCCCTCAGAGAAAACGCAAACGCTAGATGATTCAAGAACCATCACAGCATCAGAAGCCGCTGATGATTCCAGGACCATCACAGTTCATACTGACGCGGAGAACCCCATCTTGGAAGTACCGATTACAGATGATCCTCTAAACAAATTTACGAAACAGATAGTTCTTACAGTGGTAGGAGACATTAAGGGTAGGACCACCGCAATTAAACCTTTTGACACACATACACGCACGTCAATTCAATTGTCCGAGTCTAACCTCGAAGAAGACGTTATTAATGCTGTTCGAGAGTATGTGCATCCTAAAATCAAAACCGGCATACTTATAAGTCCATACGAAGCTATGTATAAAATAATACCTATTATACAAAACACCTTTAAAAGTTCAGCAATGAACCTTATGTTAGCGAAATTGGAACTAGAGAATGTCGGCGAGTACATGCGTCAGCAGGAAATCATCGGTAAGTACCACGACGATAAAACCAACCATCGCGGTATCAACGAATGTTACCTAGCGCTGTCCCGTAGGTATTATTGGCCAAAAATGAGAGAACATATTACCAAATTTATAAACGAATGTACAATCTGTGGTCAAGCTAAGTACGATCGAAACCCAATAAAACAACAACTTCGAGTCGTTCCACCAGCCAGTAAGCCATTTGAGCTGGTTCATATGGACTTGTTAACCATACAGGGTGAAAAATTTCTAACCCTAGTTGACTCATTTTCTAAGTACGCTCAAGCTTACTATTTACGAGATGGAACTGCAGTTAGTGTAGTACAAGCATTTTTGCAGCACTGCACTCATCATTCGATGCCTTTAACCGTAGTAACAGATAATGGAACGGAATTTGTAAATCAGCTGATGGCCGAGTTTCTCAGGTTACACAAAATCCAACATCATAGGGTTGCACCTCATACCCCTAATGAGAATGGTATCGTTGAAAGGTTCCATTCAACGATATTGGAGCACCTCCGAATTTTAAAACTCGAGCATAAATATGAAGCCACTGTCAACCTCATGCCCTATGCCCTTCTGGCCTACAATAACTCTATCCATAGCTTTACAAAGTGCAAACCTATCGAAGTTATAACAGGTCACTTCGACCCGCGAGATCCTTTTGACATAAATCTCTCGTCTCATTTATTGCAGCAATATATAGTAGATCATAAAAATAGAATGTGCAAAGCCTACGACGTTATACATGAGGCATGTACCGACCTCCGTGCAAACTTAACTTACAAACGTAATGCCTACCGCGACCCAGAAATAGAGTACACGCCCGATCAACAGATCTTCATTAAAAATCCGTTTGCCTCTCGTCAAAAACTAGCCCCACGCTATACGCACGACAAGGTCATGGCCAATTTGCCCATCCATATTTATACCAAGAAAAAGCGTGGACCCGTCGCTAAATCTAGGTTAAAGAAGGTACATAAAAGCAATCAATTGTTACAGGATCCTGGTACTTCTCCTTCTTCTCCTGCCAACGGTGGCGCTAATGCAGGAGATAAGCCTCGAAAACCTAGATGAAGGCCCCGGGATTTTACCTTTCAAATTAGGCCCTACCAAAATTATAACTCATTACCATTCGTTCCTTCAACCCATAGATCTCCAGGAATTGCAAAATAAGATAAACTCAGTTATTAACCAAGTAGAAAGTGTTGGGCCCGAATTAAATAACAAAACGTCATTCCTGTTCGAACCTCACCTTAAACACTTATTAAATAAAGCTTATACCATTTCTGAACAGTTGAGCAGCTTTGAGGTTAGCCGTATGAGAAGGGGACTCGTCGATGGTCTCGGTTCTATAGTAAAAAGTATAACCGGTAACCTCGATTACACCGACGCGTTACATTACAACCAAGCCATCCAAGCTCTCCAGGACACCGATAATAAGATTGTTACAGAGTTCAATAGTCACGTTAGTTTGTCAAAAGAGTGGATGTCGCAATATGCAAAAATTATAGATAGTATAGCAGGTAATCAACTTAGAATAGAACAATTGCTTCATAAAATAAATGAAAGTGAAACCGCGCGCGATGACGACCTCATTAAATACGCACATTTGGCACAAGTATTTCTTATACTTAGCGATAACGTTGATTCAATCGCACAAGAGATACTCCGATTGCAAAATGTGCTCGCTTTTATTAAAACGTCTACTCCGCATCATTCGATTATTAACAAGAAATCGCTTAAAATTATTATTAACAAATTGCGAAACTTATACGGTAATGATAAAATAGTCGAATTAGATATTAGAGAGTATTACGACATAATTAGAGTAGGTTCTTACTATTCAGGTAATGAAATTATTATAGTATTTAAATTTCCCATTGTCTTGTCCGAAGTATATGATATGTATAAATTATCTATCATTCCTAATAAAAATAGGGAAATCCTTACTCCTCCACTCCCATTCCTGGCAATTTACAAGAGAGAATTCAGGTATATAGCGGCAGAATGCCCGAAGGCCAGCAAGTGGTACATATGCAGCGAGAATCAGAGCGCGCGAAGCCGGGAGCAACAAGACTGCATACAACAACTGATAGTTAGCCAACAGAAAACCAGCCTTTGTACGCCCACCATAGCATCTCTCCAAGTTCCCGCTTTTGACCAGCTGGACGACAGGCACTACACTCTCAGCTTTCCCGCCGACACAAAGATACATCTGTCTTGTGGACAAGATCAATACAAGGTGCTGCGGGGCAGCTATCTCGCCGTCATCCCACGTAACTGCTACATCGAAACACCTAATTTTACGCTTACTAATGCCAACGATAGACTGAAAGGTCAAATACTCAGAATAATGGATTTGCCGCTTGAAGAGCCAGCCCCACTTCAATCAACTATGGTGAAGCTGAACTCCATTAACCTTGACCATCTGCACGCCATCAACACGAAGATCGCCATTCAACAACCTATAAAAATCAAGGCAGGCAACGACAACAGCATGTACCACACAACTGTACCGCTGTACGTACTGTATACCGTGGTACTCATCGCCTGCACAGTTGGAGGCTACCTGGCATACCGTACACATTGGAAGCCAAAGAAGACGAAGGTAGACAACCCAGTGGTGGTCTACGCCCTTCCCGACACTGGAATCAGGGTTGATAGAAATCAACCCCCAGCTTCGCTCAGAAAGGACGTCTTCACTCGCTGCTCTTCGGGGGGAGGTGTTACGCGTAGCAACAGCGAAACCGCTGCGAAACCGGCAGCGCATTGACCCTGCAGCTGAATCAGCAAACACGAACTCGCGCGGGCTCACCATAAAAATAAGCACTTCGATTCCTCACTTTGGTCGGAGTATTAGCTATTAATATAGTTTTTGAATATAACCTCGTTTTAAGTTGAAAAATATCTTTTCCTTATAATCCTCGCTGCGACCATATATTTTTAGCTGCAGAGTTTGTTTGTTTGTTTGTTTGTTTGTTTGTTTGTTTGTTTGTTTGTTTGTTTGTTTGAACGCGCTAATCTCAGGAACTACTGGTCCGATTTGAAAAATTCTTTCAGTGTTGGATAGTCCATTTATCGAGGAAGGCTATAGGCTATATTTTATTTCCAAAAAAATTAGGGATCCGTAAGAAAGTTGCTATTTTGCAACCCAAGGTGTGAAATCGAAAACCTATTTTTGCGTGCGCTGCTAAAACTATTGACACTAGAACAAAATAATGTATTATGGGTTTGTAGGTCTCATTTAGATCTACAAAAAAGTCCGCGAGAGCATATGTCTAACTATTATAGTTATGCCACAATAAGCGATCTTTTATTTTAAAAAAATAATTTTTAATGCCGCCGCTAGAAAAGGCTCTTTATTTGTATCTTGGTATTAATCCTTATCAAAATAAATTACTTCTTAATCAAAACTGCTTCATTGCCTTTATATAACTTTTTGAATCATTCAATTCGGACATTCCATTCGAAAGATATCACGAGTTTAAAAATGTAAGTAGTAGTAGAAAAATAAAACCGCCGCACCGCAGCGCAGCGGGAAACGCGGTGAGGGAGAATCTATGAAATAGGTAAAGTGCGGTCGCGGACCAGAAAGACCTTTAACTGCGCGGTTCAGACGTGCGGTCCAAGAAAAATTAACTTAGAATAAAATTAAAATAGGATAATGGGTACCTACAGCAGGTAACGCGTTGAGGCGGCACCGAAGTGCGGGAATAATTTTGGAGTATACGGAATATATACGCTATCGCGCCTAAACTACTGAACCGATTTAAATGAAATTTGGTATAGAGATAATTTGAGCCCCGGGGAAGGGACATAGGATACTTTTTATCGCGATAAACTGTAGCCCACGCGGGTGAAACCGCGAGGAACAGCTAGTTGAAGATACAGGATGTATACAAAATTTTGGCGCAATGGGCGAATACCTGACTGCTAAGCGTAAGGTCGCGGGTTCGATTCCTGCTACGGGACAAATATTAATGCATTGATGAATAAAGCGTAAGTATTTGTTCGGTGCTTGACCGCACGATCCTCTCCCATTCTTTCAAGGTGGCCGAGCCAGCCAAGTTTGTGCGCTTTCATCTCGCCGATGCCGTTCGGCTCGGCCACGATTTCTTCGATTTTGAGCGTACAGTGGACGGCCGAGTGGCCGTCGTCGCCCTGTCGGTCGGCCCAGATATCGCTAGAAAGACGAAGTCACGAAGGATTTGCGCGAGCTCCAGGTGGAGGACTGGCAGGAGGTGGCACAGGATAGATCGAAGTGGGCGTCTTTTGTTATCGGAGGCCAAGACTCACTTTGGGTCGTTGCGCCATTTCAGTTAGTTATTTGTTCGGGTGATGTGAACTGATGTGGATCCACATAGTTTCTGAAGCTCTAGAATCTAGTATCTAGGGGTTCTATACTCTAGATACAGGGTTTCCTATCCTAATTAGAGGTTAAAGGGTATGAGAGTTGTCATTGTGTCGGCGTTATTGTAATTACACTTCCCTAACGCCCACTTTAATTTTGTTCCTTGTACAGGCGATCCCACCGATCGAGCAAGAATAAAAGAAAATATGAAAGAAAAGTCGCATCGCTCAAGGAAGGCTCCCAATTTGAAGATGTGGCTATAATTATGCATCTGCACGGCCTGGTGACCTCATCATTTGAGCTGAGAACACATGTGAAAGAAATGCTCACAGCTATGACCTTCTTTGATAAGGAAAAAGAAGCTTTGCATTTGCAGGTTAGTGACAAATTAACAACATATTATGTTATTAATTCGCATTTCCTATAGTGAGCCTTTTCTTTTGATATGTCACATAATGCACTTGAAAACTAACAACTACATGTCGTATTTTTACAATCAGAATTCATATTTTATTTGCACTATATAATTATATATCCGTGATTGCGTCATTTGAATTTATAAATAACTAGCTGTTCTCTATGGTTTCACCCGCGTGTACTACCCCATGGTTCAAACTATCTCCATACCAAATTTCACCAAAATCGGTTCGATAGTTAATCCGTAACAAACAAAAAACCGTATCTTTTTAACTATTATTTAATCTGTATCTCTGCCTTTCCAGACATCTCTAGAGAAACTTCTGAAAGTAATGAAGGACAACTTCAAAATGATTTGGACTAATGAACTAACACTGGAAGCAGCAGTAGTGTGTATCGCTGCTCAGACCTCTACAGAAGGACACGTCCCTAAGGGTATTAATTCGATAGGTTAGTTAGTTTTTTTTTAGGACTTTCTGGATTATTAACTTTTGATGTTCTTAGTTCTGGGTGGAACTCTGAACTGGACTGACTGTGATGGGCTACTTTAAGATATTATTATTATACTATAAGGCGAGTGACTTGAAACATTTTGTATTATAATATGTAGTTTGTACGCCCGCTCAGCGCGTATGCTCCTGCATCAGTGCAACTAAAAACTTGAGAACTTTTCTATGCAATCCAGTAATCCGAACATTCCAATTTATCTAATAAGACTACTGTTTCTTTGTGTTATAGTGATATCTTCAGGTGTTTTAGCTCTTATCGTCGAGTCTTTCGATTGTGAGAAAGATTCACTCTTGTAATATAATTTCTTGGAAAATAATCAAAAAAATGTAATTCTTCTTCGTATACACACAATTTTTTATTATTTTTTTGTTTTATGAGTTTTATCTAGAAAATGGAACTACTCGTAAGGCCTTAACTTCTTATAAATAAATCACTGATAACACTAGTTTTTCACAGTTTGGTAGCAAAAATAAGGTTTGTGGTTTTCCAACTCTTAGCAACTTCAACAAATGCTTTTTTTTTAATATATAGGTATTTTGTTACAGATCCTCATTTACGAGTAGTCCCAGTTGTTCAAGAATTCGATTGGAAGATGGATGGGTACAACTAAATTTTTTCTTATGGGGGTGAACATTTAAAATGTTGTAACAGACCAATTAAATTTTAATAGTTCTGTTACAACTCCGTCACACTGTTACTGTAACATGGTAGCAGTGTGTCGTATTAGCAGAGCGTTAATTTTTATACTTTCGGCACACTTGAACACCTATACTGAATATTTATATCTGTTGTTATAAATGTATCTACTTTTTTTTTACCATAATATGATATTTTGTTACTTTTGTATGAAACATTTAACTGATTGACGTCAATCGCTTTTAGATATTTATTAGAAATATAGACTAGAAGTGTTAATAATAGGTATCTAAGCTATACTTATCTGATTTACACAAAAAATACTGCATTTATCACCTTGTAACATTAGTCCTTGACGAAAACATGACGAGGATGAGTATAATTTATTTATGATTACGTTGATTATACTTTTAACGTACTTAGAAAGTGTTTTGTAATTTATATGTTAAATAAATACTTAGGTACAGAATTTTATCAGAGAAATGGCACTAAGACAATGCATTGTTGTTAAATGTTTGATTCGCGGGAATAACCTTCTAAAATATATGCATGTAATGGTATAGGTATACCTACAATTATTATTTTGACGAAACTTTCCATATAAAAGCTTACATGCCTCGTCAAGAGTATTTTTCTCTACATAAATATAAAATAGAATATCGTCAATATTCTTAGAAATGTTTTAATCAATACCTAGTAGTTTTTCTAAATGTCGTATGTTTATTATGTTCAATAGAATACAATTTGAACGCCAATGTTGATTGTTCATGTAATCATAATGTATTTCTGGTATGTGTCGATAACGTAATAAAAATTTAATGTTTCTGTCTATTTGCAAAATATAAATGTCGGAGCATTTTAATCAATCTCACATAAATTATATAATAGAATACTATCATTCTTTCTAATTACATACTATGAATGTCGTATGTTTTTTTACAAGGGATTGTTTAGACCCATTTATATCTAGTTAGTAAATGTTGTCAAAGTTAAGGAGTCATAAAAGTTAAAATATGAGAGGAAAAATAACGACTACGAACAGGATTTGAATCTACGTCTTTTAAAAAACGGTCTCGATACTTAGCTAAAACACTTACACCGTAGATAACGTTTATTCCTGTCCTTTTACAGTTTACGTTTACTTTTTATCAATCGTAAATTCCTCTCAAACCTAGCAACCTAGATAACTACTCACTCTTCTATGACATCGTAATCAATAATATCTTTGTCTTTTGTATTTAATCTTGCGAATGTCGTCAACTTTCTGATCTAGAACTATGACGAATTTAACGTCAATAAATATTATTCTTAGAGCTATTTTGTTAATGCTCGAAGTTATTCCATAAAAAAACGTTTTATTATGTATATTAGGCTTTTAATAAATTCGATGAATGTTTCTGTTTGTTTTATTACATACATACCCCTATTAAACCATTGAGAACTAGTTCGCAAATTTCAAAATGCAAGTCTTTTTTGCAAATCTAATCTTTTAAACTGAGTACATTTGAAAGTAGTATTAAAAAAAAAAATACGCATCTACTTGAGAACCCCCTTTTTCGTTGGTTATTATATTTTAGCAGCTTGCATCAAAATATGAAATGAAGGGTATCAAAAATTAAACATTCAAGTACTTCATAAATAACTTGTTTTAATTTTACTTATCCATACACATATTAGTTTTATTACACACATAAATCGTTAAGAAATCCGGGAATTGTTTAGCATCTATCTCAGGAGCCGTCATAAGCTCCTTAGACTAACATGCAAGAATCAGTCTTTTTAATAATTACTTCATCACGATGTTTTCTTTCACCGCTTTGAGCGATAGCAAATCCGCACATAACTTATTGAGTCATAGGTGCGGGGCCGAGAGGATTCGAACTCGGTGTCGGCGTCTTGTAAGTTGCACGCCTAACCGTTCGGCCACCATCGCTCAATAATTACTTACATTAATTTATTTGTGAGGATATAATAAATATTGATAATAAAATCAGTACACTAAAACACATGCTTACAAAAATTTGCCGCATCAGACAATTATTTTTACAGCCTAGGATGTCTGTTCAAATATTGAGAGTGACCAATCATCTTTTTATAACAGTGACTTGAGCAAAAGAAGCATTCAAATTCCACAGTGCTATTTCTATTATTGTCAAACACAACAACCCTGAAGTAGTCCTTCAATTCAAACTCCTTACTGTAAGACATCATGTCTGTAATAACTGGGGCACCACAAACGCACATATTTGAATCATCCAGAAACTGTACCAAAGTCCGAGGTATAATGTTAGGAGCATAGTAAATCTTATGTTTTAGGACAATTTTAGAAGCTAAATTGACTAAATTTCCAACGTAAAATTCCCAAGGAGTGTTGTCTAGTACTTGTAAATTGTGTTGTGTTCTTTGGAATTTGTTGGCAAAAATGTCAATGTGCTCCAGACGGCATTGCAGTAGACTGCATGGTAGTGATTCCAGATTGTTTTTGGAGACTGTGAGATATCTGAAACATGTAGAGCAAATATTTTAATGATTGACCTGGTAGTTGGTGCAATAGATAGGTAAAATCTTAGGGGTTTAGATTAGAATGAGGCAATTAACATGCCTTTGGTCCACCCCAACACAACTTATCTACAAAATTGTTTGTGTAGTTAAGAATTTGTCATCAACCACATATCAGTGTCATCCAGTAGCCTCACTTGAGAGCTAATTGTGAAGGGGTAGTGTGGCTACACCTTTGATCACATCGTCATTTAATATCAGGTGATTGGTGGTCAAACACTATGCTGTATTACAAAAAAGCTATTGAAGCTATTTAAGCTTTAGTTCGTATGCCACAATCATCTTCAAGTTATCGAGATTGAATGCGAACGGCGAAGGAGTGGAACACCTTGCCAGCGTCTTTGTTTCCCGATAAATATAACTTGGGAGCCTTCAAGTCAAGAGTGAATAAGTATCTTCTAGGCAAGCATGCTCTATCTTCGGTCTCGTCATCACTTACCATCAGGTGAGACTGGGGTCAAATGCTTACATATCTCATATAAAAAAAAAAGAAATTGCTATGGCAATATTTATTTTTACCTTAAACTACTAATTCTGCCAAGGGTCGCAGGTAGCTTCTGAATTTGATTATTATCAAGTTTTAAGGTGACCAGTTTTTGCAGTTTCCATATCTCTTTTGGCAAGTATCCCAATTTGTTCCCACTCAGATCTAACAATTTTAGCTGCTTTGAAATCTGCAAATTGATAAAGTGTTCATGAAATCTAACGATATGTGTAATCAGGAAAAGAATTTCCTAAAAACTCTTCTGATAAATAAACTAGGTAGGTACATATTCCAAAATATTGTTACTGACTGGGAAAAATTTTTTTTTTTGGCTCTATCATGTGCAGTGATGGAATGGGACTGATGAATTGTTGCAGCTAATAAAATATATTTTATATGACATTGGGGCTGTCCATTAATCACATGTTTTTTTTAAAACATTTTTTAACCTCTCCCTCTCCCTTGCTGATCTGTGGTGAGGTTTAAGACTACCCCCCACCAAAAATCACGTGTATTTTTAGTACCTACAAAGAATCTTAAAATAATATATTTTTAAATAGGTACAGGTATAAAGTATAATCTAATTTTATTCTTGAAAATTAAGGACCATGATAAAAATGTCTAGACAGAAAGGTAGGAAAAAAATAAATACATGTGATATCTTACTATACCCCCCTCCCCCCTTGTGATATTTCGTGATTTTTGCCGAACCCCTCCCCCCTTTCGAACCTCACGTGATTAATCGACAGCCCCATAATAATATTTATGCCTAAGTTTATGGTTTATTTACCTGGGGTTCAGAAATCCATCTCCAGTCTGCTTTGAGGCCAAGATTGTTATTTGCTAAGTACAACTCATTCAGACTAGGCATTCTTCCTAAAAGTACACAATCTTATATATAAAATTGAATTGCTTCAATTCAATTCAATTTTGGTTAGTCTTGCTAAAACTCGAGAACGGCTGGACCGATTTGGCTAATTTTGATCTTGAAATATTTTTGATGTTCATGGAAGGTTTAAAAGGTGACTTTTATTGGCAATATGATGTTCAATGGGTCAGCTTGTGTCATATAAATTCAAAAAATAGGTATTAAGGTATTAAACAGTTCATAAAATATATTGCAATACAGGTGTAGCATGGTGCCAATGTCAACCACATCATCACAACATCAGGTGACTTGTGGTCAGCCGTTAACTGTTTAGGTTAAAAGAATACCTATAATGAAAGTTTAGGCTTGCTATGAAGAATATGATTTTCATTTCATGATATGAATATATTACTAAGGATAACATCATAGGTAGATAAATAGATAATTAAATAGATACTAACCAAATTCAGCTGGTATTTTTTCTATTTCATTGTTACTCAAATCCAGTATAGTGAGATGTTTCAGCAACAATATTTCTCTTCTAAAGTTACACAACTTCAGTCCACTCATGTGCAGTTGCTCTAATGTCCGCGGAAGACCTTTACTTGGGAACTCACTTCTGTCATGGATGACGAGTTTTGTTGGAGCATTATCTTTTGTTGTGACACTTAAACTTGTGAGAGGAAGTTGTAAAGCTTTAGCATCTCCAGACATACACAACTTTAGCAATCTCATAAAACATTTTAACTGTATAGGTTCGCTTTTTATGCACAAGTCATGTGGAGGATTTTCAAATCTTATTGTACTTTTACCATCACTCATACACTTCACAAATACTTGTTTTATGTTTTTAACTCTGTATTTAGTCCCACTTTTATTTATATTAGTAAAATGTATAATGAAGAATTCAGTTTCGCACTTTGGTTCTTTTCCTAGAGCTATGGTAGATTTAACATACTTGCTACTAGTCCTCAAGTTCAAGCTACAGTGTGTTCTGTTTAGTACTTCTATTTGGCATTGCAATTTCATCGTAACTTTTGCAGTCTTTTATACGACTGGCTGAACAGTGAAGTTCAGAGACTCAGTAGGTCAGTGAGGTAGAGCCAGTGATTATTCAATAAATAAATCAAATAACAGCCTATTTGCAGTTCTGAATTTCCTTCATTTGATCCTCAATCTCTTCCCAGTTTCCCACTTTTCTCAGTAATCCTCGACCTCCAGTCTTCTCTTCTTGTTTGACCCTGATGACCCTTGCCTTCCCGCCAAACTTTAACTTGAGCTGTGAGTTGACACTTGTGACTTGTGATGTGACACTGACGTGACTTGACGTGAGAGCTGACAGGCCGAACAAAAATGACAAATCATGTCATGTTCATTTCGTTTCCTGTCATAGCTAAAAAAACGGCCTGATTCTGATTTCTGTTTCTTGGGTTGATCAAAAAGAACGGATTGATCACAGAGAGAGAACTGTCGAGGATTGATTGATTGAGTTTGATTGTGTAAAAATGTAAATCTACGATTACTGGACTTTACACTATACCTTGAGTTTAGGTTTTCTGTGGTCTATCTATCTATTGCTGAATTGCTGATCTATTGTCGAATTGTCGATTTTCGCAGATCCTCACGAATATAAAAATCTAATTGGTAAGAAATTCGACTATTAGTTATTCATACTGCTGAAACGATTATATACTAGCACAATACAGGGCTGCTCAAATATTTCTATCAATCAAATCGAAGTTCTGTGAAAAAAATCGTTAATGTTTATTTACACTACAATAATCTATCGAATATTGAAAAAAAAATATGTTTTGATTTTAGATTTTATTTTGTTAGTTTCAGTGCCGTGAAAATGGCTGCTCTTATTGTACAATCTCGTTTTGCTGGTCTCAAGATTGAAGATGACGACAGCGCGCCCACTGCAGTTCCGAAAACTAACAAAATAAAAACCAGCAATGCTAAGAAACCAGAGCCTCCGAAAAAAACCAAGACCAATAACACAAAAGTCCAGGTAAACCTACAATTATTTTTTTAAAATTACTGTGCCCATGCTAAGTCTGGAGTAAATCAAGTTTTTTATTATCAAGTTGCATTGCTTAGATTTTTATAAGTAGGTAGGTACATAAAAGTCTGTAATATTAACTTTAGTACATTTTTCTGATTACTGTAGCGAAAACAGTCCTGTGTATCGCTGTTATTTAAAAAAAAAACGAATAATGAGTACCTATTTTAAGTTTTCACATATAATATATTTTGCCAAGCACCTTTTGTATTCTGGCAGCATCAAAGTGGTGCCACCCTGACCACATTACTTAACATCAGGTGAGTTGTGGTGCTACTATGCTACTGTGCTAAATGCTACTTTTGTACATGTTTAAAAAGCATTTTAATAGTAACTAATAATAGGAATAATTAGTGGTCGTCATGTTTTAGTTCATGTTTTTGATTGCAGACTACAACTCGAAGGAAGAAGGCGAGACAAGTTCAGATGTCGGCTGAACAATGGGAGATGTGGAAACAGAAGGATGAGGAACTTGTTGATGGAAACTATGAAGATGAACTTCACCAGGTAAACCATATTTTAAATTTGTATACAAAAATTACAGGGTCTAGGTTTTCACAAAACAGGAAATCACTAATTCACACATTGTTAAGTGTAATAGAATGAAATATATTTTATACTGATTCCAGCACAATGTAATTAATAATTAGCCAGACATAAATTATTCTTTTTACTTCGTTGTTTTGAGCAATGGCAAATCTGCTCATAACTAAACATAGGTACAGGGCCAAAATAGGATTTGAGTTCGGTATTGGTGCCTTATAAGGCGCACGCGTTACAGTTCGGCCACAATAGCACAAAACGGTGAAGGAAAACATTGTGACAAAACCGTCTTGTCTAAGAACCGCAATACTAAAGGGCATGTGACGTCAACCAACTCACTGTACTAGTGTGATAGACTATGTCCCACTCTCTCTTTCTGAGAGAAGGCCTCTGTTCCTGCAGTGTAACATAAGATAGTCATGATGATTCAACAAACTCAGAGAATAGAAAGCCATGAAATGATTAAAGAACATTTTTTTATTAGAAGCAAACAACCAATTAACAGAGGTATAATTTAGGTTAGTGTTACTTTTCTATGTTATATGTTACTGGCACTAAATAATGAGGTTTACAGTCATATAAAATACATACGATAATATGTAAAATGTTTGCGGCAGGCGATTCTTCTCTCCAAGCTTGATTTTGAGGAGAAAAAGGATGTGTATAAGCAAACTAAAAAGAATACCGAGAAGGAAAAGACTCTAGAAGACCAAGCAGCTAAGAACAAAAATAAAAAGCAGCAGAAAAAGAAAAATGTTATGAGTCTTGATCAGTTCAATGATATGATGAATGGAGACGAAGTAAAATGTAAGTTTACCTGCATTATTTAAATTTTTTTATTAAAAAGCTAAAACATCTGGACATAACAACATCACTTAAATGTATTCTGATTATTTAAAAAGGTTGAAAACTAGCAATGGACAAAATTACATACATTTCAGTCGTGTAGTGCAAAGTGCACATTCAAAATGTTTTCGTAGACTGACTTGATCACTTTTATGCTGATAGTTGGGCGGATGATGTCATATCTAGAAAACACACTTAGTTTTTTATTTAAGAACTATGAAGAAAATGACATACATCATTTTACATAACATGCATTGCATGGTATGTGTCTTTGTCTTATTGTTATCTATTCACACTTAAACCTCTGAACAGTTCTGGATGAAATAAATACATAGGAAACTTTTCATCATGATAAACTTTATACCAATTAAAAATGCAGGGTGCAGCTAGTTTTATATTTGATTGACTGCGCATCAACATATTTTGCCTAATTTCAGCAAATCATGAAATTGAGAAAGAATCCAATGAGGATATCAAATCATCAGGTAGAGACCCAGAATTTTTCGAGAGAGTCAAAGACGATGCGAAAAATGAACTTCTAAAGGACAAAATAAACGATAGAGTTCGGAATAGACAATTAGCATCAGATGAGGTAATAACGCGGGTGCAGTTTCTGGATGCTCTCGAGAGAAAGGATAAAGAAATAACATCCTTAAAGCTGGAAGTTTCCGGCCTCAAGCAAGAACTTCTCACTGTCAAATCTAGGAATAAAAAACTCTGCAACATATTGGGACAGGGTGAAAGTAAGTAATTAACTCTGATATATATATACACCTAAATGGTTTACATCAGTGTTTTTCAACATGAGGGGTTCTATTAGAGGGTTGTGGGTCATGGGACGTTGCAAAGGCTCGCAAGGACCATGTAAAAGATGGAATTAGCTGATGTGTAATTATAAAAAGTAATGAAAACATTGTATTTGATATTTGTAATGTAAATAAATACAGATAATAATTAGTGGAGTGTAGGAGGTTGTGAAATTTTAATTCATACTGGCAAGTGTGATTATTCTAAAAAAGGTTGGGGGCATTGACATCACTTGACTTGGTATAGAAAATTATTGCACAGTAAAGTACTTCAAAATACTTTCCACGCTAGCTGATAAAATGCACATTTGCAGTCAGATTGCAAATGATAAGCAGAATCATTCCGAGCTTGTGAGGTGAAAAGGCTATTAGCCGCTTGCATCGATCGGCTCCCTGCGACTCTTACAATGTCGTCGATCCACATAGTAGGGGGCCCACCTACAGAGCGTCTTCCGGTTCGTGGTCGCCACTCGATGGATGCAAATGGCTAATAGCCATTCATGGTGGCGTTCAAGGGGGGAGGTCTATGTTCAGCAGTGGACTTCTTCCGTCTGATGATGATGAGGTGAAAAAGTACTTATCCTGTCCAAATGCTGAAAAACCATACTTTAAGGGATTTTTCGATTCCAGTGAAAGACAAAGCTGAGGTTCTGGTGGAGGTGGAGCGGCTGCTTGCGGTGCAGATGGAGCTCAATGCGGAGCTGGCCTTGCTGCACACGGACCTAGAGAGGGAGCGCTCCAAAAACCCAGACCCGAGAGCTAAAGACAAGGTAAAATGTCAAACTGTATTCATTTAGTAGGAGGATACAGGAGATCACTTTAAAACTTCAAACTTGAAACTAGCTTAGCCTGTTCTAACCTCCTTACGCTGCCAAAAGGACAGTCAAGAAACGCTTGACAGGTAGGTAGCCTTTGGGCGCGATTACATTTTTACAATTATTTTTTTACTTATTGATTATATTGAAGCAAGTTTACTAGAATTCCAAGCTTTTTTGTCATCTATAGTCTTATGTTTTATAATAAGCTTTACCTACTAATAATGATAAGATGTGAGAAGGCATCACAATAATACCTTATTATGTTCGGTGGTAGCGCATTTTCCAGTGCCTGCCTGCATTCTACCAAGTTTTTAACGTGTGCAAGTTCAACACCAAAGTACTATATTACACACACACACATGAACTACACCACCATAAAAATTACGTACATGGATTTCCGCTGACAAATTGATTTGTGATCCAAACTTGGTTATACAAGGTGGGCCAAAAAAAGTCATCCGATGTTGTTTGGCTCTCTTTTTTTTTCTAAATGAAAAACTTCGATTCTGGCTGATATAATCTTCTCGACTTGACCAATAAAATTCTAAAAAAAAAAACGTAATAAAAAAACAGAATCCAAATTTTTTTATTTAGAAAAAAAAAGGGAGCCAAACAACATCGGATGACTTCTTTTGGCCCACATGACTTCTTTTGGCCCACATGACTTCTTCTGGCCCACCTTGTAAAATGATAATTGTATCTTTATTTTCAGAAAAATGCCACTAAAAAGAAAAACATACGTTTCGACGTGTCTTCTGAAGCCATGCTCTCGAAAGATTCTAGTTCCGGGACAGCCGGCTAAATGGTGAAAGTGTTTTTAATGTATTTAAAAAAATCTATGTCGTAAATTTAAAAAATATATATATATATATATATTTATTATCTCAGTGATTGGTTGTAGAATCTAAGATGATTAAGTTTCTATGAGACTGTATTTTGATTCGTAGATTTTTTTTAAAGAAATAGTTTTTTTTTCTTCGATGCTGTTTACCGCATGACGTCATAAATATTTGGAAACAATGTTGAAAATTTAATTTGTCTTATTGTTTCTTTACTAATACTAGTTATTAAAGCAAAGCCAACCACATGGTAACGGCATAAATCTAAATTGTCTTTTGGTAACAAGTACCTAGGACCTAGGTACTTTCTTAGAATGAAGACTAAGCTCTTAATAATTGACTTCAGTGTTCCCCTAATTACTGTTTATTATAGTTTTATAGATACTATCACATTTACGGTTCGCCTACTATAGATTATTATGTAAAATTAAGTTCAGTATTCATTCCTCCTATTTACCCTTTTGGGTTTTTGTATAATATATGAGATGTTTCTTAGGTGTGTTTAAACTCTAAATTTAGTGATGGACACAAGATCTCTTTAGTTACTATGTATTATTATTTTGTAAGCTCTTTCTTGGTGATACTCAAATTTATTTTTTATTACAAAGTGATTATGAAAATATACTGATATCCAGATGTCGATAACTTTGTTTCATGATCGATTTGTCCGCCCTTTCTAAGTTCTTTATAAGTACATTATCAACCTTTTTATATGATAATCTTCCATCTGTTTGTTTTATTTTCTTGAGCTAGTGGCCAACTAGTGTCAAGGTTTCAGTTCAGTTTTTAGTCGAATAGCTGACTGCTAAGTGTGAGGTCACCGGTTCGATTCCCAATACAGTACAAATATTTGAGAATTAAAAAAAAGCAAGTATTTGTTCCGTGTCTTTGTGTTCTGGATCCCCGATCCACGTAGTATAATGATACCTATATGGTGTTTCGTACAAATAAACTTCTTCATTTCATTTACCCTAGATCAGATAATCCTAGTTAGGGATCAGAGCTTTGTATGTGATTACGTGGACGTCTGTAAATAGTAAAAAAAAGCTTAGACCCTGGAATAACACTTTTTATCCCGGAAAAGGTTCCTGCGGGATATCGGAAAGACACGAGTGAAACCGCGGGGCGCAACTAGTTTTTTTTTTATTAGAAGGGGAAAAAAACAAGTCGTTATTAAACGCATGATTTTATTGCCATATCTAATTAAATACACAATTAAAACAATCGATACTCAACTAAAACATTTGCTACTATCGCGATTTTCACAAAACTCAATAAGAATGTTAGTCGAAAAGCTATAAATTAAAATTGTGTATCAATTGATGGACAAAATGTTTCTGACGCATCTTAGAACCGAAGCATCAAAAACCGACGTAATTAATTTACAGTATTATAATAGTTATTATAGCTTAAACTACGGTAGGATTGAGATAAATAAACATTACTACGGGCTAGCTATTTTAAAATTATGCATAGTCTTAGATAAAAGTAAGGACACAAATAACGCTTTCACTCGTAAATGTAGGCCATTTTCGTTCCAGAAATAGTATAGGCATGAACTAAATACTGGATTACATACTTACAACGATTATGGAGGAAATTATAATAATGATACCATGTTATCTTACTATTTAAATACATAGGTACTTATTAAATATAAGTGTATAGGAAAAAAGTAAAAAAAAAAAACGTTAAATAGTAAATAGAAGATAAGTAGGTCACAAACAGTTGCATGGCCAATAGCATAAGCCTAGAAATTTACCTATTGGGAAGACCATTAAGGTAATAGATTTGACATAGATATACATAGGCTACTTTTTATCCCGGAAAAAGATTCCGAGATAGCAGGGAAAACCGCGAGTGTAACCGCGGTGCGCAGCTATTTAAATATAAAACTAGTCCACGCGGGTGAAACCGCGGGGAACAGCTAGTAAGGTAATATTTACTGATAGCTTGGTAATACAAATGCCTAAGGATTTGACTAGCTGGTTTACATAATAAAATAATTTCTAACAGTTAAAATTGTTTCACATGACGCTAACTATGAATGATTAATTAATAATAATTATTTTGTACAAAAATATGAATAAGTATAATGATTTTATTATAAGCTAAACATTAACCTAACAAGTGTCATATTGGCAGTTTAAAAAAGTGATTTATGGCAACGTGAATTTGATTTTTATAATATTTTTGGTCCAAATACAATTTAGTATCCTATCACTTATACGCGTTCATGAATATTGTATTTAAAAAAATACATACACCATTTTAATACTGATGTTACATAATATAGAATATTAATTAGCAGACAACTAAGCGGAGACTATGTTAAAACTAGTACTTAAATAGTATGGCAGTATATAACTGGGTTGCAGAGCATTGTATCTGTACTTGCGAGATTCGCATGTCACCACACATTGTATTCGAGTCCTTACGCGTACTTTACTGTCTATTCGATGGGTTGAATTATATATACAAGTACAATTCACAAGCTCTCAGTCATATAACACGTTCCCACCGCATTCTGTAGTCTCATTCACTATTCACTCACTTAAAAGTCCACTGGTAAATGCTAGTGCGTTTGAGGGAATTCGGTCGTTCATTCGCTCATTTGTCGAGAACGTCCCATCAAGGTTTGGTGCAACGTGCACTTGTGTCATTTCATAGGAAGTTAGTTTCCGATGTATATTATGTTCTTGTGAGTACTGTTTGTCCGTTCAGCAGGGCGGGATGTGAGCGCATAGGATGGAGCTGATCGGTTTGCTGGTGCCGTTGCACAGCGAGTCGTCCACAACTCGGTTTTCCAGTACGCAGTACACGCCGCGCTCTTTCGTTACTACCTCGCCCTGTAATTTATTCATATTATTATAGCAATGTTTTAGGTAGGTACTTAATAGGCGTTTATAAATTTTTTTGATACAATTGGTGCAACTTCTGTACCCCTAGTACAAGTTTTGATAGTTTACAAAAACTAGAGAAGTTTTCGTTTCCTTCCGTAGTTTTTTTTCTTACAGCGTGCTTTGCGGAAACGTGGAGGAACTAAAATCGGTAGTACGAGTTATTTCAAATCGCATTCGAATTCGAACAATGTTTTCGAATTACCCCCTCCGCACACGGCATCCTACCGTAAGCGTATCGTAAAACGCGTCGTACGAGCACGTACTTTTTCAAACAAGTCCGCAGATGAAGCGGTGAGGCATACGCTTCACTTTGACAAGTTAGATGTAGTGAACGTTGACGTTTACGAAATCTTTTATAGTTTTCAAAACTTGAACTAAGGGTGTTATACATATAGCACTGCAACATACCGGCATATGACAAATCTTGGAGCACGGTTTCCAGACGTCTGGCCACCATATCGCGCGCGGCACGTACGAGCACGACGGCTGGCGGCACCGCTGCCGAAGCGCCTGCGCCGGCGGCGGCTCGCTGTTATAGCACTGCGACTGCTCCACCACTACACCTGTGTGTGTGAAAACATACATTTATAACATAACACCCACAACAACAAACACATACATAGCGATGCAATGAGTCTTTGTTCTTTTCGGTTTGATACTGGCTTGTATTCGAAAATGAAATAGGTCCTAACTGACGATGTAGTCGAAGATGGCGCCACGCTACACCTGGCCTGGAAACGTGAGACTGCCGGAACACTGCGATAGTTGCTTGGCGACAAATTCTTAACTAGATGGCAAGCACTACCACCAAGCTATGTTTTCATTACGATGTTTTACTTCACCGAAAGCTCAAGGTCGCAAGCTGACGTCACAATTATATAACTATTATATTTTATAGCGATAATGGCACAGTGGTATTGACGTCGACTTGCGATCCGTAGGACGTGGGTTCGAATCTTACAATGAGCTTGAGCTTTCCGTGAAGGAAAACATCGTGATGAAACCATAGCTTGGTGGTAGGGCATTTTCTAGTGCTCGCCTGGCTAACTACCCTCAAGTTAAGAATCTGTCGACAAGCACCTATCGGTGTGTTCCGGCAGCCTCACTTGAGAGCCAGTTCCCAATCCAGGTGTAGCGTGACGCCATCGTCAACCACATCCTCACTTACATCGGGTGACTTGTAGTTAAACGTTACCCTGTAAGTAGTAAATAAGAAAACTACCACTGCGCTATCATCGCTTTAAAACATAGGCCGTAGATAGTGGATACACTTACGCTTCTCCTCGTCGACACACTCGTACTGCCGGTTGATGTAGCCGACGCCGCAGGTGACGGAGCACGGCGACCAGTCCGACAGCTTGTAGTTGTACCGCTGCTTTGGGTTCACGTCCACTATGTACTCGTACGTCACGCCGGGGTTCCGATGATTGGTGCCGTGGTACAGCTGTTGCTGTGATGTGGACAGACGCGTTAGGTTAGAAACGTTGTCATCAAAGTCAAACTTAACAAGATAGTTTACAGCAATAAAAAACCGACTTCAGGTTCCCCTCGAATTCTCAGAGATGCCATCATCAGATCTTGGTTTCCTATCATGGTACCACCCTTGTGATATCTTCTTTCCAACAAAAAAAGAATCATCAAAATCGGTTTATAAACGACAGAGTTATCCGTGAACACCTCAGAAGAAGGAGGGAAATTCCTAAATTAACGGCAAACACACGTAAAAAAATATGTAAGGTCGAATTGAGAAACCTCTTCCTTTTTGAAGTCGCTTCGCTTTATCACTGACTATCTATTGATACCTAGTTACAAAAGGAATCTTATAACTTACATAAACTTTAATGTCTTCGGCGATCGGTCCAGGGATCCTAACTTTCTCCCAGTCGCGGTCACGTTCGTAGATCGCCTGGGTTCCGGCCACGAAGTATTGCGTCAACGACGCATTTCTGCAACCGTAACAGGAATGAATCAAACAGTTTTTCTAGCAAATATCAGCGCAGGCACTGGTCCTAGAAACTTAAAATTTGGACTTACGTCCGTACTAAGGGAAAAAAGCGATTTTCCCTTAAGGAGGTGAAATACAAGTTTGAATAGTAATGTCAACTTCCATAAAAGTGAAGGCACGGGGCACACCTAGTAAATTATGTAGTCCACCTACCCTAGACATTAAAATATAAAGATGCCATAGATATTTGAGTATTAAAGTAGAGTATTATCTTACCCAGCTCCATTTACATAAATTTTTCTCGATCTGGCGCTTCCTATGGATATGTAGTTTCCGGGGCTGATCTTTTCTTGTATTTTTACATTTCTAGACCCTGCAGGTATCACGGCAACCTATCGCAAACAAAATTAATTATATTATCAACTGGACAAATGACTGGTTCAAAAGGTTCAAAAATCTCCAAATGGAAAATGGGCAATGTTTTCAATCAAATTACCTACCTACTTATACCTAGGGCATTATGAGATGTTGGTTAAATCTATTCTCTCCCAAAGGGGAAGAATGGTTGGCTACGAGCCGGAAGACGATCTGTAGGTAGACCGACGACATTGTAAGAGTCGTGGGGAACGATGGATGCTAATGGCTTATGACCGTTCATTGTGGCGTTCATAGATGGATGCCTATGTTCAGCATTGGACGTTTTCTGGCTGATGATGATGATGACTCTCAGGGTGTCGAACATCTAGGTAGGTACTAGGTATATCACTATCAGGCGATGGAGTTGCTCTTCTCGCCACTAAGTTACATACCTACTTACATAAAAATATGTTTTTCAAATTATATTATATATTTGCTACATATTGAAACCACGATAACAGAAATGTAAGTTAACTATTTGGTCGCGACACTTACTTCATCCAATCCAGACTTCTTTGTAGTATCCTTGCTGTAACTCCCAAGCACAGTCTTGCAAGCGGACCCGTCCCCGCCGCAGACTCCGCAACGATCCTCCTCTATATTAGATCCCACTATCCAGTCGCAGCCCACTTGGTAGCATACACCTGGGAAATTAACCATCGTTAAACTCGTCTCGGAACCGGTTCAGCCAGTAGCAAAAATCATGCGATAAAAAAATATTCAAATCAAAATGTTGCCATGAAATGACGAAATACACTGACGTATCAATGATGAAATATCATCAAAATTGGATCAATATGTAGGTACTTATGTCGGGCTAGATCAGTCTCATGATACGCTCACTGTATCTAAGGGATGTTATTATCCATTATGTGTTTAGAATCCTCTCGCAATATCTAGTACCTAATATCGGTTTATAAAAGGTTCAGTTTATTCATTCTTCTTGCCCTGGTCCCATCTATTTTTTTTCCACTCTCCCCTATCAGCCGTCATCGCTCCATTCACCCCCTTTTCATACCTACATGTCAATCCTTACACAAACCGTCCATCTTTTCTTTGGTCACCCTCTTCCCTTACATCCATCAACATTAATTTATTTACAAGCTTATTAAAAACTTACCAGCAATACACATGTCTCTTGCTCCAAGGCTCTGCTTGCAAGGAGTGCCGTCAGCCACGAAACCGCTCACCACTTGCAAATCGTTGTCTTTGGCCATACATTGAAGCTCGCATGGTTTATCTGTAAAAACATATATTGCATAGAGGCTATAATGCGGTACATAGTTACGAGTTAGCTTAAGCATAATAACTTCAGAGGCAATTACTTTGTATTGCAACCTCCTTCCAAGGGAATACAAACCTTGATCGAAATACGGTATCCACTCCGTGATAGTTTCGTTGTTGTACGTCATGTTGTTGCCTTTGGAGCACTGGATCTCCCTGAACGTTGGCCCGTTGATAGGGCACGGATCTATGTTGCACACCTTGTATCTGTAAATGGAACGTGGTGTCTAGTACCATTAAAGGAAAATAAAACTAAGTAGTTGATCAAATGCACAGGGGAAAAACAACTGAAATTTATCAGTCAAAATTAGCTTTAAAACTTTCTAAAAAGTTCTGTGGGTAGACATAGCACATCCATGATGAACGACCTGCACGTCTGTATAAAAAGGTTGTGAAATCAGATCATGGTGATTTGATTTCTTTTAACATGCGACTTCCTGTCTCCTTAGTTTAGTTCATGCGAAAGATGGTGTTATATCTAGATAGGTATGTAGGCCGGTTATACCCTAGAGCCTAGACTATAGGTATATACCGTGATCAGACCTCTCGTCTTGTACTTAAGTAAATTTATCTCGCGACCTCTTACCGGCTTCTGTCTCCAATGCAATACGCGCCGTTGTTGTTCGGAGCCGGGTTGTTACACTCCCGAGATTTCGTCGAGACGCCGGCGCCGCAAGTCCTCGAGCATTCGCTCCATTCACTCCAGTCGCTCCAGCCACCATCTATGGGCGAGGGAGATGCCCTTTGCGGCACGCAGGTCTGGTTTTGACACCACTGTGGAAAAGCAATGGTTTGGAGACTGGAAGAAAGATAGCTTATTGGGTACTGGTCCAAAAATGTAACGCAACTCCTTTAGCTTCTTCCATTGCTGGGATACTTTCTCTCAGAGAATGAGTAGATACAATTAGGTATTTACTACAGTGGCTCAGTAGGTCTAGTTTTGTGGACGAAAACCTTTACCGCTTTGAGCAACGGCATTGACTGAGAAGAACTGTTTGTTTAAAAAAAAGCGTGTAGTGGCGAAAGGTACATAACGCATGCGCTAAAAGTCGCCGATGCCGAATCCCATCTGGACATGCCGGTTTCTTCACGATGTTTTCCTTCACAGTCTTGAGCGATGGCAAATTTCACATAACTTATTAGGTCATACGCCGAGATGATATCTTAAAATTCCTGCGCATGATGCGAGTTTGCCATCGCTCAAAATGGCGCGTGAAAAGGCGACGATTGATGGATGTGACGGCTACCAACCTGCACTGGGCCACCGTGGTAAATGATGGTTCATGCAGAAATCTTACCATGTTTTCTCCACAATTGGTGCCCGGTGCGGCTGGCCGCAGCATGGTCTTGCACGTGTCGTTCACTAAACACCACAGATGCTCGCACAGTTCTGACGGCCTAGCGCAAACGACGGCCTCAGCGCCGAACTGCAGGTGACATTGTGATGCTGCATCGTACATTACACCTAAGAAAGAAGAACAATATACATATAAGTAAGTTCTTAGGTACCTAGTTTTCAATTACAGTTTTTTGTGGTTTAAACTGCACTGTGGCTTTGTGTGTAAATTTTATACGATGTAGATGAAGGCTCCATAAATTCAATAACATTTATTTTCTTAATTTTTGAAGCAAGCGCATTATAAATAAGTATATGCGCGTTTATAACGAAATATATTAATATACTTACCAGCTGGGTCATCAGGGTAGACATATTCTTCTTGTGATGGTCGATCGCTCAAGCATTCTCCTAATCCAGCGCTAAAAGAGAAACAGTAGTTGTTGACTTATGGTTAGAGTAGACAGCAGCATTTCAGCAGAAAATATTATACACTTCGAACTTAGTAGTTTCATTTACAGAGCCGGATTGGGGCGATGGTTTTGGTAACCCATACAAATTTAATTTCTGCTTTCAATTTTATTGAGATAATAAAACATTTTATTGCGATTTGCCCGTAATGAAGCTGATACACAAACTATTAACTTTCTTATGCTAATGTTGAATTAAGATTAGTGGTTTATTTACCACCGGTAAAGAAAGTGCAATAAAACGCTATCAATAAAAGTGCTGCACAAAAAGTGGCGCTCATAATGCGGGTGTCATTACGTGCAGAAGTTAAGTCTTTGATATTCAATTCACAATCATTGGAACGAGTGCTTTAAAAGCTTTTTGCAATTCAATTGAATTGGATGAGTTTATGTGGTTTTCGAGAATTAATATAAACAGGTCGAGGCTCATTAGCTTGCTGTGTAAGCCTTCAGTATATCGAATATCTAACTGGTTTTGGGAGCCGGTCACTTGCTCTGAATTCTGTTACTAACGCAACTCCATACACTTCAATAGCTATAGGTAATAAATCTATTTCATAAAGTTTTTTTTTTGTGTAGCAAATATCAAGGTAAGCCATTAATTAAGCACTTAAATGCTCCAAAACGCGATCTCTATCGAAATAATCTGATTTTGTAAGTGCACTAGGTATGTCAATCGGTAGTCAATTAGTAAAAGGTAGGTACTGCCATTAGCCACTGCCTACGCTATTATAAAATGAAAAGATCCGATATAATCGTGTAAAGATAAATTGGGGTCTATTAAAATATTTTTTTATATCCGGTGTTTAAACCGCTTACTTTAGTTCATTTACTGGTTCCGTTTTAGTAGTATATAGCCATATTAAAAAAAAAACTTCCTAGCTAGAAAGAAAACGAAGTTACGAGTACTTTTAATTAGTTACATGCCCGCAAACTTCTTGTCGCTATTGGAAAGCTTTGAAAATTTAGCTTTATTTAACAACTTACTCCAAAAAGTTGGTGACGTCACGTTTGCTGCACCGCGACCACGCCACCTGCATGGTATCAGCTTCGAAGATCGGTGTCATGATATGGAGGGTGGAACCTTCCCTTCGGTTGCAGCCGATTTTCTCAGTATCATGATATAGGCCGAAGCTAGAATGAAAATAGTTTCATCAGTAGGGTTAAGGTTTTTCTTTTGGTAAGACAGCCTCTGCATGGCTGTCACTCACTTTCCGGAAATTTCCAGAGGATCTTATTCAACCTAGTTTACCAATTAATTACTAACTTTTTTCGTTGAAATAGACCTTTGCTTGTCGTTAATATCTTGTCAGATGTTAAGTCAGTGCCGGATTAACCACTTAGCAAGAGTAGCAATTGCTACACGGGTCCTATGTGAAAGGGGGCCACTCATCTCTGCCTGAGCGTAATTTTTAGGGTGAAACTTATTAAGATATTGTGGGATATTGAACTTACTTGATATCATAAAAACGTGAAACGTTACAACTTTTCCTACTAAGAAACAATCCACGACAGACAGTCGGTAACCCATCGTAGATCAAAGGCTCGTTGAAAGTGTTTGCTACGGGCCCCGCGCTTGCTTAATCCGGCACTGTGTTAAGTGATTATGCGGTCGATGGTGTAGCACGCATGCTTATAAGGTATCATCTGTTCACACTTGCCTTGAAGATTCACAACTATAAGCAAGTACAAGCATTTGTTTCTTGATAGGTCACCCGTCAATCATTTATCATGCGAACATATTTAATTTGACTTTAATGATAATGATATTGGTGGGCGTTGTGTTATAGAACTTTAGATTGTTGTTAAATTAAGATTGCGTCTGAAATTTGCATCTAGTGAAGAAGACTAAACAAGCCCAGACTATGGCAAAAAAAAAATCATATCAAAGCCATTGCCATGATGGCTAGGTGACCTATGGGAGACAAAGTACTTAGGTACAGCACAGAACTGACTATGGTGCTGATCATAAACAATGATTGTTTTCGTTTGAAGATACAATATTTGTATTTTAATTTCGGTAAGTGTACGATTATTTTCAAATGCCCGTTGACTTACCGCAAGCGTAGGTAAGTTATTTATTCGCTCTAGATATTGCACTGAATTGTATATCCTAAGTAGGTACTTAAGTTTAACCTTTGGTGTCTCCGGTGCCTACACCGTAATTAAGTATCTACTTATTTCTTGATTTTCCTTCTTTCTGTTATACAATTGTCTACCTACTTACCTATATGTTAGTCTTTTGACTATAAAAACTTATTATCAAATAAAACTAATGTTAAAACGGTTTAGATGCGCAGCAGGTGGCGCATGGCGCTCCGTTTTATTGGATTAGAATAAATATACGGAATCCGAAAATAATATGTATATATTTATTGCGAACAGTAGAATGTCAAATGTTATCTGTCCGTGTTCGTGCATAATTAACGTTTGTTAAATGTATACTCGGTTTTTTGAAAATAACATACAAATGGTGTTGGGTAATATGGTGAAATAAATTATTCTTTTAATTAATTTTTATATTTTCCTATAGTAGGTATATTTACAATATATACTTATGTAAAATGTTAAAAATACGCAATACTAAAAGTGGACGTGGTTTCATATCGCAAATAAAAATAACTTTTAAATCTAAGTCAATTTACAATGTAAATTGCAGGGCATTAATCAAATAAACTACCATTAAATCCATATGTACAACATGTTTCTTTCATAATATTACATTATCAAGCTGCAAGACGCCTCGTATCGGCGTTGTCGCCAACAAATTGCTCGTTTTATTAAACAACTAGTTCATTATTCTTCGATAATGAAAAAATAACGAGTATGTGTGGGCCGATAGTGGCGTCAATGCGCCGAGTGAGGAGTGCATCGCTCGCTACCAATGATGCATTGATGCATTCACGTCTAGCGGCGAAGGTCAATGCCTGTGTCGCGGAGTTTGCACCACTTACATAACCTGTGTTTGTATTATGATGGTGGGCGTTGTCCACGCTACAAACTGGGTACAAACAAAACACTAGTCCTTGTAATACCTATGTGTATAGGTGACATGCCGAATATTCGACTTGTAACGTGCTCACATCGATTGAATGCTCATGTCAGCATTATCGTCACATACTTGCATAGCCTTCATATTCCTATAATTCATAAAAAATAATAGCGGACACGAAAGATGTCCTGCTGCCTAGATACCGACTGCAGTGCCATCTGTCGGGCTGATTTGTGTGTTTGGGCGCCACCCAAATGCATACAAAAAAACATTCCAATCAGTCCAGCCGTTTAGGAGTTCAGTGACATACACACGTACAGTAGAATTATATATCATATAAAGATTAGGACGTAAACCATCCTCATAAACCAACGTAATATAGCTATTAGGTACGCTCGCTGCAACAAAATGTTATTAGCGTTTCATAATTTCTATCTCGAAAGCAACGTCCTTGCGGTAATCTCGGCTTGGAAACATGACTCAGTTCAGTACCGATAACCAAACCGCTAGGCAACCGTTGCCAAATAAAATTCACACTTATTACCAAAATAATACAAACAATATTGCACATTCAAAATAAATATCGTTCGTGAGCTTTTGGCGGGCTTTTGAAGACTTATAATATTATTAGTTATATCTATTGTTTTTATAGTAGAGATAGGTCATTCATTATAAGGTAGATGTTACTAGCGTGTTCTCAAAAATACGAGAGGTAACTTTTGTAAGATTTTGTAGGTCAGGAATGGCCTTTTATATGTCAGTCGATATTAGAAACGCTGGCCAGTAACGCCCACAAAATCATCTATCTGACCTGAGCTCCAACTAAGATTCCCTGTATTTAGTTTAGGGTATCAGAACCACCTCGGATTAGGGATCCACAACACGCTCACAAGGAAAAAAATTGAATACTTTCACGATTTGCTTTTCAATGCACAAATATTTGTCCCGTAGCGGGAATCCAATCAGCGACCGTTGGTGTGTTAGCACATTGCGCCACATGGGTTTTGGCTGGTCGTTATTGGCACGTTGTGTTTTCCACTGAAATATTTCTTTTACTATCGTGGTTGCACATAAACCTGCAGAAATGTACTTGGATACTGTACTGCATCACATAAACTATGACCGCGTGAGGGAATCATGTCGGTCTAATGAACGTGTTGCAATGTTTAAATAACCTATTTATCTGAGATCGATACTTGCACCATTCCGCCAGCTGCCGCTGTATTAGTTAATACCTAAGCCAAATAACGTTTTGAGTTATTAGATACTTATACACTTGTATCTGTGTTGTAGCTAAGGTTGTGAGCGACCAGGGCAAGATATGAAGTTTACGCCTCCCCAAAAAAATATATAGGGAGAAACGCAATAGTCAAACCGTGATGCCAGATTTTCTGCATGAATCTTACAAAAGTTAGTTTAGTGTGAGTCAGCATATTTAGTGTAGAGATCTGTCAAATACTTTTGATAAAATATTCATTTATCGTAATCAAGTGTAAGTTAGCTTAAGTTCGTTTTGGGGCAAGTACTTAATGAGCCCCACATGCTGCAGTTCTGCTTGAGGTTTGCGCCCAGCCGCCCCCATGGGCAGCCCCTAGCTACGTCGCTGACTTGTATCGAGAATCCTCTATGTTGCTAGTTGCATTTTAAATCAAGGAGACTTAGTGAATAATGAATCATATTAAATTTAATATCGCGCGTAAAATGATGAAAGTTATACCAAGCCTATTAAATGTTCATTAGATTTTCAACATCGATTTTGTAATGTAGATGCGGTTTATTATGATTATGAGTTATGAGATAATGTACCTAATGTTCAAACAGTAAATCCTCTATATGGCTTCAATGTCATGTCATCTAGTATATGATATTCATATCTTTAAGGCATCGTAAAACATCGCAAGATATCTGTTGCGAATTTACAAGAACATTTATTGTTATTTACATTTGTAAACAAACTATATGAGCATTATGTAATGTTTTGGTTCAATGATGTGATGTGTGATTACTTGATTAGTCAGTTTGCAAAATTATTTTTTGCAGTAGGTAACTAGCTAATATTGGCTGTATCTCAAACCAGAGCCATACATTAAATCAATGGTAATCTTTACGACGTATTGGCATTTTGCCACCAAAACGATACCGTACACGAGAAAAAATATTAGTTTTATTGTAGAGAAGATTTACAGTGGAGAGAATCCAATGTGCTTTTCAGTAAAAGCTTCTTTATAGTTCTTGGAGATATGCTTTATGACGTGGTTTTATATTTATATACATTCTTTTTGGTTTTATCACGGCGCAGTTAAAGGTTGCGGTGAGTTTTGAATAGCTCACCGCACGTGATTTATGATTAAAGTTTCACTTACTTATGCCCAAGTTCGTGTGTGATGGTGTGTGCCAGCATAATGCCATTATCTTCGTTGACGGAACAGCTCCGGTCGGGCTTGCACATCCCTGCTACATGCGCCACTCCCAGGGTGCTAAAAAAGAAATATTATATGAAAGACTTGCTCAAAACGTGGCTTTTACGAGAGTACCGAACACGATGCTAACAATCTTTCCATGAAAAGGGCTTTATCGTAGTTTTCACACTAACGCGTTATTGTCATCTAACACCTAAGACATCGATGGTGCTAAATCACTTTTATAGCCATCGTGTACTTTTGGAATGTAAACAAGTAAGATGGAGAACAACTGATGAAAATATCTGAATTCTACATGGATTTAATGTTTTTTTTTAACATCAAAACCGCGAATAATCAAAATTTGTCGAAGTCAATTTTATGTAGCTATAGCATACCATATCTGAGTAGTTTGTTACAATTTAAGTAGGTAGATAGATAATAAATACTTGAATGGAAAATTTTATCTTGCTATTTTCATTCATTATCGTAACGTTTAATTAGTCATTCATGTAATTATATCTTGTGATATGCAATTCTCGGGTATCTACCTACCTTTACCCACTCGTGTAGGTACTAATTAGGTATTTGTCATACGGAAACTGGGCAATTTACAACGCGTTAGTGACTATCAATTAGCTGATAGAGAGTTGCTAGTTGCTGGTATCTTGTTAATTGTAGAACATCGGTCTTATTACTGGTTTATTACCCTACCTTACCTTATCTTGTATTAAGTCGTTAATATGTTTGAACACTCATAGCGAAATAAAAAACAAGTTGAAAATGTTTTAAGCTCTGATGTTTGGCAAAGTTTATCCAAAATAAGATCGATAGATTAGTGGTCAGTAAAAATTCTGTTTTTCTTTGTTTGTTTGTTAAACTTCTGGAATCTGAATGGGTTTTAATGGTTAAGCTAAAGTCTAAATACCTAATCCCATATACTAATAATATAATTTCTGTAACGCTGTCGGATTACTGAATATATAAATAATCTCAAAAATGAAATATGCTTCTCATATTGCTGCAAATTTATAACTCGTAGGTATAGATCGGACATAAAAAATTCAAATTCTTATGCTGGGTACTTCATAAAGCGTCGAATGAGTTTATTGCATATCTTTTATTTTGCCAACTACATACTTAATGCTTATCCCTAGTATCACATATTCTTTCTCAAGGTTCAAACCGGACCAAACTATCTCCACACTAAATTTCATCAAGATTGATTCTGCAGTTTAGGCGCGAAAAGGTGACAGACAGACAGAGCTGTACTTTCGCATTTATAATATTAGTAGTATGGATTGATCTTCAGATTGTATTAATGTGGCTAGCTAAATACCTACTTCTAAATGTTTCGCAAATGTCTCAACGACTTCTGCAACATTGTATGCCGACTGTACCTACATGTGTAGTTAGTTACGCAGCCGGGTGTGGCTGCTATAATTACAGCCAGTCAACAGCCGCGTACACTCGTATACAGTGTAAATTATAGAGTATGGGATTGAGTTGTTTAACGCTATTTTACAACTGGGGAGGGTAAAAAGAATTACGACGGCAAACGGCTAACGTTTTTATTTGACTGGCTCTTAACTTTATACTCTGTTTAGACTCAAACGCTTAGCGCGAAAATAGCAGAAAAACAATAAACATTATGTTTCACTGGAAACGCCCATGACGAAGTCACAAAGGATTTGCGCGAGCTACTGGTGGAGGACTTGTAGGAGGTGGCGCAGTACAGTCCGAAGTGGCGTCTTTTGTTATCGGAGGCCAAGACTCAGCCAAGACTGACTCTGGGTCTTTGCGCCATCTCAGTTAGTTAGAAGCGCTCATCAGGACGCAAATCATGTAAACTTTTATGTTGTTTTCTAATATTAAGATCATGTGGTTGAAGTTAGCGCCACCCTACACCTAGATTAAGAGCTGGCTCTCAAGTGAGGCTGTCAGAACACATCGATAGGTGCTTGGCCACAAAATCAGTAGCTAACCAAGCTATGGTTTTATTACGATGTTTTTCTTCACCGAAAGCTCATATTCATTGTAGTATTCGAACCCACGCTTCCGGTATGTCTGATTTAACGTAATATTTGGTATTTATAAATCTCACATCTAAAAAATACGTAACATTTTTACAAGTGTGTATGTATCTTCGCAATAAATCTGATCACAGTAGGTACTATGACTAAGAAGCTAATTTAATTCCTCAAATAATGTGCTTTTCCTTACTACACGTATTCTGTGGCATGCAGGAATAGTTCTCTAATAATATCTAGCTACCGCTCGTCGGTGACTCAGACCATAAGGAAACCGATGAAAAGCTCTATGAATTCCAACTAATAAATTTAATAGACTCATACACGAACCGTAAACGTATTCAAGTGAATATTTATGGACCGGTAAAAGCTATCTTCGCGCGACTTCTGTTAAATGCGAATCAAAATATTTAATCGGTATTTATGGAAGCAAGACACTTTACCATTTCATATTATGAGTTTAGACGCTTTATATTTGTACTGAACTTCCTGAATACAAAACTGTTTGTAGACTTCACATAAATTTACTATATACAAGTAAGTACGTAGAATTGAATAACTATAATGGGAGAGGCAACGCGTTGATGTCTTTTACAGGCAGCGTTTGCATTGGTTATTTCTGTGCCCCAATTACGAGTTTGATCTGTATTCAAAATCGACGATTGTATTTTTTTAATGAATAGTGTTATTACTTATGTTACCCTGTGCTGGTTTTCATACAAATATTTTACGAAACTCGATAGCGAGTCCAGTTGATGAAATTCGTAACAACGTTTCGATTCCAGAGGTCGTTGAACTGGCGTCGTTTCAAAAATGTTTGAAATTATGTCATTAACTATTAATATATCATTTACATCAGTTTCTTACTAATAAAAATTATTTATGATTGAGTGATCGTTGTGTTGAACGTGTTTCCATTTATGACGGACCGTGAAAAAGGTGCGAAATCGTGTAGCATTTAAATTAGAATTAAGTAATCTCCCAAAGTACAAATTAGTCTTGCATCATCTCTTTCATATGTACCGAATTCTAATTAACTATGCTTGTTGACCACCATGACATTGGTCACTCGAAACGCTGAAAAGCTCTCAATGGCTCGGGCGAGGCGGCTCGTTCAAACGATCAGAGAAAGTCGCTTTGTGAATACAGATAAATATTTTTTAAACAGTTTTACAATACCGATTTTGGTTAATAATTGCGTGGAATTGGGACAGCCGTGACACTCGGTGTTTTTGGACGGTGAAGACACCATACCTTTTAAATAAAGCTTTTTATTCGTCACACGCATCTGCTTGCTGCATGTTTCAAAATGGATGCGCATTTCACGCACGCACGAATTCTTTTTGTTTTTGGCTAAATAAATCTGTGCTCAGTGTCTATAGACCTTTATATAGGTTTTTCAGATAGTAAAATCGCAATGTATTAGAACGTGTCAAGCTTGACACAAATAGCCTATTGAAATCGATCACACGTCTAATCTAGCGTGCGTGCCGTAAGATTAGCATGAGTAGCAGGAGAGATAAGCCCCGAGCTCGCGCGGAGACTGTTTGGCGTCGGCGCAGCGTAGCGTCAGTCACCGGCCGCTCGCCACTAATGCACACATCATTTTAACACCCTTTTTATCCATTCAACCAGACTATTCAACGTATAATGATATGCATCTTACGATTGCCATATGCTACACATGTTAGCAAATGTCATTTAGCATTATACTCGTATATCTCACGCGGGCTTGTTCTATCAAAACGTTTTCTATAGACCGGTAATTACGATGTTCGAATAACTCGCGTGTTGATTTTTTAAGTTGAGTGAGATGCTGATGAGATCGAGACAAGGTCAATGATAGGTCAAAACCATTGAATAAACGTGTATAATGTGAAACGTACTCGTTAAGAATTCGGTCAAGATATAGGATCCGGGGTAGCAGTGACCGGTTCAGCGCTCACGGAACTGATTTAGCATTTTTACATCGCATTATGTTCATAGATATGTTCATATATTGGTGGTTGCAATTTTTATGCGATTTCATTCATTATGCATGCGTTGGGGCCGGCGCGCGGTCGCCCGCGGGTTCACTTTGGGACCGTTACCGACGCACTCATTGTCTTTTGATTGCCGCTTTCCGAGAACATTCGACTACTCGTTTGTACCGTTTACCGAACGCAGCCTTCCTTGTTGCATTCATTACGCGCTGGTTTTTAACCGCACGGCCTTTACAAAGTTATTATGCTGAATAACATGAATCTTATCGGCTCTGAAGTTTTTCGCACGGCATCAATAACCCTTTCGGAGTGCCGTAGGGTAACAACCGATATAAAGTTTTGAATAGGCGGAGTGCACAATGACGTGACTGAGTGCATGTAGCTATGTTTTGACTTTATCTCGCAGCATCTACCAAGATAGCAGTTGACGTAAACGATGAAAAAACTGCACCGTTACGTAAATATTTGCATGGCAACATTTTGATTTGTTTGTGCTGGAAATGTACCTATAGTAAAAATAAAAATAAAATACTAGTTTTGGCGCCAACCAATTGATACAATTTCTGTTATTTGTAACGTTATAACTTGTCTACACTTAAACGCTTAGTTAAATGGTACTACCGCATGCTATCTCTAACAGCAGCTGTCGAAATACATCTATCGTTCCTGGCACCAGCCACTTATAAAGTCTCGTCTGGAAATCTGTATAGCTGCACATCTCTACCCGAGATTAATAGCGAAATTAGTGTGAAAAATATCAGATTCCTAGCACACATGTAGCAGGAAGTTACGTAACACCGGTGTCTGCTTATCTTCACAGTAACCAGGTCTGCGGGCCACCAGCGAGTAATGTTTTGTTGAAACTAAAATATTTGAACTGCATTCGAGAACAGTCGCGAAATTGAAGATAAAATCTTCAGCTGGCTTGTACCTACAGTATTTGAAGTATTAGGTGCTAATTCAAAACTTTTTGAAGATATATTCCAGAACCATATTTTTTAAATAGGGGTTAGCGTAAGGACATCAATTACTTAATGACTTTTAGGTCGTTCATTGCAGAGAAAATCCATACTTTTTAATATTTTATTATAAATGCGAGAGCAACCATCTATCTACCTTACTGCCTATTTGTTACATTTTCACGCCTAAACCGCTAAAGAAATATTGATGAAATTTGGTATGGAGATAGTTTGGACGTTTAATAATCAACGTGGTTGAAACCATGGGGTACTGCTGGTATATTATAATGTTTTTATTTCATCTGCCGCAACGATGGGCATTTCATCAAGCTGCAGTGTCAGTCATCGCCTTGTAAGCGAATTCAGCATGATTTTCGTACAGGTTGTGCAACGAACAAAAACTTCACATGTCCAAAAAATCTTACTTGTAAATTATATAACGCTATATGGTTATAGGCTTTTGTTAAAATAATGAATGTCTCTCTTGTGCACACCCAACATCCTTGGCCTTAATGTCGGCACGTTTGATGTGACCGCTCGTTCGGACACACCCGTTAGCAATTCGCAAACGTACACAAAAACCGATAATGTAACCAATATCTCCAACGCGTCGAGTTTTTGGCAATGTTTCCCATTAACAAACGTAATAATTGTGAGCACGGTGAATGATTGCCTCAATTCTGTTGATTGCTTTTGTGGGTGTCATCTTTCGGCACTTCATTGCAATGAATACATTAACATTGCATTTATATCATTTTATATTCATATCATCATATCATTACATTAATATACATTGACTTATTTTCCTGTCTTTAAGAGCAAAAAGTAATCAATCTTATGTTAATCTATATACTACTTTGTTTGTTCCGGATAAACTTGAAAAATATTGAACCAATCTTGATGAAATTTGTTATGGAGATAGTTTGAACCCTGGAGAATGACATAGAATACTTTTCATTGCGATAAACTATAGCACGCAGGTGAAACCGCAGGGAATAGCTAGTGATTTCTCAATTTTTTTTTATCTACCCGGAAAAGTATTTCCAAAGGGTTCTTCCGCGGTGGGGCCGCATTAAAGCCTATTAATAGAAAACTATGATGTAACCGCAACCCATTATCTGCATATCTCCTTTATCTCTTTATCGCGTTTTGTAACGGTACATTGCACCTTGCAAGTGCTTCCCAAAGATAACACTCGGTGTGAATATTGTGTAAGGTATTTATTTACTTTAGGCTCGGGTTACGATCAGACGTTGCGGGGCCTACTGAGAACTGTCGAGCGCTCGGTATATCATCGACGAGTAAACATTTAAACTAAATACCAACTACCAGCGCAGACTAAACAGTACGACGATGCCGCGATATTACGATATATTTACAGCAGCTCCACTAAACTTAGTTATGTGTTTGAAGCGATGATGGCTCAGTGGTAGTGACGTCGGCTCGCGATCTCTTGAGCTTTCGGCGGAGGAAAACACCGTCATAAAACCATAAATTGGTGGTAGGGCATTTTCTAGTGCTCGCCTGGCTTAAGTAAATAATCTGTCTCCCAGCACCTATCGGTGTGTTCCGTCAGTCTTACTTGAGAGCCAGTTCCCAGTCCAGGTTCAACCACACCGTCTATTTTGTTCATCTCCTTCAATACGTCAGTCAGTTTTGGTCTTAACACCTATCATATTTACCATTAAGGCATTCCAAACCACTACTCATTCTAATTACATGCGTAACGTAGAAATGTTTATTTATTAACGCGTTAACGTCACATTATTC
Organism: Opisthograptis luteolata; assembly: GCA_931315375.2. Taxonomy (NCBI): domain Eukaryota; kingdom Metazoa; phylum Arthropoda; class Insecta; order Lepidoptera; family Geometridae; genus Opisthograptis; species Opisthograptis luteolata. The sequence continues at coordinate 5,630,150 of OV928049.1, read as the reverse complement.
GCGTAGCACGTATGTGAACTAGTGCAAAGTATCCGCACGTCACTCAATAAGGTCTTGGCTGAAAATCAGCGCTGTGGATTCCGCAACCGATCCGTTGTCACACCAATTTGCCAGACTGGTGTGACTATGGTTCATTTTGTCCATAGCATATGCTGAGCCAAGTCCTTTTTGAGAGATAATGTACACAGTAGCAGTATTCGCAACATCACATAATATTAATGTTTTGTGTTACTGTTTTTTATGCGTTTTTTCTCTTATTTTGTGTGCAGTTTTCCTAAATAAAGTCTTTCTCTGTCTCTCTCTCTCGGTCTCTCTAATAGCTGCGAAACGATCAGGGGCCTAATTCTCGCGGTGTGATATATTACACCATACGATAAATATCGCAGTCATTGCGATAATTATCGAATGTGATAATATATCACGCCGCGAGAATTAGGCCCCAGGAACGTCAATATATGTATCCCCAGGTGTCGAAGATCAAGACAGAAAGTGTTCTATTTCTGAAGTGGTTACTCATCGAGATTCTGTTTACTTTGCTAACAGACGCCTGAGCTCCTGCCATTGACCTTGTCTCGGAGCGGTGGTGCTAAGAAAAAATATATAGAAATACTAATGCTCTGTTTGTAGTGCTCGAGAGTTCTGGCATGGTGCTTGTGATTCACTGCGGAGATCGTGTTGCATTGCGACTCTACTGACTAAGGCGGAAATTACACGATAAAGCTGAGAATTGGAGTTAAATATAACCATTTTTCTCTATCAGCATACAAAAAAATAAAACCGAAACAAGTTTCACAAACAAGGCCTGCGTTTGACAAAAATGGAGAAAAAAAACATTGTAACGAAAAAATACATCTAGTCACTATTTTCTTAGTACTTACAGGCATGTTTACCTAACAAAGACTTGAATCAGTAAATTAAAAGTTCAATACTCAGAGCCTTCGAGCTTTAAGTTACAAATATTGCCTTGATATGATTATTTTAAGCGACGTTAGTCCCTCAGTTGGCTGAGGGTGACCCTACCGAGACCCGGGCCTTAAAACGCGTTCAGTTTAAGTAAATTTCACGGAGCTTTGATACACGAGATGTTCTAAGGCTAAATGTCGATGACTTAATTTTGTGTTTTATTGCCGTCCATTAAATATTACGCCCACCATTTTGAAAAAAAATGTAATGGACTAGCTAAGTAACCATAGCGTAAACCTGCATTTGTTATTTAAAATGAATGAGCAATTTCCTTACCTACAAGGGCTGTTGTGCTGACTGCAGATATCCTGCCTTGTCACAAGGATGGCAACGTCATGATGATGAGGATTTGCGTCGTCTGTCGGATTCAAATCTTGCTGCCACCTGCAGAACGATGCGAGTGTGGAATCTGCGTTCGTCGAAACGTCCAAGTCACGACCGGACTTGATATCTTCAACTAGGATGATTTTCACCACCACTACCTTAATGTAGTTGCCGATAGATGGATCCATGTACAATGATGACACCTAAACAATAGAACGACGTTAGCAACTGTTGCGGGAGAGCTAAAGGTGGAGACTGACATGAGCATTGAGCATTCACTCGATGTGAATATTCGCATGGAGACTTTGTTCGTTGTGAGCAAATGCTCACGACACCTGAATCTTTGCGACGAATATATGCTCGACTGTGCTCCATCCAGTTGTAGTCAATATAGCGGGCGCACGCTCGCGCTAGCGAATGACTATGTAATGTAACATTCAAAGGAATTCGCCAAAAAACCGACAGCTGGGGGAGCACGTTCGGGTGCTTGGCGCTCATCATCGAACTGCTCGGCCCCTTGTACTGACATGTAGAATATTCGACTTGTGATGTGTACAAATCAAGTGAATGCTCATGTCAGTCTCCACTGTATCTTGTATTTGTTTGTCACTTACCATATTCATAATAGTGAGTAAATAGGTCTGCAAGTCGTCTTGATTGTGGAAATCGGTCATAGACTTATCGGCCACCAAAAGCACTTCAACGTGTCTAGCTTTGCTGACGGAACGCGTCGGTCGCCTCCCTCCATTTCGTTGAGATCGCTGATTGTAGTGGTTGCGACGTGCGTGCTGATGGTTATTCTGAAAGTAAATTTTACAACTGACTGAATGAAATTAATTATGAGGCTACATAAAAGGTAAGGTATAAAATTGTCTGAAAAATGAAAACAAATGTTTATTCATATGGGCCCGTACCTGGTTTTTCTTAAAGTTATTTCTTTCTTCCGCATTCATTGCCTTCCATTGGTATGGTGGCTCTTTCGTTGCACAATTCTTCGGTTTCGACCTCTTCCTTCTTCGTTTATTCTTTATTCGCTTATACCTATCGTTGTTGTTATTATTATTATTTCTGTTTCGATTTCTCCTTCTCGTTTCTATGGGTTGCTCTAAAGACTTGCTAGCTTCAATCGAACTACTTTTTGAAGTCGAATGTCGTCTATCCGCTATTCTTAATGGTGTTTGATGCCTTCTGTATTCAACAGGATTACGTCTCATGGCCTCCAACTTTTTTCTTCTCCTTTCTAAAAATTCTCGTCTGTTTCGATCTGTATCTGCGCGGCTTCTTCGTCTGTCTATATTTCGTTTGTAATTTTCATGGTTTTGGCGATTGTTGTGTTGTCTATTTTGTCCGTTTTCTGACGCCCTCTTTGCTCTGTGGAAACTTTTAACTTTATCAACTGCTGAGCGTCTGAAAATGATATGTGGCCTTCCTTCTGAACCATCTGTAGAAACTTGATCTGAAGGTTCAATCCAATATTCTCCCTGCGCCGTCCTTAGATGCCCCGCCTGATAGAAAAAAAAAATCTTAGAATTACTTACTTACTACATAATATAAGGGAGTAGGTAGTCTAGTCAACGAATCCAAAATCGTAGCAAGGTTTGCATATTTAAATCATAGTATCGGGCAACCATCTGTCTGTGGTGTTGCCTCGTTAGCAGACATTGAGATGAATTTCCGGTTGATTCGATTTATAGCTAATTGGCAGAATACTACATCAATGTCAAACTTCGATTGATATGCGCAAGAGATTTAGCACTTGTTTAATTTAATCTAGATGCTATTGACCTTGACCAAGAGTACTTTGAAATTTTGAGACTGGGCGCTGTACCTATATACCTACACCCGACAATATAATATTTAAGGTCTATCCATACACATCAGTGCAGTGGCAAGGACGTGGCGGGTCCTCGTGCCGAGACCATACGTCCGTGTCCACTCAGGAAAGTCAGGAATACTATTCTCTTTGGTCACACACATCAGTAATATTTTAGGGCTTTGAATGGTGGTAATGCTTTCTATACGGCCAATATTAAACTAAAAAAAACGAAGTGCGTGGGCACCGACGTGTGTGAAAATGTATGTGACGATATATTTTAGATATATCGTCACATACTCTCTTTACTCTTATATTATTTTCCCGTGTTATATTTGCAAATAATGATACTTTACGGACAATATCATAAAATAAATATGTACATAGTTATAAGTTGTATATTTACGACCATATTAACGGAATATAAACAGTTATTTAAACTCGTTGTTTCTAGAATAAAAAAATAATTGGGAATATACCAGCTTAATACCAGATTAATTTTATGTCTACATTTTGCAATATTAAATAGGTAGGTAGTTACGAATATAACTCAGTCGGGTACCAGTAGGTCAACGAATCCGCGTGGCTACCTCTAACTCTTGGCCCATCTGTGGCTTTTAGATAAATTGATTGATAACGGCCCAGAGGCGGCTTTGCGCGAAATCTAATGGAAACTATTCCATCTCAATAGATATCTTGATCAAATTAACGACCATGCGCGTGATTACATAATGATTATTTGATAAATTAAACCAGTTGGTGGTAATTAGGACTAGAATTTATCCCGTTAGAGAATAAAATAATCACAAAATATTAATTTACTGGTCTTCTGCTAACCCTAATTGCGATTTATGAATAAATGAATGAAGTCAGATTTAAATCATTAGGCACTTATTTTTTTAGTATCCACTCCACCGGAATATTAACGAATTCATTCAAACCAGACGTGTTCACTTGTAAATTATTGTTGCTAAATACTTAAATAATAATTGTAGGTGCTTTTTTATCGAGCGTCTGGCTGGCTTATATGAAATTAACATTTAATTTATAAATAATAATGTTATAATAAGGCCGTAAATACTGTTTCATTCAACAAGTAATATGGTTAGAAGCTTTTTTGTGCGATGGAACGTGTTTCAAACTTATGATTGGTTGGAAACAAAATTAGAATATCTATTACTTGTACAATGAGCAACTACAGTTGTAATTATGTGTAGGCAGGCATTAGCCGAAGTAGCCGATGGCGAATGCGTGCCAGCCTGTGTGTCGCCGGCCTTCAGCGGGGAAGGTCGTCCGCGAAAGCCACTCAACTCACGCAAAAGTGCACTACGCAATTTAACCAAACCATTAAATTGATTAATGATAATTTTAATTTAATAGATCATTGCCCGCTGCGTCTTCGTGTAAATAAGAACATTTAATTTGCTCATTCAATTTCGCGCTTTTGTACCTACGATAACATTTGTATGAACACAAAATTGAAATAGGTATTGCATTTTAATACGCAGGTACCTAATTAGTTAACGCAGGTTAAGTTTATTTTTGATTATATTTTCCAGGACACTGTGTAGCCTCAACAAAGAAAACAATGTTGGAAAATTGAAAACAGCTGTTACTATAATTATATTGGTTGTATTTTGGAGACGAATGATGAAAACGTTATGCTTTTGTAGTAGGTACATAAGATTAGAAAAAATACAAACATTAATTCCCCCTCTATGACTGAAATTAGCTTTGCTACTAATTTAAAAGGTTTTTAAACGTTTATCAATACGATAAAAAGAGGAATCACTCATAATAACTAGTTGTTTTTAATTTGAGTAGCAAAAAAATCTAATCATGCAGTATGTATCTACCTAGTGTTTTTACAGTACAACATAAGATAGCACTTTCAATTTCATCAGCAGTTTTACGATTGAATGTGCGTAGAAAGTGAAGGTAGAACACGGATGTTGGCACTTGACTCCAGCTGCCCAAGTGGCCAGGCTAAGTGCTGTCGGCACTATTGATCTAACGCACCACGCGAGCGCCATAATGTTTCAATCAATCCATTTTCTCCAGTTCGGATTCTATAGAACTTTTCCAGCATTAAGGATTATAAGGAAGTTCATGTATTATTTATATATTGAACCATATAAGTCCCAGTGGCAGATAATTTATCTGCTTCCTTCGTCACTTTACGATAGAAAATCACTAAAATTAATAATGCATGTGAAATGGTCTCAAATAACCTACTAGAAAAAAAATATGAAAAGGACAGATAAAAAGTCTGATTTAATACCCAACTATTAAAGTTAATTCAAAAATATGTATATCATTACTGCGGTCGAACCTTTATAAAATTAAATTTCAAATGAAATTAAATTGGGATTTGTTTTTCTCATTGCCGCTTTAATCATTTTAAATTAGGTGTAGGTGGTAATTCCTGAACATTATGTTTGATCGAAAAGGATATAACTACTTTAATTAAATAATCACGCGTATTTACCATCGCTTCAAAACGGTGAAGGAAAACATCACTTAGGGAAACCGGGAAGTCCAAGAACCAAAACGTTAAAAAATATTTGCACGCCGCCTTGTGCGGCAAAATGTATCTGGCACTATTCTGTACTAATTCCATCTTTACTAACCGACATTTTACGCAAATAAATTCTATTCTATTCTATTCTATTCTAAAGGCCATCCTACTAATATTATAAATGCGATAGTTTGTGTGCGTGTGTGTGTGTGTGTGTGTGTGTGTGAATGTTTGTTGCCACGTAGGTATCTGGAACTGAGATAGCTTATACCCTGGATTAACACACAGAGACTTTTATCCCGGAGAAAGATTCCTGCGGGATAATGGGAAGACGCGGGTGAAACCGCGGGGAGCAACTTTACTATTGTTAAATATATCTAACAACCCGTTCTGGGCAAGCGTGGTAGATTATAGCACAAACTATCTGAAAGAAAGCCTGTAGCCCAGCAGTGGAAACGTAAATAGGATGATGATGATGATGAAAACATAGGTAATGCTTAGTTACATTTTGCGGAATTATACTATAGTGACGCTAACAAAGTTTTTGTTTAGATAAACATTCTGGTTTTCATTTTTATTTTGACAATTAAATTTTTGTTACTACGAGTATTCGTACGATGTTTTCCTTCGGTGTAAACGCAAGTTCACTGTAGAATTCGAAACCACGATCTAGAGATTGCAAGGCGAAGTCACTACCACTGGGCACTGGGAGTCTGGGACATCATCGCTACAAAAGGTTTCGCGCCAAAATGATTAATTTCGGTATTTCGTGGTTTACATCTAGCAAAAACTATTTGGACATAATGAAGCACGTCTATTAAGTTGTAAAACAAGGAAAATCTATTTAAATGGCCATTATATTTGACGCAGGTAATTGTTTAAGGTATAAATATGTTCGCCGTCAGCAAAAAATGTTAAAGGTAGAATATCCAAGAAGTTAATCTTTTTCTTACTGGTCTAATTTTATTGAATCTGAATATAGGTATAATTTGTGGATCCTCCACGAGGATTTTATTATATTAATTTGTTAGCTTAATGGATTTATTACAGCAACTTGATTGAAACATTTTTTTATAATGTAGGTATGTTTTCTTTGTTTGTATGATTTGTATCATTAAATTTAAATTATGTTACTAGGAAGGCTCATTCATAATGTTGGGCTTATCTCATTTAATTTAAATGTTCACAGAAAAACTAAACTTTATGGAGATATAATATATGTCTTGCCTTGTGTTGTTTGTGCTTGCATACATTAGGGCGGGCATCGCCGCAATTTGTTACTACATCTCTTTCAAACATTAAACAAACGACGAGACGAGATGCATGATATTTTGCGGTGCGGCCCGCCCGTATTATGTAGGTACGACGCTAAAAAGCTTGAGTACCTGAACTTATAAATTTATCAAATTAGTACGATTTTGATTAATTTTTTGTTAGATTCGTAGGGCAATGTCTGTCTTTGAATAAACTTAAGGGCTTTATGTCCTCGGTAATTTTATTTAATGATATTGCCTCGGGTACAAGAAATTGGTTTACGTTATTGATAGGTTTATGAAATAGGCACTTACAGTATTTTTTGCTATGTGACTTTTTATGAATGTAGTTAATATTTTATTATAACCAGAAAACTAACTACGTTCATACTTTTAGTTTTTGTTCATCCATGGAGGCTGTAATTTAATCCTTATCGTTATCGATAAAAGGTGTACATAATATCTGAAGTAAGTAATTTATCTACAGGCTGGACGCCTACGCTTAGACGTGTTATTCACTCTCTGTGTGTGTTGTGTGTGTTCGTGTAAACATGTTATTTTTGTTATTTTCTTGTTAAAAAACAATAATAACAATAATAAAAAATTGGATTTTTTTTTATGACTTGCATAATTACAAACCGAATCAAACAAAAAACTTTGGCCAGTTAAAACAATACGTAGGGATATTTTAAAACATTCTTAAGATTTTATTTTACATTTTCCTGCTACTCGTATACCAATTATACCAGTTTCATAAACAGGAACATTTAAAGGGTTTTCCATCACACAAAACACTGAAAGAACGGGAAGATTCCGGGTGACATTTGGTCAAAATATTCTTATATTAATTCTATGGGTAAAATGTACAAAAATCAAACTGAAATAGTCATGCATAAAACATCGTTAGGAAACCGGTGTGACAAAGAATGCGATTACATTATATATACCAACCCACACTATGGCGTGGTAGATTGCGGCTTAAACCACCCTCTCTAAAAGGCGGCCTGTATTCCAGCGCTAGGCTTTTAACGATGATGAACTTTAGATAACATTCACAAAATCTGTAAGAGCTATAAATTAATGTAGTACGATGTCAATGATATTATGATTGATAACCAATGCCACGGTTGGTATCCAAAACTAATTAGTGCCTGACATAAAAAATGCTAAACGGGCTATATTTGTCCACCCACTTTAATAGGTTTTTTTGTAACTTCTTTTATGGAAATATATTTGCAATGTAACACCTTTCGGTCGCATCAAGGCCGTTTCGTCACAAATCGGCACGCATTAATGAAACGTGTAAATGCCTACAACTTTGACGTTTTTCCTGCATTTTCTGTAAATACAAATTGAATGCATATTTTAACAGCGACTAACAAGTTGTTAATATTTTTAAATTAAATTTAACAAAATAGCAATAAGAAAAATGAAATAAATTTTAAGAAATCAAAAATAAATAAGTAATTTTATTTGTCTTTGTTACGGACCTGATACTCCACATTGGTGGTCTAGCGCACGACTATTTGTACCTGAGTCTTGGATATTTCTATCTATATAAGTATTTATTTCTCTATATAAGTATGTATATCGTTGTCTAGTACCCATAACACAAGTTTCGAGCTTAATTTGGGGCTATGTCAATTTGTGTGCAATTGTCCCCGATATTTATTTATTTATTATTATTTATTTAATTACGCCAAATAGCGCGCGTCGTCTCGTCGACCGCCGTATAAAAAAAAAAAATAGCTAGCTACCGAGTTCAAGTAGGTATGTTTACTTCACTCGTTGGGTCCTTCAAAATTCCAGAAAACTCCACGATTGATAAGTAAAGTAGTTGTAAAGTATTATTCATTCATCACAGACAAAAGAGGCACGGCAGCAAACTTATTAGATAGTTAAATACATTGAGTCAATATATGTTATTTGAACTTGTAAGTGGGCGAGTTGATTGAAAAACAATTAGAGAAACACAAGTCTGACAAACAGTGGGTTTTAGGCGAGCGGGGCTTTATCAAGGTTTCTCTTTCCTCATCAGCCGATCTTAAAAGACACTCTTTATAGACTTTGCAGGTTGCGTAACCAACCATCGCTTTCGTATGAAGATTAATAAAATGGTCGAGCCAGCGACGATCAAATAGGTCGATAATAATAGAACACAAATGTTGAGTTGTCTTGGATCAAACATATTATTATAATAGTGTAATTTTGTTAATCACTGGTGTTGTGTCAAATCACAGTTTGTAAAGACACACATTAGGTCTGTAACTTAGATCTCGTCAGTGTTTTGTACTGTTTATTAAATTTTATATTGTGGCCTTGCTAGCAACAATCTTACGTGATTTATCTTACAATTCGTTTATTTATATCTGACAATAAAATTAACGATCCACAGTGGTAGACATAAAAAGTTTATTTGTGATTAACTGTTTTGGTGGTTTTTGAATTCGTTTTTTAATTTGCGTGAAACATCCAGATAAAGTGTTAGCAGACCATGGAGGATGATCATTGCATATTATTTTTTACTGCCTGTATTTTCAGAACCACTAATAAAATTGTCAAAGCATCTATCAGTGTGTTCTGCACCTGTCAGCCCTACTTGAGAGCCAGTTTCTGGTATAAGCGTAGCGTAATGCCATCTTCGACTACATCGTTATTAATATAATACGCTAGAGAGTTAAATAAAGTTTGTTGGTGTGATGAACACATATAGTCCAGTAATGTGTACTTACAAGGCCATCGCAGGCAGAGAGGGCTACTACAGACCCTGGCTGTCCCCTCACAGTCCCGGTGTAGTGACAAGACGTGGCTTCCAGCCGCGGCCGTTCCCGGACGCGCCCGCTAGCGCTGTGTCGCTCCACAACCAGGGCTGGCGTGATAAACGTCACCGATGGCCTGGGGAATAAATCAGTTAATTAGTAAAAATAAAAGTAGTAATCATTATCAGAATCTCAAGGAGAAGCTAGAGAACGAAAATAAACCAGAAACTAACAAGAAACCATCATTGCTCCATCAACTTTCTTAATTGTGTAGGTACCTATGGGAAAACGTACTAGTTATTAATTTCACCTTCCTCTTTAAAGGAATCTAAGATTTCTCTTTAGATTTTTTCTGCGTTCATTAATCATTAAATGAAATAATTGGAATTCTTGGCCGGAAGGCACACCTTGTCTGACGAGGTCACCTCAGATTATCACCAAGACTCTGCCCAAGATCCAGCGCGCTTTGAATTCCTGCACGTTAACACAATTTTATAAAAACGCATCGCAAAATGAGAACTGCAAAGATTTCTTTTCTGACCTGAGCGGTTTGGTTCTATTATCAACAAAGGTTTTGATATTTTAAAGAAACATTACCTACCAGGATGGTAAACGTAGCAAAGGTAAACTGGTTTATATAATTGTGTATTAAATCGGTGAATTAGAAGCTGATTTCGAACGATTTTCTTTATACAGATGGTGTTTTAAAGGCATAGTTTCCAAGAATCGTTTGTTCGTTTTCTCGTTTCAATATCGGATGCTAAGAATCGTGGAGCATTGAAGAATGCGAGGCGATGGCAATAAATCTAAGCTGCGGTTTAAGCGCATATCGGCCAAGGAATCTGTCCACTATGGCGTTGACGACGACCACGACCATAAAAAGTAGATTTCGCGCTGGGACACGGTCAAGATTTATCGAATACGACCTTAGATACAGAACGCAACAATTGCGGAATGCAATGATATATTAAATGTAACTAGAAATGGTAACTCCAACTATTTCACAGGAATGTAACTTACTGACTTTGATCCGAGTCATGTGACCTTAGTAAAGGCCTTTGGGAAATCGTTCTTTACATAGTCTGACAATTAAAATCCGATCACCAGATCACCTCTTTTTTATTCTAGAGATGTAAGCCAATGACCATAACTATTAAAGCTCGTTAGCCAGTTTGTTTGACGTGTGAAATCATTCTGATTCGTTTCAGTGTCTGGCCTTAATTGTTATTAATCTAGAAACGTAAATATAAAATAATATGATTATTTTTGGCTCCATCTGCATCTTGTCTGCGTACATCTAAACTTATCGCTTTAATGTAATGTAAACACGAATAATGACTTTGCAGAAGATCTGTACACTGAAGTAAATGAGAACAATTTGATTTAGGGAATAATAGAATGAAGGCCATTGTAAATCACTACCTATTATAAAACAAAGTCCTCCGCGCCGCGTCTGTCTGTCTGTCTGCTTTAAGAGGCAGCAAACCTAAAGGTTTTAGTGCTTTTATTGGTACGTGATTTGCTTATAAAACGCGTTAGTTTCTAAGCCAATAATTAAACAGAATAAATGCCCTTATCGGGTGCTCGACTAAGTGGCGCCGTAGAGCCAACATTGTCGATATTGACAAGTTATGTAACTTGCCATGTTGTTTTATGTGGATACTGGGCACTATCAGCCCGTGCCAGGGCTGTCGACCGGCAGGCAAACAGCCGGAATGGTGAGGACTAAGCATACAGATAACACTCATTACTGCAATTAGTTGAGGTAAACACAAGAACGTGCCGTGCCGTCTGTGGGGGGACGTCCTGGCCTCAGATGTCTTGCTACTCGGACATTCGTCATTCCTTCGGTACTCAGAAAATGTGCCTATGATACACGCGGTTTTCACGCAGGATTACTGTGGGTTAAAATGTCTATTTGATACTAAAGTCTTTATTCTGTTCTGGCGTAATTGAGTTAGAAACATCCGTTCAGTTAGAAGTATAATGTAGAGGATAAACTAAGGAGAAGATATTTATCTTTATAGAAAATTAAATTAATTGTAAAAAAAGCATTTCTATGACAATCGTTAGACCAAAATGCTCATATCCTGACATTGCAATTTTTGTTTTTAAGTACTAAAATCAATAATTAATCAATTAAAGAGATTATATTAATTAATTAAAGAGTAACGACTTACAAAATTAGTAAGGTTTTTAAAACGAATAACAAAAAATCAATTACGAGTCTCCACTGGTAGCAACGGCATGGATAAACACGAGTTATATTAAAGTTAGGTAAACACTCCAACCAATTTTCAATATAAAACTACAATGATACGATTATTTCATATTCAATTGTTAGATAAACAGATATAAAGAATGAATCCAAGAAATCAAACCCAAATGGTTGTAGTAACAACAGATTGATATGAAGTGATAATCCACTCAGTTTCACTCAGACTTCTCGAGTTAATTTCTATAAATAACATGAAGTATTCAGTGCGCGTTTAGAGCTGTTCTAGAATTCGAAGGCAACATCAAAGGCCGCTTTTACTTTTCCCATCCGTGCGAATACTTATCTTGATGGAAATTTGCAGTCCTAATATGAATGCACCAGAGGTTTTACATTTACAGAAATGAAATAGTCAACACCATCAGCTTATTACGTTTCCTCTGTTGGAACATAGGCCTTCTAGAGGGAGAGATTATGAGTCTATGATACCATGCTGGCCCAGTGTGGACTGCGGGTTGCTAGATGTCTCAGGCAAAAAACTAGTGCTCAATTGTTAAAAAATATAAAAATAAGTAATCAAGTTAACACGATAAGTGCGAAACAGGGCTTGAAACACCCTGTTCGTGTCTCATCTTTATAGCGGTAAGAAAAAACTTTAACTTCCTTGTCGTGCGAGAGGCATAACTTCCATCTGATTCAGAGTAGGAGAGAGATAACTATATGTTTGAGATGTGCTATTGATTCCTAGTTCTATGGTACACCAACCTTAATGCCGGGTTTGTTAGACCCCGTGCCGCACTGAACAAATAATAATTCCAACACAGTGCGGAACGAGGTAGCGAACACCTCGTACCCCCGTGCACCTCGTACCGCGCCCTACGCTAGCTTCACGCGGTTAGTGTTGTGCAACGCATTCGAGGCTGCGCACGCGCGACGAAGTAAGACCGATTATGTCGAAACGTTGCCGAAAAAAGTTAATTAAGGAGGAAGATGAAGAAAAACCGGGTGGTGAATCTGAGTCAAAATCAGAATATAGGAAGATATTTCAAATACAGGTTAGTCACAAGTACCTATTATAACTATGTTTATTTGTTAAAATAAATAAATATCAGCAAAGTATGTTAATTTGAAAATGTGTATAATGTTGTATGTATGTATAGTTCCTTACACCTTTGCCCATCAGTGGGACTCGACAGGCTAGATGTAGGTATAGGTATATCTGTATCGTAGGAAATTACATTATAAGTACGTACTCTATATATAGTTAATAGAAACTTGAATGTGACATGTTGAGTAACTTTCTTCAAATAGACTGATGATCGTGATAACTATTAGTGTGTTTGTTTATTGAATTCAAACGGTGTCTTACTCATCAAAATTTTACTCTACCCAATTTAACCAACTTAACCCAACTTTACCAAACTCTATCCAACTCCACCCGATTCTACCTTACTCTTACCCTAATCTACTCAGCTCGACCTTACTTTTACAGAACCTACTGCAAATAAATCACATCATCTCGAAAAGGGACCAAAGAAGAGGAGATGTGTAGGATGTTACGAAAAACTCCGCACCTTCTTAACGAGTCGTGAAGCTGACAAAAAAGTGAAGAAAATTCTCACAGAATGCACTGGTTGCAGAAAATATTATTGTTTGACATGTTTTAATGAAAAACATCCATAAGTTTGGTAAATAAATACAATTAAATAAAATCGATATTTATTTTCCCATCACTAAATAATGTGAAAACCTGCCATTCTTCAGTGCGATGCGGGGTATATTAGACCCCACATTTTATTTTACCTATAGAAACTAAACTAACGAATCTAACCACGGGCGGCGGCAGATTTAGGTTCATAATTTCATTGTTAATAATAATCACGACAAAAGCCGTCCACTTCATCTTATCTGGCGCCAAAAAAAGGATTTTGGTCTTCTACAGGCGGTGGGGTTTAATATGCCTCGTGCCGCCACAATTTCTGGTATAGGACAAGGTTTAAAACGACCCGTAACGCAGTAATGGAATGTACAGATAAATTTGTGCCGCTCGGAACGTGTTAAAGGACTAAAAATTAGGATATAATTCAATGATCAGTAATTAAACGCAGGCCAATTCTGAATTCCGGTAAGGTCGAGCAATTAGACTGGTAAATTGTGGAATCTAACTATGAACTCCAAATTCCCAAACAGGAGGTAATATTTATCTATGCTAGTCATGTTTCCTTGTCTAACAATAGATCGAATAATGTTTAAACTAGTCTTTATCTCTTACACAGTATATGTAGTATACAAAAATAAAATTCAGATTATTTTCCTCGCTTCCTTATGGGAATTTTATTATCCTTCCAGAAAAATTATGAAGAAATAAACTAAATGTATATTATGCAGAAAAAAACTACTTGCGAGGTATTTCATGGAAATTACTTTATGGACGGACGTGACCTACAAAGTAATGTGTTGTTATAGACGATGGTAACAATACTACATCATGTAATTGTACAAAAAAATAATTGCTGTGATGCGGTTACCCTAAACTTGGATAAGGCGCTAGCTATCCATTGTATACAGTACTGTATGCAGGCTTGGGCACATAACTGCGATGCGATGCGGTGCGATGCGAATCACATCGGAAGTTGTTGTGGTGCATTCGTGTAAACTCGCAGATATTTGCGATGCGATGCGATGCGAATTCGCAGTTGTGTGTGGGAACCCTACATGAAAATAAAATAACGTTGAAGTTGTTATTTCGGATATGGTTTACGCCAATTAGTGCGTCGAAGTATAGGTACCATAGTTCATTTTATCCTTATATATAGGTAAATAGATATATATGTTTTGTCCGCATTTGACGTGACACGCGATCTAACTACGCGATTATTATCGTAATTGTCATTTGTATTTAGGTACATGGTATAATGCCACTGAGCGTATTGCTGTTACAGTATGTATTTAGATGGTAATAGAGCTTTCACCAATTTTTTATAAACTATTCAGGGTGTCCGTAACAATGATCAAAGCGAGCCGCCTACGCGTGACTCTTTTGTGGTCGTTGTAGTATGTGAAAGAACGGAAATTGGCAGTAAAAGTTCACGATTCAATTTCCAATCTCCTTTAAAGGTGCAAATTGCAATTGAATAACATTGCGTAAGTTTGCGATCAAGACTTGGGGTCCATTCAGTGTTCCTTTTTTTGTTTCGCCTTGCCCGTGTGTCGTACAAAAAAGTGTTAAAAAGCAAACGGAAAAGGCATTGTTCCAAGTTGTTTTGCCGGGTGCTCCTCGTGGTATCAAGTATCGCACCTTGATA
Source organism: Opisthograptis luteolata (assembly GCA_931315375.2). NCBI lineage: Eukaryota > Metazoa > Arthropoda > Insecta > Lepidoptera > Geometridae > Opisthograptis > Opisthograptis luteolata. The sequence goes on along the minus strand of OV928049.1, from coordinate 5,615,000 downwards.
TACACTACGCAGTTAAGTATAAATTTCTCGAAGCCCTGTGGTTTTGGCGCCCTGCCGTGCAAAACCTTTATTTTATTACAACTTCTTACGAAGTCTTTGCACTTGAACTTGTTCTTGCAGATATGTGACTTACCTATTTAGTTCTGTGTAGGTTTATTTAAAGGTGTCGAAACTTTCACCTATCAGGCCATAAATAAGGGGATTTTAAGGCAGGCAATGCGTTTCGCGTAGAGCTTGTCTTGTATAGTGCTTACGAAATGTTAGAGTATTAATGATTAATTGCAATCGAAAGACACCACTAATAGGATGCAATATTGTGTAAGACACTGTGCCTTTTTTTCTTTATTATTGGTTTTATTGATAAGACATATTTCATGGCATAGTGTCAGTTCGCGCCCGCTTTAGCTTATGAAACCTCTGGCCCGCTTTAAAAGCTCTTTGGATGAACCCGCTAATGTTACCATGCACAAAACTTATTACCGATGGAATCCAATTTACTTATTGACAACACAAGCGGGATGGCCATTAGATCGTCCGTGCACCACGCTCGAATTATATCGGGGAAATAAAAACAAAACGTAATTGAACAACCGAAGATTTCTTCGCTTGATAACGGTGTCGATTCTCGAAATTTATACGGGAACCTGCTATATGTATAGTTGTAGCAAACTCGTTTCATTTTTTACATCTCTTCCTACTTTTGAAATATTGTGAACGTCCAGGAAGTCAGCATTGCTAAATTTTATTCTGCTGCCAAGCTGAAGTGTAGGACGTCCTGCGACCAGATGGACCGACGATTTGTGAGTGGTTGGCAGTGGTTGGATGAGAAGAGCCGAAGACCGGGCTCAGCGGCGTACCTTGAGAGAGGCCTATGTCCAGCAGTGGACTGATACAGGCTGCTGATGATGATGATGACGATGATGATGATGATGAAGCTGAAGTGCCGTTTGGCAAAGAAGTTCTGGGCGGCAGTGCATGCTTGTACAGATTACCTTGGTTTTTGAACTTATTTTGCGTAAAAGTAAAAGCAGACGCAAAGGGAACATACCTGTGAAATTAGGAGCTATAATCACACCCTGAGAGATATTAATTACGTAAATGTGGCATGTGTTCGCAACTTCGTACCTTAACTGCAATTTGATAATGTGCTGCATATAAATTGCGTATTATACCGTCCCTTTTGTATTCAGTTTTTAGTTTCACTAATATGTTATTGAAGTAACTGCCATGCTGAGACATTTATCTGTATATAGCGTGTAGAATTTTGCACTCCAAGTATACTAACAAATTCAGATTCTGCGTTAGATCGTTGAACGAGTATTAACAAACAGCCTTGACCTTGCAATTTATACATTTTCACATCATGATGACTCACTATCTATTCAGAGCTAGATGTCGAGTAAATTTTTAAAGAGGTAATTGGATTTTCTCACAACTTCTAAATTGAAATTATGTATTATACGAATAAAACTATTCTTAACTACGAAAGACTCCTCAGTAAAAAAGTATATTTTGGTATAGGTATACTACGTGAAAAGGTGCGAACGATCTCGCTATGGGGTCGTATTGCGCAATCTTTGCAATATTCATCGTTCATTGTATTACAATATATAATTGTCGCATAAATATGGATGAATTGAATTCACAAGACCATACTGCAACTTTCAAACCATCGAGTTTTTGTCCCGCACCTATTAAAATGTATGAACCTGGCGTCCTATGGGCTCAAAGAAATTCGACAAGGACATAGCCTCTCTTGCATATAAATATTTGCAATGGCAAACGACCATCTGAGGTAAACGAGTATTTTTTACTGAATTAATTCAATTCGACTCGGTCCGGCGATTTGATTGATGTATTTGAGTGGGAAGGTTAGCAACGGTAAACGCCGAATCAATCAAATTTGATAAAAACTAGTACTACTAAAAACTAAAAGGGGTATTTTAAATCTGGAAACTAAAATAAAATGGACACTTTCAGAAAAGTGGAACGTTCTCCTTTTTTACTGAAAATAGATCGCACTTAGTAAAAAAACGATCTTATTCGAAATACTGCCAAAATTAGTCTGAGCAAAATACTAAAAGAATAATTGCACAATCTAGCAAGAGGGTATGAAATAATTCATACAAAAAAATATTTTTTCGTCGATTCCTGAAAGTTTAAGAGTTTTAGATTTGAAATGCGAGATGTCAATGGATTGGAATGGATTGGGATTGTATATCCCAAGCTATAAGGTGCAGGGTTGCTCCTAATTAATCGTACGTTCACACGGGGCTAGTGCTAGTCGAGCTTCCGCGAAACTATTGCACGCGAAGACGCGTCGCACTTCCGGACGAACGCTTTGATCGGCGCGACGACACTCGCGTTATATATATCGTATATGCATACAGTCAGACGTCTGGGCTGTACTATAAAACATCGCGTACGCTAAGAATAGGGCGACTATATAGTTTTATAGGTTGAACTGTACTAAACACATTAGTAGCCAATTCCTAGACTTTTGCTTCGTAGGTTTACTTCAAAAAGGAAGATTTAAATCACATCACACTATTATAAATGCGAAAGAAGTGAGTGAGACGTTTAAGTGTTACTTCTCTGAAACGGCTCGACAGATTTGATTGAGAATGGAATGGAGATAGCTTAAACCCTGAATAAACACAGGCCTTGTTATCTCAAGAAAAAGGTAAGTTTAATAAAAGGTTCCTGCGGGATAGCCGAAAACCGCAGCGCGAAGCCTGGTTAGAATGCACAATATATTTAAGTCACAAAGTTGTGATTATTATAATTTCCATCGCTCAAAACAGTAAAGGAGAACGCCGTGAGGAAAATCACATGCCCATCCATGGTTAGACAGCCACATTCAAGGAAATGCGAGCGCAATCGCACTAGGCCCGCTAAACTCTCTAGCTTTCTCTATAATAAGCCGATAAGCACCTAAAGAACGGGATCCATTCATTATAATTGCGCATCTGCTATTTGTGTTTACAAGAAAATTAATCATTTTGACAATAACTACTACTAGGTATATTGATCGAGTATATATTTCACAAGTCTACATTTTTAGCATAGCTAACACTGGCTAACAAATAAAACAAGCTAATTTATGTTTATACCGACCTAACAGCGGCTTGTCATTTGTAAATTTATTATTAGTACTGAGCATTCGGTTGTAGCATTCTGTTACCGCTTCCAGATTAGGAATTCATTATAACTAGCTGACGAGTTAAAGCTATAAAACCTGATTAGGAGATTGTTTCTGGTAAGCATTCAGACGCTGGTAGCTTGATTTATGAAGCACTATTATCACAAAGCTACTTATTATATCTCAAGCTAACTAGCTATCTTAAAGACTAATCATAACAGAAATCTTAAGCATTTCTTTGAAACTGCCGCTAAATATTTACTTATGCTGGTCGGCGGTGTGACATTAATTAAATAGTACCTTCACTAGTTGTGACCCGCGTTTTCACTGTTGAGATTCCTACGGGATTTTTATCACGATAAATATAGCCTATGACAATCAGGGATAGTGCAGATTTCTAACAGTGAAAGAATGTTCAAATCAAATCAGAAGTTTCAGAAATTAACTGTAATATATTTACAATAAATATTACCTCTTACTTGACAATACGTGAGCCTGCTATCTAATTTTGTATATTGTCTTTACAATACAAAACTACAACATTGCTTGACGCGTTTACGCTGTATTTTCAGCTGTTTTTACACCATTTTTTTCGATTCACTTATCAATATTTTGCAAATGAATTTCTGGCGTAAAGAATGCCAGTAATTTTTATGATCACGTCCAAAATAAACTATTGATCGATAATCTCGGAAGCTTTTAAGATGCAGTAATTCTTTCACGAGAACCATTTAAAAAATCGATATACATCAGTCATTCGAGCGATCAGTTTTACTGGAAAAAGGAAACAGAAATAACCGTCAGAATTTATTAACTCCAGTAAGTAGTGCGTGCTCGAACTAGGCGCAAAGCCAACGTCATGTCCGAAATTAATATCTTGTATCTAGCTCGGGTAATGGACGACGTAATTATAGTGTCTATTGTCAATAATAGACTCCGAGAATACAGACTTCCCACATGGTTTAGAGTTTAGGCTAATGCATTCGATAACGATAGCTAAACAGCTGATTTACCTTTAGTGTGATATATTGATTCATTTATAAATCCACAACTTTAACGCCTAAGTAAGGTGTCATTAAATAGTTGGGTAATATATCTTCATTTTGTTATTTTTTAAATGGACCCACTTCGTTTGACCTGATACCAAGCGATGATGCAATTGACAGTATATAGCAGAGCACGCAAGCCTTGAAGGGGCCTGTTTACTCTTGCATTGAAGATTCCCAAATTAGGGCAAAATCGAACTATAGTTTATTTCACTCATAACTCGGTATTGGGCGCTGGTTTAAATGTAAAATTTTTTGGATTACCTACATTAGTAAATGAGCGTGATCTCATCTAAAAAATGGCTAGATCTAACGAACCTATCTTTATCCAAACGCATAAAAAAACGCTAATGCGTTTATAACTGTTGCTACCGGGTGACACGGACCGCGTCAGAGGGGCAACAGAGAGATTTACTAAGATTTATATGCATGTTCCTCGTAACGACGTCTTGAGACTGTTACAACGTCTCAAGGCTAGATATTCGCTACTTTATTCGCGGCGTCGCGAAACTTTGTCACGTCAAATTCGGTTCAAGTAGTTAATTTAGCGCGCTCTGCTGATAAAATCTTTGACCAAAACCAGCCACATTTATATTTTATTGTGCTTATTGTGCTTCATAAGGCGACTATACTTTTATGTTACTTTTATGGCTATGGTTTAAATACTAACCTGATGATGGAGAATTTTGAATATAAGTACATATTTTATTATTTTAATCTAAAATATTCTACATGATACATACAAGGCCTTTAGAAGAAAAATGCAAAACTGTATTTAGATATTGAAATCCATTTTTCCCAAATCCATAAATAACAAAAATACATTAAAAACAATACCCAGAGGGCTTAGGGCTATTTTTTAAAGTATTGCCCTGATTATTATTTTTAGAGATTTTTCCGTAACATTTTCTTTACTCTTAGAACCGCATGAGATTCCCCCTCATTTGCCTGCGGCAGTCCACAGGCCACAGAGGCCTTAACGCCAATGACACCATCGCTTCACGTCTGATATAATTAAATAGTGATTGATTGGCACTTCACATTTTAAAAGCTCTTTGAACTGTGTGGGTGTTCATTTAAAGAATAGGTTGAAGAATAAATGGATATAAGTATGTAACTATATAAATGAAAAGTAAAAAGAATACAATTCTTTGTATTCGTATACATATATATCTACCCGATTATTTACTACTATCCAGTAAAAAGCTTTTTAATCTGAACATAATTCGTAGTGACCATTAGGTAGAATTAAAAATATCGCAAGTTGCAAATTCGACGTCGTTTTCTGAAGAACAAATCTCGTAATCTTCACTAAACCTGTAATCCCACATTCGAGTGCATCTCTTATCCGGTAACAGGTCGACCGTATACGTAGGTACAGTGATAACAATACATGACATTAGTAGTTCGCGAATGATAACGCCGCAAATCCGCTCTACGACGCGTACTTGCAACAAGTTCAAATATTTGAGAAGGTTGTTTCGCGATAAGCAAAAAGTAAACTATGTCAGTCGAGCCGGCAACAGACAGTCGCGTGCACGCGCGACGCTCGCCTATCATCGCTACATGTCGTAGCATCCGCTTCGTCGGTGTCACATCACAGCACCACTCGACCACTCACATGGCCAGGGTTATCGCTCACTCATGCCATTTCTACAATCATAAAACTTTAGTACTGATTTGAACTATAAATTACGCGATCAATGCTCCCATGATTTTCAGTTAGGTACATGACCGTGACCCTCGTCGTTATCTCGACACACGTTCCTTATCTCCGAACAGTAGAATTAATATTATCATTTGTTACAGTTGTACAAGATTGCAAATAATGATAAGCGATTACTTTTTTCTACGTCTAGACTTTTTCAATCGGTTGTAATAATGTAAAGCGCTTCTATAGGTTGTAATTTGTTGAGCTTTGTTTTAACTAACAGCCATGAATATCAAAATATTCAAAATTCTCTTGTGATGTTAATTTTTCAGATCGCACGTGTGTATGAATTAACTGGTGTTACGCAATGGTGCGTGGTGCTACATAAGTACACGCAGCCGTTATAGTGTTTTCTTTCATACATTTGGTAGCTGCGTTACACCATATTAGGTTGTTACTATAGAAACAGTTTTGCACGATTTATTATTTGTCGAACATACAAAGACGTACATAATGTTTTATTTAAACAAACGGTTTCTTCTTCAGTATCAACAGTACTCTCATTGGAATTAAAAATTAATAATATAATTTGTAAAGTATGGAAGACTAGCTGTTCCCTACAGACTACAGTTTATCGCGATAAAAAGTATTCTCAATCTCCGTACCAAATTTCATTTAATTCGATTCAGTAGTTTAGGTGTGAAAGCGAGACAGACAGACAGAGTTACTTATGAATTTATAATATTAAAGTAGGGATTGTTTGAACTCCATTCTTCTTAACTTCTGATTACGCAGTTATTCAAGAAACCCCATGAACACCATGTAGTTGCATAAAACGTAAATAGCGGCTCCCAAATCCATTAAAAATGATGTACCTATGAGTCATCTTGATGAGCCTCAGCCGTAGCAACGACGGACGTTGACATTACGACATGGAAAAGGGATATGCACGATCAATTACACAGCTCACTTTACTAAACGAATAAATCTTTACAAAAACAAAAACTTGAGTGCAGGCTTCAAAGTGTTTGAGGTTTCAATAGACAAGTAGAGCGTTGGAGAGTTTTTATTATACTGTCATGTGTGCAGTGCAAATACAATGCACAAAATAGATTTCTAACTGTTGTTCTTGTTGGCTACTATTGCAGCAGAGATAACTCTGTCGCAGATTTGTTTGTGAAGTCTTGCAATTTGTGGAGAAAATAGAAATATCGCTGATGAATTAGGTAGATCTGATGAATTTGTGTTCGTCCGTCCAGATCTTGCTTTGATCTCGCATTGATGTGCTCGTGTAGTTGACTGCTCGCAAAACTAGTTGCACGTGCTACCCTACAAGTATAGTTGGTACTTTTAAAGCGATGATGGCATAGTGGTAGTGACGTCGGTTTGCGATCTGACGGTCGCGGGTTCGAATCCTACCATGAGCTTGAGCTTTTGTTAAAGGAAAACATTGTGATGATAGACAGACATAGCTTGGTGGTAAGATATTTTCTAGTATCTACTCGCCAAGCACCTATCGGTGCGTTCCAGCAGCCTCACTCGAGATCCAGTTCCTAATCCAGATGTAGCGTGACTCCACCTTCGACACATCGTCACACAGCATCAGGTGACTTGTGGTCAAACACCGACCTATGTGCCGATTGGCGATTTCCGCTACGGGACAAATATTTGTGCATTGGAAAAAAAACCCAATTATTTGTTCTGGGCTTGGAAGTTGTGGATCCCCGATCCGCTTAGCTTCTGATACAAGAAATCCTTTTTCGGGGTCAGATGTGTATGTGATTGTGTAGGCATTATTATTAACACTACCCTGTAAGTAATATGTTAAAGAAACAATAGAAGTACTCACCGCAGGTCCAGCCTGAGTTCACGGCCGTCTACAGTGAGGTTGTAGTGCAGTGAATGTGGCATCTCGTGCTCAACCCCGTGCAGGTCTCGCCTCGCCCTCGCGTGGCCGTGGGCGTGGGAGTGGTCGACAGCACGCGAGACCAGCTCGCCGTAGCGTGTCACCTTCACGGGCCGCGTCACTTGCACTTGCGACGTGTCCAGGTGCTTATGGGAGTAGATACCTGGAAGAGAATGGATGGCTTAGGCACGACTCACTTTTTTATACTGTTTACGGTGTAGCCTTTGATCACAGTGCACTTGATGTTAAGTGACGAAGGTGGTGTCATGTATCACCTGGATTGAGAACTGGCTCAGGCTGCTGGAACACACCGATAGGTGCTTGGTAACAGATTCTTAACTTGAGGGAGTTAGCTAGCCACGCGAGTACTAGAAAGTACTCTTCCACCAAGCTATGATGGTTTTATCAAGATGTTTTCCTTCACCGAAAGCTCCAGCTCATTGTAGGATTCGAACCCACGTCCTGCAGTTACTACCAGTAAGCCATCATCGCTTAAAAATCTTTAAATCCTATGAGATTTTGATAGAAGTAAAGACCAACCAGAATACGCTCAATTCAACGAAATCTTGCCAAAGCATTACACATTTTTAGCTGCTGTGCTAAAAAAGAAACCGTTTTAAAAGATTTGAAGTTGTTGGTTTGATATCTACGAATTAAATTAATGAAAAACTACGAAGATGTATTTTTTTCTAACTTTAGAATTAGTTGCTAAGAGTAAATATTAAGTACCTAGATAACGCTTATCTTTACCACACAACTACGCCAGGAGATAAGTTTTATCATCCCAGAAATAAAACATAGTTAGTAAAAAAAAATCGAACTAAAAATAACATTTAGATTGGTTTAAACGTGAAAAGGTACCTGTACCTTCCTACTAACTATACAGAGGGGACAAAGAAAGTTATATTAACCGACGATAAAAAGGAAGTAGTTCTGAAATCAACGTATTATTTTAATATTAGTACGGATATATGTTTCAACACTATCGAGCTATCTACCTATAGCACCTAGAGTATGAAATGCAATGACATAATTAATTGGAATAGATACATGTAACGTGGTGATAGCCTGTTGTTGCAGAAAGTTGCCACTAGGCAATTACATACTTACAGAATGTGACGGCGCTTTCCAGGAATTATGGAAGCCAAATAAACAAAATGCAGACTATTGGTGCTAAACGCTGATGGTAGTAAATAAATAAACTGTCATACATGCGCGCGGATACTGATGATGCAAGCCGCGCCATCGTACCATATCTGCAATTTGATATTCTTAAATAATACTCGTCTAATATCTTCTTAGTTTTTATACTGTTTTAAACTATTGAAACGGGACAATTACCATGTATTTTTCTCGATATTTCGGCACTGGTTCAAGCACCATGATTACGAGAATACTAAAACTCTGCGGGTAGGATTGATAACATTATAACGGGCACACGTATCAGTATCTATCTACCCGCTTCCTCTCACGTTTTGTGTACGATGACGTTACCAATGTCAGTGTCACTCAAGTCACTCAGAACTCGATTCAAATCTTGACACACAAAACTCACGGTATCCGCTCATAACAGGTGCTTTTTCTGCTGTTACGAAATCGTACCACTGGATTCCAAGCACTCAGTTGAAACCCATCCTCTCGATTAGAGTTCTTAGTTTCTTATTTTTTTCATAAAAGTTTTAATATAAAGGTTTGCTGTAGAAGTACTATTTTTACTTTTTACAGGATAACATATTGACTACAAGACCACTGATGTTGATTGGCGATGAAAGTGTGATTGTATATGGCGCTACGCTATACCTATACGCCTGGACATGGAACTGGCTGAACTTCGACACTAGAGTTGACCACTAGCTCATGCGAAAGAAGAAGTGATATTGTCGGAATTGTGCAGAATCATAAAGTCGATAGGTAACTACTCTCTGGCTGACTAAAATTTTTCAGAATCACAATGTCAATAGGTATCTATCTACTCTCTAATCATCATATTCGCAGAATTGTAGAATTTTCTGAAGATAAATAATTGCTTAGTAGATATTTACTTTTACATATGATGTAGATATTTACTTTAGGGATTGTATTTAGATTCAACTTCAATACGTACGTATAGCTGGGGATGGTGATAATATACTTTCAAAAGAAATTAGTGCTTACCTATACTATGCTTTTTTGTACTTAACTAACTCCGATGGCTCAGCGAACCAAAGTGTATCTTGGCCTCCGCAACTAGAGAGCCTCCTTTCTATCCTGAGCGATTTCAGCTCAGTTCAGAGTCTGGAGTTCCCGTAGGTTCGCATCCCCCGCGTATAGGCATAAAATCTTCCTATTTTACTCTGACCATAAAGCTTCAAAACGTTTTGTTATTGCAAAGAAATAGTTACCTACATATTCACTGTACGATTTAATTTTGACGTCTGGCTCGTATTGGAGCACTTATCAGTGTAGAGATTTTTTTCTTACAGATTAGCTGCCAGTGGGACTCTAAAAGCACGAGGGTCAATGTCGCGCCCTGACCGCCCTAATCTCGCGCTAGTGGCGCCACCCGGCCGGCGCCATCGCGCACTTATTGTTTTATGGAACATTCATTATCATTAATTATACACTCACCAATCTTCTCATAAATAATACCGCGTAAGCGACGCGTCGACTTTTGTTCCATTTTTATTTTGATTCTTTTTCTAACAGTTCATATTGAGGGTTATCGCACTACAAATTTTATTATCTTTATTATTTTTGCGCTTGGCTGTTCTCTTATATAAATACGAATGCTAATTTTACTTAATTAATACCTAAATTATTGTTAATTTTGTATTGTAAGTAACCTATAGCAAAAATGACTTGAAATGGTGACATATTTTATTATTTTTAGTGATAAGTAAGAAAAAAAAACAGACAGATAAAACGAGTTAATGAAATATTAGACGCTCATGAGGATAAAATATCGGTTAGAACAAATTCAAACACATTGTGAGGCAGTAGCAACAGTTTCCTATTCCTCATACAAATAGCATTATAATCATCCTCGTTTTTAAAACACTTTTATTAGCTTGACGTGTAACTAACTAACTATCTAATTTTGATAGCGTTTACCACGATGTGGTCGAAGGTAGCGCCACTCTACACCTGGATTAGGAAGTGGCTCTCACGCGGTGCTGCCGGAACACACCGATAGGTGCACAGATTTGGAGTAGGCTCTGTGGATAGGTGCTTGACGAGGTTGTAGCTAGACAGACGAGCAGTAGAAAATGCCTTACATCAAGCTAGAGTTTCATCATGATGTTCCTAAAATCCTACAGTCAAATGATGTAAGTACCTACTTCTATATCTATATTATGATTAATCTATATATATAAAAATCAATTGCTATTTGTTAATCTCTCAAAAACTCGAGAACGGCTGGACCCGATTTGGCTAATTTTGGTCTTGAAATGTTCGTGGAGGTCTAGGGAAGGTTTAAAAGGTTCGAGAAAAATTTGAATAATTGCCGGAAAAACCTTAAAAACAGCGCTTTCCTATTTCCCTTAGAAACGTTTTCTAAGTAAAATGTAGAGTCAATTTGAACTTTATTGCTATTCAGTAAAGTTGATTGATTTTTAGATTTTTCGATTGAGGCAGTACGAAGTCTGCCGGGTCAGGTAGTAAGTAATAAAAAAAATGTGGAGTTGCACAGTACTTTTAAGAACCGTTCCGCCGGTAGTGATTGTTGTGACACTTTTATAGAGCCATGATTCTCGGTAATATATCCTATTTTTCATAGATAATCATAATTCCTAGCTTATCACTCATCGTATGAACGAATTCATATGAAATCCGCGTGCGTAGTCAGCGGCGCTAGATACTCGACACTCGCTCATCGGCAAGGTAAGGCAGGACTCACTGGCCAGGCCGGCCACACAGGTACCTATCTCTATTATCATTATGATCATCATTATCTCTATTATTTCTTCATTTTGAACGCGTTCTCATTTTTGAAAATGACCACGATGTGGCTTTTGAAAAGATGTCATCATCATCATCACAAGTTAACACAAGTTTCGAGCTTAATTTGGGGCTAGGTCAATTTGTGTGCAATGGTCCCCCGATATTTTATTTTATCATCGCACGTTGCCACTGCTGGGACACAGGCCATTTTTCAGAGGGAGTATGGTAAGAGATGCCGTAATCGATTGCAATACAAGACTTTTAACATGATTAGCAGATATAACTAAGAACTACATCATAAAAATTACGACCGTAAAACTCGTTCTTCGGGAACCCGTCCAGTGAAACGCGAATACAATGGATGAAAGACCTGACACGACGCGGACCCTGGAGGTTGCGAGTTCAAATCTCATATGATTGATCGTCATTATTCATCTTAAAATTTGATCGGAGTGTTTGCCAATCATGCTTAAGTGCTTACAATCAATATTCCAAGTAATACTACGTTTTCACAGGAAATCAACCAGTTTTACTTGACACGAATATGGTAGCGATTCTTACTAATAACATACAGTGCTAATAGGGTCTGATGATTTTCAATCGCACTATAACCAGCTCACTTGGAAATGTTCCTATCATCAATAAAAATCGGACGATTTACATCTATAAATAGATTTGTATGAATAATGCGTTTTTTGTGACGGCACGCGTGGGCTGTATACAAATGTTGGAGTTGGCTGCCAGGGGCTCGGCGGCAATTACTGGCTATTACTCGTCAGGGTGCTCGTCCCGCGGCGACGGGCGCCGACCTCACCTCGGGCCACGCGACACCGCCGCCGCTCGTGTGGGACGACCAATACCACCCAATACTTACTAGACAACACACAATGCTCCTACAAAACAATTCAAAACAGACATCCATCATCGGCGAGCCACATGCTGTTCAAACATTTAGTAGCTGATTTGATTTAGGAGAGAATACTGCCTTTGCTGCACGTCACTGTAGGGCGCCGACAAGGCTATACAAGAAGATAATTCGGCCTTAGAACTTCGTAATTATACTCAGTCGTCCTTATCTCGAACTCTGGACCTCCCGCGGTTATAATAAGTGCGTAATATAATAAAATTAACTATTCATCACGTTTCTATGCCGGATGGAAACCAGTATGTTAGTAATTTTCACGTCTTACGACTTATTGCTTCTATGAGTATTTGGCCTGCAATAATCGTGTTCATTATTTCAGGTCCGTGCTCTGGTCAAGGCGGTTCAAAGCGTTTTGATTGGTTTGTAAAGCTTGTGTTCACGGCGAAATATATAATGGCGCATAAAAATTATGTTCCCAAACAGTTTGCCGAGCAGCGAAGCATATTTGATGTGAAGAGATAAAAGTGACTTACATCATCCTTAATTGTACATAATCAGAGTAAACTAAAGTATAATGTGTGATATGACACGAGCAAACGTCTTAGCGAGTTTCCTGTGAAAACTATAATATGATGCGTAACTATTTACATTGTGGTAACGTCAAACACTTCTTATTATCTATAACCTAAGGGTCTTCAAAACAGGATGTGTATAAAAATTAAAGTAGAGCAATCTGATCTTAATAATGCAATATTGAACAATATCGTAGTTTCGTCTTCTATATGGGAAAGCTCATCCACACCATAGTGTTTAACTTATTATGACAAAGTTACTTGATAGTCTTGAAACATAATTCCACGATATAAGGTTCCGAAGGTTGAATTATCGAGCAATGAAATAAAATATTACACCAATGTTAATTTGAGCAGAGCGCTACGCTAAGGCTTTACGTTTTATAGATATCCTCTATTTTGCACATCGCTGAGAGAGTCCAGCGAACAAATATTACGGTACGTAATCACCTGACGCCAAAACGGTCCACGATCATAATATTATATCCTCGTCGGACAATGACAGTTTTACGTCATCATCCCACACGTCACTTGTACCAACAGATTCGCACCATCTCACCACCAAAGATAAGATTCGCAGATCAAATATTAAATTAACCAGATAACAGAATCAAGATCGTTATACTTTACACTTTCCAGCGATAAATTTCGGCTATAATTAATTACTTTTACGATATGGTTATCAAATATTTACATGGTTTTTATGCAGACGACTTGAATCGGAATATGGGCGAAGGAAACGTGGTGTAAGTGGTGCTTATAAGATTGGCAGCTACAGATTTAGATGGCAAGTTCGTCGACCGTGTTGTGTGGACTAGATGCAAGCAGAGGGGTTAGTTTCATAAATCCCGGTTGCGATTGCTAGTTTACGGTTATTGGTTTTCATTGGGTTTATGGTTCATTTTGAGCGTTCAGTTCGGCACAATCTATCCGCTATCCGACGCTATTTCTGGGATCGCAACGTCTGAAAATCGGTTTTGTCTTGTTGTTGCTGAAGTGAGCATGCGCCATTTTATTTGCCTGTTTGCTTGTTCAGTTAAATATTTTTTTAATCAGTTTTATTTGCTAGGGTAAGCCATTTTGACGACGTCGCGGGTTCGATTCCCGCAACAGAACAAATATTTGTGCGTTGAAAAAAAAAAGCGCAAGTATTTGTTCTGTGTCTGGGTGTTGTGGATCCCCGATCCTCGTAGTTTCTGATACCCTAGATACAGGGAACCCTAGTTAGGGGTCAGAACTATGTATGTGATTGTGCGGGCATATTATATTATTATATTTTTAATACTAAGTCTAAGGAGCACCTAGCAAATCAAAGGTTTCTTTACAGGAGCATATAATAATGACAACAAAAAAAGTGGTATAGTGACGAGAACTTAAACGTGTGAGGTAATAAGTATTTCCATTGCAGTAACACAACACTCGGTAATTTTATAGTTCATGGTTTTATCTTGCAGTAACCGGGCGAAAATGCGGTAGGTAGTTTTAAATAAAAACTAAAAAATAATTTATAAATCTTTGCGACAGGTGTGGTCTCACAAAAGTAGAATTTAAAACATAATTATATTGTTCGATCTTGTTTATTACCTTTACGTAACTAAATGTAGAGTAGGTTCTTTGATATTATTGGTATAGTACTTACCTATAATTACCTACGAAGCAATAATTTATTACCTACATAGTGATTAAAATAATAACCAAGGCATAGGTAAAAAAACCTTCATGGCATAGTAAATTATATCACTACCTTCAGCTTTGAGAATATTGGCATGAATTTACTAAGAGAACAAACAGTCCATACCTTTTAATAAAGACTGACATTTGATTGAAGCAGCAATAAAAATCAAGTTAAACCAAAACTTATGACGTTAATTCTGCCCGTGACGCACGCGGAGTCCAAGATGCAATTATAAGCTTTTCAAATTTAGTGACAGCCTAAAACGACCCACTGTGCGACCCAATAGCGAGTTTTATCAATATTAAAGTCATGTCAAATCACTCATGCGATGGCAAACCCTTGTCAATTTCAGAAACGCCATCTTCATGACTTCAAAGGATTTATTCCTTGTCATTTTGTTATGCGATGTTAATGAAATTTTTAATAAACTATATTGAACGGCTTCCAAGTAAACCAGTGGGAGTGCTTTACGTTTCATTTGAAACATTAATCTTTTCCGATCAGTTTGGTTACATTCTCCGTGGTTAAATATGTTTTATTAGTTGTATTGTATCTTTTTCGTTTTAACCCAAAAGTTTTTGAAGCAATTTTAAAGAACATCAGCATTGCTATTTTACGTGTCTATGCTGCCAGCAATTTGGAAAACTTACATAGATTTTGATACATCTGATAATGTAATAATTATGAAGATTTTGATGTAAGGGAAAAGTATTTTCTTCACTGATAAGCCAGCCTTATATTTTTAAGAACCACACAACCACACATACTTAGGTAAATACTTAAATTGGATGGTACTCACCAGTGTGTAGTAGGTTTCTTATGCTACCCTGGACGTCATCTTCCACGTCTTGCAAGTCCATTCTTGGGGACTTTAAGTCTATCGTCACATGCTTCGCTCCGCACCACGCCACCAGCATTTGAAACAGCAGCAGTTTTAACAATAAACACCGCACATCCATTTTTAAAAACATTTCACATATACGATCGTCACTTAGAACCATTTTCAGTCTTTACTACGTGTATGAGTCTGAACTCTTTCGTGAAAAAGTCTCTCCTCCACTAACGACTCAAAAAGTCTTCTCCACTGATCATCCGCAGTAACATTTACGATTTGTGCTTGTAGTTGGATATTGAATACGAATACATTATTCGTCTGCGCCACTCCAGTACTGTCATTGTAAACGACCTGTGAACAAAAAAAGTAATATTAATATCGAATGCTAGGTACTCCTTAATCGCGTTACGTGAGGCTAGTTTTTTGCTGTCGGTCAAAAACACCATTAGGCAACTGTCATATCAAGTCATATCATATTGTATCAATTAGTTTCGGATTGTTTATAAAAAAGAAGTAAGCGCGCCAATATCGTAAAACATCCACGCGGTAATTTTAAGCTTGGTAAAATTGGTTTAGTTAAGCTTTATCAAATACTAATTACTTAATAAAAGAGTGTTTTCTTTATCACACAAATATTTAAAAATGTTATAGTTTTGTCATAAAGTTAAAATTACATAAATTTGTTTGTTATCAAATAAAATTATTTATGTAGTTGACCAAAAAATTAAACAGTAGTAAAAAGCACAAAAAATTACCAATATATTAGACAGAATTGTATAACTTCACTTGTATAATAAATTAATAATAAAATAATAATAATATGAGATTAAATGAAAATTGAATAAAACCTAGTAATAACAGAGTAAATTAAAATAAGTTCGACAATTCACTTAACGATAGTGAACACTAAATTACAACATTCAATGCTGAATAAAAGCCCGTAAATTTAAACAACCGTGCAGAGCGACGGGTCACTCCGTACAAAATACGCGTGAACCGGGTGTTGAGTCAGGCAGCTATCTTCTGTATCTGCGAGCGACTTACATAATAATTGTTCATGAAAGTATTATCTCTCGTACTCACTTGTGTACCCAGTGTCTGTGGAAATTATAAACATAAAGAGATTTGAAAACCCCCATTTCATTTATAATTACGTTATTACTATAACTATATGCAATCGCAAGGTTACTATGCTTTCTTACGATCAATATTAATTAGGAAACCTGCGACATTATAAACAGACTAGCAGTCATTTATTTATGCAAATTTAGCACTATATAACCATTTTAATAATAGCTTTATAGCTAGTTAATAAACTCGCAGTATTTCTAACGTGGACATTATTATGTTGACATTCAAATTTAAGCCAGTAAAACATTATACAGAATATGGTGTGTGAACGATACAAAAAAGTAGTCACATTGAGTTGAGAGTCGGTTGGCCGACTGCTCTGTATATGGCCAAGCTTTCTTCATTGGAATTGCGACGAAACAAGAATGATTGACAGGTCCTGACATTATTTGCAACTTCAAACTGTATTAATGGTATATAAACACACTTCCCGGCAAATAACTACGTTAGTTATATTGCACATAATATGAAAGCGGGCTTCCGGTCTTCTATAATACGCGGGAATGGTCGAGTTTTAAGACGGGCATTGGAGAAGAGTGAGGATGGGAACAAAAGTTAGCTCTTTCTTTTATAACGAGTTGGAATGTGTTCTAGGAATGAGGAATGACGAAAGGGTCCACGTGACGCGATAAGACAGGCGCCAGCCGCGGCTCCCATCGTTTTTGTTCCCTTCGTCTGGTTTTGTATGGCGCCTAACCATTTCATGTTCCTATATTAAGACAGTTTATGGGCTCACTCGCTTACTGTAATAAGAGTTATTAAGCGGAAATAAAAACATGCTTTTAAACGCGTCTCTCTTGTTTTAATGTGATGGTTATGACATTTTATATACGCAGTAAATCTGAGAGAAACATGGTCCTCATTTCTGTATATTTCTATCTATAAATTATCACTCATAATGATTTTGTGAAGTAGGGATCGAGGGCGGATTAGATAGTCTGCTAGTTTTTATCTTGATGCGGTATCTCTTATTCCTTTTATCATCTCATTTATCGAAGTGCGTAACGACGGCATCGTTACGCATGTCGCTACAGAGAGTAGTTAAAAAGTTGTTCGGTAAGAAAACCAATTAATAATTAAATTCAGTATTCAAATAGCAACAACGTGATTACCGGCACGTTAGTGTCAATTTTCATTACCATGTTGCCGCGTGCCGTTATTTGCCACCTGAAGCTAGGGCTGCCACGGAGGAGTTAATAAATTGAAGAATAAAAGTATTGATTTGGAGAATCGAACACCTTTGAAAAACACGTAATGCATATGAATGGGGCACATAAGTATATTAGATATTTCCCTTGGCTCCACCCTCAAAGTTCCATAAATGCCATTTTTTAAACAACGTTTTTAAACAGCACAGCATTTTGATGTCAGATAAGCCATAAGTAGACACTTCAGTTTTTAAAGTGAGCCATAACATCTTTAAATATCGGTAATACATAATGTAACCTCAGTTATAATTTTCTAAAAATAGATAGGTAGGTATTAGGTACCATTACATGTACCTACGTCCTAAATTGAGTACAGGGGTGGCCCAATTACATTTTTGTTTATGGATAAGAAGATATTATATAAATAGATAAAATATGTATAGATATATTCTTTTCAAACATTCTATAAGCATTACGATTGAATAATGTAGACTTTTCACCATGATATGCCAACCCTATTAACATCATCCCACCAGTTGCGTGAAGTCGACATCTGTGCAAATTTTTATTTCATTCATTACGTTTATTTGAGTTATGAAAATGAAACAATCGATAGTCACAAGGACTATAAAAGGTTAATTCGATACCTACTGTCTAGATATCTTTTGTTGTGTACAATTTAATTAAGGCCCGGGTCTTTAAGCCACAGCCCGCAAGCGACTATGGGTACACCCCTATGGCCCCATGATGCCCATCTGGGAGGACTTTGTGGAGCAACAAGTAAAATCACATTTTGCAACTTTTTTAAATAACCTATACTCGTTCACATTAACGAACACTTATTGGTTAATAATTCACCAATATCACACATCACTCGAATAAAAGTTTTAACAATAAAAATTACATGTTGACAATTCAATTGACGCCAAAAAGGCCTCTATATAAATGTATGCTTGTTTTGTTGTTAATTAGCGAACGCGTATGACTCAGTAAAGACCTACCGAAATGAAGAGATAGTTGGCAAATGTCGTGGCTGACAAAAAAATACTTATTACATTGTTACAATGGGCAGTTTTACAGATTAGAGCGATTTCTTTCAGAAAAACTTTGGATGGAGAGTAGTTTTGTTGCAGTCGGTGATATTGTATTTTTTTAGAAGAAAGGAAAATTAACATTCGGCCCTTCTGATGAGAAGCGATCCCATAACACCATGGGAGTTGCCGATGCGTTGCCGACCCTTAAGAACTTTTCACACACATCTTGAAAGACTGCAATATTTAGCAATGCAGAAAGACTTCCGGAAGGAGCTCGTGCCACATTTTGCAAGTATGCGGGAGAATCTGTCGCCAAGCACCTATCGGTGTGTTCCGGCAGCCTCACTTGAGAGCTAGTTCCCAGTCTAGGTGTAGCGTGATGCCATCTTCGACCACATCGTCACTTAACATCAGGTGAGTTGTGGTCAAACGCTACCCTGTAAATAGTAAAAAAAGAATGGAGCGTATAAATCGTGAGGTGTGATATTCCCAAGAGTCGAAGAGATTGAACAGCTCTTCCGAGCATTCTCCGTTGTATATTAGGTAGAATATACAGAGCGAACTACAATATGCCTGCGAAGGCTAAGCGGCTCAAGACGGTCCGAGAGCGGGGAGTATTGTTTTATTAAGTGTCTTTTCGTTATAATTATAGCAATTATTTAAGTCCCAAGATGACATAAAATGAACAGCATCACTCCACGTTTGTCTAAACACAGTTATCTTTACAACTCTCGTTTCCCGGTACACGTAGTATCTCGTTATCAATAATTAAACTGCAGATAATGTTCGCATACACACCTAATCTGGGTGGTGACCCGATTTGCCTGCCTAGTCTAATAATGACGTATGACCTAGACTTCATCTCTAGTGCCTAAGGCAAACAGTAGATAATGGAGATTTAGATGGCCATTGAGGACAAAATGATATAATAATTTGGAAAGATCTGGTAACTCTTTTAATAAGCAGTTTTTAATAATTACAAAATGCTCAAAACGGATTTGTAGATTCAAAAATAATTATGTTAATAGTTATGGTGACCAGGACCATAATTTTATATATACCTAGAAATTATTTTCGATCGCTTCTAAGAAATCTAAATAGGTAAAATCGAAGATTCGAATCGAATCGAAGACTCGAATCGAATCGAATCTTCGATTTTACCTCTTTAGATTTTTTGATTTCTAAGAAATCTAAATAGGTAAAATTATATTTTAACACTATGATGACGTTAAAATTAAACGCGCGTGAAGTTAATAAAAAATGTTGAAGTATTTTAATTTTACTTGTTTTGCTAAAGGTCAGTATGTTTTTTCTGCTTAAGTATCTTCGTAAGGTATTTAAAATTGATGTTAATTTTGTAATATAACAAAAAACACTTAAATACCTGAGATTCCTGAGACTTTTTGATCACACGAGCAAAGGCATTGATTTAGTAATGATAAAACATAATCTTTGTCAGTAACTTTATCAGTCTAGAGATTTGCCAATGCCTACGTCTAAACTCTATATCATTTTTTACCCCTGCCTTTATCAGAAAACCAATAGGTGAAGTAAGACCGAAAACAGGAACGCAACTAAAGCGATTATTCTGTAACCATTAATTTTAAAGCTGACTCAGTTGTTTCCTCTTTCGTATCTCATCAGCTTATCAAAATACTTAACTCCAGTAAAGGAATATCTATAGGTCTAGTTTTTGGCGAAGGAAAGGCAACAATGCATTCGTCAGTTTGCGCCAAGGGCTTTGTGTTGGCAACCATTGTGCGGACCGGTAGCGCCGGTTGGAGCGGCTCGAATTATTGCCCTTTATGAAACCGCACTCAATTGTTCAGCAGTTAAATATGCGGGTAGTTGCACTGCGCGTGAGGTGACTGCCAGTAGGCACTTTTGCTATTTAAATCATCTGATTTTTCCCTTTCGCCAATATTTGCAATTTGTTCTGGAACTTGCTTGAAACTTTTTGATCTCTTTTACAATAGCGATCGGTTCTTCGTTTCACTGCGCTCGTCATTCTGAGATTTTAGAGGTATACACGTGTGTATGTGACTTACTATAAATTTAATCTAGCCGTTGAACAAACATAAAGAAGCAAAATTTTACTACTCGCCGTTGCTTCATCTAAATTTATTTTCTTCATTGGACAGATGTGTCCACGTTGCCATTGTCTTGTTCTGTCTGATTCCTATCTGTGCAATCTTCGAATTCTCCAGGAGCAAAACAAGCAGCTTAAACTATTACAACCCGGAAGTCTGAGGGAATCCGTCAGCCTCGTCAGCCGGTTTTTGCTGTCCATTGTCTCTTAGACAAGCTCTATTTGTTGTTACACTATTGATTGCGACAAATAACGGCTGTCCCACTGCCGACCGGATTTGAAGTTTTGTTGTTGTTTGTGTCATTTTTAAGATTGAAATAATAATCATGAATCAATATATAATCATTTCATGTAGGTACTATGGCATTGTACTTTAGTTTTATAAAAAATCTAGCCGTCCCACGTGGTATCACCCGCGTGGACTATACTTTATCGCGATAAAACGTTCAGGTTAGGGACCTCTTCTCAGACCTACCAAATATAACATACACAAAAATAATCATAAAAAAAAATCGATTTCATAGAAGTTCGTTTATCAAACACTGTGACACGAGATTTTTAATTATTACAGTAAGATAGAGTTTGAAAACAAAGAGTCAAGCTATACACAATTAAACTAAATTCTATCATCATCAACTATGCTTAGTTCTTACTGATATTGTGGAAGTTACATTATCATTTTTAGCGTATATTTTTAAACAAGCTGTTTCAATTTTAAAACATAATGAGTGTGTATTATCTTATCAGTCAGTACCTACTTTACTTATGCTAATTAGTTGACGTCTTTGCTACGTCAGAATCGGATATTGAACCTCAGTTTAAATCTTCGCTGCAGCCATGGCTCTATACTAATCTCATGTATAAGTTTTAATCTCTCTATAATACGTAATAAGTTTAACTGATTTAATCTAATCACAAAATTTGATTTGACTATATCCCTTTACGATGTTAGAAAGGTTATTTGTAAGTATTTTTTTTATCTAAAGTAGTAATTTTTTTTGTGATAATATAACTTACCTTACGCAATTGATGCCTAATTAATTTTTTCCTTGTCTTGTGGTGTGCCAATAAAGATTTAATCTATATATCTATCTAATGCTACAATGAGTTTGAGATTTGGAAAAAAATCGTGATGAAACCATAGCTTGGTAGTAAGCTACTGTCTAGTGTTCGCCTGGCTAGCTGCTACGCTCAAGCTTAGATTTTATCGCCAAGCACCTATCGGTGTATTCCGGCAGCCTCATTGGAGAGCAAGTCTCCACCAATCCAGGTGTATCGACCACGTCGTTACATAAAATCAGGTAACTTGTGGACATTATAGTCAAACGCTATCAACTAAGAAGTAAAAATGTAGAGCTTTGGTATTATTTATTGTTCAGATAACCTCAGTAACATTAAATAACGTTTGAACGATAAAGTTATCCTTAAATGGTCATTTGTAAGTTAAAAAGTCGTCGATTCCTTTCTGGAAAGAGTTTATTTGTCTGTATTCACTTTTGACGTCATTACGGTCGCTAAACCGTTTTCTGATAACGCTGAGAGTGACAGGTGATTGTCTTATCACACTCTATGTCACTTTATCACTTAGGTCCTACCACCTTTGCTTTCACGCCACATATTACAGCATCTAAACTAAATACTGCACTCTTCTGTATCGTGAATTCGAGAGAAATGTCCGATTGATTTGATAAGAATCTGTCGCCAAGCACCTATCGGTGTGTTGCGGAAACCTCACTTGATTGCCAGTTCCCAGTCCAGGTGTAGCGTGGCGCCATCTTCGACCACATCGTCACATAAGTGACATCAGGTGACGTGTGGTCAAACGCTACCCTGTAAATAGTAAAAAAAATAATTGCGCGAAGTAAAAGAAACATTTTCCCAATTCTTGATGTTACCTTTTCTTTAAATTATGTGATTTTGTGAAGTGAACAAGTAGTTATTCTGTTGTTTATAGTATTTATCTAAAGGAATGATGCCGAGACACGCATTCATTGGGACGCCAACGCCTATGAGTCACAGCATCCTATCTCCGAGGGAAGAATTGTTATACAGTGGGAGTTTTGCCACTATATTGACACTTTCATTATACCCAATGTATCTATGCTAAGTTACAGATAGATATGAGTAATGCATTAATCGCTTTGTTTTCTACGTCTGACAGCTTTCAAAGCTGTACCTACTGACATGCATAGCACTTTTTTGATCCTTATATTTTTACAATTAGGTAGCACAGCAAATTGGGGCGTTATTGTATATTCAACAAGATAATTTTAATAACTACAAACAAGGAAATATCGCTGTAAATATAATGTTTATCTAATATAATACTCTAAAGCAAGTAAATAAATGTGTGCCGTTATGCGCTTGCTAAATGATTGCAAATAAACAATGGCTCTACCAACAAAGTTGAATGACATTAGCAATAACTACCGAACTTGGAATTGAATTGTTTACACGCGAATTACATAGACATCTAATGTATGAGACGTGACATTCGTGTATGAAATCTAACCGTCCATCGGTCGTTGCACGCGCATCTTCTGACATTGTCTCTCCGTTCGACGAGCTGTCGAATTCGTAGAAAGCTTTTTTTGGACCGCATGCGCATTCATGCAACATTTTGTACGCGTAGGCCGCGATTTATCGGTAAACGTATCGTGTAATATCCCATTGTATTCGACTTGTACCGATAGATACAGATCTATTTTATTCAGGGTACAAACAAATTGTATGTATGACGATTTCACATGGGCGTCGCCACCTCAACTATAGGTATAGTAGATATCTATTTAAATTGAAATGAAATCGCATCACTTGAAAACGGCTGCACTGATTTGACTATTTTTTTAATGTGGGTAGAGGACAGAGGTTCAAATACGTTTTCAGGGAAAAGAAAACCTGGTAAAGAAAATCCAAAAACTTGAAAAAAATATTAAGAAAGCTTTTTAGGTTAATTATGGTTTTTTTGATGAAAATGAACCCTGGAAGGGCATAATGATAATTTTGTAGCATGCGGGTGAAACCGCGATGCACAGCTTGTATCTATGAAAACAGAAAGTGAGATAAAATAAAAACATCGTGTTCAAAGAGGTCTGTCTTCGTCCCTATTTTTATTTTTTGACAAAAAGTAAATTTCGAAGTAAAAGGTCACAACATCATTGTGAAAACATTTTTATGTGCGTTGAAACAAGTTAGTACTTCGAAGCTTTGCTTTAGGAATTTATTCCTAGAATGTAGTTCTATAATAATTATCTGAAATAAAATCTTAAGGTGTCAAGTTACCAATTAAATGAACACACATGTCATGATTATATCTGTAGGTTCTGTTCACATATTATACGGAAATACCTAAGGCCCATATTCTCAAATACCGGTTTTAATAGAAAGAATGTTAATAGGACCCCGCAATATTAATTAGGCCGTCGGCGGTGTACGGGGATTGCGTGTTAATTAGTTCCATGTGATTCACATAGAACAACTTTTCTATCCGTAACAGGTAATTATTAATTATTCTCTAAGCTCTATGATGACTGGAAATTCTTTGTGAACCTAACAGGGTTTCAAACGAACTTTCTACAAAACAAATGTAGGTACAAAAGTATTCAAATATAAAAACAGAACACACAGTATTTAAATTTGTACTTACTTACATATTATGTACATAATTATTCGAAAATTGCGTACTCATTATTCCTAACAAAATAACTCATAGGTGCCAAATAAAATAGCGTTAATATGGATAGCAAATAGTAACAAATACCTATTGGGAATTACGTATGGAGATACGGATCAAAAATCATTTTCAATATGTCTACTAAATAATATGCAAATGGCGAGGTACCAAATTAAATCAAAAATCAAATTAGGTATTGTAAGAGAACGCACTATATTATTTTTTATCTGTTGAAAAATCAACAGCTATTTATATACAACAACAAAAAATATGCAGTAGGATAGTTATAGAAAGCCAATTAAAGGTTCTCACGAATAGATGTACCTACTGAGAAATTCTAAGGTTCATCTAACTTATTAATAAATATACTTACTGAAAACTACCTACACTTACTTACTTACTAAAAAAGAAAACAAAAACTAAAATATAGTTATTACCTACCTTTCCTATAAAACCAATTAGATACAACTATGCACAATTATACACACGGCACAAATATCAATTACACTAATATTATTACTTATGTGATTTATGGCATCAGTTATGTTGAAAAGTTAAAGATCGACCAGAATATCTGCTCGTTGCAATGGTACTTACCACTTAGATATTCGCACATTTCTCCACTCTACAATTATATTAGACATTTACGTCTGTGACTAGCTCTAGGCAGTAACTTAACCGAGGTGACATCGCGCGCTGTTTTCGCCCACATAAGTATATAAATATATAGAAGCACCTAAGTATACATTCATTTCAACTCACTTTAGACATGCTAAATAAACTTTACTGCATGACTTTCATAACACTACAAACAAGCATGAATCCTATTCTTGTCATAGTAAATTATTTCTAGAAATAAGTACTGACATAAAATAAGATTTCTAATCGCCATCAAACTTTAAATATCACTCAAGCAAGCTTAGTTAGAATAGAACTAATGGGCAAACAGCTGACTACGAAGCGCGAGATCGAAGGTTCGAACTTTCTGTTACGGAATAAACATAGACATGTTATGTGCAATGAAAAAAAAGCAAATATTTTGTGTGACAGCCAAAATCTGATGGATCCTTGAATGAAACTAGATGAACTTATGTCGCTCCACTTGACTCATGAACACGTCTGCCAATAGATTTCGGTTTCATTTTTCAACATGTGAAAAGCCAAATTAAAAAAAAATATGCAGTGAAAAAAGTGTATAGTACCGAACTACAATTTCCGCTGCAGGTACAAAATGTTTACATTATTTTGTCAGGTGTTGCTCGTAAAGTAAATAATTAAAAAAACGAAATAGTTACCGCTAGCGTGATACGGATATAAGCAATACTTCTTTTTGCATGTAACAGGAGCAAGGCGTAGGTTGAGGAAAGGAAGGATACATAAATCTGTCTCCAGATTGTCGAGAGAAAACTGTGAAACGTACTCTACCATTGATATTGGTCTATGGCGCAGTTACATCGTAGGCGGTAAGAGTTATTTATCTTTTGCCCATTAAATTCATTAACAACAAATTGTTTCTCGAGCCTTCAATAAATTCGATTCAATATAACATTTTTACCTACCAATACAATAGGAAGTAATTATACGTTTATTCAATTGCAAAAGATAAATTCATATTATAATTTTATGTTTATTGCCTTCTTGTTCTTAATAGATGTGAATTTCATAACGCTACGGTAATTTGTGAATGCTTACATTATGCCTTAGGCGCATAGAATTGAATAGATACTAAAATTCACAAGACGCTAGGTTCTTAGAAATAGCCGAACATTAGCTGTTCAGACATTTACAAAGGAAGCAATTTGTAATCGGTACAAATACTCGCCAAATCGACACCTGACTAAAAGACGTTTAATGTAGACATAGCGGCACAAGTGGGCTGGCACAATCTCAACTGTTGGTGAATCTTCACAGAGAATAACTTTTGTGTAATTAAGAGCTGATAATATATTAAATTGATTTTATTGTCGATGACTCGGGAGGCTTTCGGGTGGTCTGAAAACTCTGACACGGGCTGGCCAAGCCTATCCACCAACCCGCACTGGACCCGCGTTGTTGATTATGGCCCATACTCACTCTCTGAGAAAAGGCCAGTGTCCCAGGTCCCAGCATTGGGAACAATAAAGTTTTTAACACATTTCGGGTGATAAGAAAGACAATAGCATAATAATATGGCTTGGCATTATGTCGGGATAGACATGTCCGTGTAAACAAAACTTCCGCGTGAAGACAATAAAGTTGGTGAAATGATGAAGTTTACGAGCGAAGGTGTTGAGTCCCCGTTATATATACATTCTAGGAACCCAAATCCATTACTGCAATGATGACAGTAGGTTTATAGCAAACGAAATAACAAGCAGCAACTAGCTACTAGCTACTAACGGCGGAAATTAATAACCTATCATGGCAATATTTCTAATAAAAAAAAAAAAAAAAACAGGATAATTGCACACAAATTGACCTAGCCCCAAATTAAGCTCGAAACTTGTGTTATGGGTACTAGACAACGATATACAGACTTATATAGAGAAATAAATACTTATGTAGGTAGATAGAAATATCCAAGACTCAGGTACAAATATTCGTGCTCATCACACATACATTTTATTTCTATGGAGCTTGTGTCAAATTTCTATCTCTAGTAAGGCAAACCGTGGATAGATAGGTTATTAATTTCAACCGTAAGTAAATTTAAAGCAACTAGAGACTCGCTCTGGCTTCGTTCGGGTGTAATTTAGAAAAAAAGAGGTGGAAAATGTAACGTAAAATTTTCGGTGACTTGGACAAAAGAAATAAAAATAAAGTAAAGCTTAGATTGTTAGTAAATTTTTAACACACCTGTGACGTGTAATAAATTGTAGCATAAATGAAACAATCACACGATAAAGATTTAACGGTTACTGTCATTATCAACTGCCGGAAAACATCAACAGATGAACTCAAGTCCCCCTAAAACTACACTTTATGTAAATCGTTGGTGTTTTAGTTAGTTATCTACAACTATTATAATTACTATAATAACACGTTTTTTAATTATCACATAAAACCCATTTCGAAATGTATAAACATAAAAACAATCTTAGCAGCTAGGTTGTAATAGCCAATAAAGAAACCAAATTCGCAAACAAATCCCAGACATAATATGTTAGGATATGTTATTAATTTTATTGTATACTATAGACACTATAGAGTATAGAGTATAGACCATTCATTGTCATGTTGACATTATACCTAAATGTTTTGGTAATACTACGAAATGTATTTATTTTCTTTTACATTTATTTGTGTTCTAATACCTAGAACCACTATTTTAAAACTCAGGTAACATTGAACAACTTATTAATTATTCATGCATTTATTGTCTATTTTAATTTTAATATTATGTGAAACCAAAGGTCCATATTTATTGATTTTTAGGGTTCCGTACATCAAAGTGAAATCGGAACCCTTATAGGATCACTTTGTTGTCCGTTAGTCTGTTTGTCTGTCAAGACTCTTTTTCTCAAGAATGCCTTGAGGTATCAAGTTGAAATTTATATCAGACACACAACTCTACATTCTCTCTCAGAGTAAAAAAATTAACCTGTAAGTCAACGCTTTTAAAAGATATGATCGTTTATGTCGCATTAATTTCGCATATTTTGCGATTTCACAAGGAAATCAAAACTAATAGGGTACCTACCTCCCGTTAACCTAGAGTCATGAAAATTGTCATGAAGCAAGGTCTTACAGCACATGTAAAGAAAAAAGCCTGAAAACTAATATGTAAAATGTACTGATATAAAAAAAAAATAGTTTAATAACAAAAACAAAACAAGTTTATACGGAACCCTCAGTGTGCGAGTACAACTCGCACTTGGCTGGTTTTTAAACTTCAAACGGTCATGGCCGATGGTATAATGCCGTCGTCGCTCGCGCTGGGTTGCATTGCATGTCAACAGATGAACTCCACAAGTGGAACATCTTATTGAGTAGGTACACAGCACACACCTTGCACATTTAGGCCTTGGGTGGGTACACCGCCACCGGCTCTTTTGTTTGCTTTACTAGTTTACACATGATACTTTTGCTGTTTCTCTTCTGTGCTTTTACTTAAATCGTTCGAAATAATGCACTTTGTGGCAGGAATGTTTTCTGCACCGGTACCACGTGCTTGTATCTAAGCAGATTCAATCTCTAAAAGATGCTAATTTGTAAAATGTTATATAAGAACTTTTTGAACTAAAAAATGAGACCAGGATGTAAGCTATCCCCATTCCAAATTTTATTTAAACTCATTGAGCCGTTTTAGTGTGGAAATGTTACAAACACGCGCTCACAAACTTTTTAATTCATGTGATAGTGTGTGATTCTACATCTTTATTAACGTTATCGGTGTACTATCATGTTAAATCAACGATAAAAGATGCTGGTCATGCCAACCACAGGAGTAAACACTGGTGTCAAAACATAAAAGACATGATGCTTAAAGAAAATTGAAAAATTTGAACGTTCTACGGCTTCTGTCGCTTACCATACCTATTACTACCTTGACCTATGTCACCTATATTCATCGTACGGTCAACGAAAAAAGGAGCTGAACAATACCTATTTTCCGATTTACTTTAGCATCAAGAAAACCAAAAATCATTGCTCTAGTACACGTTTAAAAAATCGAGTATTATCAGCTACTTTTGTCGCTGACTGTACAGGTTAATCTTTGATCATTTGCCTATATTTACATTCGCTTCATTTACCTACTATTTACAGTTTTCGCGAAAGTTGTGCCTCGCTTACTTATAATGTTATGATATTTTGATCTCAAAGCTTGTCTTGATATTGATACATTTATCATGACGTCATAAACCTCGCTATTTAAAGATCGTGATCTGGAACAATGAATGTGTCCCAGTGCCCAGATTTCCGATGCTATTTTATTATTTTAGTCACACATCCACACGTCTTTTATCGTTTACTCTTTTTAGTGATACTAACCTCATGAAGGTTCGGTAACGTTACAATACAAGTTAAACTTTTTATGTATATTAGTTTTCGCAGAGATATTGTTAGATTTTAAATTTAATATAAGTACACCCAAAAGATCATATAATAAGTACTCCATTTATCATAAGTATCACGAATAAATTCTAAGTAATCTGTGCCCATAGTCATAAGGTCAGCAATGAAAAGGATATTTACAAATTTATTTTTGATAATATTTTTTTTAAAGGAACATTATTGCCTATTATGACAATTAGTTTTTTTTTAAATTATATAGCATTAACCCCAACACTAATTTTTAACGTAACTCTAAACTCATCGTAGGCCTTGTAACATCGATAAAAGATGATAATCACCGTAAGTTACTTCCATAACCTATTAACTCTCAAATTATATTTTCATAAATTAATTAAAAATTTTAAGCTTGACTTAAAAATTCAATATGATATTAATGCAAAACTACCGGTCCACCACAAAACAGTAGATTTAATTAGCTATCAAGTGGTACAAACCAGTTGTAATAAAATTGAAATTACCTAATTTTATAATTACCACTTTACATATTTACTCGCAACACATTTACTTACGTAAAATTCTGTATGTAAAATGTAAAGTTAAATATGAAGCAGTTCTTACACGACTTACTTCTTCAGATACAAGTCCCTGAAATGCTGTTTAGACTTCTGCAAATTTTCTCGCAGCAAATTCTGCAAGTTACAAGAACTTGCAGAAGTAGCTGTAACTGTTTACACAGCAAGCATTGCGCAAGTTAACTTCTGTAAGTTTTAGGAAATACTGCTCAGAGATAGCCGTAAGCAAATTGATTCAAGTGGCGCTAAACATAATACCTACCTTCCATCTAGATGTAGGTTAAATATACGTTTAGGTAGGTAAATAGAAAGCAGTTGCCTAATGGTTAATTAAATAAATTGTTAAGCCTTTTTCCCTTTAAGACGTAGATAGATAGATAACGGTTTATAGTTTCACCACAACAACAGAAAATGAAACAAAAGAATAGGAAATTCTTAATAATCTTAGAATAACCTTGACGTTTCCTATTTTTGTAATCATTAGAAATACAATGGGTGAGTTATCGTTTAGAGCTAGACATATTTTGGGTGGACAGTAAGAATTTATGGATAAGTAAAATATACAGTAAATAAAATTAACAGTTCATAAATACCTCTATAACCAATAGAATTAATAATATAAATATTTTAAACATTATTTAAACGATATACTGTTTTAAACTAGCATGGTCAAAAACATTAGAATTAGGTTTTATAACGGGATAATTACCATGTATTTGTTTTTGTTTTGTTTTTGTTAAATACATGGTAATTATCCTGTTATAAAACCTAATTCTAATTATTTAAACGAATTAATATCATTATGATGTGTTAATGTAAACCATGTTAATTGAATGAGATAAATATGAAAATCTAACATTATTAAATATTACAGTCAATATTCGAAACAACTGGTCGAGCGATTAAATTACGCAGAAATATCTCATGTATTTAAATATAAAAACACTTTAATACATAAAAGAAAATAATAACTAAATGCAAACGCCAGCATCTACATTGTAACAAAGTTTTAAAATAATATCTAAATGTATTATTCTTGCATGATTTCCACTGACCTCTCAGCTGGAACCTGGAACTAACAGGATCTAAAAACATTTTTCAACTCTACGCACATTTCTGTAGCGTTAGCGTAAGTCAAGTTCACACGCTAGGTACTCAGTAGAGTAGTATCGTATGGGATCGCCATGTTATTAATAGTTCCTTCAAAAATAAGGGTGTATACTCATACTTACTCAGTGGTGCATTTTCCAGACGTAGCGTAGACGAGAAGATCCTCGCCGGTAAAAGTGAAATTTCTCGGCGACAACTTTGCTCCGCCAAATATTTATTCACTCGTAGTGAAAAACGCGGATCGTCTACACCGTACAGTTCGCGCCAACTACATATATTTAAAACACGTTTATTGAAATTAGATTCCGTATTTAAAAAAATAGTCCTCTTTATTCCGTTAAAAAATCGGTATTTTATTTTAGAATCATAAATGGTGAGTGAGAAATGTCGATAAGTGCGTTTTGTCAGTGTTTCGGGTGCGTGGGCAAGAGTGGCTCGGAGCGGAGCGCACGACGCGGCGACTTACGGGCCACTGAGGCGTGCGCGCAACCGATTGCCGACGATCCTCAACTCTTCCAATTTTAAATACCGAACGGGGCGCCTGGGTACTTGTACTATTCTATAAACTGTGGCCTGGGCCTGCATTAAATACAATTTTCCAACATTCGGTGAACAGGCCGTGGCGCTAGCAACTCAAACAATCAGCAATTAGTCTTCTTATATAAACAAAATCGACTCTACAACTGTCTGAGGAGCTTGCAAGTCTAAATTACTTAACAAATTTAGACGATTAATCTCAAGGCTATAGGAAAACGAGGGAAAAGCTATCTGGTAGGAGGTAGTTTTTGATCTTTATAAACTTTTTATCTGTGTCAAACAGTAAAACTCACGAAACACATTGTTACTAACAGTTTTTCTTTTTATTATTAACCTTTTCGATTGCAGACAACAATAAACACACATTAAACTTCATAGAATTCCTTTATTAATTTAGAAAGTCAATTAAATTCCGATTGGAAAAGACTCCCCAATTCAAAAAGTTTTTGAAAGCATAAGCGCAGCTGTTATTTAGAAACATGGAAAATCCGCACTTAAAAGTCAGCGGCCGAAATGGGATTCGAACTCGGTGTCGACCGTTCTGATGGACCCTGACTGCTTATATAGCAGTGAGTTACATTGTATCGATGTAAATAGTGCGATTTTCTCATAGCCATATATGTAAACATTTGGAATCAATATGCGGCTCATATATTATGTTTTAAGTTACACGCGAGCAGAAGCGAAAACGTTTATAACTACTGTTGCGTCAATTCATTTTTGCAAAATCTCCTATTGTATTTGTTTTTTATATCAGGAGTTTTGAAGTAATTAGTGCAAAATTACTAAACAAGTATTTTGTACGCAGTGTGGCCCAACAGTAAAATTTTACGACTCTACGGCCGCGCGCCACCCGTTCGCTTGTTCAAATAAAACCCCATGATTTCGTCTGAGTTTTATAATTGGATGTGGCATGTAAACCTTTTAAATAATTATAATGAATTTTTTCATATTTTTTTTTATTCACAGGTTTTATTAGTTGCGTATTGTGGGTAAAAACTGAATACTTCATAATTTATGTGAAGTATATATTATTCTTGACATCTATTGCAACTTTATGTGTATTGGATATACAAGTTTAATTTTCGGAATTATTTAGTACTTACGTTACATATCGCTTGACATAAATCTAGTTGCTAGTCAAAATTAGTTTTATTCGGAGCTTGATGTAGGTAGATATATTTTATGTTTGTATATCTGCGATCTATTTTCGTCCGGCAGTTCGCTTCGGATCGGAGGCGTGCAAGTTCAGGGAAACCAGACGGGGATATGTTTTATTGAACTCGGAAAATTAGGCCAATATGTCAGCTCTGGAAAGATTGGTAAAATATTTATAGTTGAACTCTCTAGATTTCACGCTAACCCCATATGCCATGTTCTAGCACCGAGACAGATTTACATCAATATTGGGGCCAGTTAAACGGGTCCTATATCCCAACGGATTCAGAGTTAAATTCGGATACAATCACGTACGACCCAAATCTTGTTCTAACAGTCATACACGTCACAGTAGGTCGCATAATGTTGTGACTTTAAGACCATTTTGAATTAATTCCCAATAACATTGAGAATTTCGTATAACACCCGTTTTCTAATAAGATCACTGCCATCCCGCCAGCAAATCAATCAACGTTACAAATTAGGTCACAAAGTGATATCACATTAGCTCGCTGCACCTTTGCACAGTAGACATTTGGTCTTCCTGCTTCTTTAAAAGCATATCTAAGTAACTTGTTATAGACAAACCAGCTGAATATACCATTAATGCGATCGAATTGATTAGCTCGGCACTAACACCACGTGTATTACACCTATTTGTACACAACTTCCTAAATAGGTGTGGATCTTGTCTCTAATTAGGTTTGTTTTGGTTTGCTTCTCGCACTTGCTGTGTTGTTCTATCTGTAAGTTCAACAAGCACCTAAATGTCTCATCTTAGTCATGTATTTAGCACTTAGAATGTTTTCTTCAATTGCTTATGTATGAGACGTCTCCCATGATTTGAAGACTGGTTATGTAATGAGTTTCAATACAGCGAGCGGTACGTATTAGTTCTGTAACAATGGCCGGTCCTTAACAATGAGATGGCACGGCACGAAGGCCACCGAGCCAAGTTCACGACTGTGCAATGACCGTTATCATTACCATTCAATGCGGAGCCCGGATCATTACCGCGCCTCTAACCCGAAACGATTAACTTTGGCTTGTCCTTTGCTGTTTTACATGTTAATCAACGATAGCCGAATTTGCATATCAAGTTAATGTATTAAACACACGTTTTACACATTTGTATAATCTACCCTTTGAAACTTTATTTATATATATTAGTTCCGGATAGAATATAGTAATTATCATTTCTGAAGCTGTCCACCACTCTGTCACAGTCGTACTCAAGTTAGACATGGATAACAAGTGAAGCTTAAAAAAGGAGAAACAACAAATGTGTTAAAAAAAAACCAATACAATCCAATTCATTTTTGTACAGCTTCTGGGGAAACTATTTGATTGCGAAATATTCATGTTAACAACATTGCATCTCTCTATTTTCAATTCGTGAGAAGCAATCCAACATAATGGTTCAACATTCCCCGACCCTTGCATAAATAAAGCACAAGCAAAAAGTGGGTCTTTCACTAAGAACTATTTTATTTGCTCATGGCAAGATACAAGCAAATCGGTAATACTTGCTCGCGACTCGCGAGACATTCGAGTTTGATCATTTTTTTTCTGTTTGAAAGTGAAACGTTACAGATGGTAATTCATACGTACTGAGCCTGCCAGCTGTGCGATGCTACATACACCGATGGTTTTATTGCAATTTTGCCAGTTAACTCCACTTCTACTAGGCTCTTGCAAAAGTAAAAAAAGAAGTAAATACCTATGTTGTGTTTAAATAGGCATTTCAATCACTGTGGGCAGAAAATGGGCGTAAATAATGACAAGATGCACTTAAGACGTATAGTTGCAGGCGTTGTTCGTCGGGAGATGAATCGTCCATATATTTTATCATGTCTGCGCTAGAAAATATTTGAGCGTGAGGGTGCACCCGATCTTCCCAATAAGGGCGTCGTCGTCACCTATTATTGGCCTGCGACGTAGCAAGGCAGTTCTCACGAACGTCGTCGCGCGAATATTAACAATGACTATTTAATTGATACAAACAGCTCAGTAGGCAATTTAGGGGCAACAATGTGACGAATAAATGAGCCTGAGAGCCTAGAGACAATGGAATAATGAGGGTATAATGAATAATGGACAAACATTTTTTTCAGCACCGTAGAGCACGTGCTGAGATTCTTCGAGGTGATGACATTTTTGTTGTAACGCCATCATGCTTCTTAACTGGTTTACATTACTCACCATGAATAGTATTATCATCGACATTAGTTGAATAACATAGAAAAATATACTGGATTTAATTTTCTAAAGTAGGTACCTATTGCAAAAAGTGCCAATATAATCTAAAACAGAATGTTCCTAACAAAGTCTCCTTCCAGCCTTGTGTTCACATGCTACCGTCAAAAATATCTTTGCTAACCAATGACAAAAGCAGAAATTAGCACATATCCGAAACAGTGGACGACTGGTCATTCACCCATTAGATCTTCCGAGAAGCGCTGTAATGAAATGAAAAGTAGCGCTGAGATTTTAAATGTGCATAGAATATTGTTTATAAAGACGCTTGCCTGGCTGTGTATTGTGAAGTTTTTAGTACTAACGGAATGGAGCAGATACTAAAGAAACGAAGTTACAAGACATGAGAGTAACAACTACTGTCTCAGGTTAAAATGCCCATATACGAATCAGACAATGTTCTATAAGAAATTGCTATAGGCATCGTAGCAACAAACTTTAGAGTAAATCTACATACACTAATAACAACATTAACATTTAAGTATATGCAACAGCATTTACATAAAAATATATCGTTGGCATATTTAACTGTGCATTAAATATATTATATCTTACATAGCTTCCATTCGGTAGTAAACTTATTAGAGCCGGTGATGTTTTTTCTTAATGTATAATTCCTAGAAGAGTTTCAGAAATTAGTATAGTTTTATGTGTAAATGAATCCTGTTTTTTGCCGGAAACAACAATCTAGATCGAACTGGCTGGTAATTGTCAAGGAAAAGTTATTTGTAATTTGGTTTACCTAAAACCTATGGCGTGGCGTGACGTCTGGCGTGGCAACGGGATATATCATGCGTATTCCTTTTAACCCAATTAGGAAAGTTTGTTATGATGTGTGCAAAATAACTGAAGAAACCTTTTTCTCCGCTGGGAGAATTGAGGAATCATTATTAGATACTAATGCTCAACCAAACAATAACGCTTTGCATATTAAATATAGCAATAATAAGTATTAACCACAAATTATTATTTCGGACGTCACAAACTCACAAATTACTCATCATTGATGAATTATTATTATTTTTTTTACTATTTACAGGGTAGCGTTTGACCACAAGTCACCTGATGTTAAGTGACGATGTGGTCGAAGGTGGCGCCACGCTACACATGGACTGGGAACTGGCTCTCAAGTGAGGCTGCCGGAACACACCGATAGGCGCTCGGCGACAGATTCTTAACAAGAGCTAGCCAGGCGAGTACTAGAAAATACCCTACCACCAAGCTATGGTTTCATCACGATGTTTTCCTTCACCGAAAGCTCAAGCTCATTGTACTTGTGTACGGATCGCAAGCCGACGTCACTACCACTGAGCCATCATCGCTATATTCTGTTATCAATTTGTAAATCGATTTTTTTTCTATAAAATACACTAGTTTCTGCATTATTTTAGCAAACACACAACTTCCACTCATCAATGATGAATTCATTTTTCCACCCCTCCAATAAACAGAAGATGTGCTTAAATTTCTTATTATGAAAAAAACAGCTTTATTTTCTGCAACATTGCGGTTATGGCGTGGTTTTAGCAAAAAAAAAAGTTTTATTCTGCACTTTTTTTGTATTCGTATAGATATACCTACCATAATACTTTTTTATTACATTAATTACAGAAATTAAATATTATTAGTACAGGTAGATCTACGTGTATTTCTACCATCCGCATCCTACTAATTTATATAAACTCAAGCGTAAAGTGTATGTAAGTATGTTAGTGACCACTCAACCCGGTAACGGCTGAATACATTTACATGTAATTCGTAATAAAGTTACTTTATTTCCTAAAATAAGATGCCAATGTCAATTTTCTTCTCGCAAGTACGACTGCGGGTGGTAGCTAGTTAATTATATAATTTACTTACTACACTCGGAGTCATCGGCTCCGGTGTCGAATGTCAGAGTTCGCGCGAGGTGGTTTTATTATGTAACTCCACTTATATAGGCTATTTACAGACGGATACTATTATAAAGTTACGGAGAAGATTGTGGCGCATGGCGGTCAGAAACCTATGACAATAAAATAGGTAGGTACTTACCTAAACCAAAGCAAAAGAAAATTATACGCGTGGGTTTTTAATTGCATTATGATAAATAACTGTTTTACTTTAGCTAAATATATGCAAAAACTATCCGTGTGTATAGAGCCAAACGTAGAATAATATTATTACTAATATCTGTAGATTCCTTTGGATTGATTTATTTAATGACTTGTGTTAAGCAGATCCATTCATAAGTTTTAATTTACGTAATATAAATTACTTCTGCTTTTATTACTCTAGAACATCATAACGGCGACTAATATCTAAGTAATCTATTTGTGGAAACTTTTTGTGCTAAATAACTATGCATAGACTTACGGCTAAAATTAATAATCGATCCTGATCCGTTATCCGCGATTTTGGATTGATCTTCGAAGTCATAATATGTCATAAAAAAACTACTACTAAAACTAAAAACTAAAACTAATATGAAATATTATGACATGACATATAGATCCAAAACCACGGATAACGGATCGGATCGATAATTTATTTCGGGCATTAATAACTATTAAGTAATCTGTGCCCATAGTCTTAAGGCCAGGATCTTACTAGCCTTATTTCGCAGGTGACAAAGGGATGTTGATCTGAGAGTAACGTTAATAAAATCCATAAAATTATACAAAGCAAAGCAACGCATGCCTTGGACATGTCAGTTATTTCACTAAGTTTTCCTTCACCGTTTTGAGCGACGGCATATATATATATGTATTAAGTAATGATAATTACCGTAAGTTACTTCCACAAGCTGCTAACTGTCAAATTATATTTTCATAAATTAATCAATACTTTAAAGATTCACTAAGAAATTTAATATGATATTAATGCAAACTACCGGTCGAGCGTAAAACAGTAATTTTATTTAACCATCTAGTGGTACAAACCAGTTGTAATAAAATTGAAATTACCTAATTTTATAATTATCACTTTTCCTATTTACTCCCAACACATTCATTTATGTAAAATTCTCTGTGTAAAATGTAAAGTTAATTATAAAGCAGTTCTTATACAAGTAACGTCTTCAAATAAAAACCCTGAAATGCTTTTTAGACTTCCGCAAATTTTGCACTCTCATCTCGCAACAAATTCTGCAAGTTACAAGAACTTGTAGAAGTAACTGCAACTTGCGCAAGTGAATGAACAAGTAAGTTTAAGTGTAAGTAAGGTTAGTTCTGTAAGTTTTATGAACACTGCTTAGAGATAGCCGTAAGCAAATTGATTCAAGTGGCGCTAAACATAATACATACCTTCAGTCTAGATGTGGGTTAAAAAGAAGTTTACCTAGGTAAATAGAAAGCAGTTGCTTAATGGTTAATTAAATAAATTGTAAGACGATGTAGATGACGGTTTAGTTTAGTTTCGCGACAACAACAGAAACTAAAACCAATAAAAGGAAATTCTCAATAATCTTAGAACAATATTTTATTCTAATATTTTAGTAATTATCAAAAAAACAATCACATTAAAAGACATCCTTTGGGTGGACAGTAGTGTTGTTAAAAAATTAATACGGTAATAAGTGGTGTGAATATGTGGTAATAATAAAATGTTAAGTTCCATTTAATTTTTAAAAAAAGAATACCTTTCATATTTTACATATACAAATAAATAATCACATGCCTGTATAACTAATGGAATAAATAATATAAATATCAGTTAAAGGAATTTAACAAATATTTATTACATCAATGTAAACCATGGTAATTGAATGAGATAACTATAAAAATCATACATTATCTATTACATTATATATTACAGTCAATATCCGAAACAACCGGTCGAACGATTTCATTATGGACGAAAATCTCATGAATTTTAAAATAACCACATTGATATATAACAGAAAATAATAGCTAAATGCAAATGCCCAGCTTTTAAATTATAACAAAGTAATAAACTATTACATTGTACATATTATTGTTGCCTGATTTTACATCTAAAACCGTTTTTCTACTCTACATACATTTCTGTAGCGTTAGCGTAGGTTCACACGATACTCAGTACAGAAGTAACGTGTGGTATTGCCATGTATATTAATAGTTCCATAAAAAATAATGGTGTATACTCATACTTACTCAGTGGTGCATTTTCTAGACGTAGCGTAGACGAGAAGATCCTCGCCGGTAAAAGTGAAATTTCTCGGCGACAACTTTGCTCCGCCAAATATTTATTCACTCGTAGTGAAAAACGCGGATCGTCTACACCGTACAGTTCGCGCCAACTATATTTAAAACACGTGTATTGAAATTTGATTCTGTATTTAAAAAAATAGTCCTCTTTATTCCGTTTAAATAAATCGGTATTTTATTTTAGAATCGTAAATGGTAAGTGACAAATGTCGATAAGTGCGTTCGGTCAGTGTTTCGGGTGCATGGGCAAGAGTGGCTCGGAGTGGAGCGCACGACACGGCGACTTACGGGCCACTGAGGCGTGCGCGCAACCGATTGCCGACGATCCTCAACTCTTCCAATTTTAAATACTGGACGGGGCGCCTGGGTACTTGTACTATTCTATATACTGTGGCCTGGGCATGCATAATTATACAATTTTCCAACATTCGGTGAACCGGCCGTGGCGCTAGAAACTCAAACAATCAGCAATTAGTCTTCCCATATATACAACATCAGCTCTACAACTGTCAGAGAGGCTTACATTAATGAAAATTATGGAAGTCTAAATTACTTTACAAATTCAGTCGATTCAGCTCAAGGCTAACCTGTATAGCGAGGGAAAAACTATTCGGTAGTAGGTATATTTTGATCTTTATAAACTTTTTATCTGTGTCAAACAGTAAGACTCATGTAAAACATTGGCACTAACATGTTTTATTAAGTAAGATATAGTTTTATCTTAATGCCTACTCGTAGTTACTGCTATGTTTATCGTTTTATCGACGAAAATACATACAAGTAGGTATTATACGTAGACGCTGTAATGCACTCGAAGAAATAAAGAACATTTGTAGAGTTCCTTGCATCTGTACAAATGTCACCTTTTACAAAAAAAAAAATAAAACAGCACCCAACATCGCTCGCCAACAATTTTAATTACATCCAGCTTTAGAACCCGCGTTGTTGACAAAACGGTATCACATAAACAAAGAATAACCTTTTCGCTCGCAGACACTTGTAAACACACACATTATAGTTAATAGGAGTCCTTTATTAATTTATAATGTCAATAAAAATCTCGATTGAAAAGGACACCCCAGTTCATATAATTTATGAAAGCATATAAGCGCAGCTGTTTGTAAATTTATTTATGAAACTATATAAAACTCGTTACAGATTTCCATAAAGTATTAACATTGATTGAGGAGGAGACGTCCCGACCCACTTCGTGTCTACTTACCATGAAAATGTATGCTGCTATTAGCTGGAAGGTCGGCGGCAGACGATGATGTCACCACCACCATCGGGCCTGATGTATCGCCACTCTGGATACAGATTAAGCCCTCTGCGAAGCGACTGCTATCAAATCTGCGCCTATTGCGCACGTCTTGAATCGGTTTTTCACAGCCCTTCGAATGTAAGCTTCGGATTTAAAATGCCATTTAAAATCTGTCGATTTTCATCAAGGACTGGCTGAGGAACGAAGACTTGCCTAATATAAATGCATACTTACCTAACATACCTTACGTCTCTGTTCAGCCTTCTTTCTCAGAAAATAGAATACAGAATTTCGACTGAGTTCTTTATATCACCGGATGATATTGATGAGTAGCTTGTATAATTAATATGAGTAGATGAGTAGATAGATTGATCCAAAATGTATCGGTCTTGCCTTCTCTCAGAGAGAGAGTGAGAGAGGGTATGGGGCATGGGCTACACTACACGCTAGCTCAATCAATGGGTTAGTAGATATCTCATAAGCCTTACATTTTGTTGTTCATAATGGACATGTCAGTTTCCTCATAATGTTTTCCTTCATTGTTTTGTGCGATAGAAAATCCGTACATAAATTAAAAAGTTATAACAGCTGCAGAACTTGGTATCGACCTCTTATAAGGTGCACGTGTTACCGTTCGGATGGATCCTTACTACTTATATAACAGTGTATCGATGTAAAAAGTGCGAATTTCCCATAGCCATATGTAAACATTTGGAATCAATATGCGGCCATATATTATGTTTTACTACGCGGGCAGAAGCGTGGCAATAAATCTAATAGGAATAGTTAAGTCCACATTAATAAAGTTTAATGTTTTCATGGTGGGCTACTAGTGTGACCTTCGATTACTAATGTTTCAGATGAGTCCCTAGCAAGTAGCAAGCCATTGACGTCAAAATTAAACAAGTAGGTACATATATAAAGGGCTTACAATAATGTAGTTTTCAAGCAGGTGTAGTCTTGGGCAAATAGCTTATCCGTGATGAGAAAAAAATAATAGAATTTGATCTTATTTAATTTTTTCGATACTAGATCTATAACACACTACCTATTCAAGTCAAGAAACACAGTCGCCATGCACTTATCGGTGATGTGTTCCGTCTGCCGCACTTGCAGTTCAGGCGTAAAATAGCGCCATCTTCGATCACACCGTTTATTCGTATTCGTCGCTTTTAAAAAAATTAACTAAATACTAAGTTTAACGAAACATCTACAAATAAAAAACCTGATTTAAATCGCCGCCTGCAGTTAGAGTGCCCAAGAGACTGGCGACGTTACCTCTTCGGATGGCCATATAGGTAGATTCGTGGACCGAAGTAAGCGCCAGCCACCCCTCTGGGTCAACCGCGTCAACGAGGCGTTTGGCGAGCTCTTTATAAAGATTACCTACGAGCGGCAGGATCGCACGGACTACGACTTTCTACCCCAAACGGAGCAAATATTATGTAGCTCAAAGGACTGACGAAAACCTCAAATAGACGAAGTATGGATTACTTCGTCTACTCGTCAGTTTCTGCCACCGCACCTGGCGCCCTATTAGTTGTCTGTAGATGCAGTACCGGATATACCATAGAAGATGAAAAAGCCGAAGCTTAGGGCGGCAAAATTATGGGGGCGGCAAAAAACAATTTGGTACAGAAAAAAAGAATAGCTTTGTTTTTCTTGGCTTAAAAGTGTTGGCAAAAACTTAACTTTGGGGCGGCAAATTTTTAAATCCAGCACTGTGTAGATGGACTTTGATGGGAGAGCGCCAATGTGTTAGCGCACGTCGCATTTCAGACCAAATTATAATATATAAGTTTTGTCGATACGCAGCTGAGTCACTTGAGTCAAACAAACATACCCACATACGCACAATATTTCCCATTTACAATATTTGTACAATAATGCACATCCTGCACAAGGAAATAATGAGGTAAATTAGAGCGGGAGGAACCGATACCGAGTCAATGCTGAAAATATATTTAGTTAGTAGGATCACTTTAAATCTATTCTTGGTATTGTTTAATAGTCACTTGAATTCACTTGAATGCGGTGTGAGCAACATGTGAATAGAATGTAATAAATTAATGTAGGTAATAAGTTGTCTACGTTATACGTGTGGTTAT
This sequence comes from Opisthograptis luteolata, assembly GCA_931315375.2. Classification (NCBI taxonomy): domain Eukaryota; kingdom Metazoa; phylum Arthropoda; class Insecta; order Lepidoptera; family Geometridae; genus Opisthograptis; species Opisthograptis luteolata. The sequence goes on along the minus strand of OV928049.1, from coordinate 5,572,149 downwards.
TTAAATTGGTATAAGTATGAAGGGTTAGTTAGGGTATTTCAAGCAAGCATTTTTGAGTATGTATGTTTGTTTGTTACTTCTTCACGCTATATAAAGCGCCTCAAAGAAATTGGGTGAAAATTGGAATAAAATATCTTCTAGCCTACTTTTCTCCCCGAACAAGAATCCTACGTGTAAACGGGAAAACCGCGTCTGTAACCGTGGGGCGCTACGTTAGGTTTATGTTGGTATATAAGTATATTTAGATATCTACAGCCGAGTGTTTCGTCTAAAAACACCAGCTCATTTCGCGGGTTTGCGATCCTCATGTCATAACATCACAACGTTGTAAAGTCCACCACCACTTCAAACAAACCGCAAACTCACTCTAAATAACTCGCATTCACATCCCAAAATATCTGCACTCTTTTAAACCACATAATATATAGGTATGTATATTCTCGTTTTAAACCACATTCTATGACACGGTGTGTTATTCATGATATGCTTGATGCCAATTGTCGAATATTAAGTCACATTCATAATCAAAAGCGTACCTACAACTTACTTCATCATCATCAGCCTTTCCCGTTCCCACTGCTGGGACTCCGGCCTCTCTCAGAGAGAGAGTATGGGCTGTAATCTACCAGGCTGGCCCAGTGCGGGTTGGTAGATGTCGCATGCCCTTGAATGTTGCAGTTCTTGGACATGCCGGTTTCCTCACAAAGTTTTCCTTCACCGTTTTGAGCGATGGCAAATCTGCACATAACTTATTAAGTCATAAGTGCGGGGCCGAGAGGATTCGAACTCGGTGTCGGCGTCTTGTAAGTTGCACGCCTAAACCGTTCGGCCACCATCGCTCCTCACAACTTACTTAATTCACAATAATCATGTCTTGTGATCAAACGGTACCTAGTAAAAAAAGTAAACATAATATTAGCAGAGTTAATGTAGTGGCACTTTGCTTTAACTTTACACGGACTTTTTGGAGCAACTATATAGAAAAGTCACATTCAACAACTTTATTTCAATTTCCTTCACTCGTACCTACACATTAACGAACACGTAATGGTCAATAAATAATCCACCAATATCACACATTATTACCCGAAGAAACACATGTTTCGGAAATACATAATATGTAATAAAATTTTCATGTTGACAATTCAATTGCTGCCAAAAAGCCTCCAAAAAGTCAAGAGACTTTTGTAACTATTACGAGTACATACTTGTGTTTTAATTGTTTTAATAAAGTTGTGTGTGTAAGGAGTTGTCATCTCCGACCAGTGTTAGTTTTGCAATCTTAGTCCGGGGCGTAATGCCAAATAGTACGTATGATTTACACATGAACCGCGGTTGGCACCACTTTCATAAACCGGGAAAAACTGTGCCATCTATATATACTTCACGTTTATATCAGCTTTTCGCGTGAGAAACACTCGTTCTAATTACATATCACGTTTATTTGACTTGTTTATTTGACAGAATTTTACACCTCGTTACGATGATAGTAAATAATTCTACGGTCTTGTATTTATCTACATAATATATAAACGTATATTTGTATGTACTTAACTGTAGGTTTTTTAGTTTAAATTCTTAAGTTTGATAGGTAGTTCTAATTGTTAGTTTTATTTTATAGTTGTTAACTGATATTAGGTACTAATAATAAAAGAAGTAATTTTGTAGGTGTATGTTTGCAGTGGGTACTCTACATTTACTAATACGATTTTGAAAACTCTTTGGTGAGATAAGATAAATTTAGAATGTTTTTATTCATATTTGATTATAATTATCCACCGGGGTGGGTTGCTAACGTCATTCATAAAATAAATATACTTAGTATTATCATGGTGCAATGTTCAATTGTTCATCCCTCAACCGAAAAAAATGAAACTACTAGGTGTTCCCTGTGGTATCACCCGCGTGGTCCGCATTTTATTGCCATCCTTTGGCTTTTCCTAATGTTGTAACAATTTGGATAGGTAACTAAGGGACAGAGAGAGAGAGTTACTTTCGCATTTATAATATAATTAACTAATATGGATTTACGTAAGGAAAATAGTAGGTACCTACTTCACAACGTACGTACATTGCGAGTATCTAAATTAACATAAAGGTTGCATTAACAGATTTATTGCCATTTAGCCCACGAGCAAACTCCTCGTTTGTATCCTAGACATGTCCAATAGTTTTCTACCTACGTCCACTTATCCCAATGAGTCAGATCATCGTTGCATCCAGACTGGCGCCTTTCAATTCTAACAATCAGACAGATTGATAGCACGCGATCTATCAAGAGAATCAAGACCTCCCAATTGCTTACAAACTGTCGCCTAATCTATGATGCCACCAAGAAATGGGTCGCAGGCCACCAATCAAAATAAAAAAGCTGTTAGTCTGCCTTAATCGGCGTCTTTATGAATTTATAGCTAAATAAATGTGTATAAATACATGCTTACAACAATTTTAATATGAAAGTGACAGATTGGCACGCGGCCCACCTGGGTGCTCGTTTGTCTGTGGTTTGCATTTGCAATAATTTACTGCATTCAACACGGAACGACTTTTACTAGGTGATAATGCTAAGTCCCGTTTAAAAAATGTTGTATGGTTGTAGGTGCTAATAGGTAATTCATAAAGTACAACATATAAGTAATCTGCTCTACGAACCTAAGTACATGTTGCCTAGGTCACGTCAAACTTGGGCCCTTGGGAGCCAAAAAGAAAAACATTATGTGTGGATTTGATTTACACCGGAAACGTGCTTATTTGCAGAAATGAGGCCTTTTTCTGTTGGGGCAAAGTGATGCCAGGTCCCCTTTAAAAAAAACCGCATATTAACCATGCTATAGTTTCAGCGAGTTTTTTGGAAAGTGAGATTTGAAATCATTAGAAAAGTGTTAACAGTCCGTGCATTTGGTCTAAGGAATTACAATGACTTGAATCTCAGACTCATGATCAGACATCATAAATTTATAAACAACATCTCCATTTTTCTTACAATCTATAATTGTACTTACTAATAGAAATAGAAAGAGGTAAAGTTTATACATGAGCTTGGATGTAGGAGTGAACCTCCGGAACTACTATTCTGATATTAAAAATTATTTTACTGTGACAAAGCAATATAGGTTATAGGTTGTTTCATTGTGAGAATCTCCACGCGAGTGAAACCACGGGCACAACTAGTATTGTATGAAGTGCATAGAAGCATTCTGCACCAGTGCATATATTTACGCAAGAAAAATGTCGTTGGACTGGAAACAATGCTCCTTTTTCATATTAAAAAATTAACTACCTAACACATTTAGAAGATTTACGAGTCTCTTACGTTACATCTCTATCAAAACCTCAAAGAAAAACTAGAATTCAGTTTACAACGTTGTTATTTTTATTTCTGTGTCGTAACTCTCGAGTGGATTATTGTCACCGACGAAATTAAAATTAACTTCCGTTCCAATGTAAATATATGTCGTCTAAGAATTTGTATACAAAACAGATGCTAAAATATTACAACCGAACGCTCGTCTATTAGCAACTAGCGACTCTGATAATGATTATAATTTACTCTGTTCACGCGTCTGTTCTCACCTAATAAATATAGGTAAGCACATTAGCTCCGATGCTTAAGGCCTTACGAAACGAGCAACGTGTTTATTTTATTTGTCCCTTCAATGCTTGTGCGTGACCTAGAGGAACGACTATAAGGCACTCAAGCTAGGTAGCTGCAAACATCAATCGATTAGTTCAGGGTTCTCAAAGTACGCAAACCTTTAGGTGTTCGCCACCAGACAAGCCCACATCACATTAATTTAAAATAACTATATTTCACGACTGCTTGATCTTGTGTTTCAATAAAAACTTTGTCTTCTTTTACAGTAGTTGTCTGGGAAACGTATTAATAGAGGTCGTGAAGTTACAGGAACCCTGGTTTATATTATACAGGCTTCTACCAATCAATGTCATTGACTTAAGCGCGAAGTTCCAGTGACCCATTTCCACAAAAACCATCCCAACTACCGGCCATTCACCTAATGATCTCATCGCCCTAGAATAAAACTTCTCTCGTTTAGACCAATTGACTTAGTTATATGGAACGCTTTCTCAAGCGAAACTAGACGTTCTACTTTTGTTTAGGTAATGCGTTCGAATCCTTCCGCATAATGTTTATTTTACTACCAACTGAGCTGGGTCGCAATTAGCCGCCCTAGCATCCGCGTTGCATTTTCAGTAATAAAATAGAACATCGTGAATTCGGTCTTCTCTATTTTACTTCTTACATGGTAGCGTTTGACCACAAGTCACCTGATGTTAAGTGGCGATGTGGTCAAAGCCACGCTACACCTGGATTGGGAACTAAGTGGAGCTGCTGGAATACACTGATAGGTGCTTGGCGACAGATTCTTATCTTGAGTGTAGAAGCTTGAATAGCTAGGCGAGAATTTAAAAATAAATACCCTACCACCATGCTATGGTTTCATTACGATGTTTTCCTTCACCAAGAGCTCAAGCTCATTGTTGAATTCGAACCTACGGATCGCAAGCCAACGTCCCTACCACTGAGCCAACAACGCTAACGGTTTAAAATATTTTGTGGATCCTCAAAGTAACGCTATAGTTGTATTGTGTCTTCACTGTGGTTTAACTAACGTTCGAAACGATGATAATTTAATTACGCGGATGCTTTTGTTTTGCGATTCGTAACGCTTTTATTTTTACTCTTTGTAATTCAAAGCAGTTCGCGATTGAAAAGTCTGCTAATTCGAAACGCGATGTATTGGCGTCGTCACAAAGCGCCTTGCAGTCTAACGTAGGAGATGAACCCACTGTTACTCACCTCCGCAAACTAGGTAACCAATCGCGATTCATACTCGTAGGTACCTACTGCGGTACAAAACCGCAATAAAATTTGATTAATAGCGTTTTCAGTTTGAATGTGCTAATTTTGGTTGCCTATTAATCATGCTAAATAATAGCTCTAATTAGTCTGTGGTAGTGATATCATGAGTTTCACACCTCATGAAATTTGAGCTGACGTCTACTTGGAACACACGCTATAAAATGTATACTACGTAGAGCTAGTTCGTAATTTTCTAAGGGCCAGAATACAAGAGCTATTATTTTACATATTTTTTCATGAAATGGCAGCCACATAATATGACTTTAGCACCGTAGGATAAGCTAAGCTACGTTACTCCTTACACTACTCGTAGAGTATATCGATGTTTGTTTATCGACACACATTGTTGTACTTAAACTGAGTAAATTTAGAGGCTTAAAATAATATACAAACCCAGAAGATTAACCTTCGCCTTGTGCGTACTACGAGTTTCGTAACGCGTCGTATTTTGTATCGCCGACAGCTGAAATCTCTGAAAAGCTAATAATGGTGAATCTTATTACAGTGCAGTAAAGATCAAATTATGAAGCGAAACATTGTTCTATGGGTATGTAATGGTGTTTATGCGAAGTTTTAAAAGTTTTCATGTTTACGTTGAAGGCACGCACCACGGTACGCACTGGCTGAGGTTTAGCTTTCAAACATCGTTTGCAAATTATCGTGTTTTACTATAAATTTGTTTCCAAGGAAACTATTTCGCGATAAATATAGACACGTCATGCACACGTTATAAAATATGACATTACCTAATTTATTGGTGAAAAATACTGAAATGATCACACCGTTGGTCATAACTCAGAAGTTTGAGTAGAATTTAGCAAAGCTACTTTTCCTACGTGTTTACGTTTATCCTTAGCGGTTTTTTATCTGCTGATCAAAAGGAAATTCATAGGAATAACTTCTACTACCAAAACACAACCATCAAAGTCATTCGGTGTTTATGGACTAATTTTGCCTTATTATAAAATAAATACATATAAAGCTTAAACGAGTATTTACAAATAGTATAACCCAAGTGAAGGTCAAGTTCGAAGAATTGTTCAAGAAATACGCTTAACTTATTGATGCTACTGTCTGAAACATGCTGAAACTAACACAAGGCGCACTGTTGCGTTTCTAGGAAGCTGCCGACGCACCGGTAGCTCATCAAGCTTTTGCGATTATCTTGATGAACATCGTTCGGATGAACTCGTCTAATTAATGCAGACAAAGTACTCGTAAGTGCATGGTGAGCTTTCTGAGTTGGCATCACTCAAAAAGTTTTGAACATTTTAATACCCACATTAGTACTAAGGGCTTAGGTTCCTGCTACTACCTACATAAATGAGCTGATTATAATTGAGCAAAAATAAATTAGACTCAGTTTACCCATTTAATTAAAATACACGAAATGAATTATACTCGATTTCTAAAATATAAATGAAAAAACTAATAAATTCTGTACCTACTCGATTGTTATCAGTACTTGTACAGAAAAACAAATGCGAATGCGATGAAAATACCCATCCACAAAGTAGTAAGTTTTGCAGATGATAATGCAAGACATTTATTAAACAATAAATTTTATGTAATAGCTAAAAAGTACCCGAAAAATTATCTATGTAGGTACTTACTAAACTTAGATATTTATATAATTTTAAAACTAGCTCTAAAACTATAAATTCAAACATTTCTTTATACATAACAAGAAAGCTTCATCTTACTCTATCACGTAAACAAACACGCTTGCAAAATCTATTTCTACAATAACCCCGCAGCAACTTACTAGGCGAGGCTGGCGAGGTGTTAGCTCTGTTGCGCAATGTGGCTGCATAATGCCATCCGCAAATTACCAATTACCTTACGACCCATTACTCTACTAGGCTTTGCATAAATGGTAACACTTTTAATTAGAGGTGACACGAATTTTCGGTTACTTGTATTCGGCCTATTTAGCCTATTCGGCTGAATATTGCGCCAATTCGGCTGTATACCAAATAGTAAAACTAGTATAAAAGTTACACATATTACTCAATAAAGAATACTCTTATTTTACCAACAAAGCAACAGTTAATACTTTTTTTCTTCCCTTTTATTTTTCCTTCCTTTCTTTTTTTTCTTCTTTCTTCTTTAACTTCTTTTTTTTTATTTAAGTATTGAAGAATGAACTAACAGACCGACTGCGCCCTTCCTCATAAATAAACTATACCTACCTGTTTCTGGAAATAGCCTCTCACCGTATACAATTATACACTGCAACCGGGCACCCCCTGCTTGAGCTTCTCCCGCACCACACTCACTACAATGAACAGAACATAACCTGTCACCGCTTCGGTCAAGAGCGTGGCCAGATATTCGGTATTCGGCAAAATCACTATTTGTGGCATCTCTACTTTCAATATCGAAAGCATGATAAAATTTATTACTAAACAAAAGTCTATGATGAAGGAAAATATCATGACGAAACTAATTAAAAATACATATATCGCAATTGTTACAGATGTTTTGTTATAGCATAGGCCTCAAACAGGCTTTACTCTAAAAGGTTCCATACAAAATAAAAAAGGAAATAGGGATTCCATATTTCTCGTTCGGTGGCAGAACAATTGATTAGATTTCGGGTGACGATGTTCCCTTTCCCATATAATGATTTGCGAAGGAAGGAAGGCTTCAGAATATAAATTTACTACTTAGAAACCACTTTGTGTTTGCGTGAGTCAACTTCCTTCGTCTATATTGCCCGACCACGAGCTTGCGGAGCGACACCCGCCCACAGGAAAAACACTATCTCTCTATGTATGTAATTTGAAGAAACAAATGGCCTTTGGCTCAGTACCCACGAAAAACAATCATAATATTGTGAAGCCCACTTTTTTCATCAACAATAATTCGACTACGGACGAGGGTGAAGGCCGAAGGGAAATTGCAAGGAATTTTAGTTCAGGTGTTTGAAGCGTCGCTTTGTACAGGTCTACCAGAATCTGATGGCAAAAAAAATTAATAAATAGCGATTTTCATATGGCAACGAAAAAAATGTCATCTGTCAACTGAAATTTCGAGGAATTGTTTATGGTTTGGCTTCAAATTAGTAGGAATGACAAGTCTTGATACTTTGGTTTATTGCATCTTTCGTGTGAACTGAAGAAGCTTTCTCTCGAATAGGGATCGATGAATGGCGAAAATCTTGTGAACATGTAATAAAAATTGAAAATCAGTTATTGGAGTTTTCATCTAAATTTCCAACCCCACATTCGCCACAGTAAGATTTTCAAAAATTATGCTTGATCATTGGATATTTTTTTATATTTGCATGTATCACACACAGAATCAGCCACTATAGGGAAAAAAAGTATCAAAACGTTTTAATCCAATTTCCCCCAGTATTGCTAGCGTCAATTTCTTTTTTCCCTTTTTGCCATCAGATTCTGGTAGACCTATACCTATATGTTTTGTTTGGCCATATACAGTCTACTATACTCTAGATATGACATATCGATACGTCAATCATAACCATTGTGTGAAATGAATTCATCAAATTGACATTTGAAACAATCGGTGTAATATATCAGCTACAAATTGAGTCGCAATTTGAAAGTCAAGTACATAAGTGCCTCTTAGATTTAACATATAACAAGATGAGGAACGCCACAGCGCCCATATTGTACAAGGAAACTCTATTAGTGTAGTACCTTCCTGATAAATTTGCAACTTAAGATGTAAAGTAGCATACTCACGGTACGATTTGTTGCTACAATCTGCTGTAAGCCAACAATTTACCACATAAAATTGCGTGTTGCGGTTTCAAGTAACGTTGCAAGAGATTGTAACAACAAGTTGGTAGTCAGATTGCGCCGTTATATTTGTAGGCTGTGCTGCCAACTACAATTACGCTGCTTGTGACTATAGCTCAAGTACAAATTGATCATCGTTTTAACCGTGTTAAATTTTATTCATGGTTTTACTTTGTAAATTAATCTTCGTCGATAAATTAATAATCTTTTCTCTATATTTTTAGAGCCAGATCTATTTATCTGTTTGTATCTTGAGGACTAGTTCTGGCGACCAATTTGGCAAATTCAAATGAAATGCAACTTACATAACATAGAATTTATTGATACCGGCTTGTTGTGACAAGATTATCGACCCGTACATAATAATCATGTTAGCACATAGCAGTGATTTTATATGAAAATGCGAAAGGTTATTAAACTTTTATATATTTTTGCTATCTACAAGGCTGGCAGGTTAACTAACGACCGTTGATTTAGTGAAAAGTTTCAAAGGAAACAAGTACCTACATCGCTCACTTTATCGGATATACACATTTGAAGCTTTGGGGTCGAGACCCTACGTTAAATACCTATTGGTTTGGCGCTTATTATTGTCAATGCTCGACCAAATTACTGCAAACCGTGGGCAAAAGTTATACCATTTTAGTTAGCATCGTGCACGATGTTCGTTCATTAGAGTTTGACATCGCAACGAGTAGCTCGGTAAAGGTAATTGCAAAGTAATGGAGCGTGTAATAGTGGTTATTGGGCGTGGGCTGCGGCGGAGCAACGGCTTTATAAGTTTATACAACACTCTTATAGATACTTCTTCCGGAAGATGAACAGAATGGACTGAGAGAAAATAAACGACTCTTTGTTTTCTCCGGAACTGAGATAGTGGTATCAAATGATGTTATTAATTGAGAATATTATAATAAGCAAATGTTTTATGCATCTATTTAATCTGAGAAGCAATAAATTCGAAATTATAGCAATGTAGCGTACTAGCTGCGCCCCGCGGTTTCACCCGCGTCTTCCCGTTATCCCGCAAAAACCTTTTTCCGGGATAAAAAGTAGCCTATGTGTTAATCCAGGGTATAAGCTATATTAATTTCAAATTTCACTAGAATAATTTTTTTCCGTTTTTGCGCGAAAGAGCAACAAACACACATACATACATACCCACAAACTTTCGCGTTTATAATGTTAATATTATAGGGTTATATAATTATATCACTTATAACTAGTAGAAAAGAAAATATTAAATTGATACCCCAACAGTCTTATGAAGTCTGGCCGACGAGTAATAATGTATGCTAAGGGAGCTATAGGTTTTACAAAATGTAGACGGCACGCTTGATCCATCCAAATATCATGTGATAGATCCCGTCAACTAGCCTGAAATGACAACTTTTCCTGCCACGCCGTAGTTTAACATCGTCCAACATCCAGTACTCATATAGTCACATCCGGCGAACGTGGCTAAATCTGATGGAAAGCTTCACTTAAAACCTGCGTATTTTATAAGTAGGTACAAGTTTACTCACCTATTGACGTAATTAAACTACATCCGGACGTGATGTGTAAACCTTTTCAAACCTTCAAATCCAAACCCGATACTAATGGGCCAAAAGCTTTTGCTTCTATACGTAGGTAACTAGTATCAATTTAATGATATCGTTCAGCAATCGATTGGCGAATAGGTATTTAAGATAAGGTCAAAGTATCGAACGAGTCTGTGGATCAACAGATTCATTAATGGGACGCCTACTCAATCGTCAATTACGGAGCGAACGGTTTGATTCATATGCGCAATGCGTGCCTCTGTGTCAAATAATAAGGACATGTCGAAATGCTATGGGCATTAGTTAAAATGTTACTACACTTAAAATGTTTTTCATACAGTTAGAATAAGATGCATAATTCTTGCAGAAAAGTTGTACCTACCAACTTATCGAATTCATATTTTTATTTAGTTTCTGTACCTGAGGGATAAAGATATTTATACTTCCAGCCATTGAGAAAGTTTTAGGTTGCGCTGCGTTGTAAAATATAGTAATAATAGGAATAGGTAGGTAGGTAGGCACTATACCTACTAACACTCTATTCTCGTTAATTTTCTAGCATTGGGTTCATATCAATTACAAATAATTTAGAAACCGATAGGATTCAATCAAATTAATTGGATAATTTTAGTGTTTTCGTCTAGAAAGTTCGTTGACACCAATTTGTAAGAGAATCTTTCAAATTTACGAACTACCTATTTCGTTTCATAAATAAATACCGTTTTAACCGAGACATTTTTTCTAATATATTTTATAAGCGACAAACTAATAAAAAATTGAGTCATACATGTACACATGTTATAAGTAGGTACCTAAGTACTATAGATAGATAGATAGACTATTAGTACATCACAAACGGAGAAATTTAAAAACTAGAACATTTTTTTTTTACTAATTACAGGGTAGCGTTTGACCACAAGTCACCTGATGTTAAGTGACGATGTGGTCGAAGATGGCGCCACGTTACACCTGGACTGAGAACTGGCTCTCAAGTGAGGCTGCCGGAACACACCGATAGGTGCTTGGCGACAGATTCTTAACAAGAGGGTGGTAGCTGGCCAGGCGAGTACTAGAAAATACTCTACCACCAAGCTTTGGTTTCATCACGATGTTTTCCTTCACCGAAAGCTCAAGCTCATTGTAGGATTCGAACCCACGTCCTACGGATCGCAAGCCGACCTCACTACCACTGAGCCATCATCGCTATACATCAATTAAACTTGATGGTAAGTGTCAAAAAGGCTGGTCTCAAAGCGATCTCTTCCAGGCAGCCCAAAAGCAGAAGAATAGAGTACAATACTATATAGACGGTGGTATACAATAAATCAAAAATAAAACAGAGCCTGCATACTAAATATACCTACTTCCTAATAATATTATAAATGCGAAAGCTTGTGTGTGTATGTGTGTGTGTGTGTGTGTGTGAATGTTTGTTACCACGTATCACCGTAACTACGAAACCGATTTTGATGAAATTTGGAATGGAGATATGTAGTTTATAACTGGATTAACATACATATAGGCCACATTTTATCCCGAAAATAGTTCCGGCGGGACAACGGAAAGACGCAGGTGAAACCGCGGGGCGCAACTAATAGATAAAAAACACAAAATAATAAAAAAATCGTAATACATATGAACGACGCGTGTTTCTTCCTATGAAAAGAAAGCGCGTGTTCTCATCGGGTTTGATTCACGCAGCTGCCAGCAGCCCAGCAGGGTTGCCAACGAAAGTGTCGCTGTCCATTCACACACGTCTATAATTAGAAGAAGGTGCGTGACCGGCCGACAGACGGTGAAGGCCGCTAAATGACGAAAGGCCACCATATAGAATGACTACCTACCAACAGTTCTCTAAGTACCCCCTTTGTCTTGATTTTACGACCGAGACTGATCATTCATTCATAAATCGCAACCGTTTTTGATATTAGCCGTATATTATTGTCATGCAAATATAGACCTAGATGACCAGGGCGTCATTACTATGATCCCTAAATTATAAATATACTTGACCTGACTAATATACGAGTATTAGGATAGAACAAAGTACCTACTAGCTAAACTCTATTACATTTATTAGCTAGCAGCAGGAGCAGGAAAAACTATCCACTATTTATGTAAAATATTATACTACCTTTTTATGATTCACCTCATCCGGTTTTCCGAATTTTCTCTCTCTGATGCCGATGAAGTCGCTGGGTATACAAAAATAATTACTGGAAGCGTTAATGCTGGAAACTCGTTTATTTTTCAAAAGCTCAAGGTGATTTCCGGTTCTCTGATACAAAACATGTCTGTTTCAAATAAATTACACTCTTAGTCCGCAGCACTCGGATTGAAGAAATCCAGCAGACGAAATAACGTCACGACTGCTAACGTCAGTTATAGGTCTTACGTTTTAGATGCACAAGGCACATGCTCGTTAGATAATAATATAATTAACACATTTCATATATAAGGGCTCTGTCCAGATTAATCTCTGCGTAAAATTGTGCTGTTTATGGCAATTCGCGACTACTCTCAGCTTTAAAAGGAGCTCGTGCATCCCAAAGTGAACCTATGACGTCATAGGGATTAATTTGGACGATTCCCACGTCATCTTCTAATGGATTACTAAGTACAATTACTTTATTGTCCGTTAAGGAGATCCAAGGTCCTATTAAACTTACACGGTATTCAACATGCTTTATAAGGCTTAGAAATAAGCTCTTAAAGACCAGGAGTAAAAAATATGAAGCCGTTTAGTCCTGTAACTGCCACTCTGTTAGATCCGCTAATTTGACGTATTAACAATTAACTATAATCGTACGTAACATTTATTGCTAGAGAAAGGAAATGAAATGGTAAAAGTTAAAAGACTATCACATTTGCGATCCGGCAACCACACCACACTTGAGAACCAGTTTGCAATCCAAATAGCGTAGCTCCACCTTTAACAGCATCATCACTTAGCATCAGGTCACTTGTAGGCTATATACTCGTATAGGTACAGATAGATTAACTCTTTATTGGCACACCACAATACAGAGAAACCTACTTATTTAAAACAAAAAAACAAGCAAACAGGAAAATGCTCCAAATCATGCTCTTCATAAAGACGTACTTACACTGTACAAAACAGATTAATACAAGGTATATCAATCTCAATCTCCATTATTCGACTTTTTTGAATGGTGTACAATAATTTAAATGGGAGGAATTATATCTTGATTAAAATTAAAACAATGGTCATAAAGCTCGCAGCTCGATGAAAAACAGTTCATATCTGATCTCATGTGAATGGTTTGAAACATTTCAATGTTGTTATTTGGTACCTATTTAACATTGTGGTGCGACCTACACCCCTGTTGAATTCTTCAGTGTTTTTTTTTTCATCACATTTATCTCTATCAAAGTGTAGGTATAATAAGAAGACTTGAAGGTACGTACATTTTATAACCTAAATAAAGTTATATACGTTCGACCTAAAACTTGGAAGGTGAAATTTAGGCATTTGGGGATCTAACATATGCCTAATATCTCAGGGTGATGTGCAGTGCATTGCTGTGCGCAGAAAATTCTGGGTAGCACTGAATTGTAAATGGGCAAACGTGACGCCAAGCTGCTTGCTTATCGATATCAGTTGCATAAAAAGAAATTACCTAGTCCTACCTAGTTGCCCCAAATATCTAAAGTGTTATATATAGTACCTCAAGTCATTTAGTCCCCCTAGAGTTTTTAACCACCTAATGCGTTGCGCACTGGTCAAGTTTAATTTATGATACGAGTTAAATATATTTAACCAAAGCACATCTTATACAATTATCAATTTAAATTAAACAAAATTTATGATACGATTCATCATTTCTGTGAAGCGTTTAGTTCAACTTAGTATTCAAGTGAAACAGCTTGTTATTGCCACGTGGATGCTTGTGATACCGTCGCACGTACCTATGGAATATGTATATACCTAACGCTGCTTAAAAGCACAAACACTCAACGTGATTGTCAGACATATCCATGTACTGCATGTTAATATGTACAGGGTCGGATTAATAAATCTGGAGGCCAAGGGGGAACAAACAGCGGAAGCCCCATTCCAGTCTCGACGTATAGCTTGGCGCCACCTTCGATCGCATCTTTTCATTTCGTTTACTTATGATCAAACGCTACCGTGTAATACTAGGCGGGACTAAGTACCTGAAAAAAATATAGGTAGCTGTTAAAATTTTCTCATTCATATGTTTCAATTAGCTAATCGGTCAAATAATTATGGGGTAGAACGGAAAAAATAATTAATATTTTTGTGGGGGGGGGGGGCTTCTTTTGTGAGGCACCGTGCTGTGGCTCCGGGTGCTTTTCTGTATAATATGTAGATATGATATTTACAATAATGCGCTGCTTGTTAGCGTCATATACAACTTAGTTGATAAGTAGGTACCTAGCTGATTTTGACCAAAGCAACTTTCTTACCACAAAATAGTAGATATTAATTTCTTCAGTTTCTTTTGACCAAAGCAACTTTCTTACCACAAAATAGTAGATATTAATTTCTTCAGTTTCTTAATTTCTATCTCCTTGACTACCGGTTCACAAAATTAAAGACTGCCAGGTCAACACTAGCAAATCAGCATGTCGTAACTGCACGTTTATAGAAAACGTCACGGAAGGGTTGTCAGTTTGGTGAGTCTGATGTCTGATTAGGCCGATATGGCGCAATGGGCTAACAGCCGACTGCAAAGTATGCATTGTAGGTTCAATTCCAGCTATAGGACAAATGTTTGTGCTTTTGAAGAAAAGTGCAAGTATTTTTTTCGTGTCCCCGATGCACGTAGTTTCCGAATGCCACATAGCGAATCCTGGGTTAAATAAGTAGGTATTAGGTAGGTACTACTTATAATTATTGTTGGGCGTTACTATTTATTAAATTTTAAAGTAAATGATACTCATTTACTCAGATATACATCGCATCCTTTCAGTGAAGGACCTGGCAGACGAGTTTATCATTAATCTAGATAAATTGAGCAACGGCAATTTGCTTTAAATTCTTTATACAATGTTCATTGATTGTAACCAGATTGCAGTGAGCTATTTAGGTTACATGCATCTAGATGTTATCACTGATGCATGCAGAATTTCATATAGTTACCAATGAGCCGTGAACCAAATTGTCTGCAAACATAAAACAACCATCTCGTAAATTGTTCTTAATTTAGTCTAGGTAAATATAAATATTCTGTCTAGCCTGGCAGCCTCACTCTACCTACTTTTGTAACACTTGCACAACATTCCATTCCAACCCTTCATTTTATATCAGCAAAATCATCTAAAGCGTTTGAGTTGAAATGTTTTCAAACATAATTTTCAAATATTCAATCAAAATCAATTCAAATATTTTGCAAATACCAGCTGTGCAAGGCGCCGCGGTTTTCCCATGATTCTGCGAAAAACTTTTTAGGCATAAAAGGTGTTTTTCATAAGTGTTAATCATAATAAACTATCCGCATCCTAAACACTCATATCTGTTGACCCGTTACAGCGTGAAGAAGTAAAAAACATACGTACACACTCACTTACAAACTTAAGTATTTTAAAATTAGTGTGATGAATAAAAAATAATTGGAATAGATCTCAGTGACAAAAGTTGCTGTATATGCACACCAACTTTTGCTGATCTGGTACACATTTGGAAAATAATAACTGAGCGTGATTATCTACTTGTGTCGCTGACTGTACTAGCTGGTCGTAGACTGAACTATAGCGAAACCGCTACCGAACACGCTACACCAAATAGGTAAAGTGTGTCCAATAGGGAATGCTTCCAATAGCACATGTAGTGTATGCGCTATAGCATACATACGCTGTCTCGTGTGTCACTGTATTGGTTAGCTAAAACGTCACTGTCACGAGAGCCGCGGGCGAGAGTGCACGGTGGAGCGGATGGCGAATACGTGGGCATTGCCGAGCCAGTGTAAGGTATTGTAGACGGGGTACCAGCAAACCCTACAAGTGGCGACGAAGGAAAACAAGGTAACTCATTCTATTAAATTCTTACGGGAGGGAAACATCCGATGTCGGTAAATTTTGAGGTTATAAACCTGTCGTACAAATATTGTTCTAATTCTGCCGAACGTCAGTGTTCATCAATAGGTAATTGACAAAACGCAACACCATTAAATATATTAATAGTACAAGTGATGGTTTGTAACGATGACTTAAGTAAAATATGCTATAGTTAACAATTGGACTTCTCGATGCAAAGAAGCGTAAGTTAGGGTTGTAAACAAAGTGGTACCGCACTCAACATCAATGTAAACAAAGCGAGATGCTTGGACCGCGTAGATGAATGGCGAGAATATTACATCACTTAACTATTATGGGGATATGCACGTTTAAAATGCAAGAAACCATTGTGTATAAGATGAATATAGAGGAAAACATATTGGTAAAAAAAAAAATAATAATAATAATAATGAGAGAACTGTTCATCTTATACATATTAAACATAATGTACGGAAAGGGGGATCATTTTATTTATCAAAAAAAAAAGGATCATGAGAACTGTTTGTTCATCTTAGACGCATCAAACATACATACGGAAAAAGGATCATTTTATTTATTAAATTAAAATTATTTATTTGTCAGAATATTGTGCTTATGATGGTAGTGATTAGTGTTTCAAATATTCTACCGTTTCCGGTGTACAAATATTATATTTCATAGATTTAGAAAAAGAATAGTATGCAATGTCAAAGGAAATTAATGACAAAATAAAAATAATAGAAAGGGTCAATGTCAGGAGTTGTATGAAGAAAGGGTCATCTTGAGACTAATAGGTATTTAAGTCATATATAGTGTCAAAATCAGAAGCGATAATCATAGAAATTTAAAATAGTCAAATTAACCCATCATTCATAAACTCTTGCACTGAGTAATAATATAACATTTGTCAGTTAACAATTTAAATAATTTAGTTTTGAGTCTATTGTAACATAATTCTTTGTAGTCATCTGGTAATTTATTATAAATACGGATAGCCATACAGTATGCATTATTGCTATACAGCTGTATCCGTTGCTTAGGTACATATAAGTGATTTTAACCACCACAGAGTGTAATTCGAACAACTTTTGATGTCGATTTACAAATAAGATATTACAACGGTAATTCTGATTTTTTGTGTTCTTCTAATGATTTACAAATAAAAATAAAGTACTTGCGCCTATTCGGCGGTAGACGGCGTTCATGCATTGCTACTTGTTTCATGGAGCGAGCGCCACGACGAGAGTTAGAGATCAATGTGTAAATATAATTTGGCTTGAGGTACGCCCTTAAGCTGGGTACCTACCTACTTACCTGCAACTAAGTACTACATCGTAGAAAGTTGGGTGAGACTTATTTTATCTAGTACCAAGATAATCCACTCATTAGTTAATGTAGCCAAATACTTACCTACTCGTACGAACCTTTGTGCGACTGGAATAGCATTGTTGGTTATGTTCAATTTTTATGAGCGATGGTGCACAGACCTATATACGACACTTAAGCTCTCTATCGGTGGTGGTTGCATACACCGGTGTTGAAATATCTTCAACCGTATTTCCTATTCCAGAAGGCTATGTAGTATGTGTAGATATCTAATGTATAATAAAGAATGTGACATAGTTTTAACTGTACCTCTCTACTGCTGTCTAAGCATAGCGGCAACTGTTGTCGTCGCGCCGGTTGAACCTTGTAATGATTCATATTTTAATCCTTCTAAAGAAAATTATTAAATAAAGGAGAGGGGGACGGCCAGTAATCAACATCTTTATAATTATGTTGTTTAGGTATTCCTATATATAGGATGAAGTTTAAAATGAAATGATAAGATTATTATGTTAAAAATGCTTAAGTTTCTTGTAAATATCATGTCACATTATTTGGTTTTTTTAAAGTTCCGAAAGCTTATGACATATTTTAGTTGATACCACAAGCGGACTAAAGGAATATAGCTTGGGTCTGAACTGCAGGTAGGTAATATTAGCTTATTTCTGTACCGTATTGAGTAGTTTATATTTCTGGGTAAGTCTTCTCGCTTTATGGCCAATGCGGATATTTTCTGAACAATGACCATAAATGAAAGGCAAAATCAAAACTTTTAATATTGAACATTGGGGTTTATATCTGCCGGTTTGACCTATGCTAACGATTATGTAATGTTTTAATCTAATTAATTCATACTGTAACGTACTAAGTTACTTACCTTAATTTTGGTTTTTAAAAACATACAAATTCGGCAACATCATACATGTACATCATTCCTCATGATTACAACCTGGGTTTATCGGCAGCTTTAGCAACAATTACGCGCTTTTTAATTGTTTTTACACAGAAATAGTTTTATCAAAATAAAATAGCAATGATAGTTTGAGTTTAGAGTTCCGTGATATGACTGATGTCAAATTGAAAGGTGAAGTTGACAGATGTTTCGGGACACTGACATAACGCTAGTCTAGATCATAGACTCATGTGTCTGATTGGAATCTTGTAGATTGGAACGTAAACAATACGACATTTATGTTGGATACAATTTTATTTGGGTTTGTTAGTCTTTAAACAGCTTGCGCTTATAAACCGCACAGGAAGCCATGCGGTCTGCGATGAGCGCAACACACGAGAACTATTGGAATGGGAATAAAAATCTACAACAAATTACATATGACAATTGGGAACTCTAATTCTATCTTTATATTTAAAAGAAGATTAAAGGATTTTCAGCTAGATAGGGCTTACTATTCCATTAATGAGTTCGTAAATGATAAAACTATGTTTTGAATTGATTATTTCAATGTAAATATATTATTCGTTGTTCCAAATCATGTATGAATTTATTTAATAACTATAGTACATACATAGTGACACAAATATTTAATCTAACAAATTTTGATTTTGCACACCCAATCAGGGTAGAGAACAATATCTTTTATGTAACATCGCCTTATGAACCTATATTGATGCAATAAATGATTTTGATTTTTGATTTCCGTTCTGATAAGTGCTAAATAAAACGTTATTCATATTCTATCAAAGTCTATGCACTGAACGGTGTTTTTGGAAGGGTTAAAAGTACCTTACTATTGTCTGGTAACTCAAATGAATAAAAACTAACTGACTAACTAACTGTATTAAATTAAACTTGTTTGAAAACCTCCATTCAATTGGGAAAATTGTCGGGCAGTTCAAAGGAACGCTTCCATTAAATTGGAATGGGTTGACAAAACCTCCCCATTAAATTGGGAAAATTGTCGGGCAGTTCAAAGGAACGCCTCCATTAAATTGGAATAGGTTGACAACACCTCCATTCAATTGGGAAAATTGTCGGGCAGTTCAAAGGAATGCCTCCATTAAATTGGTACAAGTTATAATCTCCATTAAGAAGTTATTTATTAACTAACAGTTTATACATGTCTGAAAAGTTACTATAAAACAGAAAGCTTCACGCATAACAACGAATTACAAAAAATTAACAAAGATAATTGGAGACAGCGTGACCCTGGAAAAAATGTGTTTTAGGCCAACACTTTGGAAGTTGTCAACGAACAATTAGAGATAGATATAAATACAACTAAAACATAAAATAATAATATCAAAATGGAAGCTATTATAATTATGTATACAAAAATGAGAAATGAAATTACACAATACAATACAATACAAATACTATACAATTATTCAACAAAAATATATTCAGGACATTTTAATATCGTAGAACAGGTGGGGCTACAAATATATGTGACTATTTACATAATGCAATAAATAAATAAACACACCGGAGAACACAACTGTCTCTTGAGTTTAAGGGCAGAAATCAAGGTGCACATAGAGGGATGGGCACTCATGTTATAGTCGCAATGAAGATTAAACCACAACTGTATATAGGCTGGAATAGAAAGTACAGAAATTGATCGATGTAAGAGTTTACGTAGGAGATCGGGACAAAATTCAAGAGGAAAGGGGAGAGAGTATGGTGTCAGAAGAAGAGAAGCTACTGAATCGAACTTGACCGAAGGGGATACAGTTTATAGTTTATGCAGTTTATAGTTAACACAAATAAAGTAAATTAGCTCTGCTCCAACTATGATCCAATACCCCACACTGTACAATAGAAACGCATCGAACGGCACAAGTGGAATGTTCATCTGAAGAGAGTAGGGACGATGCACTAGGATTCTAGGAACGGATTTGTAGGATAATAAAATTATATTTAGTCCAAAAGTTACTGCACAATGTGATTTCTCAATAACATATGTATTAGTAATACGTACAATTGATAGCTAAAATAAATATGAATGATGATACTTGGAGGGGTCGATTACAGACCTATAAATAATAGTTATGATGAGCTTCAAAGAACTGGGGTTTGTTCTTTCCGAATTTATAAATAAGGGAGGGATGTAGTGTATGCGCTATAGCATACATACGCTGTCTCGTGTGTCACTGTATTGGTTAGCTAAAACGTCACTGTCACGAGAGCCGCGGGCGAGAGTGCACGGTGGAGCGGATGGCGAATACGTGGGCATTGCCGAGCCAGTGTAAGGTATTGTAGACGGGGTACCAGCAAACCCTACAGCACAGATGCCAGTCAATAAGCCCATTGATAAACGATCAGGAGCGCAGCAGACAGGGCCAGTAAGGGCACACGTCTCGGCGGAACCTTCGATCTATCGATAGGTGATACTGTCAGCAGTCCACGCCATGAATCTCGATGAGAGTCGGCGCCGACACTCGCATATCATTAACATAAAACATGCATAGCTAATTATTTTAAACGTGCCGTGTAGTTTTGTCTCGTGGGAATATATATGTGATATTTTTACAAACGAGAATAGAATAGAATTATTTATTTGCATAAAATGTCGGTTAATAAGATTAAATAGTAGATTTTTAGTGCCTGGTACCGTTTTGGGGTACAAGGGGGGCGCGTGATACGCACTAAACTTTACGTAAATGCTTATTCAGGTTCACATTATGAAATCAAACTTACCTTTAGTATTGGGATTCTACAAATAGGTGTACTTACTAGGTATTAATGTATGTACCTACGAGTAGTAACCGCCCCACAATCGCATACATAATTATAAATCTGACTACTAAGCAGGGAGTGCACTGCCGTGCGCTGCAAAGGACAAGCGCGACGCTTACCACTAGGCAAGAGACTTCCCCGTCTCGTCACTGTCACAAAAAAAAATAGAATTAGGAAATACTCGTGTAAGTACTACGCGGATCGGGAAGCCACAACAACTAGACCAGAAAAAAATCTTTAATTAACCCCCGACGCAAAAAGAGAAGTGTTATAAGTTTGACGTCGATGTCTGTCTGTCTGTGGCATCATAGCTCTCAAACGGACGGACCGATTTCGATGAGGATTTTTTCATTTGAAAGTTTCCTTGCGGTGGTGATTCTAAGCTATGTTTGGTTAATATCGGTCCAGCAGCGTAAGAGTATCAGCTCTTTTTGAAAATTATGTAAGGCATTTTTAGCTATGTTTGATGAAAATCGGTCTATGACGTCGGGGTTATTTTTTATTTATTTTTTTACAAATATTCATAAATATTTGCGCGTTGGCATGACGCCACTATAGAGGTGTCATACTTAATACACTATATACTGTGGACTACGAGTATAATGGAGCGCCTACACTGGAGCAGTTTCACCTCATATTTGCATACGAATGCGCTCAGATGCAGGAAGTCGACGCATTGTCACATGTCACCAGGGTTCAATGAATAGGAGCGCTTGCGTATAGTTACATCAACCCAAACATTACTTAAGCTCTACAACAATAATGCAAATGTTTGCACAACTTCGTATGAGTTCATAGCAGGTAGGTATAGTCGTAGTAAATGTGATTGTAACAAATGTACCTACAATGATTACCGCTACACTGGTAATCCATAGAGATGGATCATTAACGGATCGGGAAATATGAAAATTGAGATAAAGAATTTTGTTCGAAGGAACCAACATGTCGCCGGTTTAACGGTTTCTATAGGTTTTGAAAAGAGTTAAAAAAATTGTTGCTATTTTAGAACATTTCATTTGATAGATCACCTGTATATTATACTAGTTGCGCCCCGTGGTTTCACCCGCGTCTTCCCGTTATCCCGCAGGAACCATTTTTTAGGTTTAAAAGTAACCTATGCGTTAATCCAGGGTATAGGCTATCTCCATTCCAAATTTCATTCAGATCCGTTCAGTAGTTTTTGCGTGAAAGAGTAACAAACATCCGTCCATCCATCAATCATACAAACTTTCGCGTTTGTAATATTATAGTAGGAGTAGGAAAATATTAGTGTTTGTAAAGTATATGACCGGTGGGTCTTATCCTCTCAACCAATTAGTAATGACTGACTTAAAATTTCTACCCTGGCGCCACTGAAGTTTTAAATTGGATATCAAGCATTACTTACAGTCCTCCATCACGACTGTCACTTTCAGAACTGTAGAAGCAATGTGTCACGAAGGAAGTAAAGAACAAAGAATAAAAAAAATTAAGAGTAGAAGAGAAGCCCCTGGTGACATCACGCGTGGCGCCGCTACGCACCAATTGCCGGCAATTGTCTCGTGCTAGCCCGACGCATGTAATTTACTGCGTACCTAATGAAATCATTGCAAGTATCTAAATAATAATTGTGTTACACTTGGTATTGAGCAAGGGACGCTGTCGACGTTTCTCATTTGTTTTTTACCGATCCCTTTGAGTGATCGAGTTGCGTCTCGAGGTCGTCGCACTCATCAATCAAGACGATTGCTACAATTAGCTGTTTTCATCCTAAAGACACCGCTGCAGCAGTGCAGGGTAATCTGATATGTGGTGACCATACTGATGCGGACACTGCGTCTCTTAATTGGGCGGGTGCACGTGACATCTTGAGTTAAATCATGATTAATTTTAACAGCGACTGCGATGATTAAATATTTAACTGAATATTTAAATGTTTACTCTGGAATTTAGATTGAAGAACCTCGTTATAATTTTTTTTTGTTGTGACTAGCTGCGCCCCACGGTTTTACTTGTGGTATTCCCATAAAAGTAGCGTATGTATGTGTTATTCAATTCATTTAACCATTTTAAAGTTTTTTTTATTTGATCGCAACGGCACCACCGCACCATCTCGCATCCCTTCGGAATATCCCAATGTTTCCTTGGTTCATAGTTCATATCCTACTTCCTACTAATATTATACCTAAACGTGAAAATTTGTGAGTATGGATGTTTGTTACTGTTTCACGCAAAAAAGCTTACACACTGGATTAAACATAGGCTACTGTTCATCCCGGAAAAAAGTTCCTACGGGATAATGGGAAGACGCGGGTGAAACCGCAGGGCGCAGCTAGTAGGTTCTTCATACGTAAAACCAACACTTTTTACTTTTTAAATTTTACATCTTACGAAGTGGCAGAATAACAAAGCGCTACTGAGTATAACATTTTTTATTGCCAACGTTCTCAAAAACCTATTGTATTTTTGTTTTATGAGGCAATTTCCCGCAAAAATTCGGTAACCTAAATATTTTTCAACGATTATCTATGTATGTTTATGACGATATTAGGAAGGGATGTACAAATAGAAATACAGATTCATAAAGATGTGTTGGTAAGAACTTACCAAGAAAAGTACCAAGAAAGTACTAAAAAATGTAGCTTTTTTTTTAATTTTAAATCGAGCGTTTCTGCTAGTAGGTAGGTATGTCCTAGCCGTAGCCGATTCAAGATTGAGGCCAGCGAAATATTATAGGATTTAGTTACTTAAATATTTGATCTATTAGCAATTGGTCGAAGAGAAATAGCAATGTACATCACAGTTTAGGAACCGTTGCTATTACGTTTTTTTCAGGCTGTATAAGAAAATTTTATTTAAAAATTTGAATAGACCTCAAGTGTCAGGCAAAATCCATAACTGTTGCCGTTAGGGAGGTTGTCGCCTGCTTATTTTACTCAGGGCAACAGGGCCTTGCATGGGGACACTGGTTGGATCACTGGAGCACCAAAAGGATATTTTCGCCGAGAAACCTTACTGCCACTACTTTACATAACACTAATAAGGAACTATCGTGCTAATATTAATAAATAAATATCGGGGGACCATTGCACACAAATTGACCTAGCCCCAAATTAAGCACGAAACTTGTGTTATGGGTACTAGACAACGATATGCATACATATTGTAATGGTGGGGTTTTAAGAGATTACACAGTGTGTTTGAATACTTCAGTATATTACATAACATATGATATGAACAGAATGATACTTAAGTCTAATGTAAGGGAAGTGGTGCGTCGGTAATATGGCCCACTAAAATCCCGACGAACGCGGCCCTTAATGCTACGGTGGGCAATATGGCCCACTAAAATCCCGACGAACGCAGCCCTTAATGCCACGGTGGGCAATATGGCCCACTAAGTCCCGACTACAATACGGCCCCTAACCGCTACGGTGGGTTGACAGGGTCAACTACGCGAGTGAGGGAAATATGGCACCACAATTGACGGCTGTTCGCAACTGTTCGCACACTTGGTCCTAGAAGCTAAGGCTTGGCGAAGATTTCCGCTCCGTACGTGCACTCCGCACGACCGCGGCCTACCGCTGAACCGCAAGGCTCGTCTTCGGCTTGATACGTTGTGATCGCGCCAGCAAAAAAGGGCATTTCCTCAGGCTGAGAAAGAAACGTCTTCTGTGAGAAATCGTTAGACCAGAAATAACGCTGGCGCGTGTCTTGTATGCGTTTAAAACTCACCCCGTGTCACGGACAACAAAGCACATTTGATTTCAAAGGTTTAGCATGTGAAAACCAGCCACTAGATTCATTTATCGCAACTATCTCAGAATTCAACCAATATGTCAAAATCACGTTTCCATCAGCCCAGCTTGTCTTCCTTTCTTTTTTTAAAAACCTTTTGTTTAAAAGTATGAATCTTTCTTGCTGCCAACCTGCCAGTCCTATCGATTATGTTCCTGTCACTACTAAACGAGGATCATTACATTATCCCCCCTCCTCTTATGAATTCGACCCGAATTCATTTCACAAAACACGTTTTAAATCAGACGAGTGCCATTTACCTAAGTCCTTTCCTTTAAGCGACTTGAGTATATAAACGTCAGCTGAAAGCTTTTCCGAAATGACCGCCTTTTCAAATTTTGGGGCTAATTTCGACATAAAATTCTTATTCGCGTTCGATAAATTCTTGGTTCGTTTCCATACGATTTCCCCTACGCGAAACTCAGTTTTCCGACGTCTCAAATTATACCGTTCACTATTGATTTCGTAAGCCTTTTGTAATCTACTTTTAACGTCCACGTAAATCTCATTTCTCCGTGCTAAAGAGTTTTCATGGCCCTCCCTGTTAAAGTTCAGTTGATCATCCACATCTAACTCTTGATGTCTCTGACCATGTGTTGCAGTTTCGCGGCCCATTGTTTGAACCAACAAGGTTTTCCAAAATGTGAGATGCCTCCGCCCCAAAAGATTCACACAAGGCAGCTTTATCAATTTCAGAAATCGGCATCTTCTCTGTATCTTCCACGCCACTTCCCGAAGATAAAAGCGTATTAAAAGTTTCGTCGATATGCTTCGCCAGAGCGCAATGACGTTCAGTATGACCCGGATCTACAGGCAAAATGTGTTTTATTCTATTACGTAGGTGTACAAGACGCGAGGTAAGACGCCTAATAAGACCACGTCCAGGATCACGACCTAGTTCGTCTATGTCTGATCGCAAGTTTTCGAACTTTTTCTCACATTTCTCAATTTCAGCCAACGGAGATTCAATGCAAGAAGAGATGGGTTTGGTAGGTAAAGCCAAGCTCCCCTCATTTTCCCTATTGATTATTTCTCTAAGAATTTTACGCATGGAGGAAGCAGTGCTTATATTGAATACTCCTCTACTCGCTAGCTCAAACTCTAGTTCATCCTTTAATAGGTGATTGACGTCCATTTCGTAAACGAGTTTATAACCCGGTGTGAAAAAAGGAAAAAAAAAAACTTAATGTGAACTATGACCAATATCCAAAAGGTCTAATAAAGAAAAAGGAGTATATATATATATGTGTACAGGATGTGCAGGCAGAACTTTGGTTGAAGGGATATTAATTTCTAATGACGCTAAGTTCAACACAATGACTTACAAGGAAGATTAAGTGATAATGAATAACAAAATATTATAAAAATACCCTACTAGACTGCCTGTGTGAGAAGCATACAAACACACGTGCACTATATTTGATCTCCTTCCACGTTAGGCGCCAATGTAATGGTGGGGTTTTAAGAGATTACACAGTGTGTTTGAATACTTCAGTATATTACATAACATATGATATGAACAGAATGATACTTAAGTCTAATGTAAGGGAAGTGGTGCGTCGGTAATATGGCCCACTAAAATCCCGACGAACGCGGCCCTTAATGCTACGGTGGGCAATATGGCCCACTAAAATCCCGACGAACGCAGCCCTTAATGCCACGGTGGGCAATATGGCCCACTAAGTCCCGACTACAATACGGCCCCTAACCGCTACGGTGGGTTGACAGGGTCAACTACGCGAGTGAGGGAAATATGGCACCACGATTGACGGCTGTTCGCAACTGTTCGCACACTTGGTCCTAGAAGCTAAGGCTTGGCGAAGATTTCCGCTCCGTACGTGCACTCCGCACGACCGCGGCCTACCGCTGAACCGCAAGGCTCGTCTTCGGCTTGATACGTTGTGATCGCGCCAGCAAAAAAGGGCATTTCCTCAGGCTGAGAAAGAAACGTCTTCTGTGAGAAATCGTTAGACCAGAAATAACGCTGGCGCGTGTCTTGTATGCGTTTAAAACTCACCCCGTGTCACGGACAACAAAGCACATTTGATTTCAAAGGTTTAGCATGTGAAAACCAGCCACTAGATTCATTTATCGCAACTATCTTTTTTTTTTTTTTTTTTTTTTTTAATGGCAATTGTGAAACATTACTGCCATCATCATGTCAGTCAGAATGATATAAAAAGTGTTATTAAAATAAACGGAATTGGAATTTTGAATTTTGAACTAAAAAAGGGAAATGAAAAATACCTTAGAAAATATAACACAAAAAAAAATGAGCAAAAGAAGAAGTGGCATGAATAAATGAATTATTATATACAATATATACATATCATATTAAAATTTTACAATTTAATGTTATTTACAGTAACAAAAGATGAAATTAAATCTATGGATGAAAGGTTTATACTACATAAAATATTATCTATATGTACAGGGAATGGAAATTTATGGTGAATTAACAATGAGAATAACAAGCTATGATCAAAGTTGGGGCAGGAAAAAAAAATATGATTTAGGTCGGCTTCATCCAAACCGCATTCACAGATAGATGAATTTTTGATACGGAGCTTTTTTAAATGCACACCCGAACAACAGTGGCCAAATCTCATCCTAGAGATGGTGGAGGAAATTCTCCTATTGCATCTGAACTTAAAAAACCAGGGTTTGGTCTGTAAGCGGGGTTGGTATTTAGCAAAGTTGGATCCCAACCGACTACTGCTTCTGGACCATCTCACTGACCACCTGGACCTTAGGTCTCGGATGGGGAGGAGCAAAAGGTCCTGGGGATAGTTCTTAAAGGGAACTTTATCACCACAGATGGTTGCATGTTTTGCAATCTCGTCCGCCTTTTCATTACCAGGGATATTGCTGTGACTAGGGATCCATGCTAGTTGGACGGTATACCCCAGAGCAGAGCATCTCACCAACAGCTCCTTACACTTAAATACAATCCAGTTTCTGGAACCCGTTTTGAAGGGATTACTTTGGAAGGCCTGAAGAGCACTCAAAGAATCAGAGAAAATGACAGATCTATGCAATTTAAACAATAATATGTAATTGATAGCCTCCATAATACCCCTGCATTCACCAACAAAGACTGAAGTTTCAGGGGGACACTTAATTTTTTGAACGATATTATAGTTCTGATGAAATACACCAACACCAACACACCCGTTTTGATCTAGTTTAGATGCATCTGTATAAATATAATGCCAGCCATGCCAAAGGCTATCTTTTACCCTTAGAAAATGTGAATTAGCAAAATAATCACCTTTAGCTAAATCTAAATTAAGATGCAAAATGGGAGAAAATATAATAGATTCATAATCAAATTCAAATAGAGGAATTTTAGGAGTTCTATGGGTAGTGAACCTAAGGTTCATAATTTTTGCATAGCTCACAACTAAACAAGGAGATTTTTTATGAACCCAATAAGCCAGTGACATGTAATTATGCAAAAGTTGCAATTTTGGGAACAAAGGATGTGAAGAGAACTGAAACAACCGAGACAAAAACATATCTGATAGATATTGACGTCTCAAATCCAAAGGAGGGTCGTCACATTCCACTTGCATAGCATTTTTAGGAGTAGACTTCATTGCTCCTATAATAATACGTAAAGCTCTTGCTTGAATCAGGTCCAGCGAGTTAAGAGCTCTTTTACAGGCAGGCTCATATAAAAATGAAGCATAGTCTATAACACTACGAATAATAGCATTATAGAGCAGCTTTAGATAAAAGGGGTGTGCCCCCCACCAAACACCTGCCAGACATCTTAGAATATTAAGATTTTTTTCGCATTTAACTGAAACATAGTTCAAATGAGATGAAAAGTTTAGTTTACTGTCTAATACGAGTCCTAGAA
This sequence comes from Opisthograptis luteolata, assembly GCA_931315375.2. Taxonomy (NCBI): domain Eukaryota; kingdom Metazoa; phylum Arthropoda; class Insecta; order Lepidoptera; family Geometridae; genus Opisthograptis; species Opisthograptis luteolata. Next base: position 5,543,267 of record OV928049.1, on the reverse strand, counting down.
ATTTCTTTTCGTTTTCAACAGGAATCCTAATATTGTTAAATAATATGTCAAGTCTCGGTTTCAACCGTTTTCTTGTAAAGATAACGACAGAACTTTTAAGGGGAGCTATATCAAACCCATTGTGGCCCAACCAAACACTTAATGACTCAAGAGCTTGGGATAACATATGGACAGCACTTAATATATTACAATCAGCACTATATATAACTAGGTCATCTGCATATTGGAGCAACCTGCAATAAGGTAACACAGACCTATTTAAGTCATAGGTGTACAGATTAAACAGGAGAGGACTTAGAACAGAGCCTTGAGGCAGACCTTTATAGACAGATCTGGAACATTTTATTTCACCAGCTAATCTAAGATGAGCTGTACGACCTAGAAAAAGATTTAGTATAAAATTAATAATTTTACCTGGAAGACCTAAGCTTTCCATCTTGATTTTAAGAATTGACAGGGAAACATTGTCATACGCAGAACATATGTCAAGAAAAGCAGCAACAATGGACTCATTCCTCGAAAATGAGAGTCTAATATCAGTAACAAAAATAGATAAACTATCTAAAGTACCTCTCCCCTTGCGGAAACCCCACTGGGATTCAGGTAAGATATTCCTACTTTCAAGCAACCATTCAAGACGATTTTTAATAAGGTGCTCCACAATTTTTGCCAAGACAGAGGACATGGCAATTGGACGATAGCTTTCAGACTTTTCAGGATTCTTGCCAGGCTTTAACACTGGAATAATAATTTGTGTTTTCATTGCAGAGGGGACGAACCCTAAATCGATCATCAAATTTATCATTTCCAGGTAATAACCTAAAACTTTCTCCCCAGCGTTAACCAAAAAGGAATACGGAATCCCATCTGGACCAGGAGAAGAATCTTTAAGAGAAGAGAGAACAAAACGTAATTCCTGCATAGAAAAAGGTAGGAAACTTGCATCATGAGCGGAGAAACCTGGAGACAAAGTATTCACAAAATTAGGAACAAAAGGAGGGGCTAGTCTATCCATAAATTGTTCAGACCAACTGTCACAACTAGGGAATGGAGGAGAAGGTTCTCTATATGAACCACGGAATTTCCGGATTGAATTCCATACAAAGAAGGAATGAACGTTAGGAGAAATAGTCGAGCAGAAATTTTTCCAACCTTCTGACTTTTTTGAGTGAAGAATTTGTTTTGTATTATCCAAAACTGTCATTAAACTTTTATAGTTTTCATTTGTCATGTTCTCACAATAGACATCCTCAGCGTTCTTCCTATCTGCTACCGCAATCATACAATCACGATCCCACCAAGGAGGAGATCTATGTTTTATATTTTGGACCTTTGCAGGAAATGAATGTCTAGCAGCTGAATGAAGACAATTTATAAGCGAGTTAAGGCAATCACTCAGAGAATGGGAAAGAATGAGGGGAAGGTCAGAAGCAGTTCGATCTAGGTACGATGAAAATTTGGACCATTCATCAGACCGAGATTTGTTAAGGTTATATTCTAATAACGGCTTAAATGGGACTGAGTTGGTTACAGAAAAAGGGAGCTCAAACAGAATTGGAAAGTGATCGCTACCATAACAAGAAGATAAAGTTCTCCATAACATTGAGGGAGCTAGGCTAGCTGACACCATAGTCAGGTCAACAGCGCTAACCCGTTCAGTTGGCTTCGTACGGCGTGTAGGGGAACCAGTATTTAACAAGCACAAACCCAAACTATCCATAATATTGAATACATAATTTGCAAGTGAATCTAAGGCCTGGCAACCCCAAACTGGGTGGTGGATATTAAAATCCCCCATTATGATAAAGGGACCTTGGATGTGAGATAATAATGACAGGATTCTATTTAATATATCAAACGATGGTCTGGGAATATACAATGATACAAAAGTTAAGTTTTTCAACCTAACTGCAACTACTGAGAAGTTCTCAGAGAGATAAGATGATGGTAATTGAACAAGATGAGAATTTACAGAGTTTCTGACAAGTATGGCTGAGCCACCATACCCATCAGCTTTGTCATCCCTGAAACAGAGGTAGCGAGGGACCTTGAAAAAGGAACCGGGCTTAAGCCAAGTCTCAGAGATGGCAATAACAGTGGGATCATATTTATTGATAATGTATAAAAGATCAGACTTTTTACTACGCAGACTTTGACAATTCCATTGCAGCCCTAGAGCGGGTGCCATAATGGAGGGATTGTAACATAGGGGAGGGAGAAACTTGGGCAGCGTTGGACGGTATTAGAGCAGGAGAGTTAAGTAGCCTAGTAAGAGCTTGAATAAGCTCCAAAATGCTACCAGAGGATGAAGAGGGATCAGTGATGGGACTATTGAAGGCAACACCATTATTATTGGGCATGTGAGGGTTACTAATTATAGCTTGATGGGCAGCGCGATCATAGCCGTGACTTTGCGAACTGTTAGGTAGTCTAGGCTTGAGGAAGACTGTTTTTTTATAAGAAACTGAGCTAGGAGATTTGTTGTTCAAGGGTGAAGGCACATGGGTAACGTTGGCATAGGATGTTTTAGCCGCATCACTGTAACTTTTACCCCTTATAGGGGAATGCAACCTAGAGGCCTCAGCATAGGACATACTTTTCTCTGCCATTGTGATCTTAATTTGTTTTTGCCTATCGAATTCAGGACAGCTCTTACTTGTGGCAAAGTGCAGACCAGAGCATGACAAGCAGGGGGAAGTGCCTTCCTCAACACTACAAGCATCGCCAGTGTGGGCCTCTCCACACTTGTAACATCGAGGTTTAGACCTACAGGTGTTCTTAGTGTGGCCAAAACGACAACACTGGAAGCACTGCACAGTCGGATAATAGTATCTTTCGACAACAAGCGAGTTGAAGCACATAAACACCCGAGGGGGAAGAACCTGCCCGTCAAACGAAATAACGCATGTCTGAGACGGCTTATACACAGGAGCACCATCAATTACGACCTTGTAATTCAAACGTCGAACTTTTACTATTGGTCCCCCATCATTAGGGACACGGATATTTTCTAGAACTTCATCTTCAGACCATTCAACGGGAATCCCTTTGACCAAACCCAATCGGACGGTACTGAATGAAGGTATGAAAGCTTTATAATCGTTATTTTTTAGAATCTCGCTTGTTACGAAATTGTTCGCAGAGATAGCGCTATTAAAGGATAACGATACTCTATTCCTCCCGATTCTTTGAACACTGCCATCAATTATGTCAAAAAATTTGTTCTTACTCAGAAAGCGACCAAAGTTCACCGGGTGTAGGGAGGTACCAGAGGTTGGAGAGAGCTCCACTTTTTGTACATGGACTACAAAGGGACCCTTGTCACAGGGCGTGTAGACCTGCCTGCCGGAGGGAATATAAGACGGAATTGACGGAGTTTGGGAAACAGTAGCCGGAGGGGAGGCAAATGAATCGGTGATTTGCGAATCTGGGACTGTATTTGATGATGAACAAGCTTGGCCTAAAGGTATAGTTGAGTCTTGCGACTCACTTTCCTCTTTGCTCTTTTTAGAATGCTTCTTGGAATGTCTTTTCCGCTTAACAGTATTGGAAGAGCCATTGCCCAGCAGGGGGGAACGCTCCACAACATCTGAAGAGTCAGATGCGATGGAAACAAATTCCACCGGTGACGGGATCAAAAAGCATCTATCCGTGGACGCGGTCTCAGTAGGATGGTTTTTATCAGGGGGCCTACCACCCCCATCGAAAATCTCCATGAAGATCGATAACAATGATTACCTACTTATAAAACAAATGAAGTCTATCTATGTAGCAACAAAACGAAAACCGGCAATGATATAAAGCACTACAATACTTATGAATTTTATACAGACACTTATTCTACATGAGATATATGATAATATTTTACACAAAATAATACAAGATACAATTTAAGGATATTTTTCAAATTTAAAAACTCGCCAAAGCACCCGCTCCAATCTGACAATCATCTGACAGTCCCGCAACTATCTCAGAATTCAACCAATATGTCAAAATCACGTTTCCATCAGCCCCGCTTGTCTTCCTTTCTTTTTTTAAAAACCTTTTGTTTAAAAGTATGAATCTTTCTTGCTGCCAACCTGCCAGTCCTATCGATTATGTTCCTGTCACTACTAAACGAGGATCATTACAATATATAGCGAAATAAATATAATAATATACATATTTAGATAGAAATATCCAAGACTCGGGAATATTCGTATTCATCACACACATATATTTTGCCCTTACCGGGATTCGAACCCGGGACCGCTAGCTTCGAAGGCAGGGTCACTACCAACTCGGCTACCACGTCGTCTAATGGTTGACACAGGGTAAAGTAAGTGAAGCTCTAAATCCCTACTATAATATTAGAAATGCGAAAGTAACTGTCTGTCTGTCTTTCACGCAACTGCTGACCGATTTAAATGAAATTTGGTACAGAGATAGTCTAGAGCCTGAGAAAGGACATAGGCTACTTTTTATCATGATAAACTGCAGCCCACGCGGGTGAAACTGCGGGGAACAGCTAGTAAAAAAACAAAACATGTTCGTTGGAAAAGAGTGGTGATCAAACCGTGATCAAAGACGTTGTATGTGGGGTGATTCAGCCATGATTCCATTTCCACTACCCATAAAATAATATCTCGAATACAATACTTTTACAGATCTAGAAGAAGATCAGCTCTATACATAATATACTTCTTCCATTCCATCCTCTTCTTTCTCGTTTTAGAACTTGCAGACAAGGTTGCAGTCTTGCAGAAGACCGAACAAATTGAATTGTCAGAGAAAGACACAACTATGCTGTTGAAAGAAATGCAACACACGGTCCTTTCGTTCATTTGTGGCAAGATTGAGGAGATTGCATGCACACTCTATGCACACTATCGACCATAGACTCTAACGACCCTTAATTTACCTTTGCTAAATACGTTAGGAATTTTAAAAAAAACATACATGAAAGATGACTCAAAGTCATTGTTTTACTGTTGTATCATTGGCTGTAAATATTTTCTTCATGACAATGGTAGCAATACTAACTGTTGATTGGTAGAATGTGTTATATTTTTAGTCTTTGACCAATAGTTATTTCCTAGGTCGTATGTAAACGGAAACAAACCATGTGCTAACATGGCGATTTTTCGTCTTTCTTCGCATGTCGTTTGATAATTATTGCGTGGCTGTTATGGGCAGTACGATAAATCGTACAGCATTTTTCTTTTTTGACACATTTTGTTTGTTTTGTTTCCTGTAATTATATTGCGGAAAAATGAGCGTCGACGCGTACGGACCAAGCTCTCAAACGCTCACGTTTTTGGACCCCGAGGAAGCTGACCTTATCGGTGCTGACACTCAAGGGTCTGAATTCGAGTTTACTGACTTTACACTTCCCTCGCAGAGCCAAACACAGGCTTCTCAACATGACCACCATGGTCTTACAAATTCTAATCAGGTTCGTAAAAGTTTGTTATTTTTATTGATGCTATAACCTCTGAATCATACTGGAAGTTGTTGGTTCTTACTCATGTTTTCTGCAGGTGAATGGCTTGGGACGTTTGGATCTAGGCTCAAAGGTATCTAGCGTGACGAATGCCATAGCAGAGTTGCAATTTGAAGAAGAAGATGAGGCCTTGTACAGCAGCAAAGAGTTGCCTGACCACGCATGCAAGTACTGTGGCATCCACGATCCATCCACCGTTGTCATGTGCAACATATGTAACAAGTGGTAAGTTCATGGAATTCATATGCACAACTAACAACAGCTGTAAATAGATTACAAAATTATGGCCATGAAATACCTTCCTAATAACAAAGAGAAGTCTGCCTTGCCTTGTGAGGTGAGCTTTAATTGATTTGCTCGGTTGGTTTTGTACTGATCCTGTTTTATCTGTAAGAATCAGTAGTTACATAATGAAAACCTTTACTGGTCAGCTGTAAAATAAAAATGTTTGGACTCTGATTGTATGTGTGGACTTAATCTGGGGAGCGTGTTTTGCTCTTCAAAGAGTAAGCTAGAATATCGAAAAAACATCTTGAAAAATGTGAGCGATGGTGGCCGAACGGTCAGGCGTGCGACTTACAAGACGCCGACACCGAGTTCGAATCCTCTCGGCCCCGCACCTATGACTCAATAAGTTACGTGCGGATTTGCCATCGCTCAAAACGGTGAAAAAAAACATCGTGAGGAAACCAGCATGTCCAAGAACCACAACGTTCAAGGGCCTGCGATATCTACCAACCCGCACTGGGCCAGCGTGGTAGATTATAGCCCATACTCTCTCTCTGAGAGAAGGCCGGAGTCCCAGCAGTGGGAACGTGAAAGGCTGATAATGATGATGTTGAAAAATTTTAAAAGGTGATGCTACAAGTACTTTATTTTTGTCCCTATTTGCAGGTTCTGCAATGGCCGTGGCAATACATCTGGCTCACACATTATTAATCATCTAGTGAGAGCCAAGCACAAGGAGGCTGCTTTACACAGAGATGGGCCATTGGGAGAGACTTTACTGGAGTGTTACTCATGTGGAGCGCGTAATGTCTTTGTGCTGGGATTCATCCCCGCTAAAGCTGATTCTGTTGTTGTGCTGTTGTGCCGGTTAGTATCATAGATTGTTTTGAATCCCGATTAGTACTTTTCGAACACTTGTGAAGCTTAAAAAGACTAGGTTTACTCTAATCAGGTTTTAATAAAAGTTCTAAAAAGGGCTTTAACACCAATAACTGGTGCATAGAAAAGACAATACACCTAGAATAGCATCTACAAAGCAAACCATGTTTTCATCTCTTTAGTCTGATTATTTTTAACATCAGATTTTGATTAATTCTACCCCCAAGGGGATAAAACAGGGGACGAAAGTTTGTATGAAAGTTTGTCAATTTTAAACCGATCAGGCTGAGACTTTGCATGCATAAAGCTGTAGCCCACGCGGGTGAAACCGCGGGGAACAGCTAGTTAGAGTATAAATTCAAGAATGATAATGTTTGGAGGTGGTTGACCCTAAATTGCACTGTTCATTCCGATCATGATTACTTAGTGTGTAGCCCAACTTTCAAGCAATAAGCATTACTTATAATAGCATCATACATTACCCATATCATGTATTATTTACCTTATGAAAATTGTTATCTGCAGCTAAATAAACAATTTTTCATTCCAATTGTAAGTTGCTTGTCTACTATAATAAATAGTTAATCAAAAGAAAACTGCTTTGTCTAGTTAACCATTCAAACCCTTTTACAGTCAACCTTGCGCTGCTCAGAGCTCTTTGAAGGACATGAACTGGGATCAAGAGCAATGGAAACCATTGATCGGTAAGTACAAGTCATAATTTAAAAAGCTATTTTAATCAAAATACCCTTACCAAAAACATTAAAATTATCAAAATCGGACTACTCTGTTAAAAGTTATGCGTGGTCAGTCATACATAAAAAAACAATAATAATAATAATATACACATTGATTTGAGACCCTTTTCTTTTTTCTTCGTTAAAAGAGCAACAAGTTAGTTGGAGTTATGTAACTATACAAGTTTGAACGTACTGATATGATTAAAAAAAAATCCTTTACTGTTATAAAGCTAAAATATCTTTGATTGTCAAAGCCTGTGTTTTATTGAGATAAATATTCTGTGGGGATCACTACGCCGGCCCAACTACGAAAAACAAAGTCATAGCAAAGCTAGTCAAATATGTTTTTGAACTACGCTGGTCAATGATATTTATTCTAAAACAGCCTCGATTTTTATGATTATGTATTATGTTATCGAGTAAAGTTGTGTAAAAACATGTTCTGTCTTTACAGCTGACCGAGCCTTTCTATCTTGGCTTGTGAAAGTTCCATCGGAAGCTGAGCAAATGCGAGCCCGTCAGGTAGGTTCATTGAATATTCATTAACAAATTAACTATTTTACTGTTAGGTAATATACAATGTAGAACAAACAAAAAAGAATGGAAACATTGCTTTTTTAAGTGTTTGTATAAAATTAACTTTCATTTTAGGTGACTCCCCAACAAATTGGTCGTTTGGAAGAGTTGTGGCGCGACAATGTCGATGCTACCTTCCAAGATCTTGAGAAACCTGGCGTCGATGAGGAGCCCCATCAAGTACTGCTTAGGTAAAATTCAACTTTATAAATTTTTTCGCGTAATGGTATGTGTCATGCTTGTCCATTACACTGCAGTGCCTCTAATAATTTGGCACTTAAACTGTTCAAAATTCCTACAAGGCAAAGATCTGCGCTCTACACCCTGAGACATTAGATGTTCATGCCCTGTCATTTCACAGTATGGTAGTACCCTTAAATCCGGAACACAGTAATGTTTGCACACTATCTTGGCTGGTAAATAACATACAAAAGATGTACAGTCAACGACAAAAGTCGCTGAACAATCACACTTTTTTTTATTATCCTCATCATCTTGGACACCAATTTTTGACCTCATCATAACCTAAAATCAGGTGTGTTATGTTGTGGTCAAAATGATACCATGTAAACTGTAAAAAAAAAAAAAAATTACTGATTTGAAACACATTTGGAAAAACGAGAACGATCAGCTACTTTTGTTGCTGACTGTACCATACCTTTGTCAGTTGTTAGTCCGCCTGGGCAGACTGCAAGAGTTCCACCACTACAAGCTTTCTAACTGGTCCTGATATTATTTTCTACATCCGCACTCCCAAAGTTTACTGTTTTAAACAATGATTTTAAGTATTGACATCCTATGATGTGCGTAACAAGAAAACTAAAATCTATATACAAATTGTCATTCTACAGATACGAAGATGGATACCAATACCAGAACATCTTTGGTCCACTGGTGAAGCTAGAGGCGGACTACGACAAGCGTCTCAAAGAGTCGCAGACCCAAGAAGGCATTGAAGTCCGCTGGGATGTGGGCCTCAACAAGAAGACAATCGCTTATTTCACGCTCGCTAAAACTGACAGTGACATGAAGCTCATGCATGGCGATGAGCTAAGATTAAGGTAATATTCTAAGAGAAAAAGGAGGTATCTATTCTAAGAGATCTTAACAGTCGGCAAAGCCGGTGTTGCAAATGTCCATAGGCGACAAAGACTCCTTACCATCAGGCTGGCTGTCTGCTTGCTTGTCATTTAACTAGCAAACTGCTAACTGCCAGCAGCTTCGCTCGCACGTTAAATAGAGGTCTGGTAACGAATTTAAGTTACGAAATTAACGTTTTATTTTACGAGTTTGTTAACTTACATTTTGTGATTTAGAGCACGCGAGGACGTCACTATTCGTGCTTCTACACAGTAAAAAAAATGAACAAGTTCCCGCGCGACTTCTCAAATTAGTCAGTTTCTCAAAAATATCTACCATGTACAGAAAACCAAAGAAAAAGAGATGTACTAGAGTTCAAATGTTTATTTCCCAGATACGTAGGAGAGTTGCACAAGGCTTGGTCGGGCGTCGGCCACGTGATCAAGGTGCCTGACAACTACGGTGACGACGTCGGTCTTGAGTTGAAAAGCGGCGCCAACGCACCTCTCGACTGCACTTCCAACTTTGTCGTTGACTTCATATGGAAGAGTACTTCCTTTGACAGGTGATTATGGTTTCTTTTGGTTAAGCTACTAGTATAAATAATAATAATAATAATAATGCTCGCACAATCACATACATAGGCTCTGACCCCTAACTAGGTTTCCCTGTATCTAGGGTATCAGAAACTACGAGGATCGGGGATCCACAACACCCAGACACAGAACCAATACTGGCGCTTTTTTTTTCAATGCACAAATATTTGTCCTGTAGCGGGAATCGAACCCGCGACCTCAAACTTCGCAGTCGGCTATCCGCCCATTGCGCCACATCGGTCGTCGAATAAACGAATATCATGAATATCAATGAACGATAACTGACTAATGACTGTCAAGATGATGGGTGTGAGATCTCCGGGTTTAATGTAAAGCTTCATTAGAACCTTCCCCTGATGCCCCAGGACACCCAAAAAACCTAGGACAAATCTGGGGAAACCTGGGACAGATGAAAACACCTACTTATGATTCGTTAATTGACTAGTGGGGTGCTATTAATTTAAGGCTAAAGATTTTCTCCCATTGGATTCTGAAATGATTGTAAGCAAAAATGTACTTATTTTTTACTATAAAATGTTGGAGTTAATTTTCGTAAAGGGAAAGAAACCTTTTACATTACTAAATTTTGTTTACAGAATGCAACTAGCCCTACGCAAGTTCGCCGTCGACGATTCGTCGGTGTCTGGCTACATCTACCGCCGCCTGTTGGGCCACGAAGTCGAAGAGTTGCTGTTCCGCGTGCACTTGCCTAAACACTTCAGTGCACCCAATCTGCCCGATCTTAACCGTTCTCAGGTAAACTTAAATTAAAAATTTGTAAGGCGAATGTCTATTACTAATTTGGATATAGTAAGCATGGCTACGGATTTTATTGAGTTTGAATAGCCGTTAACATTTATTAAAATTTAATATTGCATTCAATTAAAACTGTCTGATTTAGGCATTAATATCAAACCATCCTTTCAGGTATATGCGGTAAAACATGCCCTTCAACGTCCTCTATCGTTGATTCAAGGGCCGCCCGGAACAGGCAAGACCGTTACATCTGCGACAATCGTCTACCAACTGGTGCGTCAAAACGGCGGCCCCGTGCTCGTCTGCGCACCCTCCAACACTGCCGTGGACCAGCTCACTGAGAAGATACACAGAACCGGTCTGAAAGTTGTAAGACTCTGTGCCAAATCTAGGGAAGCAATGGAATCGTCCGTCTCTTTCCTGGCTCTCCATGAGCAAGCCCGCGCTCTCGGCTCCTCAGACAGCGAGCTACGCAAGTTGACGAGGCTCAAGGAAGAAGCAGGAGAGTTGTCGGCTGCCGATGAGAGGAGGTATCGTGCGTTGCGTCGCGCCGCAGAAAGACGCCTGCTCGACGCCGCCGACGTCGTTTGCACCACTTGCGTCGGAGCCGGCGACCCGCGCGTCGCTCGCATGCGCTTCCAATCCATCCTCATCGATGAAGGCATGCAGTCCACCGAGCCCGAATGCATGGTGCCCGTAGTTCTTGGCGCCAGACAACTCATTCTCGTTGGAGATCACTGCCAGTTGGGTCCGGTGGTAATGTGCAAGAAGGCGGCCAAAGCCGGGCTCAGCCAGAGTCTTTTCGAGCGTCTGGTAGTGTTAGGTATACGCCCATTCCGGCTCGAGGTTCAGTACCGCATGCACCCGGAGCTATCGCGCTTCCCTTCCGATTTCTTCTACGAAGGCTCTCTGCAGAACGGAGTGAGCGCGGAGGAGCGTCGTCTTCACAAAATCGACTTTCCGTGGCCGCGACCCGACCGACCCATGTTCTTCTACGTGACTCAGGGACAAGAAGAGATCGCCGGGTCTGGAACTTCGTACTTGAACAGAACCGAGGCCGCTAATGTAGAGAAGCTAACTACGCGATTCCTCAAAGCGGGCGTGCGCCCCGAACAGATAGGCATCATCACTCCGTACGAGGGCCAGCGCTCGTATCTCGTTCAGCACATGCAGTACCAAGGTAGCCTGCACGCTAAACTGTACCAGGAGATCGAGGTGGCGAGCGTGGACGCTTTCCAGGGCCGAGAGAAGGACATCATCATCATGTCGTGCGTGCGCTCCAACGAGCACCAGGGCATCGGGTTCCTGAGCGACCCGCGGCGCCTGAACGTGGCGCTCACCCGCGCCAAGTACGGCCTCATCGTCGTCGGCAACCCGAAGGTGCTCAGCAAGCAGCCGCTCTGGAACCACCTGCTCGCGTTCTACAAGGAGCGGCGCGTGCTCACCGAGGGCCCGCTGTCCAACTTGAAAGAGTCGGCGATACAGTTCGCGAAGCCGAAGAAGCTGGTGAACGCGGCGAACCCCGGGTCGCACTTCATGTCGACGTCGATGTTCGACGCGCGCGAGGCGATGGTGCCGGGGTCGGTGTACGACCGCGCGCGGCCGCCGCGGGACCCGCTGGCCTACGTGGGGCCGGAGCGCGCGTCCGCCGCGCTGCACGCGCCGGTGCCGCCGGGCGCGTTCGCGGCGCACCGCGGCCTGCAGCGACCGCCGCCGCCCGCCGGCCCGCGCGCCGCGCGCCGCCGCCCGCCGCGCCTCTCGCAGGAGCCGCTGTCCCAGCAGCCGCCGCTGTCGCTCTCGCAGGGCGCCTCGCAGCCCGACTTCAGCCAGGAGTCGGCGGCGCCGGACTGCCCCTCGCAGCCGGACGGGCTGCTCTCGCAGGACTCCACGTACCAGGGCGGGTTCCGCGCGCGCTGCAGCCAGTACTGAGGGCGGGGGCCGACCGCCGCAAGCCGACTCACTCCGCCGGGGTGGAAGCAGACACGGTACTGACGAGAGACGCCGACGCACCGCCCGCCCGAGCGCAGCACTCGGGCGGCGACGGGACGGGGAGCACTCGCCGGCGGAATCCGACCGCGACTAACGTTAGACTTCGCCTATCGATCGTATTGACGAGTGCCGACTCGGAATCATAGAAATTGTCACGCGCGAAGCGTACTTGCGCGGTAGAATTTGACGCGTGAGTAAAATTTAAATGTTGTTACAGGGATAGAAATGTTTATAGAATGTTCGAAAGGGGCGACGTACAACTTCGTTATCGGCCACAGTTGACTATTAAAAAAACGCATATAATTTTACAAATTGAATTTATCAGCCGCAATTAAGTCCACAAATTATTTTAGCACTATTCGACACAGCTCTATAAAAATATTACTATCCTTCAACTAAGCAAAATTCATGTTAATAAGACTGAAACCAGGAGACATGCCTTGAAAGATGTGAAGCCCAAGTATTGTGATAAAGTCGAATAATTATACGTAATTGGTGGATTCCTTTGTTTCTTTGCCTTGCGAAGTTGCAGCCATAGTTTTCCACACAAACAAACAAAGACCATTCCAATACTTGCAAAATCTCTATCCAAGAATGGAGACAAATTAATGTATCCATTTACTTCCAATACAATAAACACTTAGGTCTATCCGCCTAATCTTATTAATGAAATCAATAAATTGTGATATCATGCACCAAAACCAGGTTCATTGTTTTTATACAAAGTTTTTCCAAAATGTTTTTGTTTTGTCATGTTTGAAGCAATCCAAGACATGTCTTTTTGTTTCCATGTCTACAACAATCAGTAGAGATATCAGTGTAAGCGATAAAACGATCTTCATTCGCATTTAGATCGTAAATGTATTTTTTAGTATATTTTAGGGATAAACCACTCTTGCAAGTATTGTACTCTAATACAAGAATGTTCTACCCACATTTTGCGCTGAATGAGAAAAGGCTATGTACAATAGTACTTATATCGCTCGAGTTTAGTTACACTTCTGTGTGCGAGATGATATGGCGCTTTTGCAGGAATAAATGCTGATCTGTCCGTGCAAGAGTGGTTTAACTCTTCATTGACATAAATTGAAGTTAGGCCAATTATTAGAATCATTAGACAACATGCAGTTCTCATTGTTTGTGTTTATCATAGGGAATTTCAGGTTTCATTGTTATAATTTGTCATCAGTATCATTGGCGATTTTCAAACAGTGTCAGGTCTAGTAAAATCAATTAAGACCAATTTTTATTGTTTTTCCATTGTTGATAGAAACGGCTACGCTATAAGTTCATCTTTTACAAATGATCTATGGATGAATCTACCATTTAATTATGTGGTTTGCTAAGATTATTGTTATCCAAAGCTATGCAAAGTCAAAGTCATTACAAATATTATTGGAAAGTTGTAAACAATGTATTTTATGTATAATATATTCTTTAATTTATACAGATTGAATTGATTTACCAAACGTGAATGCATAGGAAATTGTAAAAAAAAGAAATGGATGTACTAGAATAGAGTTGCAAATCTAAACGATGGTTGTGACAAACATTGTAATTCAATTGTTTTTATTTATTGTGATACATACCTTGTAACTTCGAAAAATAGCTGCAAATATTATTCAATGTACGTATTTTACGTGTAGCTGTTTATATATATAATATATTTTGAGTTTTGTTTTTGCCTACGCAGTGCAGGTAGATTTCGTTCCACAACGCTATTCCGCGCCCCGCTTGTGATTATCAGGCACCATAATATTATTATTAAATAACGTTTATGACGTGCGGGAACTACGCATGCCACGCGGCAATCCTGCTTGAGTGAGCAAATACGCACGAGTGCAATTTCGGCCCCGTTTTTTACTGCCAATGAATGTAATAATTTCGAGTAACATTTCAAATCCTAAAATTTCGCCCGTACAGCAAAAGCGTGGCTTCGTACATAGATATTACTTGAACCAACAATGCAATGAGCAATGTCTCGCACATGTCACACCATAAGGTACTTGTTTTTACGTTGGAATGGAACCCAAGTTAAATCTAGCGTTAATTTCCAGTTAGACAAGGTGTGTTAGATCATAAGTTATCAAAAACTGTCTGTATTTTCAGTTATGGGTTATGGCAATATTTACCTCCAAGCACATCGGCGTTGTTGGCAAGAAGCAGTGAGAAGCGACACCTTTATTATACCTCGAGTTTGAATAATTAGAAATGGTTTATGATGGAAAAGCAATAAAAGTTGTCAATATTTTAAAATGTTGGTTTTATTTATCATAAATAGGTACGAACAAAACCCTTTCAAATATTATAAAATTCACTTACAATCTATTTTAAAACATTACATTATAAATTAATAAAAGAAAACTATAAATGAGATTTGAAAATTAATACATTTTATTATATTCTAATAAACATTTTAACTGCAAGTAACAAACAACAATAAAAGTATAGCTGTGTTTTATATTCACGATTATTATCTACCAACTGCCGAGACAAAATATAAGCTCAATATTACAATTGCACGGCGATGTATAGCAAAAAAGAAAATCAGAAAAAAGAAGTCAAAAATCATTCAACTAAAATGTTAAGAGGCCTCATTTGCAACATCATAAGAGTTACAACTAGAAGAAGACTATGCACATCAAAAATGTACGTTGTAATAAAATTATTTAACAATAAAAAAGTGTTTTCAAAAAATACAGTGGCACTATTTTTGACAGTTGCATATCACAACATACATGTGCAATTTGTACGCGGAGGCGTTAGTAAAAAAATAACTACTTTTAGTATAAATCATTTCTTTCAATATATTACTAATCTAGAGTAAATACAGTCAAAAAGCATAATATATTTGTAGTAAAAAAGCAGTGAGTTTTATAATATGTTCACTGAGGTAGTGGAGGGGGTTGGACGGCTGCGTAAGTAGGATAATAGGGAGCGAATTTTGGTCCGGATATATTGGTGTAGCTGTTGTCACCGCGGTCTTGGATCGTCTTCGCTGAGTAGACAGACTCCTTGTACACCGGTTGAGCTGAAAAATATGATTATTTACTAATGTAGGGCTATATAGTGTGAATTTTGCTACAAGTTTACGCGATCTACCGCGAGCGTGTTTGTACGAAGAATTTATAGTGCTTCTAGCAAACCCACTTCACATAACATAAGGTGAATTTTGGTGTAAGGTAAAAGGAAAATACCGATTTGCTAGCAGGTAAAATAAACCAGACAGTATACGCGAAAAATGGCTCAAAAGCCCTCTAAATAATGTTTATTTTTATTTTCTGTTCATATTTACAAGTCCTTGTTATTTATAGAATAGGAGAGAGACTGTTATAACTACTAAGATGGACTATGCACTTGCATTTTCTGTTGTTTGATGCGCGGTCAAAGTCGTAAATGTACCAAGAAATAAATAGCCCTTAGGTGTTCGATTTTGGTATAAGTACTTACTCAAAGTGGGATACAGATTCTGGAATGGTTGCTCCGGTGGAGGCGCGCTGGGAGCCACCCACCCTCCGGGCGTACCGTCGCCTTGTCCATAAGGCATCTGAAATATGTAATTGCGGGGAAACATTTAAGTATTTCTGCAAATAATTTCATTGAAAAAAGTGAATAAGAATGAGCAAAATCATAATATATGGCGAGTGAAATGCTATGGTGTAGCGTGGCGCCACCTTCGACCACATCGTCACTTGACATTAGGTGACTTGTTGTCAAACACTAACTACCCTGTAGAAGATTTGCTATGTCATTGCGTTTCCAGCGCATCTTTATGCAAATAATCATGTCAACCCGTTGCTGCGTAAAAGCAGGACATACCAACAGACACACTTTCGTTTTTATATAATTGTGAGGATGCCCTAACTAAAGCAGTGTACGGTTCTGGAGGATTGCTATCGCCTACACTACAAAATTACTAATGGCATAACGGATTCTAGATTCCATCGCGGGAAATGTAGACCTGCAGGAAAACTAAAAAAACAGTAGCAAAATATCCGTGAACACAGCAATCAAATACATGCAGTCTTTGCGTGATGCATGCGCTATACAGACAGACGGAAATTCTAAAAACTGTTGTTATGGGCTTCTACTTCTCTAATTTAGACTCGCGACTACTTCAAATATTAGTTTTTTCTTATATATTTAATGTGCAGACATTGGCCTTATACAATCTATACAAATAATTAAAATTGAAATGTCAGTTTTTAATTCCAAAATAACAGCTTTTCGCTAAATGCATATGAAAGTATAATTTATATGGTAGTCATAAAAATCAATTTTTCAAATTTTTGTTTCTGTCTGTCTGTTCCGGCTAATCTCTGAAACGGCTGGACCGATTTTGACGAGACTTTCACTCGCAGATAGCTAATGTTATATGGAGTAACTGACGCTATTTTTATTTTAGAAGTTTGAACCCCGGGGAAAATCGTTGGATACTTTTTATGGCGATCGATCAAATCAAATCAAATCAAATATTTATTTATTGACATAAAAGTGGGATACAATTATAGATGGGTCCATGGACTCACCCGCGTGAACTACAGTTTTACGCCCGAAATTAATAATCGATCCAAGACCGCGGATAACGGAACAGGATCGATTATTTATATCGGGCGTTGTTTCACGCGGGTGAAACAAAAGCTAGTTTTATTATAATATATGTACACCTAGATTTATATGGTAAACTTACATTCGGCTGGACGGAAGCTCCCGGCGCCACGGGCAGTACGGCAGGCTGGCTCGGTGAAGGAGGCGAGAGAGGTGTGGTAGGCGACGGCACCGCCTGCCCGATCATGCCCACTAAGGGCACCGTACCAATAGTGATGTACTTTTTGTCGTGCATGTTTAGATGCATGCCGGATACGACGCATTCCACCTGAGAAATAATGATAACGCCCACACTAAAGTCAAACTGTATTATTTTAATAGGATATAACATCCCTTTAAAACCACAAACTTAAAACTAAACTCCTTACGCCGGCAAAAGAAAATGCAGGAAACATCCGGCAGGCGCTGCCACATTTACAATTTTTTTACTAATACATAGGTACATCCTACTTCCTACTAATATTATAAATGCGAAAGTTTGTGTGTGTGTGAATGTTTGTTTAGGCACACATACTTTTTATCCCGGAAAAAGGTTCCTACGGGATAACGGGAAGACACGGGTGAAACTAGTAATTTATTGGATCGGACAAAGTTCAGTACATGTCTATAGGCGACGGTAACCGCTTTCCATCAAGCGGCCCGTCTGCTTGTTTGACAATCTATTACACAAAAAACCCAAGCTTTTTGTGATTTTATTGGTTTCCGCGGTCTAAATAGTGTCCTAAATCATTTAAATAACGCTTGAAATATCCTAGACATAAAACTATCTTAAAATGCATCTGATAACTTCCCGAACATATAAATAGATGCCTCTCTGCTATCCAAAACGAAAATATCGGCCTTGACGCCAATGACATCATACATACCATACAAAACAAAACCGGTATGAATAAATTCTGTGTGGCACAAAACTTCTAGTACCTCGACGGCACAAAATTACTACTGCAACCTTGGTTTGGCTCAATTAAATAGATTTATCGTTACACTTAAAGCATGTTATCTGTGAATTGAGTCACTGTTGAAGTGCCTCAAAATCTGTTTGATCGAATATTGGCCGTAAAAACCAGACTTATAATCCTACTAATATTATAAACGTGAAAGTTTGTTAGTATGTTTATTGTTACTCTTTCACGCAAAAACTACTGAAAGAATTTTGATGAAATTTAGAATGGAGATAGCTTATACTCTGGAATAACACATAGGCTACTTTTTATTCTGGAAAAAGGTTCATGTGGGATAACGGAAAGACGCGAGTGAAACCGCAGGGCGCTAGTCCTGCTAATATTATAAACGTGAAAGTTTGTGAGTATGGATGGATGGATGGATGTTTGTTACTCTTTCACGCAAAAACTACTGAACGGATATGAATGAAATTTGGAATGGAGATAGCATAGACCCTGGATTAACACATAGGCTACTTTATATCCCTAAAAAAAGGTTCCTGCGGGATAACGGGAAGACGCGGGTGAAACCGCGAGGCGCAAATAGTCAATAATAAAAACATAATCTGTAATATACATTTAGTTAGGTTAGTTAAAGTGAATTTATTTCACCTTGAAATCATAATCCAGATCGATGATGTTGCAGTTGACGAGATTCGACGGCGGTATGGGAGGCACTTCCATATTCATCGTCCAATGTTTTGTAGAGCCGGCAGGTGCCGGGCCCTCCTGCATTGTTAGGACTACATCTTTGATCTTCTTTGTGACCGTTGAAGGAGTTGTCGCTCTGTACGTTACAACCTGGACCGTAATTAAGACATTAGAAATGATCTTATTTATATACCTGTCACGAGACGGGGAAGTCGCTTGCCTGACGGTAAGCGCTGTGCTTGCCCATCACAGTTCAGTGCCAATTTTTAACTTCAACAGCAACATCATGCGTCGCAATGTACTGCACTTGTCACCCTCAGATATTAGAAATCTCTTTATGCTCAGGTAGTTTTAACGTGTAAAATTCGGGTGGCATTGAACCTGTAACTACTGCTTGACGGAACCCTAGAGAGTATGGGCCGTAATCTATGCTCATGCATCGTTTTGAGCGATGGTAAATCCACACGTTCCTTATTAAGTCACAGGTGCGCGTCGGCGCCTTGAAAGGCGCACGCGTGACCGTTCGGCCACCATCGCTCGAAAGTAACTCTGTCTGTCTTTCACGCCTAAACTACTGAACCGCTTTAAATGAAATTTGGTACGGAAATAGATTGAACCCTGAGGAAGGACATAGGCTACTTTTTATTGCGATAAACTGTAGTCCACGCGGGCGAAACCGCGGGGAACAGCTGGTAATAAATAATATGTAATTATAACAGTATTTCACCTTTCTCAAGAAAACTTTCACAAGGTGCACCTGCACATTGCTCTTATTCTCGATGTCTATCTGCACCGGTATCACTTGCCCGGGAACGTACCCGGACACGGGCGCTTGCACGTCCACTGCGAGGGGAGGGGACGCGCAGCAGAAACAGCAGAACGACTTCTCCATTTGGATGCGGATTGGCTCCTAAAACAAATGCAACATAACTTACAACTTTTGATACTACATAATTATACATATAACTTTTTCATTTTAAAATATGTGTTAAATACCCGTGCGAAGCCGCGGCGGGCCGCTAGTTTACCTATAAATTAGTTGTGAGCAAAATCCATAAGAAATGCAAGTACAAAATCAGTAAACTTCAAGAATACATAATGGTCATCATGGTTTGAATAGTGTGTTTGAAATGTTTGAATGCAATGAGTCATTGTTTACTTAGCACTGTCACAGAAAATATGTATATATGGTACAGGAAACATAACTCCTGCTCATAATGTTAGATATTTCTTACAAGAAACAATGAGACAATTAAGGAAAACAAATATCATATCCTACTAATATTATAAATGCCAAAGTATGTGTGTGTGTGAATGTTTGTTACCGCATACATATCACCGTAAGTAATGAACCGATTTTGATGAAATTTGGGATGGAGATAGCTTATCCTGGATTAACACATAGGCTAGTTTTTATCCCGGAAAAAGGTTCCTGCGGGAAAACGGGTGAAACTGTGGGTCGCAACAAGTATTTCATATCTGCAAGTGTGTGTGCGTGGTAAATAAAACTTGCACCAATACATACCTGTCCGAAGCTATCTGTCTATCATTTATAAAGGGTTACCTTGTAAGATGGATTGAGATTCAAGTCCAGCGCATTGATGACAGTGAAAGCCATCTTCGTCTCCTGATCAAACTTCCAAGGGCGGTCTAAGGTGACTTTCACAGTATACCTGACATAGCCAAACTCGCCTTCGAACGATGATGGCAGCACAGGGGGCAGTGTACAAGTAAAGTTGTACACTTGCTTGCCCGCTGGGATTTCTATTTCATTCCCTGCAAAGTGTAAACTGTGAGTTAACAATTATAAATTCAAAAAAATTTTTATTTTTAAAACACTATCTTCACCAGGACCCTTATTTGCCAATAACCTGTGACGTCATTACGTGCTTTAGTAATCATTCCACGCAGATAACGTAACACAGGCGCGTTAGATGGTCATAGCGAATATAATTCATGTTCCAACCTTAGGAGGTAAGGTGGTGTAAGGACACCAGCAAAAGAACAGACAAGAATAGTATTGTTGGCAAGCAGTATAGTTATAAGATCATAGAAATGTATGTACAGTTAATACAGTTCCACTACTACATAATCATTTCTATAATATGTAAGATAGATAGGTGCCATAGAGCATGGGTAAAAAACTTATTGGTGTTACATCATTGAACAGTACTAAGCAGTTTACTAGTATTATCATATTCCCATTTAAAGGGGACTGTGATAACTTAATGTATTGTTTGAGACATTCAAGGTGATAAACATAGTGCATAGTGCTGCTCTTTTACTTCAGTGATTTAAGTTCTAAAAGAAATACAACGACTTGCCCCTTACCAGGTGGTAACAGATGTAGATTGCCAGTATAATAATACCTATTTTAATCACATTTTTAGCAAAATAGTTTCCTAATTATTGTTATTAATTCTAATCTTAGGAAATGACCCAACTTTGTTTTTTTTTGTTAGAAAATTCAAAATCTAGAAAGAATAGATTTATATCATCAGTCCTTTTTTGTTTAATTTATGAATTTAGTAATTAACAGTCAGTGCATTCAACAAGAGGTTGGCCACTGAACCCGTACAACTTTATGCTCTGACATCATGTCAATATCATTTATCACATGTTGTATAACCAAACATTGTTGTGGTGATGTCATCACTGACACAGACATCACTCTTAAATTTTCAGATTCCGATAATGATGCAAATTTTTGCACCTTATATATGTCTGCATGCTGGCTGAATATGGCCTTATTCATGTAAATATTGTGTTCTTGCAAATAAATAATTGCTTTGAATTATCAATGTATTCTTAGCTCATCTAATTACTAGTTTCACTAGCAGCGCCCCGCGGTTTCACCCGCGTCTTCCCGTTATCCCGAAGGAACCATTTTCGGGATAAAAAAAAAGTATCCTATGTCCGTTTCCTGGTCCTAAGCTACCTACCCACCAATTTTCAGCCAAATCAGTTCAGCCGTTTTTGAGTTATAAATAGTGTAACTAACACGACTTTCTTTTATAAATATAGATTTGTTTAGAAATCTGAACTTACCGGTATTGCTGCCAAGTAAGTAATAGGTGATTTGGAAGTATTCCTCATTTCCTGTGTGCAGGGAGTCAGTATTTTCAGTCTTCTGTTGGGAATTCTCCTCTTGTTTGCTTTCATACCACTCAGTGTGAGCCTCACCTTTAAACTTGACATGGATACCTGTAACCAATTAAATAAATAAATATCGGGGACAATTGCACACAAATTGACCTAGCCCCAAATTAAGTTCGAAACTTGTGTTATGGGTACTAGACAACAATATACATACTTATATATGGAGAAATAAATATGTACCTATATAGATAGAAATATCCAAGACTCGGTTACAAATATTCATGCTCATCACACATATATTTGCCCTATTAAATCATAATATTATGAAACATATTTTTATAATGAGCCGATTATGATAGTAAAAATAACGGGTTTATTACATTCCCACTGCAGCTTTCTTTCGTAGAACCTATGGGTCATAAACATTTAAGGGACATATCATATATGGGTATGATATGGGTCATGACCTATGGCCCAGTGCAGGTTGGTAGAAGTAGCATGTCTTTGAATGTTATGGTTCTTGGATGTGCAGGTTTCTTAATTATGTTTTTATTAGTTTTGACTAAAGCCAAATCTGCATGTAACTAACTAGCTTATAAAAAAGTCATTAATATATATAGTACTAGCTGCGCCTTGCGGTTTCACCCGCGTGGACTACACTTTATTGCGATAAAAAGTATTCTATGTCCTTCTCCAGGGCTTGAACTATCCCTGTACCAAATTTCATATAAATCGGTTCAGTAGTTTAGGCATGAAAGCGTAACAGACAGACAGACAGACAGAGTTACTTTCGCATTTACATATTAGTAAAGATAAAGATAAAGATTAGTAAGCCTCATTGATGACCCAAACAAAAGCAGGGTCATTATTTTATAACTAAGACATAAAATAATACATGATTAATTAACAGTATGTCTTTAAGCAGAGGCCTATATTTGTGGCTTCTTCAGTGTAATGTAGATTTATGTGACTAATCCCTACTAATACTAATTACTATATTTACTATATCCTACTTAATATTAAACAGGCGAAAGTAACTCTGTCTAGCTCGCTTTCCTAAACTACTGAACCGATTTAAATTAAATTTGGCACGGAGATAGTTTGAACCCTGGGGAAGGACATAAGAGACTTTTAATTGCGATAAACTGTAACTGTTGGGGAAAAGCTAGTAAATAATAATTTAGAAAGTTAGCAGGGACTAATATAATACAGGTAAGCCATTTAAGTATTCTATCATGGCATTTCTAATACAGATACGCTAAAAATTAAAAACTAAAAATTCTATATAAATATTGAGCTGTACATAGAATTATCATAATTCTATGAAGCTGTACATAGAATTATATAATTCTATGGAGCTGTATGTATGTCTAACAATATGTAGTTTAGATATAATTTATATGTAGTTAGTGGTTCTCCAAAATGAGTCACGCAGCACACATCATCATCTAAATTAAACGCGCAAGTTGAAATTGAGACACTTACCTCGGACTTTTTTCGGATTATCGAATACGTATTCTATTCGGCCGTTTATGGTTTGGCCAGCATAGTACGTACTATATTGGTTATCTAAGTAAATGTTCGCTTCTTTTAGTCCCATTGTGAAGACGAAGCAATGAGCTCTCTTTGCAATCAGCAAAAACAAACAATAATTTGCCGAAATTGAGTTGATTACATTTCCTCCATAGATTATGTAGACTATAAACTACAACTACGTAGAAAGAATCAAGTAGAATGTGAGGATTGAGGAAGCAAAGGCAAAGATATGAAATGTGATCATCACATTCACATCCCTATTCACATTGTGATGTGAATTATGAATAGGGATGTAAAAAAATAATCGATTTTTATATAAATCGATAATTCTTTTCTTGTAATCGATTATCTAAATATGAAAAATCGATCATTGATAAATCCATTTTTTTACTTACTCTCTAAAAAGTAAATCAATTTTTTTATCTACTCTCTTTTTTTAAGTAATAAAAGATAATGTTTGTATTCATCATCATCATCATTATCAGCCTTTCACGTTCCCACTGCTGGGACTCTGGCCTTCTCTCGGAGAGAGAGTATGGGCTGTGATCTACCACGCTGGCCCAGTGCGGGTTGTTAGATGTCGCATGCCCTTGAATGTTGCGGTTCTTGGGCATGCCGGTTTCCTCACGATGTTTTCCTTCACCGTTTTGAGCGATGGCAAATCCGCACATAACTTATTAAGTCATAGGTGCGAGGCCGAGAGGATTTGAACTCGGTGTCGGCGTCTTGTAAGTCGCACGCGAAGGAGTGTACGCCAACCAAAGCCAATGGGAGTACCCTTGGACGATGGGAATATTCAATTAAACCTTACATTCTCTTTGTAGTCAATAGAAATTAAGTGAGACTTGAGTTTAGACTTTTAGAGTGATCACTGATATGTCAATTGTCAATGTCATCCATATTATCTTTTTTTTTTGTTATGGCGTCAAACGATTAGTGTATTTGCCAGTGTCAAGTATAAGATATTTCAAACTCAGAGAGTTGAATCAAGTTTATATGATGAGATGATGGGATGGGGATTGTGAGCTTTACTTAAACTTTACACGGACTTTTTTGGAGCAACTAGAAAAGTCACATTCACAACTTTATTTTAATTTCTCACACTCGTACACATTAACGAACACATACATATTTAAAAATTAAACGAGATTATGATGGAAAATTCTCAAAATGCAATGCAAACATAGCAAACTTTAAAAATTCCTTTTGGCAACACTGCTGCTCACGGACCCCGGCCCCGGCCCCCGATTGTTATTGCAGATGCAGAATGCAGATTGCCGCTTGTTTGCAAATATAAATAGAAATTCTAACATTTGAATTATAAATAAAGTGACATGACGCAATACTATATACTGCAGATAAACAATTATATATACGAGTACAATAATAAAACTATGGGTTGGTAAAGAAAGTGAATTCAATTATGTGCCAGTCTACGAAATATGTATTTATTTTCTAAACATTTATTTTTTCCAGTGTTTTTCCAATATATTGATCCAAACTTGTAGTAATGGCCCAAAACTATTCTTAAAATACAATGGTTGGAATATATTGTTGATATATCACGGACATGGCTGATGTTTCAGTAATAATTCCGGTTTATAATGGAGAAAAATGGGTTGATCAGTGCATGAACTCAGTAGCAGCACAAACTATTTTAAAATCCGCTAATGATCAATTCCATCTGGAAATAGTGGTCTACAATGACGGCAGTAACGATGGAACAAAGAATATCTTAGATAAATGGCACAAATACTTCTCTAGTCATAACATCTCTTTTGAAATAGTGGACTCTGCTGCATTAAAAGGTTGTGGAGCAGCCAAAAATGGTGCTATTAAGAAAAGTACTGGAAAATACCTTTGCTTTCAAGACATTGATGATATGATGCACCCAGATAGAATCAAACTTCAGTTAAAAGTTGCAAGTCTTAACCACAACGCCCTAGTTGGTAGCAGAGTAACCAGAAAGCCACAAAATTCTACTCCTCGTTTTATAAGATGGGCTAATAACTTATCACCTAGGGAGCTTCAAGTACAGATATACACTTCTAATGGGCCAACACTACTTATGCCAACTTGGTTTTGCCATAGATCTGTTTATGAAAAAGTGGGCGGTTTTGATGAAACTGGACATGGTACACCAGAAGATCTTTTATTTTTTAATTCACACATACAAAGAGGTGGAGAATTGTATAGAGTTGATGAAGAGTTGGTCATATACACTTATCATGAAGGAGCAACTACATTTTCCATTTCCAGAAAAATAATATGGAATATTCAATTAGAGAGACTTGAAAGATGTGTACTATCAAAATGGACTCATTTTACTATTTGGAATGCTGGCAAACTGGGTAGAAAAGTGGTTCGTGCTTTAAGCCCAGAAAGTTTGAATAAGGTTGTAGCGTTTTGTGATGTTGATAGAAATAAAATTGGGCGCACTATAGAACTTTATTGCCCTAGAAAGCGAGCAATATATGCTCGAATTCCAGTGGTCCACTTTACTAAAGCTAAACTCCCTTTATTAATATGTGTAAAATTAGATCTTACCAATGGTGATTTTGAAAGGAATCTCAGTTCATTAAATCTCATTGAGCATGTTGACTATATATTGTTTTGTTAAAGTAATGTGGTAATTTTATGATCTGATTAAAAGGCTTGGTAAAAATATTGCTTGTATTGCAACTAAATACATTTTAATCAACATTTTAGTTTCATTTTCTTTCACCAAAAGCCTTTCCCACGCTAAAGAATGAGCAAAGTTTGTCAATACTTTTAACAAAAAATATTTTTTGAATACCCTGTCCAGTCCACTAATAAACTAGTTTACTAATCGAATGCAAGTTCTAATCACTGCATCAAAAATACAAAAACATATTGATATAATTATATTGTACATATTATTTATGTACTGCATACTGCATAAGTTCCGATTTTGGAACATTCGATTCGAATATCCCGGTTTATGTATTCGAACTTGATTCACTCACTGTTCGAATCATAGATCCCAATCTATGGTTCGAATAAAATAGTCACTACTGTCAACGTCATACTGTCAAATTGAAGTTGATAATCCACTGATCTGCCAGCTACTTGGCTGACATTGACATAATAATATATAATTTTTTGATTTGTGTATTTTTGTGACTGCCAAGTGCTGACCTTAAAATAGTTAATTGATATTCAATTATCATTAGAAATTGCAAAAATAGATTGTATGACAACAATTAATAACAAGTACACGCAATAACAAATTTAAGATAGCTATGGATGACACGAAAAAAGCAAGTCAAACCCCCAGCGTAGAAGATCTCAAGAGCAAAGGCAATGAGTGCATCAAAGATGGTAAACATATTGAAGCTGTGCTACATTACACGCAAGCGATTAAGCTGGACCCGAATAACTACGTTTTATATAGTAACAGATCGTTTGCCTTCTTGAAACTGGATCAACATTATCTGTCACTACAAGATGCCAATGAGACCGTCAGACTACAACCTCAATGGGCTAAGGTATGCTTTGAATGTTTGTGTACATTTCCACTTGATTAGCTATGTGATGTGTGTAACAAAATTTTGATATGTGAGATTATGTTATTATTATTGACTAGCGCTTTGCGGTGTCTTCCCGTTATCCCACAGGAACCTTTTTCCGGAATAAAAAGTAGCATAAGTGCTAATTCAGGGCTATCTCCTTTCCAAACACTCAAATCTGTTTAGTAGTTTTTGCTTGAAAGAGAAACAGACATCATACCCACAAACTTTCAAGTTTTTATTATTATCAGGAAAAGTATTATCACTATTTCTAATCCTTCAATAAAATAGTAAAGCTTATTAAAAAATAATTTAAAAAAAACCGAGTAGAATATCTTGTAGATTGATTTTGAAGGTGAGATTATCTTTACAGGGTTACTTTCGAAGAGCAGAAGTTGAAGCAGCAAGTGGGCTGTTTGATGAAGCATTAATATCATATACAAGAGCCTTGCAACTTGACCCTCAGAATATTAAGTTAATGGAGTCAATTAAAGCATTAACAGATAGGCATAAAAAGAAAATTAAAGGTAATTATTGTTGTAAAAGTTAGTTACCTTAGTTTTTTAGTTAAGATTTTAAGTGGTGGAAGAAACACAAATCAAATTGTACCAAAATCAAATCATACCAAAAGCTTCTGAGCCTATAAGTTATAGCAAAAACAATGTACCTACTGTAGAACTAAAATAAGAAGTAAAATAATAAAAGAAAAAATCTTTAATGCCACCTTTAGAAGTGAATTTTTTGTTGCAAATAAAACATCTTTATCTCTATCTTTGCAATTTTTCAGTTTGCTCATCCAGTCTCACACACAAAACTCGCTAGTATATACTGTCTCCATTAACATGGTTCCAATTAGGACATATAAAAATGTTCCTAGCTGCAATTATAAATACATTTTTGTTTCTTTTTTCAGACAGTCAAAATATTATTTGGATCTGCACTATTGTTGGACTAGTCATAGGAATAACTGTTGTTATATTAGACTTCACTCTTACAACTAATCCCACGTTATTGGTATGTATTATTCCTACTAGTCTCTTTCCAAGTAGGACAAGACGAAGAAGTTTGACACGCACTGAAAATGCTTGAAGGAGCTTTAGGTCAATAAAAGAACTACAAGTAAGCTTCTATCCCATTCCAAAAAATAACTCAGACAGGTTTTTCACCCCTTTACATACTGAGCCTTTTCCTGTGTGCCATAGAGTGCTGTATCTGGGACAAAACACTTCTCCACATTATGCACATACCAATTAGTGCTTGGTGACAGATTTTTTACTGGAGGGTTGGTATAGGGAAGCCGGCTGAGGTCGGTCTGAATTATGTTAGCCATGCGAGTATTAGAAAACGCCCTACCAGCAATCTATAGTGTTGTGGATCACAATGTTTTACTTTACCAAAAGCACATTCTTTGCAGGATTTGAACCCATGATCAATGGAACAGACTGTAGAGTCTACAGAGATAGTCTACAGTGTAGACGGTCTTTTTTTTTTACAAATGTGGCATTCCACATTTTAGCTCCTTCACAAGTTTTTCTGCAAGATGGGTGTCAAAAGAGTTGTACAGTGTCAGCAACACATTGGGAGCACCCCTAGTGTTGCAAATGTTCAGCGACTGTGACTGCTTATCGTCAGGCAGGACATTGTTTGTTTAACTCTGTCTCTGTTTAAAAAATGCTTGTAAAAGACGTACTATACATGATTCTATGTTTTAAATGTACATTTTCAATTTTCAGCATCCATTGAGCATGGTGGCATTCTCAATGGCCCTGTCAGGCGTGGGATGGGCAATAGGCAAAACTGTTACGATGATGATTTCAATGAATGCAGGAAATTCTCTGAAACCACCTGAAGATTTAGGTAATTTTTTTTATCTATTGTTTACACTTGCAAGACAGGCGAAAGTATAACTTTGTACCAATATTACCCTAGCTTTGCATGATATTTAATGATAGCCCACTCTTTGACCAGGCTATTGCAGTCCCTTCTCGCATGTTTCTCTATTGCTATTTTCAATTACTCTTCAAAAATGTATAGTAGGCGTACAAAACTACGATGTTTAATTTGACATTGCGCAAAACAAGTCTAGAAAAAAAGACTAAAAATTTCTACAAAACTAACTAACTCCGATGGCTCAGCGACCCAAAGTGTGTCTTGGCCTCCGAAACGAGAGAGCGCCACTCTTCTCTATC
Source organism: Opisthograptis luteolata (assembly GCA_931315375.2). Lineage (NCBI taxonomy): Eukaryota > Metazoa > Arthropoda > Insecta > Lepidoptera > Geometridae > Opisthograptis > Opisthograptis luteolata. The sequence goes on along the minus strand of OV928049.1, from coordinate 5,514,387 downwards.
TTGAGCGATTTCAGCCCAGTTGAGAGTCAAAAAAAAAAAAAATTAAAAATTTCTACAAGAAAACGGTAATTTTGTATCTTTTCTAGTAGGTATATCTACAAGTTTCCCATTGATGTTCTTGTAAAGATCCCTTTGACTGTAAAAGTAGCGTTTACGTTGTTAAATTGTCTTGCGTCTCTAAAATTATCCCTGATTAGATCTTTTCTGACGTGATGAAACCATGTGTTAATATAGGATATAAGCTATCTTCATTCCAAATTTCACTCAAATTCGTTCAGCCGTTTCAGCTTAAAGATGTAACAAACATACACACTTGCTTACTCACATCGTATTTTTATTATTAAAGTGTGATCAATGAAACAATATGATTAGAGTATATGAGTGCAGATATAGGGAGGGCAGGGGGCAAATAGGCATTTTCGCAGAATATATTTTCTTTGTTAATACATATGACTGAGTTAGAGTGACGAAAACATTATCCCTTCTTTGCTTGACGCAGTTCGGTAATGAGATTAAACGCCGCCGCCGCCCGTCTATTAAGAATTTGTGAGGAACATAATATACAACATTATCTCATGAGAAAATTATAGGTGGACTGAGAGTGTAAACTGCTGATGCTCAGGGTAAGTTGAATTGCATATCTGGTTTATATGTTTCAGGTGTTAACGCATCCAACGAACAAGAACCAATGCCAGAGAAGAAGACAAAATACAGCAAAGCGCAAGCGCGACAAAGATATAAGCAAGGGAAAATATAGTCTTAAGAACGAGTTTTTGTTTCACATAAAAATAATATATTATTTTATACGTTTTTATGATCGGTGTGTGGGAATTGATTTAAGAGTGTGACTAATTTTAATGAACCCGTAAAAGACAAGTTCGCATTATTTAATTTTGTTTTGCATGTGCTAATGCATAATCGATATTCAAGTACGAGTTATCACGAGTTATTTGTTACTAACGAGCTCGTATCGACGCGTGGTCTTTAAAACGCACTTACAGACTGATTGAACTAGATATCGTAAGTGCGTTAATTTGTACTGAAACCAAGAGTAAAGAGTGCCACATCGTGTGTACTACTTACCTTTACCTTACAGTACTTACCGATGAAACGAAACATTACCATGCGCATGGCCTTTGTTTTTACACTTTACTGTGGCGCACTTTTTGTATTTACGTTCGAATTACTACAGCGAAGCCGGCCGAGGTCGGTCTGAATTATGCGTCGCGGTGTATTTATATTTATTTATTGCATTATGTAAATGGTCTCATTTATGTACCTCAAACACTAAGTAGGTAAACTCGCATTATCTAGTTCGCTCTATATCTGAGGATGCACTGTAGGTAAACATCCCTAAAAGATTTTCAGTACCCAATGTTACTTACTACTGACAAACTTACAACAGACTGCACATTTCACTGGCTCGAATCTAGATTTTTATATCGGTTTTTACTACTGGTTTTGTAAAACAAAGGTTTGTAATAAAAGTTATATTAATATTCCTGATAATTTAATCAATGTATGTAGTATGCAACTTTTGTACTTAAAACATTATCCTGATATTTTGTTAAATAATATTTATATAAACTCTTTTTCAAAATATAATTTCTAATATATTATTTTATTGTACACATAACGTCCTGTTTCAAAAGGTAAATGAAAGCAAAAATAAAGGGGAATACTTTATTGATCCTAATGTAAAATGTGATTCGAAAATTGCATCAATACAATACAATATACTATATCCATTCAATAAAATCTTGGTCACATCTCATACCTTACACTTAAAATTCCACTGAATTGGATAAACCTGTACAACAATATGTTACCTACATTTACAATATTTCTACTGGTGCTATAATGTACAGTGCATGTTATGGCCTAGAACAATTAATATCATACAATAAAACGACTTGCCATGATATTCACTAACTACATGGAAGCGGCTAAATTCGCCTCACATAAATACACCGCGACCTTTGTCCAACTTAATGCATCTGACATGGTTCCGTGTAAATTCTATATACGCGCAGGTGAGTGAATCTATCCGATTCAATACTACAGTCAGTACCTACCTGGTATAGCATCTGTACTCTGTATATATTGCGACACTTGAGCTGTTTAGTAGTATGAATATTCTGTTCTCAGTCAAATCATGCTAAACGTCGCGATGGCTTAACGGTATTGTTATCTAATAAATATCTGAAAAATATTAACAAATTACTTGTTATAACTCATTGAACCACCGTTCTTATACTATACATTGTGACATGGTTTTCGGGACGAGAACATTGTTGAACTATTCTAGAAAACCATGCGTTGTTATTCTACGCTAACACATTACCTACCAACCAGCGCACAAACTATGCGTAAAAGGTACTATTCTTGGAATTGCACCTGTGTAATAACATTAGGTAACGAACGTTATATATTACACGCACTAATATTCATTGTAATGTAGAGTTGCACTTTGGTGTTTAAAATTACGGTCCTTTTTAAAAGAGATATGTCAGTCGCTGTCCGATATTGCTTTCTTTCGGCGTTTGGCTTGTTTCGGCTTTACAATCTCTTCTTCCTGTGAACAATATTTGTAGGTACAGTTAAATATAAATCAGGGAAGAATTTTTCACTTTTGAGCACTTAAATTTATAATTTTCGAGGTTTTTCTATAAAACTGACACGATTAATTAGCTGTGCCCGCGACTTCGTATGCGCAGTTTATTATTTACTTATAAAGCAAAAAAAAATCGAGTTTTCATGTCAGTCAAACTGAAAACCCTATGAAAATGTATCTAGGAATTTAAGAGATTAGCGTGTTTAAACAGAGAAAGTTTTTAAAACCCGTTTTCTGCAGTCTGCAGTAGTGTAGTGTGCAATTCATTGTGGCAAATATTTTTAATGCACAGGCAACTTCTCTGCAGTTTTATATTAGTTTGTAGGAGTGCAAACAATCAATCATCGATAAGTTTAATTGATTTTTATCATAGAATTTCTTTATTAAGTACTTGAAGGAACATTCTTTTGAAGTTGTTTTTGAATGTGGTGCAAAATATGGAAGGTTAAATATAGGGACGGAGGCCACTGTTTGATGTTTGTCGAGGCTTAAAATGTTGGTGGCTAGTTACCTCACTGTCATCATTGGATGAATGTAGGTTCTGGTTTATTGGCAGTGAATTAGAAACTAATTTTCTAGCTCTTCTGGAAATCGGCAACTCGTCTTCCCACGCCAGCGCGAATAAATCACTATACTGCCTCTGAAATAAGATAATATTTTATATTAAACAGTTAACAAAACTATCAACAGATTGTTTGTTCGGTGAGAATTTTATATGATTCCGTTGCATTCATTTTTATTTTTTTTGGTTGGCCACGTCATAGATTTGGGTTCAATGATATCATAATTAGTCAAAATTGAAACCTATTCTATCTGACACCGATCCGTGATTTTAGTACGAACGAATGCACCGAGATGCGTGATGCGATGCCCCGAAGCTTCTTTGTATGGAAATTAATGAGCTATCTCGGTTAGTTGGCTATAATAACCGTTGATCGGCTAATAAAATTACAACTCTGCTGCACATAAGTAGGTATATTATGATCGTATCGCGTATTGCTTTCGCTCTTATATCTCTCGTCTACATAGTAGGTAGATTCCAGTTTTAAGAAAATATCTCTAGTTGATTTTTCTTTGCTTTTACCCGCACGGAAATTCCTACAGGTTGTGTGTCATCACAACACAATAAAACAGCGACATTATTATAGCGTAGCTTTCTAACTATGAAATAATTTTCAGAATCGAATCTAGTAGTTGTATTACTGCCGTGTCCAATAACCGATCTATCCGCGGTTCGCCCTACTGAAGATAGAATCTATATATATATATATATAGAACTCAAAGGTGACTGACTGATGACTGACTGACATAGTGATCTATCAACGCACAGCCCAAACCACTGGACGGATCGGGCTGAAATTTGTCATGCAGGTAGATGTATGACGTAGACATCCGCCAAGAAAGGATTTCGCCATAAACTGTAGCCCACGCGGGTGAAACCGCGGGGAATTTTACATAAGTTCCATAGAAGTAATGTTAAATTTATATCTCTAGTAGAGCAAACCGTGGATAGATCGGTTATTAGGAACGGCCGATAGAGATTAGTTGTAAACTCGTTACATAAAAAAACTACTTCTTTAAGATATTAAGTAGTACATTAAGTAGATACATATTATATTAATCGGAATGAGTTAAGTATGTAAAGGCAATTTCAATACCCATGCAATTTTTTAATCAGATTCTTTTTTTTTTCAACATTTTAAACCCATTTTGCTATTAAAAATTATATTATTGAAAATCGATTTCGTATAGCTTTGTTTCGGTTTTTACAACAACCAATTCTATCTATACCTACCATTTTCCTGTTCGATAATGAACTGAGGTAGTTATTCAAAAAGGAAAATTTAAGTAATTAATAAACATACTTCTCATAATTAGTCATTGATATAGTTATATTGGTCCGCTAGCTACGCCCTTGCAGTTACAAACTTTTCCGGGATAAAAAAGTATAAATCCAGGGTGTAAACTCTCCGATGCCGAACTTCATTTAAATCTGGGTGAGTGTAGGTCCCATTAAAACGGCCTTGCAATGATTATGTTATGATTTTATGAAGCTTAGCAAACGGAGGTGGTAGTGATTATATGTTTCTGCAACAACCTAATACTTACCCTTAAACTATCGCTACTATTCGACTGTGCTTGCTGCAATGCCTTCTGCATACACTGCATATTGAAAATTGACATATCGTCATGCTCCACGCAGCACAATCTCCAGTGCTCCAAATTACCTAATACCTATAAATAAATCGAAAAGAGCATTAGTAAAATATATTATTGTATCAAAAACTCGTCATCGAGCACAATAATTGGTAAACATACCAATTCAGCGGAAGGCGGAGCGTTCGGTGAAATACTGTGCTTCCCAGGACGTTTTCTCTTATTGGGACTCGTGCCTGGATATCGCGTGCTTAACAAAACGGCAACTAAATCCCCAACTTTATCCTCGTAGTCTTGGCACCAATACATCAGAGTTGAAACGACAAATGTATCATCTCTATCTACAGATCTACAGAATATCTGGCGTATGAGTTCAGCTGTTGGTTTCTCTTGCTTCAACATCAAAAGTATCGCCGTCAGCGCTTCAGCGTTCTCTTTAAATGATAGCTTCGGAATGAGTGTGAAGACGTCCTCGATAGAAATATCGTGAGCCATTAACAACTGCCACAGGCAATATTGCTCAAAGGTCTCCCAAGTAAAACTGGTCGAAATCATCTCTGTGAACTCATCAGACTTGAACATCATCAAGCTGCCTTGTAGTGTGAGGCACACCAGGCGCTGTATTTGCACTGAATCTAATGTGGATACTATCGCATGTAGCAATCTAATGTGGTTGAGAGCCTCATCTTTGAACTCCCTATAAACATCAGGAATTAACCATACCAATAAGTTCGCATCACATTCCTGACATTTTTCAAAGTCGTCTGCTAAACTTTCAGCAAGCTTCAATTCTAAATGGCTACAATAATCTCTGTATAATTCCGATTTGAACTTAACGTTTTTCCTTTTTCCCGCATCACGTTCCGCTCTTCGATCCCTTTCGAAGCATACTTTCAAATAAAACAACAAGTAAAAACCAACGCATGTCAGTGAGTTCTGATTTTGGATCTCTTTAAAGGTGTCCAATACCAGTTTTTTTCTGGCCTCGGCTTCATTTCCACTAGCAATAAGGTATGTAAACATTGAGAATATTGGTGAGTTTGTGGCGGCATCTAGTTCAGCAGGAGTGGGGTTACGATTTATTCGTAACGGAGGCAAGTCTTGTATTACCGCGATGTAAAGATCGGCAAGAGCTACTGCGGTAGGCATAGGTGCGCTACAAGCATTTATTAACGCTGTGGAAGCGGCAAAAGTACGTTCGTCTAGAAGAGTCTCTGCTAATGGACGTAGGAGCAGAGGCAAGGCAGCCGCTAGCTCAGGGCGTTCGCGAGCACGAACTTCCGAAAGTGGAAGGTCGTCGTCATCCGTGTCCTCTTGGCCTGTTATTATGGGCGGAGGGTCGTCCTCATCATCGGAAAATGCCGCCTCCTCATGCCCACCATGTCTTGGGTTATCGTCATTACCCTCTTCCCTAATACCTGACACACCTTCACCATTCCCATTGCTACAGAATTCTTTAAAAGTATCTCTAACAGTTGTGCGTAATTCTCTATCTAATTTAGGCGAGTCAAATAAAGGTTGCAAATTGGGTAATACTCTTTTTTCAATGATTTGTTGAAGAGAGTTGAATATCCCCTGCTTAACTTTATCTGCAAGTGGGGGATAGAAATGTGGAATGATTCGACATAAAAAGTCCAGCAATGTCGCTGTAACAGCTGGGTGTGATCTCATTGAGTGATGCATAACAAGTATAGCGGGTTCTATATTCATGATATTATCTTTTTCGGAGTCATAAAATAACCAGTCATAGAAAAGAGCTAACTTTGCATTTGATGCCGCAACATTTGATGTGCATGTGGTAAGAAGCCATCCAATGACAGCCCATCTTGGAATGATGTCGGAGCAGAGTTGTTCGTTAGTTGGGTGTATCACTCCTACAATGAAGCGAATCATATCACTTCTTAGAGATTGAGACTCTGGCGTTGCCAGATACTGTCTTTGAAACCATTCTTGATATTTCTTATGGTGTCCAAATCTTACATGCGATGTGAGGAATACCAGTTTTCTCTCCATATCAGGAGTGAGTCTCGATTGCAAATACCTGCGTGATGTTCTCGTTTGTAATAATTGCAAAACACTTGTAAAAGTCGGACAGAGTGACTTAGGGTTGATTAAAATATCTTGCCATAGTTGATTGAATTCAGGAACTCTTGCAACATTTTGAAGTAACCTGACCAGATCTCGGCCAAGTGTCAATGCGTCAGAAAAACGTTCTCTTATAAGAGTAATAACAAAATTTACCTCTTTCTGTCTAAGACTTAGTAGCTGTGGTATGTTATGATCTTCTATTAATCTTAAGTATGTATAAACAACCATGCAAATAAGCATGGGGAATTTGTCTAGCCAGGCTCGATTCTCAATATAAATATCCAAAAGAGATTCAACAAGAATTATGTTCTTGGGTGTATTATCACCTCCAGAAGCATATCGCATCAAGTTCCAACAAACACTATCCACACCTGTGACTGCATTCCTTATCATCTCCTTCACCAGCCACAGCAACTGGTTCTTAGTAGTGTCAGTAAACTTTAAATACCTCTCCAGGATTAAATTAGATAGGTTATTTAAAACGCATGTTAATCCGTCTCTGGTGACTAATGTGAGGTCTCTGTAACATTTAGTAGCGTTGTGAGGTTCCGTAAGTATGGACATGAGCATTCCAAGGGACACATCTTCATGGCTCTTGCAAACGGCGTTATTGAGGGCATCGTGAGCTTCTTTTTCACTGCAGTCGGCGACAAGGGATTGAAAGTAGATGTAAGCCCTCTCGTATCGCTGTAATTCAAATAGAAAAAGTTTCATGAAACTCTTATTCAAAAAATCAAATTTCGCGCCACGCCAACACTGTCAGTCGTAGAAATTACGATTGTACATGGCCGACGAAAACGATTCTTTGTTGAGAAACCGCAAGATTAGATACCCACCTCTTCAACTTCGTCTTTGTTATCTATTACTGTGCACACGAATAGTTTCGGTGAATTAGATTTGCCCTGATCCATAATTAGCAGATTGATATAACTACTTATTTTAATAAAAATCGAACGCAGGTTGCCTCCTGCATGGCTATCGTAGGCGAAAAATATTTATGAAGCAAAGCAATACAATCAAAAACATCAATGTGTGCGTGTGTATGTCACTGCTGCAGAAATTTAGTAAAAGTTTACACTAGAGGGCGTACTTTACTGGCTTCATAAGAACTATATTAGCCAATAGCAAATCCGTATCTGTTATTGCTATTGGATAAGTATCTGTCAAATTATCTAAATGTTAAGATTTTATCCAATAAGCAAACTTCAGTTATGGAAGGATGGTATTACTTTTTAGTAACGTGGTAAATTTTTATTCTCGACCCACAGCTGTGGTCTTACCTACCGCAGTAGTTTTTTAATATTCATTGATATAATATGGCAAGGCAACACTATATCACCACCATTTTGTAAATGAATGAACTAAACTTTGCGTGAACAAAAAGAAGTATGAACATACATGCCAGAATCTTACTTTTTTGGTAGAATTCTAGGTGTTATTATAAATTGGCTTTGAAGTCGAAACGAAACCAACCGGAATCCATGAAAACCAAACGCCAAGCGTTTTTACAGATAATTTTCCAACCGCTCGATAGAAGAGACGACTTGAGTTGGGTAGTAAATAAAAAGTCAGTGAAAATATATATTGCCCCTGGGCCAACAAATTAGTTTGACTCTAATAATTAATAATATGCGAGGGTTTTTGAGCACTCTATCTGCAGAAGGCATACTAAATGCAGTGTTTTATTTTAAAAATATTATCTTTCTTAAGAGTAGTCATTATTTTAAAACTGTACAAATTTTTTTGAGTAGTCATCATTAAAATTTTAAAGTTGTAGAACGGTACGAATTTTATTTTAACTTTTCTGACTCTAATATATAAATGCAATTTTAGTAGACTGGTTGTTCTTGACTCTGGCCACACTGGATAATGAACTAACGAACCCATGGAATGAACCAATAAAATCTGCCTTATTTCTGGTCTATGGTTATTAGGTAGAAAGAACTGAAAGAAGGCCAAATGTCTAGCCTTGAATCAAGGCCCTTGATTGATATGGCATCTGGCCCACAATATACTCTTGGATCTCTAAAGTCTCTGAGGCAAAGGACGTTGTATTTGTATATTGCTATTATATTTTATCTGTATTCTGTGTTGTATTACTCCTTCACGGTCTGGTATTATCAATCATCATTATCCATCACAGACGGCTGTCATTCAATCCCATTCAATCAATTCTATCTGTGGTGACATTCTGTCTGTGCTGTGAGTTCTGTGGACTGTTGCTGAGACTGACTGCTGTCTGCTGCTGACGCTGACGTCGCTTAAATGACTGTCGACTGATTAGTGATTTATAATCTGTATTCTGTTCTGTCTATTCTATTCTAATCTAATCGTAGTATTTATAGTCTACTTAGGTTTATGATTCTATTCTAATTTGTCTATCTCTATTAATTCTCAGGACGAGGCGCAGTAAAAATTACAAAATAGCATTTTATATTACAATTGAAACATTGTGATATTCTATAAAACTTTCAAATAGTGCGTAATATTACAGGTGAGTATTCTGAATTTTTGGCGTTACTTACGTCGTCAACTCTTACTATATAATAAACTGTTGGTTGATGCCTCTCAGTAAAGCGGCGTCGGTTTGATTGTTTCGTTTTGTTAGAGGTTTTTGCGTATAATTAACTAGATTAACTGATTTCAGTGTTGATATAATGGAAGACAATCAAAGAGAAAAAGAGCGGGATCGTTCGAGGCGCGGCGACAGGCCTTCGAGGTTTTCAGATGCAGCACGCGATCGCTCGAACGACCGCGGGGACCGGGGAGAAAGTAAGAGATTGTTTGTCTCAAACATACCGTACGAGTTCCGCTGGACAGAACTGAAAGACTTGTTCAAAGATAAGGTTAGTTTATTTATATCCTGTTGTAATTTGTTGACATAAATAAGTGAATACAACCAACACTCACAACTCACTCCCTGTGCTGTACTTATTTTTTGAATGACAGGTTCTAATTTGAGAGAATCATTATAACTGATTACTATACAGAATGTTTTTCAAGTGCAGTGGGAGTCAATGGGCAAATCTGAATCTATAACAAGCAGCATAAAATACTCGAAAGAAGTCTCATGCTCAATTTTATATAAAAACTGAAATTACATATACCATCATGCTCAAGAGAGGCGAGTGCGAGGGAGCCCTAACATCATGTTGGCAGCGCTCGTGGATGTGTTAATCACTGCCCTTGCCCTAGTATTAATCACTGTTGTCAGCTGCACATTGTACATTCTGGGGCTGGTTTGAGGTTAATTATTGTATTAACAATTTGTGTGCTTGTTTTGTGTTTGTAACAATATTTTTTACTATTTTAACTGTAAATGATTAAATATTTAATTACGAGTCTCGTTTGGCAGATTCCATTTACTCCCACTTGAAACACTGACATGTTGTATAATTAATTTATTTTGTATTGATTGTAGGTTGGAGATGTAGCTTATGTAGAACTGTTCAATGATGAAAATGGCAAGCCTAGAGGGTGTGGTGTCGTTGAGTTTACTAATGTTGAGGCCATGAAGAAAGCTCTGTTTGTGATGCACCGCTATGAATTAAGTGGACGGAAGCTTGTGCTTAAAGAAGAAACAGGTAACTTTGATGGTATTAATGCATTTTTATTATTTACACACATATTATGTTATTGCTATATCTCATAATTTTGTATTTGGCCACCCACAGTCCATACCAAATTGAAAAACTCATTCTGTTTAAACATCACTGATTTTATAATAACACAAAAACTATTTATTGTTGCCATATCAACATATACATACATAAACATATACTACATTCATGGACAAATTTAAAGGAACGCAACTGAAAAAAGACAAATTTGTATAAAAATCATTGTGTTTGTGTTGATTTGACTTTCAATAGGGTTTGATCAATAAAATGAACATTTTTAAACAAAACTAAAAGTACCTCGATTTAAAAAAAACAATTTAGTGACAATTTATCCTAATGCAGTAGTTGTAAGGAAAATAACACTTGTATCAGATCATATTGCAAATTGAATAGTGTTCAAATGGCTAAATGTAATTTGTAATTTTTTTAAGGTGCTCAAAGGAACAGACAAAATAACTCAAGATCAGGTGGTGGCGGAGGAAGGAACAACAGAGAGGAGAAAGATAGGTATGAATTAACTAAAACTATCCAAACAATTCTAGATAACTAAGTACAGCTTCAAATGCAACTTGTAGAAAATGCAATATAATTGTTCAGTCTTATCAACATATTATGCATCGACAATCAATCTTCAAGATTTTGTTACTCAACGGTGTATTGTTGTGCATGCATTAAATAGCAAGAATGCCTTCTTACAAATGCTTGGAAAGTCACATTTCCGCTAGAAACTAGAAATGTTTCTCATTAGTTGAATTTACAAAAAAAGCGTAGTGGGATGTTCTCTCGGAATATTTGTGGGAAGTTCAGTCGGTTGTGATGATCACTGATCACTTGGTAACAAGCAGGCAAACACCTCATGAACATATTATTATATTATTATTTCATATTTATCATGAGTCTAGTAACTAACATAAATTCATTTCCAGCTGGAACAAACCCAGAGAACCTGAAGATTACAATACATATGGTTTAAGTCTGCAGTTTCTTGATTCCATCAATGTACAACCACCACTTGTTCGGAGAGTGTTTGTTGCTAATGTGAGTATGCAATAATGTTTATGTAAACTGTATACCTCTGCCCTTACAATACTGGGTCAGCTAGTTTTGTTGCTGACTGTACCGCAGATGTAGAATGAACTAGATAAAACAAGTGCTTCAATTTGTATGAAATTCTACTTTGAAACATTTTTATATGTAGTTCCATAGCTCATTGGAAAAAGGACACTTATGTTATCTACTGCAGTCTATATCTTTATGTACAGTAGTGGAATAAATAATCATTATAATTCTATAATAAAGTTATATACCAACTTGATATTATAAATATTGTTAATGTTTGTGGATATTCCTTATCTTTTGTTATAGCTGGAATATAAAGTGGATCGCAATAAAATTAAGGAAGTGTTCAAAATGGCTGGTAAAGTCCGAAATATAGATTTGGCCGTTGACAAAGACGGGAACAGCAGAGGATTTGCGGTTATCGAGTACGACCACCCAATTGAGGCTGTCCAGGTGAGTCCTCTTTGTAGCATTTGTATACATTCACTGGATTTTCAAAATGACGGATCATTCCTTTAGCTTATATTTAATGGTTAAACGAACTTACCTAAAGTGATGTTCGACCATAATTATACTAGACGTTGCATTCGAAGATATTTATTCACTTTGTAGTATCCTATTTATTGCACAGGGCGTTGCACATAATTTTTAGAGCTGTAAAAATAAAAATCAAATCACAAAAATATAAAGTTCACTGTTTCTGAACGATACCTTCCATGTCATAGGCAGTGCTGTCATCTCCGTCATACTTCATTCTTTCAGAGACACTTATCTCGTTTGTTAGTTGTATGGGCTTTAGTAGCTGGGTTCGGGTGGGACTATAAATATCTTCGAATGCAACGTCTAGTATAATTATGGTCGAACATCACTTTAGGTAAGTTCGTTTAACCATTAATTACACTTCGACGTTGCATTCTCGATATTTATTCACTTTGTAGATGTTTAGCGCTTTCACACAAACGAGATAGGCAGGCAGGATTCTAGGTAGAAAAATAAAAAGATACATTAACACATATAAACGAAAAAAGTGGAGTGATTATCCACATTATTATGAACCTTACGTTCAACCTAAAACCAATAAGTCAATTGATAATGTAAGCCCAATTACCGTTATTAGCATTCTTGCTTGAATATATTATGAATTACCTTTGTGAATGCAACACTTATAAGCTTCCTGACCATCCTGTTGTTCATTTTATAACATGGACAGAACTCCTTATAACTAGCCGAGGTAGAAGTGTAACGGCTACTATGTGCCGCAAATACCAGTATTTGCACCAAACTATAAATGTAAGTATGTCTAATGTATATGTGACTTGTGGTAGGAGCAATGGATTATCTCTTAGATGTATGAATTAATTTCTTTGATGGAGGTAGCTCTTAGGTGCCATGGCATCTATCTAAAATGATAATACTCTCTCTGGATATATGTTTTCTCTGTGAGGTAAAAAAGTATTACTAGATTAGGCACCAAAGTATTTGTAGGCGAAATCAGTAATTAGTCTATTTCTAGTAAGTGCTTCTAGCCAAATATTGATTTCCATTCGTGCGACTTACTTTAATTTCGCACTCGTTGTATAGTTGACAACGCGAGGAAAGGCACAAACTTTTTGGATATGGAATCAAAAGCTTAACTCTCGTTTGGATAAAATTACTACAAGTGATTGCGTACTAGGATCTCATGTAGATACGTATTTTGAATAGCAAAGTTTAATTCCGTAAACTTCTTTTGTGAATCTTATAATTTGGTCATCTAAATAACACATTTACCTGATATTAAAACAGAAGCCGAACGGCGAGTCTGTACCTGAATGATATTCAGAGACGAGAATTTGAATCCTATTTGAGAAAACAGGAAAAAATATGGTAATACTTTGAATTATTATTATTATCCCATGTGGCTTTATTCTCAGGTCTTTGCCCGGACCTTTATTAGGCATTGGCGGAGCCGTAGCCAAAGCTAAGAGGCCACGCTAAGGGTGAAGTGTACTATTACAACAATGCTAAAAAGTTATCTGAGTTCTTATTGAAATTATTGAATCCAATTATTATTTTTTCTGAAATTATTATTATTATTATTTTTTTATTTTTTTATTCTAAGTTTAAATTATAATTAATTTTGATACCCCTTGGAAATATAACTATGTTTGGTTGATAATACCTTCGAAACCAGGATATAATGCTACCAGAGAGGGTGAAATGGATCAATCTTCTTTGGAAAAATAAAAATAATAAGAGTAACTAAAGGCCTTCTTAGGCCTATTAGCTGACCATGACTCCCGTGCAGTGGCTTGATCAAAATAATATTTCTTAAAAATACAGATAAACTAGAATAGAAGGAAGACGTAAAATAAATGAGTTTCCCAATCCAATGAATGCATTGACCATAGGGTCCATAAGGTCAGGCTATGCCAAAGGATCTCTTATCCGTAATAATATGTATAATATACCATCTAAAACATAAATGTGAAAAAAGTGAGACAAGTTCAATATTGTGATGGTATGTTTGGTTGTCAACTTCACATACAAAACAATTGTGGTCTAAATGGGTGCCCAGTTCTGTGAATGAATCTGAAATTTAATGAATTATAAGAAAGTGTATAACATGCATAAGTAAATATCATTTGCTTAGTTTTTTAATGATGTAAGTTTTTTTTTTTTTTTATATTATATGCTTCGCACAAATATTCTTGTACATAAACATCAATTTAGGGACTCCAAAAAACAGTTCGTGATTATGATCATGATAAATCACAGGCACCTGGAGCCAGGTCCCATTCAATGTTTTGGTCCTTTATTAATTAATATATATTATTTTGTACGTATATTAAGCTATCTTTGCTTAAGCTAGTGCAAGATATCTCTGAGAGTATATTAGACATCTTCATTAATGCAGACAACAGCGGTACTCTGCCCATATTTATTCTGTTAATCCTTAGCAAAGCATTGAAGGCCAATGTAAGCTGATTTCAATTCTAATAATAAAGTATGCTAGTTGTGATTGTGTGGTCCCAAAACAAAAAAACTCACGTTACAAAAAAACACCCCGCCCAATAAGGGAGGCACCTATGAAGATTTCTAGAAGGTACTTACCACTGAGTTAAAACATTATTTTTCCCAAGACGACTCTGACTTCGAGTTTGATACATTTCTCATATAAATCATTCGTAATGTTATGCAGTTTGTAATTTTTCTTTCTATACAAAGAAAACTGCAGGGTAGGCTAAGAAAAGTAACCTAAGGTACAAAGGTTAAAAAGGTAAAAAGGCCCTGATTGTCAATCTGCTTAATCTGGAAAAATATTTTGTTTCGTCAGGTATTTTTAAGTTTCTTTTTTGTAAACTTTAAACACATATAATGACTTTTCTGTAAATATGTAGTATTTCAATGCCAAAATGTGTGTGTTTTTTGTTCCAAATCAAAATACATTTTTGCTTGTTTTAACACAAATCTTAACCTTTTGAGAAAGTTTAATGAACCCTCTAAGCAAATTTTAAATTATGGTCATTAATGTGTAGTAAGACATCAAAATAACACACAAGTAACAACAGATCTCGGTTTCTAAGATAATTACCAACTGGTACAGAAGCCAATGACAAACCAAAGGAAGTCATTGAAATACATAGGTTATCTTGAAGTTTTAAATTATGGATAGGAACTTAAAATTACGGTTCCTTGATGTGGACATAATGTATATAAAAAACCTTACTTGGTAAATATTAGCTGTGTGAATATCTTCATTTTAAAGTCTTCAGTTGTTATTGTCCTTCATATTCAAAATGAACCTGATGTCTAGAGATGTAGGTAGAACGCCAGCCTTGCTAAACTTTGAATGAAGGCCAGAGCTTTCTCAAATTTTTTCTTTGTAAGAAGTTTAGTTTTTAGCATTTATTTCAATTTTCTATCCAACTGTATATATTTTGTTGTTTTGTTGTTATATAATAAAAGACAAGTGTTTTGTGTTCTTGTTTTTTGTTTATGATTTATGTCCCACAGATATAAGTCTAGAAAATGACTGGCTTGTTTTAGCCTTTATAAGGAGTTTATCCCGACTCTTTAAGTTCGTGTATAAGACTGCAGAAAATTCTAAGTTGAACCTTGGTGCCCTCCGTAAGCTAGGTCTTCAGGTATTAGGGTTTCCTTTATCGTGGTTTCTTCTGCCTTTACCATTTACACTAGGATTCTACCCCAACGTTTAGATACCTTATCATAAATCGCCCACCAAATAATTCATCTTTCCGTACTGGATCTATGAATGCATTTTGGCTATAAAAACTCTGGTGCGGCAGACATTGGCTTTTCGCTTGAGCTGGGACATGCTAGCTGCATCTGCAGTATCTGTAACTAGACCTGTCGGAATGAATGTACGGGATCTAACCCGGTTATCATCATCAGAAGACCATTGTCGCGGGTCTGGTGTCGGTGACCTTGGATGATTATGGTCGAGCTTTGTCTGGTCAAGAAGATCCAGCGCCATATCAGGTTTTGTACGTATTCACGCTTCACCTATAGACTATTTGATTCAACCAGCTGCATGTGCAGTATTGAAGGTTTTAAAGTCATTGTCCATACTCACGTTACGCCTCTTGGCTGTATGATTCAACAAGCTGCGTGTGCAGTATTGAAGGTTTTTAAAGTTATTGTACGCACTCGCGTTACTCCTTTAGACTGTATGATTCAATAAACTGCGTGTGCAGTATTGAAGGTTTTTAAAGTCATTGTACGCACTCGCGTTACTCCTCTAGACTGTATGATTCCATAAACTGCATGTGCAGTATTGAAGGTTTTTAAAGTCATTGTACGCACTCGCGTTACTCCTCTAGACTGTATGATTCCATAAACTGCATGTGCAGTATTGAAGGTTTTTAAAGTCATGGTACGCACTCACGTTACGCCTCCAGACTGTATGATTTAAAGTCATGGTACGCACTCACGTTGCGTCTCTAGACTGTATGATTTAAAGTCATTGTACGCACTCACGTTACGCCTCTAGACTGTATGTCATGGTATGCACTCATGGTACGTACTCACGTTACGTCCTATGACTGTATGATTTAAAGTCATGATACGCACTCATGGTACGCACTCACGTTACATCCTATGACTGTATGATTTAAAGTCATGGTACGCACTCATGGTACGACTCTAGACTATATGATTCAGCAAGCAGCGTGTGCAGTGTTGAAGGTTACAATACGCCGCCGGAGTAACTCATTATCAGCCGAGCATCATGCAAGAAAAAAGAATGGAAAAAATCATGAATTATGTGGGTAGTTACAAAAGAAAAACTACGCAAAAATCATGAGGAAAAAATATCAGTTATTTTCCAAAGTATGCGCCTTTTCCCTAAAAAGGAAGGGACAAAGGCAAATTTACAGATAAAACTAACACGCAGTTAATGACCACGAACTAACCTTGATCGTCCGAACTAGTTGGCGAGTTTCGTATCTTGCGTTCCCAACATGTTATTTTTCGTCATTATTTGGACTTATGACGATCTTTTCTCCATAACACTGCTTTCAACTAACTTTTTCACAAAATTTCCAATAAAATAACGGATTTAATCGATAAGTCGAAGCTGCGACGCCCGCACATAAAAAAGGAATGAAGTATGACGGAGATGACAGCACTGCCTATGACATGGAAGGTATCGTTCAGAAACAGTGAACTTTATATTTTTGTGATTTGATTTTTATTTTTACAGCTCTAAAAATTATGTGCAACGCCCTGTGCAATAAATAGGATACTACAAAGTGAATAAATATCGAGAATGCAACGTCGAAGTGTAATTTTTGTTCATTTGCAATAATAGGTGGACTGTATTCTTTTTACTTTTTTGTCAATATGTGAAATTCCGGTGAACATGGGAGTGTCCCCATTGGCATTTAACAAACGTCCAATTTAACTACAAGTTATAAAATATTTATTGTTTTGAGATGTTACATACTATACAATATGATGTACATATTTTTTAGGCCATATCAATGTTCGACACGCAAATGCTGTACGAACGCTGCATGACCGTGCGAATGGACCGCGGTGTCACCGACAAGTTCAAGGCACGGCTACCCGACGGTTTGAAGGGAATCGGTCTCGGCTTGGGCCCTGACGGCGAGCCTCTAAGGGACATAGCAAGGAACTTACCCCAAGCCAACCCGCAGACCAATATGAACCTTAACTCTTCGGGATCAACGATTGGCGCTGGAGTGTTGGGCGCTGTGCCCACAGCAGCGGCGGGTGTCACTTTGAATGGGCTGGGAACGACTCTGGCAGCAAATACTCTCAATACCAATTCGGCATTGGGGGGAGGCCTTAGTCTTCAGGTTAGTATACTTACAGCACTCATTTAGTCAGTTTCTGCCGTGTACCGCTTGCGCCTTACCTTACAAAACGTCAGCGTGGTAGATTGTAGTCCATACTCTTTGAGAGAAGGCGTGAGTTCCGGTAGTGGAATGGGAACATAATAGGCTGATGAGTGATGATGATGAAGTAAGAGTAGTTTTACTAGGTTTTGTAAAGGTTTTAAGGGCGAACTTCAAGGATACTTTCCATGTTCGAATCTTTTATAAGTGTTTGTTATCTGTTCATGTTAGTACAAACTAGCAAGTGGCCTATTTATGGTCAACACACTTAAGTTTGAAGTAAATGTCCTAGTTAAACCTGATGAGAAATGGCAATGCAGACGAAATTATTTTTTTACTAAATACTTACACACATATAGAGATAGAGCATAGAGAGATAGAGAGCGTAGCGACCACAAGATATATAGAGTAGCGTTTGACCACAAGCCACCTGATGTAAAGTGACGACGTGGTCGAAGGTGGCGTCAAGCTATATGTACTTAGATTGGGAACTGGCTCTCAAGTGAGGCTGCCGGAACACACCGTTAGGTGCTTGGCGACAGATTCTTAACTTAAAGGTGGTAGCTAGGCGAGTACTAGAACATACTCACCACCAAGCAAAGAAGATTGAGCATACTTGGATTTGGATGAATTTAAATTGCTTCCAACATAAAACTACATTTAACTAACTACGTAACATGCTGAATAAAAGTAATCGTTTAGCGTACATGTATATTTTATATATATACACTTAGGAAGTTGCAAGTGTTGCGTCATTAGAGACTAACGTCATAAAATGTTTCAAAGGCGTGATTTGTTTATTAAGTAGTACCTATTACATATCTTAATTCTTTTTAGGCACTGGGTTTAACTGGCTTGGGAGCCCTCCAGAACCAACTCCTCCAGCAAGGGCTGACAGCCAATGATCTAGCGACTGTGTTGGCGGCCCAATCAGCTGCCA
Source organism: Opisthograptis luteolata (assembly GCA_931315375.2). Lineage (NCBI taxonomy): Eukaryota > Metazoa > Arthropoda > Insecta > Lepidoptera > Geometridae > Opisthograptis > Opisthograptis luteolata. Next base: position 5,495,547 of record OV928049.1, on the reverse strand, counting down.
ACGTCAACAACGCTGCCAACAGTTTGAGTCTGGCCAACTCCGATGTTCTGACTTCGAATGCGCTCGGCAACAACTCGTTGTCTAACAGTATGATGGGCAATAATAGTATGAGCAGTGGACCATTGTCAGGTACTTACGGTATGACCAACTTTTGTTCGAAAACTATTTAAAAAAAACTAACTAATTGAGATGGCGCAACGGCCCAAAGCGAGTCTTGGCCTCCGATAACAAAATACGCTACTTCGGTCTGTCCTGCGCCACCTCCTGCCAGAAAACCACCTGAAAACTCCTGAAAACTATATAACATGTGTGTTTTGTAAATTAATCGGTGTTAGCGCTTCTCGTATTTCAGGGTTATTGAACAAAAGTTTTTCATTAAAAGATCGGATTGTTTGTTTATTCCGGATAAATTTGAATCAATCTGGATGAAATTTTGTAAGTAGATAGTTTGAACCCTGGAGAAGGATATAGGATACCTATTAATCTTTTTATTGCGATAATCATTAGTCCACGCGGGTAAAACCGCGGGGAATGGCTATATCTAACAAGGTAAAGACGCAAGCGATTTTATGTATAAACAACATAAATATTACTTTTATTTTTGCATCGGCTATTGATTGATTGATTGGCTTTAGAGAGTAAACGTTCCGCTGGGGTCGATGAGTAAACTGTTGAAAGTCTTATCTGATCAATGTTACTATCGTAAGTAAGTCGAGGTTTTGAAATTTAACTTACTCTTCGTCTATTCTTTTGCAGGATCAAGAGGACAAATGGGCGGCCAAATGGGTGGACAAATGAGTGGACAGATGGGTCAAATGAGCCATGGCCATAGCGTATCCATGTCTGGTCAGGGATACAGCCGTGAATCCAGTGTCCAGCAGCAGACCCGGGAAAAGCCCTCGGATATGGTCATAATTACCAACGTGAGTATTTCCCTCAATCCCGCAGGAAATTTCTCTTCTTCTATGTCAAAGTAGCCTATCCATGGCCCTTATTCGCTATGACCACGTAACGAGGGCGAGTTACACTATCTGCATGGAGTAACCGCTAAAGCACGTAATGACGTCACACGTTATTGGCAAGGAACGGACTATTTGTTAGCTTATACGCTATATCCTTTCCAAATTTCACTCGCACACAAACTTTCGCATTTATAATATTAGTGTGACCAAACTTCCAGTATATTGTCAAGTGTATCAGTTTTCTCCTACTTAGTCTCGTCTAGTATAGTAGTTGTTCACTTTCCGTAATTTAAGACGATAGTATTCTTATCCTGTGAAAATACGCTAAAATCTTATGTATGTACTAGTTGTGCCCCGTGGTTTCACCCGCGTCTTCCCGTTATCCCGCAGGAATATTTTTCCGAGATCAAAAGTAGTCTATGTGTTAATCCAGGGTATAAGCTATCCCCATTCCAAATTTAATTCATATCCGTTCAGTAGTTTTTGCGTGAGAGAGTAACAAACATCCATTCATCCGTCCATACTCACAAACTTTCACGTTTATAATATTAGTAGGATTATAAATATGAAAGTTCGCGAGTGAGTAAGTGAGTATATATGTATGTTACTTCTTGTTCATCGCTATGAACTAACTATAATATTATGTTCTCAGCTTCCTCCGACCGTTACGTGGCAGTTGATTCGTGAGAAATTCAGCGAGTGCGGCGATGTGAAGTTCGCCGAGATGACCGCTCCCGACACGGCCATCGTTCGCTTCCACAAGGAGTGGGATGCAGAGCGCGCTATCAGTATCCTTTTACTAACGGAAACTACTACATATTATGTTGTCTATGAGGTTGCGACAATCCTTAGAAAAGAGTGGACATCTAGTATACTAAGGCAGGTATTCGAGAATGATGCCAAGTGTAGATCAATACTTGAGTAGCATATTTGTATGAAATTACAGACTCAAATCTGTGCTTACTGCTTGAGAGTCTTTCTAGGATATCGACCCTAGTCTATGAATAAATGAGTATTTGGGTATTGCTGCCTATCACCGCCGTAGTGTTTGGTAAATAAAGATACGGGAAGGGTATCGAAATAGAAAAAATAAATAGGCAACGCGCGTCGTGCGTGAAAAGGTGGCGCATTCGACGACTTTTCTAAAGGCGTGTATGCGGCTACCCATCCCCACCTGAATACGCTTGTGAGATACAGACATTATTATGTTTAGAACATGTGTAAAAATCTCTATCTGATTCGACGGGAGGCTGTCTGAAGTCTGATCACAAAAAAAACCGTGGCACTTTTACAAATACAGTCTTGTATAAATTTCGCTGAATATTAATTAGCCTCTCAGATAACAATGTTTTGTTTTGTTGTTCACATTTTGTATCTTATCAGTTCTTTTATTTTTGTCCCAAATTATCCTTGATTTGCTAGCAAACTAGTAACAATAAGTGTAAAGTTGTACATATGTAAATGTAGTACCAATTTTTCCTTAACACATTCAACAGAAATGTTTGATAGGACTCGCATCGACGGCAGAACCATCGACGTCCGTTTCTTCTGAAAAGTCTAAGATTCAAGAGGTATGTGATTTATTATGTTTATAACTCGTTACTCGGACGGTTTTGTATACTCCACACTAGTAGATGGTGTTTAGGGTATCCTGTACGATTTGAAATAAAATTTGTGGACTCGGAATTTACGGTGTGTGTTCCCCAAGCGGAAAAGTTCGAATTTCTTGATTTTAACTCATATTCGAAATGTACATACACATTCACGACGTCCTGGCTTAATATTATCTACATAACTCAAACTAAGAAATTCGACACCATTCTGCTGGGGTAACGTGCACGATTTCACTTGTCGAACAACATTAAATGAGTACATTATTTCACACATTTCTGTCATTAGATTTTGTAATCCAACAACGGGTAGTAAAAAAAAATTGGACTCTACTCGTATCTCACGTTTACTCTTAGATAACAGCGCATATGCGTTCGATGTCTGGTTCATCCAAATTCTGTACCGCAACGTTTCTGCGCTGCTTTTTTGTTGGTCTTGGATGCTAGGTTTTCGCTTTTTATCTGAACGTATCTTTGGCTAAACTAGCTGTCTTAAAGAATTTGAAGATATCGTGAGCCCGTGCTATTTCAATTGAAAAATCTACTCATCACAATGCAACACACCCAGCGCTAAGGCCAACCTGCGATTCGCGTCTCCGAATATTGCCAGTGACATATTTAATTTTGTGTTTTCAGGAATGTGAGGTATTGAAGTCGGTCTCTTGTTGGGGTTTGTGCACTCTACCGCCAGGATAACATTCTTCCTTAATGGTTGTAAAATTGTGTTTGATGATAATTGTAGCATTGAGAATTCCCATTGTTGGTTGATTTCGATCCATCGGCATCGGTAATATCAATTTGTGTTTTATGATAATATAGTGTAAGTCTCAATGTTTGCTTGTACCCCCTTAAAATTTTAATAAATTCGACTTTTGAAGGATAAAATTGTTATATTCAATTCCCAGGTCTCTGTTATTTGCACGAATTATGCTGCCGATCGTTTTGTACATCGTTGGTCTGTCCAATATTGTCATTGATGATGTAGTTTCCAATCTAAAAGGACCTGTGTATATCGACAGTAAGATTGGAATAGATCTGCCATTATGTAAATATAAATCATAATCACTATAGCAAACACATTTCGGAACGTCGTTATAGTCAATTAATCGCCGGCTTCAGAGGGATCCTTTATGGTTCTAAAAATCTGGCAGATTTATGTAGTGTTTCTCCACGAATCAATTTGTATATCACAGAATGTTGTTTTCGATCTAAGCATTGAAATGAAATGAAATACTTTTAAAGTATGTATATCAATTTTATTATACTATCTGATCAAGGTACTTAGACTCGAGTAACAAATTGATTCGTGGAACGATCGGCAAAATACAAGCTGGGTCGAAATATCGGGAACCTAATGTGTGTTTGGCACCTTTAATTATATTGGAAGGTTTTTTCTTGTATCTGAATCTGGTGGATGTGAACGGAAAAAAAATGTTTTCAATTCTCACTAATTTTAAATGTACAATTTACATTACCTATTTGAATAAATGGGATAAACTACGTAGCGTTTAGGCTACAACTTTTTATTAATCGATGTCGATATAATGTCGAGTGTACTATTGTTTGCGCGTCAAAACTCATTCTTAGATATGGGCGACAAACATTTTGATTAGGTGCTCAGAAAGTGAAATTCTTCAGCAAGTGAGTATTCACAATGAAATTCTTCATCTCAATTAGGTTAAAGAATCTTTGACTTGTTCATCTACAAATTGTAACGTTTTGCGAATAGGATCATTTATTTCGGCATCATACAAATTCTTCTATCTTTCACTAATAGGGTAAACTAATCGACTCACTAAGATGAAGTGTAATTTTCTTCATTATGCTCTTCGAGTTTACGCTCCGCACGTTTTTAAAGTAGGCTTATGTTCTAAAACGTAATTAGAAGTTGTGGCGTGACGTCAGCGAGCATAACAACCTTAAAGTTCGCTTGGATGATAATTATAACTGGCTTCTAATTTAACTTTTAATGAACTAGACAATCGGAAGCGTTTCTGCACATTGTGGTTTACCGAAGTTTGAGTTCGCAAAGCAGGTTCGAAGGCTGTTTTGACTTCGAGGTGTCTTGATTATCGCAAGAAGAGATAGATGTTTGGAAGATAGCGAATTCGACGATGCTTCGAGATACTTCTAGTTTTGTATGGTAAGTTGTCTGTCATCGAATATGGATTTATTTGTTGGGTATGCATGGGGTTTATCATAGTTATGCAAAGATGCGGTTGTAAGGCAATTGTTTAGATGCGTGATGGTGTGAAGGCGGTTGTCATTGTGTGCGACAAATCTTCTACATTACGGATATCCAGCGTTCGAAGATTGATGAATCGAAGGCTGATCATGTCTCTTCCATCTGTCCCCGAGGCCGGAAGAATTGTTGGGTCTGGCTACCACGGTGCAGTCTATCTAATATCTCTTTTCGTCCAAGGAGCAAGCGGCGATTCATGGTCTGTCTTTACCAAATTCTTCTTGTTATGCCGAATTGTAAGCTTTTATACGAAGCTTTAGAGGTTCAAATATTCAGCGATTTTTTTTAATATTTTTTTACCTAGTTGCTTGTATTGCACTTTTTGTTATATTAATAGTTATTTTTGGTTTTCAGAAATAATTTGCTTTGTAATATATGATAGAAAGATGTCATAGATAAAGCAATTACAGTGATGAACATTTCTCACAACCGTGATAATGCCTAAAATCATGCCAGGTAATTGATATTTTCAAAGTAGATTCATAATTCATAATTTATTGTTGTCTTGATTCGTAAAAATAATTGTATTTAACATTACAGCGATGAAAATTAACTCGGTGCCACGAGACGGCCAAGGTGAATCACATTACAAGAGCAGTCGTTGATTCAAGAGTTTGCTATGCGTAAATCGGTCCCAAATGTGTCATGAGGTAAGTTACACTTAATAAAAATACATGTTCATTTCACACAATAATTTGTTTCTAAACAAAGCCAAAATACTTAAATAAAAGTCTAAAACTGCAAACTACATTGGTGGCAGAAAGTAGAAACCTTATAAAGTAGCGCCTTATTCATTCATTTACCTACATAACATTACTAATCTTTTTCAAAGCCAAAACTATACATTTCATAAAACAAAGATCAGAAGTCCATAAGTGCTAAATTGTATGCTGGTGATGATTTCACTAATATTTTCAGTAAGTAGCGAAATGCTCCGCGGCTTCGCCCGCGTGGATGTATTCATTTTTCTGCGATTAATTTTTATCCAACGTAAATATAAAGTTCAAGAAAATAATAATAACAAGTCCACACAATCAAGAGCTATGACCCCTAACTAGGGTTCCGTGTATTTAGGGTAACTGAAACTACGGGAAATAAATATACATCCAGATACGGGACAAATACTTGCGCCTTTTGTTTCAATGCACTCGTTAATTTTGTCCCGTAGCGGGAACGTATTCATGAACTTAGGTTTTGCAGTCGACAGTTCGCTTATTGCGCCACATCGTTAGGCCAGTAAGGCTAAGGGGGCTTAGGGGGCTTTTGGGGTTAGGGGTTGAGAATCAGAATCCCCCATCAAAAAAATTTATTATAAATGCGAAAATAACTTTGTCTGTCTGTCTGTTACTCTTTCACGCCTAAACTAACTGAACCGATTTAAATGAAACTTGATACGGAGATAGTTTGAATCCCGAGGAAGGACAATAGGATACTTTTTATCGCGATAAACTGTAGCCCACGCGGGTGAAACCGCGAGGAACAGCTAGTAGAGATATAAATTTGACATTACTTCTATTGAGCTTGTTGCAAATATCTATCTCCAGTAGGGCAAACCGAGGATAGATAAGTTATTGAACCCGGCCTTTAATCCCCTTTAGATTATCCCCCCAAGGAGATTTTCAGAATCGGTGTCTAAATTCCCTTTAACCTGAAATACTGCATTATATATTAAACTAGCTGCGCCCCGCGGTTTCACCCGCGTCTTCCCGTTGGAACCTTTTCCGGGATAAAAAGTATCCTATGTCCGTTTCCTGGTCCTAAGCTACCTCCCCACCAATTTTCAGCCAAATCGGTTCACCCGTTCTTGAGTTATAAGTAGTGTAACTAACACGACTTTCTTTTATAAATATAGATTATTGTTTCAGATAAAGTGAAATGGAGCAGCACAACATCTAATCTAAGAAACAAATGAAGTATTGAGTTTGTTGTTTATACGAATAAATTTATTTTTGCAACAAGTTTCTACATCTATTTATTTTTCTTCTCTTTCCAAGCGTTAGCTTTCTGCTTTCTCTTATATATGCATTTAATTACTTGTACTAGTTCGTAAATGGGGATTCGTAGGGCTGTCATGAGGAGTTCCATTACTGATATCACTGATGCGCCGATACATAAGTTCACAACTCCACCGCTCCTCACTGTGAAAATATATTTTAGATTGTTTAAACTAGACTTGTCTTTGATACTGTATTTTATGCTCTCATGGTATGGTTTCACCACAAGTTATCTGATGTTAAGTGACGATGTGGTTGAAGGCTTCACACTAAACCTTTAAAGGGAACGGCTTTCAAGTGAGGTTGCCGAAACATACCGATACCGATAGGTGCTTTGGTGACAGGTTCTTAACCTCGGGATGGTAGTTAGCCAGGCTAGAAAATGCTTTAACACCAAGCTATAGTTTCTTCATGCTGTTTTCCTTCACCAAAAGCTGAAACTCATTGTAGGATTCGAATCCACGACCTACGGGTTGCAAGCTAACGTCACTATTATATGGTAATCAAAATATACTATGTAGCATGGTTAACGGCCTATACCTGGAAAAAATATAAATCACTCCTGGCTATAGATATAAGATATTATTATACTTATATACATACTTATTATATATATACTTACGAAAAATATCATAGAAACCGAATATAATTTCTCTTGTAATCCTCACTTTTGGAAACTTAGCGACACTTATTCTTAACCTGTTCATTAGTGCTTGTGGCAAAAACACCTCATGGTCCTTTTGATAGGAGGTATATTCGCAGTTGTCCAAACATCCGCAGTCACGAAAATTCCTCGGGAGTCCATCGGTGTTCTCAAACTTTTCCATAGTTTCATTGGTGGTCGAAATAGTTAAGATTTCATTTTTGTAGTCGTCTACACACTTCAGCTCTGCTAGGTTACATACTCTCTCGGTTTCTGAAAGAAAATACCAATAGTAAGTAATAAGTAATAGATACCTAGAAAACTCAGATTGTTGGTGTTGTGGGTGGAAAGTTGCATATTTCGTTCAGTTCAAAAACTGCTGAGCACAATATACAGTAATACTTGCACACTACTGCTTGGCAGTTGATTAACTGGCAAAGGTGCGGTTTTTCCCCAGGCGGATTCAGCATCCGTAAGTCAGTATCCTAATAGGTGAGGAACTGAGTTCTAAAGAAGTTACTTTATAGGTAAGTACATAATCTCTTACCCAGTGGTTTATAAAAGTGAGGCACACAGTCGCATAATTTTACTATCATTTTGATGCGACACTCCATCAAACAGCGGTTGTAGGTGTAAAGCGGATACCTTTGACTGGTTGGCTCTTCTATGAACCTAGACAGGACACATAATAGTGTTATAAAAGCTCTAGGCATAATTATTATACACTACTAGCAAACCCGGCGAACTCCGTTTCGCCACCAGATGGCTTCGTTTTATGTAAGATTTTCCCCGCTTTTCTGTTGAAATTTTTCTGTTGAATTTTCTTTGCTATAAACCTCACGGAGCCCGAGATCTTTCCAACGAATGCAAAACCGTGGAAATCGGTTCGTGCGTTCTGGAGTTATAGCGTCAGGAAGGAAAACCCGAATTATTTTTATATAGTAGATGGAAACACATGATCTTTAAAAGGGAAAAATTACTACCACGAAGCGTGATTCGGTAATAAATAGGTAGGTACTCTTCAGCTTCAATTAGGTAGGTACAGTTTGTTCACACAGCGACGATTCGCCTTTTTTAGAATCATTTTAGGCTCAATCTATTATTCATTTAGTAACTCGTAAAGTTCTACGCGTGAGTTTACACGCGCTCAGAGTTTTACGAATCGTGAAAAATAACGAAGCCGTCGAAATGCGACATTCGGAATTTGTCAAGAAATCACGAAGGCGGATAAAATTAAAAAGATGGATCCGTCGCTTAAAGTGCGATATAATAAATGAAGCTTCGCGTAGGAAAATTTTCCTTTATTATATAGGTACCTAATAGAAAATATCTACCTTAGATGTTTATCACTACTCAACTCATAGACCAACTAACCTGCACTTCCTTAGGTGTAAAGCCATAGATCTTAGATCTTGGGAAGCCCTGGTGCTCGACATTTGGACTCCAAAGTGCAAGAACCCTTCTTCGTCGAAGGTGGAAGCAGGCGTCCCTGATAGGATAATATCATTTGGGCTCTGTAGGTAGACCTAAAGCAGAAAATGTAGATGTGTGGTAACGCGCAGTCAAATTTAAACAGGTAGGTATCAATAGCCATTAAGGTAAGAGTTGGGTGACAGATTTTCAGTACTACTTAGATAGAATACGCTCTAGTTTAGAGGGAGCTTATTATAGTCTAGAGCTCCACTCACCTAACAAGCTAGCTTTACCTGTTTAATTATCACCAGTTTTTGAGTTGCAATTCAATGGGAATGCATATATAATTTGAACCCAGAGCAAAGTTACTCTACGCTCGTCAAAAAGCACTTTTGTGTAATGCCATACATTTTACGTACAAACCTTGTAAGTGTCCGCGTAGTTCATTAACTGAACAAAGAAATCTCGGTCGTGAAATGAGAGCTCCACGTTGTTTCTGGTGTAGGTAACGTCGGTATCACTCCATTTGCTAAAACACAAAACGAGGACCTTATTACGTAGAGGGAAAGTTACAATTTGTAACTTTCATATACTAAGATACGAGTAATGTATACTTAGTGTTCGATTCTTGCACGGTTTGAGGTAGTTAGAAAATATCTCGCCACCAATTTTGTATATCTACCCGCTTCTGGCGGTCACCTCGAGTTTTCCGTTGTACTTTGAGAAGCAAGCATCTCTCGCGCCGTGCGTGACATTCAGCTAACGTTTTGCTCAAATTTGGTGATACCTAGCTTCCAAATAGTGTTTTAGCCGTGCTAGCACAGTTAGTTTCGTACAACAATCAGTAGACACCTGCAGAAAGAGCGTTCCACTGGGACGTTACCTGGCCACCTACCTTGAAGATCGCCGTGTGAACTTACATCGGAAAGCCTGGAATCTGGAGAAGGTGGAATTCAAGGATGGTGGTGTGTTTCCTATTCTCTTCTGTGCAAGGATCTGAATCTCCTATCCTATTATCTTTCTTTTGTTTTATTATAGGTACATCCATATAATTATTTAAATTCTAACAGTCCTTCGATAATTCTGTTCTTAATGTTGAACCAGATAACCTAAGTGTGTTGTCGTAAACTTAATGTGTTTGAGCAAATTCCCAGTCAAGGTGTAGCAATATGCCATCTTCGACCATATTACTTAACATCGAGGGGGTAGTGTAGGGGTGGGTACCTACGAGTATATGCGTAAGTAGGCTGAAAAATCACACTAATAACCAAAAAATACAATAATGCGAAATTTTTTGAGTGAGTGCGTTTGTTTGTTAGGTACCTAGTTCTTCACGTTGAAACGGGATTTGATAAAATTTGGAATGGAGATAGCATAAGAAAAAACCATAGGTTACTTTTTATTCCGATAAAAGTCTCTGTGGGATAATAGGGAAAATGCGGGAGAACCGCGGGTCGCAGCTTTAATCATAAATCTATCTTTAGATTTCGATAAACATAAAATATTACAACGATTAAAACGAGATAAGAACGATTTAAATACTGAATTCTTATTGAATCTTGTGATTGAGTTTTATTTTTACTTAAAATAAACAAAAGCTGTTTTGGCTGAGTCTTCTCAGTATAGTCAAAAGAGTATGTACTCTTACAGTGGATTATCAAACAAGGCGATGTTAGAGTTGATGACGTCACACATGCCCATTTCCGTCATACTGATCTCCAAAGTCACCAGCCATGGACCAACTGTAGTCAAAGTAGAGTTGGACAATCTTCTGTATGTGTCTGCTGCTATTGTTGCGTAGTCTGAAGAGTTTATAAGCTGTGGAAAAATATCTGATTATTAGTAGAATTATAAAATAGTAGGTAACTGTACGAGTTACATACTTGGATGAGTGTGGTGTTTACAACTGAGCGTTTCCGTGCTTCGGAGGGTACTTTAAGTCGTCGGCCCGGTTGTTGTCTGTTTAGCTATAACGGTGCATTCGGACGGTCTGAAAACTTCGACACTAGGGGTGATCACCGCTAACGCGCCTGGGCCTGCGTGGTGGATTATGGCCCGCTCTCTCTGAGAGAAGGTACGCGTACCAGTAGTAGGAACCTAACAAGCTAATGATGATGATAGTAGATAGGTACATGCCTACAAACTTACCGCTAAGATTTCAGGATCTGGTACTTGAATTCGGTTAACAGAATTCAAAGTAGCTGTTACAATTGAGTCCACATATTGTCCCAGGTCTTGTCCAGTTTCTCGTAAAGTATCGCTGTAAAGCAAGTGAATGGTCGTTACATTGTAATGGGTTAATAAAGGTACGTTCTATGTAGTTTTACTGATATTTAACAGTTTCTGTGATCTACAACACATGTCCACTTGAAGCGATAATAGATCAGTGGTTGTGCCGTAGGTTGTGAGTGAATCCTGGAATGAACATGAACTTTCGGTGAAGGAGCACATCGTGATGAAATCATAGCTTGGTGGTGCGACATTTTTTTGTTCTCGCGAACTTATCGCCAACCGTGGTGTGTTCCGGCAGCCCCACTTGGGAGCCAGCTCCCAGTCCAGGTGTAGCGTGGCGCCATCTTCGTTATTCCAGGGTACTTATCTCTTCGGACGAGGTGCTTCGTATAATTATGATAGAACTTCACTTGGTAAGTTCGTTTAATCATCAATTGTAATTCACTTGTATTTAAAATCAACATACTTTACAAAACTGTTCAGGAGAAAATCGTCGGATTTGTCAAGAGGACATAAGTAAATTGCTGGGTATGACACGTTCCAGTTGAAGTAATCCATCTCAACGCTCATTACTAATGGGGCTTCCTGGATGAAAGAGGAAACAAAATAATTAGATAAGTAAGTAAGTACCAGGTTAAAAACTGCGTATTTTAAAAAAACACATAACGTGTTTTTGGACGAGTCAGCAGATATGCCTAGTAGGTACTCGTATATCAGTAGGTAAATCTCAAATACAACCAAAGAAATCGCTATCACCAACAAAAATCCATGACGTGTAAATTGCGTTGAAAACTGGGTAGGCACTACCTTTAGAAAAAACTCGCGAAAGCAATTTCACGGCTCGTAAATAATGTTTTTAGTGATAAAGTCTTTCTGTATCTTACCACAAATCTTCTGTACTGGGCTGACAACAACATGAAAATAACTGCAGCGCTTACCACGAAACTAATCGACCAAAACATCCTGAAAAAAAAAAAACACTATAATTTTTCACTTTTTGATAGTATTGCCATTTGTATGCTTTGTTTCAATCTAATATTATATTTATTATATCTTTTTTTTAAGTAAAATACGTGTATTACCTAACACAACACAATAAGCGTTCTAAATTAAACTTCCGAGAGACACCAAAGAAATATAGGGGCAAGAGCGATAACCTTATATAATAAAGATTTGAATAATTTAATATAGGTAAGAATCTATATAAGGAACTCTACCTTTCGAACCAATGTAGCTCCTTATTCACAATATAAGGAAGACCATGAGTCGTCGAAGTTCCCAGCTCAGTTTGTAAATACTTGAAAAGTTTCCTAATCTTCTTCTTCGCGCAATTATCACGTTTCTTCTTAAACGGTGCCTTCTTTGGCGTGGCTTTTAACTTCAACATTATATTGGATATTGTTTTGTGTATGTCAAAAGCTTTTGATGTTTGTAATTCTACAGCCGAATGTAATATGAGAGAGCAAGCGACAAGGACTGTAATTTGTTGACTGCGAGAAAAAAAAATGGATAGAGGTACGATTTACGAATGGTTCGTATTTGTTTTTTTTTGTTATGTTTGTTTTAGAATTTTATATAAGTAATAGCCTGGCTAGCTACCACCCTCTTGTTAAGAATCTGTCACCAAGCACCTATCGGTGTGTTCCGGCAGCCTCACTTGAGAGCTAGTTCCCAGTCCAGGTGTAGCGTGGCGCCATCTTCGATTACATCGTCACTTAACATCAGGTGACTTGTGGTCAAACGCTACCCTGTAAATTGTAAAAAATAAAAAATAAAACTTTTTAAAGAAAACATCGTTAATTTTTCGAATTATTCGACGGGTGAAAATGTTATTTTATCAACTAGTTTCTCTCTCACCTTTAAAAATGGATATTCATAAAGAATTAAAGAATCCAAAATGCCAAATACTAGGTATAAAAAGTTACATCTTCAGCAACTCTACATTTTTGTTGTTCCACGTTTCAAAGCCTATATTATGTAACAATCTGTTTGTACTTTCTAAAGGATTTATCAATTTGGCCTTTGTTAGAAACTGAATATACATGAATTCGATTATGATGATAAAACTTCTTTTACCAAAGATAAAAGCTATTGTGAAGAAGGATATTTAACGCATAAAATATGAGGCTCATATGATTTTGATAGAGACATAACCAAACTACTACTACTACTCTACTACTCTAGATACTTTGACCATTTAAAAAATGTTTTGTTATGGAGTATGTGTCACTAATGTTATTGATTGTTCGTTTTTTTTTTTATATCCCTACTAAATATTTGCATGTCACTATTATTAGTTCTGACTAAGTATTTTGGATCGTCATCTTTTTTTTTTAAGATCAGGATAATATGTTACTACCAATACTTAAAGCAAATAAATCATTTCATTTCATTTCAACTACCATACCATATAAAACCATAATGGCATTTTAAAGGTATCATGAAGTCTTTTTTTTATAATAGCGTGCACCAAAGTATTCGTTCCAACCAAAGCTAGGCAGTTACATTATGCGAAGCTTAAACAAAAAATAACTACAATATTTTGGAGCATTTAAATTAAGCTCGTTTGAAATCATTACTACCAGAGGACAAGCTTTAGGCACCTTACTTAGAAAATAATATAAAACTTAATTTAATAACTAGGTAAAAAAAAGCCAAAAGCCTAAGCCTAATTATAAAAAGCTAAGTTTAAATTAATTTTCGTAAAGATTTACCTATAGTTATCGTACTGTGTAGGTAGGTACACCATAGTAAAAAATAACTTATGTTTTATTGTCGCGATATCTGTCTTAGAAAGTAACTACCTACTAGTTGTGCCCCACGGTTTGACACACACGTGAAATAATTCTCAAAATCGGATTAGGTTTTCCGGAGATTAACCGTAACGTCGCTGCGATGACCAAGTTGAAGACATGAGTGATTTAACTTAAGCAATCTATTTGTCGGCAATAAACCCCACGAGGCTCGTTGCTCGGAAACTAACTTTATTCGAATGCTCACGATGTAGGAAGTCAAGAATGCCCTAATCGGCCATTTGCTAGCTTTAAGCCCCTATTTATTATCGCAACTAGTGAGCAGTATCGCTTTCCGGCGAGTAGGGAACGTCCCGCGTTCTTTAGGTAGGTTTCTACATGCCCATTTGTCTGAACCCTCTTACTAATTCAACAAAACGTAAGAGCGGACCAGATAACAGCTTCGTTTCCAAGATTGCCGATGGAATGGTCGGTGTCGGCGCTGTCGGTACAGATTTTCGTTTCTGAATGGGATACTAGTATTGGAATTGGATTGCATTGCAACCTTTGTTCGCCGTACCTCGTATGTTTTTACTTAGGTATATGGAGGATGTTCGATACTCTAATACGTGCCCTGTACGTCGAGTTCAGTTTACCGATAACGAGAAACTAGCGCATCAAAATTCATAAATATGAATTTATGAATTTTGATGTAGTCTGCGATTGGCTTTATTTATTTTAGTTTACCTACGACTAGAATCGATTTAAAGTTTACAACGATAAAATCTACTGACTAAAGGCCACAAGGTCTCAACAGCGGTAGATCACGCGTTCTCTGAAATCTTTTTTTGGAGGAGGTTTTAGGTGTACATTTTTTTTTATCGTTCTGGTCCCTCTTATTTCTTTCTTGAAAATAATGAAAGAGATTGCTAGAGATATAACTATATCAAAAATCTACATACATATATAGTAGTTGCTTGTAAGGAACCAAACCTCAGTAAAACAAGTACCCACTCGCAAGGTGGGATCCCAGTGCGGGGTATCATTAGTCTTCGTCGAAGTTCGCGCGATCCCGCGGGCCAATCTCCGGCCGCGGCTGCTCACGTAGATCGTTGCATCGAGAAACCTATTTAAACTTAAATAAGAATTGCCTGTCTGTGGTTGCCAACGGAGAATAATTATATTCTACACGAGCAATAAATAGACAAACTGTTGGTTATCTTGGCGATGCTATACTTGTTGCTTTATAGTTGAAATGATTAATGGCTAAGATGCATCGATATTCATATACTTTGCTCAAATGGTAGAGCTAGATTCTAAGTAGCTCTAGCTAGAGTTTTGAAAGTAACGATAGTTGTGTCAAAAATATGTTTTTGATACAACTAAGGAGTAGATGAGCGTCCTCCGGCTAAAGGAGGAGCGACGATATACCTGCCTAAGCGAAATGGTTGGCAGCGGTTGCATGAGAGAAGCAGAAGATCGGGCTCAGTGGGGTACTTTAGAAAAGGCTTATGTCCAGTGGACTGAAACAGGTTGATTATGATGATGATGATGATGAAAGAGTAGATGAGATCATCAGTGGGATGAAATGTAACAAAAATAACCTACATTTAAAAAAAAATCATGGTATGGTTTTTTATATGCAACTGAGTGGACAACGCCCGAAATTAATAATCGATCTTGATCCGTTATCCGCGGTTTTGGATCGATATGTCATGTCATAATATGTCATTATAGTAGTAATCTGTCCAGCCCTAGTAATAATTATTAATTTCGGGCATTAGACGAGCAAGTTGCTTGCCTGATGGTGAGCGTCACGCTTGCCCATTACAGTTCAGTGCCACCCAGAATTTTGAACTTCAATAGTTCAAAATCCTACACGGCAATGGATTGCGCTCGTTCACATTGTTTACACTGTGGTCGAAGTACACCTAGACTCGTGTTCCTGGCATTCCGACTAACGCTGAATCAAAACTCGGAATGATTTTTTCTTACTATACTTTTACAGTATGCACAGCGTAAGCGATCTCGGCAATAGCCTAGTTTCTAGGTATTCCATCCGAGTCAGCAATTTGAATTTTATTTCCAACAATTTGTGGTAAAGTTCCGGAACTTATTTATCTTTTATGAGCGAGCTACCAGCCGTAATGAACTGGTGGTCGCAGAATTAGCTCGTTTTATTCGCTTTATTGTCTTCGCCTTTAGTTTAACTTCACATTTTCTCGGATAGTTTGTTCTTACGGCTCATAGAGGTACCAGTAATTAAACATAGTGTCTACTGGACGAAAGAGGTTTTGTAGGGAGTTGGTTGAACGGTAGTGCTTAGTTATACAGTCATTACCTACCCAGCTATTACACCGGTTTCTTATATGGGTCAACATTTACATGGGGAGAGAAGATTACATGATCTTTTTTCTTATTTTGCTTGTCTCGTCAATTAGTCGATAAAAACTAGGTAAGTGGTAAGGGGCGAGACTACTGCTGACGAACCTTTGTCTCCGAAGATAGAGCGTTAGTTGATTTCATAAAATTCTCTAAATGAGGTATAGGTTTTTTCCTTTTTAATATTTTTTTTGCAACCTGTACTGGCTCACTGCAGGGCAAAGGTCTCCCCCATTTCTTTTCAGATATCTTGATCTCCGTATCCTCAGGCCACCGCTATTCAAAGGAGTACCTACCTTTGAAGAGGTATAGATCTAATTACGGTAGATGCAGCATTTATCATAGTTGAAGTAGATACTTATACCTACGTATTTCGAATTCGAATTCGTTGACTTCCTGAGCTTTTCATCTTTTTTATAGTCGATGAGTAATACTTTGTAAGCTTTTAATAAAATCAACATAAGTTTCAACATGGTAAGAGTTTTTAGAATCTTGACTTGCGCAGTCATAAATAAAATAGGGATTCTAAAGAGAATTTTCTATAATAATCATAATATATAACACGATGATCTACGATACCGTATATCGTGGGCTTAATTTAATTAATTTCACTCCAAACGGGACATTAATTTTATTGAAAACATAAATTGTAAGATTTATGCCATTCGTGTGATTATCTACTTTGTTTAAAGAGCAATTAAACCATGATTTATAATTAGTGCGGGCAAAACTCTATAACTTTTTTTTTCAATTGTTGAACCACAAATTTCTTATGTTAAGTGACGACGTGGTCCTAGGTAGCGCAATGCTGCACCTGGATTGGGAACTGGCTATCAAGTGAGGTAAGTGAGGCTCCCATGCAGAACACTTGACATCACAGGTGCTTGGCGATAGTTTTTTTACTTGACCCAGACGAGCTCTAGAAAATGCCATACGGCAAAGCTAGTTCATCACGATGTTCTCCTTTGCCAAAAGCTCAAGTTTCAGGATTCGAAACCCCAACCTACGTAATTATAACACTTAGCTATAATCGTTTAAATCAATCATCATTGTAACTAAGTTTTTTATTTACATGTAAGTATACTCGTAATTAGATAAAACTGTCCAAAATGTGCTTTACTGTTTAGATGTTTAGAAAGTTAGTGACGACAGTTAGTAGTAATATTATGTACCTATAGGATACTTAGATCGTAGTTTGGCCAATAACCCAAAAGGTTGACTAACCTGTAAAGTATTAAAATATAACGGAAATTAATTCAATTTGAAGATGAAAAGTTCATTTTCGTTTTAAATCAAACGTTTAGTCGATTAGCATAAAGTGACAAAACATGTAAGGATAAATGAGATTTCCGACGATATTGGAGACAGGCCTCGGTCAGGCAGTCCGGCAGTCTCTATAAATAGAAGAGAAGTGCCCCTATGTGGTACGTAAAGTGTAAATGGATGTAATGGTTATCTGCTAAGGACTAAGGGTTATATGGGTTCCTAAGAACGAAGGTAAGATAACGTGAATTTAAAATGTGTTAGCAGCCTCAAGAGAATCCATCGCTAAGAACATATTGGTGTGTTTAACAATCCAAGTAAAGCTTAATGCCACCCTTGAATTCATCGACACATTACATCAGGTGACTTGTGGTCGAAAATAACCATGTAATTGGCAATTAATTTACCAATCGTCGGTTAGTCGGCTAAACGGCAAAACTCTTAGTCTGCCCATCTCTGGTATTTAATTATAACTTTTGTCTAATCCCAAGCGTTCAGGTTAGTAAGTCAGGTGTTTTATAGCAACTTAGGTAGGTACCTACTGCTGACTACTGGACTGCACTGTCTATGTGGTTTTGCATCTTAATTTTATAAAAGCGACTGTTACGACAGGTAAATATTTGAGAAATTCACATTCAATTTCCGGTGCGTATTGCTGACAAATCGTTTCAATATTTAGTTGAGCGCCATAAGTAAATATTGGGATGTTTCATTTGAAATCATTCTGATCTATACACTGATTTATACTTTTGCTGAAGTATTCAGCAGTAGGTGTTATATTATAGGAGTAAATGCGAGTTCTTGTTCCTATACCATTAACCTTAGATCTTGGGTAAACCTTACGTCGGAGTTTATGACTTTTCAGTGACTTTTCCATAAGACATTGAGCCAAAGCGATAAAATTGTAGATCATAGAGTTCCTTTAAGTTATTAAGTGTGAGCGCTTAACCGTCAAATTTCACCGAGAATGTGCAATATAGTACCGGCACAGAGTCTACGGGATAAATCTGCCACGGTCTTGTTCACAGCGGCAAATCGGCTTCGACTGTTTATTTCCGAATATGCGGTAGGTATTCAGATATTCCGTGCCGATACTACCTCAGTGTCAGATAGGTACGTGTATTCTCGATTCCCACACTTTGATATGTCAGAAATTCACAAAAACCTATTTATATGGTACGTATCCAGCTCCAACTCCAGCTGGCTCCTACTTTCCAGAATGTCGTGGTGCCTGTTACGGACCACCTAGAGTTATTGGGTGTCACCCTGACATCCACCCTTAATTTTGGCTCCTATATTGAGTCCAAGGCTAAGCTAGCTGCAAAAAAGTTGGGAGTCCTGGCGAAGGTCAGGCGGTATTTCACACCGGGACAGCTGTTAAACTTATACCAAGCAAAGGTCCGATCTTGTGTGGAATACTGCGGCCATCTCTGGGACGGCTCAGCTAAATACCAGCTCGAGGCCTTGGACTCCATAGATAGTAGAGCTAAAAGACTCATAGGTGATGATGAGCTGGTTAAGGCGAGGCTTCAGAGCCTTGATCACCGCCGTAAAGTTGCCAGCTTATCTGTGTTCTACAGGTTACATTATGGAGAGTGTGCGACGGAACTACACAACCTCATTCCACCATCCCCATTCCACTATCGAACAACAAGACGCACGGAAACACGTCATCCTTACATGGTTGAAATTCCCCCAATCCGTACAAAACGTTTCGCTTCCACATTTATAATGCGAACGGCGAAGGAGTGGAACACCTTACCAGCGTCTTTGTTTCCCGATAAGTATAACTTGGGAGCCTTCAAGTCAAGAGTGAATAGGTATCTTCTAGGCAAGCATGCTCCATCTTCGGCCTCGTCATCACTCACCATCAGGTGAGACTGGGGTCAAATGCTTGCCTATCTCTTATAAAAAAAAAAAAAAACTAATTGTTATTTTTTTATGTTTATTGCTCTGTGTGTCTTCCCTTTGATATCTTCCTTTATATTAGGTATTTTGTTTGTATATTGTGTGAGATATATTTTTTACTTCCATTTTTTGAATATGTTGAATTATAAGGACGCATATTTACAAGGTATAACGACACTAGCGCGCTAGTTTCCTTTCCCTGTCTGATAAATCAGCGCTACGGCTATTGAAATATTCAGTGGTTGTGAGCATACCCGCGCACAATATCGGGAATGTGTAATATCTGGCCACGTAAATCTAGGGCGTTCTTACTCACAGAGCGATCAGCGACTACGTGGGCCATTCCTTTCATCCTTACCATGCTGCCGCCTTGGTAAAAAACTTTTGCAACACGCTTTTTTTAGGTTACACTCGTAGCAAGAAAGTGTTAAGATGTGAGACATATTTAATACCTAAGTCGGTCAAATGTAATTTCAAGCGGGAACAAGAAAAAAGTAAGAGAGGAAAACCCATTTTAAAGTTAAATTAGATTGAAAACTGCAAAATTAGATTGCTAGAACTAAAAAATATAATCCCATTAGTTTATTTTTCTGAGGAACAATTTGTTCAAGTTTAACCCCTGCCCCAGCATAGTCGTACCGTGAGAATTCAATCCCTGTTATCTCTACTTTAATATTATTAATATGAAAGTAACTCTGTCAGTTTGTCTATATCGCTTTCACGCCTAAAATACTGAACCAATTTAAATAAAATTTGACCCGGAGATAGTTTGAACCCTGAAGAACGACATAGAATACTTTTTATCGCGATAAACTGTAGCTTGCGCGGGTGAAACCGCGGGGAACAGCTAGTAATAAATATACGGGATAGATATCAAAATTGTGTTCCAATAGCTAATGTAATAATTGGACTTGTTCAAGTACCAAATTGTTGGAACGTTTGTGGTAACTCGGAACTTGGCTAGGTACTCGTATTACCATAGGTACTCCAAAAACTTGAGGAGTCGGGATCGAAATGGAAGCAATCTTAATGTAGCTTGCCTAGTTGTTCTTAACTGATCAACTAGGTTAAACAACGTTCGAAGATTTTTTCAGATCGGTGTAAAAACTTGATAGTGTGCGTCCCTCTCTAGCATTTGAGATAAATTACTTAAATAAACTTACAAATAGGTACCTATATAATGGTAGCCTTTTTCGTGAATGGTACAATAAGAGCCCTTTAATAAATTTGTGATAAGCGCTTTGTGGACCAACTTTTTTATTTTTATGATTTTGGCGCCCCTTGCAACTGCCGCCCGGGGCAGGTGCCCCGGTTTGCCCCCCTTAGAGCCGGGTCTGGATACTGTACAAACTATCGATAAAATTATGGTAAAGAGCTGCCTATTGTGTATCAATAATTCTTGACAACTCTCGCTGTAAACTAACGAACGCTCTCCCACGATAGTTTATTGTGATTCTCCAGAGGGTCCAGGTTTTAATTAAAATATTCCTCCCGCGACGTTCTGGCAAAGCGTCCGCTTGCATATTCCGTGGGGTACTCCTCGTTAGTCATTCCAGCCGCGGTGGGAATGCATCAATAAAGAACTTCTTCTTTTGAAGATAGTATTGGCATAGTTATTGGTATGAAATAATACGCACCCTAACTGAACCTTGCGAGAGATGTAAACAAATTGAGTTTGCTTATTCACATATCCCGATTTCATTACCTATCAAATTTAGAACAATGTGATCCAAATCTCTTTTACACTAGCTGCACCCCGCGGCCACATTCGCGACTTTCCTGCATCTCCAGTTAGTATAGGTAGAGTACCTTAATTTACAAAAATATTTCTAAAGCTATAATAATTTGATGTTTCAGAGGAACATCAAATTGTCAAATTGATGTTGTAGTAATCAATTTTGTTATCTTTTCTTTGATTAATATTGTTACAATCGCATAACCTTGTATTGATAAAATGCTTTCAGAAGGTAACAGTGAATTTTCGAAAATGGCACATCAGAACAAGGTCATTTCTTCCCCTAGTGTTTCTTCGTAACAACAACAAGAAACTGGAATATAAATTTCTCCACTCCAGCTAGATATATATTGATGGCTAGGAATACCCTAGAAAAATAACATAACACAGCCATGACACCTCATAAAGCAGCTGTCGGGAAGCCTATAAATAAAACAGTGGGCAACTCAGAAGGTTCACAGAATTCTCTCACAAGATAATGTAAGGGTCCGTTGAAAAACACTTTTACTACGTGACCCACACATTTTATCCATCGTCTTGCTTGATATACACGAATATTGGACGCAGCTTTCTCATGAAAATAGAAAGAAGATTTGTAGCTAGACGAACATTAATAAACCGTAGTTAATAATAGTTTTTACTACATGCGATGATGACCTTGTGGTTCTTTGTTAAATTGTTATCACTTCTACTTATACTTACACCTATACACCTATCGGTGTGTTCCGGCAGCCTCACTTGAGAGCCAGTTCTCAGTCCAGGTGTAGCGTGGCGCCATCTTTGACCACATCGTCACTTAACATCAGGTGACTTGTGGTCAAACGCTACCATGTAAATAGTAAAAAAAAAAAGTTGACTGCAGATCTGACTGAATGTTTAATTTTTTATGTGTAAGTATTTATTCTCAATATATTCGATAAAAACGGCTTATCCTGGTCAACCTATAATTATAACTTTTTACTACTTACATGGTAGCGCTTGACCACCAGTCACCTGCTGATGTTATGTGACGATGTGGTATGTTACTTATCTTTACTATGTAGCTCTCTATGTCCATCTGTCTGTTTGTTACCTTTTCACTCCTAAACCACAGAACCGATCTTCGTGAGATTTGTAATGGATATAGTTTGGAACCTGGGGAACATAAAATTTTATCGCGATAAACTCTAGTCCATGCGACTGAAACTGGTTGGCACAACTTCCATTTTATGGAGACTGGGTACTACAAGCACTATCATCTTGATTTAAAAATGGTAGCCCTTCAGACGTTACCTTGGTTCATTGTCAATCGCTAAACACTTCAATTATAGCTTTTCTGGCAGCAATTTTTTTCCAATGCTTTTAAAGTGTTGATCTCAACGAGCGACGGCCTTCCTACCTCAATTAAATACTTCAGCAGAGTTTCTAAATCTTATCTAAAGAAATATTACTCCTTACTGCTGTTTGGATAGTTTAAAAGCATTGCGGGGAAAGAAAGATTAATCGGTTTATAATCTTACTAAAGCTTTTATAGTATATTTTGTGAACAGTAAAAGGTTACATTTTTCAGATCAAGGTTTTAGCAATAAATTAATTACGAAAGTGTTTTCTGTGATGCGATAAATTACTGGTAGCTATCAATTTATTCTTTTAATCTATCCAACTTGGCACGAATTGTAGATTAAGTAAACCAACGTTGTTAGATTGGTTAGAAAAATTAACTGAGTTGGAGGAGGTTTATAATCTTATCTAGTGGTACAGTCAGCGACAAAAGTAGCTGATCGTTCTCGATTTTCCAAATGTGTTTCAAATCAGTAATTATTATTGTTTTTTTGGTATTGGTACATGGTATCATTTTGACCACAACATAACACACCTGATTTTAGGTGATGATGAGGTCAAAAATTGGTGTATAAGATGATGAGGATAATAGAAAAAAGTGTGATTGTTCAGCGACTTTTGTCATTGACTGTACTATATGTTGGTACTTCTCGGCTAGATCCTTAACAAAACATGAAACCGTCTGAGCAGTACAAATCGGATAAAGGCCGACTCATTACAATAGGTAAGTAGAATTCGGGTATCTAAATTAAACATGTTTTCTTGCCTACACATTGATTTATAACACAACAATGAATGGGCATCCCACAGGGAGCGTCTGGGAGCCCTTTAAATACCTATCTTGCAATGGAAATCCCTATTGTCGGTAGCATCCGAAGTGATTCTAAGAACCCGTAGTTCTATCTATCCCTTTGTATTTCAAGATCTTACCTACTTACAAAACAGAGGAGGTAAATGGTGCACAAAAGGTTTGTTATATAAAACAGGATAATCTTTTATTGAAATACGACTGAAATCCGAGATTTGATCTGTTCCTCAATCAGGTTGTTTTTTTCTTTACGAATCTGGATAATTTTCTACGAGTCTCGAACGTTTACGCAGGGATATTTATCATGTTTGGAAGCATGTCAATATTAAATTTTCCACTTGAATTGAACTTGATTGAGTACAAGTAGACCAATTCCGGTATGTTGTAAAAATATGTTATTTGTGACCATACAATGAAACAGATACCAAGTCAAGATGACAGTAAGTAATTCCTCATCATCATCATCATCATCAACCTGTATCAGTCCACTGCTAGGCATAGGCCTCTCCCAAGGTTCTCCACTAACCCAGTCTTCGGCTCTTCTCATCCAGCTAGTGCCACTCGACGCAAGTCGTCGCTCCACCTTGTCGCAGGACGTCCCACACTGCATTTGCCATGTCGCGGTCTCCACTCAAGAACACGTCTACCCCAACGTTTATTGGTTCGGCGGCTTATGTGGCCAGCTCACTGCCACTTCAGCAAGTATTTTTAGCTCTACTTGCTCGTATACTGTTTCAATGAATGCATAGAACAGAATCAGATGTCAGTATACGCACCTACCTAGCCCTACTACGATAGACCCATGAAGCATTTACTCGTTGATCCTCTTGTTACGTTAATGCCTTTGGTTCTGAGTTATACGCCTCACTTCTTCCTCTGAAGTCCTAAATCAAAAGAGATACCTATGCACCGGAATTTACCAGATTGACCTACATATTGTACGGTAGCTGCCGGAAAGATTTAATATCTATCGGAAAGGATAAAGTTCAGGTTTTAAAGTGGAGTTAAACTTGATGTTAGAAAGCTGGTATCGAATTGAAATATCGAGTCTTTTAAACTGATTTTAATAAAGTTAATGGGTTTCCTCTCTGTTTCCTATTGATGTAACCAAATTACCAAAATGCCCCTGTATTGGTGACATCAATGAGTTCTGCATGTACCTAAGCAAAACATATTTTTTCAATAATTTTTTTTAAATATATTGACAAACAAGCATACTGCCCGCCTGATGGAAAGCGGTCACCGTCGCCTATCGACATTTGCAACACCAGGTGCCGATGCGTTGCCGACCTTTAAGAACTCCCATCCACCACACATCTTGAAGGATTGCAATTTTTTTAATATATCCATTGAATTAAAATTAAGAGGCAATGGACACAAGATGTCTCGAAATTGGCAGTCCTCAACACAAAGCTTTTAGCAGTTGCAGCCCACATAGTTTTCAATACGGAAAAGGAAATTCAAGTGTCCCAAACACCAATAAAGGCGTTAAAGCCGTTCGCAGTCTCTCCGTTCGCAGTTTTGTAATCCTGCCGGCTCACGTCTACACCCTGAATACAAATTGGGTAAAGGGTGAAGGTGTATTATTGGTCAGGCAGATTTCCCTCTACGTGATCAGGTACTTTAATATAGTGGCTGGATTCTAAGTGTTTTTCCCTGTTTCCTTAGTTACATAGAGGATACTTAAAAGGGTAACGTGTCAATTAAAGGTCCGACCTCTGGTTTATTGCGTGCTGCGAAACGGGAGTGTTTAAGCAGTAGGTGAGGGTTTTGTACGCATTTTCGGGAATAGTAAAAAGCTTTCGCTTACTTATTTATTGCTGAGGGTTACGTGGAAACGGCTGTTTGCGTTAACTGTCAATTTGTTCTCAGCTACTAGGAGTTGTACGCTATTAGAAATGAGACGCTGTTGTTTTACCAAATAAGTTACCAGATTTTATGTTTACTTTGAATTCTTTACATGAATGCGATACAAATACTATAGTCCTATTAGT
This sequence comes from Opisthograptis luteolata, assembly GCA_931315375.2. Lineage (NCBI taxonomy): Eukaryota > Metazoa > Arthropoda > Insecta > Lepidoptera > Geometridae > Opisthograptis > Opisthograptis luteolata. The sequence goes on along the minus strand of OV928049.1, from coordinate 5,470,309 downwards.
TAGTCTTCTAACTAATATATGAAAGTAAAATACTGTTCTGTTTGTTTGTCCACATCATTTTACGCTAAAATGGTTGGAACTTTTTTTAATAAGAGATAAGCAATCATATGACCTTAGTCTCACCTGGTGGTAAGTGATGACGAGGTCGATGATGCTTACCTAGAAGATACCTATACGAGTATACCTATTCACTCTGGACTTGAAGGCTTACAAATTATACTTCTCTTATAAAAAAATCTCCGTTTCAATGTTCTTTCTTACGCATCTGCGGCTGTTTATATGATGTTGAGCTATACCTAAAAATATCTTATTTATTTTATTATAAAGAATGCACAGAATTTATACTTTTTAGATATTATGTGGTCGTTTACAATATAAATTTATACCTAGAACCATCATCTCTTGGATTATACGAAGACGCGAGATAGGATAAAAATGACATGATATGCCTTGGCTCAGATTTATTGACTTAGATAATTTAGGTACGAGTGTTGTAATGAAGCATGTCGTTTATGGCTCCATGAATTTATCTCACCTTCAACGAGATTGATGTCTTTTTTGATGGTGTCTGGCATCATTATCGATATCCTTTGCAAAGTTAGGTACCTACAAATATTTTTTTGTAGATTTGTTTTTTCAATGTAGGTACGACGACCTTTTATGGGCTATGCCATAAGTCATTAGACATTTTGCCTAATGCCAAAAAAAAACTAGTTTTTGACCACAGGTCACATTGCTTCAACACAATTTCTAGCGGAGAGTTTACGGATAGATTATTCGAACGAAATAAAAAAGAGATTACGCACTCACGATAGAACGCGATAACCACTTAGTAGCAAATACTTTCACTCGGTCTAACTATATAGAACACTTTTTTTGTAATGCAACTGAGTAATAAAGAGCAAGTCACTCAATATTTATGATGTGTCACAATTACCCGTTACAGTTAAGTGCCTCCCAGAATTTAAGACCATAAACGTTCGGTTTCTTAAATAAACTTACACGTAGGTACTGGAGCATTCCCGGCGTGATTTATAATACATAATGTGCCAAACTGCCTATTAAACATCGTACACAGCCATGTAGTTGGTATAAGTTATACCCACTATGTAGGCACATATAATATAATACTCCTGAAAGTGTCTAACTTTGTTTAACAAAGCCGGAGATGGAAGTTCGGCTCCTGCGTTCGAGCTGTTTAATATTTTATCCAGTATAATTCCCCCGTATTCACTAATCCCTTACCTATGTCCCTGAGAAGAAACCTCTGGAGGGAATAAATACCTTTTTTCATGACAGCTGACACTCAAAGCTGACCTCAGGCGGGATTATAGAGCTGAGGTTTCATTCAATTACTTATTTAGGAAGCCTCCATATTAAATGCAACATGTTTGTGTTTTGTTGCGTGTTGGCCAGCGATATTTTGTCTGACCAACACCGCCGGACGACCCGGTATCACGTCACGTTTCAGTTGTTGCATGGTAGGTACCTGATGGTGGTAAGGTAAGGTTAAGCACTCTCAATGCGGTTGGAGCCCTCAGGTGTCTCCGAAGCTGCGCTGTACGATCAGAGCATATTATCATCAGGTGAGATAGTGGTCAAACGCAAGTTTATACAGAAACATACAAAATATAATGCAATCTTGGTGATCCATGTGGACGTTTATATTTTTTTTGTATAATCTACCAAACAACTTGTTATCAACTTGTTAACTTGTTAATATTGTAAAAGTGAAAGTAATTCGCTCTGTCCCTTTGTCAGCTTGTTACCTTTTCAAGCCTCAACCGCTGACTAGATCTTGGCTAAATTTAATATGGAAATAGTTTGAAACCTGGGAAAGGACATATGATACTTTTTATAGCAGTAAACTGTAGTCCACACGGGTGAAACCACGCGGCACAACTATATCATGACATTACCTCATAGGTGACAGGTGACATCATCCACTTAAAACGTACCCTAAGTGACATATCGTATCGTCAATGAAACTGTCTATCGTTCGTTGTAAAGATCCCTTGACAGATATTAATTAACCACGGTAATTAACTGATACATTAATTAAGCACCGACAATAACTTGCTTCGATATCGAACTTTTTCAATTTTCGCCTCGATATAATTTATAGATGGAAGTCATTCACGGTATTTACGAATTTTCTTAACAACTTCACCTAATTAGCTGGAAAATTGCTGTTTTTGTAATGGTTCCACGAAAACTCTGACGTTCATTAAAAGTGTTTTTGTTTGGGACAGTAGCTAACCGTCAATTAACAGTATTACGAAACAAACCTCTAATGTGGCAGGCGTTAACTTCAGATGTTATTTTGTCACGAATAAATGATTGTCGTCGTCAAACGCGTCTAGTGGAAAACACAATTTGATACAATATTGCCGGAGGCAAACAATATATTTATATTGGTAACTCGATTAGTTCCAAGTCTTTGAAAGAAATGGCACTTAAAACAAAACATCTATTGAGAGATTTCTGCAAATACGTGTATTTTGCCGGCGCTGGCAATTATTGGTGCGAAGATGTATATAGGGAAACGGATTTTTACAGAGCTTACATCGGGATCACCTTCTCTGTTTACACAACAATGATTTTTCTCGAGAACCTCGCTGCAATTCACGGCAACTTTCCAAACATTGAAAAAAATTCGGCTATCATGTTCTCGGCTATTCACAACATCGTTCTCGTCAAAATGTTTCTGATGTTGTATCATAAAAAATCTATTAGGAAATTGAACTACGAAATGGCCAGCGTGGGAGAAAACTTTGAAGAACACTTTGTAATGAAGAAACAATACCGGAAACTGAAGGTTGGCATCCTGCTCTATATAATATCTGTATATCTCTCGTTGATTGCTTACGGAGTGGAGAGTGCCAGGAAAACATTTGCCGAAGGTAAGCAAGCAGTTGTTATTGCGTCCCTGATCTTGTCAACAATGTCCATTTCCTGGATGGCTGCCATCTAAGACCGTTAGCTCACCGGACGCCCACGTTTATAAAGTCGACATGGCTCTTCCGCAAATCGTCCGTCATGTGAAGTCGGTCATCCATCAAAAGGCGAATTGCTTACACAAACGTGAGTTCCATCGCTTTGGAACACTAGTTCGGCAGCTGCACTCAATGAACAAACTGCTTTTTGCATGCCCTTTGATACGCGGCAATTTCAATCTAAGGTGGCCCTGGTACTTACGTTGCAATCTGACTTGGGATTGCCAAGTGAAAAAAATATACTTATCGATAATTTTATTACCAAATGGAAAATATCGATATAGTATCAACATTTTTTTGTCAAGCAAAATGATGATTTTGTCATAGATTGATTTTCTTATGAACACTTGCGTTTCCGTCTTCACTTAAAATACTTTTGATTTCTGTAACTGCGTTTGTTTTTTTTATGAAACTTCCATAGTATCACTACTATTAACATTAAATAGTAGCACTTAGTAGTGTTTCGTAGCACACTATCCAATAACTTTTACAATTAACTTTTTTATATTACGTCAATAGTATCTGGTATAACGCATTTGTTCGCAACTCGATCAAGAGGGTCCGAACCAAATTATCCAGTACTTCTTATTTTCATCTCATTGCAACACATGACAAAATAAACTGCGTAGCACTTTGTAACGTTTCGTAGCACATAACCGTTGCTCGTAGATTAGGATTTGTTTGGACGTAGGTAATAAATTCGTGAAACCGTAAATTGTAGACTTTACCGAAGTCGACCACTACTACAAGAGGGAGCGTAGCACAGCTACAAATTAAAATAAATTTGGCCAAGATATACATACTACATACGTATTTCAAAAATTACACAAAGCGAATATGGCCACAAAAAATTTCAAACGCCGACAAATTTCAAATGCGCTCTTTGTAATTACTTTTTTCTACTCATTTTTTATTTTAACCTAACTCGTACTGTTTTAGGTGCTCCTTTTTACACGGTAGTGACGTACTACCCGCAATATGATGACCCGTCATACTTGGCGTCGTTTTTCCGAGTTTTCTTTTACGTTACTTGGTTATACATGATGCTTCCGATGATGTCTGCTGACTGTTTGCCAATCACACACTTGATTACCATGATCTTCAAGTTCGTCACCCTTCGTCATCATTTTGAAAGAATCGGAAAAGAATTCGATCGCGACATTTTCACTATAAATAAGAAGAAGGCGATCGACAAGTTAAAAGCAGGTTTTTTGGAAGGTGTACAAATGCATCAGAAACTGCTATTGTAAGTATGTTCAAGGCATTATTTTTTGGTATGGTTTACTTAGAAAATTTAGAGATAGATGGAAAATAGACAGCATAGTAAATAAGATAAAGGGCTCTAAGTAACAAACATTTGAATAATATGGGGGAAAAATACATTATGAAATGGTAGCTTAGTGCTAGGAAATTTTCTACGTAAATTACACATCTGGCTACCAAGTTTAACCTAAGTCGCCAAGTTTCGCCAAAAGTGTGTTCCGGCAGCCACACTTGAGAGCCACTTTTTAGTACAGGCATAGCGTGGTGCCACCTTTAACCAACATCAGTTCACCTGCCCTGCAAAACGCTACCCTGTAATAAAAAAAAACAAAAAAAAACATAGAAAATAAAATAAAGTCAACATATACGAGTAGTGAGTGTCTCATATTATACCAGAACACGATGATATTCAGAACTACCACCAGTGCCGGATTTACCATAGAAGCTAAAAAGCTGGAGCTTAGGGCGGCAAAATTGCACCAAAAATAATTTGGTACACAAAAAACGGTAAAACTTAAAATATACCCAAAAATTTGTAAAAATAATCTAGAAAAAATTGATTTTTCCGTAAAATTGTATCTTGATTTTTACTTTATTGTGAACAGTGTATCTAATTTTAGAAGTCAGAAGAAGCGACAAAAATGTATAGCTTTGGGGCGGCAAATGTGTAAATCCAGCACTGACTACGACTTTAATATGACCAGTGCGGATTTGTCCTCGCTCGAAACGGTGAAGGAAAAATTGGTGAGGAAACCCGCCTGTACAAAGAACCACAACATTTAAGGGCATGTGACATACCAACCCGCGCTGGCCAGAGCGTCGTAGCCCACACTCTCTGAGAGAAGGCCTGTGTCCCAGCAGTGGGAACGTTTTAGTCTGATATGTCCCTTTACTAACTTCTTACACTTTTCTTATGTCTGTCAAATGCTATCATATCCGAATACGTTACAAAACATTTTATTCCCACAGTGATAAGCTGAGTAAGGTAAATATATATCACAGTTGCCAAGAACACAAGAGAAATTCTGAGAAATAAAAACCTAAGGGCTTACGAGAGTAAGTAAGGATGACATTAAACATTATATGTTATATTTCAAAGAGCCTACAAACAGCTTGTGTTGACTATGTAGCTTATAACAACACATTACCCATTATATTTGAAGATGAAAATAAAAGACTTTCGAGGTTGAAATTGATCTAAAATATGTTTGTCTAATTTAATAACGAATTCCATTTATGCCCGAAATTAATAATAATCGATCCGATCCGTTATCCGCGGGTTTGGATCGATATGTCATGTCGTTATATGTCATTTTAGTACTAGGGCTTGACAGATTACTACAAAAATGACATATTATGACATGACATGTCGATCCAAAACCGCGGATAACGGATCAGGATCGATTATTTATTTCGGGCGTTAGTCTTCTGAACAATTAATTTTATGTCAGTAATTAGAGGTCGCTGAATACAATTATGATTAAAAGAGTTATTATCTACTAGTTGTTTCCCATGGTTTGACACGTTTGGAGATCCTCATAAAACCTTTATCACAATAAAACATAACCACACACAGCTTAGGTTAGTGTTTCTTTCTAACTGTGAAAAAAAAATTCTAAATAGGATTAGTGGTTCTAGAGATTAACCTCCTATGCACAAACCCACAAGCTGTACCTCTCTGTACAGTCAACGACAAAGGTAGCTGATCATACTCGACTTTTCAAATGCGTATTAGATCAGTCATGTTTGTTTTCTCTTTACAATTTGCAAGGTAGCGTTTGACCACAATACAACACTCCTGATGTTAATCTCTAGAACCACTAATCCTTTTTAGATATTTTTTTTACAGTTAAAAAGAAACACTACCCTAAACTGTGTGTGGTTATGTTTTATTGTGATAAAGATTTTATGAGGATCCCCAAACGTGTGAAACCATGGGAAACAACTAGTAAGTAGTTAATAACTCTTTTAAGTGATGATTCGGTCGAAGTTTGGTTAAGATGATGAAGAAAATCGAAAAATGTGTTGTTGTACGATTAGTACAGATTCGTTTGTTTGCTATTATTTATCGATTCAAAAACTACTAGACGAGTTTTGACGCAATTTCGCTTTTAGCTTATGTTTCTACTTGTAAACTAAAACATGTCAGCTGTGCATCGGAGCGCTGGAATTTCCTTGATAAGTTTCCCTAGAGGAATCGCGCGGGAAATGCCTTACTTACTTAGCACGGTTTGTTTCCAGTTTAGCTGACGAGATACATCGTGTTTTCGGAATAATAATGTCACTTCAAGTTTGCGAGAGTTCGGCCGTGGCGGTATTGCTTTTGCTTCGTTTGGCGGTAAGTAGAGCACATCTGATCTGTAGGATTTGTTATTCTTCAAATTTATTTAACAAAAAATTGGCGGAATTCAATTATTTGGGAGCAAAATTTTACCACTGCTGGGCATTCTGGCCTCCTCTCAGGTCGTAATTTACAATACTGGCCCAGTGCGCGTTTGTGAATATCGCATGCCCCTTGAATGTTGTGGTTCCCAGTTTTCTAATGATATTTTCCTTCACCGTTTTGAGCGATGGAAAATCCACTCATAACTAATTAAAGTGCAAGGCCGGCTGTGTGTGTGTGCGTGTATGGTTTCAAAGACCAATGCTAGAAATTTTTGTTCCACGCTCGTTCCAAAAAACACTTAGCTAAAACTTCATGATATTGTTTCAGCTCTCCCCTCATTTAGATTTCACAAATGCCTTCATGACATACTCGTTCGTTGGATCACTCTTCTTATTACTGGCATTGAACTTATGGAACGCAGGAGAAATCACATTTCAGGTACAATTTATGTTCATAGTAATATATATATTATCGTTGTGGTGTGAATTACCTACGAGTCACCTTGGCATCCTTCGGGTTTGCAAAATCTTGACAAACCCGCAATTTTATCAACTAAAATTGTTGTGTGAATAGCTAGAGCTCAGATCTCTATAATAAAAGATTTCTGCTTAGCAAAGGGGTTTGCGGCTTGTATACATTCTGGTAACAGCATCAACAGTAATTTTACGCTTATTGGTTTTGTGCTTTAAACTCAGTAACAATTATTATTTGGTAAGGCTTGTTTAAAAGTTACACCAAAGTTTTTTGATAACGTTTCATCTCATTTGTATTTAATAATAATACTAATTTTTATTTATTACGGTATCAGAAATTACCCGGATCCATAACACTCGGTCACGGAATAAATACTTGCCGTTTTTTCAATTTTTCAATGCACAAATATCTATCTCGAACCGTCGCGATCTTATGTACCTACGTTTTGCAGACTTTTTGTCCTTCGCGCCACTTCAATCGGTCAAAAAAATTTCAATTTCACATTGACTAAGAATGGTGTTGTGCATAATCGTTTTGATAGTTTTGTTTGTTATTCAGGCTTCGTTGTTATCGAACGCGATGTTCTACTGTGGATGGCACATGTGTGAGTTAGAGAAACCCTCACGCAGTGACATTAGAAGACTCGTGCTGATTGGATGTGCCCAAGCGCAGAAACCACTCATACTGAAGGCCTTTGGGATTCAGAACTTGTCTTATGAGACGTTTGTTTCGGTAGGTTTATTATCTATATATTACATAATGTTCAAAGTCCTTACTCATTTACTGACATACCAACGTTGTTGACCCTAGTTAACTTTGATTACCGGTCAAAAAATCAGCCCAAAGGTGGTCAAATGGGATATCAAAGTTTGCATAGAATTATATATCAACATCCAAGTGGGCGAAGCCGCGGGGAAAGTCATTAATTGCATATTCTTATATTAATTATTGCATTTCATTAAATTATTATTGCATGCTAAAGGGAAAACAATAACATCTAAATACTATATACATATAAAAACCAAAAATAACAGAATATGTTTTTTGTTAAAAGCCTGTTTAGTGATACCACTATACATAGTGCCTAAGAAACAAAACTTCAAAGTAGATAAAATCTTTATCAAAGCTATTACCGCATTTTATGCAATAAATGTTATTTTTCCTTTTAGGTGGCCAGAATGACATACTCCGTGTTTGCTGTGTTTTACCAAAGAAAATAGAAAGGAATTGCTAAGAAGCTTACCAGGAATAATTAAGTCTCTTCACGTAAAACATGCAAAAATCTACGAACGGAATACGAAAAAATAAAAAAACAAAATGCACTAAGTTGAAAGTATTAGCAGTGCAATGCAGTTAGATATTACTCTGACTTTTTAAAGCTGGCATGTGCAAAAACTGAACTACAAACACAGTGATTTTTGTTTCTTACTATCTATGCGGTCTATGCCCCGCCGTTTCACCCGTGTGGTTTAAATTTATCGCGATGAAAACTATCCTATCTCGACAAAATAGACAGATATAATATCAATATGGATATGTTGTCACGTGGTCTTTCAACATCATGTTAAAAATTCAGTGCTGTGGATTCGTCCATAGCATATGCTGAGCCAAGTCCTTTTTGGAAGACGCTGTACATAGCAGCAGTGTTCACACCATCACATAATAATGTTAGTTTTCTTGTGCGTTTCTTTCTCTTGTTATTGTGTGCAGTTTTTCCAAATAAATTCTCTCTCTCTCTCTCTCTCTCTTATTTTTTAATATAAATATCTAACATAATAATAGGTCGATGTAAAATATATATTAAAATCAGCTTTTATAATTAAACATAACTGTTTTACAGCAATTTACAAATTTCCCTTGAGAAAATAGATACAGAGATACAGATGCTTGCAGAACAACTCGTTTGAAAGTTTATTACCGAAATAATTAATGTCACAATCAAGTAACCTACTTCCCTGTATATATAATGTAATAAATGAAATAATCTCATCCAGGATTATCTTCCTAATTCTTTACAAGAAGCTCAGGGTAAACATTAATTTAGCTGGCAGGTTTATCCGTTTAATTAAGCAATGTTTCCTTGTCACATCAGAAGGTTACCTTACCTACTTACGCCTGCAGGTTGATGGGAGCTTGTTGATGGAACCCAAATGTGTTTAATACTTTTAACTTCATTTAACTTTTAGATATATTCTATTTTTTTTTCAATAAACTAGTGTGCCAGTAGCGTCGGGTTATCCTTATCTGTACAGGAAAAGCTTGCAGAGTTGAGCTCCTGACAAGACGTAGGAGTACCTACTATTTCTATCCTACTAATATTATAAATGCGAAAGTAACTCTCCTCGCTTCTTCTCTTTTCTTCTTCTTCTTTTCTTCTTCTTTTTTGTTTGTTTGTTACCTTTTCACGAATAAATCGACTCATGAAATATGTCATCATCATCATTATCAGCCTTCCACGTTCCCACTGCTGGGACTCTGGCCTTCTCTCAGAGAGAGAGAGTATGTAAAGGATGAGTATGTGTATGAAATATGTAAAGGGAGTCAATTTATAAAAAATATAAGTTCGCTTAGCAAAATCGCGTCCTACGCTTTCACATGCTGAACAAACGTTCCACATAAGCAAAAGCAAATTAATAAATCACGATCCAATATGTTCCGAACGAACGCGTTAATAAGCGACGATGTCGCCATAAATTACCAAAGACAACAGAAATTTAATATCGGCGGTAAAGTAATTTTCCGCTGAAGTTTTGCAATAGATAAGTAACTTTGGCTCATTGGAACTCCCGGTTTTAGATACGAGTTATAGAGTGCCACTTTGCACCTAAATCAATATGCTTTGAGCGAACAATAGTATTGAGCAAGTTAGTCTCTAATTACAAGTTCGTGGGGAAAGATATTGGAGGGGTAGCTCTCTGTCTCTCACTTCATCTATGTAAATGTACATTCGCTACTAGATTACCTACGCGGTGGAGTTGGTATTGAAGTATGTATTGAAGTGTTACTAGCTTATTCCGTTTTCGTTATCTTTTTTATGGTTATGTATCCAAACAAAAGTTACGTTCAAAAGGAACGTTATATGCTGTGGACGCTGTCTATCTATTTGTCCGGTTTACGTTTTCAAGGTAGCGTTTGACCACAAGTCTCCTGATGTTAAGTGACGTCGAGGGTGGCGCCACGATACGCCTGCCGAATAGTAAATCAATATAACGCAACGGATTCGTTATTGATAACAATAAAAACTGTAATTTAGGTTGCTTTTGACTACAAATCACCTGATGTTAAGTGGCGATAAGTTGAAGGTGGCGCCATGCTATGCCTGGACTGGAAATTGGCTCTCAAGTAGGCTGCTGGAACACGAGTCTTAATTGCTTGGCGATAGATTTTTAACTTGAACGTTGTATCTAGACAGATAATTACACAAAGCATTTTATTGTCATTTAATTTAGTAAAATGTTACCAAGTACCTACCTAATATTTGCTTCGAAGTTTGATCAAGTCTCACCACAATGATAGATTATTACGAATTTTTCACGAATATTCAGTTTCTCACCGTAGTAATTGATCGATCGCCTATTTGTGGGTTGGAGTTGATAAATTGGTGACACTTTGGCTGTAATCTCCAGTGTTGTAGCGAAGGTCATGAGTGAACAGGGCAAGACTTGAACTTTGCGCCCCAAAAACTTATTTTGTAGAAACAGAAACTATACTCAAATCTTTTTGACAGAGTATGATAGACGTTTTGTCCCTATGATTGTGATAAAGATATTTAACAATCTTTTCATTCAGCGCCAGTTGGGAGTAAATATTTAAAAAAAAAAGACTAAAGATTGCAAGCAAGCATTAGCATAAAATCATGTTTTAATTTTGGGTAAGTTCTAAATGGTAGATAATGGTGTCGATTCGGTTTTGCAAAACTAAACTAAGTTTGACGTGTCTATAAGTAATGCTGTCCTTTTTTTACTTCAGTTGTTAGAAAGAGACAGCAATATTAGACCTTTCAAACTTAGTTTAGTTTTAGAGCATGCAAAACCGAATCGACACCAATATTGTAAATGCCTCAGTTGCAAACGCTTATCTCTGGCCCCCAGCCCCCTAGCTAGAACGTTGTTAATCTCGAGGCGTTATTATTGCTAGGTAATAAAATGATAGATTACAAATACTTATAGATTTATAAAATGTATCAAATTTTAATCACGATCGACATTTTGTGGTACCTATGTACCTAACTGGAACTTAATATCTATAACCAGCAAAACAACGTAGAGTACCTAGTCAACTACTAGGTTTGCTCCAGCTGAAAGCAAAGCCAAAGGAGGGTTAGGATTTGGGTGAAATTTAGTATAGAGATAAGTTGTCCAAAGAATTGATAGGAACATTGCTGGGAAAATATTACAGCTGAGTGGAAAAACATTGCCTGCAGTAAGAAATAAATAAAAAAACAAAAGAACTAACCTAACTGAGATGGCGCAACGACCCAAAGTGAGCCCTGGCCTCCGATACCAAAAGACGCCACTTCGGTCTGTCCTGCGCAACCTCCTGCCAGTCCTCCACCTGGAGCTCGCGCAAATCCTTCGTGACTTCTTCTTTCCAGCGATATCTGGGACGACCGACAGGGCAACGGCCACTCGGCCGTCCACTGTATGCTCGTTTGACTGCACGATCCTCTCCCATTCTTTCAAGGTTGCCGAGCCAGCGAAGTTTGTGCGCTTTCATCTCGCCGATGACATTCGGCTCATCCGCCATACTCCATCCTGAGATTGTACTGGACCCAAAATCTTTCGCAGCACCTTTCTTTCCTTTAAGTAACAGTTTACATTTTAAGGATCAACAGTAAACTAGCGATCGCAATATACCTTGAACGTAAATCCTCCCAGAATACCTATTACATTGTTACATCTTTTATGAGACTCGCTGACATTCTCATTAAGATCTTGCAAGTTCTAAATGAGAATCCAAAGCAAATGAAACGTTTAATCAGACTTGTACTTATTCTATGTATTTTGATGGTGTACATTTACTCATTAGTATATTACAAGTGAGCGATGGTTACCATCACACCAATTAATGAAAAAAAGAAAGACGTACAATTTTTACTTCCACATTTAAACAGTCAGTGGTTATAGTGTTTTTGAATACCATATTGCAATGAATAGTACTTATTTTATTTAAATAATTGCACCATGAATGAATTTTTATTTTTCACATATTTAAATATTGAACTCATACCTACATACGAAAATAAAAGTAATACCTCAAACGATCTCTACCGCGGCCTTATTGATTGAAGCTTCAATTTCAAAGCAATAAACATAGTTCTTTGTTATAAAATTTTATTGGCGCCATGTTTCAAACGATATCGTACTCTTCAAATATTTGCCTATATCTTAAGCAAACACCATATATTCAAAGGTCGTTATTCACCCCGACTTTCTTCCAAAAACCGATTCTTAAATTCTTTGAAGATCGAATGCATTCTAAATGGCTTGTTTCCAAGATCAAACAAAGAGTAATGAGATCCCGTCGCCAATATATTGAAAGGATTGGAGTTTTTTGGAGTGTGCGTAAGTCTATACCGAAGCAATCCCACGTCACATTAGCGCAGTTTATAGCAGGTTTAACGAGGAGCACCTACACCTCGTTAACCTCCCTATCATTGGGGAATAAATTCTACGTGACGTCACGCCACCTCCCGCCTTCGTCCGATTAAGTGAAATTATTCCCAAATCATCTTAACGCCTTCCCAATACGGTTCACTTCGCCATAAAACAACCGCTCGCTGCTCGTTTTAAAATGTTGGAACTCTGCGCTACTGCGAGAATGAATGACCCTTTGCAAACTCTTTGAAATGTTTTGCCATTTTAGCAATTCATAACCCACTATTGCAATTGACATTTATCCGATAGACAAACTTTTGTACGGATAAATGTGTAATTCCCTACAAAGAGAAGACAGATGAATATAACATAAATTTTATGTCGGAAACAGAAAAAGTAGGTAATCTATATGACAAATACGAAGGACTATTCTTTGGGATCCTGAGATATGGGAGTCATTAATTTAAAACAAAGTAAACGGTCCCAGAACATTCCCAAAATGGATTAGAGAGCACTGACGGACGTTTACTTGATGAATAGGTTGAGGATAATATTTTGAAATTGTGTGGGTTTCTTTGATCCTCCATGGTCTGTTGTGTTCTCAGATTGAAACTTTTATTTAATCTGTGTCAAGAAAACGTAAATCTTGGGAAGTAAAATGCTTTTTAATCTGATTTAAGATCAAAAGCCTCTTGTGTGCTGGCAGTACAGATAACATTCCAAAGGTTAAATTGTTTGCATAAGTATAGAAATAAAACTTCGTACCTCTATAGGTCGTGAATTATTTACAAAAAAGCGGTTGGAGAAGGTTGGAGAGCAAAAAATAAGTGGACGGTGCAATATTATGCATAAAATATGCTTTCAATTATACAATCTGGTTTTATCACAAGTCACAAGTGAATTGGATCATCGACAGCGGAAAGAGCGAAAAGCTATAATCTTAAAGCCTTCGCAGTCCAGCACGTGGTTTCTATAGCGTCCGGCGACACTGCGACCGGCGATTGCTGATAATCCAGACGATCCCAAACGAGTTGGCAGCTAGCCACGTGCCGATGTGAGCAACCAAATTAATTTTTTTATAGTTCAACTAGGTGTTATTGTGGGGTACCCTAAATTGCGTGATTGATTGACATAGAATTGAAAATTTAGGATTAAAGGCACACGAACTGAAAAAAGCTAAGCGGTATATTTATTCTGTGGCTAAGCTTGCAATAAGACTTAACGAGTTTTAAAGACGCTTCCTTTAAGAATTTCACAGTCATAATAATCATTAACATTCATCTTCTTTTTTTAATTTCTTTTAGGTTTACGCTTGACCACAATTCACCCGATGTTAAATGATGATGGGGTCGGAGACGCCACCATGCTACACTTGGATTGGGAACGTGAGGCTGCCGGAACACACGATAAGTGCTTGGCGAGATTCTTAACTTATTCATAATAACTATGTAGGTGAGCTTTTTAAAGATGACCTCTGGCTAAAATGATTCACAAATAGCAGTGAATCTCCTTCATCTAGGTACGAGTTTACGAACGTAATGAAAATAAAAGTAATCCCAATAAACTTTTAGGTCATATTTTGATTTTAAAAGGCAATAACACTTTCCTATCAAGTGTTGTCAACCCAATAAATAGTAGAAATAACTAGGGGTTGTATGGAAAATGTTTACGTACAATACTCGAATGGACCAGACAATAATCCAACTTCAAAAATTCACTTTCTTCCAAACAAAATAAATTAGTTTAGTTCAGTCACTTTCAAAACTATGAGCCATTAGATTGTCTAGTCGTATAAATTTAAGGATATTTTCTCCTTGAGCACCTCCTATCTAAATCATTATTTATATGAACAGTTTCTCTGACGGTCAATAAAAATAATATTGCCTCCCGAAGATTGTTTTTCAGGCCACAAAGCCTAATTAATCCGGTGTAATTAATTTTGTTTACAAGATATAATTGCCTTCCTTAATGTGTTATGAGAATACTGCAGACTTATCTTGTAATTATATGGCTATTGGTTATTAATGCACCTATGTTTCTTTTATTTTAACATGAATGATATCTTATTTTATCCAGTAGGTTCGGAGAAAATGAGACTGATGAATGAGATCGAAAGTACTTTACACTTTTTAATTTTTTATATCTTACAGGGCGCGTTTAACCACAAGCCTTGTGTTAAGTGACGATGTGGTCGAAGGTGGCGCGAAGCTATGCCTGAATTAGGAACTGATTCCCAAGTGAGGTTGCCGGAAGATCCTAAAAATGGTTAACCAACTTCTACCGCAATACGAGTGTTGTAGTCTGATAGGAGTTCAGTGGCGTATTTTCTAAGTCCTCTCGATCTGGGAGTTCAGTATAATGACGCTAATAAGGTTGCTGCGGTTCTGCAGTACGTAGGGCATATTCATGCACTTATGTGAAAATTGATGGTTTACATATTACCTACTATCATCCTTAAACGTTGTGCACATTGCTCGCGTGGCAGTTTCACAAAATCCATTCAAAAAACCGCTCGTTTTTTTAAAGACAATGGTAGCGTTTAACCACAGGTCAGCTGATGTTATGTGAAGATGTGGTCGAAGGTGACGCCATAATACACCTGCATTGAGAACTGGCTCTTAAGTGGGCTGCCGGAACACACTGTTAGGTGCTTGTAAGTGTAGTAACTAACCAGGTGAATACTAGAATTTGTCACAATCATCATAATGTTTTGCTTCACCACAAGCTGAATCTTATTGTAAGATGCGGAACCAAGACCTACGGCTCGCACGCCCACGTAACTATCACTGAGCTATCATTGCCTCCGATTGACTTTCCTACATACAGTCGTAGAAGTGAGCTGTATGTAATTACATGATCAGAACCCCTGCAGTAAGTTTGTCGCAATCCACAACCGAAAATTTGAGCAGCAGTTTTAGGACTACCACATGAATGATAGACATTACCGTATTTGACAACCTTTTTAAGGTTTAGACAGGCGCACAGCCGGCTTTAATCTGAAACAGACATTTATGAAGTTCCTAATGAATCGCACTCTACTAATTATATCGGTTTTAAAAATGAACTGATATAGCTCTAAATGTTAGAGCTCACAACACGCTCGTGCATTATGAGAATTATTTTCTGACTCTGACATGGGATAATAGTAAAGTGATCAAAACGGAAGCAATTATTTACTAACGATTTTCCTTCCTGGGGTCGGATAGTTATTTCTACTGCGTTTTAATAGGGAAGGTTTCGCGAGCCACATTAGGGTTCACGCTAGAAAGTTAAAGTTTTTAGAGACGCCCTACTTGAGAGCCAGTTCCCAATCCAGGTGGTACCACCTTCCACCACATCGTCACTAAACATCAGGTGACATGTGGTCTAACGCAACGCTGTCAGTAGTAAAAAAACGTTTGAGTGATAGATTTAGTAATAGGCAAGCATCTGACTCCAGTCTCACCTGATGGTAAGTGATGGCAAGGCCGATGATGGAGCATGCTTGCCTAGAGGATACCAAGAAGATACTAAAGACAAAAAGACAAAGTAAATTTTATAAAAATTTAATTTTGTCACCTTAGACAGGAATCGCTTCAATTTTAAATGTGATCCCTAATTAAGTTAACTAATTACTTGTTTTGAAAGCAGAGATATAACCAAAAGAGGATTACTCAGCGGTCTCGAGCGTGGATCGTTTGTATTAGTTTTAATTAGGCTTGCCTGCCTTCGCCACAGTTCGACTGGCGTTTATGTTTCACCTGTTTGATACAACTAATGTTGCAATCTCGGGGCACTTCGGACTTAAGTTCATCCTTCTAACTTTGTTGCTGATTACATTAAATTCACGAGATGTGAAATGTAGCTGAGAGCGTGTGATTGCGTGAAATTGTGACTTTCCCTTTTAATTATATCAGTATTTGATATAACGATGATGGCTCAGTGGTAGTGACGTCAGCTTGCGATCCGTAGGACATGGGTGGAAATTCTAAAATGAGCTTGAGCTTTCGGTGAAGGAAAACGTCGTGATGAAACCATAGTGGTAGGGTATTTTCTAGTAGTCGCCTGGCTAGCTCAAGTTAAGAAACTATCGCCAAGTACCTATCGGTGTGTTCCGGCAGCCTCACTTGAAAGCCGGTCCCAATCCAGGTGAAGCGTGACGACAACTTCGACCACATCGTCACTTAACATCGGGTGACTTGTGGTCAAAAGCTACCCTGTAAGTAGTAAAATGAATATATAATTGAAAGCAGTCTATTGATACAGTTCAAAAGCTTTGTGTCCGACGTGGAAGCTCTAATTGGTGTCAGAAACTCTGCACACATAAGCAGCAGTGTCCAGATGCTCTCACAGTTGCAGTACACCGTTGGCTAATAGCCAATACAGTTTTACGAGCGGAAGCGGACATCCCCAGCAAAATTACTGGCTTACGTAAACATTTTTATCCTTTTACGCCGCGCATTCTCATGAGCCATGATGTATTTAAAAAATATTTGGTATTTTGAACACGTGGCTACTCGGTTAGTGCTGCTAGCTATGCAGTTGTTAAGATGCAGGTATATTATATGGTTAAGTTTCTAGACTGGTGTAGTATTCTGTATTTAACCTTTGATATACATATGTATAAATATTTTTTCTTCTTACAGTGTAGCGTTTGACCACAAGTTACCTGATGTTAAGTGCCGATGCGGTCGAAGATGGCGCCATGCTACACCTGGACAGGAAACTGGCTCTCAAGTATGATGTGTGATAATTTAAACAAAAATTTGGAGTAAGTAGATAATATAGGAATCACTAGTTTACCCGCAATTTTACCCGTGTCTTCCCGTTATCCCGCAGGAACGTTTTTCCGGAAAAAAAATGTTGTAATCCAAGGTATAAGCTATCTCCATTTCAAAATTTCACCAACATCAGTTTAGTTAGTAGTTACGGTTATACTTGGTCACAAACATTCACACACAAACTTTCGCATTTATAATATTTGTAGGATTATTCGTGCTATAAAATAAAATATGAACAGAGCGAGAACATTAATAGCTGTCTGTACTGGTGCATGAAATCAATCCCAAGAACAAAACATAGAATCAAAATACTTTGATGCTAACGAAGCGCTGGATAGTCCAGACGAAGCCATCTCCAATCAGGGTTTACCATACATTTCAGAGAGATTAATACCGACGAGCGAAAAGCTCCACAGATAAAATGTAACTCAAAGAAGTGCAAGTCGTCATCTTCCGGTCATTTGTTTCTCCAATGCCAAACGGCTGAACGCAAATTGAGAATAGTGTTGTTGACGTTTGACAGGCCTAAAAGTAATGCGGTCCTTTTCTGATGACGAGAGTAAGAAATAGATTGCATTACTTTTAGGTCTATCTGTCAAATGTAGTTTAGTTTTAGAGAATGCACATCATAATCGACTCAAATGTCTTGGATAACCCTTGGAGAATATCATAGAGAACGGGGTAACCCTATCTCACTGAATGTTTGAAACGTTTCGCTTTTGCTACTAATTCTAATTTCATTTAGACTATGATGGCAATTGGCTACATTTGCTATGGATTCAATACGATGCGTTTTTTTATTTATCTGTTACGGAATAAGTACATGTACAAGGCTTAGCATCAGTGGATTTTGTGAAAAAGTATTCGGGTTTTTGTCGGTTTTTGTTTTTGTTATTTCTGAAAATAAACATTTGTGTACCAATTTTTATACCCGTTTATAGAACCTACTGAAGTTAGAAATATCTACAACTGTGTTAGTTATATTATTACAACCTTATGTATTTAATTTATTTTATTGGACAGGTGGCCAAGACGTACTTAATCTAGAATTTGTCCGAATAAGTAATGTCTGGCTCAGATCCAACATCCGAATATTGGGTAGGCAACTAACTGTTCGGAATATTGGTACCGCTTTATCATACTGTAGTGTATGCAGTCATGTCAGAAATTGAGCTGTAAGGAAGATCGTCGGTGATTAATCTGGAGACACGACTAACTGTATAGGTAGGTGGTACCTTTAAGGATTGATTTGAAAAGGTGCTCTTTTGTGGGAAGAAATAGAGGTGAAAATATGTTTGTGGATTTGCTAAATGATATTACACTCACTACTATTATAATTATACACTATTGTTAGTAATCAAGATCAAAATAAAACGGCAAAACTGATTTAGATCATTTGAAAAATTTAATTTTCTATCTGTACCCCGAGGTTTTACCTCAAAAACATTCTATGTTATTCCACAGCATTCCAACTATCTCCATACCAAATTTCATCAAGATCTGTGCAGCAGTATACGGTGACAGACAGAGGGATATAGAGAGTTACTCGTACTTTCGCCTTCATAATATTAGTCTGGACATTAGTATGGATGGATAGCAAAAGATAGCACGGCTGTCTTTAACTTATTTCGAATATCTTGTAAGGAATTTATACAGTTTGATTTAAGGTGGACCACCCACAGACTGTGTCAACGGCGTTGAAACGCGCCGTACGAAAAGGGTTACCAGATCATTAAAATAATTTGAATGAAACTTTTTAGAGACCAAGGTCGCCTTCCTTAATCTTTTTTACTCAATTTTAGTTTTCCAAGAAGGCAAATAATATTTTATTCCATAATTCAAAACGGCCATAAAACGCACTGAGGTATGTTCACGGGAGATTTGATATCGAGAAATCGTACCTACAACGTACTGTCTGTATAGGCACTAGTAAATCTTGAAGGCTCATGGGAGTGAAACCCAACTTCATTGTTTTAATAAATACATACGTACGCTGTGAGAGTAGTTCCCTGTTGGAAGCTTCGAAGAGCCCATGTCTGGCGTGCGGCCAGACATAATGGGCCGCCTTGGCCGTTTGGCCGCGATTATTTCAACTAGATAAATTTTACGCTCCTTAAATGGAAGGATGTGCAAAGTGGCATGTGGCGTAGGCTGCTTTGTGCTAACTGGACTTAGTTGGCTTTTTTGACCGAGACTCGTGCTTCTAGTTCCAGTTTCTAGTTACAGTTTAAACTGTAACATTTTTTGTACTGAAAGAAAGCGATCTAGCGATCTGGTTTATGAGCTTAATAAGTAGGTGTATAAAAAATTGTTTAATTTGATGGGTAGTTTTATTTTATATACCTATTAAGTTAAATTTTTCTTAAGTGTAAGTATGTAATAACCTAATCAATTCATACTTATTAAATTTATTTAAGGACGGTCAGTATCAAATATAACTTTAAACAGATCCTAAAAGTACATACTTAACAATATTAAAAATGCAAAATAACTTTTTATGCTCAATTCACTTTGTAAATAATAATGTCCTACCAATAAAGATTGAGGTTCCGAAGAGTAGTAAACGGAAACTTGTCCTCGATGTTCAATATTTGGATATTTCAACTTTAAATCGGATCACGGCTGCGTTACACGAGCGCTCCCACGGCCGGTAACTGTCGCTGGCCTCTCGCCAAACACCCGATAATTTACCATCGACGTGCCGCATGCAAATTTAAACTCTAATCCTTATTTTTTCATTGAAATTCAGAGCAGTTTCGCCCTTTAGCCGAGAGTAAAACCTTGTAAAAGTTTGCTGAGTGTACCAGAATTTCGGATTTGAATGTTTTAAAAGCAGAATTTGCGCCGATGCTGTTTTTGCCATTGTTGCGGGGTCTAAAGCATTGATATTGGAAGGAAATATTCATCTGGTTTTGATTATTTAAACTGAAATGGGTCTTTTTAGCCGTCTATCTAATTCCGATTAGGTATTTTAACAGTGATATTGGGTATGAATGATTGCATAGATAGCATGTTAATTGAACATGGCATAGTAATATGTAAACTGTATGTTCGGAAGCCTAGTTTTATGAAGTTACCAGGGCAAAGCCTTTAGTATTCCCATTTTCGCGCAGCCTCAAATCAGACAATGATCAAAACTCCATTTTCACACTTCGCTACATTTCGCGTCATCTCGACATCTCGTACTACCTATTCAGTAAATTCCTGGAAGCGCAATTTCATTTGTAGCAAAGAGGTCGCATCGTGAGAGTCACATCGTTCATTAAAATGATGATATGTGGCCTGTGCCTCAGGCCCCATGCCTACAATATGACGTGGATTGTAAAAAACGGGCGCCTTTGAGATTGGTGATTTGGGGTAAAGAGTTTACGCTCATTCACACTTTGTTCTAATTTGGGTAGGTACCTAAATCAGTAAGATTAATGTCTCAAAAGACGATGTCTGGGACGAAGTGTAAGAAAAGTTGACCCCATAACTTAAAGTAAGATAACCCTTATAGCCACTTCTTTATCTTCATATTTATGCAAATAAATTATATTGATCACTTTAAAACGTAACCAAAAAAAAAACAAATATAAACTAGCTTTAAACGCATGTTTCAACCTCCTTACCGGTGAAGCAAAAGAAGAGTCATACGAATAGCCCACTTTTCTATAGCATGCATAAAAACCACCTACATTTTTCTGAGTTTGAGAATATATCTATCGTATTTTAGACGCAGCTATCGTTTTCATTTGAAACTGCAGAACGTACCTCTAAAGTCTTCAACGGATAAATTTATTCTGC
This sequence comes from Opisthograptis luteolata, assembly GCA_931315375.2. Classification (NCBI taxonomy): domain Eukaryota; kingdom Metazoa; phylum Arthropoda; class Insecta; order Lepidoptera; family Geometridae; genus Opisthograptis; species Opisthograptis luteolata. Next base: position 5,449,047 of record OV928049.1, on the reverse strand, counting down.
AAATTGTTTGAAGACGAGTTCACGTTACGTAAAGAGATTCGTAAAGCGCTCGCAAAGTAAACTGCTTACGAAACACTGGCTTATCTTTAGAAAACATTGTGTCTCAAATTAAAGGAAGACTAAATTTAAAATGAACTTATCGCTTCAATAAGACATCGAAAAATAGGTGATTAATCATTAAAAATAAAGTAATCTTTTTCTGTTACTTTAAATAATAAAAATTGAGTAGGTATTTTATACCGGTAGCGTTAGCTGGTCTAGTCGCTCTTAACATATCAAATAGGTATGGTAACATTCAACACGACCATTATTTGAATGGTTGAACGTTTAGTGCCATTTTCAACTGAGCGTTTGACCACAAGTCACCTGATGTTAAGTGACGATGTGGTCTACGCTGGCGTCACGCTACACCTGGATTGGGAACTGGCTCTAATGTGAAAACACCAAGCCAAACGAGTACTAGAAAATACCCTACCACCAAACAAAAAGAAGGAGGGAAGGAGTGCTTTGGAGATGTACAGCTGTAAAGTCACGTTGGAGGCTTTCGCGCGGCCTGAACAACTTTGGCCACTAGCTCATACGAAAGAAAAAGAACATCAAACCCAGTAGAGCAAAATCTTGCTCTAATAACACAGCATCACAGCTTTTTCTCCCGATTCCATAGCTCATACATCTTGTGCCGTTATCGGATACAAAACGTCGAAAGCGGCGCGTTTATCTCACGCGAGTAATGCAGGCTATTTGTCTTCGCGGCGATGCCTCGTCATTTAGCCGATTCATAACCCTACTTCCGCTATCAGTTTATGGCAGGAAGATATAATAATTGGCTTGGTAGTGTTATGTTGTAAGATGATGTTGAATGTTCATCGTTTTGGCTGCCTTTTCGAAGTATTTAACCATTTTCACGAGAGTAGTGGATTGGTTGACAATGGTTCGTCGTAGTTCGTTTCTTTTCTTCGGATAGTTAACAGCTACTTATAAGACATTAGTTGTAATAGGTACTAGTTATCTTAAACTTAGCTTATTTAAGATTATCAAATAATATATGCAACTGTAGACGAAATGATAAGAAAGTTACAGGTATAGACACTTACTTTAGACTGATTATGATGATATCCTACTACTATTATAAACGTGAAAGTTTGTAAGTATGGATGGATGGTTTGTTACTCTTTCACGCAAAAACAATTGAACGGATCTGGATGAAATTGGGAATGGAGATAGCTTTTACCCTGGATTAACACATAGGCTACTTTTTATCCAGAAAGAAGGTTCCTGCGGGATAACGGAAAGTCGCAGGTGAAACCACGGGATGCAACTAATAGTTCATAGTTAGTAAAACATGCTTTTTTCTGACTTTCGTTTTTGCATAATTAGTAAAGCTTACTTATTGAGGCAAATAATCAAGCGAAATCAACAGTTCATTAATTCCAACCGATAAAATCCCAGACATAAGAAGCGGTGCTCCCAATGGTCTCATACTAATCAGAAATGTTATGTGTGCTCTTACGGCAGTAGATTATGGCTCATATGCCAGAATACCAGTATGTTACGCATTACCATATACAATAATAATAATGTATGCTATCATTTAGTTAATGAGAGATGAAACCTTTCAGTCTGGGCATCATCATTGTTTCTAATAGACGGTTCACATGATACAATTTGTTAAACAACTGCAATCGATCATCATTATCTTGTAAAGGAATTAAAATAGTTCTACAGGCTGAGGCTAGACAAGCGTAAATTACGCTGCACAAATTCGCTCGTGCAATTTTTTGCTTCTACTGTGGCTCAACTAAATGTATGAAACCGAATGCAATTGAAGTTACGCGACAAAAAGAATCACACAAAATTAAATGTCAAGTTTCAAATATTGCATACTCTGAAGTAAAATTGTACATTATCTTAGAATATAAGTGAACTATATAATTCTTTGAGAAATTGAGCAGTTGGGCAGGTAGGGGCACTACCAACTATGCTACGGTGCCGTTGTCCTTATTCATGTAATATTCCTTTATATCAAAACTTGACGTTTTGTTTTTTGAGAGCTTATTTGTGTAAAAGACAACTAATCACTCGTTCTTTTAAACTGCACTGTATTATATGAGTCTGGGTAATACCTCACGGTATAATTTAGTCGATTGGAGACAAATCGTGGGTTGTTGATCGATCACCGATGGAGACGTACGTGTTACCTCATTCATCACCTCGGTTGCTCTCCCAGGGCTCCTGTCAATTATCCATACTAATATACTTATATTATAAATGTGAAAGTAACTCTCTCTGTCCTTCTGTCTGTTTGCTACCTTTTCATGCCTAAGGCTATTGGTATGGAGATAGTTTCAACCTTGGAGAAGGACATTGCATACTTTTTATTGCGACGAGATGTAGTCCACATGAGTAAACCGTGGGGCTCAGGTCCATAAGTTTTTTGCCTTTTGCGTGAAATCATGAATTCGAATTGATTTTTCGAAACGCTGTACTACAGACAGATGTAGTTGACATGTGATTAGAATTTAAAATATAGTCTATCTATAAAATAAGCGCACGTTGATAAGCTAGTCGCTTGTAATCGATCAACCAAGTTCAGCAAATCAGCATGGCCATCACCCATGCAGGGTGGGATTAGAGGTATTTTAAAACACTTTTTTTAGCTAAGTGCTACCGTGTTTCGGAGGGCAATTCCAGCGTAGGAAACCGTCTAATTCTATACGAAAGAAGTCTAATTTGACAGAAGACACCTCCATAATTTTCGTATACGCGGTGCCAAATTCTTAAATTGATTTGATAAAAACTTCTCATCACCTATGCATGCAAATATTCTATCACATGAATAACTCAACTAAACATTATATTATCTAGGTTCACCCTTTTACCCTTCACCCTTGGAAGTCAGACGGGCGTACACACCGACTCTTACGTGTATGTAGTTGTATCGCATGTGAACGTTTATAAATTTTACGATATCTGGAACTCCGTGACGACATTCGACCTGAGTAATGTTTATTTGAACAACAGTCGAGTCGTAGTCGTTTACGAAGGCAAGCCTGGCAATATATTTTCATTATGTTCCATTTATTCGTGGGTTGCCGATATTGACTCTTTATAAGCTTACCTTCAAATGTTAACAACGTATTCCGGCGTGCTCGCATCCGAATGTGTTGCTATTTCATTATATTTACATAACGTTTTCGTGTTCGCCGTATTACGTACAGGGGCGTTTTATTGTACATTATGCTTCAGGGAGTTTTAAATAGTAGTTTAATTAATTCTGTTTATGTATTTGAAAATGCAATGATGGTAGAATTGAAGTATGATTGTTATCTATTTTCTAGTATCCAGCGATGATAGCCCGGTAGTATTGACGTATTGATTTGCAATTTACAATCCAACAAGGATCTGCAATGATATGAGTGAAGGCAGCCTCCACCTAAAAATCTGTCCCCAAGCACATATCGGTGGGTTCCGATAGTCTTACTTGCGACCCATTTCTCTATCCAGGCGTAGCGTGGCTCCTTCTTCAACCACCTAATTATCACAAGAATCAGGTGTTTTGTGTTCCTCTTGTAATCCTGAGACCTAACCGGACTTGTATTGATCCTGTGAAAAAGAAAAAAGGAAAAAGTCCAGTGTCTCTAATGATAATGTTTGAATAATTCAAGATGTCTCTATTTAAAATATAGAGTAATACCTCGGTGTTATCTTTCATAGGAGTCTACGTCCCACAGTGGGGCAACCCAACATTGCCGAAACCGGAGCTTCGTCACTTTATTCATTAGACCATACCAACCTTGAAAGACACGACATTTCACCAACCTTCCTAATGAAGCTATCAGGCAGGTGGTAGCTGCGATGACAGCTATTAGAGAAATTCGCCGAATTTTCGGCGTCACCCCTTCCCCCTACGTGACTTGATGCCAAAACGGCGCGTGAGTAGCATAACGGTAGCGCATCAGGACTTTTAACTTACCGAAAAGGGTCTGTGTTATTTTAAAAGTGACCGATGCATGCATAACTTGCGCATTCATGGTATGAAAATGATAGTTGAATTTACTGAAGAAATAAGTTGCCTCAAAGCAGAAAATATAAAAAAAAATACATATTACGTGTGCAACATTTTTGGGGCATTTTCGGTTTCAGATACCTATCTTATTTTTATTGAACTTTGTCCTCATAAACCTTCGAACGCCTCTTTACCTGGTCTCTTGCAAAATAGCTCTACAACGTTGTAGCGTCATATTTCGGTATCGTTGAGGCAGTAGCCACACAATTTCTTTACCCACATATATTATACAGAACACTCATGGTCTATCTTGTGCCATAAATAAGTGGCATATGTCCATAGGGTAACCGTTTTCCATCAAGGGTACCGTATGTTTGTTTGCTCCATTACATAAAAGATAACACTATGATCAGAAGGCTTGCCGGCTTACAAATCTAACCGAACCCTTCTTCCACCCCTAACATTAATAGTTATTCAGCACACGTTAGCAGGCAACTTTATTAAAAATACGTTGACCTGTACATATGCCCTCGGTGGCGTTCTGTTTATGATATCAACAGATGGTACTCGTTCCCATTTGCAATGATTTCCTCATTAATATCTACTGCTCGGATGACCAAAGTTGAAATTGATGACAGCGTGGTGGCGTGGTACCTAACGTTTGTGGTTAGATTTGTTTGCTAAATATAATTCAATTAGAGGTTCTGTGCTACAAACTGAGATTATTTTGTGTATATTATGCATTCAGTTTTTATATCAATCAACAAACCGTTGAAGAAATGCAGTGATTTATTTCACAAACAGGAATGTATTTTGGAGTTATTCAATACTAGCGGCCGGCCCCGGCTTCGCACGGATATTAAACAAAAAATTCATTAAAAATTATAATACACACGTTATTGGAATTTTAGTAAAGATCTCTACTTCTATTGAAAATAGACATCAATATTTATACGATACTAACGTCACTCAATTTTTTTGCCTTCCCGGAACCTCTCTATTAACACTTGAACTTTATTGTATGGTGTTAAAGTTCAAATTGGCTCTACATTTTAGGAAGAAAACGTTTGTATGGGAAAAAGAAAAGGGTTGCTTTTATGGTTTTCCCGGCAATTATTCAGATTTTTCTCGCCGTTAAAACCATTCTTGGGCTTCAACGAACATTTTAAAAAAAGAATTAGCAAAATTGGTTCAGGCGTTGTTGAGTTATGCGCTTACCAACACATTTTGTGATTCATTTTTATATTATAGAAGATGTTGTTATTTTTTTGCCATTTTGCATACTTTTTTAATCGAATAAAAAAATAAAACTTTACCCTAATCTGGTGTATATGGTCCAACAATTAAAAAAACAATTAAAAAATCAGGATTCTACACTGCATCAAGTCATCATCAACAGACTTACGTTACGTTCCCACTGCTGGTACTCTGGCCTTCTCTCAGAGAGAGAGAGTATAGGCCGTAATCTGCCAAGCTAGCCAAGTTCTGGTTGGTAGATGTCGCATGCCCTTGCATGTTATGGTTCTTGGAAAATCCTGGTTTCCTCGCGATGTATTCCTCCACTGGTTTGAGCGATGGTAAATCCGCAGATAACTTATAAGTCATAGGTGCGGGGCCGAGAGGATTCGAACTCGGTGTTGGCGCCTTGTAAGTCGCACGCGTTATCGTTCGGCAACCATCGCTCTGCATCATGTAACCAGTTATAATCTGACAAACATATATCAACAATCGACTTCCTTTATGAACAGTTCGTCGTGCAGATGTAATCTAAACATAAAAGTCGAATGGCAAAACCTACTTAATAATTCCTTATTGTCTCAGCGTCCAACAAAGAATATTTTACTTGAAAACGACACTAAAAGCGAGTTTTACGTAACAATCTCATGAAAAGGTAATAGCGCGCTCATATCCGTATATCTTCGGCTAGACATTTGTATTTTAGTTCCTAATTTATAACACTCCTTTGCAAATAGACGACGCCATCTCTCCCGGCATCCGGGTCCAAGGCACAGGGCATTAAATAAACAGTAAGGGATCGGGCACACCTCCTAAACATAGCTACGTCCCTACATTCAGTTAAGGAACGGCTGTCTTATGTGATAAATAAAATATTGTTTTCGTATAGCGAACGTTCTGAGCTAGATGTACGGTGATGGAATAGTTATGTTGGAATCATATTTGTTGTTCTTGTGCAAATATCCCGCTGTAAATATTGTAGAATACCAATAGGCTTTCGGTGCCACGTCGTCGGGGTTTCAGGCTATGCTGGTTCCTATGCAGCTTTAAAGAGTCTTTTTGCACCTCTTTCTATTGAATCCAAAGCCTCGAGTTGATACTTCGCAGAACCGTCCCTGGGGTGCTTATATAGCATATCCCAGGTAAGGATACTGGCTGTGTGTAGATACTGCATCTAAACGTATAGACCGGTCGGCATACCTAATAAATTCAACCGGTCGCTCTTATGGGAAATAGCACCGTTCTTTTATTGGAATCTTATTGAAAATTAATTAGAGCTCTGTTTTAAAGGTATGCGGACGTGCCCCAAGGGGCATTTTATTACCACCCACCTGCTTTTTATAATTTAAATGAGATATTGCGTTAGAGAACACCGAGTTTGCATTAATACCTCGTACCAAGCTACTCGTGATGTGAATACGATGTTCATTTTATAGTGAAGAAATGCGATTATATACTTTCTCTCTGATAGAATAGAGAAGGCACAATCACGGAAAGGTAATAATTGAAAAAAAAATTGCTAGAAGGCTATTTTTTATATTTTATATCATTATTATAACAAAAAAATGCCAAATATTAAGTTGGAATTCATTGCAAATGTACCTACTAATATAACTGTAAAAGCCTAAAATAAACGATTGAAGTAAGACAGATTCATTAACACCAAGTTTACCAGCAATTAGTACAAAACCAGATATCCCCTCTCCACAATCTCGTCTCCCACCAACATTAATCTAACGTTTAACCCCGCAATCTGACATTACACGCAAATCCAAATAAAATTAACACTCAACTTGTAAGAAGTTATTTTCATGTTTAATGGACAATGGAAATATTACAGCCTTTATATTGCTCAAAGACAGTGTAGCTTACCAACAGTGAAATAATTTTTAAAATCGGGTTATAGATCTGAAAATGATACATCCAAACTTTAGCTCTATGTGTATAATATCAATATACATAGTATAGATGACATGACTTACTCCACCCCTTTTTAGGTGAACCAACAGAAAACATAAGCGAATAAAATAGTTAATATGTCGGAGAAACACTTTTCTCAACGACATCATCTGTGGTTGAGGACTTGGTGGGCGTCATGAGGGTAAAGTGCGAGCACAAAACACGATGATTATAGTTTTCACAACATTTAATTTAGTTTCAGCACGTTTAAATCACACAAAATCACAGTTGCACTTTCAAGCCGATAATTAATAATCAAAAGAGAAGTTATAACTGCTAAGACCGAGCAGTGAGTTCAAAGCGCCACTTTTTAACACCACTAACGAACCAACTTCAAGGATCCAACTCGATCCGTGTCCACTTCACGACTGACCCCGTAACAACTGTCAAACTGCCTTATATAAAGATGGCGCCTCGACCCCACTCAAGCCACGTGCTCTGCTCTGATTGGTCGTTACTTAAATTACGTTAATAATGTTATTTAGTCTAGGAAAAACGTAACTTATAAAGTAAGATCAAATTAAAAGTTATTAGAAGCTTTTACAATTTCAATAAACATTAAACATTGCACATTATGCGTTAAACAGTAATTTAGTTGACAATGGCTACTTAATAACTTCCTATTTTAAATATAATCACAAATCTGTTATAAGAAACATGTTTTAGGCTTTACAACAATGTAAAAATTCGTATTAAATTATATTAAGATTTCTAAAATGTGTTTACATGATAAAGAGACAATTTTATGCAGTATCGTATAATCAACAAGCAACTCCATCAATGGCTTCCTCCGACACGGCCGTCCTGACATATCACACGCCCTCGTGTGATGTTGAAGGCCGCGCATCATCATTATCTGAAATAAGATATTTTGGTGTAGTTCGGCCACTCCTGACTAAGAAAATTTTAGAACCTTAATAACCTCAGTGCTACTCATTACTTCAAGTGCGTAGTTTAATCACACTATTAATTAATAATAACAATAACATCCATATGGCCACCTTGCCTTTTGAAAAACTTATTTCTTTCAACGGCCACCTCGCCTTTATCTCTAATAGTTTACCTTCAATGGCCACCTCGCCCTTACCTAGTTTCACTTTCAATGGCCACCTCGCCCTTACTTAGTTTCACTTTCAATGGCCACCACGCCTCTAACAAAACTATGCCAAACTTTAACCATCTACTTAGTACTAAAATACCTGAGATACAATTACTACGCTTTATCACACGATAGTACACTTATAATCAGTCATTCGAACAGAAGGTATTATACGAAAATCTTACCATCACAGTCATCTGAGAGACACGGATCCAGTTCGATTGGGACATACGAATGGGGAAGTGGACGTAAGCGGTCTCTCGCGTATTTGCAAGTGCGATTACAACTTAAACTTTTGAGATGATACCTGTCACCGTCCAGTATTTCAATTACCTCAAAGGGTCCTCTATATTTAGCATCTAATTTTGTTTGATTCCGTTCGTGATTTTCTATTAAAACGTAATCTCCCACAGAAAACGATATAACTTTTGCCTTGTTTTTATCAAACCGTGCTTTATCAAGACATGCGTTTGTTTTTATAAGCCTATCGGCTTGTTCTCTAACCTCTTCCACGTCTATCTCAATCTCATGCTCGTCTACTGTTACCAAATTTAATGGTCTAGCTACTCTACCTATTAGCAATTCCAGAGGGCTTGCTTTAGTTACTCTATGAATAGTGCTGTTTATAGAGAGTTGGACATCGTCTAAAGCGTCCTGCCATGACTTATTTGGGCTTGTTTCTACGACTGTTAGCATGTTTTTGAGTGTACTCATTATGCGCTCTACTTGGCCATTCGCGCGGCAAGAGCCTGTTGCTATTAGGTGTAAATGGATATTGTGACTTGCGCAAAAACTCTTAAAATCTTTGTTGGCAAAACACCTGCCTTGATCCGCGATGACACGGACTGGGGTCCCGAAGAGAGATATGGACGCTTTAAGAGCGCTGATCGCACTATCGGTGTTAATTCTTGTGGAATGCCTGAGTAACACGTACTTAGTAAAAGCGTCTACAAGGACAAAAACATATTCTTTTTGATCGTTTTTGCCACTGAGCTTACCTGTGGCGTCGATGTGGATCGTGTGCCAAGGTATATTAGCTTTCGGTATAGGATGTAACTCTATCTGTTGTTTACCACTTCGTGATTTAGCTACTTTACATGTTATGCAATTTTCAACAAATTTTCTGACGTATTTAGCCATATTTGGAAACCAGTAATGTTGGTATACCTTTTCTAACGTTTTATCCCATCCTAAATGAAGAATAGATTCGTGAATGTGGTTTATAACCGACCAGCGAAACGCTCTAGGTACAATTGGAAGCCAAATATTGCGATTGTTCCTTTGAATTTTTCTGTAGAGAACATTTGATCGCATTTCGTAGATTTTACAACTCTCTAAGTCCAAATCGTCGCTTTCAAATTTACTAATGATTTCATTACATTCGGGGTCTCGTCGTTGTTCCGCTTGTAACCAGTTAGAAGATAGCTCAGCTATATTGACGCGTTTCTCTACTACATAATTTTCTCTATTTAAACTACGAGTATCACCGGCGGCGATGTTGCTTGTCTCGGGTAAATGATTTCGCGAGAAAAAGTCGACGTGGGCCATTCTCCTGCCTTCCCTGTATTGTATGTCGAAATCAAAGGCTTGGAGGAAGGCCCACCACCGATGCACTCTAGGGGTTAAGTCTACTTTGGCCCTTGACGCTTTCAGCGAATTGCAGTCAGTAACGACCGTAAAAGTTCTGCCATACAAATAATGACGAAAGTGCTTCACAGAGTTAACAACCGCTAGTGTCTCTAACTCATAAGAGTGGTATCGAGACTCTGCAGGCGTAGTGCGTTTACTATAGTACTCTACTGGGTGTAATTTTGAGTCTACTCTCTGGAAGAGGATCGCGCCGTAACCTTCACTGCTCGCATCTGTATGTAGCTCTATGGCCAGCTCCGGATTAAAGAGCATCAAAACCGGGGATGAAGTAAGCGTTGATATTATGTCCTGCCGAGCTGCTTCGCACTCTGTGGTCCAAGCTATTTTTGTATTATTGTTGGCTAGCAATCGGTAGAGTGGTGCCATCTTAAGTGAAAAGTTATTGACAAACTGCCTAAAATAAGATGCCAAGCCCAGAAACTGTCTTAGTTGACTAACGGTTTGCGGCGGTTGGGAGTTAGTCAACGCGGTTATTTTGCGAGGATTGGGTCTGATTTCACCCTCTGATATTTCATAGCCTAAAAACTGGACCTGTTTCTTTAAAAAGGCACATTTTTTCAAATTGAATGAAAATCCAGCATCAGTGAGGGTTTTTAGCACAACTTGTAGACGTTCTAAACCTTGCTCTACACTGTCCGCGGGTATAATCAGATCGTCCATGTAAACGATTGCGTAAGAGTACGCTAGGTCACCTAGAGCTGTATTGATGGCTCTCTGATACACAGAGGGGGCATTTCTTAAGCCAAATGGCATAGCAGTAAACTCATAGTGAGCATCAGGGGTAATAAATGCTGTTTTTTCAATTGAGTTTGACTCTATATTTATAGGCACTTGATAAAACCCACTGGCCATGTCAAGACACGTGTAAAATCGCGCGCCTGCGAGTCTCTGAACTTGATCACCGATTAGAGGCAGGGGGTACCGGTCGGGAACCGTATTGGAATTTAGTTCTCGGTAATCTACGCACATCCGGTCGGTGCCATCGCGTTTTTTTACTAAAAGTATCGGGCTAGCAAAAGGAGACTTACTTGGTCTAATTACTCCCGCAGACAATAATTCATTACACTTATTACGTACTATCGTTCGTTCTTCCGGACTGAGATGATAAGGCCGCCGTTGGACAGTTTTGTTAGGGTCTACTAAATTAATTTCTAGTTCACCTGTCTTTACTCTACTGGTAGGCGTACCTTCGACAAACGAGTCTTTAAAAATGTTTAGGATGTCTAATAACTTTGGTTTAAGATCATCCGGCATATCGGTATCTACGTTACGAAAATCAGCCACTGCACTACCTACGTTACAAATGTTGACTTGAGAGGGTTTCTCAACAATAGAAAGTTTATCGCTTGTTATATGTACTGATAACCCTAAAGCCAACAGGTCGCGTCCGATCAAAGCGTCGTTATTTAGACAATCATCAGGCACAATGTGAAATAAAATTTCTACGTCATGACCACTAAGAGTGACTCTACACAAGATCTGCGAGTCGCATAATACGCTAGATTTTCCTACACCGGTCAAGGTAACAATTGTATGTTGTAATACACCAACAAGCTTGCGAGAGACGCTCTCTTTAATTAAGGAACAATCAGCCCCGGAATCAAAACAAAACGAGAAGTGCTCACCAAATTGAGTGATTATTCCGGTGACAGGTCTCACATCGCACATGTCCACTCGCTTCACAACGCTGGGTGCCGCTGCTGGTGCAACCGGCAATGCCTTCGAGCACCGTGATGCTACGTGGCCCTCAACACCACACTTGAAACAAGTGACAGAGGTCCGAGTAGCAACGGCCGTGTTGGGGCGCTCGGAGAACGGAGTTGTTTGCTGCTTGTCTTGTGGTCGGCTGAAACATTCAAAGGATTTATGTCCAAATTTTCCGCAAGAGTAACATTTGGTCGATATGGAACTTAATTTAGGGCGTTTATTATCATGCACAGCGCTTGTAACAGTTTTCGCTGCCTCTTGGTAGCTTCTTTTGCGGTAAGAAAAGGCCATCAACTCTCGCTGCATTTTAATGCGGGTACTTATTTCTTCCGAAAATATGTGACGTTGTAATCGCGGCTCGATTTGCCCCATATGTGCAAGTATTAGCGATACCACTATCTCCTCTTTACCTAAACTACCCCAACGTGACATAAGCAGAGTAAACATACGACTTGAATATGCAGCGAGGCTTTCACCGTCTTGCGGTTTACTATTTAGCGTGTTTAGTATCGTCGCTGCACACGTTTCAAGTGTATCAAAGCGGGAAAGAAAAATTTCCTTAAATTCAATCCATTTCATATTAGGAAAAGCTATTTGGGAAAACCATGTTGCGGCTAAACCTCTCATGGCTTTGCTAAGTATAAGAACTAATTGACTTCCCTGTATATTGCGGTCCGATAAGCAGATGTCCGCCGTTGCTAGCCAAGCACGTGCGTCGCTGTCTGCTACTTCCGGTTCAAATTTAGGCAGCGTGATGGTCAGGTCCTCCGTTCTCGGTGGGTTGGATAGCGCCTCCACGAGCAGCCGCATGCTAGTTTGCTGCGCCTCAAACAAAGCGCGCCATCCGTCTTCGGCTGGTGTCCGTAGATCTTCATTTTGTGCCGGCACCGATCCCACTTCTGATGTCGGAGAAACACTTTTCTCAACGACATCATCTGTGGTTGAGGACTTGGTGGGCGTCATGAGGGTAAAGTGCGAGCACAAAACACGATGATTATAGTTTTCACAACATTTAATTTAGTTTCAGCACGTTTAAATCACACAAAATCACAGTTGCACTTTCAAGCCGATAATTAATAATCAAAAGAGAAGTTATAACTGCTAAGACCGAGCAGTGAGTTCAAAGCGCCACTTTTTAACACCACTAACGAACCAACTTCAAGGATCCAACTCGATCCGTGTCCACTTCACGACTGACCCCGTAACAACTGTCAAACTGCCTTATATAAAGATGGCGCCTCGACCCCACTCAAGCCACGTGCTCTGCTCTGATTGGTCGTTACTTAAATTACGTTAATAATGTTATTTAGTCTAGGAAAAACGTAACTTATAAAGTAAGATCAAATTAAAAGTTATTAGAAGCTTTTACAATTTCAATAAACATTAAACATTGCACATTATGCGTTAAACAGTAATTTAGTTGACAATGGCTACTTAATAACTTCCTATTTTAAATATAATCACAAATCTGTTATAAGAAACATGTTTTAGGCTTTACAACAATGTAAAAATTCGTATTAAATTATATTAAGATTTCTAAAATGTGTTTACATGATAAAGAGACAATTTTATGCAGTATCGTATAATCAACAAGCAACTCCATCAATGGCTTCCTCCGACAAAAAAAAAAAAAAAAAAAAAAAAAAAAAAAAAAAAAAAAAAAAAAAAAAAAAAAAAAAATGTGTGTAATGTGTACCTTTAAAAAAGTCGTTCCCTTTAATGACCAGCTACAACATTATAATCTTAATATGAAATCGATCGACAATTTTTATTTTTATTCCAGCAATTATTTAGGCCATAAAAATGTTAACTCCTTTATTTGAACTTTTTTTAATTAAAAGAAAATCATACGAGTAGTCACAGTATCCTTTAGTAAATAAAGTTGACAGTATTGTCATTTTATGCCTACGCTGAAACAGCGTTGTACCATCTCGCGGTTTCGTCGTTGCCTCTTATAAATTACAATTGATAAGTACTATTTATACTCATTGAACAAATACAGTCAGGGAATCATGTCCTATTTTATTTTATTTTATTTTATTTTAATAAGGCTTCTAAGTCAATGCCCTATGGTCCAAAATTGATTGGGGAAGATCTATCTCGTCCGATGCTACGCCGAAGTTAACCACGCAACTTCTCACTAATGAATGAAGACTTCGCAAACTAATTTGCCGCCACGCCGCAATGACTTCGCCACTGTCGGTGCCTGTAACTATTAATTTTGTCTCCAGGAAAATAAAAATTGTTGGACTTTGGCTGTGTTAAATTGAAGCGCGGTCAAAGTTGAAACACAAATTATTCTGGAACTTAAGACTTTGCTGCACTTCTTTATTCATTTTCTCTTTTTTACATTCATTTTAGTCTCCTTCAATTAGTAAATTGAAACTAAAACAAATAAAAAAATAATCAAATTAGTAGTATTAAATGAATAGGTTATCAAATGAATACATTCTATGCAATAGGTAGGTAAAGAAAACTTTTAATAACCTAGTCTATATTTTTCGATTAAATAACGCAAATCCAGAAAAACTTTATATGTAGCTCTTTATACACCGTCTCTAATTTGGTTTCTCAAACTACTAAAAACAAAATAAGATGCACTGCCTATGCGTATACTTACATGTGGGTAGATATTGAATCAAGTTCGTACGTAAAAGAAGAATTAGCTAAATATCGAGTTTAGTCTCGCATAAATAAAGCAAGCCTACCGTCAACCTCAAATAAATTAATAAATTGCATATATTATCTAATTACACAAGCGCTGAAAGTAGCCTGTAAAGTACGTTCATGATAAAAGACATTTGATCCTCATCTTCGATTCTGCCGAGTGATCCCATAAAACTGCAGGATGAAGTTTTTGAAATTTTTCTCGGCTATTTTCCCGCTGAATGAAGCAAGTTTTCAAAAGTCTTTGAATGCAGTTATGTTTTTTAATATACTGGTATACAAAGGAATGCTTTGAGTAAAATATACCAACATGAAACTTTTCTTACACCGACCGTATTTTTTTCCATCCACTTAAGCTTTTTGATAAATCTAGTCTCTTATTAAGGAACAAAAATTATGCTTCATATAATTATACTCGTACATGTACAACTGTAAAGATAAGTCTATCAAAAAACAAAACAAAAGTTCTTGTACTCTCGTGCTTTTTCATAGGGTAAAAACCCTTATCGTTCACAAAAGTCAAGATCAAGCAATGGACAGACTCTAATTATATAAGTTTCAAGTAATAAGGATAAGCCCAGCTCCCCGAAGAGGATAAAATTAAACCTCATTCAACATTTTAATACAGGAAAACCAGGAAGTGTTCCCACTTCTTTAGACAAGCACACGTAAAGCTGCATCTACATTAAAAATTGCGTAGACGCCACGTAGCATTTTGGACAGAGAGTTTGTTTGAGCTAGTGAGTGAGTACTAATTGTACTTGGGTTAATACGCTCCGACGTCAAAATGTACAATATGTCATAGTCATAATTTTTTTCTGTGTTAGGGACTAGTGAGTAGAGAGTAGAGTAGCTAGTGAGTGGATATATATATATATATATATTTTTTCACTATTTACAGGGTAGCATTTGACTATATATAAGTCACCTGATATTAAGTGACGATGTGGTCGAAGATGGCGCTACGCTACACCTGGACTGGGAACTGGCTCTCAAGTGAGGCTAGCCGTAACACACCGATAGGTGCTTGGCGACAGATTCTTAACAAGAGGGTGGTAGCTAACCAGGCGAGTACTAGAAAATACCCTACCACCAAGCTATGGTTTCAACACGATGTTTTTCTTTACCGAAAGCTAAAGCTCGTTGTAGGATTCTAACCCACGTCCTACTGATCGCAAGCCGACGTCACTACCACTGAGCCATCATCGCTATAAATATATTGTTAAATAAAAAAAAACGCTGCATTTGGTGTCAATATTTCCAAAGGAAAAAACAATTTATCTTTCGTACATTTTCACGTTATACGCTATGCGTAGGCACTCAAATATGTGGCGTTTGTACGTCAAAAATTTGCGAGAGCGTCAAAATTGCGAAATATTGCGACGATGTTCAAAAACCAATATCGTCCAAAACGCATACGTTGAATGTGATGAAAAGTTTTGTGTTCAACCTACCGCTGACATGAAAATTTGTGCATAGTCACAAAGATGCGTCAAACAAACACGACGCATTTTTTTGCTTACGTGGACGAGGCTTTAGATGTTTAATTTATTGAATTGGCGGAGTAACAAAGTTTCGAGGATCATAAGTTGGAAACGTCCGGGTTTCGCGGTATTTTTAGGATAAAATATTTTCTGTACAACTTTTATTTTAGCTTGTATTTCCCGGGCATGTGAATCTAATAATTTGTTTCCTACAGGTTGGATAATGGATGTGTGACGGAGAATATCTGATGACAGGGCTAATAGACTTTGTCGGTCATTTGAATTGGAACTCCGATCCGATAGTTAACAGGAAAACCAATGTGTACACATTGATAAGGAATAAAGTGTCAAATGAAGTGTCAAGTTCCAATCTGTACAGGTACATTTAAATACGCGGAACTCTCATGTTTTTGGGATAGTAATTAGGAAAAATCAGTCAAGTATATCGAGTTTTGGTTTATTTAGTTTGACAGCAGATATCATGTGGATAGCGCCTGTCTATAGGTCGTACGTAATCGACGCCAGATTTAGCGAAAGCGAAATAAATTCGACTCTATCTATTTTTCCCAGAAACCGTTAATTTATTAATCAAGCCCGTGTCAGCCTGTGGTATATTCTGGGATCGCACTGCATTTCCGATTGACGTGATCGCGGATGGAATGAACGGACACACAACAGTTATATAACGTTACTAGCTGTGTTCTGCGGTGGCACCCGTGCTTTTTCCGTTACCCCGCCGGAAAATGTTAATAACCAATTTGGGCAACTTCTGCATATCATAACAGAAAAGTTTTGTTCTGTTATAATTGAATTTTGTAACGGGATAGTTACCATGCGCCGTATACTTGTCCTATTTACTAATATTATATATGCGAAAGTTTCGTGTGTGTGAATGTTTGTAACCACGTATTACTATAACGTGTAACTACTAAACCGATTTTGAGGAAATTTGGAATGAAGATAGCTTATACCCTGGATTAACACATAGCATACTTTTTATCCCGGAAAATGGGTTCTGCGGGATAACGGGAAGACGCGGGTAAAACCGCGTGCCGCAACTAGTTGTTTATATTTTATTATTTCTGTTCATCGGAAAAACATCTTATAGCCTTCTTCAGCATTCAAACTATCTCCATGCCAAATTTCATTTCATCACTACTTTTTGTCTCGCATTAGCTAATTTTTTCTAGTAGGGTTACTACTTACTGTAAAATATTGGTCTATAAGTTAGTCGCAAGTAAATTTAATTAGTTAACTAACAATATTCTAATGAAGTTCCAACATCTCTTACACTCGTGAATCTGGAGTTACATAAGTTGTTACTCTTATCTTCGCAGTAAGAGCCGGTTGCCGATTTGCATAATATCCCACCTACCTCCGGCCATTTGTAATTCAATTCAACTGTGAGAGTAAGTACGTTACCATCTTATCTCCGTCGTTTGTCTTTTATTAGTTCGTTTACTGTGAAAGCATTGTAGGTACTTTCTTTTAGGCACCTATTGTAGATGCTGTTTTAAGACGATTTCTGGCCTTGTGTTTATGTCGCATTTTGAAACGCTTTTAAGATTCTGCTCTATGTCATCACCAGTATGGATGTAAGTATTTTTGTTATTTTATATAGCTACGATTTTACTAGTATTATTATAGCTAAGTATAATATTATCAAGAAATAAGTGCTTTCGTACTACCAATTTTCCAAGTATTCTTGTTTTCAAATTTTGCGTTAAACAAACCCTAAATCACGTAGTAACATTTTATCCGTAAAACTAGTGTACCATGAGGTCAAACGAGGGCAACAGAGGCGCAAGGTACTACTTAATAATGCTGGACGTAGTGCCGCTTCAATTAAACAAGGGCCAACTAGGTACCGACCTTTGTACTACGAACCGGTCCAGAGCAGAATACAAATAAGAAAAAACGCCATAAAACTTTTATCAGGTGATCAAAAGCAGATAAAGGGGGATTAAAACGAATATTGCTGAAAACGGCCTAAACATTTCAAGGACACCTGTTTTAGGAAAGGTTGTAAAGGTATGTCTACGCCTATGCGCTTTCATGTTCATCTTGCGGTTTCGTTTGACGCATGCGCATGCAATAACGCATGCGTTAAAACTAGTTCAACAACAGCGCATGCCAGTAGCGCACGCTAATCAACATATCAACAACTGGCTGAAGCCGTAATATAGTTATGTCTTCTATATCTATATGTATTCTGTGCCAAAGCGCACAGTTGCAGACAATAAGCTTGCACATGCTTGACGCAAGACGAATTGAAAGTTGAATATGAAAGCGCACTGGTGTGGACACATAGTTAAGAGTTTTTGTTTTTTCTCAAACTCAATCCAGGAGGTGTCTTTCGTCTTGTAGAAGTATACTTTTTTTCATTATAGGACAAAATACGTTGTTTAAGGTAGCGTCACGATACATCTGGATTAAGAATCTTCGCTCATCAGCATCTCGCTCCTGAGCGAGATTTTGTGACGTAATGATAGGGAAATGTTTTTATTTTAAGAGTATTATTGTTGGAAATAAGTAGAGTTTTCTATGTTTACTAAACGTAGTGCGCACCCGACGACCGATGTGGCACAATAGGCGAATAGTCGACTGCGAAGCGTGAGGTCGCGTTCGGGTTCAGAGCTATGTATGTGATTGCGTGGCTATTAAGTTTATAAATTATTATTAAACGCGTACGCGTACATAAAGAAAAAATAACATTTTAAAATTCAGCTTGTCCACACGGGACTATTTGACACAGTCGCACTCAGCTAAATAAACCAAATGCACTACCGAATGCTGATGTTACCACTAGCCGATGATCATATGTGTTAGTGACAGGACGGAGTCAAATCAATTTGATTGTGGGAATACATCGTTTATGGACAAATTGCTATTTTGTTTTGAAATTCGGGCTAGTCTATGCTAATTGTATGTAATAGTATGATGTGCCTAGAATGAGTGAGTTGCATGTCTGATATGATGTGAAATACTCAACTAATGCAAATATAGTGGAAAAAAAACTATCATAAGCCTTTTACGTTCCCCCTACTGGGACTCTGGTCTCAGAGAGATAGTATGGGCTGGAATCTACCACGCTGGCCCAGTCTGGGTTGGTAATGTCGCCTTGAATGTTGCAGTTCTTGGACATAATATATTTAATAATATAATATAATATAGCTTTATTCTTCAGATCTGAATACATATATTGTTAAGATTAAACATTAAACTTATGATCAAAAAAGCTTATTCTATTTTAATTTTCTAATTTCTATTTATTTTATCCTTGTTCTTATTTTTCTTATTCTATTCTTTTCCTATTGTTTCTATTAAGAATCTGTTTGCCAGTCGGCAAAGGCCTCTCTTGGCCATATTGCCCAACCATAAATATGTATAATATAATGATAAATATAGCTAATCATAAAATTTCCCAACTTAATAATTGCCAGTAATATTATTGCCCACAGTAGAAATGGCTAAGAATACGGAACCCAAAAATTGAAAATACTTTATACAATTATTATCGGTGCTTACAAAACAAATAACGAAACAGCATACGAGTATCTGTGAAAAATCGTGATTCCAAGGATATTTTTATACTCTCCAATTTGCCTTTTCATATACGAACCACCCGCATGAATTATTCAGTGGTGTTGCATATTTTAAAACGAAAAAGTTTTTTAATACGAGGATCCGGACGGGGCTCATGTAACACTTACATTGTGCCAGTGGGTGAAGCTAATTAATTATGGAGAACGTGGAGGCCTGAGATGTTCTTTCGCATCTTTGGAAAAGGTGAAATAATAGTTTTGTGTAAATCAAAGTCCAAATATATTTATTTAGTAGGATGCATTTAAAACTAACTATGCTTCGCCCAAGCTCCTTACGCGAGCAAAAGAACAGGTAAGAAACGCCCGGCAGGTAAGTTTTTGGGCGCGATCACATTGATAATTTCATTCTTATTACTAATTGAATGAATTGGAGCAAGTTTCAATGTGTCGTTTTAGCGTGAAGAAGTAATAAACATACATACTTACGAACTCACTCACGGTTTGATTAATAAACCTTAAAAAGGACAAACACCGGAAAACCCACATGTAATATTAATTTTTGTTTAGCCGTAGTACCTACTCGTATTCAAGGAGTAGATACTTCAGCCATTTACAGCTTAGATCCTATTTTGGACGTGAATACCTACTGGACAGCTTAGTATGTTATGGTGGATGCAAGATCAAAAACAAACCAACAAAAAACAAAACGCTGTTATTACTGACAAGTCAAAGTCTAAATCAAAATAAACACATTCTGAATTGCCAAGAACGTCTCAGTCAGCTAGATAATCCAAAACAATAATAATATAACGACATCATTAATGCCGTATCTTTGTTATATTTCAGGCAAGCATACTGTAATGGCAGTGCGAAGGTCCCCAGCCTCAATTATCACCTCATCCCTCAACGTCCGACTTGGATTGGGGTTTAGGATAATTCATTTAAGTCATTCCTCTGCCTAATATACTATCTAGGGGTTCATATCTTAGGATTTAATGTAGTACTTACTTAATGTAATAACGTCAGAGACTGGTGTGTGATAAAAACGAATGCCTGAAATATATTTTCTCTCATACCTACGAAGGCTCACAAATTTACATCGAAGTCATAAACTTTAAAAACGGCTAGATAGAAGTGTCACCAAGCTTCAGGGCGGAACTGAACAAGGTGTGAAGTATATTAGGCCCAGTTATTTGATCCGTAGTCATGAAAAAATTACAATCTGTTATATTTCATAAATTTTTAAGTATTTTTAACATTGACTACGGATCAAAAACCAGGCCTTAGTAGCTAAAATGGCGACCGTTATGTTGCATGAAAACCGCAAATCTACAAGAGCAGTACATACTTAGTAGTAATTATTAAAACAAAAATTGCGCGAGGTGCGGGCTGTTGTTAATAATAAATGAGCGGGTGCGGACATGGTACACGCCTGAATTATTCCTAGCTCATAATCCGAACGCATAATCGATTGCGCTTGCATATGTACATACACTGCTTGAGGACATCACACTGCGCTTGCACTTAGGCTTTCATTGTGGCTGAGCGGTTAGAATTGCAAATCACTTACAAAATATACCATTACCCTATCAATTTGTAAGAGACTGGTATTTCACAAAGTGTTTTGTTAACCAAATAAAAAGCTGATTGGATAGAACCGCTTTCCTGCACAGGGTGTACATTCCAAAATCCGCAGTGAGGCAATAAAGTGGTAGGCAATAAATAACTGATACTGCCTCGAGCCTGGGACTGGTCTATGCAGTTTGTCGCCTGACGTCAATATTACGTGCGGATATATTGAAAACTTTGGCAATATGTCTTCGAAATGGAAAAATATTTGTAATTAATTTCCTTTGCTTTCTTGCACGATGAAATTGGTACATAATTTGGGCAGAAAATTTGCAGTGAACTGTATATAACCTGATTCTGTTTTAGAGGTGAAGCCTAAATATTGGGTTAGATCCAGCAGCGCAGCGGTTAGATATTTTACAAAATTAGGCCGCACGTAATCCACATAGGTATATCAAATTATCGTTCGACGCGTTTCGCCTAATCCCAGTCCCTCATCGACTGCAAACAATATAATCCTAATACCGAAACGTAAATTTACCGGAACGCGGAACCCGTAGGAAGCAAAAAAATTTGACGATTATGTGAATTAGTTTAAGTTGGATTCAATGCATTCGATTAGGTTGGATTCGATGGATAAGATGTTTAGATTGCATCAGTTACCGTCCGCTCCATCTCTGAGGACGTCATGCCAAATAAGTAAATTATGTGGGGTTCAAGGGATTAGGCACTTGGATTAGGTAACTGTAGGCATTAGATTAGGTGGAACGAGTCTCAAATTTAAATACAACTCATCTCTATTTAGTTCATTTTGCTTCATTGTATTTAGTAACTTCCGCACGAGGTTGAGACTAGCACTTCTTTTATAAACTGTCTCTAATAATGGATTTTTAATATACATTTTTTAATTAAATCACTGTTTAGGGGTTTCGCCCCAAAAAGTCAAAGTTTTCCAGCAAACTCGCAAACTTTTCCTCTTTATTATGAGTTTTTATTTTGAAACGATGATAGGTCAGTGGAATCGTCAATCTTGAGCTCGAATCTTACGATGAGTTTGAACTTTCGATGAAGGAAAACATCGTGATGAAAATCGCCTATCTTGCATTGCCTTACCTTAGACTATCAACTCACCCTCACGTTATTACTCTGTCGCCAAGTACTTGAGGGTCTATTCTACCATCGACCACCGGCGAGTAATGGTCAAACGATAATACAGAAACAAAATGTAGGTGTGGCATCCTAACCTACTAATATTATCAACGTGAACGTTTGTAATCATGGATGTATGGATGTTTGTTACACTTTCACGCAAAAACTACTTAACGGATCTGGATGGAATTTGGAATATAGATAGCTTACACCCTGGATTAAAACATAAACTAATTTTCATCCCGGAAAAGGTTCCTATGGGATAACGGGAAGACGCAGGTGAAACCGCGGGGCGCAGGTAGTATAAATGAATGAGTGAGCATCTTGTTTGTTTCAAAGCATCTTTGTGTGGGGACTTATATCGGTATGCCAACCTATTCGACAGCACCCGTACAACCATCGAGCAGTGCGCAGGCTTGGACCCTAGCCAGGATAGAGGACACGGCCTCCGTGTGAAGTAAGATAAACCTCCGCACTACATTACACCTACACTGGTGGTACCTACAATGTTGAACTTAAGTAAACCCACGCCGGTCGTACCGTAGTACTGAACTACTAAAATAACTTTTTGCAGTAGTTTCTGGATTGCACAGGTATCTGAACTTTCGTGCGACATGTTTGCTGTGGTTGGAAGCTTTTTAACGAAGTCGCTCAAAGTTTGTAGCACAGCCTGTGTATTATCTTTTTAGCAAAAAGGAGGAAGGGCTTAAAATAATTGAACCACTCTAAGATGTACTAGTTCTGCTCCGTGGTTTTAGTCGGGTAGAGAATCCATGGGATTTTTATCATAATAAAACATAGCCTATGCCCGAAGTTTCATGGATTACATACGTACTACTTCATAATCATTTATTATTATTATTATTAAATACTCTTCAAACGGGTAGGCAAATATAAAATAGTTAATCAAAAACCATAGCATCCATTTTTATTGGTGATGGCATGAAGTTTGGTTTGGAGATATTTTGGACTCTATAAAAGCAAAAACATATACTTTTCATTACTATAAACTGTAGTCCATGCAGGTGGAGGCAAAATGAATAGCTATAGATATAAAAGTAGGTAAGTTTTTGAATTTAATTAAATATGTAATATTAAAGTATTTTTATACCATTACTCTGACGTTTAAATCACAATGTCACATCAGAGGTCCGAAATAAAAAAAAAACCGCGAGTGAAGTCACGTGATAAGTACTGGAGATTATTTTACTAAAGAGCGGACGGTGCCGCGGTTACAACAAGTTTAATATAAAATGACGAACTTCATTAAAACCTCCAATATCGAATTGAGTGCGATCAAATATTGAACTAGGCTTTAAAATTGACAAATTTCCGTAACTTTGTATAAGTAAATAAGCTTTCAGGACTAAAGGACGAAGCTAATAGAAGTCCTATCTGATCTAGTGATCGATACAGAACTTTGTCTTTGTCGAGGGAAAAGTAATTTAACTTTTTTAAAGGTAACTATTTGCCGAACGACGTACATTTTCCTAATGAACCACTTATTATTTCACTGCGTAAAGTTTTGTGGCCATGTCATTAAAACTAGTTTATAGTGTCGGTAAATTACAAAAAGTTGTTAAATAGCCGCTTGCATTATTACCGACTTTACTCGCTAGGGGTATGAAAACTTGGCACTGTCGCGGCTAATTGTTAATTTATTCTAGTTTTTGAAACAAACACCTTGTTTAAACAAGAAATTAACAACAGTGTACACAGAGAAAATTATAATAATTGTGATCTAGGTAGGTACCGAAAATGCTAAAGGCAGTGCAAAATTAACATCTGTCCTGCAGCACAGATTACTGTTGTAATTACGAACGAGTTATTTAATTATATCAATTAAAGTAAAGTTTGCTTTTGATCATTATAAAAAACTTGTTTGACGTACACACATGCTCCAGTTACAGTTTTTTTACATATACCTATAGCTATAGTCATTGATAGAAGATAGATAGACAGATATTTTGTATGCACTTTCCATTGTTACAATCGGTTGTAGCTTGTGTGAAACCGCTTCATTATTTCACAATACTTCAGGCGAGGAATAAATTACCTAACTAGCATTATTAAAACTTTTCCACTTAATCGTATCGTATTACTAGTGAGGCGTTCGTGCTATTTGACTTGTAGTTGAGTTGTCGCTTGAACGTGAGTATCATTGTAGGTAAAGGATATATATTATATTTTGTGGTTTAACTTGCGTTCTACATTTTCACCAAGAGTAAATTTTATCGACATCTTCCAGAGTAACAAGCATTCTATAAAATACATGCTGATGATATCGTAGGCTATTTACTGTTAACAGTATATTGAACAAGCACATTTGTCATTCATTAGCTTTGTTTATTTTAAGCAAGGATAATAAATTAAATTTTGATATTATAGTAGTCAATTGTTCTCAAAACTACATATTTTGAGGTTAACTTTTAAAATTTACACGCAATTTTATTAATTACTAGCTTTTCCTCGCGGTTTCACCCGCGTGGGCTACAGTTTATCGCGATAAAAAGTATCCTATGTCCCTTCCCCGGGGCTCAAATTATCTCTATACCAAATTTCATTTAAATCGGGTCAGTAGTTTAGGCACGATAGCGTATAATTATATTCCGTATATGTACTCCAAAATTATTCCCGCACTTCGGTGCCCCCTCAACGCGTTATCCTATTTTAATTCTAAGTTAATTTTTCTTGGACCGCACGTTTGAATTGCGCCTGGTCCGCGACCGCACTTTACTTATTTCATAGATTCTCCCGGTGCCCCGCTCACCTCACCGCGTTTCCCGCTGCGCTGCGGTGCGGCGGTTTTATTTTTCTACTACTACTTACATTTTTAAACTCGTGATATCTTTCGAATGGAATGTCCGAATTGAATGATTCAAAAAGTTATGGGAAGGCATTGAAGCAGTTTTGAATAAGAAGTAGTTTATTTTGATAAGGATTAATACCAAGATACAAATAAGGAGCCTTTTCTAGCGGCGGCATCAAAAATTAAATTTTTAAAATAAAAGATCACTTATTGTGGCATAACTATAATAGTTAGACATATGCTCTCGCGGACTTTTTTGTAGATCTAAATGAGACCTACAAACCCGCAATACATTATTTTGTTCTAGTGTCAATAGTTTTTGCAGCGCACGCAAAAATAGGTTTTCGATTTCACACCTTGGGTTGCAAAATAGCAATTTTCTTACGGATCCCTAATTTATTTGGAAATAAAATATAGCCTA
This sequence comes from Opisthograptis luteolata, assembly GCA_931315375.2. Lineage (NCBI taxonomy): Eukaryota > Metazoa > Arthropoda > Insecta > Lepidoptera > Geometridae > Opisthograptis > Opisthograptis luteolata. Next base: position 5,423,746 of record OV928049.1, on the reverse strand, counting down.
TAGCCTTCCTCGATAAATGGACTATCCAACACTGAAAGAATTTTTCAAATCGGACCAGTAGTTCCTGAGATTAGCGCGTTCAAACAAACAAACAAACAAACAAACAAACAAACAAACAAACTCTGCAGCTTTATAATATTAGTATAGATATCGATGAATTTGAAACAAGTGTGCTACTATTTTCAGGTACAAAACGTTAATCCGTTTACGCAGTTATTTCAGCAGACGAATAAAATGAAAAATTATTACATTTTAAAAACGTATTGCGAAAGGATATTTTTGATCGGCTCCGGAAATTTTTGGTACGAGGATCATACAATAGGGGATGATAAAAGTTTATTTTATAGAGTGTGTAGCTACGTGCTGTTTTTTTTATACGGTTTTATGACAGTATTAGAAATTATGGCCGCCGTGATGGGAGATTTCCCTGAAGATGAGAAACGAGACTCAGTAACGTTCGCTGTCAGTCACACGATCGTGATGATTAAAATATTCTCAGTGATCACAAACAAAGAACAAATAAAAGACTTGAACAAGAGAATGATTGAAATCTGTGAACCATATGAAGATGAGAAACTAATGGCAGATAAGTATAGGATCATGAAAATAAACGTCATCGCTTATTTTATGACTGTCTATGGATCGGCGATGTTCTTCGTTTTCGAAGGACTGAGAAAACTGCATGAAGGCATGTATGAAACAATTCAGATGATCTCCTTACAAATTGTTTTATTAGATTTTTTTTTACTACTTACAGGGTATTAGTGTTTGAACTCAAGTCACCTGATGTAAAATGACGATGTGGTCGAAGATGGCGTCACGCTACACCTGGATTGGGAACTGGCTCTCAAGTGAGGCTGCCGGAACACACCGATTTAATCGAAAATATACTGCTATACATTTCAGGTTCGCATTTTGTCACAATAGTTACTTACTACCCTTTCTACGAGGATGATTCTATCCCAGCAGTGGTATTCCGCGTCGTCACCACTGTAATTCTCTACATGATGATGATGACCATGATCGTATCAGTAGATTCCTTCACGATGGTGTATCTTATAATGTACAAGTACAAATTCATTACGCTTCGGCATTGCTTCGATAAAATGAGAGAAGAATTTGATACATTAAATGAAATGGGAAACACGAAAGAAGCGGCGGAAAAATTGTCTCAACGACTGATCGAAGGAATTATTATGCATAACGAAGTTCTAAAGTAAGTGATTAACTTAAGATCATAATTTCGTTCTCAAGTCAAAAGCGAGAGTTAATGGTTTGACGAGAAACTTGTATCGTTCGTTGATTAAGGACGTTCTTTGAACTGATTTAGTTCATAATTAGTATCTATCGAACCAGAATTGAATTCACAAGTTAAATAAACGCTGCAAGCTATTAATAGCAAGTGTAATTTATGTTTTTTTTTTACCGTTTTTTTTTATAATGCTGTTAGATAATTTAGTCATGTTTACAGGTTGTCTAAAGACATCGATAATGCTTTCGGGACTGTTGTAGCACTGCAAGTCTGTCAGAGTTCAGGCTCGGCTGTATCACTCCTTTTACAAATAGCTGTAAGTAAATTTACTAACATGAAAATGGTAAAGCCCGCGCATTCTAAGATGGGCCACTCCGCAACACATTCCTTCATCTCTTCAAACTTTAAAGTTATAGAGATGTATAATTATTGTGCCTGTTTTGATTTTTTGGCATGCGCATGTTATGCGCGAGGCTTCAAAAACCTTAAAAATATCTTGTTGTATTTAAGTTAAATTATATTATTATTTAATTTAACACTATTTTGTCTTGTTTTTTCAATTTTTTTTAATTATTGTCTAAAATTTAATTTTAATAATTTTGCCCATCCGTAGAAACCTATTAACACGACTGTAAATGAAGTTAACGTAACAAAAGTACCTACAAAAATTTAACAAAATATTAAAGCTATTCTGAAACTAAACACTTAAGCTGAAACTCGAAGTTTGGCTGGTCCGGGTGCAACTACAGTAGTACTTTACAACTTTTCAAAGCCCTTCACGAATCTGAAGATCTTGGAAACAGCTAAGCCGATTTCAAACATGTATATATCGCAACAATCGCATCTATATCGGGCCATCCAAATAAAAGCTACAATGTAACTGACGTACATAGGTACACAAACACATACAGATACTTCAAACTCATCATATTATCATCGTGATATTGATACATCATCCCATTTTTATTTTACTTCACTTAGGTACTATTGGTTCGTTTGAGGGACCTCGATTTGAACTCTTTTTATTGTAACACAATGGATGTTCAGTTTGCACAGAATTCATTTTTATCTTTGCTGCAAAAATACAATCTGGTTAACGAATGAGTTCTGATTACTTTTACGAGTATTGGTGAATTTGTTCTGAAATAAAAATGTGTCATGGTTAAAAGGACAATACCACACAATTATACTTTATTGGACAGCAATAAAGAATGACAAAAGAAATAAAGATTTATTGTTTGAAATCTAGCGAACAATTAGTGGTTTTATGTCAAATAATAATACCTATGTTCCTATAGATAAAATATTCCCAGCAAATGACTAGCAACGCAATTGTTTTTTAGCTTTCAGATCAGCTGACGTTTGTTGCAAGTATGAAAATAATATTCTTCGTGGTTGCGCTTTTCTTTTTACTCGGCCTTTTCCTTTGCAATGCTGGAGAAATTACTTATCAGGTAAATAAACTTATAACTAATATATACATATTAGGGTAAAATTAAGAAAGTAGTATATATAATGTGTATAATATGTTGTATTAAATGTACTGCATAATCCTTACGAGTAATTTAATTACTCATCAGTTCCTATCCAGGTGAAGCGTGGCGCCAACTTCTACCACAGTCACTTATCATCAGGTGACTTGTGGTCAAACGCTATCTTGTACGAAGAAAAAGAAACTGTTTTTATAAACTAGGATAGTAACATCCACTAATGATCATTTAAAAAAAATGTGCATAATTTTTATACATCGATAGTCCGGTATGCAACGTTACGAATAAATATAATACTAAATTGCCTACTTTTCGGAGTCGAAAATTCATCAAAACTGTAAAACATTTGCTCGATAAGCCATCGTTTAAGTTTTGCTTTGAAGTTAGTTATGTTGGGCGCTTTAATTTTTTAGAGTGTTTATTAAATACTTACCTATTTGTAATTAGGACCATTCATTTTATTTTATTTTATTATCTTTGGAAAACTAACAGCTACTTAAGAAACATGAAATAGGTATATCAATAGTAACTAATGGCTAATTAAAAGTTTTCACATATATGTAACTAAATAGGTAATACATAGAACACATAGAAGACGGACGCAGACAATAGGTAGAAAACGAAATAAAATGTTAACAATTTCAAAATCAAAATTAAAATAATTTGAAAAAAAGTAGAAAATATTGATAACGTAAGTAGGTACTTAAATATTGTATAAATTCTCATAAATTAAATACTAAAATAGGAATTGTTAAAGAGTCGCTTCAGTCCGAATGCAGACGTATTGAAGAGATCTAAGTCCATTTCATCATTAAGATTTAGCAAGTGTATAGAAAAGTTAAACTGTAACTGAGAAATCATAAACTTTTAGTTATTCTCCTCTTGTTAATATAATATATTTTTATCTAAATCTTAATATAGTCACCAGTGTCGTCTTGGCACATACTCCTCTTTAAATGCTCTTTTATTAAGATGAAGCTCAGCGCTTGGCACCTATCTCCAAAATTGAGGAAAATATTCCAAAGAGGCGGAATTTCTTTACGATAACAAATCGTAACGAGAAGCCACAAAAGTTGTGATTTATGCTGATGGCCGTATGTCGTAACTTATTTTTATATGTTCTACAAACATATTTTTATTGGTGGTGTCTTTGCATCCTTCGGCTGTTATATTCGTTTTTGTTTTATAATCCGTTTAGTGTTAACGTTTAACGACAAAACGCAGCCTGTCTATGTGTATCGATCTGATATTCATATACATACTATCTTTAACAAAAAGGAATAACAATACAACGGAGGCTTATATAAGAAGTAATTTTCTTTGGTTTATCTATTAGTAGCGATCCGCCCCGGCTTTGCTCGGGTGCAATGTAGATTTATATAAGTACACTACTAATATGGGACAGTATTTTACAAATCTTTGAATTTTTCGGCTTTTCTGTACTTATAATATGTAGGTATGTATTACGAGTATGTATATAAACCTTTCTCTTGAATCACTTTATTTATGGCTACATTAAAATCTGTTGTGTAGTTTTAGGACAGACAGCGGGAAGCGACTTTGTTTTGTACTATGTAGTGAAAATGCCTAAAAAGGTGGTTACATCGAAATAGGCATTCGTGGTTTCAATAATATAAGCACAGTAAAGTAAGAACAGTAGGTTAGCTAAGTCCGCTCGACGCCTACTCTTGCGGTGATGCATAGGCGGCGCGTTCCGTACTGAGTGCATGGCCGCGGCCCCGTTCGTTTGTGATTGTGTGCGTGAAAAATGCGTGCGTACACGGCGCCGCTACTCCCGCACACATTCAAACCGGCGGCGGCCGATTTGTATGAAGCTGAACTACTACTCTTTACTATGATATAAGGTAACTATTAATGTCAAACAGCGTTATATTTTACAGGCTTCACTCCTATCCGACGCAATATTCTATTGTGGATGGCATGCCTGCCCAACTCATGTCGGAGGGAAAAACATCAGGAAGTTAATCAACCTGGCTATAATGCGGGCTCAGAGGCCGCTCGTAATGAAGGCTTTCAAGATGCTAGAGCTCACTTATGCCACTTTCTTGTTGGTTAGTAAACTTCGAGATATTGTTTTTGTAAAAACTTCAGCTATCTCAATGTTGAGCACCTCTTTATTTGACTTTCTAGGTAAAGAGATACATCAGAGAAAAAAAATCTTAGTTACCTATTAGGGTGAAACCAAACGAGCGTAATTTTGTGAGTCGTGAGTCGCAGAATTTCGGTAGCATAAATTCTGCTGCATGCGGTTTCATACAAAAAGGCAGTTGGTGCCACACGGCGACGTAAAATGAGTTGAAAATTAAGTTGAACGTAAAATGAGCGACCGAAAATACGCGACTTACGACTCACAAAGTTACGCTCGTTTGGTTTCACCCTTATATAGTAGATTAGTTTATGTGAGCCACATAATAAAATGTTTTGGAGTATACCTATATTATGATTTATTACGTCTCTTATATATAATTTGACTTTGTATATACTTTTATCTATATGTCCAGTAGCGGGAATCGAACTCGCGACCACGTGCTTCGCAGTCAGCTATTACGCTACATTGGTCGTCAAGAAGCAGTTATGTTTATAAACGTACAATGGAATAATTTTTGCTTTTTATTAAAATGTGTGTTTACTTCCAGGTGGTGCGGAGCACTTACTCAGTTTTTGCATTGTTTTACGCACAAAATAAATAAAGTAAATGTGAGCAAAACATATCGTAGGTTACTACGTTATGTAGTAGGTTTATAAGACATACACTATTGATATGCATATTATAGAAACTAACGTAAATTGTATATTCATGTTCAACGGCTTATTGAATGTCGAAAAATTTTACCGATGTTCGGGCAGTAGAGATGTCCAATACCCATCTTTAATAATCTTCATGGAGCAGGCGTGGAGGCGAGGGTTCTGGACTGACTTAGGTCAGTCCATGAAAATGAGCAACTTAAACAAAAAAAATAATCACAAAATGCAGCCCGGTTTTTCAACTATCAATCGTGAGTGCAAGCCGTTGATCATTTTACAATTGATATTTCTTAAGGCTAGTATTACATACCTAGTTGTTTAGCTAACAGACGTATTGTGTGTAATTCCTCCTTCCGCTTTCTATATAGGTATGCAATCTTACACAGATGTCAAAGTTAAGGTCGAAAAGCTTGTAAACATAAATCAATTTTATGAAACCGTCACATACGAAATAAAGTTCATTGCTTGTTACGTGGGAGCTATATTTCATGATATGTTCGCCGGGCACGCATTGCACACATCCATAAACGTGAAGATTGCAAATCCTGATAAATCCTCGTCGTTAAGATTTCTGTATCACATGCGTAAACATGCACGTTGATCGGCTCGATGTATATCCCTACGCTGAACCCTACCTCTTGCGTGCTGAGAATATCTCTACACGTCAAATATAAGGAAATGCTACTAGGTGTTAACGAATTGTGTTTGGAAAACGAATGAAGAAAAAAACATATGTAGAACGTATGTTGAAAAAGTTTGAGCTGACTCATAGAAATTGCTGTGAGTGATAGCACCGCCCTTTGTTACACTTAGGTGCCATACATTTTTATTGTTGTTCTAGTTTAAATTTATATGTATTGTGAGGTACCAATAAAGAGTTAAACAATCCAACTTTATATAAGAAAAATTTAACGTCACGTTGTTTGTCCGTGATGTACCTACCTACTCCTAAACTAATGAACCAATTTTAATTCAATTGGCACATTGATAAATAATATAATCAACTATAGGTATCGCTCGAATTGCATCGCACTATGATGAAGTTCCTTACTTACATATTTAAGTTTTGAGTAAGATGTTATAAAGAGCAATTCAAAGCTAGTCTTTCGATTCACTGGCATCTTTAATTCTGCTTCGACGACTTTAATGACTTATGGCAGCGGTTGTCACCCCTTTATCAGCAAAGGGCTACACAGTGGCAAAGTAAAGGGCGGGCCGCATAATCACGATTTATATGGTATGTTGGAGATATTAAATGCATAACGCACAGTTACTTAATTAAGGTTCTATTAATTATTTGTACTATTAACTTTGGATAACTACTAAAAGGGGCTCCAATTCAAAGTAATTTATTTCATATACGTTTCAAACTTTAACATTTAAACTTAATTTATATTAAGATTTTTGCTTGTTTTGTTCGAATTCTGGCGAAATTCCTTACGTAATTCTCGCCCTCTATTGGAAAAAGTTTGAGCACCTGGTCTAGAGCGATCGGAATCCGCCTTCAACCGCATTTTGAATCCAGGTGGGATGAACGGTGACTTATTTCTTCGATATAAAAAGTTTGTCCTGGCCGACTGACTACTGACATATTTTATCAAAGTAGAGCTTGAATCCTAGAAACTTGAAATGTGTAGAGTACTTATTTTTTTTTGTGACGGAGGTGCATACTGAATAAGTGTTCTAGTGATGAAATGTGATGTCCCATTACTATGAAAAAAATCGAAAAAAAAAAAGATTTGCAGGTGAAGCCACAGGGCAGGTTACTAGGGCAGATATATAATTTAAGACTAAGAAGTACATTCGCATTGCAATTTTACTAAGAAAATGTTAGAAAATAAACGTATTTTCTTTTTTTTTCTTTGAAGTCGATGTGTATAGGAAATCGAAAGCTCCCAAAAAAGCTTCTCTCCCTTTCTCTGGGGTGCCACTTCATATCATTGTGAAGTATCTGTATGGGCTTTTATATAGAACCGTGCAAGGACTTCGCTTCTTTGGAAAAAGGCCCCATTTTGCTAGCCGAGATGAGATGCTTCAATATCAAGATATGCGTTGCGTCTAGGGTTCATAAGTAATATACTTGAACATAATAGAATGTATTCCTGATACCACTTCTATGTTTGTTTACATTATATATACATACTTGAATTTGCATGCCTTATTATAATTTGGCATGGGTTTATTTGGTCGCCACTCAAGATATAACGGTCATAAAAATATGTATGGTAGGTAATATGTTTCGTAAAGATATTCAAAAGAAAAATGACAAGAAATAAGTATTCAAGTCTATATAAGTAAGAATCTAAACGAGGTATAAATCTCATATATCGTTCCAGCAAAGAGAACATCGAAAGGGTTTAGATTAAAGTTTTGCCTCCATGATATATTACGTACCGCGTGTCGCGTATTCGGTGTTCCGGTCCGGTTTGCTATTACTCTCACTTTCCAAGACCAAATAAATTTTCCCCACAGTCGGAAATATAAGAAAATGTTAGGGAAAGAACCGAGGAAATAACTTAACGCTCCAAGGAATGACTTGTGTTGGTGCCGCTCCTTAAAGAGCTGAAATATTTATGTTTTATTATTACGAGTGGCAAGGATCAAACGAGTGTTATTTACAGTATTTTTTTTGTATGAGCTGATATTCAAATCCTATACTATATTGATTTATATCCTACTAGCTGTTTCCCGCGGTTTCACCCGCGTGGGCTACATTTTCCCATTTTTACCCCTTTAGGAGATGATTTAAAAAAACATTTTCTTAATACACCGCTATGCATCAAGACCAGCGATTTAGGCTGTGCGTATATGTCAGTCAGTCAGGACTTTGATTCTTATACATAATTATATATATATATAGATAGTAATGTTTTACATTTTAACAAAACTTACAACACTAAAACGTGGCTATTAAGCCACATCCCTTTTAGCTTAATATTACACAAGTTATGGCTCTCCATAGATCCATGGCTAGGCTTGGATTTTTTCTAAACGATGGAATCAGTAACGAGAAAATTCGTAGAGGATTCAATAACCTCAAAATTAGGAAGGTCAAGTGGCTGGGCAAGCACATAACTCGCAGAACCTACGACCGTTGCAAAAGAAAGGTTTTTCAGCCACTACCACGAACTAGAAGACGTAGGATAAGGTGACCAACAAGGTGAACTGTAGATCTGGAGAGAGCTGCGGTAAACTGTTGGTTACAAATGGTCATGCAAACAGCGGTTCATGGGAGACGTATCAGACGTATATGTTATACCTACAGGAAAGTTTCCCAGCTGATGATACTAATCCAATCCCTACTTATAATATTATATATGCGAATGTAACTCTGTTTGTTTGTCTTACTTTCACGCCCAAACTAATGAATCGATGTATGAAATTTGGTACGAAAATAGTTTGAACCCTGAGGAAGGACATAGAATATTTTTTATCGCGATTAACTATAGCACACGTAACCGCGGGGAACAGCTAATAAACTATAAATGGGCACATTGCTTTATGTTGAGAAAGAACTTAGCCTTTATTTAGGATGATACATTTTCCAAATCTTACTAAGACGCGAATGAGTTTTTAATGAGCAAGGGCGTGAGATTTCCGTACTAAATAAAATCTGCGTGTTGCAGGTCAAAGGGCCGTGAAAGCTTAAGCGTAACAGGATCACAGAGAATCTATTCATTTTAATTAGGTCAAGCAGGCCTCGACTCGTCTCTTAAGAAACGAGGATAAAAAATAGATAGGTGGGTACTTTATTACACTCAGGAACACGTAAAAAGGAATACGGAGTAAATTAATTTCACGGAAAACGTTTCAGTCCGTCGAGCCATTAGATTATCATTGTGAACCTTTAAAATGCAATATTACATCATAAACGCTACAGAAAACCATCTTTTCTTCCTAAGGAAAGATTGAGATTAGGAAGTTCTTTTATTCTATCACTAAGCTTTTGTTATAAGAGTTTAAAGTAAACGCTAGCTCGGCCCTAGCAGATGCTATATATTATAAACAGCAGCCACATTTCAACGTGAATATCTTACTACCTCATTTTCATGCGGTCTCAATCGAGTAGGTATATATCATAACATCGAGTTGCAAAGGCCCGACCACTCCCGATGGATTTTATTTGAGATAAAAATGAACGGACTACTAATGTTTTCATTCCTTATATCCTCATATTCATAGTTGTTCACGTATGCCGCTCACGTGATAGGGTTACGAGGCGCGCGAATCTTTTTTCTCCTGCCGCGAATAAAAAAACTTTCGCCTTCATAAAAGTATATGAGTTCGTCCCAATACTGCGCCGATGACTTCCAATCTCTCTGTAGCGTGTCCCGACCCAACCCTGGAGATTACTTTTTCTCCTTCATCCAGTAAATTGAATTAAAATGAGAAGCAAACGGATAAAGAAAAGGGTGCGCGCCGATTTTCACGAAAGTTTCACGCTTAACGCGGTGCCTGCGGTGGAGGTGTTTTCTCATTGTTTTCCATTTTGGAATATCGAGTTATCATCATTTTTATCATAAGAATTCAGTATGATAGAAACATTAACTAATGGCGTTCTATATAAGGAAATATTTAAGCAGATAACGTGTGAGCATGGTACATGGTACAGCCTTGTAATTACTTTTTAAACCAGCCACATATGATCACGATATTCCAATAAATAACATGCTTCTGAGCCAAAATAAGGCAGTGTCCATTACAAACGAATTATCGACGCTTACACTTTCAACCCTCAAGAACTCAACCTAGAATGCCTTGCGTCACGGCATGAACACACCGCAAACATCAGAACAAACTGTTATACTTATGATTATGGTACACAAATAAAAACTCCAAACCCCAAAATTTGGCCCCAGCCAGGTGCAAACCTGAGGCGAAAAGCCCAGCAGCTTAGCGTCATGACATACAAAACAGTCAGATGTGTGAGTCTATTTGTCAGGTGGGTTCATCACGATGTTTTCCTTCACCAAAAGCTCAAGCTCATTGAAAATGTATAAGTTTTGATTTGAAATGGCAGGCTTATTTCGTATTTACAGTCAGCGACAAAAGTAACTGATCGTTCTCGATTTTCCAAATGTGCTTCAAATCAGTAATTATTATTTTTTTTTTTTACATTTTACATGGTATCATTTTGACCACGACATAACACACCTGATTTTAGGTGATGATGAGGTCAAAAATTGGTGTCTAAGATGATGAGGATAATAGAAAAAATGTGATTGTTCAGCGACTTTTGTCGTTGACTGTACCTTTCTTACAAATAAAACTTAAGAATACAGTTTCTACTTGTTTCCCTTTTAAACACAATGTCTACGAGGTTCCCACGTGTTTCCATTTACACGTGAAACCAGAACACAATCTCTGTTTCAAGATAATAATAACTCGAGGATGTCTTCATATTGCATTACGGAGGCTGTCCAGAGGCGGGATTGCTGGAGCTTGCCTCGTATGCATTTCCTACTCAATTTAACAACTGTGTGTCGGCAAATTGGAATAGCCAGATTGGTTTGAATACCCATGTTAAAATAGTGTTTTTCAGTGTATAGGACTTTATTGCTGCTGCTTTTGTGACTGGAGTTTGTTCAGTTTGTACAATATTTGAATTTCATTTTTATACTTGTGATTGACCTGTAAATGAGTTTATCCACGTGATAAAATAATGTATTAATTTAATTTAACTTACTTACAAAAGCTAGACACAGAATAATAATTGTCCCAGACCTTGAAATAAGAGGAGGTTTTCAAAGCTTCTGTTAATATTAGAATATTAAATCATGTTTCTGCTATGATCACTTATTTAAAATTATTTTATCATTAAACATTAATAAAGTATCAAATTTCCTAAAAAACTGTTTGTGTTATTGTCATTAATAATAATTAGTACAAACTGGTTTTTAACGCTAAAATGCTCATTGTTTAGAGCGGGAGTGGCGAGGTGCATATGTCCCATCCTTGTTCCTCACCTACAATATTCCGCTCCCCGTCCTTGTCTAACTCACCTGAGGATAGTGCAATACTGCAGTGACATTGACAAGGCAGTCGCGTCCTTGACACACATCGAAGTGCGTGAACTCCCGCGCTTATAAAACGGACATTAATTGTTTTCGGCTATATCTCATTATAAACTGTTATTTGTTATTTGTGTGCTCTCATCGAGTGACAGTGTCTCCAGAATCTAATAGGATTACACGCGGGGCGCCCCCAAGCAGCTGTTTTCGAGGATTGTATGTGAGTACCTATCTATTCCATCCTTTCCTTGCATTTCGCCACTGTGTACGTATTCTTGCATTAATTTCTCTAAAAACCCTTCATACAGCGCGCATACACTGGTAGTACTCACTTATTAACAAACAACATACGGGAAAAAATCTGAAAGAAGACTGTTCATTGATACTACAATATGTTGCGCACTAATTTAAAATGACTGGGCTGATAAAGGTAGCCTTTGAATGTTAGAGGGGTTACTCGTACATCAATTAAGCGATGTTTAAAATCACAGCAGGTCGCAGTAAAATCAGCACATCCTAAGTAACATCTTCTGCTTATCCAATATCACCTTTTCTTCCTCAGTTTATATGAACAGTACTAAACCAGAGAATGAGAGGAACGCTCCATCTGCCACGTGAAGTAAGTTTGTGAGTTCCTCTTTCCATCTTCACGCCTCATATCGCCCGAGCGAGCGAATTACCTACAGGAATAACTCTTTCTAACTCATTTAGAAGATACCATTGTTACGTAAACGTTGGAATCTTACCAAATGAAAGCTAAATTCAGACGTTGTGAGTTTACGAGAGCGCTAAAAACATGCCTTGATTAACTTATGGCCTCGTACAGAGTCGGAAAGCAAAATGTGATGTTAACGTCGTTAATTAATGTTATTTTATAGCAGTGTTGGAGTGTTCCCTTGGCTTTCGGTTTATTAAGAGATTCCGAAGTTTTTGGTAGACATATGATCACTTTGTTTTGATGGTAACAAACTTAAAGGCAGAATTAATGATTCTAGGAGTCTACAACTACATTTTTCATAGCGGACTTTTAATGATCTGACATTTGTTACAGTAGATTATGTGGAAAGTATCCCCATTGGAACATATTATATATTTGGTAATTAAAAAAATACACGAACGCAAAAGTGTGTTCTAAAACAATACTTGCCCTATTTAGTCATACCTATATGTAAAAACGTGATAAAAAGGGATGGTATAATATTAGCACACGACGAGAAATCACGGATCAATTAGCACAGTGATAGAACGATTCTCCAGAGGCCCACATGTCCCACTTCGTGCCTATCCTTATTTATCTGAGATATCCTATTTTTGGGTCCCACTACTCCCACTACAAAGTACAAAGTTCCCCTAAGTCAGTTACCGGATAATCGATTATAAGTAACAAATAACCAACTGGACCCGATAGCAACACTGTAAATGGCAATTAATAGTTGAGGCCAGTTTTATTAACCAACTTTTCCGGATTGTTTCGGAACACTAATTAGAGGGGTTCGAGAAGTTAGGATTCAATCGCTCGGTAATCGACCTTTGTGAGGGTTGTTTTTTACTGATTGTGTAAACTTTCACCGCTTTAATTTAATAAATGTTGCGTGTGAATATACATAGGTGATAATTATTAAAATAAACAAAAGTGTTTACTTTATAAAGGTTGGTAACGACAGGTTTAATAATACGATTTTGTTTTATTTATTAACAGACGCACAAATTGAACTGTAAGGAAAATGGAGTAGTCAAAGGATACATAAAATAAAATAAATGTTTCAAATATTACAAAAAATAAATTTTGTATTAAAAAACCTCAAGTATTTTTATATGTCTGGGGGTTGTGGATCCCCAATCCGCGTAACATCTGGTGATCAGGGAATCCTCGTTAGGGGTCAGAGCTATGTAGGTATGTGATTGTGTGGCCCATATTTATTTGTATATTGAAGATTGACTAGTAATTTACTAAAAATGAAATATAAATATTTTTCTATGTTTTTACGCTATTGAAAAACCTTTTATACGCCCTCTGTAAGCTATAAGCTAACGACTGACGCGATGAATTTCGTCAATTCCCTTGAAGCAGTCGAAAACACCGCCAGCTGGCCATTCCGCAGCAAATGAGATGTAAAACAAGAAATCTCGGGTAAAGACAATCTCTTAGTTTCCGGACGCAAACAAACAAATTGGCCAAATGTTCCTTTTAGCTCTGCCTTTCGACAACACATTCCGCGCCCGACGGCGAATAACTTGAAACTTGGCGTTTTATTTTAAATATTTTAAACGAATTATGGTTGTTGTTTATTCATTCGAAAAATGAGATTCTTTATTTAGCGTCGGTTGCGTTAGATGACTCTTCTTCACTGCTATCTTATTCTTTGAAATACCCATGAGGCTTGAGAGTCAAGTAAGTAGAGAACCTTACTAAGTTGCTAATGAAGCTTTGACTTAAGTGAAAGGCTAGCAAACAAACTCAATAATTTAAAATTCAGTCAGGTGGGATTCCATTTTCACCTGACTGAATTTTAAATTATTATACATGTTGGAATAATTTATGCACAGAGTATTTAATTAAAACCATTAAACACTTATAGTATAGCCCACTGCTGACAAAAATATTTTATCAAAGGAGCGAATGGAAATCACAAAAGGCATATTGCATTTCAGTTCTGTACAACGACTCACAGCTCTGCAATAAAATTGGTGTAGTACAGGTTTTTTTTTGTGTTACCCTAACCAAAAACTACGCAAAATTGACCAATAAACATGAAAACTATAATTTACTTCTATTTTTTTCGTATTTTTGTCAAGCTGTGTTCAAACTTTTTTGTTTGTTTTCATTTTTTTGCAGGACATGGCAAAACACTTGTAATGGTTGTTTGGAAAGGCGTGTATGGCGCTTATTATCAGAAAAAACCGGCTCGTTTTCACAGTAAAAACAATGACGTAATCAAACTGCATAATTCCGCAACTGTGCGTATCTGACTACTAAATGATTCAACTGATCGAGCGAACGAAACGCTATGTAATAGGTAGTAATTCGGGCTGTCGTTAAAAGTTTTACGAGCGATCACTGTCCCGCCCAGCTCGATTTATCAGCTCTCGCCCATTAGCGTGAAGGTTTCGATTTCTTCCACGGCCGTCATTAAGAAGTATAACTCTGAAACCTACAGTTCCAATAAAACGTTTAATTTCTATCACAGACGGGAAAAGTATCTCTTTGCCTTATTGCTGGCAGAATTGTAAAATGTGACTTATCGACCATTCACTTGACAAGAGGACCTATTCTTGGTAAGTGATTATAGTAGGTAAGTAAGGTTTCTAGTTATTATATGATCCGAAAATTTTAAATTTATGTGAGTGGATGATTAAACCTAAGGCGGGAAATTTCAATTTTGAACGGTTTTATCGTATTTGGAGCTACGCCAGTTAATTATTGTAAATAATCCAGAAATTCGCGCAAAACTTAGGTTATTTTCATCATATCTCGTTTATTTAAAATTAGTTGCGAACCGCGGTTTCACCCGCGTCTTCCCGTTATCCCGCAGGAACCCTTTTCTGGGGTAAAAAGAAACCTATGTGTTAATCCAGGGTATAAGCTACCTCTATTACAAATTTCATTCAGATCAGATCAGATCAGATTCCGTTCAGTAGTTTTTGCGTGAAAGAGTAACAAACATCCATCCATCCATACTCACAAACTTTCACGTTTGTAATAATAAGTAGGATATTTTAAACTGTTTAGAATAAAGACACTAATCAGGTGAACTATTATTATACATATACCTACGATAATACGAGCAATGATCCACGATTTCCGCAAACTCCATGATCATTTACAATAATTAACCGGCCTGTCTCCCGAACCGACAAAACCGTTCAATATTTAAATTTCCTGCTTTAGGTTGAACCATCTTACCTTAACTATTTATTACGTATAAACAATTCAACGAGCGTCGTTAACAAAATGAGCAGCATTGCGACTACTGAGTGTAAATTAAGAGACGGTAAAGCACAACTACAAGATAGGTCGCTTTAATTTATTTCCTCAAAGAGATTTCAAGACTGACTATCTGCCTTCAGGTGTTTTCCGCTCAGTTTCACATTATTTATTCCGTCGGAAAAGAAGTGTCTACAACCCTAAGAAACGTTACCATTTCACCTCATTAAGCGAGATAGATGACACATTTTGAACTTTCTACTTTTCAGGAAGTCCTTTCTAGGAACATGGACTTAGACATTCGTTTTCATTTGTGCAACTATTTTAAAAGTTTTCTTGACAGTTTAGTTTACGTTGCATAAATTAAATGTTTTTTAAGGAATAAATGTATCTAACTTTTTATATGCATACACTCTGTTGCACTGTAAGTGAAATTAAGCTTTCACGGTGGTGTTCCTGATCATTTTACTACTACGAGTATTATACCTACCGAAATGTGAAAGTTTGGATGCGTAAATGTTTCTTACGTAATCACGCCAAAAGGGCTGAACGGATCTAAATGAAATTTTCCATACTTTTTGTCTCCAAAAGATTCCTGCGGGATGACGGGAAAACCGTGGGTATAACCACTGAGAGCATAGCTAGTTTAGTGTCTATATACGGATTCAAATATCATTATTTCAATAGTTAAACAGTTTCAGCAACGTTAGCTTTAACTCAAAGTTTAGCTGGAAACTGAAATGAAAGCTAAGAGAGTTTCAAACTATACCTTACCCTAAAGGCTAAAACATAAATAGAAATTATTGCAATTGAAACATATTATACGTAGGTATACTGTTATTTAGCGAACACATCATGTTTGAGGCTGATGATGAACTTTTAAACTAAACTATACATGTATATAAAAATCTATGGATGGTAAATATTCATATATAACATTATACAAATGCAAGTAAGTTATTATACTAATACCTTATAATTTTGCAAGTAAAATTATAATAATTAAAATAAAACACTTCATTTAGGTCGCCTTTTGCAGGTAGACTACTCAAAAAGCTAGCGACGTTACCTCGTTGGATGGCCAAACTAATTCGTTGGCCGAGGTATGCGCCAGCACTTTGAGCACTCGTCTTTTCTATTAAGCGACCACTCTTTGCAAAAATATAATTATTAAAACTTTAACCGGAATAATATTTTGTCAATACGACGGTCAGCAGTGGACTACTTTTGGCTGACGATGATGATTAATACGACGTCGACGGTAGAATCCGCACGACAATATCAGAAGTGGTTAAATTGTGAGTTGTAAGATTTGCTTTGATGCTACACGTCAAATTGATATAAACATATTTTACGTAAAAAATCACACCTATGTACGTTACGTTGATATAAAATAACATCAGCACAGTTTGAAACTATTGCATTGTTGGCATTGAAATCATTTGAAGGGTTGGATGTGTATAAATAGAAAAACTTCTTTTGCTTAAAATTGTGAATGAAATATCGCAGATTGGCTTTGAAGATTAATATCTAAGGTCCCGTGAAGGGACCGGCATCGTGAGGGAACCGGCATGTCCAAGAACCAAAACATTCAACATCCTGCACTGGGCTAGGATGGCCATACTCAGTCTGTGAGAGAAGGCCTCTATCCCACCAGTGGTAACTTAATAGAATGATCATTAACTCCATGTAGTTTTTTTTACTGTATTTGGTTTCACTGTTTATCACGAGAGGCTAGATTTACTTATGCTAATTACAAGGTGGATATTTTTACCACGACCTCGAAATAAGAACAGCCTATTAAGTTCTCTAAAAGCTTTGAAAGTGTTCATTTACATAATGACTTATTCAAATTCTGGGAAGTTAAGCCCTCTGTAAGCGCTTTTCGTCATGCTCCTATATTAAAAAGGCGAGTAGGCTGTCAATAACTCGGCGTAACATAAAAGGGATGAAAGCACGGATCTACTTGCATCCTATGTAGGTAGACTGAAGTATGAAAGGTTTTGTATGGCTACTTCAAAAGGATGGTGGTTGTAATGGTTTCATTCCATATAGTAATAGTAGGTAATGGAATATATTATAACATGAAAACATATTGATACGTGTTGATAGCTCCTGATGATAAGTACTGACGTTATTTATTGTTCAACTGCCAATTGTGTAGATAAGAAATTAGAGAGATAAACAGAATAGGGCCTTTCTGTGTTCGAAACAATTTCTTATCTGCTAACACATAATTATCACCCTTTCAAATCCCCGGTAAATAAACGAGCCTCTAGCCATTAGCTCACGCGGCGCGGGCGAGGGCTTTCGAGAAAACGCTACGAGCAACGCAGCACCATCGCGAGGGGAAGTAAGTGCTGGAGCACACGATGCGTTGCGGCGTCGGTGCGGCGTCAGAACGGTGTAGCTGTCTTACATAAAAATATCTGTGGCATGTCACACGATGCGCTGCGGCCCCGCACCGGACTTGCAACCACCAAGAGGACGCGGGGAGGGGTGAATACGTAGCGACGTTGGAGCAGCGCTACTCAGTTGTTTATTTATCCGTCACAAGGAAGGACACTTTAGGCCACAAAAGTGCTGCGAATACGCAACGCATCGCAAATATCTGCGAGATCGAACGGATGCACCACAAGAACTTCCGATCTGATTCGCATCGCGCTGCATTGCTTCGCAGTTTTGTGTGGGTTTTATGCGCCTATTACCAGACTGTCCTACGCTGCTGGAGTGTCGCTGCGGCGCCGCACCGCTCGTGTGTACGGTGAAATCTTTGCGGTGCGGCGCCGCAACGCGTCGTGTGTTCCAGCTCTAAACCAAGTGGCTGACAAGTGCAATACTATAGTGCCAGATACTAGATAGCGCAGGCCCGCCAAGCTACACTCACTAACTAATACACAATCTGCGCGACTGTTAACACTTCCTAAGCACGCGAGGGTTAACGACCCTAGATAAACTAAACACGAGAAATTTTTAGGTGTTGCCTTTAACGCGGAATGGCCAGTGCGGTGCCTTTTATGAAGCTTTATGGGTACTGATGGTAGGAATTTGTTTCAATGTGGGTACGATGCTTTGTTTGAATTTCGAGATAAGTAGGCAGAGGTTTTTTTAACTAACATTTATAGGAGTTTTACGTAGTTTGTATGTTGTTATTATAAAAGTAACTTTTTTATATGAAAACTAGTTTATGTCTATTACAGTTCAATAATAATGTCCTGGATATGACAAAATCCAGCCACTTCGCGGCATTAAGTTAACACTGTTGATTTACAACTTATCGGTACAATTTGCGTAATCAAATTCATTCCCATTAGCATAATACAATTAAAATGTTATCCGTTGAAATTGAAATTAAGACCATAATATCAATTGACATTGTATGTAGCCGTAAAACTATTTTGTACTCATTCATATTTAAAATATGTTTGCCATGTTTCGCAGAGTATCTCATTATGAAACATGTTTGTTTTTCCACCGCTTTTATGTTTATTTTACCGAAACAGCTGGGTTGTTTTGATAATTTTAATTATTTGCAAGTTTCTTAATGTGTAATATCTAACAGACTGGATTGTTATGATTTGCAGAAGGAGCTCTCCTAAAGGGATATATTAACTTGAACTTTGTTTGGTTAGAATAATATTAGTATGTGTTCGTAAAGCCAAGCCAAGCCAAGCCAAGTTGCAAACGGCGATTTTAATTTTTCACAATCATTTGACACATAATAAATAATCTATCTAAGTAGGTATATAAAAATAAAATAAATAAACAAATAATGCCCGCACAATCACATACATAGGCTCCCTAACTAGGTTTCCCTGTATCTAGGGTATCAGAAACTACGAGGATCGGGGATCCACAACACCCAGACACAGAACAAACACTTGCGCTTTTTTTTTCAATGCACAAATATTTGTCCTGTAGCGGGAATCGAACCCGCGACCTCACGCTTCACAGTCGGCTATCCGCCTATTGCGCCATATCGGGTGCCATATAAAATTCAAAGCCTAACTCATTCTATAATTTAACATGATACATGATAATTTAAATAACTATTTGATAGTACCTATATGTGATATATTTTTTCATTAAATATATGTATCAACAAATCGCAACGCACGGTCTAAACCAGAGGTGATAGAGATGTGAAAATTTCAAAGTAGTGTGAGAAACGAATGTTGTAGGGTTTTATTTATACAAAAGAAAGTGAAAGTTATTTTGACAAATAATTGACTTTTAAAATTTACAAATAGATACAAATCTTCTTGGAAATTTGTTAACAGAACAGACGTGGCGTGGCGCACATCTTTTAGTGACGGGACAAATCATTGTGCGTTGAAATAAAAAGCGCAAGTATTTTTTGTGTGTTTGCGTGTTGTGGATACCCGATTCGCATAGTATCTGATCCCGTAGATACATCAGGAAATCCTATTCAGGAGTAAGAGTTATTTATGTATGTGATTGTGTGGGCGTTATTATTATTATCATAGAGATCTCAACCTTATCATCATGCTAGCCCTAACAATTTCATAGCTCCCTGTTGAAAGTTTTTTATAATCGTTATTTTCCTTTGGATAGGCCATCCACTAACTTTCCTAAACAGTAAACAACTCATACCTCAGTGGTAAGATAAGTTGGCCTAAACTTATATTAGCCCCAAGCGAGGAGACGCAACTTGAACTAAACAGCTATTAAAATTAATAACAGCTAGGTAACTATCACAACAACGGTGATAACTTCTAATGGGAAGAACACCTGGGGGTGGTTACGTTCAAGAAAGTACTAATAGATGATTCGCTTCTGCTTACAGGTTTCAAGCCGCCCTGTAATAAATGTTATAGGTACCTGAGACTTTGTCCACTAAGGAACGGAAACGCTCAGCTGAAAATTTGAGTAACATTCACGATCTACCTATGTGATGACCGTGTATACTAACAACAACTCAACTCCGGTGGCTCAGCGATCCAAAGTGTGTCTTGGCCTCCGAAACAAGAGAGCGCCACTCCTTTCTATCCTGAACAATTTCAGCCCGTCAGCTCAAAGTTTGGAGACCATGTGTATAGTACTGTACTACTCAATCGGATTGTTAGAGAGTAACCAGATATTGTTACCCATATATTACCTAATATACGACACGAAAAATAATCTAGAACAATAAATATTTATGAGACATTGCATTAATACCCGGCAAAAAAAGAAGTTGAAAGGTTATATAGAATGCCTTCATTCGTTACAATCTTTATTTGATCCTTTTAAAATAAAATGAGCTTCACTGGATATAACACTTAAAGGCAATATCCATAAGACCTTAACCACTCAACGAGCCGTAGAAACTTTCTTGCCCAACCATAAAACCGAGTCCAATTCAGCACTTCGGTAGTTTGAGCGTAAATTAGGTTAAAACGATTGTTCAATCGAAATTAGGTAAATTATTACTCGACCAAGCAGTATAAAACAAAAGGGGCTCATTACAGTGAACCGGGTGGTAGTAAATCAGTGAATGGTTGCCGAGAAGTGATGGAGGGTGCTCGAATATTTACTTGTGCACGTTTTAGCGTGTACTATGAAATGTAGGTAAGCAAATATTGTATTGTATTGTTTAAGTTACATACCTAAAGTATTTATTTCCACATTACCTAATCGCACGTTTGATTTGACAGTCTTCTAATTGTTAATTTGACTGTATCAAAAGTAACACGATAACGTTACGAGGCTGATCTCGATATCCTTAATTATGCACTATACAATACAGCTTACAGCATAATATAAGTATCGGGGGACCATTGCACACAAATTGACCTAGCCCCAAATTAAGCTCGAAACTTGTATTATGGGTACTAGATTAGAAATAAATACTTTTATAGATAGAAATATCCAAAACTCAGGAACAAATATTCGTGCTCATTACACATATATTTGCTCTTACCGGGATTCGAACCTGGGACCGCTAGCGTCGTAGGCATAATTTGATTATATGGCCTAAGCGTCAACAGCTAATTTCACGATTAACCTGTGACGAGTGATAGTGAAAGTCAGGGCAGAAAGGAAGATGATCTTTTCTACGAATAGTTTCTTCCTTTCCCTCGCTTATTTCCTTCCGACCTGCAAAGTTCACTCCACGCTTGTTTCATTTCCTACTAAACATATCTCTTACGGATCATAAACTCTTGAGGGACTGTACATTATATACTCGTAAGTGTATGTTATGCCATGAACACACGAATACGATGGAAAAAACCAAGCTAGTGATAAAAAGGAATTTATAATTATGTTGTGATGGATGAGCGCCTGGTTATTGTTTGC
The DNA here is from genome assembly GCA_931315375.2 of Opisthograptis luteolata. NCBI lineage: Eukaryota > Metazoa > Arthropoda > Insecta > Lepidoptera > Geometridae > Opisthograptis > Opisthograptis luteolata. The sequence goes on along the minus strand of OV928049.1, from coordinate 5,402,002 downwards.
GTGCTACTACTATATATTGTAAGCATTTTATCACTTTACACGAAGGATACGTTCAGCTAAACGAACGACAAGTGTATTCCAGGATAACAATTTGATAATAAATCATATTGTAAAGCAGGTAACACTGTTCGGATGTCTGTTTAAACATGAAGCCATCTTTTGATATTTTCATAATTTTCTAGGATTGATATAAACTATACAGGCCTATTAATCCATCAAGTAATTCGTCGACATTAAGTACTATTAATGTATTTTAAGTAAATTGATTAGGGCTAATTATAATGATGAAGATATATCATCGTCGTATTTTTATTCGTATTAGAGAAGAACGACTGATACAAAAATTGTGTATTTTCTTTTGTCGGAAGCAACGCCTGAAGATCGATAAAAAAATCGAAATGTGCTTTGCAAAAACGGCAATGGTAGTGGTGGCCTATGATACATACTTAGTACAAATTAAGCTTCTTTTTAAAACACTTTTATTAGCTTGACTTGTAACTAACTAACTAACTAACTAACTAACTAACAATGTAATCAAATCTTAGAAGTCAATTTTCACCCACTTCTAATTGTCGTATCGACTTGAAACTTTGTATGTGTATGTAATCTCGGTGACAATGCAATAATTTGGTATCATTGACCTGATCTGATGATGCAGCCGGAAGGTGGGTAGGGCATCTCTGCGCTGGCTAATAGGAAACCCCTCGTGTTTGGGCTCATATGAATCGTATTGATGAGTACAATAGATTGGACTTGGTGACGAGGGTCTGATGATGCAACCGGAAGGTGGGTAGGGGATCTCTGCAGTGGCTACTAGTAAACCCCTCGTGTTTGGGCTCATATGAATCGTCTTGATGAGTCCAATAGATTGAACTTGGTGACGAGGGTCTGATGATGCAACCGGAAGGTGGGTAGAGGATCTCTGCAGTGGCTACTAGTAAACCCCTCGTGTTTGGGCTCATATGATTCGTCTTGATGAGTCCAATAGATTGAACTTGGTGACGAGGGTCTGATGATGCAGCCAGAAGGTGGGTAGGGGATCTCTGCAGTGGCTACTAGTAAACCCCTCGAGTTTGGGCTCATATGATTCATTTTGAGGAGTCCGATAGATTGGACTTGGTAACAAAAGACTAAAAAGTAAAAAAATAAAAATATATAGTTTAAAAAACTAAAAAAAAACACTTTAAAAACGCACTCAAAAATATAAAATAATTAAATTGACTTGTATTAGTTACGATATAATGGTTAATTCAAAAAGTGTGGAGCGCTTCTTTTACTGTGTAAATAAAAGTACACACAACCAACGACGACGAGTCTTAAGTAGGATAATTTATCATAGTTAAAAAGTAAGGGGATGCTAAAATAGGTCATTATTTCACATGTTTAAACTTAATTTTAGTCAGGTAAGTGCTGCGCAGCTAATTGATTTTGTATTTAAAATATTCACTGTAACCGAATCTCGTGATGTCTCGATTACAAGATAGAAAGGTTAATGAACTGCAATCCGCAAGAAGTGGAAGGTAAATATTAATCAGAATATTTCAGAAACAAGGTCTAATGAAGCCCGGTCGGGGCCTGAGGGCACGGCAAACATTTTTAATCCGAGGCGCATCTCATAAATTTCAACCCCGGGATAAAGTCGCTTTTGTTTTTCTTCAAGAAAGAAATATTTTCCCCTAAATTTACAACAACGCTTAGTTGCGGTATGTCGCGGGTCCGCAACAAAATTTTATTGTTGCTTATCATTTATTGCCATGCCCCATTATAATAATGAGAAGATGTTTGGCTTCTCGACTACTTCTCATTCGGAAAAACACTTCGAGAATAGAATTTTCATTTTATTTTCTCATCTTTTATATAAAAAGCAGAAAACTTTCAAAGCACTCACCTATTACGACAACATGATTATAAGGTCGTAACGTTGAGTTATTTTTACTCGGACTTGTCTTTGTCGGGATAATAGGTAAACTTCAGCTTTTGTTATGTGGCTTTTGTGGAGAAGAAACAAAAAAAAGTAATTTTTACGGCAAAGTGTTATCTAATAATAATCAATTCTCTTCATGACAGTCTATTATATTGAAAGCTTCGGTGGCGTCAGGAAATCGGTTGATTAAGTTGGCCTTATTTTCCCGTGTCCTCGTAGTTCTTGAGTCTTGAATTTTGAAACATAGAATTCTAACCACGGGTTAGGACTACGTATATGGAATCTATGTGCTCGTTATGCACAATTATTAGAATTTTAATTGGTAAAGTTTCACTACAAATCACTTGATTAGAAGTGTGTTACATACGCTAGCGCATAGATAGGGAACTAAATCTCTCAAGTGAGTGACATATTCTTAACTTGAGGGTAGGGTCTTGTGTATTAAAATGTTAAAATTAATAATATGCAATTTAATCATCATTATCAGCCTTTCACGTTCCCACTGCTGGAACTCTGGCCTTCTCTCAGAGAGAGAGTATGGGTTGTAATCTACCACGCTGGCCCAGTGCGGGTTGGTAGATGTCGCATGCCTTTGAATGTTGCAGTTCTTGGGCATGCCGATTTTTTCATGAACTTCAATGATCGGGCCAAAAAATCCACGGTCATATTCAGGTCAGGGCATATCTGGAAATGTTATTAGTACACCCAAATAACTATCAGTAGTAGAAGCAGAATGTTTGAAGTATAATGAAATATGGATTGAATTAATACTTCAGGTGCTTGCTTGTCCTAAACTTTGCCAATAATTTTGATTTATTAAAGCCTCACGGCCCCTTATATCTACTCCAAGTTTTCCTAGTAGAGGAACCAGGTTGTTCGTTGGCCTACTAGTGCACCGGGTTTTAGTTACACTAATAACAAGTGTGTAGAATTAATTTCCAGTAAATATTGGATAGTAGTCCTGGAGTGTTTGAATACCACGAGCCCAATTAACAATTTTAGTCACGTTTTACGGTAATCAAATAATTCAATCAATTTCAGTTAGATTAAGTAAAGGTCTTCTATAAAATCACATAAACACCCAAATATTTATCATGGTGAAACATTTTTTTTTTGACTTAACGTTTCAAATATGTAAAAACGGTGTAGTTGGCCTTGTTAATTAATTCAGACAAGATGGACGATTTGAAAAATTATCTACTACTTACAGAGCATCGTGACAACCCCTGTATGTGTAGGTAAATTTTAATGGTAAATTGGTTTTAATTAGTTAATGAGTTATGGTCCAATTTCCCTCTTCTTTGTTATTAATTTTTGAGCTCAGTAATTTATGGAGTCTTGAGTTACTTTTAATTATCTCAGATAGGTATGAGAGAAGAAAATCTACGGTTTAATCCGAAACGAGCTTTTCCATACTAATTGTTTCGAAATGATTATGGCCTACAATTATTGTTCCACGATGGCCTAAAAGTTTCGTAAAGTTATACAAGCTTCAAGCTAGATTAAGAATTGCATGTCTTATAGCAGTTTCATAAAAAGGTTCTTTATGGTTCGACAATTCATAGTCTTTACGTAACTCAATATTAGCTGTATTTAGGATAGTGCAAAAAAACTTCTAGGAAGCTTTGCAAGATACTAAATATTGCTAGCTAATTAACATAATCGCCGTGAATTTTTCAAATTATCCATAATGAGCTTAGGTTCTGCCTTTATCTAATGTCTATTTCACTTAGCCAATCAGTTAGGATAAAGTATTTTATAAATACATATAGATAACATAAAAATCTGTTCAACCGTTGCGTATCAGAGAGGTAAAAAACACACCACACAAACTTTCACATTTACAATATTTGGTAGAAATAGAAAAATAAAACACTTGAAAGAAATCGCACAGTTTGGTTCGCGCTTTATGAAGCCCTCTATTGATATAATACAATGGGAGTAGGTAGCGAAATTGTTCGCTCAAATATCGAATAGAATATTTATTGTCGTCCAACAAAGACATAGGTAATGCCAGAACTAGAGCCACTCCTTTTCTTTACTAGCTTTGAAGTAGGCAACTTCCCAAGCTCATACTCCTAGAAGATATAAACTTTCGGATCGGAGTTTTTACTGCAGTTGGGATTTAGTTTTTGTCGGAGACAGATGACGATGGAGATTTTATGAATGGACTATTTTTCGACTTGAGTGCATGAGCATTAAACGTTATTTAAATAATGAAAGTCTTAAAGTTTCAGCTGCTTATGTAGGTAGGTACTTTACACGAGATACGATTTAATACGATATCAGTTATTTTATTTATTCAATACTCTCAATTAAATACTATCTCTACGAGTATATTACCATATCTTTAAACTTAATGATATTTGCAAAATCCGTCACCTATTTTCACAAGATAATAAAATAGGGACGAACCCTATATTATGATAAAAATTTTAGTTACCTTACAGAATGTCAAAAATTTGGACGAATATTTTTAGACAAACAAAAAGACAACAGTGAAACAACTTTTAAAGATAAATTGCTGCCCATAAACATTGTAATATCCAAAAATGACTCTAAACATGGCATCAGCAGGCGTCTAGGCGCAACTCGACGCTGTTCGTTCATTAGCAAGCACCTTGCAAACGAGCTACAAAATTTCCTTATAACGACAAAGTAGCCCACCAGCCCCATTTCCACGATAACAATCTGTCCCACCTTGTGGCTATTAAGGGTCAGGCGATGGCCAGATATGCGACCAATTTATGCACTGCACACTCAAGACAAAATACGATAATCTAAACAGTAGCTTTGAAAACACGATTTGCAAAGAAACGAAATGTATTTATTGAATAAACAGAACACATTAACAACCTAGCACATATTTATGTTCCGTGTGATGTGAGAGATAGCCAGTGCTCTCGTCAGCATCTGCATCATGTGAATCCGAATTCATTTAAAGTGTGAGTCTCGTAATAACAATTTCACATACGTTTCGTGTATGCCATGGTTTGCTTAGTTCTAGAGCAGGTAGAGACCGCTTTACAGTATCTACAACCCCAGGTACTGTCTATATAGTTTACTGTTCAGTACTCAACCCGCCTAAATTACGTCAATTGCCGTGTAATTGAGGTTCTCAGTGTGTGTGAGTCGTATAGGGTAGTTTGTTTGAATTCTAAGCACTCTTTTACTGAACTCAAGAGCTTCCTATTTACTTAGTTTTTTATAAGGTGAGATCCTTATCCGAACAAAATGCTCGCTGCCTTGGACGTTTCGACTCGATCTATTGTATCCCTATGAAAAGGCAGGATTTTGCTTTTGTAAACCGTCGTCATGGTCTTACAAGCTTCGAGTTTACTAATGATTTTTGGTCAATTTAACTCGTGGAAAATGGACGATTCAATCAGACGTTTAACTTTGATTGCCTGATTTGTTTGTAATGTTGTTTGTGCGTTTGAATTGGATTCCAATTCCCGAGAGTTTAGTAATGATAAGCTTTTATGTGGTCCTTCCTAAATTAGAATCAACATTCCTCAATACTCCAAATTAATTAGTTTACCACTGCATGTTAGCTTTGAGCATTAATCTCTCCTCTCTATGTCCATAAATTTTTAACTGCACGAAACATAAAATAAAGACTTTATAATGTGTTTATAATATTCTTTATGTGTGTGATGTGTGTGTGTGTGTGACTTTATGTGTGTTCTTTATGTGTGTGTGTGTGACATACGATTTTTATTTTTGGTCAAATAAGTCTAGTGTTAAGGCCGAATTTTCCATCCGTGGACAGTTTTACCTAAATTTGGTTAAAAATATAACTTTGATTGCAGACGAAAAAAAATGGGCCTAATTCTCTTTCAGAAGCTTACAAGCCTGTGACAGACAGACAGACACAACGTTGTCGCAGCAATAACGTTCCGTTTGGATGGCTCATTTGGGGACGACACCGTTAAAGACGTGTAATAAAAAAATCAGCGATATTCGGTTCTTAGTGATTTTTTTTCGGGTAAAAGACCACGAAATGAAGTAAAATATTTGAGGCTTTTTACTCTGTTAAGCGTTGATGCGTACGTGAGCCAATACTATTGACGTATCAATTTCGATGCTGATAAATGTGCTGAGACGTGCGTTGGCTGTCAATTACCCGTAATATATAGAAGCTATATTGTTTTATGTTCTTAACTGAGCGTGGCGAAGGGTGATAAAGGTAATTGACGTCATATCTTCATGTGAGGCGGGGATTGAGATGCGTCAAGCAATTTAGATCACAGAATGGCTACGGCATAAGCCTAAGCTAACGCTGACTAATTTATTTGCTTGAGGTTGTTTATTGTTAATCTCTATTTTTATGTCTATGGTGACTGGTTCTGCTCCAGGTATACGATTTTTCTACCAAAGAGCTTTTACCTAAAAAATTGGTCACACAAACTTCACTTTACTACATGAACGTTATTAATAATTAAAACAAAACATCCTGAATTCAAGTTTCAATCTATGAAAAGAAAGAGAAAGAAGAGCGCGTAGTGTATAGATTACATACATAATATATCAATATGTATCTATATTGTATATTTATATACGCCTTACCTTCCTACCCGGCAAGCTACTAACTGGCGTAAGGCTTTGGGTTTAATTTCCGGTAGAGAAGTGTGTATTTTCGCGCCATTAGGTTACCGCCGATAGCTGCAGCTATGCATGCATGCTTAGTGCGACTACACCTAGCAATTATCCAAAGTGATTACCATCGCCCTGTAGCTTCCATTAACCTTGATTGTATCGCACTGGTTTACTAATAAAACTATCTACACTTTCCTGGTTAGCGTATGAAATTTATTTTCTCCTGATAAAAATCTTTTGGGCAATAAGTTAGAACAGGGAAATAAATACGAAATGATACAAAACGAAAAAATTATGCTCTTTTACGAAACAGATGACGGCCGAATTCTTAACATATATACGTAAATACATATCAACAAAAACTAGACCAAACTTACTGCAACTTAAATAAGTACTCACAGAAAAATAAACAATAAGAACATCTAGATGAATGCGATGAAAGCAGTGAGCTTTGCAGATGGGCACCCCTACGGCGGCACAATGTATTTTACCAAAATTATCACTACGATGGATTATTCAGACACAACACGACTTTAAGATTTTAAGATGGAGGATTCATTTTATGGTTTGTATGTAAAAACTAAACTTAGGATCAAATATGACAAATTTTGGATTCTAGCCTTAGTATTTACTTAACACAGCGTATGATTGTGCGGATTTAGTAAGCAGTTTTCATATTATGAAGCACGTAAATTGACGCTTGACATAACCTTTCTAACCTACATAAAAAGGCCTTGAAGATTATTACACGCTTTTTGGAGTTGATAAAAATAGGTGAGTGCCGAGTGGTATTGCGTGACGTGGCTTTAAAGCTCTTGCATTTGGCGTTTTATATGCTGTGGCAGCCCTAATCACTATGCCGCCCACTTTTTCTGCCTATCTGGTTGATCGTTCAGCTGATAAAATGTTTGAATAAAGACGTTATTCTTAAAAACGTGGCCTGACACGCCCAATACTTCACTAGTGGGGAGCAAAGAAATTTTAAACTGGCTAACAAATAAGAGCTAGTTAGTAGCACCATACCTTTTAAAAAGTTTTTATCTCTTCTATAATATGACATACCCAAAAATGTGTTTGGTTTGGTCTCTGTTCATGAAACAATTGAGTAACGGATTGTGATACACTGAAAAAAAAATTCTGACTTTCCTTCTGTGTCTTTACCTTCCAAGACCGATTTCTTCCTTATTTTACTTTAGTTTTCCTTCTTCAAGTTCCCTTTTGATTCAGAAGGAAAACGGTATTTCGGAAGGTCTTTTTTCTCCCTGTAGACTTGATTTTTTGGATGGAAACAGTAAGGTGAGAGCGACGTAAGCTACTTTTTATACCGGAAATTGCACGATTACTGTGGAAATTTCCGAGCGGGTGAAACCGCGGGGCACAACTGGTTAGTGAATTTATTAAAAAAATAATGTTTTAAAATATGACCTATCAGTTTCTTTCAGTCTAGTATTTGTGCAAGTTTCGTGTGCAAGTTCGTGCTTTGGTGTCTAAAAAAGTTGTAACTGTTGGTACTGATTTCCATTTATTTTCATGAGGGACGAGGGATTTTTATTAAAGTCATGTTGTTTCATATCAATTAATTAGTAAATCCTTTTAAGTGTTACAATTTATTTTACGTGTGACCGTATACAATTTTTGTAAATAATTTAACAGCAAAAGCCTTGTTTCATGTTGAGTACGATATTGTTAATTACGATCATGCGGTCAACTCGTCGACGCCTTCGTAATTAATATTACAGGTAGACCCGAATTAAGTGGCACTTTCATCGCTACCTACTTAATTAGCATGGATATTCACTTTTAACGAAAGTTATTAAATAAAGCAATTTTATAAGGTTGAAAAGGAGAATAAATTTAATTTAGATTACAAAGTTGAGCTAATTCTATTCCACAGGTAATTATACTTAGGTACATGTTTATGCTAACCTTTGGGTATCTAGAGATTACACTTTTAACTGGGTTTGACTTGACTTCTTGATTTATGCCTCCTGTAGCTAATTGTCACCCCCACGATTCTGCCAATGTTCGTTTATGCTGGTTTCACAAAGCAGCATAAGCACACAAGCACAAGTATGATGGAGATTAGAATTAGAATATGATCAGTGTTTATCTAGGGTAATCGAACAGACTTTTAAAAATGACAAAATCATCTAAAACAAAAAACACAAACACAATGTTAGAAGGTGTGTACATAAAAATAGAATTAGGTTAGTACCTACCGACCTACCTATGTTTACAATATAATATTATTAACTTTTATCTGGTTGGAAGGGAATTGAACTCACTGAACGATCCTGAAAACTCTCCCATATCTAAACAATTTGCGTTTTAAAGTGACCACAATGTATCCTATTGAATAAAAAACATTTGACTTTGACTAACCCGACTAAGTATCCCCCAATTCACTTGCAAGTTCACAATTCATGTTGCTCCTCAGTTATTGCCACTAAACCTAGAGCTACCTGTCCTGCAGTAAGAAAAGAAAACTAAATTGTATCCGCCACTGTTCCTGAGCCATCAATCGAACCGTTAAGGAGTTATGGCGTCATTAATGGCGCATTCGGGCTCGCGACGGGCGCTAATAAAACCTGAATATTTCACGTATCGCCGCCGGAACATTACCATAAACAATTTGCGATTCGCCCCTGCAGCCATGATTTAATATTTTCGTGTCCGATTTAATTTGTGACTGTTCGTTTGGCAGATTTACAGCTAACTTTAATTTTGAGCAACATCGGTTACTGGACACAGCTAATGACATCTGATTGTCAAAGTTTCCCCAATTGTTTGCTATAGAAAGTTACCCTTATTATTTACCGTTAACTATAGATACATTATTATTATGTTACCAAAAAGTTACCTCTATGAAACTTAGGATACGCAAGATTAAAAGTTTATTGATTCGTCGACTGCATGGCATAGAATTGTAAAAAGTGAAATTAGAATTTAAACCTCTTATGTACAATATGAATATAAAACATTCAGATTATGAAAGGAACTTTGCTATTGTGATTCTGTTGCAAGGTGAGCATTTGCATATAAGTAGATATTGTTCCCAAGCAATTTCAACACCAAAATAATCGTATAAGCTCTGATTCCCAAACGGTTTCCTGTATCTAAGCCATCGGAAACTATGTAGATCGGGTATCCACGACACCCAGACATGGAACAAATACTTGCTCTTTTCTTTGCACAGCTAATTTTTTCTGCAGGAATCGAACCTGCGACTTCACGCTTCGCAGTCTGATATTCGCCCATTGAGCCACATAAGTCGTCTGCATAATATATTTCTTGTAAACTTTAAAATACATATTTAATATTAGTGACTCTATATATTATATATTATATATATTATATTATAGCCTCTTTATTCCTTAATGAATTAAATTATTTACATAACATTATAAAATTAAATCTTAGATATATATAATAGTATTTCAAAAGAATTATAAATAAATGATTAATTAATTAAACATATGCAGTTTTATTAAGGACCTCTCAACGAGTAAAGGCCTCCTCCATATTACTCCAAGTCTCTCTCTCTTTCGCTCTCATCATCCAGTCCCTGCCAGCCACCTTGATTAACTCATCTGCCCATCTTTCTTTAGGTCTTCCTACTTTTCTTTTACTAATTGGTCCTGTCCACATTGTTATTTTTTTAGTCCATTTATTTGTGTTCATGCGTGCGACATGGCCAGCCCATTTCCATTTAAGTTTCTTACAGTGTTTTAGAGCATCTATTACATTTGTTGTTTCTCTTATTTCTGAACACTTTATTCTGTCTTTTCGTTTTATGTTCAATATACTACGTTCCATTGATCTCTGGCATACTTGTATTTTATTTTGTGTGTATGTGTTATATATCCAGGTTTGGCAGGCATAGGTGAGGCATGGCAGTAAACATGAGTCAAGTACCTTTTTCTTAAGTTTCACTGGAAGATTTGATTTCAGTGTATCTTTGTAGCTCCAAAATTTATTCCATGTATTGGTTATCCGTCTGTCTAGTTCATCTTGTAGTCTGGACTTCGAAAATGATACCAGTTTGCCCAGATATATGTATTCTTGGACGTAGTCTAGTGTGATATCATTGACTATAATAGGTTTGTTTTGGTGGTTAGTCATAATCTTTGTTTTTATGCTATTCATTTGTAAGCCGACTGCGTTGCTTGCAGCATGAAGTTCGTTGATCATATTTTCCAGTTGTGTTGCTGAATCCGAGAAAAGTACAATATCATCCGCAAAACGAAGGTTGCTAAGAAATTCGTTTTTTATCTTGATACCTTTTCTTTTCCAGTTTAGGTTCCTCATGATGCTTTGCAGTACAGTTATGAAAATTCTCGGTGAGAGGGGATCACCCTGTCTGACACCTCTACAGATATTTATTTCTGGTCCTAGTTTCTCCAATTTAACACGACTCACACTTTTTCTATAGATGTCTTTAATAAGTTCGATAGTCTCGGATGGAACATTGCATTCATACAGTGCCTTCCACATACTATCATGGGAAATAGAGTCGAATGCTTTGGCATAGTCAATAAAGGCCAGATAGAGAGGTTTATTATGTTCCACATATTTCTCTATGATCAAGTTTAGTGTGTGGATATGGTCCGTGGTGGAGAAATGTTTCCTAAAGCCTGCTTGTTCGGGTGGCTGGTGTTTTTCAGTGTATGTTGCAAGGCGCTCTTCCAGACATGAAGCGAACAGTTTGTAGATGCTTGATTGTAGGCTAATTGGCCGGTAGTTTCCAATATCAGCAGGGTCACCTTTCTTATATATTAGTATTATGTTGGATTCTGCCCATTCTTTAGGTATTATTTTTTCATCTAAGATTTTATTGAATAGGATAGTTACAGGTAATGCGAGTGAAAATTTACCTGTTTTGATTGCTTCATTCGGGATACCATCAGGTCCACAGCTTTTTTCAGATTTTAAACCTTCCATTTTTTTCATGACCTCAAAGGTGGAGAATCTGTGCAGAGCATCAGAGTTCAGCGTTAGCGGTAATACTGTTTGGTCTGAGTTTTGTGGTGCTGCATATAGGTTTTTATAAAATGTGGTGGCGGTTTCCATTATTTTTGATCTAGAAAATGTCTTTTTATCTTTTGAGTTTTCTTTCAGGCAGGGAATCCAATTTTTGGTGGTGTTGAGCGCTTTATAACCTTTTTTCAGACTGCCAGATTTTAGGTAGGTTTCTAGTGTTCTTATTCTGTGTTCTTTCCTTTCATTTTTCATGAGTTTGTAAATATTCTTAAATAGGTAGCAGCGTTTTTTCTTTTCTTCAATTGTTAAGTTTTTCTTCTTAATTAGTATGCTTCTTCGTTCAATTAGATGTTTTATATGTTCAGGAATAGTATTTTGTTTTTTTGGTGTCTCTTTTCTTATTGTTTGTAAGCTGTTGTGTATTGATTCTTTGATTTCATCATAGAGGGATTCAACATCCTTATTTTCTTCCAAATTTATTGTGTTAAGTCTTGAGTTCAGAGCTTCAGCGAATAGTTCTTTATCTTCTAATGCGTTTAGTTTGACATTGTTGTTATTTTTGTACTTGGCTCTGCTTTTTTTTGAGTTTGATATTAATACTGTGCTTCTTATAAACCGGTGATCACTAGGGAAGGACAGGTTGCTTAATACTTCTATATTTGTTATTTTTTCTTTACTATTGGTTAGTACATAGTCTATTTGACTTTTGAATTTCTTTGGTGAGAGCCACGTCCACATATTATTTGTATTCTTTTTAAAATGGGAATTTATAATATATAGATCGTTTTCCCAGCAAAAGTGGAGTAGGGTTTCACCTCTTTTGTCTCTTTTTCCATAACAGTATTTGCCCAGTATTCTTTCTTCGCCTAGTAACCTTTGTCCAACACGAGCATTGAAGTCGCCTAGTATAATCCGGTGTTTATTGCAGTGTACTTGAGCTTGTTGGATTTGAATATAGAATTTTTTGATCTCTAGGTCGCTTGCCTCAATTGTGGGTGCGTGGGCTTGAATGATTGACAATCCACTATTTTCGAACTGAAGATTTAAAATGCATATGCGTTCAGAAATACCAATGAAGCTGTCAATGTTCATTTTATATTTTTTCTTTATCAGAAAGCCGACTCCATAGTGGCCTTTAGTTTCTCCAAAATAGCAGAAAATATGTTCATTATCTTCTATAATATTATAACCTGTTCTTCTTATTTCTGCAAGCCCAATGATGTCATATTTTATTTTTGATATTGCCTGTTTGAAGTCTATTAGTCTTTCATTTGATAAAAGAGATCTTGCATTATAAGTACATATATAGAGTGGTTGGAGTGGAGGGTTTTGGTCTTTAGCCCCCGCGGTGACCAGCCGTGGTGGGGGTATGTGTGGAGAGGTCGCTTTCTGTCAGTATTTGATCTGGTTTGTGGTTGGTTGTGGCGTCTTAGTTTCTGCAGATGGGGTCGGGGGGGCTGTTGTACTTGAATCTCGGCTTCTGTTTTGATTTCTTATCATATACTGGTGTATGTTAGAGTTTTGTTTCTTGAATGGCTTCTTAGTGTTGTTTGTGCCCGATTTAGGGTTTTCTTCAGTAGTTTCTGGAGATTCAGACAGGTTTCTTTTGTTGTGGCTTCGATATGGTGTTTTAAAATGTTGATTCTGTTCGTTTTCGGGGATTATTACAAGTTTATTATACTTTAGAAAAGCTTTTCGACCTTTGTTTCTTTCTTCAAGCAGTTGAGCAGTTAGTTTTTTGCGTTCTTCCAAAATATCAGGAGGGAAGTCTTCTTTTATGTAATATTGTGAGTCATCTAGTTTTTTCTTGTTTTTTAAAAGTTCAATTTTCAACCATATCGAGCTTATGGTTACTACGACAGGTCTAACCTTCCCATCTTCTCGTTTTTTCCCTAAACGCCTCACTTCTTCCATACTTTCCAAATTGTAGCTTAGCTGCATATTTACGTTAATAATTTCTAGTATCTTTTGTTGTAGATCGTAGTAGCTTTTTTCATTTTCCATAATGCCAAAAAAGATTACATTCTTTTTTCTATTTGTTCTTTCTAGTTGTTGTATACGCCGTCCTTGTTCTTCCACGGTTTTTTCTAGGTTAGTGTATTTTGATTCTAGGTTTACGAACTTTGTGTCTATGTTCTTATTTATAATCTCTGGTATGCTTTGCTTCATGTCACGTATTTCGTTCGTTTGTTCATCAAATTTGCTTTGAAGGTTTTTTATCAAAGCTGTAAGTTCTTCCATTCTGCACAAACACAAATCGATATTTTTATATAGTCTATAACCTTTGACTTTGACAGTAATTGACAGTAGAGGTTGGTCGATGGTCGATAATAGTCCCAATTCCGGTTTACCGGTTCGCCGTTAGATGGCGCTATTTCGCAATGTAGGTGTTGAATTACATGGAATAATGTCTTTTAATTTAGTTTTTAGGTTATATCACTTTATTAGTTTGTGCACTGAATGTTAAACAGCGATTAATAGGTACGTCACTGTCCTGCTAGACTTGTTAGCGTTCGCCAACACTTCGTTTGATTTGATTTTGCCATACGCAACTGGTTGCAAAATGTTCGTTTACGTATGGATCACAGCTGTTATTTTCATATGTATTTTTTCGGCACTAGCACTGTTTTTTAGTCTTAGCTTTTACAATGTTTGATGGGTTTTGTCACTATTTTAATGATTTTGCACTGTTTATCACAAAATAAGCACTATTGTAATTATTATTTTGCATAAAATACGCGACTGATATGAACCGTGGCACAGCAGCGCCCTCTCTCTCTATATATGCACATTTAATGTGTACTTATGTGAACAAATTGTAGACAATTAGTTTGAATAGTAATCAGAGCAAGTGTCGCAAACTAATGTTGTATGCGTACACACTACACACTATTGCTCGCCTAATGCAGCTGTTTGCATAATCAAGTCAATGGCGTGAAGCAATGCCTTGTTCGTCACCGAGATTGCCCATTTGTAATTAATTTTTGTTTATGTAGGGAGTCTTTTGATTTAATAAGATAGATTAGGTTAATTAACCTAACGTTAGTAATATTACATTGAGATTAAAGCCTCGCGCATATTACGGGCGGGCCGCACCGCAAAACATTATGCATCTCTGTCATTCATTCAATGTTTGAAAGAGATGCAGTATTATTATAGTGCGTTGCGGTGCGGCCTGCCCTAATGTAGCCTTAATGATTAATAATTTAACAGTGAGAGATCTTTGCGCGAGCTTTGCTAAAAGATTAGCACTTATGTTTGAGCTTTTTTTAGTATACATATGGCTACTGCCTATGGCGTAGAAGTGGTTTAAAAAAGTCATTAACGAATTGGTTTTGTAAAATATTAAACTTTAAACTCATTCAGCTTTATTCTAATAGTCTACATTTATTCCCATAGCTTTATATGCAGTTGGCAGCTTTTTTTAAAACAAATATGATTTACCTAACAGTTTTGCCTGTAACAGCAATTTACAAGCTAGAGCTGAAACGGTCATTTAGCATAGTCCAAAACATTTTGCCAACGCGAGAAATTACGACGGCCATCTATTATGTTACATAATTTTGCCAAACGATTAGCAGCAGAACGCACCAACAGTGACGGATATGTTCAACATTCATCAAAACTTTTAAATGAGATACCTTAAAAACATGACTTACTCGTATATACATACTTGCTATTTATATTTGTGTTAGCAGAAAATAGTATTTAAAGTCTACTACGTACTTGTCCATGATGCTCTCAATATAGCCTTAAATTCAAGTTTTACATATAAAAGTGTGCAAGCATTACGGTTTTTCCGGATTAAAAGGCAATATTTCCATTTCTAACTAAGGTCACCGACATAGCTCACAGAATTAGCAAGCTGAAGTGGCAGTGGGCTGGTCACATAAGCCGCCGAACCGATAACCGTTGGGGTAGACGTGTTCTTGAGTGGAGACCGCGACTTGGCAAACGTAGTGTAGGACGTCCTGCGACAAGGTGGAGCGACGACTTGCGCCGAGTGGCTGGCAGTAGTTGGATGAGAAGAGCCGAAGACCGGGCTCAGTGGCGTACCTTGGGAGAGGCCTATGTCCAGCAGTGGACTGATACAGGCTGATGATGATGATGATGATTTCCATTTCTGTTCTGTGTGCAGAACATTTACCTATTTCCCAGCAATTTTCTCTACTTCGTCATCAACTTAGTTTTAATAATTTTAAAGTGAATGTCTAAAATATATAATTATTTAGTAGGATACAACATGGGATCACCTTGAAATGACAAATCAAAAACTATCACACTACAACGACAAACAATGAAGGTCAATTTTACTATAAACTGATTGAATTGGAGCAAGTGCGCTACAATCACAAGCTTTTTTAATCCGATAATCTATATCAACAATGACCTTGAAATTTAGCTATTTAGGCAATTAATGATACCTATTCGTAGTTTTTTTTTTCCAAAAAGTGTATTTTAGTAATAAACTGTTTGCCGCTTTTCCAAAACATTCAATATTCTTCTACAGTTACGCAAATAGTAGCAACGCCAATCGCAATTTGGTTTCGAGTGCGCTGCGTTTGAAACACAACTCCATCAATTTAAAATAAAGGCCGAGATAGTTACGTCGAGTGATAAAATACATGGCTATATTTGATTTTTTATCATCCTTTTTCGGTTGAAAAGTTTATATTGTACACGCTCTACAGCAGTTTTATTTAGAGAAAATGTGAGAGTTACGCAAGTAAAATTCATTAGCAAGTCATTGAGTACACTAAGTTTGATAGATTAGACCAAAGACAAAACTGTCATTTTATAAATCGTGTGGTTGACATATACTCTCCCATAAGAAAGGTGTGTCTTTGTCCCAGCAGTGGAAATTACAAATGTAATGGCTGATGATGATGACATTAATTATCATACTCAACTCATCGGATTATTCCTTGTATTAATGTTTAATCAAACCGTGCTCGAGCTACCGTACACGTGAGTCATAATTAAAATTAGTTTAAAATACCGCTAACATGGGATGGCACTCACGCTAAATGATATTATATTTAGCGGTCGCAAAGCTATTAGAAACTTAATGTAACGTACTGCAGACATTTAGTTATAACAAGCTATTTCTGTCTTTTATGCTCCGGTTTATTTCCGTAAGTTCTCATAACTTGTAACAAGCGAAAACTCATTCCGATACTGAGGCTTTTGATGCGTCATTCTTTTACGGCTAGAAGGCTGTATGCGGTTTCAAACACGTGGAGTTATATCTATCTAAACTTGAGCATCTCAATACAATTTTTTATGAAGTGTTAATAGCTCAGTTTTAGTGACGACGGTTTCTGTTGAAGGAAAACGTGCTAAGAAAAGCAAAATCGTTTATATATTTATATATAGTTACCTAGTTAAGAATCTGTTGCTAAACACCTAAATATGTGTTCCCATGCTTCACATGAAAGCCAGATCTCAGTCCAGGCGTAGCGTGGCATCACCATCGCTCGCGGTCAAATATAAAAAAGTGTGATTGATAAAAAAAAATTGTGTTGTCAGTTGTTTTTGTGTACATACGAGTAACTACTTCAAACTAGGAAAGGATTAAACAGTGCCAAAATTGTACGTTTTTGGCGGCCTTCGGCAAATTATGCAAACGTCAACACAGCGCTTCTAAACCATCAAACCGTGCTACAAATCAATTTTCCTCACCGATATAGTATAAAAGCTTTCAAGCGCAGCATGTTGATTTCCAATGTTATTTCCATATCACATGTTACGCTCCTGATTTCCCGGAAGTTAGTTTCATAACTCGACGTCATGTGAATACGGTACCGTAAAATAATAAATTGAATGAAAATATTGCTACTTGAATGGAACCCACCGTTTACGCACACAGATTCGGGACGGGAAGTCATTAAGTAACGATTTGATATCACAAAAAAGGAATAATTTAGGGACGTTAGGTTACTCTTCTTTGATCTTTGTCGTATGATGTCTTTTAGAAACCGAGGTGATTACATACGAATGAAAGTGCGAGTTAGGCGTGTAGATCATATGGTTCCTTAGCTTTCAAAAGAAGATAGTTATGGTTGCTAGAAAAGTATATATGAAAATAATCAAGATCAAGTAATTAATTAATTTCAGTCGGCTGTTAATTCAATGTTCCACATCAGTTCGATCAGCGGGTTCGATTCCCGCTACCGGACTAATATTTGTGCATTGAAAAAAAAGCGCAAGTATTTGTTCTGTGTCTGGGTGTTGTGGATCCCCGATCCTCGTAGTTTCTGATACCCTATATACAGGGAAACCTAGTTAGGGGTCAGAGCCTATGTATGTGATTGTGCGGGCATTATAAAATTAAATAAATAAATAAGTTGTATAGACTTCTAATTAGATGCTTATAAACAGTGAAAACGCATGTGTAAACACGGAGTGTAGCTATTTTATATATATATGTACCTACTTTTGTTTTACATCATACAGGGACGTTGCCCTGTATTTTTCTGTATATTTGACCACAAGGCATCTGATGTTATTCTTTACGAAATGTATCAGTCTATTTATATATTTCACTTGTTAGCTAGTTCCCAGTCCAGGTGTATAGCGTGGTGACATTTTCGACCACATTGTCACATAACATCAGGTGACTTATGGTTAAATGCTGCACTGTTGATGAACAAAAAATAGACGTCTGAGGTGCACTGAAGGTCGTCAACAACTAACCTCTGTTTCTCCGGTGATTCGCCGCTCGCGCTCGTTGGAATCTCAGCTTGTGACCTACACGACATTTAAAAGAATAACAACACCTGAACACCACGGAACCCCAAAAAATACAAGTTAGTATGAGTAGAGTACATCTATGTAAGTATTGTACTACCACGTAGGTACACAAAGCTACAAAGGAACCTACTCCATTCATTACACGTATTTTATCAGGTCTATTTTGATGTAGGTTTTCCGAAATTTTAAGAAGCTATCCTAAGTACCTACCTACCTAGTACCTATATATAGGAAGCTTTTAATGCTCCAGTACCTACTAGTTCATTAATTAATTAATACATTAAATTGCGAACGGAGCAAAAGAAGTAGACGTACCCCCCTACCTAAATAGGTAGCGAAAACCCATCCAAGATTTTTCTTGGAAAATATCAATAGTCTTGTCAAAATAAAAACGTGAGTAGACGAACCTACAAAGGCCAGGAATCCATCGGTAGGTTGTAAGTACCTACAGTATAAAGGAAGGATAAAACTTTAACGGAGCATAAAAGGAGACATGTCGAAAATCTGCGGTCATAAAACATGGCCGACGCCCACAGGGCTTACCCGTGTGATATTTTCCCGAACACACGTCCGTGTCGTCTGCCCCGCGCCTCCGATCAACGCTGTCCCATTCCCCGCCACAGCTTATCCCTACGGAGATTATCGACTAACTTAATAACCCTAAAGGATCCCATTATTTGAATTATGAAATTATTAATTCATTTATAATGGGCAAATATTAATTCGTCAGACCTTTTAATCCGTTCTAATTGCTCTGCTTTCATTACGATTCTGCGTAAGGTTACCTAATTTGGAAGATTTAAGCAGATATTTAAAAGCTACCGTTGCTCTAAGAGCTGGGTATCATCTGGGTGAATAAATTGAGAAATTAGATTTACGTAGACGAGAATTTCGTCTTTAATAATGGTACTATTTTTTTCAAGAGGAGATCATTTTAATCTAATAAGGGATACAAAATTGTGGTTCCAAATAGCCAATTTAAAATGGAGCAGCCGGGTGCTTGGGCTTTTTCATTCAAACATTATTGAATTCCACGATTGAAAATCTAAGTTAAATATCCATTCTTTGAATGCCACTTGATGGCATAAATTTAATATTGTAACCAAGAGCCTTCCAATGGAACGTTTGTAACAAATTCTATCTACCTTTAGCTTCCGAAGGAATTTCATAAAATCGATTGTTATCAAAATGATTTAAAGTCACGGTTTTATTTGTCAATAACTCGGCCTGAATAATCTAGTTAAGTGGGTATAATGATGGAGTGTAACAGAATTAGATTGATATCTTACGTTGAACATTTATGTTACAGTAGGGCACAACACGATCCTTACGTAGGTACTTACTTATATAGGTAGTTATGTATTAACTAAAACTTACTTGTATACAATAATTCGGTTATAGTTACACATATTTTGTCAAAAGAAACTCCTGAGTTTTAGCCTAGGACAGTTAATGATTAGAATTTGGTTATATACAGGATAATTACCTTATGTATTTTGTTTTAGTTTGACTTTCCGCATTTTCGACATTTGCAAGCACCATGATCACGAAGATACTGAAAAAAATATAACAGTACTTAGTAAATATCCATCGAGTGGCTGTCGCCCTGTCGGCCGTCCCAGATATCGCTGGAAAGACGAAGTCACGAAGGATTTGCGCAAGCTCCAGATGGAGGACTGACAGGAGGTGGCGCAGGACAGACCGAAGTGGCGTCTTTTGTTATCGGAGGCCAAGACTCACTTTAGGTCGTTGCGCCATTTCAGTTAGTTATTTACAAAGTGTTCCGTATACCTATAAAAACGGCAAAAAATCACGTATACATCATTTGTGAAAATATCAACTGTCTAACTATCACGGTTCATGAGATACAGCATGGTGATAGACGGACAGACGGACGGACCGTGAAGTCTTAGTAATAGGGTCCCTTTGGGGACGGAACCCTAAAAAATAATTCATGATTGCCTAGATGTCGCGAATCTTGATAATTACGCCGTAAATTTACCCTAGGTCAGGGCCATTCAGTAACGCCTACTATTTCATGACCAGAATGAAAGATAAATTTAGGGATACAATAGAGTAGGTACAATAGTATTGAGATGTGCTTGGTATAGTAAAGTTTTCTTTTGAATACGGAAATACTTTGGAAAACAAAATATTTTGCAGGGATTCTCAAGAGGATCAAGTAACGTACTCTCATAAACTTTTTGTTTGTTATGATCTTGGGATCTTTCATACATAACACATTGGGCTCACAAGGCAGTGCGATGTTTATATATTGCGCATCTGGCTGGTATATCATACCCACTCTAGTTATGCCAGTATGAGTGAGAGTAGGTATATGTATAGTATAAATATACCCATACTTATATGAAGTAGATATTTAAGAGACTACAAAAAATCGAGCCATTAACGAGCCATATCATAGATTTTAAGTATTGGTGTCTCATCATTCATCACTCAAGTCTTATTAAACAATTATTATGCCTATTAGTCGTTTATGTTATTAATTATTGGTATAACAATTTTCTTAAATTAACAAGCCTTCATAAAACAAAGAGTCTACAAAAACAAACAAAAATGTTCGTAAAAAGAAAGTCGCCGCTAAAAACATTGTCTCGAGAGGTGTCGGCGTCCACCATCAGATCGGCAATGATTAATTACAGCAAAGATTTATGACGGAGGGTGTCGATGGCAATACAAAGACTTGGAGCTTCACGCCATGTTGGCCGATGTTCAGTAGTGAGAACCATTATTCCCCTCTTTGCAAAGTTACGATTAAATTTGAGAATAAAATGTTTGATAACACGGCGCCCCGCGGTTACATCCACGGATTTCCCGATATCCCACAGTAGCTAGATATCTAACCTGTTTCCAGTATAGAGTATTTTTTTTAACTTTTGATCTAATAGACTTTTTTAATAGCAAATATAGAGAAACTAATGAAAAAAATATTGTAGAATCTAAGAAATATTCTTGTATGTTGGTTATTTTTTATTATTATGCTTAGGTAATCAACAAAAAAGAAATTTACTGCGTGAAAAAAATATGAGAAGTTTCCACGTGCTCGTTTATTATTTAGCCCAATACTTTTACTGTTATTGCCAATAAATTGAGTGTAAAGAGGCCATAAAGCACAAATTGAGTTACACTAGATAGGGTTTCAGTGAACTATTTGTGAATAAGTCATAATGGTGTCATTTTTTTCGCTGAATCGGTAGTTTGGGAGCCCGCCGTCACCTAGAGCCAGGCATTTATCAACTAGACCACAGAAAATACTTTCCACCGGAAGAAAAACTCTATCCCATTTTAACTTTTAAGCTAAAACTAAAGAAGTTTAATTACAGGGTATTTTCAAATCTATAGGAAATATTTGCTCAGAAAAATAGGCATTTTATTATTTCAAAAGTTTCCTAAGCAAGTTCACTTTAACGCATAGATGAATAAATAGTATTAAGCTTTCAGTACACCTTCTGAAGATGAAAAATACCACATTCTAAAATGTATCACCTTTATACAATTTATACGTGCCTTGCAGTTACCTGCATTTTTCCCGTTACTGCAAGAATTTTTTAGGATAATTACCATCCTATATGTTAATCCAATCTCCATTCAAATTTCAGTCCAATCCATTGATCCGTTACAGCGTGAAGAAGTAACAAACATATAGATTACACACAAACTTACGCATTTATAGGTAATATTAGTGTGGAGAATGATAGAGAGCAAAATAAGCACAGTGGATTTTATTTAATGCAAATTTGCAGAAGTAACAATTTTCGCACAATGTAATATGGAGTTTACTCACTGAAAACCCACTGTGCGGTTACAAACCATGCATATATCACCCAACGCAGATAAATCACTCTGTGATCACTGATCAAAACTTTGTGAAGTTTAGCTTTTCGGGACATTCGAATAAATCAGCCCTGTGAAGCGTGAAATTAAACGAGGACCAAGTAATGCAAAATCTATTAAAAACTTTTAAAACTTACATTTTTATATTTGCTTAGGGCTCACGTTAACTTTTGCATTAGCATAATTATTACAAAGTTAATATAAGGTTACTACTGCAAGACTTTATAATATACCAAAACACTGTTTCTCTAATCGCTAGAGTAATATAGGTATTTTAATTTAATGAATAGTTCCAATGTTTACCTCTACAAACAAA
The DNA here is from genome assembly GCA_931315375.2 of Opisthograptis luteolata. NCBI lineage: Eukaryota > Metazoa > Arthropoda > Insecta > Lepidoptera > Geometridae > Opisthograptis > Opisthograptis luteolata. The sequence continues at coordinate 5,379,575 of OV928049.1, read as the reverse complement.
CTCGCGAACCTTACCTCTTAATTATGTTAGTGTAGATAAATTTCGAATTAACAAGGAATGAAACAACATAGTTAATTAACGTATAGAATTATCTCGCTATGATTTAATTGTTAAAATGTATTTGTCCTAAATGAATTTAATGGGATTTATTTGTAAGTTAATTATTATTTTCATTAAAATCAAAATTAATTGCACAGATCTATATCACGCTTCACAAACATGATAACATCTATCTAAATATATATAACTCAAAGGTGACTGACTGACATAGTGATCTATCAACGCACAGCCCAAACCACTGGACGGATCGGGCTGAAATTTCGCATGCAGGTAGATGTTATGACGTAGGCATCCGCTAAGAAAGGATTTTGATTAATTCTACCCCCAAGGGGATAAAATAGGGGATGAAATTTTGTATGAAACTTTGTCAATTCTAAACCGATTGGGCTGAGACTTTCTATGCATAAAGCTGTAGCCCACGCGGGTGAAACCGCGGGGAACAGCTAGTGTAGTATATAAGCTTACTAGCTATACCTGCACCGCGGCTTCACCCTCTTAGAAGTTGATAAATTTCCATACAAATATCATATTTGACACGTATATATATATATATATGATTTTCAAAAATGCAATTTCTTGGTAGTGCACTACCAAAGGAAGCCACCCTAAAATATCACAGAAAGAATTAGGACTTTGAATTTTATACATAATTTTTAATTTATTAATGTAATTGTGTTGTTTCTCATGTTAATCTTGTTTTTTTCCTTAATATCTTGCCCCAGATAGATTCAAAAACCGTAATCACCTTTCAATCTCCAGATAATTCGGAAGTGCATACGCAGTTGCACATTTATAGTACAGACAGTGCGTTAAGATTGCTGTATTTAGACTTTACAGTTAGTAGGAGGAACTCCAACCAATAGGCTGGGAACAAGGTGACTCCGATGAATAATGTGAGAGGGTGCCGATGCTGAGTCTGATATATATCTCCGTATAAATAGGTGTATTTGTTACGACATCGCGAAATTGAAGGGGAGAGAGCGAAGTCACTCTTATTGAGTTTAAATTAACACGTGACTTTTGTTCAATTTAGGTGAATGAGATTGTTTGGTTCATGAATTGTATCACGATATATATAGGTCTACCAGAATCTGATGGCAAAAAGGAAAAAAAGAAATTGACGCTAGCAATACTGGGGGAAATTGGAGTAAAACGTTTTGATACTTTTTTTCCCTATAGTGGCTGATTCTGTGTGTGATACATGCAAATATAAAAATTTATCCAACGATCAAGGATAATTTTTGAAAATCTTATTGTGGCGAATGTGGGGTTCGAAATTTAGATGAAAACTCCAATTACTCTGTCCATGAGTTTATTAATTAATTTAAAGGCTATCAGAACTTGAAAATGGTTCCAAATACTGCACATCCATAAACAAAGTCTTCAACGGTAGAGGAAGACGAGGAAGACGCAGTATTTATGATAAACCTTTCCTCTTGCATCTCCATCGATCTTGTTCTATGAACTGATTTTCAATTTTTGTTACATGTTCACAAGATTTTCGCCATTCATCGATCCCTATTCGAGAGAAAGCTTCTTCAGTTCACACGAAAGATGCAATAAACCAAAGTATCAAGACTTGTCATTCCTAATAATTTGAAGCCAAACCATAAACAATTCTTCGAAATTTCAGTTGACAGATGACATTTTTTTCATTGCCATATGAAAATCGCTATTTATTGAACATTTTTTTTGCCATCTGATCCTGGTAGACCTATAGCATCTAAATTAAGGTGTGAATGGCGATTTTCAGATGGCACAAGTTTTTTAAATATTTGGAAACTTTAATCGTGCGGTCTCATGAATGTTTGGTTCACATTACTAGGATGGTTATTGGTTATATATATGACTAAAAAATTATTTGCTCGATGATACTAATAATGGGCTATATAATAAAATGGGGCAGATTATCTAGCAAAAAAGTGGTAACCACATAAGACAGACTCGCTCAGGAGTCCTTTATCACAAGATACAATCCATTCTAGTTATAAATGATTTGGGAAACATAATATCTCTCTCACATTTAAACCCACGTTCTCACTACCACATTACTAGTATGTAAGGTCCATAAATAATCTACCAAGCTGACCCTGTGCAGTTTGATAAATTTCCCATGCTCTTGAATGTTGTGGTTCTTGGACATGTCGGTTTCAACATAATTTCGAGAAAAATAAATTGATCTGAAATTCAAATTATGTAAAAGAAATTAAGAAATAATTTAACATATGAATTTCTGTATATCTTTGATGAAAAAACAAGCGAACCTTGTGTTATTCAGTGTCAAATAACAAGGCATTAAATTAAAAGGCTAGTCCGATGAGATTTGTCGGTTACATGAGTCCTGAACAAATTTACAGCTTAGTCAGAGCAAAGTTAGCCGAAGAGCGAAGCTCACGTCCCATTTATATTGTTTTATGGTTTCTTTCCTTCCCTCTGAGGTTTCAACCAAGAAAATGCGGTTCCGTTTCCTCACCGAGGCTTTTATTATCCTTTAAGATACATTGAAGAATCTATCACGATACCTTGTATGCAGGTCTGTCACCAGGCGTGGTCATAAGGGGATTAAGCGAAACCACACCGCAAATTCTTACCTACAAATTTGTGAAGAAGCGGTTTGGCAAGAGAATCTGTCTGCATGGGCAATACAAAAAAATATTTGGAACTGCTACTCCGCATCATTATCATTATCACTTCTATGGATGACAATTTACCTACGTCAACGAAAACAAGAGAAAACAAATTTTGACGAAATAAAAATAAGGTTATCGAATATATTTCGAAATATTAAGATTTAATTTTTTTACAAACTCATGTATGTAATAGGTATAGCCGCCATAATTGGGTTCTTTTCGTTTTTGGTGCAAGAGTTGAAACGTGCGGGGTACGTTAACGCGATATGTCAGTTCGTCACTTTCAAAACTTCAGCCCTTGATGCGGGCCTGCTCATGGAGGTGACAAATGGCTCTTTTAGGTTGACCGATGTTGCTTGATTTAAGAGTTTCCGGGACTCGTGTGTACCTGATATTACTTGTGAAATAAGTGGGGCAATACGTCTTCAACTGTTGAAATCCACTGGTTTTTGTATCGGTTCTCGGTTGTACAAATGTAATTAAAAGTTTTTCAAACTCTATTGTTGTTATTTTGTTTCCAGCGAGTAAAGTCTCGATGCAATGACCTTCACTGGATTACTGGTGATATTTATTGAATTAAAGCCTCTTGATTGACAATTTTTATTTAATGTTCATGTTCTCAGATGCATCTATATAAAATTGGCTTCATGTACGTTTCTATTTGTAAAGTTCAAAGTTGGTGAAAATGTAAGCTTCAATTTAAAATTATTAAAGCAACATCGGTATTAATTAAATTTCTAGCCTTCAGAGAAAGTTATTTTCAGGTAAAGGTGGATAAAATTTTGACTGGCAGCCTGTCCATTCTTTCGAAGTTGAATTGATTTGATCGGATTCTACCAAGTTCTGTAGAACTTAGTGAAAGTTTGAGTAAACCCGCGGTTCGGAAATAGCTTTAACTAAAGACGAACTACTTCTTTCGTCTTTTGAAAAGGAATCATTCTTTACGAAGTTCTACGGTTATGGCAAATGACAGTGATTCATAATGCTTTAAACGGGTGCCTTTTGTATCGTCGATAAAATGAATGCTTTGCTACCTCAACTTAAAATAACTATATATTTTAATAGTCATAATAACATCCTAGTTTCTATTTCGGTATCTTTTACAGAACAGTGCATCTAAGCTTTAGGTGAAATGACAAAATATATTGTAAATATGATTTATGTTAAGTTTATAAATTTGACACCCTCGAGAATTCTTCAATTAACATTATTATTCATTTTACTTACAAACACAAAAGCTTTTAGCGTAAATATAGCTACATAGAAATACGGCCTGCACACGAACGTTTTTCTGGATAAATTTAATTGCGCGATGAGTGCTCTTAAATCTTACATAGGTAATTAATCTTGCATTTTATATGAAAAGAGTATTCAATCTACCCGTTTCAAACAATAATTAAGCGGGCACTTATGTCTAGATTATAAAATAAGCCCCTAATATAACGATACGACTTTAATAAATTAGAGATGTGCATTAGAATGAGGCAAACGTTGAGAGCCGGCGGAAAAACCAACCCTCGGATCTCAATGAGGGAAATCTCTTTTCCTTTTTTTGTCTTTGAACCTTTGGACCCATGTGTGGATTGAACCATAAATCAAAGTCCTCTCAATAAATCTTGACTTCGTGAGCAGTTGCTCAGGAACGTTTTTTACATTTTAAGTCTTGATACGCATTCGGCGTTACATTAATTTGTTATTGTTATAGACTTTGCTGTCAAAACTTTGTGAATCACTGGGAGGTGGCCAGCTTGACTTAGAACCATAAATTCAAGAACATACACTGGGTCAACTTTTTTATAACACATTCCCTCTCTGAAGAGGTTTGTAGCTCATTTTCTCTCTGTAAGGCGGCAATGGAAGGGTAATGACTTGCGACGATGCTAATATTAAGTTATAAGATGGTATTGATTAAAAAAAATACTGGAACAAATGATGTGGCGGAGAATGGGCATATGTACAGCCTGACTGCGAAGCGTATGGTCGTGGTTTAGATGGCCACTACAGAACAAATATTTGTGCATAAAAAAACCGCAAGTATTTGGTCCATTTCAGGGTGTTGTAGATCCCAATTCGTGTACCGAGTTTATATAACCCTAAATAGGTACAGGGAATCTCAAAAGGTTAGAGCTATGTAATTATGTGAGCGCTATTATTATTAAATTTACTGTTATTTATAATACTAATCCGCAAAATAGGATCATTTGCGTTATTTCGCATCAAGAACAAGGGGCGACTCGATGGTTATAACTCATAATTAATGCTCTCCGAACACGACCTACTTTAAACATAAACTGAGTCTCAAATTCGTCATTGTCTTTATCTAATAACGGTTGAGATTTGGTAATATCCGCCTTTGAAGGAGTAAGAATACCAACCTTTCGTTTCAAAATTAAACCATTTGTAAACGTTGAACGGTGGAGGAGGGTAAATCAATCTATACATTGAATTAGTTGATGTTAAAGGCGATTTGGGCAGTATTTTAGAGGCGACGACTATAGAATGAGGCATTTTGCACTCGGAGCACGTAGTGGCCTATTCATCAAGTCGTAGGAGCCATTACCGAGCCCGCCACCTGCACGATCCCTAGTTTATATTAAATATGCTAGATTATTCCAGCTATTACACTCTGCGAATCGATAACTAGTAATAACTATATTTATAGCATAAGAAACTAATAACTTTTATATAGTTGTTTAGCAAAACGATTTGCCTTCGTTGATAGATCATAAAGTAAGACAAGCTAGAGAAACATTTAATTTTGAGATAGGAAATCGAATACCTATGTGTAGCAATATTTTGGTACATTTATAGTTGGTATTTTTTTTAAATAATAATTTATACGCCACTCTAAAAAATGTTTGCCAACATTTCGCTAGCTCATATTGAACATCTCTTTTTATACATCTGATTGACGAGACGAGCGAGCAGCTCATATGCTGGTAAGCGTCATTACAGTTAAATTTCAATTTTTCATTTTAACAATTCAAAATCCTACGCGGCTATGCTCTACGCAAGTGCACACCTCACTCTGAGATATTAGATTCAGTGGAAACATTTCCATAAAATCCGGCACACAGTTATGTTTGCTCATTACTGCTTGGTAATTCAATAACTGGCAATGACTCCTGACTTTCCCAATCAGACTCTGCAAAAGTGTGCTACCACTATAACACTAAGAGAGTTTATAAACGCATATATACAAGCGAGTACGCTGAGCAGTTACGGGAAAATGTATTACTATGGTAGTGCTCGATTTTCTAGAGGTACCACACCCAGATTAACACCGGCAGCTGGGGCTTAGCGCACCTCAGTGTATATCATCCTCGGGGGAACAGAATGCGTTGCATCCGGCACCAGGTCCGTAATATATCACCGCGTGGTGGGCCATTAGGCCCCCAACACGCCAGATTAAAATGTTAACTAACCACCCTTTGTCTTCGCTGCATTTACAATGGGAAACGGTTGTTTTACTTTCTAATGTTTACTGTGATCTTCGCCGCTGATTGTAGCTGCAATCGCGTGCTGTTGTATTTTAAATAGGGTTAAAGGCGGATTTACATTTTATATGCGGCTGGCAAGGATTTTCGAATGTTAAGCAGAAGCGCTGCATTTTTCTAGTCCGGCTTGTGGGTGCTGGTTTTATTTAACGCAAGAACAGGGCTAGTCCGTCTGAGCGTGTGATTTTAGGTGGATAAGACATGCAAGCATACGATTGACTTGTCATAGTAAAAGAAAAGTTTACTTATTTTATGGTATAGTGGGTAAGCCGTGTCTTTGTTGTTTAGAATATTATGACGTATTAACGTATCTTTTAAATAATTTTGCTTGATTAATGTAGGTCAAAATAAAGTTAGTTTAATCCTAGTCTTACTAATATCATAAATGTGAAAGTTTGTGAGGATGGATGGACGTTTGTTTGTTACTCTTTCACGCAAAAACTACAGAACGGATTTTGATAAAATTTGGTGTGGAGATGATTCAAACACCGGACATAAAATACTTTTTATCGCAATAATGTGTAGTCCGCGAGTGGAACCGCGGGGTGCAGCTAGTGATTATACAGAAATGAGCACAAATACCCCCTGTTTTATAGAAATAAGGTACCTACAAACAAACTCTTCTTCAATATTGAAATGGCAGGAATGAGTAATAATCAAAATTTTCTTACATTCTTTACCGCGTATAAAACTTCCCCCAAAACCATCCACGCCTTCATAAATTCTGGTATTTTTGCTACATTTAATCAAGCTGGGAGGTAATGAAGTAGGTTCCCGTTATGGCAGCGATTCATTTACATTATTAGTTCGGTAAGGGCGGTTATTTAAAGGTTAGTTGGCACCCGGGCCGCGTCTTGGCCTATTCATCACGGCCGAGGCCGAACTTCGGTACCTACCTGCCATCACTAAACCTCTCTACTCGCACTAGAACTGGAATAGAGGTTTTGTTGGTGAAATAGTAATTTTATATTGTACTATTTTTGTTAGAGAGCATAAGAAAAGATTTTTTATTATTCAATTTCGATTATAAAAGCTAGCTGAAGAAGGCACGTTACGTACAAAATCGTATGTCAAGTATACATTTTTAGGTACATATTTCTAATTTCGCCACTTGCGTCCGTTCGTCTCTCTATCAAGTACTGTTCGTTCAACAGGTAGAAAGTTATGGATATTTTATAGCTTTTCCTTCTAGATGTACAGTAAGAGAGTTTTAAACTTTGCATGCACACTTTTAACATGGTAAGTAGTTTTTTGTGAGAGCTCCGGTACAAAGTTGAAGTTTGGAGAACTTCATACTGGCTGTATGCCTTCTATATTACCATAGGATGACATTTAACATCTAGTTTCTCAGGATGATGAGCGTAGGACATTGCCGTGCAGGATGCAGGATATTGAACTGTTGAAGTTCAAAGTTCTGGGTTCTGGTTATGTTGAAATACGATATCAAGTAGGTACATGGTATACTAGACGAATCAGCCGGAAGAAGTTCACTGCTGAACATAGGCGTCCCCCTTTGAACGCCACCTTAAACGGCTGTTAGCCATTTGCATCCATCGGCTCCCCACGACTTACAATGTCGTCGGTCTACCTAGTGGGGGGCAGAGCGTCTTCCGGTTCGTGTTCGCCACTCGAGAACCTTTATTTTCTGATTCTCTTACATCAAGCAAAACCGTGGATATAACTTATACTGAACGGTGGCTCACTTCCGTGTGCGCGCCAATTTCCCGTTCAAACTTAATCTTGTTTGCACCCTGAAAAATAATATTTTTCTGTATAAGACAGGTAAACTTAGGGCCTATTGTGTCGGCAGTCTATTACGTTTGGCTTATGATTCTTATGAAAGACCCGATGTTGGTGTTTTATAATATTGGAACAAATTGAATTGACGCCTCTTGTTGATCAATATTTGGCGTGATTGAATTTCTATCAAAATACTCGTAAATTAGACGTTGAGGAGCTATTTATTTTTTCTAATGAATTGCCTTTTTATTGGAAATCATGATTGTCGCTTTTAGGTAAGTAAGTATTAGGTATACCTACCGAATAGAATTTACGGAATCTGAATTTATTTTCTATGTTTCATTACGATCCTACTAATATTATAAACGCGAAAGTTTGTGAGTATGGATGGATGGATGTTTGTTGTTACTCTTTCACGCAAAACTAGGGAACGGATCTGAGTGAAATTTGGAATGGAGATAGCTTATAACCTGGATTAACACATAGACTACTTTTTAACCCGGAAAAAGATTCCTGCGGGATAACGGGAAGACGCTGACGCTGATGAAACATTATGTTCTGAATCAACCATTCTATTCTAACCTTATGATCGAATATAGTGTTATATCACCTCGTCATTGAATAATATAAGAATCTATTATCTATTTGAAAAGGACCTCCGTTCCGAAATGGCTGGAAATAGTTCCAATAGTTCGCTGCAAAACAGAATCATATGTGGAAAAACAAGCTCAGCTATTACATTGTTTTTGTTATTTTGCATTGAAAAACAAACAACAAATGGAAAAAACTCACGCCAGTCCCCAATTCAATGCATGTAGAGTTCAAAATCCAGGCGCTATCTAACAATAGAGTAGGTATCAAATAATATTCTTCATTGTTATCACGGAAGCACTACACTATGACGAATGCAGCTATTTTTCCGGCGTTATCATGTATGCACGTCCAATTTTTATTGCTTTTTCTGCGGCAGTTACAAATCGATTTGGCTTAAAGCCAATGGCGTCATTTTAATAGTTCCTCTGTGCGGCCGACAGTACCTCTCACATATTTTAACATTATGTGTTATGCGTTTAAGCAATGAACTTACGACCAATTTACATGTCATAGACTTGTGCCAATTGTGCCGTAATTTGTCATCGCAAAACTGAACTAGAGAACGTTTTCTTTCGCCATTGTTTATTTTGACACAAATTTGTTCACGCCTTAAGTAAAGTTTGTACAACCGCTTTATTTGTGGATGCTTTGATTTTTATTGCCTCGCCCACGTTCAGGTACAAAATTTGCAAAAAGCTTTTCTAAAAGGTAAAATGTAGGGAAATAACTTTTGTGTTCCGACATAGGCTGTCAGCGCTCACAATCGATGGTAACAAAGTAAATTTACTGACAGGAATTGAAATATTAATAGCTTTTATTTTGCTCTGTTGACTCGTAGTGAGATAATCTCGAGAGAAAATATTTCCCGTTATTTATTATGATTTAATATTCAGTAAGTGTCACTAGGTGTCCTCTCTGTGTGCAGTTCTATGAAGTTTCGCTTGTTGTTTTCTATTTGCATCTGATGTAGGTACCTATCTACAGTGAAACAAATAAAGGAGGTTGTATAAGAAAAGAAGGGTGAGACGGTGCTTCGTTTACAATCATTTCCATGCATTGGTGATAATAAAATACGTTTGAATGCTATACACACGTAATTTGGAAGGAATTGAACTGAGGTGTGATGTACCTTTATATACCTATAACACATATACGAGTACGAGTAGGTAGGTATATATATTCAAATTGAAAAGTCTGCCTTATTTGCTGCAAACTTTTCATGGTTCTAAGAAACGCAATAACTGAACATAAATTTCAGTGAAGCCTATAGAAAATTTGTTTAACTCGAAGCCCTAACTGTTACACAAAAGGCACTATATACCCATTCAAGTAAGGTAGCCTTACAGCCACTTTGTTCACATTATACTCGTCTTTGTGAACATCAAATTGGCCTCGCATTTTCAGTTTCAGTGCAGTTTCGGACTTTACATTGCTTCAAAGGGTAAAGGAAAACGTCGTGAGGAATACGGCATGTCCATGAACAACAACAATCAAGGGCATGTAAAATCTACCAACCCGCAGTAGGCTCGCGGGGAAGATTATCGTCATCTAATCTATTTATGAGAGAAGGCCTGTACCCCAGCAGTGGGAGAGTAATAGCTGCTGATGATGATAAGTTTTACTAGAGTAATCTAAGCTGTAGGTTGTTTATTTTTAGTATAAAATCCCACTACACTCTGTTATATATTTTTATCAGTATTCTGCGCCGTAAATTCAATTAATGTAATTAACATCAATTGTAAGCATTTTGATTTCAACCTGCGGGGGGTGACCTGGTGACCTGTAGGACAGGTTTTTCAAAACCTATTTCAGGCACCAGCTCCTCATACAATTAGATATCAGCTTGTCAATCTTGGTTGTTCCTACCTTGTGTAATTTACTAATTGTGAGGAGAAATAAATATATTTTGATTTGATTTGATTTATGGGCTCCTTTCTCTCGCATACTTGCAAAATGTGGAACGAGCTCCCTCCATGAATCTTTCTAGTGCTACAAAATGCAGTCCTTGAAGTTGGTTGTGAAAAGAGTTCACGCTTTGGTAACGCCCCTATAGTGTTGCACATGTGCATAGGTGGTCGTAGTGTGTGACATTATAAAAAATAACCTAATTCATAATTGGCTAGAATTGACACCTGTATCCCGGCACAACTCGTGTCCTGGCATTCAGCCAAATAGCCCGAAGGCCATCGGCCAAGTAAAGGTTAACTTTTCATGAACCGAGAGAGGACTAGGTGTTGGTTTACTTAACAAATTTTAGTATTTTAAGTGCCTTAGGAAGTTTAAAGACACATTATGTATGATAGGATTAGCCTTAAGGATATTATCAACGTCAATAAAAAAAATCTGACAGATCAGACAAGAGTTTTTCATTCCACTTTATAAGTATACGAAGTATCCCACGCGATAAAAACGCCCATACTTGTATCATTTTGTAACCATATCGTCTTGTGTGCTACTCTGTACGTAGAGCTAGCTACATTTCAGTCATACGATTGAAAGTCAACAAAGGCTCGAAGTCGAGTAGCCACCTAACATTGTAACATAGTACAAATGGCCGGTTAAAGGGATAAGAGAGTCACGAACTCGCTTTGCTATCGTTACACATCGTGATCTGTTTTTCCTTCACTATAGACTTTTGCTTTTGTGCTAGTTCTGGATAGACTTTAGCTATCTGCCATGTGCTAGATTTTCTCCATCCCTAGGGTGTTATTTCTTTCTTTGTTATATTGCTTACTTGGGTACTTGGAAGATTTACTTGGGTACTTTTAAGAGTGCTTCAGTTATTTCTAACCACAGATTTACTAGAAGTAACGAAACACATTGAGGTATTTTAAATTTTACTATATTTTATTTTACTCATTTAAGATTTGAGGTCAGGTCCTTCGTCTCGTTTGGTCCGGTCGCTCTACAATGCACTGAGCCATCATCTCTTCATAAAGGATACCCACCATCAGAAATTGTATTCATATCTTATTCAATTTCTTCGGCAACACATTATCTAAATTGACATAAGTAAATATAATAATCATCATAAAAGGTACATTGAGTTACGTTGGGAGGCAAGGGAGTATTTTTGCTTACCTTTTATTTGTCTTTTATAAGAGCTTTGCTTGTGTTAGCGGAATAACAGGCGTTTAACTGGCCATAAAGTCGAATTTATTGCTAAGGCGACATGCGGAATATTTGCTTGTTTCAGCTGGAGGACTTACCTAGTCATTCCCTTGAGAGGTTTTTTGTAATTCTGTATACAGATTTAGTGCATCGTGAGAATGGGATGCTTTGCTCACGCCATAAAAGTGGATAATGGTATACAAATAATAGGTACCTAAGCGAAGTTAGGTGACACAGTATTTAGTCATTTACATGATTGTAATCAAGGATGTTGTATGTGACTGTAATCAATAAAAACTTTAAGATGACAAACATATCGACTACAGAAAATGAAGACGTCCATGCAATACAGAAGATTTCAGAAGATAAAATTTTACCCTATTCTAGCCGGATGAAAATTGCGACAAAATCTATAAGCACAAGCAAAGGAGAAAAGTGCATCAGGTGCCGCGGCCATGAATATTAAACACATGAATAATCATACTATGTTTGCGCTTTTCTTGCATAACGCGCCGTGAAGAAAGCTGGTGTTGAGATTATCGCGAACGTGAGGGAGATTTATGGGCAGTAATCAAGCGGGTACATTAACATGCATGACGTGATAGCTATACTTTATGGTGACGAAAAGGTAGTATCTTGTTAGCACGTATTGTATGTGCCCGGACAAACCAAGTCGACATTGTCGTACAGATTTATTAACTCGTTTAACAATACCAACCCACCCGCTTTGTTAGGGGACTTTAATAAAGACCAGTGGACTGTAAACTGGTGCAATTTATATTGTAGAAGTGAAATGAAAAACAAAACAGAAGTGAGAATAAAAGCAAATTGACTGATGCCAACGCGACACCTGCGCCGGCCGCTTTCTTGCTTGCAGCGCAAGCCAATGGCGTTGATAAGCTATTCGATGTCAAATTAAAACTGTGTTGCATCATTAGCCTCATCTACTGATGAGCTCATTATGATACTTCATAATGAGCTGTTTCAGTACACTGCTGGACTTAGGCTTTTTACAAAGTACGTCACTGAGCCCGATCTTCAGCTCCTCTCATCGTATCGCTGCCAGTCACTTTGCGTATGTCATCGCTCCACCTAGCCAGATGACGTCAACATCACGTTTGCGGTCTTCACTCAAAAACACGTTTGTCCTCACTGAGTTTAACGAGTTGTAAATAAAATTTTTGTGTTCTTTAAACTTCTTTAAAATACATTTTTGGCACCGTATTAGTCGGTTCTCAGCTTGTTCTCAGTTAATAAAAAATCAAAAGACTTGCAAAACAAAGCAAGTATTTTTTAGAAATTCAGTGTCACTTTGTATTCACATTCTATTTGTTAAATTTTTAATGGTATTGCTTTTTCAGGTAATATCATTTGAATATGCACAGTGTATATAAGAACTTTGGCACTGCATGCGAGCGTCTTTAAGCTCGCCCGCTAGACACTGCAAGAGACATTTGAATTGCAACGAGTTTACTCTACACGATACCGTTAGTTTGGGGTAAAAATTTCTCGCTACTGCTGTATGCATATGTATGAATTTCAGATTCCGTTTTGCAGTTTCGGGTAATGTTAGAACAGGGAGTGTTGAAGATATAGCTAGTCTGACAAATTTGACTAACACACACATTGACGAACAAAGATATGAAACGTTAATGAACAGTATGAACACACACTATATTGTTCAATCACGAGCATAAATATGTTACTAAGAGCCTCTTGGCGCATATCTGCGCAAAAGAAGAATTCAATCATTTCCATTTTTCATAATTTCAACATAACGGCAATAAAACATGCATGAGTTCGTTTCTAAAGAACGAGATCCCTCTTAGCATACCTACATAAAGAATTATGTGACAAGCCTTTACAGGACACATATCTGACCATCAATATTACGATTGTTTCCTAATTGTTTCAGTTTCTTTCTTAGCATAAAAAAATATGTGACCAGTCTTGTCTTTTCGTGCACCGCAAAATCCCAAGCTCATCGTGTAAGCGGACAGCGAATTGGTGAAATGATCATCAAATAAATAATTATTTACTAATGGCTATAATCGAAATATCTCTTCTTGAATGATTATGTCTCTTAACCAAATTTACTGGTAAGTTCACCCTACGGCAATAGTTTGGTTTAGCAATAATTACTTACCACACCACGTTTGATTTTCAGATCTCTTGAGAGTTGATGTACTGTCCTTTACATAACATTTCCCAAAGACCTCAAGGCGACGTCGTAGTGTATATTTAGCGATGTCGTCTGCCTTTCAATTAGACTGTTTGATATTTGATAGTGTAATTGAACCTAATGAAGCGAATGTCAATAACTAATAGAATTGTTTACCTAAGTATCCAGTTTCTACTACGTTCTATTTAATAATAATAATGTCGCCCACCCAGTCACATACCACCTACATATAATATAACTATCTGATCCCTAACTAAGATTCTCTGAATCTGGGGTAGTAGTAGATGCGTGGGTTGATCCATAACATCTAGACAGAACAAATATCTACGCTTTTTTTTCAATGCACCATTTTCGTTGCGTGAATCAAACTCTTGACCCCACGCTCCACTCTTGGCTGTTCGTCGGTCGCCAAGTCAGTAAGTACATTCTTCTACGAAACTAATTTAAACTTCTAATTTCTTCTACCGTGCTTCGGAGCCATGGCGGGGCCTTCAGGCGGCTTGAACACTCCAACAATAGAGTTGGCCACTCGCTCATACCTCATACTAAAAAAGACGAAGTTGCTAGGATACATTTTTAAGTGACGATGGCTATTTAGAGGTACTGTTCATCTATCTAGCTGCCACTTTTGAGTTGAAAATCTATTGCTCTTCCCACCCACACATATATATTATATTCTATATACACACCACATCACAACACAAACACGCACGTAAAACAATAATTATATGTAAAATAAATGTATGTAGGTACATAACGCTATCGGATGAATAAATCTATATAAATGAAAATGAAATCGGTGATCGTCGGTAAGCGCATTAGTTGGGACGGCTGGACCTATTTGGCATTTTTTTAAATACTTTCTGTATAATCCGAATAAGATTTTTAGTGAAAGAAAATTCTGTTTTTTATTTTCGGAAAATTGCATAATTTGGCTTGAACGGAAAGTGCTTCAACTACATATATATATATTTTTACCCGTGCGAAGCCATACAAGTAAATAAATAAACGTCATTTAATTTTCAGGTTTTAAGTGAAAACATGTTCTTGCTATAATATAAGCGCATATTCTATCTAAGTAAGCACATGCTTCAATCGCATTGTCACCTTCCATCAAGTGAGATACAGTGTTCAAATAAAAGCCTTTTCATTATGCCACTTTGCCTAGAGGCTCCACGGTAATTTCTCGCGGGAACTTTCTATTTTCACACGATAAATACGCAGTACCTACGAGTAGGTTATTTTCTCATGCAAGCTTTCTTTCAATTTCATGGAAATTGGTTTCTGCAGTTCTGATACGAAGCAAAAAAGGCAAGAGAATTCAAAAATAAATAATGAATTCACACTAACACACAAAATAGCATACCATAATCATCATCATCACGTAATCATATCACACTTCTAAATATTATATAACTCAAAGGTGACTGACTGACATAGTGATCTATCAACGCACAGCCCAAAACACTGGACGGATCGGGCTGAAATTATTTAAATAACTTCCACACAATCACATACATTACCGCTGATGTTAGTAATTTTAAGTCTCCATAATTATCAACTACGTAATATATAGCAAACTACGAATGCAAAGAAGATAGCAATGAAAACTATGACAATAAAAAGACAGCAGTAAAGATAAAAACCCATGTAACTCAGGATTCGAGGATTTATGTGTCAGTCATTTGTTTTCAGCGGCAATCTACGAGGCATGCGGGGGGAGTCTGCCACAGTTCAGTACGTAGGGAAACTCGGTACAAACGATTATACTCATGTTAGGTCATCATCATCATAATCAACCCGTTTCAGTCCACTGCTGGACATATGCCTCTCCCAAAGCACGCCATCGAGCCCGATCTTCGGCTTCTCTCATCCAACCGCTGCCAGCCATTTTACGTATGTCGTCACTCCACCTAGCCGGAGGGCGTCCTACACTACGTTTGCCGAGCCGCGGTCTCCACTAAGGAACACGTTTGCCCAAGTTCTTCGGCTAATATGTCCAGCCCATTGCCACTTCAGATTGCTGATCTTATAGGCTATGTCGTTTACCTTGGTTCTCTGTCGGATCACTTCATGCTAGGTCACTAATCACTAATTATATAATAACACTTACATACTTCATAACTACTTCATACTTATTCATGTAGATAATACTAAAATAATTAATCAATCAAGTGAATGTAGACCAAATTACATGCAACCCACTTAGCTAAGTAATAGTGGTAATCTGATGTAACCAAATGTTTCCTATTATACGTGCTCTTAATGTCAATGGCCTACCTATCGCGATTATTCAATAATCAAATCTAAAAAAAAATATACAAATATAAAATTCGAAATTATAATGTAATATTTCCATTACAGAGTACCATAAATACCACAAATAAATATAATGTTTTCATGGTACCATAAATAATACTATAAAACATGATTAAGACCCTTAAGTGTCAAGTCAAGTGTTATAAATGTGCATGTGTGTGCATGTCCGTCTGCTTGTGTATAAAAAATCTTAGATACTACAGTTTGAATACACGACGACACGATAGCCAAGTTGGTAGTGACCCTGACTACGAAGCTAGCGGTCCCGGTTTTGAATGCCGGTGAGGGCATAATATATGTGTGATGAGCACGAATATTTGTTCCTGAGTCTGGATATTTCTATCTATATAAGTATGTATATCGTTGATTAGTACCCATAACACAAGTTTCGAGCTTAATTTGGGGCTAGGTCAATTTGTGTGCAATAGTCTCCTGATATTTTATATTTAATAACTATGCAATCGTATTGACACCTAGCAAATAAAACAAAGCGTGTGAGTTTTTCTATCTTTCTCTTTTACGCTATGACTTCGCTAAACTGATTACGAGTTCAAATTAAGTCGTAAAGTCGTAACGGTGAAATTACTCGTACCTACTTGTTATTAACGCAGACATTTGTAAGGGAATTATATGGAAAAATGTCTGTATATCTGTTGTAAATGAGAAAAGTTGTTCTGCAGAGATTCAAGGGCCCAGATAAACCTTGTTCTGTGGCGCGTATAGGAGCTTTTATTTACAATTGTAATGTATGTTAATTTATTATGTGTGCCTGATTTAACTTTAGATCCACTTGTGTTTCAGATAATTATTTAATTGTTTGAGTACCGTGAAAATCTGACATATTGTTTTTAAATCGCCTAAGGTATATAGGCCTTGTACTAAGTAGCTACCTATTAAAAAAGTGGGGTTAAAAATTGTCGTTTGTGGGTTTATAATGAAAAAATATCATGCTATCGTTAGATACATAGGCAAACAAACCACTCGACTTGTTCTGAATTATCAGTCTGATACGTTCCCATTGCTCCTGGAACACAAGCCTTCTTTTAGATAGAGAGAGAGCATGGGCCATAATCTTACACGCCCTATGGGGGTTGGTAGATAGCTTCCCCTCGAATGTTTTCGTTCTTGGACATGCTGGTTTGATTTTCTTCACCATTGGAGTTATGGCAAATATACGCATCATCATCGAACTATCATCAGTTTATCTGGTTACTAAGATAAAAAAGATTAGTTAGTAGGCGTAGCGTAAAATTGTAAAATGTCCTCCAGCCGAAACTAAAAAAATTATAAAGCTCAAAAATTTATACAGCTAAATTCCTGGCAGTAGCTGAATGACAGTTGAAAATACTTAGAGCTCAGTGACTTGCGTTTATATGCTTAGGAGAGAGACGTTGACGCGCTCTAACAGCGATGATAAGAAAATTTAAATTCAGCAACAGTTTTTTTCTGTTATACCTAACTGAAAATTTTACAATTTTTTTGCATAATGTTATCTAGCATTAAGTCCTCCTTGTACAAATGTACAATGTAATGTGCTGAAGTATAACTAACTGAGATGGCGCAACGACCCAAAGTGAGTCTTAGCTTCCGATAACAAAAGACGCCACTTTGGTCTTTCCTGCGCCACCTCCTGCCAGTCCTCCACCTGGAGCTCGCGCAAATCCTTCGTGACTTCGTCGTAGTATAAATAAATGAAATAAGAAGCCGGTTTTAACTGTGTTAGTAAAACAATCTCCAAAATGTTTATTTATATCTAAATATGCTTTTGTAAGTTTGATGTACTATCAACACACCTTTATAAGAGTTCTCGTAAAAAGGCGAGTAGGTACTACTCCGCTTTGAGGCTAAATAAAAGCTTGTGAAAACGGTACTCCGCATTGAGAATCCTGTGTTGCCAGAGTGCAAGAGAAACTTCTAATGGTTGCTAGAGGGTTTTCAATACTTAAAAGAGTGCAGTTTATTGTGCTCACTTCGTGCTCTATTGTTACGTAGTTTCTTGCGTTGCGGAGGTGCTAACTTGGAATATTTTTGTTTAGATATATACATAGAGATGAACTCTGCTTTTACTGAGTATATTTTCTTAGTTCTAACATTTCTTTGTTAATTTCTTGTATGAAACACATGCACTTTTTTAATATAAAAGGAAGAAAGGAAAGGAAGAGAGAGATGGGGAGACCGAGAAGAACATTTCTATAGATCTAGTCAAAGAAAGGATTCAAGAGGTCAAAACGATGGCTGAGGACCGAATAAGATGAGAAATGCTCCTACGACAAGAGCTCTGCTCTTAAATGTAGAAGATATACTTTTTTGGGTACCTGAGTGACAATAAGAACAAGCCGTTCGCCTGATGGTAAGCGCTATGTTTGTTCATTACAGTTCCTTGACATCCAGAATTTAGATTTTCAACAATTCAGAATCCTGAGAAGATATCAGATGATCAACCTCTTTCTGCCACAAACATTCAACACAAACAAACGCCAGCTTGCAGATCGAATACAGTGTGTTTACAACTAATATTTGAGATCTCTGTTTACATTTGTTCTAGCAAATAAAATGATTTGTTTTCGATAACATTCCGGAACAATAAAACGATTTACGCAGTGTTTCGTTTTTCTATGAAAGAGGCATCTATATCCCTACTAATATGTAAAAGTGAAACTTGGTCTTGAATCTTGATTTGCCAAAACTTCTATACCACTTTTTTTGAAATTTTTCACATATACAATGTAGACCGCAGAGACTATTAAAACAAAGTACCAAATTTCCGCGTGAAAACCAGAAACAACTTTATTATTATTTGTTAAAAGCCTAAGTAATTTAATGTGTAAGTTTTTTTTTAAGATATAGGCAAGCATTTGACCCCACTCTCACCTGATGGTAAGTGATAACGAGGTCGATGATGGAGCATGCTTGCCTAGAAGATACCTTAAATGAAGTATTCTTTCTAAAACGAATAAATAAAACTAGAATAGCTTTTTAAGCATCTTAACCTTTGCCTACCTGTGCTAAGCCGAGGTGAAGGTCGCTAGTTTCAAAATAACTGTAACCTTTTATGTTTCAGTATCCTAATAACTTTTATATAGCACTGCCGAATACCTTATTGAAATTTTTGAAAGAACATTGAATGGAACACAAGAAGCTTATAGTTTAATAATGTTTTACAAAATAACGTAATTGTGACCTTGCGGGAAGAATACTTTAATAAACACATTGAGTTTTTTTTAGCTTGAGCATTGTTAAGTAGTAGGAGAAAATTCCCTGCTCATTGCAGGATTCGAACCCACGACCCGTTTCAAACCACAAAGCCATCATCGCTTTAAAATCTATGGCGTTATTGCATTACTATTGCTTTTATCACGTAACCGTAGTCGGGAAAACCAAAATGTTGTGTTACTAGAAAAATCTCTAACTGCGAATGAGTATTTAAAAAATTTTCATTGAAAATGCCGTTTCAATTTCTAAGTTTCTGCTAACCCTTGTAAAAATCCTGATAAGCGATCTACAGAAAAGAGTGGCCATAGCTTAGGAGTTCTAATAAAATCTCGTTTACCCCTAACAATAGAAGGCTGCGGTATTGTACGCCTCAGGCACTGTCGCCGGTCTGCAATGGTTCCGACACAGTAGAGTCTATTTCATATTTTTATCTGTCTTTTATCTTTAATAATAAAAAAAATAACTAGGCATTTCTATACAGTGAAAGTATTTTTTTGAAAATAAATAGTCCCTTATCTCAAGTTACTTCTATATCTGTGAGTTTGTCCATACTTAATCCTTACGTTTGTTCATACTTATTAATTATCATAAATGCGAAAGTAACTCTGTCTGTCTCGCTTTTACATAGGATACTTTTTATCGCGACAAACTGTAGCCCACGCGGGTGAAACCACAGGGAACAGCTAGTACATTTTATAAATGCGAAAGTAACTCTCGGTTTTTGTCTATTTGTTACCGTTTCATGCATAAAATGCTGAAAAGATCTTATTGTGGTGTGGAGTTGTATCCTGCTCAAGGAACTCGTGATAATATGAAGTCCGCGTGGATGAAATCGTGGGGCAGACTAGTTATTTCGAACCTCAGATACTACTGGATGAATACTGGGTGATTTAATGATAGATAACTTTGCCATTTTTACGCAATTTGAACAAAAAACAATAACATAATCCTCTTAAAATGCAAATCAACATTTTTTAAGACAATTTGATTGGCAACGTTCGTTAGAAACTCAATCACTGTTTTACACTATTGTTCCGGCCTGACGTCTGCCGCTGCCGAATGAAAACTGCGGGTAAAACAAATAAAATAATAAAAGAAAATCGTATTTTAAAATGTTTACTGCAGAGCCGAGACATGAAATTGAGAGAAATATCGCCGCTCCTGGAATTCCAAACCGTTTTGTGTGCCCGGGGAGTCCTTAGTGGTTATTCAGGTAATCTCAAGACTAGTAACAAAGCCGGCAAAATATTTTCCTTGAAAAACACTAAGTAGTAGGTAACTCGTTGTTGCCGCAACGTTTGCGTAGTATTTACGCCCATTTTTTTTATATAATTTTCTCTTTGGTTAAATATATGTTTCACCTAAACTTACTTGCGTCATCATAATCATCAACAGCTATGGTTTGACGGACCGCTAGGATTCAGTCCTTCTAGAGCGTTTTTTTTTTATAAAAGGGCCGTAATCTACTTAGTTGTCACTGACAGATATCGTATGCCCTTAAATTTGTGGTTCATATCGATTCTGTATAATTATGCGGGTCGAGGTGAGATTCAAACTCTTTTCCGGGGATTCAAAAAGTATAGTTAGATACTATGTACTAAGCGTGATACTGTTAAACATTAATGTAAATATTTGTACGACTGGAAAGTTGAGTATAGAGAGATTTTAATGTTTAAGTGAACAACATGTATAACCTACTAGTTGCACCCTGTAGTTTCATCCGCGTCTTCCCGTTATCCCGCAGGAATCTTATTCTGGAATCTTCAGGAATCTTATTCTAAAAAAGCCTATCTATGTGTTAAATCAGGGTATAAGCTATCTCCATTCCGAATTTCATCAAAATCGATTTAGAAGTTACGGTGATACGTGTTAACAAACATTCACACACACACAAACTTTCGCATTTATAATATTAGTAGGATAGGATATTAGAGCAAATAAGTAGTATTCATTCATTCATATAGGTACCAGTACCTACTATACAGTGTACACCACCATTATTTTCGCCGATGATAATATAACTGTTGCAATGTTCCCTAACTTACAGATCCTATTCAAATATAAGTGATTATAAAACAAGTAACAAAGCGAATTACCTACTCACGCAAATAGCTCTATTGGGTAGGTAACCCTCATATTGCCTACATATACGTTTATTATTATTACATACAATTACAGCATTAACGTTCGCGTATAAAAGGAAGGTAAAACGAATGTTATGTATAGTAATAGGTCGAAAAGCGTTTTCAGATAAGCATTTTGGTCCGTTCGAGTAAAGTGTCCATTTAGATAGGGGGCGATGGGTATAGTTAATTACCCACGATATCTTGATTCTCAATATATTCTCGACCTTGGGTTCTTAGCGAGATATTGTTAAAACAGGATAAATAAACTACTTTCACTGTATTTTGGCTCTGTTTGCTGATTAAATTTTTGTTTCAGAATTAATCTAGAAAATCGTTTATTATTATTTTTTCACACAATCACATGCATAGCTGTTACCCCTAACTGTACTTTCCCAGTATCTAGGGTATCAGATACTACGCGGATCGGGGATCCACAAAACACACTTCACAGTCAGCATTTTGCTTATAAGTTCGCGTTTTTCCTTGTTCTGTTATCTCGTCAATTTATGATATTATTTTTATTATCAGCAGCTCAGGCAGATCTTGCTACGTCTATCAAGTAATATCTTGGAAGCCTGATTAACTGGTCCCTGTTTCTCTCATTGTTTGAAGCAAGGCAGAAAATATTAAGGCATTAAACAGCTTTTAGTTTTTGTTAACATGAAAATAAATATAATGAATACAATAACATGAAACGGAACAGAGAATCAACCTCAAAATCGGATGCTAGCCTTAAAACTTTTTTGCTTCCTAAAAAATCTAGTGCTTATTTGTAAAAAGAGCGCGGTCGTTTTGAATACTTAATTGTAGCTGTAACAAGGTTTAGCGAAGTACCATAATAGGAGTCAGTTTCTGTGGAAGGGTACACCCCCGTCGCTCCTCGCCTATTCGAGAAAAGTGTCCATTCCCTGGCCCCAGCTTTCAAAGCCTGATGTTATAGCCCTCTGGAATTTTAGTAACTATTCCCGTATTGTTTTGTTAGTAGTAGATTACACGTTCGTAATTTGTTTTATTTTTATTATCCTGCTCCATTTTGCAGAATAAACAAGGGTTTTTACTAGCTATCTACTGTTTCGTTTTAGGAAAAATTGTGAGAATACAAAACAGACCCTGTTTAGATTGAACAACAAAACAAATAAATAGAGCAAGCAACACAAACAAAGGTATATGTTACAAATGCCTATTTCGATACCTATTACATATACAATATACATTTATATATGTGTATCCCGGGAAAGTTGTCGGATGATTTCAGCTATTAATAGCTGTTAATGAGCCCAACCGCGACCTTTAACGTTATTAAATTGAACTAGCTGTGCCCTGCGGTTTTACCCTTGTGCGATAAAAAGTATCTCATATAATATTTTTAGGGTTCAAACTATCTCGATACCAAAATTCATTAAGATCTGTTCAGCGGTTTTTGCGAGACTTTTTAAAGATATTTTTAAATAGAAGTAGGCAAGCATTTGACCCCAGTCTCACCTGATGGTAAGTGTTGACGAGGTCGATGATGGAGCATGCTTGCCTGAAAAATACCTATTCCCTCGCACATATGTATTATAATTATTTACTTTCTAATTTATATTATGTATTACGAATTATGGAATTTGTTTCTAAATTTGGACTACTCTGCGGTATAGAACGCTACTTCATGGAATCAGTTAAAGTTCAGTAGAGCGTGTTTGTATCCTAGCTGTTTCAGGACGGGACCCTGAACTTTAATTAAAAGTTATACCTTACCAAAAATATTTATAAATATAAACAATACAGGCTGTGGGCATATTTTAAAAGCATGTTGCGAAACTCAAAGGTCTTCTTTTGTTGTTCCAGATTCAGTTCGGGGTAAAAAGGAAAATGAAATTTTAAAGCTCAATGTTTAGTATAGAGTAAAAATGTTTTAGTCAGTGGCGCAATGGGCGAATAGCCGCCTCCGAAGCGCAAGGTTGTGGGTTCGATGTCCACAAATGGATACGAATGGATGAATCGTTATTTGTGCACATTAACCTGTAAATTCGCTTATTTTGTCATCGCATATTTCCAAGTATGTATACGACAGCACACACCAGTTGTTTATTACAGCTGTGAATTATTTACTGCAATAAATTGTTTATTAGTCATTAATTACCTACGCTGCGCTGAAGCGTTATTATTACTGATAATGCAAGAGAGAAACTTGGATTTTAATTATGCTAAAATGTTTTAGTTTTGTGTATGTAAACTATGACGCTTTTAGACGATTAGTTTTTCCTACAAGCAATTAAAAATAAAATTCAAATAGTTTCGTTAGATAATCATGGAGTAATCAAACTCTATATAAGAAAACCTTTTGCTTTGTATATCTAATCTGTCATGTTTATTTTTGGTGCTATTTATAGAACGCGTATGACTCCTAGGACGATGAATGGTTGTGTAAAGCAGTGTACCTAGTGAAGTGACAGTTGGTTGGTGGCAAACGCCGTGGCTAGCAGAAAATATTTTTTATAGCATGTTTGACTGTACGGGATCCGATACCTTTGCCTTTCTAAAGAACTAATGTGAAAAAAAAGATATTAATGTCTAGCTACCGCCATCTATCCATGGTATTGGAACTACGTTTTTTAGCAGTCGGAAAACATCCCATTGTCTTACGTAGTGTTATTTATAATGGTTTGCATTGATTGCAGACGGGTTTTTCGTTTCTAAGACGCATGTATTATGTTTTTTTCCTCATTCGGTGGTTCCTAGTTCCTCCTACTATTACAAAGATGCTAATACGTATCGGGAATTTACAGCTGTGAATCACATGCATTTGTAGTACAGTGGTGGGGGCTATTTAGTCCTATATATCATTTGAGTTTTGCTTTGCCCGCTCAGTCAGCTCTTTTTGATTATATAGTACTTTTTTTTTGTTGAATAGAAGTTTTTGATAAAACAGAATACCTACAAAACAAGTGATTGTATTATGTCTATAAGCTATTCAAAATAGCCAGCCTCTTTTGTCGGAGAACTCGTAAGCTTTAACGCAAAAATGACATCCCACACGCACAACAATCCGTGCTTGTAAGTAAATAATAATATTTTGCACATTTTTGACCGTTTAGCAATGGCCGTGCTGGATGTTTTGCATAACATGATTGCCATATTATGTTACTATAATACCGACCGACCACATCAACTACACCACAAGCACAACAGTAAATTAATTAAAAAAAACAACACATTTCTTTTTTAATTAATATTTGCTTATAATTCATAGGTTACGTGATCAACATCATCACCATTATCTCCATCATCTTCGTCAGTTTTGCAACCATGGGCCTGTTAATGTTGGGTGCAGGTAAGATTAATAAATTTCTCTATTATAGTATCCAACGGGATTTCAGATCATTGAAATAGTCTGAGAACTAATTAAAAACTCCGTGCAAACATAAGCGAATAAAAAAAGTACTAAATTTGTCAGACAACTTTCCAACTTTTCTTTGCTGAAATAAAAACCGGTGCAACTAAACAGAGAGAGTTGCGCAATTACAGTCAGGTTTCCGCAGGATATTGAGGAAATTAATCCAACGAATAACCCGCTTTATACTTCACGTGCAATGCTGCTGAGAAGCATAGGTATGGCATTACCTATTTTTTGTTGAACTGGAAAGTTAATGAAATTGAACCGTTATAAAATCTTCTATGGGAAAGTAACTGGAAGACGGATATTTTTAAATTACCGTCAATATAAAGATGAGCGTTGGTGGCCGAATAAGATAGTCATAACATTGAAATTGTATAAGAATCACCTGCGACCGCTTCCAATTCGGGATTAAGGATATAAAAATACTGAATGGACAGTAGGTACGGTCAGCGACAAAAGTTGCTGAACACTTCCAATTCTCCAATTTTACTAAGCATCTTGAACACCATTATCGCTCACCTGACACGCTTTTGGAAAATTAAGTCACTGACTGTACAACCACTATCTCGTTGATTTTTAATCTGTTTAATTTTATAGAGACAACGATGTGCACCGAACAATTGTATAAAGTAAAATTAATATTTTTTTATTGCAGAGAAAGCTCTAGTAATAAAGTACTTTATAGCATTCTCGACTATGTCGGGAACACACCACTTATAAAACTTAATAAAATACCAATGGATCACGGCGTTTCCTGTGAATTTTGTAAGTACATATCTATTACATCAATAGCATTTGACAATTTTAGAAAATGTATCGGTATAAATATTTTATGATACTGATTGTTTGCATATCCTTGATAAAACTAAAAAAAATATAACAATTTTAGATGTAAAATGTGAATTCCTGAATCCCGGTGGTTCTATTAAAGATAGAATAGCTCTAGCCATGATGCAAGACGCACATAAGAATGGAGCGGTGCACGCGAATACTACCCTGATAGAAGCTACTTCGGGAAACACTGGAATTGGAATTGCATTCAATTGTGCACTTACAGGTAATTATAATTAAGTTATAAATGGAAGTGCCGCGCGCAGGGAGAGAATCAGATATAATAAATAACTTCCATCAAGTTTTTACAATATAATTTTATTCCCGGTGATCACATATTTCAGACTTTTCAATTATTTTGTATCGTATTATTACTGAAGTAGTAAAAAGCATATTGTTTTACTTTTGCCACCAGATAACAAATGTGTTATAGTGACAGAGGATAAAAATTCAGCTGAAAAGGTGAACACTATACGCCTTCTTGGAGCTGAGGTGATACAGGTTAAAAACAATGAAAACGAATTTAGCATAGCCCATAAATTGAAAGATGACTTCCCGGACCATATTATGCTGAATCAGGTATTTATAAATGTAGTCAAACCTATTTCTAACGAATAAAATGAGTTAAAGGTAAATTCAAGTTTACTTTTAATTCAAAGAGCAATGGAAACTGTTTTTGTTTAAATATGTAAACATGTTAACCAATTACCGTATTCAACCAATGCGAGAAAGTTATTAGTGATATGAATATTTTTTAGTTTGATAACGAAGTCAACCCAAAAGCTCACTATAACAATACTGGTATAGAGATTGTTGAAGCTCTTGGTGACATTGACATGGTGGTAATGGGCGCTGGTACTGGTGGCACCTTCACTGGCGTTGGAGCCAAGATCAAAGAGAACTGCCCCAACTGCAAGCTGGTGGCTGCTGAACCAGACGGTTCCACCTTGTTCAATAAAAATGGTAAACCCCACGATTTTTTGGTAAGTATATCCTTTTTTAGACTAAGAGTTCGACTATATTAAAATTAGATAATAAAAAATTCATGGTAACCTCATTAGTCTCATTACTGACTGACTCATTGACTCCCTGATTCTGTAACGCTGTCAGATGGAAACAAACAACTAATTGTGTTTGTGCGTACAAGAGCACCCTCTAGTAAGTTTAATATTGGCCAAATACAATAATTTTGTTCTTTGTCAAGATACATACAGTGATTTTATGAATTGCTCTAATGCGATACTACTTGGCAGTAGAATAACATCAGACAATAGCTTAGCAATACGCTTTACAAATAAAGCGATAGAAAAAAGTTCTTATATTTGTAACATTTTCAGGTAGAGGGAATAGGAGGCACTTGGGCGCCACTGGTTTTTGATAAATCTATCGTTGACGAGTTCGAAGTAGCAAACGACGAGGAATCATTCTTGATGGCTCGAGAGTTGTCTAGAAAGGAAGGCTTGCTTTGCGGTGAGAACACAAAAAAAGGAAAACATGACTCAATTCGACTATACATTCTTATAAATTAATAGCGGGAAAATTCTTGCACTTTAGTTAGATGACAATAATAAAAGCGAAATATGTAACAACAGGAGGTAGCAGCGGAACAGCTATGGTGTGCGCGATCAAGGCCGCAAAGCGGTTGAACCTCGGCCCGGACAAACGCGTCGTGGTCATTCTACCAGATGGCATCCGCAACTACATGACCAAGTTCGTCTCCGACCAGTGGATGGAGGCGCATCTCTTCATGGACCCACCAGAGCACACCATGAAGTAATTGAACCAAGTATTTAAATATACACAAACATAATATCTTTGCGTGAATTTTGAATATGATTGTTATTTTAATTTCTAGATGGTGGAATCGTCCTATTACAGAGTTAGCACAGAAGCGTTCATATCTAGAGATAAATAAAGATTTCTCGTGCGCGAGAGCCTTGAAGAAGATGAAAGACAACATCGCTGTCGTCGTTGATGATGACGGGTAAATATTCAATGCTTTGTATATATTGTGTACCATTATGAGAGCGATGATGGCCGAACGGTAACGCGTGCGACTTACAAGGCGAGTTCGAATCCTCTCGGCCCC
Source organism: Opisthograptis luteolata (assembly GCA_931315375.2). Lineage (NCBI taxonomy): Eukaryota > Metazoa > Arthropoda > Insecta > Lepidoptera > Geometridae > Opisthograptis > Opisthograptis luteolata. The sequence goes on along the minus strand of OV928049.1, from coordinate 5,351,801 downwards.
GCACCTATGACGTAATAAGTTATGTGCGGATTTGCCATCACTCAAAACAGTGAAGGAAAACATCGTGAGGAAACCGGCATGTCCAAGAACTGCAACATTCACGAGCATGCGACATCTACCAACCCGCGCTGGGCGTGGTATATAGATTACGGCCCATACTCTCTCTTTGAGAGAAGACCAGAGTCCCAGCAGTGGGAACGTGAAGGGCTGATGATGATTGATTGATATTACAAACTTTTTGCCTTGGAATAGAACTTACGAGTACCTATTACATTTTTGGTTTCAGTCGATTTCTCGGTGCTGTTTCCAAAGACAGTTTACGCAACTCCGCCACTAATCCCATGAAGCTGCCGGGACAGAGTTCTGAGGATTTTGATTTCAACGAGCCCGTGACTGAACATCTGTTCAAACACGTCCGTACACTAGCCAAGAATGGGAAGAAAGGCATGCCGACGCTGGGACGTCTTTCTAGAATCCTCGATATCACACCTTTTGTGGTTATTGGTATTATCAGTCATGATAAGGATGAAGGTAAATATAAATATGTATATATATTATATAAACGATATGAAACTACGTAGAAAACCCTAGCCAGTCGATTTTTTTATTTATGTTATTGGAAATACTCATCGACTATTTTTTTTTGCAGATTATTTTATTCCTGAAAGTGTAGTTACCGGTGATGACATGTTGGATTATATTTATGCCAATTCGCAATGATGAAGTTTTCCATTTGTCTGTCTTTAGACTTGTCTACTAGGATGCTAGTTCTTTCTGATGATTTATTTATTGTTTGCTCTAATTACTTTTCAAATTCAAAGCTAGTGGCCATTACTTACTTGTTTGAATATATTCATGTTTCTTAAAATCTACTAAATTTTGTATCAAAGTAATTGAAAAACAATTATGTGGAATGTTTATGTTCTTCGACTTTAGTGTACCTAATACCTATATCATATACATTTATTACCATAAGTTTGTTCTACGTTTCATATTATCAAAAAAACAAAATTAGGTAAAATTTATTATTCTCATAAAGATGTTACGTTTCTATTTCGTTTCTTTTTTGTATGTCCTCTAACCGATATTTAGTAAAAGAATACCATCTATGTTCTCGTTTTACTACATACCTGCTCTCATTTATAAGCTAAAAGTGATAAATCTTTTTAACTGTATCACAAAGTTACATGCCCCGTCCGCATTCAATTGCGCGTGACAATTACATGGTCACTGTTCACTGTCCAGGCTCCATTATCATATAGATTACCTCGGCTTCCTGTAGCGAATATAAATGTCTGATACCGACTGTTACCTTATTAATCTTGTTACCTGGCAATATCTTCTTTATTGCGCGGAGATACTTTAGCGGTAGCAAGAAATATTAATGAAAAATTCGGGCTACTTGTAGCATTTTTAATTTTGACTACGTGTAGGCATTGCGGCATTTACTAGCCCTCACTGGGCCAGTGTGGTAGTTTGTAACCTATAATCTCTCTGAAAGAGACTTCTCTCAATGAGAACTGTTTCCTAGCAATGGAAAGTGAAAACGTAAAAGGCTGATGATGATGATGATGTAGGCATTGCACAACAAATATGGGGTGTAATTAATTCTGTAGCTATTAACACCTCAATATAGTAAAGATATGTACAAATAAATATTTGAATGAGCGTGTGTTTGTATATGTAATTGGCTAAGTTCACGCATCATTGGCTATACACATCGTCGGTTACCATCAAGCGATTTGAGTAACATTAAAAAAAAAACATTGTGTGATATAAGAAATCGCGCAAGCTGTTGCTTTAGAAAAAAAAGAACGTAACTCATAGATTTTTAATTAAATTCTGACTTAGCTGAGTTTGTCGTGCATACGCAGGTCATCAAAATGGTCCCCTGAAAGATAGCAGTATCAATAGTGCTTCAATACACGCGTATTGTCGTGTAGGTATATGAAAATGCAGCCATAATAAAAGCTACTTTACGGAATAGACACGACCGCTTCACGAGAACAAAGACTACGGGGCCATTGTCACTGCCGGAACAAGCCTTTATTAAAAACCCTCTTTACATTTTATAACGTTTCATAAATTGCTCAAACTCATTTGTTGTGTGTATCTTTTGTGGGCGTCTCCTGTGTATCGATCAACCGCATCGCGCTTTGATGATACAACTATTAATATTCGACATTACGCCCACACTAAAATATTGGATGGCAACCAAAACGAGGAAATTGCCCTTACAATTTGTTTGATTGCTATTATTAGGTACATCCCTTTCCGTATTGACATTTTTCAATCCCACAAATTACAATGAACTCAGCGCTTTTTTTGTGCTTGAATTTCCCGCAGTCATTGTGAATCAATCTACTAAATAGCTTCTTCCAACAGCTGTTTAAATATTGAGACACCACGGTCGTATCGTCTTACATTTGAAAGGCTCGAGCTTTTCTTTGTATTCAGGCTGTCGCTTTAGGGGATAAAATAAAAATATTAGATTAGTAAAATAATCGCGTTCCCGTGCCCCCATTAAATCCTATGCCTGCAATTAAGGAAGGCACTCTTGAAGGGAACGGTAAACTGATTATACTTAGAATGAAGCTGTAACACCCGGCATTATCTACCTCATTTGCATAAATAAATGTTATTTTCGAAGGAAAATGTTTGTTTCCATTACGGTTGCGAGATCGGTTGCTTCAAACGTTCCGAGAATCAATTTGAAAAGCTTTCTGTCATTATAATGGTATCTGTCACTGTTATACGTTAGAGTTTCTTTTATCGAGCGTTTTATTTCATACATAGATACACATTAGGTACATTTTGCTCTGGACTCCACCCGCACAGCATTAGCAAAGCAGGTAGATAGGGTATTTTCAAGTGCTGGCCTGCTTAGCTACCATCTTCAAGTTAAGAATCTGTCGCCAAGCACCTATAGTTGGGTTCCGGCAGTCCCACTTGAGAGCCAGTTTCCAATCCAGGTGTAGCGTGGCACCACCTTCAATCGCTACACTGTAAGAAGTAAAAAATATAAATTTAATAATCCCCTAATTTCATTCTTGAACAACTTTTTACGCTTAAGTATGCTGAGATATCCAAAAGGATATCACAGATAACTCCCGCTTCATCAAATTGCGAAAGTTTAAAATGTAGTACTACTACTTCATTCAATAAACAGCCCGTAAATTATGTTTATACCTGTTATATTGTTTATCAGCTAGTGCTGAACGTTGCTAATGCTTTATTTGCACTCAGATAATGTTTTTAAACCGACAGTTACGCAGAATTAGCAGTGTTCATAACATCGTTAGTGGCATAACAAATGGTGGTAATGTGAAAACAGCGGATTTTGCTGGCGTAAGCGGATTGTGATGTTGCTTAATATGTTAAAAAGGTTAGGTTAAACAGCAGTTTTATTTTAAATTTTGTAGCTAAACTTTTTACAAACTTTAGTATTAGTTGGCAACATTTTCAATGTAATGGAAAATATCATATTGGATTAGTTTTTGTTTGAAGACTGTCCATATAGTTATGTTCCTTCACCCACTTGGTACGTTAATGTTCTCATCCCATTTTCCCAATTAAATAATAGAGAGAAAGAAATCAAATTCTCGCTGACTCTATATCTTGTAGGTACAATATAAAGACAAAATAGGCAATGTTAATACAATGACAATATTAATTTCAAAGTACTCTGACATTGTCTTCAGCTCAGTTATAACTCATCTTGTCTATTGAAGAGACAACGTAAAATATTAAAGGAGTAAATTGAAAAACACGCATTGTGAACCTGAGGCTACAGGTTAAAAAGCCTATCAATTTCACTATTGTATTTGATAAGTCATGAAATAGGAGAATGAGAGAATCAAGAATAACAATAGCCTTACACCTATAATGTGTACCTAGATCAAAGTTTAAATTCGTGTCTTGTGCCCTTCCTACTTTACTTTTTTGTGAGAGGATCATTTTACAAAATTGTGTGTGTGTAACTGTAGATAGATAAGTTGTTCTGCTGAAGCTTTGCAAAGTTTGAACCTATCACGTGTCTGAGCCAGAAATGATACATTATATTCCTTTTTTATAGATGAGTTAAAAGCTTAGGTATACATAACTGAATTTATTAAATGTTTACTAACTAGGCAGTATTGTAAATAAACGTTTACACGTCACTGTACTAGCTTGATTTCATGTCTCGTCCGCGTCTACACATATGCGCTATTCGAACTGATAAATTATGAAATGTACTAATTTCGCGCACCTACTAGGTACTAGTAAGGAATACGTTGTGCCAACAAATCGATTCCTTATACAGTCTAACGAAGGTTCATCAACCCGTGGAAATTACCTCCGAAATCACAATTAATATCAGTTTTAGCCAAAACGCTTAGCACATATTACCAAGTTCGCATCTCTAAAGTCGATTAACTAACGCTAATTCGAATTTAGCTCGCTGACACATTAGCTAACGCGTAGAGGGAAGGGAAGGAGACAGACAGCTGCAGTGGATGATGGTGGTTTAACTTAGAATAGAGACCTATTTTTAACACGAGTTTTTCGTTTTGGTTCAATCACTTGAAGGGATTGATGAGGTAGCTTTACATTAAACAAAGGTTGGCTCTTTCTGATGCCGGTGATGGCTCCCAGTAAAACTCATCTACTCGGTGCTGGGACACGAAACTCTCAGAGAGCGAGAGAGCGAGAGATAGTGTGGGTCATCATCTGACATCTGCTAATAGATGATTGATGAATATTCCAATCTGGAGTATTGATATTCAATTTCCAATTCGATCTCATGCCAAGAAAATTAGTCGCTTTGCTCTATGGTGATGTAAAACAAATTTGAGAAAGCGTAGGTTCTTTCAGTAGACGAGAGAGAACGTAAAAAGACATGATGAGACGTTTAAGTAAACGAAACCTTGTAAATATAACACTTTCTTACTCCTTTCCGCGCAATCCTCCGTTTCATTGCTTTATAGCGCAATATACCCAACACTTAACCCCTGTTGCAATATTAGCTGGTTGTAGTACCCAATCCAACAAAAAGATTAATGGTGGTCTCGTGAATAAGGAAAACCCTTAACCTTCAACTATGGCGAGAGAGAGGGTGGACTAATTGATAGAAACTTGTCACAAAATTGTACACAAAATGAAAATAGATATTAAAAAAACAGCCAACAGTACATTTATCTGCAATCTATCGAGTGCCCGCACCGGGTTTGATGGCAGAAAGTAACAAAAAGCACAAATGGGAGAAAATATGCGTCTTTGGTTGAGGGCTTCATATTTACTCCGATTGAAGTTGAAAGTCGTGGCCTATGGGGCCCAGCCACTAGAACTCTATTTAAAGAACTCGTAAAGAACCTATGTGCTCGAGATGACGACACCACTAATGTGCGAACTGGAAATTAAACATGTTATGATTTTTTTTGTTTTCTTTTTGTCTTTTCTTGATACATTTAGTTTCACTATTTTTACATATTTTATTATTAGATAAAATATATAACTTTATATGTATCAACAGATTCAATGAATCATAAACTACAATGGCTAATAATAATAATAAGTTAATTAAAAACATTACTTTGTGTTTTCTTTTTATTATGTAAATTAACGCTTTTATTTATTTTACTGTGCTCAGCAACGATATAAAGCCCTGCACAGGCTTCGCAACTTACGCAATGCTTCAGAACTGGGGTCTTCTCGAAATTCTTTGAAGCCAGTCGAGTATTTAAGTGAACACTTGAGACTTCGCAGATCACACGGCGATGGAAAGGTCGTTCCCGATTAATCACATTGCAGCGCCTCTGATCTTAACAACACTCGAGCCTTGTTTTACAGAAGTCAATCGCACGCTAGGATAATATATTTTTAGAAAATGCGAGGCTTTAAAAATATTTCTGTTAGACTAGCGACCTGACCCATGGCTACACGATACAACGCGAGGAATTTATCTTTTTTTCACAGAAACATTAATACCCTATTCAGTTCAATAGTCCATTACCCCAGTGGGCGATACTAAGGGTGCAAATTTTCTAACACCCTTCTTTAGGGTGCTATTCTAGAACGATTCTCAAGCGACAATCACTGCTTGGGCACAGATTTGAGTCTGTCATCTAACTAAATATTTATAACTCAAAGGTGACTGACTGACATAGTGATCTATCAACGCACAGCCCAAACTACTGGACAGATCGGGCTGAAATTTGGCATGCAGGTAGATGTTATGATGTAGGCATCCGATAAGAAAGGATTTTGATTAATTCTACCCCCAAGGAGATAAAATAGGGGATGAAAGTTTGTATAAAACTTTGTCAATTTTAAACCAATCGGGCTGAGACTTTGCACGCATAAAGCTGTAGCCAACGCGGTTGAAACCACGGGGAACAGCTAGTTTCATACATATACGTCACATAATCGCTACTCAAGTATTGATCAGCCTTAGAGTGCGTTTATAAAGGAATACCATAAACATAGCTTCCAAGTCTCTAATTCCAGCGGTTTAGGTTATACGTTATCTATCAGTCAGTCACGCAGGAGGTTTTAATAACCACGAAATGCGTGATATCGAGGATTCTAGATAAGCGTCCCAAAGTTGGCATGCCTTTCCTTCCATTCTTGGCCAGTGTGAAGACGTGCTTGCACAGATGGTCAGTTACTACATCGTTGAAGTCAAAATTCTCAGACCATATGACCCGGCAGCTTTGTGGGATTAGTGGCAGAGTTGCGGAAACTGTCCTTGGAGACCGCACCGAGAAAGCCAAAAATATTAGTCTACCATTTCTATGAAATGCTCATACATACACACACGTGCATCATCCGTATATAGGTTATATTATGCACCATTACTTTTAAAGCTTAATGACATTTTCTAACTTGATAAGACTAAAGGTCGCTGCATACGTGACGGGTTTTTATACGGACGGGACGGGACGGAAAGTTTTGGAAATATTGTTTCATACAAAATGTACATGATGTACATATGTCACGGAGACACGGACGGGACGGGAACGTGGCACTCACGTACATTTTGTATGAAACGATATTTCCAAAACTTTCGGTCCCGTCCCGTCCGTATAAAAACCCGTCACGTATGCAGCGACCTTTAGCTTTGGAAACAATACCAATGTAAAGTCGTTATTACTTGCCGATAACACTGTCACATTGTTTGCTAAACGTAGCATGTGCAGTCGTATACCGGTTATTGTTGTCTAGTTACCAATGACATCGGTGTCACCGAACTACAGATCTGAAACGGCCCATGCTCGGGATTATGGCTGGCAAATAAACCAACATGCTCTTTCAAGTACTGAACGCAATACAAAAATTGTAAGTAGTAAGAAATCTACGTAGAAGTCGTTAACATTGATATGACGCGTAGCATAAAATTTTTGATATACGAGTGCGAGTGATTACGAGTATATTCAATTTTATTTAGTAGGATGCAACGTAATATTATTGGCCAAATGGTCTTTTCGACATTTCACTTTTTTATATTGTATTATTTTCTCTCAGGCACAGTCCGTGCTTTTTGGTTTCTTAACATTTTTTTCTTAAGAAACTTAGGTCATGTGACCAATTTGAAACTTCAAACTACTTTCCTTTTCCATCCACGTACTTCACGAAAATGAATACTAATTCTTGCATTCAAATTAAATGCAGCTGAATTGTGACATAATAATCCTGATCCACCAACCCGCACTGGGGCAGCGTGGTAGATTACAGCCCATACTCTCTCCCTGAGAGAAGGCCAGAGTCCCAGCAATGGGAACGTGAAAGGCTGATAATGATGAATCCTGATCGTCCTACTATATGTTGCAATGGATCTGCGATGTACCTCATCAAGAATAGGGTAGAAGCAAGAAACTATTTTTTTCAAAAAAAGTTTAAGAGCAGTTTTACTAAGTTCATACGTTCTTACGCTTCTTCTTACAAAGCTCATTTGCCACGACTCGCTTGTTTCTGAGGAGTGTATGAGTTTAACGTACTTATACCACTAACAGATCAGTATAGAATGTTACTGAATGCCATAATCGAAAGACGAAAAAATCGTGTTAATTGAGTTTTAGTGGGAAGATGTTTGTCCACTTGGTACGTCATGACGGATATATGAAAACCATCTGAGAAGGAAAAGTACAAAGGAAGAGAAGGAGAAGTAGACCGAGAAGAACATACGTAGACCAAGTCAAAGAAAGGGTTGACTTCATATCGTAAAAAGATGGCTGAGGACAGGACGAGCTGTTGGAAAATGCTCTACCGAGAACCGAGAAGAGCTCCGGTCTTAAATAACAGAAGAAGAGTTCTAGTAAAACATTTGTGAGAAGACAAAGCGTGCCCAGTTAAGAAAAAAAATAGTGATTTAGGTAGTGGTTCATTATGGCGTTGCCGCTATACTGTTAGTATGTGTGGGTCATCTTGATTCTCGTCTACGTGGGACCTACTCTTACTGTCCATTATATTGCGACTGCGCCGAGCACATAAACTGCCTACAAAGGCTATTGCCTACGCCTGTCAGGCCGCTCCACTACACTAAAGCGGTATTGTGTTTGGCACTCCTTTTGTGAACCCATCCGTTATTTATCCCTATTTCTCGATTGCCATTCGAGTGTGAATAATCATCTCTAGATTTTTAGTTTTCGTAAACAAAATTTAATAAGTTCACCAAGATTTGCATTACTAAGTTCATTGAAGATGATTTACGGTCGCCCTCGTAGTAAAATGCGAAGGCATATACTTTCTGAGACCCATTAATCTTTTTCAAGTTATCAAAATTGAATTTAGCGTGGGAAAGCAATTTTATTAATACTAGATCAACTTAATGCATTACATTTAGACTTTTTAGTTGCTTTCTGTTTAGATTACGTTAGTTTATGTTTTATGTTGTTTTTTATGTCGAGCAAGCCGCTCGACTGATGGTAAGCGCCAGTCTTGCTTATATAGTTTGTTGCCACCCAGAACATTGACGTTCATCAGTTCTAAATACTGCGCTCGTCACCCTGAAATATTAGATGTTACATCTATGTTGTTAAATCTGCCCTGCCCTGAAATCAGTAATCCGGAAAACAGCAATGCAATGTGCAAACATTGGCAGTTGAATAACTTTAATAATATACACATTATGAAGTGTGAGGATATTGCTTATACTTGGTAACATAGAGACATTAGCGACATATGCAGTAAACATGAACAGTGACTCGCTTCGTCGTCGCATAACACGGTACAACAAACGACGTATGTACTTATGTAGTTAGCAACATACATAGTTGCATTATGAAGTGTCAAGTGCTTTATCGTAACCTATTTTAAACCTACGTTGGGTTAGTTGTTGTTTTTACAGTGAAGCGTTTGACCACAAGATGATGTGGTCGAAGGTGGTGCAACGCTACGCCTCTTCTAGGAACTGGCTCGCATGTGTGGCTGCCGGAATACATCAATAGCGGTACTTGGCAACAAATTCTTAACTTGAATGTGGTAATGGATCATGTAGTATATTTTAATCACTCTGTTTCACTTCATTGAAAGCGAAAGCCACCTTTGAAGCTGGGGGAACAATGCCATTCTACATTAGTTGTGTGTTAGCGTATACGCTATTAAAAATGTGCCATTCAGCGCCGGTTTGATAAACGTCCGTAAATTAAACGGGTTGGTAAATTTAAACTTTTTATCAAATTTTTCGTACTAAAATTTGACAATAAGATCAAACTTACCGAAATTTGGTATGGCAATTATGACCTCTATGTATTTTGTCTAGAAAGGGTCAAATGAAAAACCGTTGCTTTAGTCAGTAAGAAGACGTTTGTTTTTATTTCAGCACGTTAGTAATTAAGATACTGACCTCGATACAGCCCAATATATCCATTATGAGCTCTAACGGCCTATAATTGCCAGGGAGAGTATTATATGGGCTCAGTGCGAAAAATATAGCGTTGTTTCAAAATGTTGTCGTATATAGGTTCTTTTGTTCCGGTGAGTGGTTGAACAAAAAAGCTTATTGCACAGAACGGGCTGGTGTCGAGTTGATTTATTTATTTCATGTACCTACCCGGTTTGAGAATACAATTCGATTATTCCTGTTTTGTAGATATTCAAAGGTTCATTGATGAGAATCCTTTGTGATGTTTTGTTACTTTCTTTTTGGGCTGATATTTTTATCGTGTACGCGTGTCAATGTTTGGAAATTACGTACGTAGCTTTTGTATATGGTTTCGAAATGTTTATTAATAATTTTATAGACATAGCATAAAACTTTTTTCTTTCAATAATGTGATATATCTGGTTGGCGGTTTTGGTATGTATTAAAAATAAATTGTGTTGATAAAAAAATGAACGACCATTTGAGATAAAATACTCTATATTAAGATTTTCTAGAGACCGCTTTGTTTAGAAGTTGCTTGAAAAGGAAATTATTCGAATGTTCGTCGCAAGAAATTCACACGATATTCTTGTTCCTGCATTTCAAATAGACACATCTTGGATTTTGCAGCGCACATTTGGGTGGTATTACCGAAGTGAGAGCCGGGGGTCTACAGTATGTGCACGTTACGCGGTACGTAGAATCCACCCTTTAGCTTTACTGACTCATGAATATTCGCTTACATGTATTGTGTGTTCATTTACATGATAGCAGGCAGCGTTCGGTGCAGTGGCTTGTCCCTGTCGCCTGTTTGTACTGGCTCTATGTTGACTTTTGTAAAATTCCGTTAGTGGGTTTTGAAGAGCGAAAGGCGATATTTGAGCGCTTGTGGCAGACAGAAAATGAAAATTTGATTCACTTTGACAGTAGAATGTTATAGGAAAAGGACACTGAAAGACAGATAAATTTAATACACATGTACTTGGGTTGGTATTGAATGACACACAAGTTAAAAGCTCTAAAAATAAGAGGTGACTTTTTTATATAGATAGATATAGATGTTGCATGTATTGATATGTATTGTTATTAAAATTAATATTGTTTGTTGAAATTGTACAATGCAATCAAAAATAAAGAGTGCAATTCCAACTGTTGACACAAAATAGTTCATTTATTTACATACGACCTTGATATTAGCAACAATGATTTTATTTATTTTCATCCAAGAATTAATAAATAATGTATCTCTTTACAAAGGAATCCGCCCTTTACTTTAACATTTCAAGAAACATTGTCTGATCTCGTAATCTTTAGTCGAATAAAACATTAGGCATTTTCTAGCTAGCTAGATAGCCCTTGCCAAGCACCTCTCGATGTTTCCACAGAAGCTGGTCTCAATCCAGATGTAACTTGGCCTTCGACATTATTATTTCAAATGGGGTCAAAAGTTTAGGATGTAAAAAAACAGAACAAAATGTTCTTTCAAAGTTCTGTTGTTCTTTCATTGATGGTCAAGATTAAAAGTTAAAGTTATTTGAAAAATAATCCAAATAATGCCATTTATTGTTGTATTGGTGTAGCGCAGGGGTGGCCCACTGGATTTTACCTAAGATCTACTATTTAGTAAAGAAAATCTATGCGATCTACCAATTTCAGACTTCATGAAATGTTCAATGTATACATCATCAATCATCATCATCATCGTAATCAACCTGTTTGAGTGCACTGCTGGACATGTTTTTTTGTCTTGCCACGATCGACTGAACTAATAGCCGAGATCGACTAGTCGATCGCGATCGATCGGTTGGCCACCCCCTGGTGTACAGTATTGCAAATCTTACGGATAGACCTCACAGTTATCATGAGAAAACCCCTTTGCTGTTACGAACGTAATTTTGCTCTTTCAATGCTCGGATTTCATAAAATTTCAGTATACCTAAGAATCCAACAATGACTGAAGTACAAACAAGGCTACTTAGCCTAAAGAAATACTGAGTCATTAATTGAACCCGGGGTGTCTACTTACTTTGTAAGCAACATAATTTATGTAGGCATGTCAGCGTCTAAAGCTTTTCCTTGTAGGAAACTACGATTTTTCTTCTCTGGACTTGTTTCCGGCCGAGTGATTCTAGTCCTTCTTAATAATGTATACTAAATTAATTCATTTAATCTTCTGTAAGGGTTTATTGATAGAAGTCTTAAACACATAGTGTTTCAAATCAACGAAAAATATTTCTCAGCGCATACCTAACAAACTTACTTGATTTAATATCCTCATGAAAAACAGCTGTACCACATCGTTTGACTTAACATAAAGAAATATTTATAATGCTTGCTCTAAAAGAATGAGAGTGCGCAATTTTACAAAGAGCTGAATAGTTGAACAAACTGCGGTGAGAGCTGGTATATCTGCCACCGTGCCCTCGGGCGGCTCATAATATTCCCCAAGAACGTAGAGAAACGTGTTACGAAACACTGACGAAACCCTTGCAGACATTTTTCAGTTCGTTTCTTGACACTCCAATCCTTTACAACTCCGCTAAAATAGTTACAGACACCCGCGAAAAGAAAATCTCTTGAAGGCAGTGTGAAATTGTTTCAGTTTTAAAATAAAACCTTTTCAGTGGAATCAACCCCTGAAAGCGAATAGGTATTCATCTTTGATCTTAGTCTTATCTCGCTTCAAGAATTTGCTCCATTTTATGATGCTTCTCCAAAATTAAGATGTAGGTATATATAACAAAGATGCGAGCGTTGCCGACTTTTTTCCATATTTCTCCGAGATAAAGCACTTTATACGCGGCAGACTTGAACAAAGTTTATAAAAGCAGAGTTCATAAGGCGGCTTTATTAGGCGATTTGCAGGTGTGTAGCAGCTGACGTCTCAAATATTAATTTCTGATGGCTCCGAGGGAACTGTGGTACGAGACGGAATTTTAATGACCGTCGTATGGTCGCGGGGTCTGTGGACCGTACGTACATTCGTATTCAGTCCATAATTGGAGCGAGGGATTAGTAAGGGTGCGCGATTTAAACTATAAACTCGGTTAAACTAAGCCGCTCTCATTACTCATTCAGATACCGGCGATTATGACTTTGTTCATTTGAAGTGATTTGGTCCCTAGATAACGAACCGTGAACAAGCATTTTGCCAAGTTTAGGGATGAGTAATTTATATTCATAATATTGTTTTAAGTAACGGGAGTTGAAAGAGATTTCCCGTAGCGGTTCCGTAATTCACTTATCGAATGCCTCCGAATAACAGCTTTTCTGCCAACTTGAATATTCAGATGGTAACGAGTGAAAGAAAGACAAGACACAAAAATATACATAGTATAATTGATGCGACCTATTTCTCGTGCAAACAGAGTGATCAAAGATCAGAGCGCTCAATACACATAAATAGAGCAAAAGGAACCGTGTATATCTTGCTAACGACTCCGGGTATTTATCTAAGAATCTGTTTTTGTGTATCTAAGGGTTTTGCGACCCAAATAAAGGGTCGAACGAAGGTGTCCTGCTAAGCAGATTGGCGTATACGTGACAAGACAGTCAAGTGCCGGGGGCAGCTAATCATCAGGGGTAAGTAACCCCTTTTATTTGTACCTCTCTCTACCTTATTTAAATCGTGCCAACAAGCTAAGTAATATGCGCAGGTAAGAAGCACTTTTATCAGAGCGTTTGACAAAGTTTTGGGAAAGTTAGGCAGTTTTTATCTTTAATTAATCATTTTGATTAGAGACGTTTGGATAAAATTTAGGCGCAAGAGCGAGCGACGAATTTGAGATCTGAATAAAATTATAATTTTGACTTAGAATCTCTGTTTTAGCGCAAGCACCAAAGAACTTAAAATAAAATAAACCACTAGAATTGTTATCCATTTACAAGTACCTGGAACGCGTGTCACCGCTTATTTAGGTGTACTTACGATATCTCTGGTGGGTACATAGTCACATATATGCCTTGTAGATGAATACTATTGCCTGACTTGAGTACATATCTGAAAGGCTGAATCAGTAAAAAATTCAAAGATAGAAGTCGTGGCGTGTCACAGAAACACACACGTTTTGTCTTCCACAACAAACAACATTGTTCTAAACTTTGAAGTTCTCAGATTTACATTTAACTTGTAAGCAAATTGTAGCTGACCCCATGTAGACAGGGAAGATATTAAAATTTTGTTTTCCCCGCAAACATGCTCGACCCTCGTCATAGCGAGCGGGTCTCATGTGCACCTCCCGACACCTAGTTAAATATAACCCTACGTTTTCGGACTACTATTTCAAACTAGATTTTAACACAACCGGAGTAAATATTTAAGTGCGATTTAATTAGGGATTGTTATTCGGTTAATAGCTTCGTGGATTGATGAAAGTTTTGTTTATATAATGTTTGTTTGAGGATTAAATTGTTGAAACAAAGTCGTCGTTATATGACTTGGTTCATCACCAAGACGATGATGACCATTCAAAGCAAAAATAGTTAAGGTCTAAAAGTCTAAACGCTTTCCAAAAGTTTAAATTTACTTAGGACTTATCAAAACTAACAACTGGTAATTTTACAACTACCCTGTACTTCGTTTTCATTAAGATAAAGTTTGTAAAATTAATATTACTTATTCACAAACTAAACGATGAAACGAATTAAAATATATACACTTATCCACTTAAAAGTTACGCTTACAGTGATTCACACTTAAAGTGTATTTCATTTCCATTATCCAGACCAGCATTAACTTAAAGTATTTAAAACTTGAAACTGCAGTTCCATCCGATGACTTTTAAAGTGAAATTTTGTAACGACCAAGTGCTCAAGTGCTCGAATCTTAAGAAAATATATGCTGAAACTGTTCATAAGTTGTGCATGATATTAGTAAACGAGCGTAGCGAAGGAAGCTTTCTGGTTTTACCACGAAAGATTTAACGCAGAAAAAATTATGACAAAATATTGTGTGCTCCTCCATCGTTTATTTCTGTGTGACTTAAATCTGATGTGATGTTTAGTTCCGTATCATCCAAGCCTGATGAAGTGTACAAAACAATTGCTTCAAAGATAAAAAAGACACAATGTAAATTCTACCAGAACCTATGCCAGCCTTTTAGGACTATAAAACACAAAGTACAAAATAATAAACACAAAGAGGAAAGTGAAAACAATCCTTTCGCTCCGCTTACTTTCATATTGTCCTCCGCAAAACTCATTCCCGCACCGAGCTCAAGGTGTATCGAAAAAGAATTGTAGACTGGATCAAAAATCGTGAAGATCCTTTTCAGAATACGCGACAAAAAGTCATTCAACTTTCGTTTACGTTGCTAAAGAGCGCTAGAGAGTCCCCTGTCCCCTTATAAAACAGTTTCATGAATATTTATACAGATTTAAGGATAGTGCATTGTTGTTGCCCAAATAATTGCGGTCTGGAGTGTGTTCTTGAATTCAAATGGCCCTTGATTGTTGTTTTGATGTTTCTTAAGAAGATCTTATTTGTCTTTGGAATTGATTCGGTTTCATTTATCAGTTTCTCATTTAAATGTCTCTCGCTTCTAAGAAGCTGAAATTACTTAATTTGGTGCGGTGGTTTTTAGTACTGCGATACCTTTAAATTTAACACTTTTCGTTATAATTTTTCATTGATATAAATTCACCTTTAAATCTTACAATATAACTTCTAATATTACAACAGTATTCTAGATAAAAAGACATAAATAATACGTAGATCTTTTCCGTGAAGTCATCTAACTTTTAAGTGGTTTTGGATAGGTAAGTACAAAAAGTAATTGTTACAGAATTCCCGAGTCCAGTGCTGTTCCCATGGGGGACTAAGCCATCTTCCCAAAGCCCGTCGCTCGTTGCAGGGATCAATAACATGGCCACTTTCAATGTCCCCGTATTTTAAGGCCCATTGGCACTGAACGGTACATGCAGTATCGGCCTGTACTCTGCCTAAAAGAATTATGGTGCAAGCCTCACAATACAAAAAGGAAAGTGATAAAAGAGATGTGACGAACGCGACGAAAACAGCGGTTGCCGAAAATCACCTACTATCGAATTTCTACCTTATCCCTAACGTTTTTAGGTTGATATTACTATCGTGTGTTACAAGGTACGCTCAGGCTGTAGCCTTTTCGGTCTAGACCAAAGCTGAAAGCAGTACATTCGTGTTTCGCTATACACCCTGATTTTAGGTTAGTTTATTTTTCGAGACGTTTTCATGTTTCGGCTTGATTGAATGAGACTTTCAGTCCTTCTTGCTGGAGGTATTTTACAAAATGAAAAATTGGCACAAATGTATTTTGTTAAAATAACCATTTTGTAAAACTCGGCCCATAGTGATCAGATTTAGTTTAGCATAGTACCTACTTACGCGTACGAATAGAACTGATGTTGTACCTATCTAGTGCAAAAAAAAATTGGTTACATAATACAATATCATAGAGTTATAATGTGACCTGCTCCACGATATTATCCGCATGGAAGTTAACATTTTTCCTCACAATTTTTAATATCCCCTGAATGAAAAATGTTTAAAATTTTCTTTTCTTAGTGCACCCTAATAACTACCAAAGGAAGCTATTCTAAAAATGTCACGTCTCTAGTAACAATGATTGAGTCTGCGTGGTGTTATGTCAGTGCATGTATCAGGACAATGAATTTAAGTTCAATGTGCGTATTCACATTTGTGCGTAAAACCTGCTTTTTAGTTGTGACCTTGAAACACCTCTATCATTCTCCTAGCCACTATTTTGACAGTTTCAAGCGTCGGGAATCCGATCCAAATTTGGCATGGTAAACGCCTACATCAAGGAGATTAAAGCAGACGTGCCTCAGGCGAGCAGACGGCCGGCTCAGGTTGGGGCGCACAGACGGGGGCGGCGCGGCGGGTCGCGTCGCGTGCGCGTCCACCGCGCCGCTTATCTTGTTACTTGGCTGTCGCTGTCACGACATGTCGCAGCCTCGGTAACGCCAGCTAAATGCCCAGCTTTGTTTGTGATGTCGAAATGAAAGTGAGGCACGGTAGCATTACACTTTGTTAACTGGCCAGTGGAAGCAGCTGGCGGGTTGGGTAGGCTTCATGTAGCCTTTATATTTATATGATACGGGGAATAGTGTTCTCGGATTGTTATGGGTAATTACTTTTCTTGGGCTTACGAGATCCGTGAAAGCGATGTATTTGTGTTTCTTTGCAATGTTCTTACGATATGAAAGCCTCGTAATCACAGATTAGGTCTCCTAATCTATGCTCACACCTAAATAATGGCATAGAAATATGTAGTTTTTGGGTCGTAAAATCACATAGGCTACTTTTCTCTCCTAAAATTCACGGTTATAACTTTTTTACTTAGATAAACGCGAACGTGTGTTTGTTGGTTTGTCCTTTTACACAGTAATAGAGCAACATTGATGTGATTATTTTCCCAGGCTTAGAAAGTGAAAGAGGCCGCTTTTTAAATGTAAAAACCGCGGGTGATACCGCGGGCGGGCGGCGTTGCCATTAAATAATATAATTTCAAAGCGATAGTGGTTCTATCAGTTCAGTGTTCCCTAGAGGACGGATGTTACTCATTCCGATAAACATTTTCCAGTGACATTCAAGCAAGTAATAAATTACAAAGATTGCTAGTTCGCGATTCAGCAGACAAATTAATTATGGTGTCAACTATGAACTTATCTTTAAAACCAATCTACTTGTATACTTATATATTATGTACCTACATTTGTATTTATATTAATGTGAAGTTGATATCACGAGAATACACTTGGCCGTAAAATGAATCCTGCTGTTGACAGCATGCACTATACTGGACTGTAGAATTATCACTTGCGTATATCTTTCTTTCTATACTTTACACATTCCTATCTGAAACCTGAATCTATAACTGTTTAGTAGTTTTTGTGTTGTATAGACGAACTAGAAACTAAAAATTTTAACGAACAGTTAAGGACTGCACCGAATACCTTGATCTTGAATACAAAACATAAAAGAGCTAAAAGTTCCCTGGATGAAACTCTATTTTTATTTTCAATAACATAAAGTCAATAAAACTAAGAAATATGTGATATCTTAAAACTTAACAAAACTTTTAATAGAACGCTCGCAGATTGCAGAAGTTTGTCGGTCTAAGTATAAATGACTTACAAGACGTTATGATAAATAGTTTGAATGTACTAAGTAGTGAGTGGAAGCTTTGAAGAAACGAAGCGCGATGTGAACAGAGACTCGATTGTAAGAGGGACGTGAATTATAATAGAATTTATAACTTTAAATGATCTGGTTATTTTATTAAATACTGAGATATAACATTCTAAGTACAAACATGCGACTTAATTTAAATGTTCACTCGTTTGTGTTCTAAAATTTAATTTTGCCATAGTCTAAACTATGACTACATTTAAACTAATATAAATGACCTGTCCCACGCTTTCACTCGCGGGAAAGTTGACAATCCCATTTGACCCATTTAGAAATGTAGGTACCCAAGAAGAATGTGCATACGACATTTCAGCTTTGTAGGTTGTAGTTTTTAAATTTCGTGAGTTCTAGTGATCCTACTTAATATTATAAATGCGAAAGTTCATGTGTGTGTGTGTGAGTGAATGTTTGTCACCGTAAGTACAAAACCAATTTCGATGAAATTTGAAATGGAGATAGCTTATACCTTGGATTAACACATAGACTTTTTATCCCGAAAAAAGGTTCCTGCGGGATAACGGAAGGACGCGAGTAACCGCGGGTCGCAACGAGTCTGCTATAATTTAATATTAATCTCCACGTATTAAAATGGCTATAATAAAATAATGGCTATGGTTAATATGTATTGTGGAGGAGCAAAGATAAGACAGGAGATAGGCTGTCCTATATATATAGAGGATAAGATATAAGGGATGGTAGGCACCCTAGGAATACAGTTTAACATCATCAAATAGTCGCTATAGTTATATAAAGATAATATCATATAGGGGTATGACCTTTAGGTGAGTTATTGGTAAAACGTAAGCCTTAAGACACGTAAAAAATAAATTTCCACAAAGAGAGACACTGGAAAAGTAATTGCGGCTAAGTGGGAGATAGTCGTAAACCAAAGAAGAGCAAATACCAAAACCTCGAGGTTAAATCCCTTCCCGGACGCGGATAAGCTCGACATTTCGATACAATTTGTTGGAAATACTCTGCCTACTTGACGGTGAAGATTTATTTATTACCCACGCCTACGGTGTGAAGACTTTGGAGTCAAATCCCGATGTTTACCACGAAATGTTACGAATATATTTTATGAAACCTCTAAAGTAACACTAACACTAACACGATGGTAAACATCGTGTTCTCGACGAAACTTAATAACTTTCGTTGCCGTCGACCGCATCGTCGCGTCTATAACAGCTTAAATGTGTAGGTAGGTATTTCAAAAATATTTTTTTTAGCTTGTACTGCAACGTGCGTTTTCCTATGCAAACACTAACACTGATTATCAAAAAATACTTTCTTAGGGCACCCTTACAGAACCATAGGAATCTACCCTGAAAATTTCTTGACTTTAGTACAGTCAAAGACAAAAGTCGCTCAACAATAACACAATTTCCGAATACCGGCATCATCTTAAACACCAACCTTTGACAACATTATGACTTAAAATCAGGTGTGGTCAAGTTGTGGTCAGAGCGCTACCTCGTAAAATGTAAAAAAACGCACGCATTACTGGTCTAAAGCTAATTTGGGAAATCTAGTATGATTAGCTACTTTTGTTGCTGACTGTACACAGCGATTGACACTGTGCGTTTATACTCGTATGACAGTGAACGAATCAGATCTTTGAATTAAATTTAACATAAATTATAACTATTGATATATACATAAAAAGTAAACACAAGCGGTTGGCACCCTTTTAACAGACAAGGACGATACAGTGGCTAAATTACGTTAAGGCGAGCCACAATTATCATGATTTATGTGATAGGTATGTAGAATATATTAAAAACGTAACATACAGGTGCTTAATTAACGTTTTATTAATTACTTGCTACGCCCCGCGGTTATTCCGGTATTCAGCTGATTTTTTCGGGATAAAGCAGCCTTATGTGTTAATCCAGGGGTTTTGCTATCTCCATTCCAAATTTTATTCAAGTCCGTTCAGCCATTTTAGCGTGAGAAGTAAAAAACATACGCACACACACAAACTTTCGCGAGAATGTTAGTGTGATTAGTACTGATTAATGGTGGCTACTTTGGATTATTTGCAAATAAAGATTACTTTAGCGCCCCGCCGTTATATAACCAACTAATTATGTGTAACCCACAGTATAACCTGCATTTGAAATTCAATTAAAATATGTTGAATCGTTTGAGCGTAAAGAAGTAACAGACTAAACCAACACAAAACTCAGTTTTACATTTATAATATTAGTGTAACTGTAAACAGCTACGGGCCGCAAGCATGAGGGATCCAAGCCGCGGGTTGCTTACCTCTGGTGTACATAAATAAACACACATACAGAGTATTTGACTAACGTCTTCATCCACCTTAAGATGCAATCAACATCATCGCTTTGAGAACGTATTTATAATCAGATACATTCAACGAGGCAAATTGTAGATGTGTCACAATAGTGTCAACCATAGCAATTAGCAGGTACAATAATACGCTTGCTCGGAAGATTGATGCGAAATTGGTTTTCATTTCCTTATGGGGGAAATGGAGCTAGAGATATTCCGGTACGTTAATACATATGTACAAGGCTACCTTTATGTTACTATTATGTTTTGCAATTTATAAATAGGAATATGTATGTACGTATGCAATTTTTTGTACACGTCACTTCCTCTGCGTTTTTCAATGTTTACGCTATATTTATATACATTTATATTTTCATATGTGATCAGATCAGAAAATTTATTTAATAATTTCAGTATTTACTATCTACACTAATATTCTGTACAGGTAATGCTTTGACGTAAGTGAGTCGTAAAGTGATTTTATCTGATAATGATAATAACTAAATCAAGTAGTAGGTAGGTACGTAGTAACTTTTAGTTTTTGGTGAAAGGAAACATCATGATGAAATCATACTGCTGGGCGGGAAGGCATTTTCTAGTGCTTGCCTTACTTGCTATCTACTAGTTAAGGAGCGCTTACGGTATATTTCGGCTGCCTCACTTGAGAGCCAGGTCCAAATCCAGGTGTAGCGTGGCTCCACCTTCGACTACATTGACGCTTAACATCAGGTGACTTGTGGTCAATCTTTACCCTGTTATAACAGTACTATTGAAAAGGTTTACCTACCTAGTAACGCGGTTTCTTAACACCGTAGTGCCTCTTAATTCTAAGAGCATACCGCGAAAAGCTGAACTTTTAGATGCGCTACAATAACTCACAAAATGCTGGGGTAAGAACCTTTGCTGCTGAACCATCGCTTCAGAACGTGCTTGTTGCTTTGCGGTGGGTTTTACGACGTTTTCAGCTATTTCGTAACTTTTCATTTTTTTTTACTTGTTCCTTAGATTTTAGAACGAGCGGAAAGTATACAAATATTTCGAAGAATTGCGCACAGTTATTTTAAAAGTGGTAAAAATAAAATTTCAGTGTTTACGATGCTGTACAGCTTGCTGCTTTTATTTACTTTTTAACTTTAATGTTTTCGTTTTAAGAGCTCGTTTTTACCTGTTTTGTCGAAGGTAAGTTTTGCTGAATATAACGAAAATCGAATGCAACTCGTTGGGACTGTCAGTTATTAGCTCTACTACCCATGAGTACACTACGCACATATACTTCACTATGTATGAAAATGTTGGCGGATTTATCCATTGCCACCAACGGCTACACTACTTAAGGATGTGTGGCGTGATGACGTCACCAACATAAGCGTGGTATACTCGGATGCGTCGCCCACGCAGCTGATCGCGACGCACGCTATACAAGCGGCACACGGAGGCGTAGCTTCACGGAAGCAGGGGTAGCGTCTTCAATATCCATGCGCCGCATGAGCAGCAATGGCAACGGAGACACAAGTGCAGACAGAAAAATGAACCTACGCCATTGAAGGAATAAGACAAAATTATCTCTAACCCTTGAAAATTACCAAAGACCTGCCTCAAAGAAGACCTTAGACCGCAAATTAAACCAAATTGGTTAAACAATAAGGTTGACTTTTAACTGTAAAACTTTATTAGTTTAACAGCGATCGAGTTCCGAGTAGACCCGATGACGGGCGAGTATGTTCGTCATATTGGATCAAGATTCAGTTTTCGCTCCTTAACTGCCTGTCATTTATTTATTTAACATCATCAACAACATTACAATGGTTATTAAAATGTATGGTAAACTGTTATAATTAAATTATAGTTGTCTGAATTTATATGGTTAGTAAATTTATAAACAACCTTGAACTGAAATAAAAGTACAGTGCCAAAAGTAAGACAGGTTAACTCACACAATACATAAAACATTGATCTTCTGCCAGTTGACAGAAAAACAGTGCATTGGAAGACACAACTGACGCATTCGAGCTCAAGCTATATACTGATTTTTATTCGAATAAATCCGGGCATGTCTCTAATGGAAGCCAAAATGCTCACAGCACCGGGATCTTTGCACGCTTTTATTTATTCAATGCAGATTGCTGCGGTGGCGTTTACGGTGGCAGTGGTGATCCATGCAAAGTGGGAAATAAGTTTTAGTTCTCTAAGATATTCTTAAAGGTTAGGGTTAGCGAAAATAAATTCATTCATTGACGAATTTAAAACTTCAACTTTAAAGGTTCAAAGTTTTCACTTTAAAGTTTCAACAGAATATCTTCAAAATAATAGCCTGTAACAGGTTTAGTTATGCCAATTAACAAGCTCCATGTGTCAAATGTTGTTAGAACGAAGTTGGAATTAAGTCAATGGCACTGTATAAAACTATTGTCTACGCACGTGACGATGCCTCAGGGGTCGGGTCAATAAACAGACTACATAGGGACAAAGCAGCTCAAGAAAGTCAACACGAGACGCGGCATCCTAGCGCAGTAAATGGACGAGTTAACCTAATAGCCAAAAGCACTCAATGCTTACAAAGTCGCGCCGGCCGCTTTATGGGCCCACTAACTGTTAATTTCCTACATTTCGTTAAAGGAAATTCGTCTCTAAGGAAAATATTACCCTTATTCGGTACTATTGTTTCGCTCTCGCTACACTCCACTTTCATTGTTCGATAGTTGCTTTGTAAGGCCTGCCGCGTATTTAATAAGCGCTCTCATAGACATTGTTACATTTTGTAGGCGTTGCGCTTACAATAATTTTCGGTAACGTTTCACGTTAAGAAAACTGTTACAACAAAACATTTTTAGAACGTTCTGAAAATGGAGTAAATTCAATCACGTTTTTAATTTGTGCCGTAAAAGGATTGGATTTAAAAACATTACTTTTATGTTCAAATCTATAGCATCCAATTTCTTAACGGTTCCGGCGGCGTGTTGTGAATTCTGCGGAAGCTAAAATTACGTAATGTATTTACCTATTGAGAACGCTTTTGAAGTGATTTTTGTAACATCCTTCCCATTATGTTGAGGAGGCTTGCCGTGTATTCTTGTGGCGGAAATTCGAGGGAAGAGCAATAGCAGAGGCGGCGTTGTATCGGAAAATCGTGAAATCCCCCCGATCCGCTTCGGGCGTGACACTAGCTAGGAGAGTACCTCTGTCGATGTTAAGCCGTTCTAGATTTAGAGCATATCGGTTTCGGTTCGAAAAATTGCTTTTGATTCGTTTTTATTCAGCACTCGTGAAACAACGCGAGCACTGAATGTGCATCGCTCAAAAATAAAGTTAACCACGCTTTGCGGCGAATTTACTAACAGGGTAAATTAAAAATCGTATACATTTTTGTTATTCATTTACAACTGAGCGCTTCCATGCTTGTGAGGGCATGTTAAGCTATCAGTCCCAGTTATTGTCTTAGGATAGGCAGTCGTTGGGCTATATCGGAGGCCTTCGGGCGGTCTGAAAACTCCGACATTTGGATTGGCTACTAACCTATCCGCCAATCCGCACTGAGCCTCCTTTGTTTATTATACACACACGCGTGTAGGTATACTACTGTTGTTCGCAATAAAAAATATCCTATGTCCATTCCCAGGATGCAAACTATTTGTCAATAAACAGACAGAGTGACAGAGAAAGCTACTTTCGCATGTGTATTATTAATAAAGATATATGTTACGTCTTATATTAAAAGAATAAAAAATTAAATGAAATACCAATTCAAATATCTTTCTCAGCGAATGATAACGTTACAGCGATACATGTTTAGTTTAAGTAGGCATACCAATATAGTATGTAATTAAAATAATACAAGGCAAGGCCTTTGTGTTTTTCAAAACCAGAGGCGCTCGATCATACGGAATTTAATTACGAATAAATGAAAAAATAACTGCTGTTTGGTTTCCATGCTATGGAAATGTTTCTATAGCTTGGTAACTGTGATGATATCTACGCGAATCAATGTATATTTGTATTGTGACAAAAGTATTCTGCGTTATAATTTTACATGCACGCATTTAATAACTACCCTATACCTAACTTAGGACGGGAATTGAAGGCATGCAATGTTTATGTGTGAACGTTTATACTTTTCAAAAAAAAATCAACTGCTTTAGCAAACAAGAATCACAAATACTTATATAGACAGAAATATCCAAGACTCAGGTACAAACATTCGTGCTCATCACACATATATTTGCCCTATATATAAAAAGCTATCCTCATTTCTGTTAAACCGTTTCAGCGTGAGTTATAATTAACATACACAATTACACACTACATAGTCACTCGCAAACTTTTGCAATTACAATATTAATAAGTGTAGTGATTAGTATTATACTACTAACATAAATAAAGTGTTCAACAACCAAATTGGATTCTTTACAATTCGCTGAAACAAATCTGCAGACGAATAACATTAACCAAGTTAGAGTGGGGGAGGAGAGTGGCAACATTTGCGAAATGAATATGCAACAAGTTGAGCTTTATATATTGAGTTAGCTAGCTGGAACACTGATACTAACAATGTTTGGTACCTAGATACAAGATAACCATCTGATTTATTTAGGTAGGGCGACTTAAACAACCGGCGTTGACAAAATAAAACATAAAGTACCGACCTTTGTTAGAAAATTATCTTATTTGTGCCTACAAAGTCAACGTTAATAATTATGGTAGTAATTTGGTGTAGAAATAGATTCGTAACTATTATTTAGCAGTAATAGCTTTAGGTCTAAAGCTCAAACAGCAATAATCTGCTTGCTTGGATCATCCCATTGTGATCCCATTGTTGGTTAGAGAGAGCAATTGTCAAATTGCAAGCCATTGTTATCTTGTCCTTTATAGTACCTATTATATAACACTAGAGAGGTAAGCTCTGAAACTATTCCACTAGATTTTTTAGAGTAATAATTTAATAGATAACATGGATTTTTAAATGAACATAAGTTATATTTCAAACCTCTACGATTTATCCAAGCGGAGCCAAAATTGGTTGATGGTCGTGTGGCGTGATTAAGGTAAACAGCCAGAAACCTTTCAAGCAATAGAGTGGCAAACAAGCAGGCGGCCCACCTGATGGTAAGCTATCATCGTCACCTATGAACATTTGCAACTGGGAGTAGGGGCTAATGCTTTGCGGACCCAGAAGAACTGTTTGAAAGACTGCATTTTGTAGCACTGCGGAAAAACTCGTTCCACATTTTGTAAGAATGTGGGAGAAAGGATAAATCGAGTGGTGTGGGACTTCCAGGGCTCGATTGTGTGTGGAAGATCTTTATTTGCCTTATTTTTTAGTGGCAAGAGATTTGTTTATCTGTTTTAATAAAAATCCTCTCACACGTCGGCCATATTTATGCCTGTGAGACTGCTTACTATGCGCCGTACATCTTAAACTTCGTTGTTCATACAAGTATTCGTGTAACAGCTTTACGACTTGTAATATTAGACGATGCGTTTAATTTTAACCGTCTCGGTTAAACTTGATCATAAATTACTCGGCGAAGTGTTTAATAAGATTTTAGCTCAGTGATAGTGACATTAGCGTGCAACGCGTAGGTTATGAGTGCGAATCCTGATTTAGCTTTCGGTAAAAGACAACATCGTGATAAAATGCCTTACCACCAAGCGTAGGACATTTTTAAGTGCCCACCTAGTTGATCAATTTAAGAACCTGTAGCCAAGTACCGTGATCTTGGTGTTTTGGCAGCCTCACTTGAGAGCCTTGAGAAGGCATTTATTAGTGCTCTCCAGACCAGCTACCCCCTAAAGTTAAGAATTTGTCACCAAGCACCTATTCTGGCACAACCACTTCAGGGCCAGTGCTCAATCAAGGTGTAGCGTGGAACCACTTCGTCACTTAACATCAGGTGAGTTGCGGTCAAACGCTACACTGTAAAAATAAAAAAGACACGGAATTGATGCTACGGTGCTAAGCCATGGTGCTACACTGCTACATTGCTACGATACGTGCTACGAGATTTGGATAAACCACCAACGAGTAGTTTTTGTGGTGCTACATCACTTTGAAGCTAATATGAGTGCCTTTTATCTAGGTGGTTCCGATATAAAAATAATGAACTATGATCGCCAAATCATGTTTTAGAAACAAATGCTTTCTTTTGAATCGATATTGGCTCAGTGCTGTGACGTCGAATAGAAACCTAAAGCTTTCAGTAAGGGAAAATATCGTGATGAAACCATAGCATTGTGGAAAGGCATTTCCAGTACTCTTCTGGTATGTAATGTTTTTCACACTACTACTACTTGGTGGTTGAATAACTGGCACAGGTGTGGTACTTCCCCAGCTGGGCTCTATAAAAGAGTCTTTACATATAACTTCATTATAAGTCGCAATGATTTTTTTGAAGCGCTGATGGCTCAGTGGTAGTGACGTCAGCTCGCGACCCGAAACCAAAGCTTGGTGGTAGGGCCCTCAAGTTAAGAATTTGTCGCTAAGCACCTATCGGTACGTTCCGGCAGCCCCACTTGAGAACCAGTTCCCTGTACAGGTGAAGCGTGCGCCATCTTTGACCGCATCATATGGTCGAGGAGAGCGATGGCTGGCACATGCGTTATCTCGTGAACGGGTGCTGCTTGTGGGGTCTGGTCTGCTTTGGTTGTGACCCCGCAACTCGTTAATATTCATGTTCCCATATCCCAATGTGTACAACCAAACAAGAGAAATCTTAATAGTAAAGCTAATTAAAAAATATCGTACTAGATGACAAAAAAAAGCTTGGGATTTTAGTGAACTTTCTCCAATTCAATCAATTGGGAATAAAAATAAAATTGTCAATGTGATCGCGCCCAAAAAATTACCTGCCGGGCGTTTCCTGCCTGTTCTTTTGCCGGCGTAAGGGGGTTGGAACAGGCGTAGCTAGTTTTAAGTTGACGTTTTAAAGTGATCACAATGTATCCTTTGAATAAAACAAATATTGACTTTGACTTTGATCATCACCTAACATCAGGTGACTTGTGGTCAAACGCAACCCTGTAAGTAGTAAAAAAAAGCTGTAATTGCTTTAAATCTTGACTAAACGTTTAAACTTACCAACAAGTAACAGCTTTACGGCGTGTAATATCAGAAGATACGTGTAATAAATTTATACGTCTCTCGTATACTCAAACATAAATTAAAAGGTAAAGACGCGCATGTTAATGCGCACTTTAAGAAACTAATTTGAGTCTTAATTGCGACTGTCAACGCTGTGTTTTGATTTATATCACATTTTCTCCATGTTTCGTCAAAACACTTTAATATTACAAGTAATGACTCTCGAGAAAATTACTTTGAACGTCTGCAAAAAGATTTGATAATTTTGCGTTCTGACTGCCGGGACTTAGCTCTCTAAGATAGGGATGTACAAGTTCATGATCTACCACTCTAGCCCAGTGCTAGTTGGTAGAGATCATACGTCCTCATTTTTATGGCACGATAATTTTCTTCACCGGTTTGAGTAATGGTAAATCCACATAGTATGTCATTCATTGTAATGATCGCTTGCGTTTGTTTGTATAGTTGTTCTTGTTTGTTGTTTATAGGTTTTAAAAAATATATTGTTAACAGATGTTGTAACTGATTGTTTTAACCGCATTATACCTTCGGAAAGCGTACCGTAATGTTCTTATTTATAATTTTGTTCCCACCATTAAAACTTTACGACAGACATAAAACTTAAACTTTTCAACCGCAAAATGTCGCTGAGCCCGAAGTGGTGACAATGTTTTATCCCAGTTCCTTCCTCGGTGTGTGATATACGAACTAACTGTCGCATAGTCTGTGTCTCCGTTGAGCAAATATGCTTAGTAACTGTTACGTGACTGTGGCTCTTTATGGTGTAGGTAAGCAGGATTCTATACGTTCCACGCGCACTTTTAGAGCCATCCGAGGCGCGAACTGATGCGGGAATAAGTGGCAAAGTTATCCAGTCCTTGGTGTACAATCACCCGCCTCTCTATGGCTTCCAACATAAAAGAATTTCATGAGCCACTTCCGCAAAGTAAATGTTTATTCCTTGCGGAGTTTTTAAGTGCGTCTTCGCGTTCCAAGGTTGCTTACTCCTAACTTTGCCCCGTATTTTCTTTCTTCAACATTAATTGAATTTAAAATTTGAGTTGGAATTTCAAAATTAATAGTTAATTAGCCATCACCGTCACGAGAATAGTCTTCACGGATTATGAGTTCAAATTTATTAAGTCAAGAAACAAAATACGCATGGAGCGCGGTTCGGAGCGCTCAGCATAAATTGGTTAATAAATTAAAAGCGGCAGTCTCAGAGCTGTCGCCGACAGATGGCGCCTGAAATACGACAGGTATTTAGCGTGTTGCAACACCGTCCGCCACGATCCACGTTTTAATTTTATGCTTTACGAGCAATTTTTATATCAATTTTCCCTCGTCGTTCTCTACATAATTCAAGCGGCGCTTTTGACTGCGCAATTCTGGAGGTCGATATGGCAATTTGCCCCGAATGCCAGGACACGGTCGCCTCGGCGAAGAATACTAAATTGCAAATAACGATACTAAAACCTAACAAAGTGCAGGAAATAGTGAAATTTAATCGGAAGGCGACGCGAATGGGGCCAAAATTGACACTAAATTTTCACGAAGTCGATTCAATGATATTATTCTCTAACAAAAGTTATAAAACTATACATGTTCTCAAACTGTTTGATTTCTAATAAAAAATAATCTAGAAAATGCACGTCATGCGAAAAAGTCCAATAATTTGTAAAAATTCTTCTAAGATTCAGTATGTACCTACTTATACTACGGACTATAAGAATGATAGCTTGTAAACTCGAAGCGCAAGCAAAGTGTTTTGTCACGTCGCAACCGATCGACCAACGGACGTGACGTCACGTGCCCCCTGATTTATGATAGGAAAGTCTCCGTACCGGCCTTACGAAATATGCTCCGTCCGATAGCCTCTGCGGGGACGTGACGGAGCCGCCGACAAATGAACGAAACTCATTTTATTCTATGAGCAGATAGGATCATGAGACATTTATCGTATTCGTGACGCGTCCAAGAGTCGCCCACATCGAATCAAATACACGTCTTGTGTGTAGCGAAGTTTAGTGACTCTCGCATACTCCCGATGCTCCATTGTTTACTTGTTTGTGAAGCGAAATGTACAGATAGAGTTCTATTGATACCACTGGGGTGTTGCTTTGAAGTGTGTTTGCTTTGTGGTAACGATCATTGTTTTACGAAAAGATAAAGCTTTAGATACGCGGTTTTTGGTAGTGCATGATGCAGTTTTGTACAGTCAGCATTAGAAATAGTTCATCATCATCATCATCCGGAAGAAGTCCATTGCTGAACATGAAATAGTTACTCCCGCCCAATTTTTCAAATGTGTACAAAGTCAACGATGTTTTATGTACAAAAAATTGGAAAGCTTTGGAAACGTGCTCCAACCAACTGTACCAACTATCCCTGTAAACAATATGTGCAAATAGTGTAAACGATCGATTAATAAAGTCACAATATTACATGAAAACTATATACAAGAACTAGTTGTGCCTCACAGTTTTACCTTCATGGACTTCAGTTTATTGTGTCCTTTTCTAATGTTCTTAAATCACTTTTCTAAGGTTCAAGCTATCTCCGTACCAAATATGTATTATTAAGATATGTCTACAGATCGAGAGACAGAGAGAGTTACTTTTGTATACATAATATTGGTATGGAACATAAGTTAATTAATTTAATACTAATATTAATAACACTAATGTGATAAATAGCCCATCGAAGCAACCCTTTATACAATTGCCGTGAGTGCTTGTAGCTTCATAAGCCCATAATAGTCTACGGAGCTAGTAAGGAGGGGAGAGAATTAGCCAGGCTTACTGCTTAATCTAGACCCAAGCAAGACACTCCCGCCCAGGAAACAATTTACTCAACTAACGACAAAGCAACTCGGAGAAAATAGGGTTTTTCCTGTGGCTAGAAGCGTCCTAACTCCTAACTACCTGCGAGTCTACGGGACACAGCGCAATTTGAAGAAAACGATTTCACACAAAGAGGCCAGTTATGAGTTAATTAAGATTTGCTCCGGAATCTGGACCATTCTGTACTCTTATAGAAATTTAGTTCTTCACTTTGTAATTTTTTTTTACAATTTTGCTTCTAGCGCAATAAGAATGATTTACGCATGGCAATCTGTTCACTCATACCGGTATTTCTTCCGAGTCATACAGCTGATGTAATATTATAATTAATGAAGTATGAATGTGTACCATTCACAGGCATAGGGTGGCGTCACCATTGATCACATCGTCACTTAACATCAGGTGACTTGTGCCCAAACATTAATCTGTAAGGTATAATATAGTAATAGCTGTATCTGTGATTGTTTTACGTGTCTTTTGTTTGTGTAACAATGCATTTTACTACTTACTATTTCTAAGTTTTAAGAAGTCAAATTTTATAACCATTGAATCAAATTAAAAGATTTTCTTATAGCAATAACTACGACACAATTTTTCTACAAATTTTAAAATATCAAAACCTACATAATACTGAAATATCAGAATAGATATCTATCTGATATAACTAAAGTTCTCGTGACGAAATGAACGAAGGAAATAGAAGTCTATTTGTTTGGACAAATTGCTCCTCGCGCTTCCTCTTAGAATAAAAGGTGTAATAAGTCGCAATAAAATTTCTCTCCAGCGAAAATTGGATAAAAATGAGGCTGTTCCCGCAATGTGATTGTTCTATTCACACTAGCTCGTGATTAACATTCAGAGCCGCGCAGTGGCGACGATCTTTAATGGTTTCAATTGTGCAGAAAATTTTATTGCATTCAATGAATCTACGGAAGAATTTCACTTCAGGACGGCTCCTTTCAAACCACACCTTTATCGACTGTGAGCTTTGCCATAGTAGATTTTAGTAGTTAAAAAGAACTTTTTATACTACTTTGACATTACAAGAATACTTAATCTCTTTTTTAGAGTTCCGTACCCAAAGGGTAAAACGGGGCCCTATTACTAAGATTCCGCTATCCGTCCGTCTGTCCGTCTGTCACCAGGCTGCACCAGGCTGCATCTCATGAACTGAGATAGTTAGACAGTTGAAATTTTCACTGATGATGTATTTTTGTTGCCGCTATACAAATACACACTAAAAAACCGAATAAAGTAGAAATTTAAGGGGGCTCCCATACAACAAACGTGATTTTTAAAATTTTATGTAGGTACGGAATTCTTTGTGCGCGAGTCCGACAGGCACTTTGTAACGTCCCCCCTTAACTGGCTTCTACCCCCCTTTCTTTCTAACCGCCCCGCCCTAACTCTTGCACTAAATAATTACTTAACCTTAACTATGGCCACGTGATCGTCTCCCTACGTTGTATCCGTCGCAACCCTGACTCTTTTAAGGTACCTGAGATAGCCCTAATTCCCTAGTTAATTAAACTAATTATGCCTAAGTACTACCTGAGTTTGATTTATTGCCTATTTTACTGTTCCTGATAAATATAATTATGTTCCGTCTTATAGTTATATGAAAACCGCCCTAGCCTTAAGAATGTTTAGTCACGTGATGTACATTGGAGTATGCCTACGGTTCCCCATCGCCTCTTATGAGTTTGTTTGTAAGTATAAGAATGATAATTGCCTATCCTATTTACGAGTATATAACAATGAAACAATAATAAGTAATTCAACCTGGAGAGTATGTATGCAGACGCTTAAGTTTTTTTTTTTATTATTAAAATTACCTGCCGGGCGCCTCCTGCCCGTCCTCCCGCCGGCGCAAGGAGGCTGGAACAGGCGTAGCCAGTCTCAAGCTGACGTTTTAAAGTGATCACAATGTATCCTATTGAATAAACATATTTTTGATTTTGATTTTGATTTTGGTAAATATTTAATAAGAAGATATGTCAGAACTGAGTGTTTTCTAAGAAATTGCTGGTTATTTATTTGGCTTTAATTGTTATAACCGCAATCAGAGTTATTGTGATAAAGATAAGAGCACCACCCCGCTCCAATCAGTGAGTCTCGACTTCCTCACTGGTCAACCCTCCTTCACTTAACTCTGTACCTTTTATTTCGTACATTCTGGGATATGTAATTTAAGTTAGTAAGTACTTTGGTAAAGTTTTAGTCTGTTTTATTTGTCTTTATGCTAAAGAATCAAGAGGGCATAATCTTTTAGCAAGGTCAAACTATTTGTCTGACTTCATACTTCACTTTCGTACAAGGATTACATTTAAGTGTTATTCAACAATGCAACTCTTACTTCCATCATATCTAGTTATATTGCGGAGCTTTTCCATACTTAGCTTGTAAGTACAGAAAGGCCCCTTTGGCCCACAGGCGTCCTCCTACCTAAAACGTAAATGTACCTAACATTCCAAACCGTTGGAAACCTAGTATATATGTACGATCCTATATTAACTCAATTATTGAATAATCGCCTTTGCATTTTAGTTTAGATTTTTGTTTAGTCAATTACTCTCACTATCGAGACTCTCGGAACTCCTCTGAATATCAAGCCTTTTATAGTAGTACTTATTATTCCAATGATTGATAAAATCAGTCAGTGACTACGGCGTAGTATCTCTAACCTTTTGTAGCAATAGAGAGTGACTACAGGCACTGCATCGCAAGTTGCCAAGTGTAACCAAATTTACCAACGATGAACTTTCTCATCAAAAGATTTATGAACTATGTCATTGTTAGACTTTCCTTTCAGATTCATATCCTAGAATACTCGATATAAATTCAAAGAGTGTGATAATTTCCACAGAGAAACAATTGTCTTTACATTTCTTTATGCAATGGTATTATTCCTAGGTAACCTTTTCTCATCAAAGTATTTATGAATTATTTCTTTATTAGTATTTCCTTTTAGGTTCAAATCCTAGAGTACTCGTTGGTATTATTATAGTTTAGAGTTTGATAGCAATAAATTCTATTGTTACAAGCAAATGGTTGCATTATTTCGCCTTGAAATTCATTTAATTTTGTGATGTACTACCTTCAAAATCGTTGATGAATATTTATTTAAGATATTGGCCCTAGTTTTGTATTCCTAATACTTCCCATTCTAAACCTACTATTCAATCTATGTTCCCTACCCTAACTCACTACTCCTATTCGAATTGGTGTGTGTTTCATCAAAGCTAGAGGCTTAACCTCATATTTACATTTAAATGCGGCAAGTCGGTTGTTCCCTGTAAAACAACCGCCTTACAAAGTCAATTGCTCATGATGTTTGAACAATCTACCTGACTAATCTCTACGGGATTGGGGAGGCACCCCGGTTAGACCTATTCCTACGCCACCCTACTATCTCTCCTCCGCCGACCGCAGTCGAATAGGGATGCAGAAGAGAGACGGACCAGGGACTATGTATGGGAATATATAAATATATAAGTGTATAGACCGATTCAATCAACTCTGAATATAGCTAAACGGATGCACAATGGCATGATTCTCTTCGACTAATCTCCGTCGCAGATAAACAGAATCTGACCGAATAGGGGAACAATTAGTCGTTCCTTCGTTGAAGGCATAAACGACTGCCGGCTCGTTCCAAAAGTTGTCGGCTCTAACAATGAGTCCCTATCAGTAAAAGCTCTGTTAACACCGCAAGGTAGACAGCCTTTACCCACAAAACCATGTTTGCGTTTAATGAATCCGTTCAAGCAGATGGGCATATTCCTCACTGACCCTCATTATCCATAAAACTAGTATGACTGTAAAATAATAAAACGATCCACGAAGCTTCCCAAGAGGTTATGTCTTTACCATTAATCTACCATACGCACGAATCTAATTATTCACAAAACCGCGTTGATTCTAACATAGGCCCACAAAACTACAAATCACAAATCACCACAAGTCTATCAGTACGCACTTTGCACTATTCTCCAAGCCACGTTGTAATCACGGTGTTAATTCACACCCCAAAAGAACACTAAATATAATAGAAACGACCGCAACAAATACTACTGAGGGTAGATGGGGATAGACCCACAATAAATACTGCTTGAACGTGTTCACTCACCGAAGACTGCTGTTGAAATGCCCCGAATCCAGCGCGCTCGCCCCTTTTATTCACGTAGCGACGATGGTCTTTTTGGCGTTGCCGGCGACCGCAGCGTTTGCTGTCCCGACGGTGTTTTTTTTGGCGTTCGCAGCCACCGCGGTGTTTTTGGCGTTCGCGGCGATATTTCTATACAGTCAAAGGAGTTGATAGCGGTGCTCGCAGCGTTTGCTATCCCGACGGTGTTTTTAGCGTTCGCAGCGACCGCGGTGTTTTTGGCGTTCGCGGCGATATTTCTATACAGTCAAAGGAGTTGATAGCGGTGCACGCAGCGTTTGCTGTTCCGACGGTGTTTTTAGCGTTCGCAGCGACCGCGGTGTTTTTGGCGTTCGCGGCGATATTTCTATACAGTCAAAGGAGTTGATAGCGGTGCACGCAGCGTTTGTTGTTCCGACGGTGTTTTTAGCGTTGCCTCGGTGGCATTCGTGGTGTCGGCGGCGATATTTCTACATAGTTACAGGGATTGATAGCGACGCTTGCGGCGTTTGTGGTCACGGCGATGTTTTTGACCTTAACAACTAGTACTTAAGGTGTCATTTTTACTCATACGCACTCTTGGATCAAGAATCTGCCCTCCAGTGAAGAGTTATAGAGTTATAAAATTAGCTTCTTTACAACCACTAATAATAATTACTTTTTGTATTTTTATTTATTTCTTTATTTATACTTTAGCACGTAAAATTGCATTTTACATTATTAAAGCCAGCCTTCTATTGAGATTGTTGCCATCTATGTTTATTATCGTATGAACTATCTAGTACTAACTTAGTTAGTTTGACCGTTTCTTACTAGGTGGCGTTGGTGTCGCGCATGCATTTTCCTACATCGCGGAGACGATACTGAAAATATGTACAAAACATTATGATAAAATGATCCACATATATTTGTGAACGTGACGGTCCAGATCACTGAAGTCTGGAACGTTACAGCCAACCCCCAAAATTTACACAGGTAGTTAAATATTAACCCGGAGAAA
This sequence comes from Opisthograptis luteolata, assembly GCA_931315375.2. Taxonomy (NCBI): domain Eukaryota; kingdom Metazoa; phylum Arthropoda; class Insecta; order Lepidoptera; family Geometridae; genus Opisthograptis; species Opisthograptis luteolata. The sequence continues at coordinate 5,316,412 of OV928049.1, read as the reverse complement.
ATTTTTCAACCTCAAAATGTATTCACAAATATAAGACTAAATAAAAGAAATATTATCACTATATTTCACAAACAATTCCCGCTCCACGTCCGTCCGTTTGTCTGTTTATGATAAACTCAATAATCATAAGTCTTTCGCAAGTTCTAATGTGTGCGTAATTTAACTTGTCAATGCTTGACTTCAGACAATGTGTACTTGTTGTACTAGGAGAGTATATTTAAACCGAAGCATGGATGACTCCACCATATGAACCCGTCCAAAGCTTTTAATGTATTGAAGACAAAAAGAAATCACCCTCACAAGGACAATCTTGGCTCTGTAAGGAAACCTGGTTGTGAGGCAGATCAATCCTAATGATACAGTGTATTAATTGTTATCCCCTTCAGACCCACTTTTTTAAGAGTTTGCGGAGAACTAACCTACACCATCCTATCCAAGCCAAAATTTCTTTAATAGGTATTGGGCAATAACGATTCATGATCGCAACATCCCACCCTGGCCGAAATTTCATAATGGCAGATCATCAATGATTCGGAGAGTGTGGAGTGTAAGCAGGATACTTTAGTCTTTCCTCATTGTAGAGTAGGACCTCTTTATGGAATCAGTTATTACTGATGAAGTGTCATCTGACCTATCCTAGCACCAAACTCCACCATAACCAAGGCCCTTGTAAAGTGTAGTGTCTATCTGACCTCAAGCAACGACAAATAGCTTTCAACTTAGGGTAATGTTGAATTATTTTTGGTCCCTATTCTACAATTCAATCGCTTATAACGTTCATTCCCAAATATAAAATATACATAATATATCAATAAAATACATATATAATAGTATCTCATTTTCAATCTTCTTACATAACTCCTAGCTACAACTTGCACACTCCATTGCCCTAGACCTAAATAATCCAACATCCCTTTTAGTTTGAAGCGACCAATTTTGTTATGCACTTAATAAATTTTAATTTAAACAAAGCAAGTAAGAATGTACGTAGATCCCTATCAATAAGTCAGTGTTGTTCTAGTAAAGAAGTATAATGTAATACTCTTCCATTTACCTTCTGTACCTCCATATTACCGTAGAAGGGGAAAGAAGATCAATAATCTCAATCCTTTTTCCTTCTGTACCTCAAATATTTACCTCATAAATTTAATCAGGAATATTCAGTCAAATAATTTACTCTTTTTTTTTTTTGTTTGAATTGATAAAGTAATGAATCACCGGCGCCAGGTAACACATCCCTCTATCAATTCCTAAATTTACCATAAATTAACAATATTATAAGCAATTCACAATTGGCAATCTTAATCTACAGAATAAAACACAGATTTTTGTCATAAGCAAGTATGAGTTACTCCACCTCAGCTCAGGTTTTATGTAAAGAATAGATATAAAAGTGACTAAAATTAATAGAACAATCCCGTCAACCGAAACAACTAAATGCATTGCATGCCTTCACAAAATAAGCAAACACGAGTTCTATTAGCTAAGCTAATTTGCGTGAAAATCTAACTTTCATGTAACGATAATTGATTTGTGCTTTTTAGGATTAACTTTACTATGCTCATAACTTACCATAATTTCACTTTACCATCTTAAGTCTTAGTGTTACCTCGCACAGCATGAAAATGAATTAAAGCAACTATCCATGGACCAAATATCTTTATACCTTATGGTCGTTTGTCGATCAATACAAGAGATCTGTCCCAAAAAGGACAATAATAATCGCAGTCTATTTACGAATAAACTGTTTATCAACCTAAGTTTACCTGATTGCAAATTAATGCCAATTCCTTCATGATTCCACCTATACTTACATTTTTGTGCTCTTATGTTTTAATTGCGTTTGTTTTAAGTTACCTACTTTTATCACTGTCATGTCTTGTTTTTAACTGAAGTGTAGTATTCGATCACTTTGTTACTGGAAGATTATATTTTTTACAACAAATTCCTAATCTCTTGCACTAACACATATAACCTTTCCCCACTTGCACATCCTAATATGGGATAGTAAACAACCCCCATTGTTTTCACCCTTTAGCCATCATTAATTCATTAACCATACAAAATGAAGTTGTTTATTTCTGTTTTTTTTTTTTTTTATTTTACCACAACTTTTCATCTCCTGTCAACTTAACTAACTCCCGCGCAAGTCCTACAAGTGTTGCCTGTAATAATATCTAAGTAATGGCTAATTGGTGCTGCAATCATTCTTTTGTCCTATGGCATACCACTTACCGTTTTTTTTTTTTTTTCATTTTCTCTACTTGTTTATTTTTAGGATTTGTTATTTACAAGAATTTATGATGGCAATATATTAGATTTTTTTATTAAACCGTGTACTTCCCCCTATAATCTGATAACTAGAACGCGTTTATAGTATTATTACTATTGTAACAATACAGCTACCTGACTATTCATTAGCTAATAATATTTTTTTTCAAAGTAAGGAAACGACAAAGTAAGCCGTGACAAAATTTCTATCAACCATCAAACTCTGCTAAATTCGCTGAGTTTCAACTACCCTGGTATCCCCGTATGTCAATCCACTCAGTTTGAATGGTGTTGCCACTTGTTTAACAAACCTTGAGAAGTCCTATACCTATTTTTTTTTCTTGTTTTTTATTTTCTTAAGATAATAATCGGAACATTATTTTTTTCAACCCGTATTAATGATGTTAATAAGTTTTTTTTTTTTCTAGAGTTTATGCGCCTATTTATGTTTAAATTTTTTTCATTTTTTTTTTTTTTTTTTCAATTCAACCTTCCTATTGTTAAACTTTATGACACTATTAATACTTTCCTTAGACTAACCTATAACCTTCTGTTATTTATACGCAATCTATTTACAATATCATTTTTAGCCTATTAAACCTGACTATCTACCAAACTGACTGTTTTCTTTCTACCAAACCGCTCCACTCTATTCCGACTGAATGTTTAATCCGTGCGAATCCTATTAGATTATAACGCAAAAAACTTCACTATAATTCAGTTCATAAAAATTTGGCGGGAATCTACTGTTAACTAATAAAGATGTGATAAACGGCTCAAAATTGACAACGCGCTTTAAAGCGTTCCGCCTATTTTATTCGTCGAACGCCTATACGCTTTTTGTTGAATTAAACTGAGACAATTGAGACATGTTTAATAGCGACTAGTGACAAACGCCGAGAGTTTGAAAAAAAAACGTTTAATGATTTGTGGCTTTGCAAGTGTTGTTACTAGCTTTAAATAAATTTGTTTTTAATATGTTGTTATATAGAATAGTTTTATTTTTAAATTTATTTTAATTTTTTTTTTTTGTATCTTATTAAATAAATACTTTAGACTACAAAGTACTATACAATATTTATGAATTAATGAACTTCCCTTCGTACCTATCAGGCGACTGTCTGAATTGAATTATCAATCCATTAATCACCGGTTCTACTACGGTATATTTACATTTATGTTATATATATACATGAATAATGCTTTTTTTGATGTTTTTTTTTTTTTTTTTACATAACACACAAGTCTTGAAACTCATTCGCGTGCGTAATGTAAATAAACAAAATAAGCCCTCGTTGAACTTAATTTGTCAATAACAAAAAGCGAACCAGAGAAAATTAAATGGAAGACGGAGGAACATTTCGGTTTCGTTGCAAAACACCAACCAACCAAACACAAGGCGTCGCCAGTCCCCCCACAAATATTACGTAAATAAGCAGAACGTAATTTAGCCGCGCAATGTGACATCTAATTCAATTAATATTGCGCCATCTACGCATAGAAATAAGGTTGAAATAATGTGAATCCAATACAATTAAAATTCATTACTTTGAGTCCTACGCCTATAACAATCAGATTCTATCCCGAAATGTATATCTATCGGAATAAGGTTTGCATTTGTTTAAACTTTGAAAAAATGCCGTCAACGTTTGAACGGAGTCCGCTTTAGTTTCATGGGCCGCTTTTGCGTTTATTTTTAAAAGTGGCTGTGTTAAACCGCTTTTCGTTCTATTACCCATCTTTAGTTACTTAATATTGCCGTCAACCTGTAACTAACAAATCGCTCAGCTCTGGCTCGGTTCAGTTTGTTTTGATTCTTAACACGAGTAATAATCATTTTGAACGTGCTTGCAACCCGACTATTTATCTATTTATCTGCAATGGCTCAAGGAAATCATTCATTCCATACCTTGCTCAAACAATTTCCCTGCCTATGGGACCGTCAAGACCTTAATTTCAGAGATTATAAATATAAATCAAGATGCCGCGCCATCCTTTTATCAGAGTGCAACAAGATGGTTCACATTCCACTCACCGAAGCAGACATCAAACGAAAAATAAAGTGTTATCTACGTCAGCATCCGCCCTTGCAAGCCTCAATAGCGGTAACTACATTCATAATCCTTACTACCATAAATTTTACAAATAAAATTTATATTATTTGTAAATTTTAATTAGCTATCACTTTCAGTGTTATCATCCTTCCTGAAAAGCTCTTTAGTTTTTTTTTTTATAACCTATTCTCTAAATATCCTATAAGCGAACGCAACCCCGTCTGTCTGTTTGTCCGCTACTCCTTCACTCCTAACGCCCGAAACCACTAGTCGATCACGATCACGATCGCGACACCCGGCGCAAAGACGATCCAAACCTGGAGATGGACATATTATATACCTATTGCCCAAAATCTAAATAAGGTTAAATCGTTTTCCTCCGCTTCGCGTGGTCGACCTATTTTTTTTATTGTTTACTTTTATGTAATTAGAGTTGTGTTTTTCTTTTTGTTTTGATGAAACTGTTTTCCCTATAATTTCTCTTTTTTTTTTTTTTTAGACTACCAGCTCTAACCACCAAGGGCAACCTCAACCAATTTCGACGAACACTCTTCTGGAACTTAATGACACTCAAAACCCTACACTATCACTCACTACCGACACTCACCCTGAACAGATTTTACCACAAAACCCTATATTACCACTCACAAACACCACTCCACACTACTACCCACTTCCACCCATGACACCATTACAGTACTCCCTCGCCTCTAACTTATTTGAAACTATTGTACAGCTAGCTGTAAATAATTCACTCACTCCCAACATTTCACTATTCTATTCTTCCTCCATTATTCCTACTGCTACACCTACTACTACAGCACCCACACCATCTCTTCCCATCCTACCTGAAGCCCGCCTAGCTGAGAGTCCACCGCCCTTCCCTGCTGATCCGGACCACTCTCCTAACTATTTCCTGTGGTCGTATGTTATTTTTGTTCATTTTATTTATTTTTTTAGTCTAAACCCTATATAATATACACATTTTTGTTTCCATCCCTACGCTTTCGATTCCCACGTCGCCCAACACCCGCCAACGTGCTCCAGCAACTCTATTCATCTATTTATTTTATTTATTTATTTAAAACTGTCAATACCCCTAAAAGTTTTATGTTGTCTTTACTAAATACTTCCTTTTCTTTTTCAGACCCTTGAACTTGTAAAAACGAGCAAGATTAACTATAATCATAGCTGTGAATGTACATAGTTTAGAATGGCTCACGACTCACGTGCATTTCAGAATAGAAGCAGCCTATCCTCACCTTTACGCGATACGACGTTATTATTTTTCAATTTTTTTTTTTTTTCGTAAAGTTTTAAATTGAATTATATTCTTGTGTATAAATTGACCTAATTGCCTATAACCAACTAACTAATTTTTTTTTAGTGAAAACGCTATCTCAGTACCTCTCCTCTTTCACGGCAACAATTGTGCGGACGAACCGCAACACTATATTAAGACTACCTAATACCCTAAACTTGCAATTTGACCCACAAAAGTACCTGTAATCCTGGTCACGGCACCAATTGTAACGTCCCCCCTTAACTGGCTTCTACCCCCCTTTCTTTCTAACCGCCCCGCCCTAACTCTTGCACTAAATAATTACTTAACCTTAACTATGGCCACGTGATCGTCTCCCTACGTTGTATCCGTCGCAACCCTGACTCTTTTAAGGTACCTGAGATAGCCCTAATTCCCTAGTTAATTAAACTAATTATGCCTAAGTACTACCTGAGTTTGATTTATTGCCTATTTTACTGTTCCTGATAAATATAATTATGTTCCGTCTTATAGTTATATGAAAACCGCCCTAGCCTTAAGAATGTTTAGTCACGTGATGTACATTGGAGTATGCCTACGGTTCCCCATCGCCTCTTATGAGTTTGTTTGTAAGTATAAGAATGATAATTGCCTATCCTATTTACGAGTATATAACAATGAAACAATAATAAGTAATTCAACCTGGAGAGTATGTATGCAGACGCTTAAGTTTTTTTTTTTATTATTAAAATTACCTGCCGGGCGCCTCCTGCCCGTCCTCCCGCCGGCGCAAGGAGGCTGGAACAGGCGTAGCCAGTCTCAAGCTGACGTTTTAAAGTGATCACAATGTATCCTATTGAATAAACATATTTTTGATTTTGATTTTGATTTTGGTAAATATTTAATAAGAAGATATGTCAGAACTGAGTGTTTTCTAAGAAATTGCTGGTTATTTATTTGGCTTTAATTGTTATAACCGCAATCAGAGTTATTGTGATAAAGATAAGAGCACCACCCCGCTCCAATCAGTGAGTCTCGACTTCCTCACTGGTCAACCCTCCTTCACTTAACTCTGTACCTTTTATTTCGTACATTCTGGGATATGTAATTTAAGTTAGTAAGTACTTTGGTAAAGTTTTAGTCTGTTTTATTTGTCTTTATGCTAAAGAATCAAGAGGGCATAATCTTTTAGCAAGGTCAAACTATTTGTCTGACTTCATACTTCACTTTCGTACAAGGATTACATTTAAGTGTTATTCAACAATGCAACTCTTACTTCCATCATATCTAGTTATATTGCGGAGCTTTTCCATACTTAGCTTGTAAGTACAGAAAGGCCCCTTTGGCCCACAGGCGTCCTCCTACCTAAAACGTAAATGTACCTAACATTCCAAACCGTTGGAAACCTAGTATATATGTACGATCCTATATTAACTCAATTATTGAATAATCGCCTTTGCATTTTAGTTTAGATTTTTGTTTAGTCAATTACTCTCACTATCGAGACTCTCGGAACTCCTCTGAATATCAAGCCTTTTATAGTAGTACTTATTATTCCAATGATTGATAAAATCAGTCAGTGACTACGGCGTAGTATCTCTAACCTTTTGTAGCAATAGAGAGTGACTACAGGCACTGCATCGCAAGTTGCCAAGTGTAACCAAATTTACCAACGATGAACTTTCTCATCAAAAGATTTATGAACTATGTCATTGTTAGACTTTCCTTTCAGATTCATATCCTAGAATACTCGATATAAATTCAAAGAGTGTGATAATTTCCACAGAGAAACAATTGTCTTTACATTTCTTTATGCAATGGTATTATTCCTAGGTAACCTTTTCTCATCAAAGTATTTATGAATTATTTCTTTATTAGTATTTCCTTTTAGGTTCAAATCCTAGAGTACTCGTTGGTATTATTATAGTTTAGAGTTTGATAGCAATAAATTCTATTGTTACAAGCAAATGGTTGCATTATTTCGCCTTGAAATTCATTTAATTTTGTGATGTACTACCTTCAAAATCGTTGATGAATATTTATTTAAGATATTGGCCCTAGTTTTGTATTCCTAATACTTCCCATTCTAAACCTACTATTCAATCTATGTTCCCTACCCTAACTCACTACTCCTATTCGAATTGGTGTGTGTTTCATCAAAGCTAGAGGCTTAACCTCATATTTACATTTAAATGCGGCAAGTCGGTTGTTCCCTGTAAAACAACCGCCTTACAAAGTCAATTGCTCATGATGTTTGAACAATCTACCTGACTAATCTCTACGGGATTGGGGAGGCACCCCGGTTAGACCTATTCCTACGCCACCCTACTATCTCTCCTCCGCCGACCGCAGTCGAATAGGGATGCAGAAGAGAGACGGACCAGGGACTATGTATGGGAATATATAAATATATAAGTGTATAGACCGATTCAATCAACTCTGAATATAGCTAAACGGATGCACAATGGCATGATTCTCTTCGACTAATCTCCGTCGCAGATAAACAGAATCTGACCGAATAGGGGAACAATTAGTCGTTCCTTCGTTGAAGGCATAAACGACTGCCGGCTCGTTCCAAAAGTTGTCGGCTCTAACAATGAGTCCCTATCAGTAAAAGCTCTGTTAACACCGCAAGGTAGACAGCCTTTACCCACAAAACCATGTTTGCGTTTAATGAATCCGTTCAAGCAGATGGGCATATTCCTCACTGACCCTCATTATCCATAAAACTAGTATGACTGTAAAATAATAAAACGATCCACGAAGCTTCCCAAGAGGTTATGTCTTTACCATTAATCTACCATACGCACGAATCTAATTATTCACAAAACCGCGTTGATTCTAACATAGGCCCACAAAACTACAAATCACAAATCACCACAAGTCTATCAGTACGCACTTTGCACTATTCTCCAAGCCACGTTGTAATCACGGTGTTAATTCACACCCCAAAAGAACACTAAATATAATAGAAACGACCGCAACAAATACTACTGAGGGTAGATGGGGATAGACCCACAATAAATACTGCTTGAACGTGTTCACTCACCGAAGACTGCTGTTGAAATGCCCCGAATCCAGCGCGCTCGCCCCTTTTATTCACGTAGCGACGATGGTCTTTTTGGCGTTGCCGGCGACCGCAGCGTTTGCTGTCCCGACGGTGTTTTTTTTGGCGTTCGCAGCCACCGCGGTGTTTTTGGCGTTCGCGGCGATATTTCTATACAGTCAAAGGAGTTGATAGCGGTGCTCGCAGCGTTTGCTATCCCGACGGTGTTTTTAGCGTTCGCAGCGACCGCGGTGTTTTTGGCGTTCGCGGCGATATTTCTATACAGTCAAAGGAGTTGATAGCGGTGCACGCAGCGTTTGCTGTTCCGACGGTGTTTTTAGCGTTCGCAGCGACCGCGGTGTTTTTGGCGTTCGCGGCGATATTTCTATACAGTCAAAGGAGTTGATAGCGGTGCACGCAGCGTTTGTTGTTCCGACGGTGTTTTTAGCGTTGCCTCGGTGGCATTCGTGGTGTCGGCGGCGATATTTCTACATAGTTACAGGGATTGATAGCGACGCTTGCGGCGTTTGTGGTCACGGCGATGTTTTTGACCTTAACAACTAGTACTTAAGGTGTCATTTTTACTCATACGCACTCTTGGATCAAGAATCTGCCCTCCAGTGAAGAGTTATAGAGTTATAAAATTAGCTTCTTTACAACCACTAATAATAATTACTTTTTGTATTTTTATTTATTTCTTTATTTATACTTTAGCACGTAAAATTGCATTTTACATTATTAAAGCCAGCCTTCTATTGAGATTGTTGCCATCTATGTTTATTATCGTATGAACTATCTAGTACTAACTTAGTTAGTTTGACCGTTTCTTACTAGGTGGCGTTGGTGTCGCGCATGCATTTTCCTACATCGCGGAGACGATACTGAAAATATGTACAAAACATTATGATAAAATGATCCACATATATTTGTGAACGTGACGGTCCAGATCACTGAAGTCTGGAACGTTACAACTTGCCGGTTTTATCTTTGCTATAAATATCGTATTTTAAGTGTGATACCTGTATATATATTTTTGTCCATTTAGCAACAACTATTAGACAAGCTAAATACCGGGCAGGTGTTTCTAGAAGAGAAGAGATTAGAGGTATTATTCAACCAATCCACTTGTCTTGCGACATTTCTGAAAGCCTGGGTGTTAAGAATTTACTTGTATATATGTATATTAAAGGATAACTTGGTCTTATAAGCATATCTACTAAATTGAGGTTAGTATTTTTGTGTTGTCTTGATTTCGAAATAACATATTTCATTTTTTTAAATAAATATACTAGGTAATATCTCCCTCGTTAAAGTTAAGATAAGAAGAAGAAAAATGTTGAATAATTTCCAGTAAAATGTAATGAATGAATGACTTTATAAATTCTCGTTATAACATGCTTTTTATGTTTTAGTAGAGCCAAAACGGAAGATTAGACCCTGTATATATAAAAAGGCTCCCAATTACTTCACTCCTTTTCTTCTACTTTTTTAAATCACAGCTGATCGTTTAGGCTCTTGCACCTTTATAAAGTTTACATTCTACTAATATTATCGAAAGTTTCTGTGCGTGTGTGTTGTTTGTTACCACGTATATATGAAATTTGGAATGTAGATAGCTTATACCCTGCATTAACACATAGGCTACTTTTTATCCCAGAAAAAGGTTCCTGCGGAATAACGGGAAGACGCGGGTGAAATCGCTGGGCGCAACTTTAATTAATTTTGCCACAAATAAATATATCGTCTATTGTCAACTGGTATAAGATAGGTAATTAAGTTCATTTTCTTCTTCTTCTCTTCAAAACTAAATCGTGCAAATGATTATTCGCAAAAAATGTTGCTTTCTTCCAAATTTCATCTGTTTGTTTGATTTGAGGCTTTTCAGCACTTGTAAACTATAATTACTTACTTTTTGAACCCTCTCTCCTCATTCATACCTGAAATATATGACGCAAGCTTGTTTTAACGTAGAACACTCTCTATCGTTTTCTGTATAAAAACTACTACATACCTACTATAAAAAAAACTACCTAGCCTACCACAAAAAGTAAAAATCCCGGTAAGAACTAGTTCATCTCACTTCGGATGAACAAACAAGTTTAGTTCGCTGCACCACACTTCACACCCCGATTCCCGCGCGGTTGACCATCACTCTATTGTTTTACAAACTTTAGATTTCCGAAACAATGGTATCACAGTTACGAACGTTTTGAAAGGTTAATGTAACTTTGGTTTCTGCCTGTTTTTTGAAGTAGGTATTCATATTTCGAAATAAATATAGAACAACTAATATTAAATCATCACCCTGTACATAGAATGATATTTAATTGAGTTTAGAGTGAAATTATGGGGGTTTTGAAATACCTAATCTTCGCTGAAACGCAACAGTGGTCCCAAAGGGCGCAGCCGACCGTTAAACTCACTCAATTTGAAGTAGGTAAGCTCCGTATTCTGTTCTGTTACCAAAGGTGTTATTAAATTAAGAGTTATTATTCCATCCAGTAGCTTACATCCTTTTTAGTAAATGTCAACTGTTAGCTGTCCCACAAAAATGTTGGTCACAAAAACATCAAAGTTACAGTCGATCATCGTAAATTTAACTGACGGCATCCCAAGCATAGCCCAAGGTACATATTTTTACTTCACTTTAGGATAGCGCGATAATAGTTTTTTCAGGAATAAATGACGAACATATTTCTTTGCATCCAAGAAATAGGGAAGATATTTCATAAAATACTTCCAAAAGTAAAGGCAAGGCTTTTACGATATTGTTAGAGGCGAACGCAGGCAAAATTCTAAGTTTATTTTACACGTGTTTGGTCCCGAAAATTCCTAAGCATACCGAAGGTTGTAAAAGTACGTAACTTAATAACATTCTTGGTGTAACCGCGAGCCTTCAAAGCTTCACTGAAAGGCTTGAAAGACTCAGCACATGCCATTCATCCTGTTTCGTCTTAGAAAAAGCAAAAATAACTCAATATTTCGATTATTTGATATCTAAAAATATAACAAATAGCCGTGCCTGTATCGTCCTGGCATAAACAGCCTGATTATATTTGAAAAACAGTCAACATTTATAGATAGGTAAATAGTATGGATTTCCATTTTCGGATCCTTTTTCCAAACAATGAATTTAGCGTTAACACTTATTTCACATTATCTGTTTTTTTATTTTTTATTTACATACCAAGGGCTAGCCCGAAGCATCGAAAACTTTTCTAGTCTCGAATATCTCGCCGTCCAGCCACCAACAATAAACGCAAGCGCAAAAAGTTGAAATTAACACCTCTTTAAGAATGCAGCAGCTCTGAAATTTCTCGGAGGAATCCTATTTTAAAGGCCTGTTAATGAGGGCCGGAGCCGCACTTCAATTTTTTCCCCACTTCCTTAACATCAAAAGTTCCCCTTTGCGAAACGCTAACGAGAATTTTCATGTTAATTGCCTCGGCGCTCCCAGAATATATAATTGCATATATTGTTTCTCTTGTTTCAGCAACGGAAAGTGTGCGAAGAGATTTCGTTATTATTTGTGTTCTGTAATTAGTGTGGAGATAAGAAAACGCGTGTGAACACAATCGGGTGGAGTTAATTGAACGCTACGTATACTGGTGATTTCTAAAATCAGTTGTTCATCTTTATACAGAATTTTCTCACTTCCTTTCTCATTATTTTTTGAATACTTATATTTCCTTGATTTTAAGTAATAATTGTTATACGTGTCAGGTGCTTTTAATATTAACTAGGGCTTTGAATCAATCAGTCTCTTGAGCCATGATATCTTCTTGATATCTTTGTAAAAAGAAGCTAAACGTGAGACTTTCCTTTGTTTCAACTTGGCGTACTAATTAGGTAGTTACGCAAAAATCGTGAGAGTTGCGTTACTGGATTTATATTCTGCGGCACTGGAATGGAAAAGACGCGGCTGCTGTTTATTGTTTGAGTGTGTAGTCTTTAAGGTTAACAACATAAATGAAGCGACGTTAACCTTTCAACTGAAGGAACAATCTTGAGTGTTTTCTTGAGTGTATGATTATACTGATATATGAAGACTGGTCTTATAACTCTGGTTGTACTTGAAAATGATAGCCTTCGTCGTGCAATGATTGGGAATGCAGATTAGAGTGTAACATATCTTGAGTTATTTTAACTATATACAACTAGCTGCGTCCCGCGGTTTCACCCGCGTCTTCTCGGTATCCGGTAGGAACCTTTTCCGGGATAAAAAGTATTCTATATCCATTTCCTGGTCCTGAGCTACCTCCGCACCAATTTCAGCCAAATCGGTTCAGCCGTTCTTGAGTTATAAATAGTGTAACTAAGACGACTTTCTTTTATATAGGTACTAGCTGCGCCCCGCGGTTTCACCCGCGTCTTCCCGTTATCCCGTAGGAAACTTTTCCGGGATAAAAAGTATTCTATATCCATTTCCTGGTCCTGAGCTACCTCCGCACCAATTTCAGCCAAATCGGTTCAGCCGTTCTTGAGTTATAAATAGTGTAACTAACACGACTTTCTTTTATATAGGTACTAGCTGCGCCCCGCGGTTTCACCCGCGTCTTCCCGTTATCCCGTAGGAAACTTTTCCGGGATAAAAAGTATTCTATATCCATTTCCTGGTCCTGAGCTACCTCCGCACCAATTTCAGCCAAATCGGTTCAGCCGTTCTTGAGTTATAAATAGTGTAACTAACACGACTTTCTTTTATATAGGTACTAGCTGCGCCCCGCGGTTTCACCCGCGTCTTCCCGTTATCCCGTAGGAAACTTTTCCGGGATAAAAAGTATTCTATGTCTGTTTCCTGGATCTAAGCTACCTGCCCACCAATTTTCAGCCAAATCGGTTCAGCCGTTCTTGAGTTATAGTGTAACTAACACGACTTTCTTTTATACATATATGTAGATATATATAGATTGGTGTATTAAGCTAAAATGCAGGGAGCATCTCTCGTCTGCAAAAATATGCACACACAAAAAGACAATAGTATGTTAACAGCATCCTAGTCCAATCCACTTTGACACGTGTTTCGCCTCTCAGAGCTCCTCAGGAGCTCTTGACACGCCGAACGCTGCAACGAGAGTGACAGTGAAGCCATGACGCAAAATGATAGGCTTTTGTAGCATTCCTCACTTCTTCACTACAATAGTAATACATGATGGTATGAATGTATATGGTTTACTTTTTTGTCTGTTACAAACAAAGAAATCTTGTTCAATTAGAGCCACACGAGCTCTTAAAGATAACACTTTGTGATAATTACCTAATATCGCAGGACACCCCGGAAAGACTTATTATTGCTAAATAAATAAACAATAGAGAAGCTTATCGACTATCAACAGAAAGTCGTGCTCATTTATAACATGTAGAGATTAGTGGATGGGCCCGCCTATGGCTTTATGAGGTCATTTACCCGACAGAGTCTATCCACAAGTGCAATTTATTACGAGACGTTTCCCAAGTTTGTAAGACAGTGTGAACGAACAACGAACTTCTAACAAAGGCAAGGTAATTATAAAAATACTTGAGCAAAGCCAAGCTCGTTCGCCGATAAGGCGAAAAGTTTCAACCGTTTGTCACGAGGACGATTCAAATTGTGGCAAAAGTACGTTTAATTTCTTGTCTCGAACATTTCGTGAATAAGTTGAAATATGCAGTTCATATAAATAGGTACTTTATGTTAGGTACCGTGTTAACTTTTTACATTTACTGTAGTCAGACAAATTCGTTGGTAATACGACTTATGGACCGTTAAACGAGAAGATATTTCTTACTGTTACCCGACTCCTTGATAATGTATAACTATCTAAACTTAGGTAAGTTATAAATTGTCATGACCCGTCTTCCCCGAATAAGATACAAATAAGACGTTAGCTGCCGTTTCACCTCTAAAACATCGTACGTAATAAATGAACAGCCCATTATAGAAGCAAGTGGGCATGGGGAGCAAGCTTTTGTCAGAAGGGCTTGGGGGAAACAGCGGCACGCACGCACGGCACGTCAGTCCTAGAGTACTGACTTCCCACGCAGCCCTACAGTACCGCAGTGGTATTGTAGGAATACCGCTAACAAAGTTGAAGGGGTGCTCTGACTGTTTAGATTGTTAGAACAAAAAAAATAAGTGATATTGGACTGGACTTATTAGCCTAAGAACCAATAACCGTTGGGGCAAACGTATTATTTAGTGGAGGCCGCGAGTCGGCAGTTGGACGAGAGGAATTCTAAGCCTAGCAGTGAAGTGAAACGGGCTAATTATGACGATGATGCAAAAATTGCTTACCTACACGTTATATTAACAAGCAAAGTGACAACATTGAATTGGTTTTACTGTTGACAGTCTTAATAGGTTATGACGTCATAGCCACAGTGACCTGTTTTAAAGTGGAATCTGGATAAACGATAATTGGAATAATACTTAAAATGTGTTATGTTGTTTAAATTAATTGATTATGTTGATTAAACAATCACAATAACGAATACTCTAAAGCACTTTTATATAATTGTTCAATAGCATGTTGAATGTGGTAACATACTACGAACTTATGCTTTGAAGTAACAATTTAGTGGCCATGTATCTAAACCACCCGTAATCAATATACATGAAAAACAGCTCTAGCACTCACAAATCCCTCATAGTTCGGTACAATCAGCTCTAACGCGCAAATGAATCCCTTTAATTGGAACATTCCAGTAATGGGTACTTAGACCTCATTGGTTTAACGAGTACACTCGCAACTTGCCAGTTCAATTTCACACTCGCCTGACATCAATCATATCGTTTATTGCGCTCATCTGATGTCTTTAATACGATAATTTATACATTATTTTGTTGGTTTTATTACTTACCTTTTCACAAAACCGTTTAATAACAAAAGCTGACTTTACTTATAAATCGAGAAACTTTAAATAAGAAATAAAACCACAAAACTAAACCTTAACATATCTAAAATAAAACTACCTTCCAAACTAAATAATTTAATAAATCACTACCACGATTAAAACGTAAATAACGAAATATTAATATCCATAGTTCATAATATCGTCCGATGTATAAAATTAATAGTAGTATCCCTAACTACATTTTCCAAAGAGATTATTAATTAATTACTTTCCGCTAACTCACCTCTATCAACCAAATATTGTTCGCATTCCAATGATTTAAGTATAAATTAAACCAATTAAGGAATTTCCGAAACCCCTTGAAGTTGTCTCAAACTGTGTAAATTAATTTATTAAGCCTTAGAACTGTTTGGTGGTTGTAGAAAGACACCTTAAATATAGAGATATCTACGAAAATTTGTTCCATTTTCCAGACGGGGTGGAAGTTAATTGGGCTATAATTTTGTTTACTCAACTTTTGCTTTGAAGCTAAAAAATATAGGGATCCATTCATTATATTTGGTTATTTTAAAGAAAGATAACTAACTCAGTATGATATTTTTTTACATAATAGGCTAGCAATTTTAGGACACGTCGAGCGAAGTCGAGCCAATATAAGTATTTTATTTAAATCACAAAATATTCTAGAGAGAGTCCGTTACTTTCATAGGAAACGATATCAGTTGGCGATTTTACTATTTGTTTTCAGTTCTTGTATAGCAACACATTCTTTTTCAAACCTTATTGTCTTTATCCGAATAGAGCCACAGAGAAGTGAAAATATCACAAAATAAATATTTGTATAGGTAAACGGCCAACTTAGCGTAGAACGTTTTCCGGCTAGGTGGAGCGATAATATAAGTAAAATAGCTGGCAGCGGTTGGATGAGAGGAGCCAAAGATCGGGCGTACTTTGGAAGAGGCCTATGTCCAGCAGTGGACTGAAATAGGCGGACTATGATGATGATGACACCTACTGTTATAGGTACATATAGTCATCATCATAACTGGAGTCTCAGCGCAAAGAGCGTGCTGCAGTTCTGCACACGACTTTACAATAAACTTCTCTACGTGGAACAGTGGGAACCCTGCTATTGCTATGCCCACATTATATAGGTCTTATTTCTAAGCATATTCATTATTCTGAGCATTAAGAGGTGTAACATTTTATCTCAAGTTGAGGAGCGCAGTATGTTGCCGTGCAGGATTTTGAACGGTTGATGTTTAAAATTCTGAAACGGGAAAGCGTGATACTGACCATTAGGCGAGCGACTTGGTCGTCTCATCAATAAGCTACATAAAAACCAGCCAAGGGTAAGTTGTACTAGCGCACCGAGGATGTCATACAAACCGATGATTTATGATGGCTCAGTGGTAGTGACGTCGGCTTGCGATCCGTAGGACGTGGGTTCGAATCCTACAATGAGCTTGAGCTTTCGGTGAAGGAAAACATCGTGATGAAACCATAGCTTAGGTATTTTCTAGTACTCGCCTGGCTAGCTACCACCCTCTTGTTAAGAATCTGTCGCCAAGCACCTATCGGTGTGTTCCGGCAGCCTCACTTGAGAGCCAGTTCCCAGTCCAGGTGTAGCGTGGTGCCATCTTCGACCACATCGTCACTTAACATCAGGTGACATGTGGTCAAACGCTACCCTGTAAATAGTAAAACAAAACCTGTTTTTTTACGGTTACAGACTTTTTCCTTTACAAGTGCTGTAAGACCTTGCTTCATGCCAAATTTCATGACTCTGGATCAACGTGACGAACGGAACCATATACTCGTACCATAGGTTATGATTCCCTTGAGGAGTCAAAAAATATGCGAAAATATGCGACATAAACGGGCATATCTTTTGAATTGCATTGACTTACAAGTTTGATTTTTTCACAGCTGAAATAGACCGTAGAGCCAAGTATTTGATATGCATTTCAACTTGATACCTCAACGCGATCTTGAGAAAAAGCGTCTTGACAGACAGACAGACATACGGACAACAAAGTGATCCTACAAGGATTTCGTAGAAAAACGAAACTCATAAATAGATAAAAAAACTTGTACATTTTGCTAATGACACGGTTTTTTGGTGCTATATTTTACATTTAAAGACAAGGCAGTCTACCAAAACAACCCCTGTACTACAGTAACGGAGACGTGCGAAGTTTGACTTACTTTGCTCTTACTTGATGTCGTGTCGCGCTACAAAGTGTAGGAGTAAGTTTTTCAATGAACATAAACTGTGTTTAACTAAATCCTGCTTTATGAACTTACTTGGGGAGCTTGTTACAAAATGTATGAAATGACATAGGCGTATAAAATATCATGAAGTTACAATATTATGAACTAAAAAACTACTTTAAAAAATCAAGTAGGTATTACAAAAAAGTTAATTTAAATTAGATGTTGACTTTGTGTGAATACGCTTAAGTCAAGATAGGTTACTTAGGTCTACATAAAATTTATGTTTTTATTTGTTGTGTAAATATTGTATAACATTTTGAACATTAACAGTTTTGAGTTTGACTGATTTTTTAATGTTTTAAATATGCTGACAGATGCCCAGTATTTACTTATATCAATAAATGAGTAATAAAAATAATAAAACGACGAAAAATTAAACTAAAACCAGTAAAATAAACGAGCCTTTTTATTACTAGCTAATGTAAAACGTAAGTCATTTTGAAACAACGCCAAACAAATAAAAAATTAAAAAGAATTCCACACTGTAAACAGCACGTTTCACTTGTACCCTTTGGGTGGAATGGAACTCTAATAAAAAATATCATGCTAAAATATCTCTAACCACATTTCCAAAGACTTCTAAATAACATCTTTAACTTGGAATCAGTATTTAATTTCCTCTGCCATACCTATTACGGCATCACATCCTTTGTACTTCAAAGCTGTAAAAAAGAAACATATTTCAACGTGAAACTGATATCCTTCTTTTACCCTTGCTCTATGGAGCGTAATATCTCAAACTCACAGAAACGCTGGCACTGTACACGCCAGCACTTTTATAGAGCTCGGGCTCGCTCATTAAGATCTGAAGCCTAATGATGCACTTGCTTGTTAACCCCGTCTTGTTGTCACGTCATAGAGAACTCCGTGCACACAAAAAATACAAAAATAAAACGGTGAAGTACGAACGGGAATGCGCAATTAAGTCAGTATGTACTTTTTATATTATAGACACTTTACCAAAAAGTTTGTGCTCCGGGAATTCGGGATGTAATTCGGCATGTCAACGGCAGAAAGAGTTCAATGAATTTCCGTTTTTCTTTTATGACAGAATGAATGTTAATGAAGTATTTCTACCATTTGGGTACCAGTTGTGTACATATTACGTTATGTAATGACATATAAAATATATGCGGTACATATGTACCTACCTAAATCATTGAATACACAATCACAGTCCATTGTTATGTCAATCTACTTCCTTAAATAATAACAAATTAAATATGTACTAAAAGAAGACTATAGAGACGACTTATTTTTGCGGTTTTTCATACATAAATATTTGTTTGACGAGCGCTGTATCATTTTTAAAATTCATTCAGATAGACATTCCAAGGAGGACACTTAAACAAGTAAAAAAAAGTTAAGTGAAAGTATTTGCGCCATAACAGCACGCGTATTTAGCGCACCTATACTCACACGTGTTGGCAACGTAACTACCGTGTAAATGTAATGATAAACACATTAATTTCATTAATGTGTCACTGTCAGCTGCAAACAATTTCCATTGTTATTTACGCAGGTAATATCGCGGTTGTAGATGGCGATAAAGCGAGATCATCCTCAAGTTTTGTGACCACGCTCCTTAATTCAAGCTGACGTTGTCGTAAACTGGCTTAATTTTATTACTGGCAAGCTTATTTTGATTTTGGTGACGTACTATGGTATGTTTTAGCAATCTAGGAGCTAATTTTGTTATATAAAAATGTTTTGCCTGATTTTGAACCTGGGACACTTAGTTCGGGAGTAGAGGCAATACATTACGATGTCGTCAGGTTAGATAGCGAGACTTTTTACACTGTATCTGGTCCTGATATTCTGTATCCTGTAGTTTATATCACTGATAATGGTTAGTTGTAGTTTGTACCCACATCATCGCAAGCATACCGAAAAAGGTCGATTGACTATAACTATTCCCTAGCTTACTTGAATTTCCTTGATTATCTGTTACAATTGAAAGCTCCTTATTTCGCAAAGCCTGTTTATTCCAAGCTGACGTAACCACTGAATTAATTATATTGAAGAGTAAACGAGAATTGAAGAAGTAGAGTGCTATTAGGCTAATACTGAAATCCGCGTTTCCGCAATGGGCCATTTAGCTGCGGTGGCTTTACAAAACATTGCCCATGAGCCAACGGAATAAACTTTATTAGAAAAAATGTGTTTACGGAACACAATACGTAACGCATGCTTATTTAAAACTGTACTATCTTTTGCCTTCGACTTTGCTCTCGTGATACTGCTTTTTTTGGATTCAGCTCACTTTATAATAACATTTTTTTTAATTCGATTGCTACCATTTTGTCACATACATGAAACAATGTATTGTGTCCGATTTTTTTTTCAGTTATACTTTACACCTCAATTTAAAAAAGACATCACACAAATAGAAATTCATCATCATCATCAGCGTATTGCGTTCCTACTGCTGAAACAGGCCTTCTCTCATTTCTACTTTTCTTTCACTAAGTAATTAATAAAATATTTGATGAAAATGTTGGTTTCCAAAATAATATAATTACAAAGTACAGCCCTGTAACAATTTTTATCATACGAGTATTATATAATACGTGAGTAATGATTTGCGGTTTCGTTTATTACACGAGTTTGCGCTTTGTAAACGGTGCGCGCCTTTTTTGCGGGTACGTAATTTTTTCATACTGGTAGGCACTTACGTAGCTATTGTTTCTAATTTTATCTTTAGTATTTTATAATCATCAGGCTTTTATATTTCTACTTCTGGGACATTAGCTTTCTCTTAGAGAGAGAGAGTATGAGCCATAATCCAACACGCGCGGGCACAGTGCGGGGTGGCGGTAAGGCTAGCCCTGGTTTCGAAGTTTTCAAACTGCCCGAAGGCCTCCGACAGCCGAGACGGCTTAACTTGCTCTCCGAAGCGTGGAAGCAGTTATAAATTTTACTAGTGGTCACCTATCCTAGTAGTGACCGCAAAAAACGTTGATTAGTTGAGAACGACTAGGCAAGGTTCGCTACGAGTGCTTCATAACGATTTTATCATCATCACATCACTATCAGCCTTTCACGTTCCCACTGCTGGGACTCTGGCCTTCTCTCAGAGAGAGAGTATGGGGTATGGTATGGGAGTAACGATTTTATCCGTGGAATAAAAAATTATGTTCCCATTCCTTAATTAAGTGCGACTGTGCGACTAAATTTACTTTACTTATTAGCTTTAGCCTCTTTTATAACATGGACCCGACTGAGTACTAAAACATTATTCCTTACAGTAATAAAAAGTATTGCCAAAGGTTCTCTCTTTTGTTCTCTCAATAGCAGAACTAAAACTTAGTGCAGTGAGTTACTGTGATGTGCGGTATATAAATACACATATTTTAAAAACAATTGAAATACAATTCGATTCCGTTAGACCGGATTTGATACCAGTAAATCCAAGTTTCGTAGTCATTCGATCAGCACTGAAAACCACTCGACTATGAAGGCCGCGATGAGGACGTCAAATTTTCCGATTGTTAGACATAATCAAGGATACTTCAGTAGGGTGTTCTTCTAATGGTACTAGTTACTATACTGTGGCGGTGATAAGGCCGGAACATTGGGTACCTACATATTACATTTACAAGTTTAGAACTGTGTTCAGTCAGTTAATAAGTGAATGAGTAAAATTACGTGTTCCAACGAATATAGTTTTAAAATGATATATGTATTTATAAATAGGTTGGCAGTTAGTTTATATTGATAGAACTTTTTTGTAAAGTCCACCCGGGGAAGTAACGCATCTTTTGCCACTATTAAAACGCCAAGCAGTATATTATAGTCTACAAACATTACAATTGGTTCCGTATTAAAGGGCAATGTTATCAGTGAAATTATGGGTATATTATAGAGATTTAACTTTTAACAACTCAAGGCTACGAGCGCAGTGCATTTTTGCGAAAGATTTTCAATTGCTGTAGTACAAATGAAATTTATAATAGCTCCTCAACTCGCAGTCATGAGTTTCCGATAAGTCGTGTTGTCTTTCACTTCAATAAAGATTCCAGATAAACAATAGACAACATGCCGGCACCCACCTCACCGTTCTGCGCAGCGTTAACAACAACATAATTGTAGTCGCGGTACATAAATCAGATTATTCCCGAATCCCAGCGCCACATAATCCCGGTTGGTTTAGCTGCTGCCAAATTTGCAAGCAAACTATTCTGATCGATGTCGCCGCAATCTGCCGCCGTGACGTACGGCACGACCTATTGATCGCGCGAATGGGCCTGCTCTGCCACCGCAGTTAGCGGATATAATTATTTTCGGGATTTCGAATGAAATTTAATAGCAGAAATCATTTCCACGATTTTTATTACTCTGTTTATCTTGTGAACACAGTTACAACTCGCGACTCTCACGACTCTGTATGACAATAGAGCTACAGTCTCGGTAGCAACGATAAGTTGGTGAAGGCGAGGCTTCAGAGCCTTGAACCTCACCCTAAAGTTGCCAGCTTACTTTTGTAATTAACTAGCTGTTCCCCGCGGTTTCACCCGCGTGTACTACAATTTATCGTGATAAAAATTAGCCTATGTCCTATATCAGCTTCTAGACTATCTCTGCACATTTAAATTGATACAGTAATTTAGGCGTAAAATGCAGACAGTTATATTCGCATTTATAATATCAAGCAGGGATTGGTATGATTCCAGAGAGTATGCTATGGAACTAAATAACTTTATTCCACCATTGATAAACAATGCCATAAAAAAAAACAATTGACTCACGTTTCTACTGTTTTTTTTCCAATCTGTACTTGATTCTAGGACGCTACTTGCTAACGAAATAACCTACATCAATGTTCAAATAAGTACAACAATAACTATGGTAAAATAATACTTTTCTCAAAAATATTCTCCCAAGCAAGCACCGCCATTCAACATGCACTACGGGCGTGACCAGTTATTGTCGAAACTTCGGCGCACTAAACTAAAAGTTCTAGTTCAAGTTATCAAACTCCAAATTTTACAATTAACCGAGCGTGTTCCCGAAACTAACTTCCATGTTTCAGCATAGGTGAGCGCTGGTTTCTAATATGCCGCGAAATATATGGAGCCCCTGTTTCCTGCAGAGACTTTTTGAGTTGTGGCTCTTGAGATAGCGGACATTCTATTCTAATAGAATATACTAGAAATTTCAATTTTCTTATAGACTGAATTCAATGAAAATTTTTCAAGTGTGTTGGGTGTTTAGCTCTTAAATTATTATACGCGAATGAAGCTGAAGCACATTTTGACTGTAGTGCAATTATATTTTTTTGGCAACATAGTAACTTTTTTCCTAAAAGAATACCTTTCTCAAGTTAAGAATCTATCCACCAAGCACCAATCTATGTATTCTGCGGCAGCCTCACTTGAGACCCCTTCCTAATCAAAGCGTAGCGTGAAACCTTCAAACACATCATCACTTCACATCAGGTGACTTGCGGTCAAACGCAAGAGTTGAAATGGAACACGAATTTGACATATAACAAGGTGTCATTAAATCAAAGAAGTTTGTACATATTTAACGGAATAATTTATGAAAATTGGTTTCAACTAACAAAATATTCAGTAGGCATTATATATTCAGTAGCATTTTAAAGAATGCGTAGGCTAGTGGGGTACAAATGAGTGTTCTATTCTCCCCGGCCGCTAAATTAAAAGCTTCACTGGTCGGGTAAACTTGCAATGGGGCCCGCGGGTGCGATCCACTATACTTATATGTGTACTAATATCTATGTTCAGACCGGTGTCAAGCTCCGTTGGAGTCAAATTTCACTAGAATCAAAATAGTTTTCACAAGTTCTATAACTTGTTTTTTTATCATTTGTAATAGGTAAGCTTTTGACCACAGTCTCGCCTAATGGGAAGTGATGACAAGGTCAATGATAGATAGATTAACTCTTTATTGGCACATCACAATACAAAGAAAATTAAAACTAGAACAACAATAAAACTTAATGGTAAGTGGCACAACGGCCGGTCTTATCCCTCAGAGCGATCTCTTCAAAACAACCCAAAAGCAGAAATATAGTACGAAACTGTATGGACGGTGGTATACAACAAAAATTAAATAGAAATAAATAAAATAAAATGAGGCATACGTGCCTAGAAGATGCTATTCACTCTAGATTTGAAGACTTAAAGGCTCTCAAAATAATTTGAGAGCCATCAAGTCCTTGTTTCCAATAAGTATATGTATACAATATTGAAAAACAAAGACGCTAGCAGTGTGTCCCACACCTTTACCGTTAGTATTATAAAAGTAGAAGAGAAGCTTTTTGTGCAGATGGGTGACGGCCATATGCGGATGTCATACCGTAGGTAGGTCTTCAACTCGTTGCCCAATGATGGAATAAAGTTATTTACGTTGTTCATTAAAAAAAATTACCTACAGTTAAGCGAGAATTTTTACGGTAATATTCTAAGCTCTATCAACTTTTCATTTTCCAAGTTCTGATTCATAAGCACTAATAACATTCATAAAACAATGAAGCGCAAACCTGCCTAATACGATTACGTAACTTTTCGGCCAAATATATGAATCAAACGCCCTTTGTCCCTGTAAATGAAAAGGAAACCATTACTCACCGCCCAGTGAAAGGGTATTATTAACTTATTAAAATATTCAAGTATTCGAAACGCTACTGAAGCGTAAATCTCGCAGTCGATCGTAAAAACTGTTCCCTGGAGCAAAGAAAGTAACTCTGTTTCATTGGAATCGAGTCCGTACCATTGTCCTCACACGCACTCTGAGAAAAAGACCAATTTCTGAGATTTCCGAAGGGCTTAGCTTCATTTCCTTTTATATCTCCCCAGATACTAAATTCGTTCAACCAATAATAAAAAATCGTGCGGACAGTTGGGATGGACTCAACGTAAAATTTACTCTTGATCCTCGGGGCAAAATTGGACATTATAACGCACTTACGGGCATTATATGTACGTAACGGCGATCGAACATGATTGGACTGATAGCTCGTTGGAGACGGAATTAATTTTTAGAGTATCGGGATTTTTCGAGCAAAACGTTATCTCTAGTTTCTAATTAGACCAGTGAGGTAAAACTATAGATTGATGATTGATCTCGATGTTAGATCAACGTATTTAAAATACTATTGTCAACTTGATGTTCAAAGACCATATTTAATTTTATTATTGAAACGCACGTCACACGTGTCAAATTCCTAGCTATTTTACAAATTAACATGTTTTTAAACTATTTTATTCTGATATTACAGAAAAGTAATACATGTGCGTGGTGTGGATTGCAATAACTTTTTGTTAGTGACAAATATATTAGTTTTAGTAAGCACGCCAATTCCCAGATTAGGGACGAAACTTGTCTAAAGTCGTCAAACATATCCTTTGTACGCTTATTCGCATGCGACAGTTGTTTAGTTAATCCCTATAATAAGTTTGAATGGGTTTAAATTCAGTTGACATAGGGATGTGGTACGTACGCGGATCTATACATCACAAACTGCCATACCCTTATCAAAACTGTTTCAACTTCGGTGGTAAAGACGAAGTGACAGGTGAATTTCAACTGAAAGTAGTTATTATGTTCCTGTTGAAACATATTTCATGCGGATGTTACCTGTCGACAAAATTTTTTGATAATTTTGTACCTATCTTTATTTACACTCTGATTATATACAAGTACTAGTTGCGCCCCGTGGTTTAACCCGCATCTTCCCGTTATCCCGCAAGAACTTATTTCCAGGATAAAAAGTAGCCTGTGTTAATCCAGGGTATAAGCTATCTCCATTCCAAATTTCATTCAGATCCAGTAGTTTTTGAGTGAAAGAGTTACAAACATCCATCCATCCATTCGTCCATACTCATAAACTTTCACGTTTATAATATTAGTAGGATACCTATATGCTGCCAACTGCAGGCAGCTTTAAAATGATGATCTATATTTTCTCAATCCATAAGGGGACGCTTCATCGATTACAAACACCGCCCTCTCGCTTCAACCAAGGTGCATTCACAGAAGGTTGAGCTAACATGTTACATTACACATAGGCATAAATAAACCAGGGATGCACTTGATAAGCTATCTGAAATTACTTCTGCAAAAGTAAAAAATGACAGTCTGTGGTAGAGTCGTTTTTCTAAGAAAGCTCGAACCAAGCGTCACTAAGGTTATTTTGAAGTAATAAGTGGCAAAATTAACAGACAGCTCGCCTGATGCTAAGCGGTCAACGTCGCCTATGAACTTAGGCAATACTATGGGCGCTGCTGATGCGTTGCCAACTCTGAAGAACTCTTTTTACACCCATCTCGAAGGACTTCATTTTAGCACTCTTTTTCTACTTTTTATTTAATACAGAAAACTCCTCACTGCACAAATATTTGCACCTAAGAATAAATTTTGAAACCAAAAGATCCAATAATCACATCAGCCGAAGTTTTAAGAAATTGTTTAAACTCGAAAAGGAATTATTGAAAAGGAAATTGAAGCGGTTGAAGTAAGAAAAGCAATGCTCCACAGAGTTGGAGAGTATATTATAATGCCTCGGCCAGAAGTTTTGGCTAAGTTTCTCTTGTTCACATTTTTCACGGTCGCATTAAACTTTTGTAGAGCTTTCAAAGCTGTAAAGCTCCAGACACATTTATTCAGCAATTGCAATTTATTATACGACGAGAAGACTACTGCTACGCCACGTGATAGACGAAGATCGTTTTTTATTTAATAACGCCCACACAATTACATACGTAGTTGTGACTCCTAACTAGGTTTCCCTGTATCTAGGATATCAGACACTACGTGGATCGGGGATCCACAACACCCAGAAACAAAACAAATACTTGCGCTTCTTTTTTCAATTCACAAATACTTGTCCCTTATTTTACACAAGTTGCGCCCCGTAGTTTCACCCGCGTCTTCCCGTTATCCCGCAGGAACCTTTTTCCGGATATCATAAGTAGCCTATGTGTTAATCCAGGGTATAAACTATCTCGATTCCAAATTTCATCAAAATCGGTTAAGTAGTTACGATGATACGTGGTTACAAACATTCACACACATAAACTTTCGCATTTATTATATTAGTATAAGTATATTAGGAGTATATTAATAATATGAGTCGATCAGGCGGCAATTGCTTTCCACGGTTGTTACTAAGATCTATAGGCGAGAACTTAGAGCTCTCCACACTAACCTAATCAGTGCAGCTAATTATCATCGTGCATAGCCGACCTGCAAACAGTCAGTCGCATACAATTTACATAATAATAATCTGAGGCCTTAGACAAAGTGTATGTTTACCATGTGCACCTACCTTTAAGATTTTGCAAAATCATAAAGCATCAAGACGAACTGCCAATAGTTATAAAACTGGAAGTTCATTCCTCAATACCGTATTCTGATGAGAAAGCATTTCGTGTTTATTTGTTTTGCTTTTATGTTATAGGTTTGATTGCACAAACATTATACAGGCTACAAAACATTTGGCACTAAAATTTGTAGCAAAGTCAAAGTCAAAACTATGTTTGTTTCGTAGGGTAACAACAACATGCTGCGCGCCTCCGGGCGTTTTGTGCTGAAAAATGACACGCCGCGGTCATTTTTCGTGTCATTTTTTGGGCGGGAACACAACATTTTTTTCTTACTAGCGTTGTTACCCTACGAATTTGTCTAAACTAGTCAATTTGTAACTAATTATCTTACGTACGAAGAGCACATAATTAATTGTATATTAATTAAAACGAAAAATTAAACAACTACTTTCAAAAGTATTTTGTTACATTGTAGAATTAATAACGCACCGTAATAAATAAATAATGAGCTTTTAAATCAAAATCGCATGCTTTGTGTTTTAATTAATTACCTACATTATTGTTTATGCTCACGTTAATTACTTGGAGTAGAAAGAGTTGTCCCATAGCCGAGGCTAAAGTAGGTATGAGCGGGCCGTATTATACGACATCATCAAAGGGAAACTTGCAGGGAGGATTTGTTCGTGTACTTTCGTTTATATATAAAAAATCTAATATCAACGATCTGACAGCTATTTGTTAGGATTGCGATTTTAATTTATAAATAGAGAGAATTACATTTTAAGTAACATAGTTAAACCATTGTAACAAAGACTCTAAGACTTTTTTTTTCCTTCTATGTTGTTCTATTTTTCTGTTGTTGTGGTGAAACAATAAAGCGTTATCTATCTATCTATATCTATCTATCTATAGTTAAAACAAGTATGATTTAGTGTCTGTTGCGGAATTTCAAGGTTGCGGTTGGATTTATGTTCGTGATAACAACACACATATACCTAACATCAAGTCAAACGGAAGCCCATCAAATATAAAATCATCATACCAAATATTTTATATCTCGCTAAAACTCAAAAAAACGGTTAGACTGATTTGAATATGTTTTTTTTTTGTGTAAAGGATTAAAAAAAATCATAGGCAATCCCACTTCCTATCCTACTAATATTATAAATGCGAAAATTTGTGTGTGTGAATGTTTGTTACCACGTATCATCGTAACTACTAAACCGATTACGATGAAATTTGGAATGAAGATAGCTTATACCCTGAATTAACACATAGGCTACTTTTATCCTAGAAAAAAGTTCCTAAGGGATAACGGGAAGACGCGGGTGAAACCGTGGGGCAAAACTAGTTTGTAATATTTAAGAAAATCTGAAAATACTTTTTCCATGGATTTTTGTATGTACTCAAAACTCTAGACCCGCCTTACATATGCTTATAAAACTCACTTACCTTACCTTTCTTTGACGTATACCTATGTGGTAGAGTTAAAACTTTAAAGCGCCTTCTTGTATGACCTTTAGAAATATTTAATAGTGTAAATTAAGGCTTTGAACCTTTGATAAACAAACCGATTACAAAGACGAAACGATGGTAAAGGTACCAGAATTTACTGTCTAGTTACTTTATCGATCTTGTTTAGCTTGTAACAAGAAAAAATACTTAAAGTAGAAGTTGAAATAACTGGAAAAGCTATACAAAGGTAAAGGCATGAGAAAATAAACTTCCATAAGCTAGATTTTTCGCAATAAACAGCTTATCTGTTCTGAGAAAATTGTTAATTTAGAAACGTTCGATATTTATATTGTATCTTTCATATTATTTCTAGGTAGGTATATAGGTATACTCGTAGTCGTACAGGAACCTTTTTTTTCCAGATAAAAAGTAGCCTATGTGTTAATGCAGGGTATAAGCTATCTCCATTTCAAATTTTATCAAAATCCATTCAGTTTTTTGCGTGAAATAGCAACAAACATAAATACGTTCATACATACATACATACAAACTTTCGCGTTTATAATATTAGTAGGATAATCTAATGGGCGACGTTACTATTCATATAGTTAGGAATCTGTCGCCAAGCACCGATTGGTTGTTGTGTTCTGCCATCGCAGTTCCCAACCCTGACGTAGGTGTAGCACCGTCTTGGACCGCATCAGCATTTGGTCTTGCTGGTAAAATAGTTCTACTGGTGAAATGGCAGAAAATTCAGTCACAGATCCGTTACTGCTTACTCGGATGGCTCAGCGACCCAAAGTGTGTCTTGGCCTCCGAAACGAGAGAGCGCCACTCTTCTCTATCTGGAGCGATTTCAGCCCAGTTCAGATCAATTAAGTATTTTTTTTTTAGATACAGGTTTTTGGGCCCGTGTGCAATGCCAGTACGGTTGAAAAGCCTAGCGATCCGCTCTAAAATGGCAATGAGAAACTGTTAGGTACACGTCGTGTACACATAGTTATTAATTACATCTCAGTAGCACACACAGACCGAAATGATCGTTGGGACGAAGTTTATATACCATCGCAGACGTTGCGGCTTTTAGCGGTGAAAGTTTTAACTGCACGACGTTTACTCAAAATGCAAATTACAGGATCCATATAGGCGGTGTTGTATGGGCAGTACGGATGCTACTTTAAAAATAGAGTAGGTATCATAACTCTCATATATTGTCGAGAATTTTTACACGCACTGTTGTCGGTGTCGCTATGCTATTTATACGTCGTCGTCTTGTCGTCTACTTATAAATATTGTAACTTCAGTTCGCTTTGTTTTTGTTACTAAATATCTGATATCCGCCTCCAATATATGAAAGGCTCGATATTACTTATTATGTCAAAATTATTGAATGCGTTAAAAATCGCCATCGTTCAACCGTGGTTTTCAAATCTCGTCGATTCATAACATGAAAATCAAAAAATCAAAATCAAAAATATGTTTATTCAATAGGATACATTGTGATCACTTTAAAACGTCAACTTAAAACTAGCTACGCCTGTTCCAACCTCCTTACGCCGGCAAAAGAACAGGCAAGAAACGCCCGGCAGGTAATTTTTTTGGCGCGATCACATTGACAATTTTATTCTTATTACTAATTGATTGAATTGGAGCAAGTTCACTAAAATCCCAAGCTTTTTTTTTTTGTCATCTAATAGTCCGATATTTTTTATTTAGCTTTACTAATAATAAGATTTCTCTTGTTTGGTTGTACACATTGGGATATGGGAACATGAATATTAACGAGTTGCGGGATCACAACCAAAGCAGACCAGACCCCACAAGCAGCACCCGTTCACGAGTTGACGCATGTGCCAGCCATCGCTCTCCTCGACCATATGAGAGGGAAGAGGGCGACCCGACACATGACGCCGCTGCAAGCAAAGTCACTTTCGTGAGCATGACTGTTTTGGCTGTTTACCGAAAATGGTTAGAATAGGGGAAATAGGGAGAATAGATAGATAGAAAGAAAGATAGATAGATTAACTACAATCCCAAGCTTGTTTGTCATCTAGATAGTCCGATATTTTATAATAAGCTTTACTAATGAGATTTCTCTTTATACGAATTTGAAATTTTGTTATAGACAAGTCTTGAATTTCACTTGGGATTTTGTTGAAAAAGCGTACACATTGACCTTTGAACGAGTTGCTAACTTTATGGAGCCTAGTGGTGGGTACAGCAATTTTATCTTTGTTTCTAGTATTAAAATTGTGATAATCACTTCTCTTTTTGAAGCTATTTAAATTTTTTCGTATGTACATTACATTTTCATAAATATATTGACAAATAACTGTCATTATTTTGGTTTCTTTAAACTTAATTCTTAAAGATTCTCTGGGGCCCATGTTATAAATCGCACGAACAGCTCTCTTCTGCAATACAAATATGGTGTTAATATCAGCAGCGTTTCCCCACAGCAATATTCCATAGGACATAATGCTGTGAAAATAGCTGAAATAGACTAGTCTGGCTGTATCAACGTCAGTAAGGTGACGGATCTTCTTTACAGCATATGCTGCAGAGCTAAGTCTGCTCGATAGACTGACAATATGTGGACCCCATTGCAATTTGTGATCTAAAGTTATGCCTAAGAATACTGTAGTCTTGACAAGGTCCAATTCTTCGTCCTTAATTTTTACATTTGTTGGTACTTCTTTAACATTGGGCAGCACAAATCTCAAGCATTTTGTCTTTTTTCCATTTAACATCAAATTGTTCGCATCAAACCAGTCTGTAACTTTGGAGAGAGCATTGTTCACGTCGTCAGAAATGTTATGTTGTCGCTTTAACTTAAATAAAAGCGACGTATCATCAGCAAACAATACTATTTCGTGATTGTCACTAACATGTTCATGTTCATTACCTACTCCTACTCTAAACCTCTATAAGGTTTGTGATACTAGCATGTACATAACAAGATGTCAAGTCAAGCCATCATCTTTAATATCACGGCAGACTGAATAGTAAAAAACGCGAAGTAAACATGAGCTGCAACACACACGAAAGTTTAACAAGAGTAAGTACCCATACTGTCTGATACTGTAATATGGGAACACATGAGTTAGACACCCCACAGTATGTGATACACGGACCCCAATATTAAACCACACGATCGCGCCATAAATTTAAACCTGCTGTGTATACATTGTAATTTTCGCTTACGTGGTGTTTACACGTTTTTAAGTGTTACTGGATGCTATACTCCCGGAAGGAAGTTTTTGCTTCCCCTACTATTAGAAACAGATACACGATATTTTTGCGTTGTTCGCGTTTTAATTGGGCTATGAGTTGTGTTAATAAGTAAAAGTATTTTTATATATTACATTAGTGTATTTTATTAGGTTTTTGTTTTTAAGCCTACCGCTACGTGTTGTTTTTTTTCACCTGATGTTAAGTGCCGATGTGGTCGAAGATGGCACCTTGCTACATCTGGACAGGAAAGAGAGGATCTGTAGGTGAGAATCATAATAATTACAAAACAATATCATTAAAAAACAATCTCACCAGCTATATAGCACACTTGTGTAATACAGTGCTCCAGAAAAAATCTGAAACATAAACTTAAAACAGCGCATTAAAAAACCCCAGTAAAAAGCTGTTGTTTTAACAAAGTTCGAACGAAGTTATCGACAAATGCTCAACCCTCGAATGGCATTGTTAAACTTTAATTTATTTTAACGCTTCACTCTTTTGAACGCCGCACACGGTCCCGTTCATTTTATTTGGAACAAATGAATCGTCCCACTTATTCTACATTACGGGACACAATGAAAATGGGTCTCGCTCTGTCGCCGCTGGCCGATGCATTAGCTGTAACGTGGGGCTACCAATTCCTTGTTCGCTCGAGGAAGTAGCAACTGAGACATTAAGACCGTTTCTGCCTGGTCTAGCTGAGAATTAACCTCCTTACGGTCTCGAAGATAATTCCAACTTTTACCGGGAATCCCCGAGCTTCCGTGTGGAATTCCCAAAACAGAAAATGGTGCGATGTTCGGAGCGAGATTAAGATTAAGAACATACGTACTTGTCGCACAGTGAGGTAAGGAATGTCAACGTTTATATATAAAATTGAGTAATTTACAAAATGAAATTGGGCTCATTTACAACTGTGCTACTACGACGGGTTAATAAGTGTAGCAGCGTCCATTACCAGTGATATTACTTTACAGAAAATGTAAATCATTTGTGTGTGAATTGAGTGTTGTAGATCCCCGATCCGCCTAGTAATCTGATACCCCAGATACAGAGAATACTAGTTAAGGGTCAGAGTTATATATGTGGTTGTGTGGGTGTTAATATTATTAGCAAAGTTAGCGGCTACACGACATGACATAAAACTAAGCTATGGACGGCATGAAAATTTTATTGTAAAATACTTTTTTAGCCAATTTTAGCAATAAGAAGTCAATAGATTTTCTTAAAAAATCACATTTCTGTTCTTAAAAATTTTATCGAAACAAATAAAACGACTAAACATCAAGGGACATCTCTGAGCCACTAGAGAGAAGGTCGCCAAAGGAGGTTTCCTTTGACAACTTTCTCTTTTCCTCATCATGTCAGCTCCAGGAAAATTGTGTAGACATTGAAACTACGGAAGTAAAATTTCAACTCAACCGGTTATCGGGAATGGTTGAAAATTTATATTCTAGTTAGAAATTGTTAAACAAAATCAAAAATTAGCTGAAATCTACTATTCAGAGTAAAATACCTTTAACTACTTACTCAAAAATAGTTTTTTTTAGGCTGATTGCGACCGATTTAACGTAATGGGTAAACAGTTGACTGCCAACTGTGAGGTCGCAGGTTCTATTCCCACAACTAAATAAATATAGGTTTATTAAAAAAACGCTAGTATTTTTTCCGTATCTGGGTGCAGTTGTGGATCCGCGTATTTTTAATACCCTGGTGCAGGGAATCCTTGTTAGTGTTGTCATTTTGATGTAGTTTGTGAGGCCTGTTAGCACATGCATCTACTTAAACAACAAAGGTATGCTACATCGTGCGTTAGTAATGTTATACTGATGAAAGCACGAGTAATAAATCCTGTTATAAAAATAAATAATACACAATTTCCTTTTGATGCTTCTCTTCTGTAGACATGTACACAAATAGGTGCATTAAGGCCTTTCTAGCACTACACACGCTAAAACATATTCTTGTAGTCAGACACACTCTAAGACTAAATTCTCTAAGACATCCACTAAGTGCATTTATTCAGGAACAGTCCACTAGGCACTTTCGTATAAACACAGTATTGTACTTACACTTAAATAAAATGCTCATATTGAATATTTCAAGACTTAACTACCGGCCTACTTTTTGCATGTCAATAACATAGTCTAGGACAATATTCCCTGAATATGGAAAAATTTGGGAAAACTAGAAACTTTCAAGATTACCTAGTGCCTAGGCTTAAGCGTTTAAAGCTAGGTTATAATACTTCACACTAATCATATTATAAATGCGATTACGAAAGTTTGTGAGTGTGTAATTGTGTTTATTTGTTACTCTACGCTGAAACCGCTCAATAGATTTGAGGAAAATTTGGAATAGCGATAACTTATACCCTGAATTAACACGTGGCTACTTTTTAAAACACTTTTATTAGCTTCACTTGTAACTAACTAACTAACAATGTAATCAAATCTTAGAAGTCAATTTTATTCTACTTCTAATTGTTGTATCGACTTGAATCTCTGTAGATATATGTAACTAGCTGTTTCTCGCGGTTTCACACGCGTGGGCTCTAGTTTATCGCGATAAAAAGTATCCTAAGTCTTTTCTCAGGATTCAAACTATGTCTGTACCAAATTTAATTTTAGTTTAGGCGTGAGAGCGTAACAGACAGAGAGACAGAGTTACTTTCGCATTTATAATATAAAAAGTAGTGATTATCATCTATAGCAGCTAGTTTGTTATATAAATAATAAAACTTATCTTTTTCTGACCATTATGTGAATACAATTCGTTATTTATTTTGTCTACACGTGTATCCCATAAGTACCCAGTATGAGGGACATATCGCCAAATATACTTGAGTGTTTGTTCAAATATACGTGTTTGTTTACGCGGGCAAACAAATATACTCGCATAAGTGTGTCTCAAACATACACACACATTAATATAACATGTAGAATCCTAGGAACATACCAGTTGATAAACAAGACATAATACAGCAGATTGGCCGTAGCTAGAGCGCTACGAACTTAACTTTTGTTTTAACAAATACTAAAATCAAATCATTTTTTCCGATTCATACTTGTATACAAAGGGACACAATACTACATACTTAATCTATACATTTGTTGCTATTTAAATAAATCCTAAATACACAAAGGTCTCGCAAACTGGACTGATTTGTTTTTTTTTGTGTTTTTGTAAACGGCTCAATTTTTTGCGCGGTTTAAAAAAGAAAGTTAGATAAATTTAAGAACAAAAAACTTTTTTTTCACAATTAATGAATCTGTATAATTTTCTTTTAGGTCTCTCTCCATTACATTGCATTTTGAGTATTTATAAAACCAAGGAACTCACCTTTTAGAATAAAAAAGATTGTATTTTAAACCGACTTTCAAAAAAGGTGAAGGTTCTCAATTAGGATGTTTGTATTTTTTTTATGTATATTCGGGTATAACTCCATCAAATATAGA
Source organism: Opisthograptis luteolata (assembly GCA_931315375.2). NCBI lineage: Eukaryota > Metazoa > Arthropoda > Insecta > Lepidoptera > Geometridae > Opisthograptis > Opisthograptis luteolata. Next base: position 5,281,232 of record OV928049.1, on the reverse strand, counting down.
CGGTTTTGCAAAATTATTTTTTTGTTGGAAAGAAGATATTTCAAAGGTGGTCCCATGATAAGGAAATCAGGGTTTGATGATGGCAGACCAGAAAAACCGAAGGAAACCTGAAGTCGGTTTTTGTTTTGTTAAAAATTTATTGTATCGGAATTGCCAGGGCATAGTTCAACAATGTTAATTTAAAATATGTAAATTTAAAGTTATAGTTAGATATATATCTATAAGGTTTACATACCTACCTAAGTACATAAAATAAATTATAAAAATTAAAAGTGTTTTATGTCATAATTCTAGTAATAATGTTAATATATTTCGATGAAATAAATCAGAACATCAAAGTTCATACAGCCATTTGCGGCTGATTATAATTTAATTTATAATTACTTTTTTCAATCAGTTTTCTACCATTTAGTTAATATTGACAATTGAATATTTATCAGACACCAGACACGTTATTGCGTCGTATAAGACAGTTTCTAACAATATATACTATCAGGTTCATAGACAATAATTATGATAGTACTCAAGATAGCTTATCTGTGTGACAAAGCAACTTCAAACGTCTTGCGATTACATCGTACTGAATTATTAAACACCTAATACATATACTATCACGGTTTAAATGATTACCTGCGACCTCCTGATGTTCAACCTTACTATTATTCTGTGCTTAGAGTAAGGAATTATTATATAATCTGTGTCTGATTTTATCGCATAACTCTCTGATTTTGAACTGGGCTGAAACCGCTCAAGGTAGAGAGGAGTGGCGCTCTCTTGTTTCGGAGGCCGAAACACACTTTGGGTCGCTGAGCCATCAGAGTTAGTTTTTTAATGATTATTTAATGTATACTTTGAAATGCTTTATGGTTTTTGCAGTGACTCCAAACCTCTGAACCCATAGGAGCTACTTACATAGATTTCATAAAGTTAAATTTAAGAGGGCACCCTTATAAATGAATGCGATAGCGATATACACTTCCACGTGTGAAAAGAGAGACACAAAATGCATTTTACCAAATAATATTGGTGTTTATACGAAATACCCATAAACGTACAAAATATCTTGAAATACCTAAAGATTTTGAATATTTACCAGGAATCGTGTGCCAAATAAAAACGTATATTTTTCGATAAAGGTTATAATATTCGTCGTGTTTTCAGTTTAAAGGTTTAAAAGAATGTGAGGCTAAGTTCCATGTGTCCAATCATAACGAAATCAGCATAGGTGCCTAGCATAACTCTACTTAAAGACTAGGTACAGTCAGCGCCAGTCGATTTCCTAAATGCGTATTAATAATATAATTGCGTATTAATTCAGTAATGTTTGTTTTTTCCTACATCTTACAAGGTAGCCTTTGACCACAACATAAAACATCTGATGTTAAGCGATGATCCGGTCGAAGGTTGGTGTTTAAGATGATAAAGAAAATCGGACAATTTGATATTGTTCAGTGACTTTTGGCGTTGACCGTACTAAATATCGTCAGGCAGGTAGTCAGCGACAAAAGTAGCTGATGGTTCTCGATTTTCTAAATGTGTTTCAAATCAGTATTATTGTTTTTTTTTTACATTTTACATGGTATCATTTTGACCACAACATAACAAACCTGATTTTAGGTGATGATGAGGTCAAAAATTGGTGTCTAAGATGATGAGGATAATAGAAAAAAGTGTGATTGTTCAGCGATTTTTGTCGTTGACTGTACGTAGATTCGTACATGTATCTTGCGCGAGGTAGTAACAGTAACAGACAAGGCGGTAATATCAGGTAGGTAGGTTATATAACTTGATATCTCGTAAACAGATTAATGCCTCCCTACCCAGCTTGACTTAATGCTCTAATGAAAATACCAATCCCCTCATCCCCTAACCCGTGGACGTAATCAGGATCTGACATCAAGGAGAAGTGGCCCTCGATGGCGTTTAAAATTAAAACGCCATAGCGGAGATGGCCTGTTAGGACCTTTTTGTTACATGTTTTAGGAAAATTATTTTCAGTTTGTTTTCAGCTGATTTCCATCTGGGGGAAGAGGGGGGGAGTTCCCCCGCTCTGATTACATCCATGAACTAACTTGTTTATCGCTATAACAATTTTATTACTCCGCTTGGCTACTAGATATCATTATCATCAATCTTTTGTGTCAATAGTCATAAATAGTACAGAGTTTACGAGACAGTAAAAACAATAAGTGATGCTATCAGTTCCGATTTTGTTTAACCGTGCTGAAGCTGGCAATCAGATAAAAATTGATTAGAAAAACAAAGTTGAACAAAATAATAAAGATACGTCGTAAAAAAAATTAATTCAGTTTGTGTCCTACGCCCGAAATTAGTAATCGATCCTGTACCGTTATCCGCGGTTTTGGATCGACATATCATGCCATAATATGACATTTAAGTACTAGGTCTTGACATATTACTTCTAAAATGACATATTATGACCGCGGATAACGGATCAGGATCATAATTTCGGGTGTTAATAATCAAGAACAAAGCTCATAAATTTTTTGTAACCTAAATGAAATGGGCCCGTTTTGGTTCTCAAATTTCTTAAGTACACCTAAGTTGGAATAGTATCTCAAATTAAAAATATTAATTTGCCTTAAACAAATACAAATACAAATTATTTATTTATAACACCTTTAAAACGCACTTTATGTACCAACAAAACGAAAATCATCAATCGTACATACATTTCATTACATTACATAAAAACGACAACCTGCCGGCCTACCTGTTTCATTACATTTATATAAAAACGATCTAAACAAATCAAGGCGCAACCATAGTGAAACCAAAAAACAATCTCCACACAATCCCAAAAAGATCTATTTGAACTAATGCGGGAGAGGAACGCTTAAAGGCGCGTATTCCACAATGGTTTCAGAGGAATGGATACTAAAGTGCGCATGTACGCCCGCGCCGCATCACGGCGGAGGCCGGCTCGAGTAGACCACACCAGTCCGCGAACGGGATCCGAGTGCGCCGCGTCCACGATCAGCGGTTTCCCGCCAATCGAAACCCGCCAATGTAAACACGCTAAATCAAATTATTTTTATAATTGTGCAACACTACGGCAAGTGACGGCCAGTGCTAAAAAAGTTTTTCAGGAAAAGTTTGCGCTTCGGAAAAGTTAAAAGGAGACGTGTAAGCTTTACTAACTAGTCATGAATGAATTTACAAATTAAAACTAACATAAAAACTAACGGTTTAAATTTAAATGAGTACTCTCATTTCTTTACTTTTTTTGTACCAAAATTTGTAATTATTCAAGATAAGAGAAAACTTCAAAAAGTCGTACAGAAAGAGAATAAAATTACCTTTAATGCGTATTGCGAACATTAATCACAAGTCTTATCACGCGACTTCACTTTTTTATAGCTTAGGTCCTATTTTTAACGTCTCTTTGCTTTGTCACAATTGCAGTTACATAATTATATTTATTTGTATTATCGAGCCAATGTGCCACATAATTCGAATATGATGTGATGTGAGGTAAAAACGAAATAGTTGCCTGCATCTTTATTGTTTTTTATTTAAAATATTGATTTTTTTAAGCTGTATAGGTTATCAAATATCAAAATGTAGGTTTGGATTTTTTATTGCATTTGACAGGTGTTTTGTTCGGATGCATCTGCAGTGTCCATTAGAATTTAAAAGTTAGAACTCACCTACGATTTATATGACGTTGCTCGGATTGGCCCTCAATTGGAGGCAATTAATCTTAGGCCTTTTTAGAGAGAGAAAGGCCCGATTCTCAGCCAGTGGGAACGTAATAGACTGATTATGGTATTAATGATGATATTAGGCTTAGAGCAAGGGCGTTTCTTATTTCATAGTAGAGATTTAGGATACTATCCGGGGATGTTGTATGCAAATAAGACAGCGCAGCCAGCACTGTAGTTCCGTCGGGAATTGAGATTGAGTAATTCGCACGCGATTATAAGTACTTTATCCACTGCTAGGATCTAATTAATACTGAATCATTTGTGGGTTTTCTGGTTTCTTGCATAACGATTCGTTCGTGGCGCGCTTTAGTATCAAATCAATCAATAGCATTAATTATGGAAAAAAAGCGCCACCTAATCTTTTTACCTTCACAATGCTGGTTAAGCTGAATCTCTCCCGGACTTATATACAACTAGCTGTTCTCCGCTGATTCGCCTGCTTGGACTACAGTTTGTCGCAATGCAAATAATTCTATGTCCTGCCACTATCTCCATACCAAATTTCGTCAAGGTTAGCTCTGCCGTTTAGTTGTGAAAAGGTCGTTGATTTTCCAATGCTCAAAACGGTGAAAGAAAGTATCGTGAGGAAATTGGCACGTCCAAGAACCACGACATTCAAGAGCACGCGACAACCGCACTGGGACAGCAAGACAGATTATGTCTCACACTCTCTTTATAATGCTGGGGCCACACTAAGATCAACGTCAAGGGAAATGTCAATGCCTATCATCGCGATAAATATTGCGTTGGTTAGTAACGCAATTATGTGAGTGGCTACACTTGAACGGTCAACATGAATGCACTGAGTTATCGGCCAACGTCAAACTCCAATGTGAATGCCGTTGTCAAAAGTCATGGCCACACTTATGTTAAACGTCAATCATGGCGCTATTGAACGGCATTTCCCGTTAGTGTGGCCCCAGCATAAGAGAAGGCCTATGTCCCAGCAGTGGTAAATAAGCTGATGATGGTGATGATACATTGAATCATGAAGAAGGATATAAAATACTTTTTATCCCGATAAACTATAGTCCACGCGAGTGAAACCGTAGGCCACAGTTTATAATCTATGCGGCAAATATTCCTTGAATTACCTACCGTTGATTACTACACGGTAGTGAAATCCTATCAAAATTTCACATCACTGGAAAATTAATAATGATGTAAATGATAACCTGAGAGCATTTATTCAGTATTATCTGATTTTGTGGTGTAAGGATGGGGCTACATAGGTAAGGTTATGATAACACGATGGCGATTTCACCGGCGGCGTCGCGTGCTAATTGCCTTACAAAGAGGCTCCGGCCTTTTTTTGTGCTTACAAGAAATTCTAGTTAAGAACTCTGATCGTTTTAGCGTTATTCTAACGAATTATTGGAAGTGATAATTTTCTTGTAATTACTATTAATATTTGAGAGAAATTTTCCTTTCATATAGCAACATTTCAAACCTTGACCTTTCACGTGGCTTGATATTTAATGAAGTTTTAGGTATTTGTAGGAAAGCGTGCTACTTCTTTACCACATCGTCATTTTCCGTCACGAGAGATCGTGGTCAACGTCATACAATTACCTAGTCTGATGAAAAAATATCATTAGACTCAAAATATATCGGTGAGTCGCGTATAGAGCGCTTGGACAATTGTATTATACAAAAGAGCTCTCGAGAAGTATTTAAGCCTGAAACGGAATGTATAGAATTTATTTTTGGTGTTTTTGTGTTCATATCAGCTTATATTCCCTAAACAGCTTGACCAATTTTAATGAAAATTGGTATAGAGTTAATTTAAACCCTGGGAAAGTACAAATTATACTTTATAATGCGATACATAGCAATGCTGCGGGGAACAGCTAGTTTGAAATAAAATTACTGTCGTAATATTAATAAGGTCACGTTCATCTAGGACATGTCCCACTTTGCACTGCATTACCTACGTCCGTTATTGTGAAACATAAAGAATTAAGCCTTCATTTCAATACGCAGGAATGCTGCTTAGTGTGTTCGATTTCCGAGTTTCTAAAGGCAACGTCTCTACTACAAACAAATCGTTACCAATGAGCTTTTTGGCTTGCTTATAACTGAGTTCAACGCTCAAGCGTAACTGGAAACTGGTATTTCGCCAAGTCGTCTAACAGATGGTAGCAGTAACTCTTAAACTATCAGATTTACATTCCATGGAGATTAAGAGGCTACAACACTGGTTTGGGGTACCAGCTGCTACACCTATGAGACTTGCGCTTGTTTTTTATGGCTTACATTATGTTTAAAATAAAACATGAACTAGCTGTGCAAAGTAGTCTATGTCCTTTCCCAGGATTCAAACTATCTTGCCACCAAATTTCAACAAGATCTGTTCAGCTGTTAAGCGTGAAAAGGTAGCAAATAGACAGAGAGGGACAGAGAGAGAGAGTTACAAATCCAATTTACACTAAAAAAACATTTAAAGATTTAACCTTAAAACTGGTTCCTCAAAAGGATTTTTTTCTTCGTTTTGAAGTTATCTTAATACAGACATGTTCGTTTTACGTTAAACATATGCCGCGTAGATATACTTGTTTCCTGCTGCAGTGGCAATGCAGAGATTGCCCGAACAAACAGAAATTGCTCGCGTTGGCCGTGTGGTTTGTTTAACTTTCCAGATCAGCATTATTTTTGTCTTTACAGATTGTTTTCTTTTAACCTACTTTGGGTCTTACTTGTGTATTGTGGTGGGATATATTGTAATGTTTTGTTAACTATGTCAAAACAGTGCAAGTATATCTGATAGTTTAGTGGTAGAGATGTCGATTTGTTGATTTGAATAACGCCACTGGCATATAACATCAGGTGACTTGTGCACAAAGACTAAAACGACGAAAATTTTGATCTTAAAAGTTAAATAGCGATATCTCCCATGTTGCTTCCTCTCAACTATATTTTACCGTTTTGTGTGCCATTGCTTTGCAGTCTTTAGCTACAAGGAAATATTGTAGCCATTCGTTGCTTAGTCACGGTCACACTAAGCATAAATCGGTAGCTTACTCTTTGAAAGAACGACACCGACTATTAGATGTAGTGACGTAGCTACTACTGAACCAGTTGGCACGCATAATGCCTACAATACTTGCAAAAGTACTAATTAGACTACATTTAAAACATTTTACGACTCATCTTACAAATTGTTTCAGAACAAACTTTCTCATTCTGAATACTATTGCCCAGTAAAAGGTTATATTAGGCTAGGTCAGAAAAGGTACAAAAAGGTTATTGTGCTCAAAGCAGCTAATTAAAAAAATAATCATCTAACACAGACTGCTTTGTAAAAAGTTACAGTAAAAAAAAAAATACGCGTTGACTCGAGAACCTCCATTATTTATTCTTATTTAGAGCAAAAAGACCGAGCTGAAAATTGGAATTAATTACAACCATTTTTCTCTGTGACTGTAATCGAAAAAAAACCTAAAACAATATAAATGTTAATCTACATGATATATAAAAGAAATCTCAGTCGCCTGTGGAGTAAGAACGAGAACCAGGCCTTAAAAAGTAGACGCTCGCTTGTTGCGACAGATTGATTAAATTTTCTGTTGTACATACTTTAATTTTTCTGTGATTTATTTGTGACGTCGAACACGCCACTTATATAATTCTAAGGTGTTCATTCAATTTCATCCATTCAATCATTCATTAAGACTCATGGACACTCGCCCCGACCTTCGACGATGTAACACGTAATACGCGCTCTCAGGCTCTCTCTCTCATAACTTCTTGTAATTTATAATATTGTTTAGTCTTAGCGTACGACAGACTGTTCTATTGTAATTTGTGAGACAATAAATAGGTCGGAGAGATCCGGAATACACAGCATCAAGAGTCGTCTTATTCCACACCCACGCCCTCACGTGACCCCGATCAGCTTTTGTTCTCCTCAGAGATTCAGTAACAAGTTTAAATTGCCAACTAAAGATTTATTCCTAATTGCGTTCCTAAAACGCAGTAATTACCTCTTTAGTGTCCGTTGTGGTATCAAACGCACCGATTCACAGAAACAGTGGGGCTCCGCAAATAGTAAAACTAGTATACTCAGTGTGGTTGCGCCCAGTTAGTTACTCAAGTTCCTTACCAAAGTCCGGGGCACAAGTGTGCACGACTTTGGCGCTAAGTTGCGGTTTCACATGTACCCTTGTACAAGTAATAATATAGTATGGCATTTCATCGTAAGCTGGTCCACTTTTTGATACTAGAACGTGCTATAGTCGCTAAAACGGCCAAACGCAATCGTAATATGAAAATCACACTAATAAAAAGCTTCTTTACGCTGAACGCGTAACGGATTTGAATGAAATTTGGAATGGAGATAGGTTATAGTTTTACACCCTTTTTTTATTATTTATTCCGCCCGTATTAACGCATAGGACCTTATTGATTTTTGTAAAGATTCCTGTGATATCACGGGAAAACGCGGATAGAGTGAAATCAAGGTGTATTCAAGGCTCACGCTATTTTTTCCACCGCAACATACAAAGACCGAAGGGTATAATTAGGTAGCGTACCTAACAGCTGTCATCTTGCAGAATCATGACGGGTTATACAATATTTTATCGATCCGTTTTATTGTGTGTTACAATTAACCATTATAGGCGCACGATATATTCGCCTAGTCACTCAGAGAAAAAAATTAACCCGAGGTTCAGGTATAGCTGGAGGTCACCTAATTACATTACACAAAAGTCATGATCATCGTTGCTACCAAAAAGTTATTTATTTTCATCTTAACAATGATATTAAATTTTGTTCATAGCAGATAAAAATGAGTCTTATAACATTTTGTAGACATTCATCCTATCGGCACAATCTTTTGACGACGCAGTCGTATTTTAGGCATGAGCATTATATTTTACACTTCAATCGTTGGGTCGTGTTCTATTACTTGATATAGGGTCTAAAGTCCTTATTCATAAAATAACAAAGCGTTCGATGAACCCATTTGAGCTAAAATTTTTTTTGTTGTTTTCGCTGACGTGAAATGTCACTCGTGAGAAGTATCCAAACAGAATTAAACGGAAATGGGTTTCCTTTTTTTTTTAATAAAGGGTACACAGTAGTTTTATCACACGTAAGTCACGTAACACTCATAAAATATTGAATAATCCAGTAACTATTACCACATTTAGTAAAAGTAACATTTATCCGCTCCGTCTTATATATCCAGTTGTACTAACCGGGATCCCTTTACACTCTGAAGTGAAGATAAATACAAATAAGATTTCAAAGTGAATATATAATACCACTTGTAGAGTATTCAGGCGCGGGATCAGAAATTTCAAATAAAACGATGAGCTTCCACAGAGAGTAGTTTACTGCATGATTTCTTTTTTTAATTGTATTGACATCTAATATTAATTCTACTACAGAACATATTTATAGCAAACAGGTAGAGGACACAAGCACTTTTATTAGATACTAGCGGTTCCCCGCGGTTACACTCGCGCGGGCTACAGCTTTATGCATGCAAAGTCTCAGCCCGATTGGTTTAAAATTGACAAAGTTTCATACAAACTTTCATCCCCTATTTTATCCCCTTGGGGGTAGAATTAATCAAAATCCTTTCTTAGCGGATGCTACGTCATAACATCTACCTGCATGCCAAATTTCAGCCCGATTCGTTCAGTGTTTTGGGCTGTGCGTTGATAGATCACTATGTCAGTGAGTCAATCACCTTTGAGTTATATATATATTTAGATTAAAAAAAAAAAAATTTTAGTACCGTTGATTGCTCTGTAGTAGCTAGCTACGTCGGCGTAGCAATCGTATGTCGTGGATTTAAAACAAACAATGAGCTTAGGCTTACGGTGAAAAAAAATATCGTTATGAAACCATAGTGGCGGGGCATTTTCTAGTACTCAACGAGCTAACTACCTCCGTCAAGTTAAGAATCTATTGCCAAGCGCCTATAAGTATATTCCGGCAGCCACACTTGATAGCTAGTTCCTAATCCAGGTATAGCTTCTTGTATCACATCATCACTTAACTTAAGAAGACTTGAGGTCTAAAGTTCTTAAAAAAAAATTGTTCCAAGTACCTAATGCAGCTGAATTATTAAGCTCATGTACAAATTAATAACTTGAAAAACTACATGAGCGGTGGCGTCTATGTACGCCGTACAAGATGCTGATAATCCCATATTGGCCACTCACTAAAACGGATATTCCATCGCTGGAAACGGTGAGAGAAAACATCGTGAAAAAACCAGCATGTCCAAGAACCACAACATTCTCGGACATGCGACGTATGGCCGGCCCTCACTGGGGCAGCCTTCAATGATCCATACTCTCTCATTCTCTACTCTCTCTCTCTCTCTCTAACAGAAGGCCTGTGTCTCAGCAGTTGGAACGTTGGGTTGGCATATGATCATCATCATCATCATCATCACTATCAGCCTTTCACGTTCCCACTGCTGGGACTCTGGCCTTCTCTCAGAGAGAGAGCATGGGCTATAATCTACCACGCTGTTCCAGTGCGGGTTGGTAGATGTCGCATCCCCTTGAATGTTGCAGTTCTTGGGCATGCCGGTTTCTTTGCGGTATTTTCCTTCACCGTTTTGAGCGATGGTAAATCCGCACATAACTTATTGAGTCATAGGTGCGGGGCCGAGAGGATTCGAACTCGGTGTCGGCGTCTTGTAAGTCGCACGCCTAACCGTTCGACCACCATCGCTCCTCGGCTGATGATGATCGTGATAAATTACTAACATACCTAGCAAACTATTGACAAATATCAGCACTGTTGCTATACTCCCTAACACCACTTAATAGTTATTCCGAAAGCGTTTGTGAATTCCATTAAATAATTACGGTAATACCTGTCTTCTCACGTATGTACCTACATATACATTAACTGGCTGCTAGTAGGATTTCCAGCCATACGGTATTTCTCCCACTACCCGTTATTACGCTTATCTGATAATTATATAACCCTTCCAAAATCTAATTTTTATACTCATGATACGCTGGTCTACAAAATATAAAGTTTTTTTGTCACACGAAAAATACATGTGGTTTTAGTTGTTACAAAGAAAACTGGATGTGACTGGAACAAAATTTTTGTATTTTTTAATTAAGGTACACCAATAAGGTAAACAAATATCATAACAAAGTTCATGTGACAAAAACAGTATTGACCAATATTTATTATCATCATCATCATCAGCCTATGTCTCTAAGAAACAAGCCTTCCCTTTGAGAGGGGTTATCAACTATTCTCTAAAAATATTTGAGATTTTACAAAGTCAGACACTGAACTTTTTAGAAGAGCTTATGCAATTTCAGGTCCAAAACTATTGGGATTTAATTAAGAAGTTTCACTGTATCCCATTTCCTGAAACATATTGATGGTAACACTACCGGTAAGGCAAACTCTACCTGCCATTTCAATACGGTTTAGGCGCTTGAATAATTCTCTCTTGCTTTGGCGTTTGCCAATATCCGTTATATTCTAGCTTTACCAACTGTAATAATTACAACTTGGGACCACGTTGATGAAGGTGCCTACATACCTATATGTTTATAACTATTACCAGATTATTACGTATCAAGTTACATTGTCTGCAACCGTTTGAATAGGATTCCTGACTTTACTCAAACTTGGTTCTATATGGCTTTAGATTTTAGGCAAACTTGCTATAATAATAATGGTATCGATTCGGTTTTGCATTATCTAAAACTAAACTAAGTTTGACAGGTCTAATAGTAATGCTGTCCTTTTTTTACTTCAGTGGTTAGAAAAGACAGCAGTACTATTAGACCTGTCAAACTTAGTTTAGTTTCAGTGAATGCAAAACCGAATCGACACCAATGTCCACTCAATCACATACTAAGCTCAGAACCCTTTTTTTTTTTTTTTTTTTTTTTTTTTGTTTCCCCGGAGAAATGCACTTACACACTGACCCCCCCGGTGCAAGGCCCCACCCAGAAGGGGAGGGGCGTCGGGGGGAGTGTGGGACTCGCACTATTTAGCGTGCCATACCCACTAAAACTCCGGGCTGTCCGCCTCTCCGGCAATAAAGGACGGGGGGTCAAGGTCCCGTTTTTAACACACCTTCATGACCCCGTCAGCCGGTGTCCGCGTTTACGGACCGCTCTCGCGAACGCGGCGCCCTGGTACGTAGGGCGCCACCACCTCTTGTGGTGGGGACCAAGATGATCAGGTCCCCGGCGGAGACGGGGGGGGTACTCTGCGCCGCCCCCGTAGCCAAACTCTCCGGATTGGGAGGGAGGCAGGATCCACCTCTCTCTCCCTCTCTTCAGCCTCTCTTTGCGCCATCACTACTTCACAGAAGGCGACTACGTTGCTCCAATCATCCTCGCTGGCGACCATCTTTGACAGAATGGTCGGCAGGGATAAGTCACTTCCTATGGCCGCGACCAACTCCTGTCGCCTCCTCCGCTCCCGGGCATGCCTCCAGGACGTGTTGGGCGGTTTCTTCCGCCCGGCCGCACTGATGGCACTCCGGGGTGGCCTCCCTTCTCGCCACGTTGGCAAGGTACCTCCCGAAACATCCATGTCCGGTGAGGACCTGCGTTAGGCGAAAAGTGAGGCCACCGTGTCTTCGCCGGGTCCACTGGCCGAGTACGGGACGGATCGCCTCCAAAAGCCGAATGGCGCCGTCCCCCCTCCTGGTGGGCCCCGCGAGGAGACTCTCTCTCCATAACCCCTGTATCTACGATATCAGAAACTATGTGAAACTAAGTGCACCCAGGCACACGAAAGAAATGCACTTTTTAATTGTTTTTTATTTTTTCAGATCGTAGCAGTAATCTTATTTTGTTTGTCCTTAGCGCACCATTGACTGTCATAAGCTAATAAAAAAATAGCAGAATGTTGCCTATTTCAACTAAGACTAGTTAGTGTCAAAATAACTATGAAGTTTATGTTTTTCCAAGAGTCAATCTATATAATATATATTTATATAACTCAAAAGTGACTGACTGACATAGTGATCTATCAACGCACAGCCCAAAACACTGGACGGATCGGGCTGAAATTTGGCATGCAGGTAGATGTTATGACGTAGGCATCCGCTAAGAAAGGATTTTGATTAATTCTTCCCCTAAGGGGATAAAATAGGGGATGAAAGTTTATTTGAAACTTTGTCAATTTTAAACCGATCGGGCCGAGACTCTGCATGCATAAAGCTGTAGCCCACGCGGGGGAACAGCTAGTTCATAATAGAGTTGATATAACAAGTCATCATAATCCACAAAAGTATTTATACATGTATATAAACCACATATTCACAGAACCAGGTATGCAGTTGAGGTCAAAATTCACTGAGTGTGCAATACCTACCAGTATGTATGTTCCTGTACTCGCATACATTGATAAGCGTTTTGAAAATTCAATTTCAAACTCATTGATCAAATTCGGGATCATTATTTGTGCAACATTAAACTGCGGAATAAGCATTACATTGTTGTCTATCAAGTCAGCTACATATGCGGCGACCTCACGTCCGAATTTGGAACCGCTCCCGAACGCGATACCGCGAAATTGTTTCCGTGACGTTGACAAGTCACGTTCTGTGCAGCATCTTTGTGGGAGCGACGGCAATGACTGGTTTACACCATCAAAGTGGTTTATAGTAGCTATTTAGTTACTCGGACAGTATAATGGCGGCTTCAGGCGCATCACGCGTGCTAGTTATTTAATACATTAAATTAAAATCAATCAAAAAAAAAACAAAAAAAAACAAAAAATTACTCGAGCAGCACTGCCGGCAAAGATACGTCCGGGTAACGAGGAGCAAAAAATAAACCCTGTTCTAATCTACTTGTCGATAAAGTGGGTAAAAAAAATTACACGGCAAAATTTAGTTGACTAAATCAGTAATCAATCACTTAGATGGTTTAAACCATTAATAAAATGGATAAGAAAGAAACTTGGTAGGTACCTACAGTTATTGGAACACTGTGTAGGTTTGTCTGTCTTTTCATTTTTTGCTAGTTAATTGGCAGTATCATCCCATCGTCAGCCTATTACGTTCCCACTGCTGGGTCTCAGGCGAGTCTCAAGCCATATCTCAGAAAGAGAGTAGGAGTTTTAAATATACTACATCTATTCTAGTATGGGTTGTTTTTTTTTTCGGACATACCGTTTTTTTACTTTGTACAGTTATTGAGTGAAGGTAAAATCGGCATACACTGAGAAAAAAAATTCCGACTTTCCTTCTTAGTCTTTACCATCCAAGACCGATTCCTTCCTTATTTTATCTTAGTTTTTCTTCTGAATCACAAGTCCTTCTCTTTGAACTCAGAAGGATAACGGTATTTCGGAAAGTCTTTTTTCTCCGTGTAGGATTGAAACTCTAAAATCGGCCACTCGACAGAACACCCGCCATGTTATAGGATTAATACCATTAGTTTTTAAAACATTAAACCTTTAACAAACGCGGGTTTCGGTCACTGTTATTTTTAACAACCGGTCAAAGGTCTCTGTATAGTTTAAAGGTCAACTCCTCCACACAATGACTACAGCTTGTAGAGATATAAATTATATAGTATCGGTTGTATTTAAATTTCCATTTTGTTACAAGTGATTCAGAACTAGATCATCGTGTAAACTGGACTGTTATAAACATGATAAAAAAGTGAACTAAACTATGACAAGTGTATGTGTGTGTAGTGACAACTCTAGAAGGTGATAAGTAGTGGACGCATGATGTGAAGACATATCACTTAAAAATGTGGGCGGCTGAGCTGAGCTGTATCTTCATATTGTTCGGTAAGTCTTTATTGATACTTTATCACAGTACGACAATAAAACAAATGAAAAGTTGACTAATGTGATATGGCTAAAAGACACGAATCCAACGCCATTAAAATAAAAAAATTAAAACAAAGTTGCAAATATGTAATCTTCACTACCGAAAAATATTTTATTTCAGTATCTTAACTAGCTCGTTGAGTTTTCAGTTTTGCACATCCACCAGCATCCAATTAATTTAATTAATCAGTAACATTAAACTTACATGAAAAGACTCTACTCTTTTATATCATCATCAATCATTCCGATGTAAAGTATGTATCTTGTTTATCGCATTTTCACGATTTTCACGTTGCTCTGAGTATGTATTACCGGAAACCAACTCAATAAAATAATACAAAGTAAATTCCTCTGGTGTTTATAGATTTTCAACTTGTTTCATTAATCAGAAACGAACTCATTAGTATTGATGAATGCTTTGACGTCATATTAAAAATTATAGTGTAAAGCATCAACATTTTATCCGGTTTTAACATTTTAAACTCTGTAGCCCTGTTAACAAATAAATCTGAAAACTCCGTACTTGCACTCTTTTTTTTGGATCAACAAACTATAAGTAAGTATACCTACCACATCTAGTACCTAAATGTCAAATAGTAGGGCACCGTTTATCACGTATAATATGGCAAAGGTTAGAATATGGCAACTTGAATCTTATAAGCTAACAATGAAGCTATGTTTTTCAATATACACATTTGATTTGATTTATTTAACCATTAAGTACGTGTATTAGCGTGCTTTACCTAGTTATTTTTACCGGCAGACTTGTCTGAACATCCCGCTTTAGACATATGCCGTAGATCTTTCATTCAGGTCAAAGTAACTATTTTCGAATAGCCTTCTATCAGTCAGCCATCTGCAGTGATGGACAGCAGAAAAATCTATTCATTCTGAATCCGGATTGAAGCATCCGAGGCATCAAACCCGTTGTTACCGGACATGACATCAAGAATTGACGGCCCTGTCCATGGGTGACACATTCGGTTAGAACTTCCTCTTTGAATGTAGGGATTTATTGGAACCGTCATCAATATGTGCGTAGTACGAACAAATATCAGTATTGGAATTCAGTCAATCAATAAATTGGAAATACTGGTCGTTTTGACACAGCAAGAACATGTTTTAAAAGTTATCTTAATTAACATTGCAGTAGAAGTGGTTTAGCTATATACAGAATTTTTGCATGCATTTTCAAATTAGCTTATATAATTTTAATACAAATTTTAAATAAAAATATACATTTAGTATTACATAAACAAAATACATGTAAATACCTACACCTACATATAACATAAATTAACTGCCAATTGCACAAATTAATAGTAGATTCTGTAGCCAAATACATAGTTCTTCTTCTTCTTCTTCTTGCCCTGGTCCCATTTATTTGGGGTCGGCGCAGCATGTAGCCAAATACATAGTTAATTTATCAATATTATTTATTGAGTCTAAAGTAAAAAGCTTTCGTGGTGTTTGTGTTTGTGCGAAAAGAATGTGTGCTGGTGTGTGTGTGTACTCGTACCTATCTATCTACGTGTTGCTTTGACTTGCATTTGATATTAATATCGACATCATTTCCATCACAAAGAAGCAAAACAAGCCATAAAATCACGTTATTATTCCTTTTTTGTTGAACAGTCAACGGTTTCAAACAAATGAAACCTTTGTATCCCGGCTACAACAAAAATATCTTTTTCAATAGGCACACTACGTAATGAAATATTTGCAAATACTCCGGTTAGCTGGAAAAATGTGGAAGAATAAAAAATAAGAGAACGTGACGGGAAACAAAGCACGTTTTTATCGTTGAAAGGGATCGGACTAATGGAAGCTGGACTCGGGCGGGATCGGCTATAATCGGAACGTTTCCAAAAACTTTCGTCACCATTCGGGAAATTTAGTGAACGAGGATCAAAAACGTTTCCGAAGGTTCCGAGGGCAAAGCTGCCTTAAATTATCCCAAAAGAAAATGCAGATAAGGCATATTTTCCTTATCGTACCTACTACTAAACTTATATTATAAGTTTCTTTTTGGGCAGATACATGTTTTCGTTTTTTTTTGTCCTGTGTGAGTAATCCCAACGTTGTAAGAAATGAAATGTTTGGTACAAGAAATTTGTGCTTTACAAGTTTGGGTCTGACCAAGATAATTATATTTTTGTTTGCTTACGTCTACTGTGAGATAAGAAGATGCTCAATTTTTATTAGACCGACCCGGTATTTTTCTGTAACGTAACTTTGTTTTATTTGTAATGTTTTTTTTTTAATATTCGACAAAGTTCTTATCCTGCATTCTAAAAAACTTTCAGTTTTAAGCTAAGCAAACTTTTTGTTTAAATCGACGTCTTATTATTGGACCTATTAGGTTAGTGGGTTTTATATCCACTGTTAATGATATGCCGACATAATTATACTCGCACCTGTTAGTAATCCAGTCTAGGTAGTTGTTATTTCTGTGCAAAATAGGTAATTAGTAACAATGTTTGGTAATACAAACCGACTATTACCAGTTTTAAATAAGCACTCTAATTAGTACAGCCTGCAAGCCACAACAATAATTAACTGTACCATGAATTAAAATGTTTCATTCTATATGGTTGAATCCGTAAATGGGATAATAGGCTTAAAAGATTAATGTTATAGACTCTGAATTCGAAAAGCATACTTAATGAAATTAGTAGGAACTGCTAAAGAATAGAATTGCTTGCCAGAGTCTGTTTTCCGATGGCTATTATTTGGGAATATTCAGCATACGTGCTACACCGTGTGAGATTGAGGTCAAACGAAAGCTATCAACAAAAAGAGAAAAGATAGAACTTGATGTTTTAACCTATCAAATAAGAGGTTCACAAGTCAATGCCTATATGTTTTTTTTTTCTATGTATGGCTACTTCTGAACGCAGGTGTATATATCCTGGATATATTACATAGGCTACTTTTTATCCTGGAAAGAGGTTATCGGAAATAACCGCGGGAGGCAGTTAGTACTGTATTGTTTTGACTGCAGAAGTACATAGATATGCTACTTTTTTATGCAACTGTGTGAGCAAATTGGTCGCCTGATAGACCCACTACAGTTCATTACCACCCAGACTTTGAACTTCAACGGTTCAATATCCTGATACACTGCGCTTATCACCCTCAAATGTCAGATGATAACTCTCTTTATACTTTATAATTTCACTGGAAATTTATTCGGCCTTTTAATATGTCTCATTATTCATTCATAAACGTCGAGACCGCATGATCTTTGCCACGGATTTAACAACAAGTGTTATTTAAAGAGAGCCATTAGTAAATCCCTACTTCCCTATTAATATTATAAATGCGAAAGTAACTCTATCTGTCTTTCACGTCTACTAACTAATTACTGAACCGATTTCAATGAAATTTGGTACAAAGATAGTCTAGAGCCTGAAAAAGGACATAGGCTACTTTTTATCACGATAAACTGAAGCCCACGCGGGTGAAACCGCGGGGAACAGCTAATACGTGTAGGTATATGAATAAAGTCAAATGCCAACAATGTAAGCTACATTAAACAGAAACAAACTGTAGTATTGTAGTTTGCTCTCTGTTTCTACATTGTACCGTCATCGAAGTTGACAGTGAAGTTTATTCACCATCTGCTCTCGTACGGATCTAAGTTGGTGAAATGGCGGCAGAGTTTCTCTAGGAGTACAGGCACCGAATTAGGAATCCACTAATTCCGCCGCTATTCACATGGGATTGTGTTATTAAACTTCCTACTTTGTATTCAGTCTGCGAATATGAGTATCTCTATAATTTCGCGCGAACTCCACCAAAGCTTTGTTAGCATAGAATTTGGCCCGTTTAAGTCGTTTACAGTTACGAAGTCCAATTAGAGGTTAATAAGACTCCACTTCTAAAACCGCTATCGGTATGTTCTAACAGTTTCACTTGAGAGCTAGTTCCCAAAATAAGATCTAGCTTTGAGACACCTTCGGCCACATCATCGCTTAATATCGGGTAACATGTGGACAAACGTTATCTTTTAAGAAGTAAGAAGAAAATTATCAAGAATAGGGACCGCTTGCATGCTTTCTGAATATAATTCTTTCTATTTTGTAGATTAGTTTAGATATTTGAAAAATAAAATGTAACACACATTGTAAATTGTAACACTATAGTTCCAATATTTTTCCTTCTCTTTTGTTTTATTTTCTGTCGTTGTTGTTGTGAAATAATAAAGCTTTATTTATCCACATCGCAGAATTCAAGCCCACAAGTAATGTGAAATACGGTTATATTGCTGCCAACTAACATTATTCTCTTTTATTATGTACGTTTGACCACATCTCACTTGATGGTAAGCGAAGGTGGATCACGCTGCCTGTTTACTGTAGTCTTAAAGAGAACGAAGGTTGTCCTTTAGGAAACAAAACAGTATGTAGCAAATTCCATTCCCTAGCAGTTCGCGTAATGAAAGAGTCAGCGAAACGCTTGGTATGGATTGTGTGTTGTATTTTTTTCTTTCTTTTATTTACGTCCAGTATGTTCCACAGCAGTTTTTTTCTTTTGCATCTGCTAAAGCTGCCTTGCCCAAAGTGGGCGATAACGCCTCCTTGTGGCCGCTGCAGGCCTTAAGGGGGGCGGTTAGAGACGCAGAAAAAAATGAGGGCGTTGTGTAGAGGCTTAATGGGGGCGCTAAAAGATAATTTATTCTCAAAGTGGGCAGTGGATAAAATAAGTTTGGGAACCCCTGTGCTAAAGTGTACATTTCTTTGGGCCAGGTGTGTCAGCCGGCGGCGGAGGCTGGGAGCCACTAGGCCAGCCGTACTTCGATAACAGCACGAAGCGCGAAGCCACCGCCGCCGTGGGCCAGCCTGCCTACCTCCACTGCAGGGTACGGAACCTTGCTGATAGAGCGGTGAGTACAACTTATCTACTAACACATTGAAACTAAAGTCAACCTGCAGAAATCCACACTATACAAATAGTATTCCCAATCCAGGCGTGAGGTGGCGCCACCTCGTCACACCACACAGAATTCGAACGCTGTGTATGTATCAAACGCTATTCTGTTAAAAGTAAAAAACACAATAGTCAGTTTAGACTGGGGTACTAGGTGTCTCCGCACCCTTGTCAGTTATTCAATTTCTAAGCTGTAGAGTGCAATCATTACCACCGTGTGGGCAATGTTTTCAGTGAAATGGCAAGGCATGAAAAAATTTACATCTAATAAATATCTCAGGATGATGAGCGTAATGCTTTGTTCACTATTGATGCTTGACATTATAATGTTGACATATAATGAGCAAGCATGACGCTTAAGAATTTACTGATTAAAAGATTTTAATATAGCTTTGTTTGATGACAATTATTATAAACTATGTGTGAATTTGACTTGTTGTAAATACAGTACAAACCGCGATAAGGTTGGGTTGGGGTTGGGAGGCACAAGGCCAGATGGTCCTTTGACCCGAAGTGCGCAACATAACCTTGCTTTGAGTTTAACGGTATACTTTGGCTAAAGTATGTAAATGCTTATAGCACATAGACATATAACGTAATGTCTAATGTATATTTATTTTATATAATCTTTTCTTAATACGCACCTATATTACAAAAATAACACATCTTTCAAACATGTTTCTTATATAGGACCCAGCCATTGACGTACAAAGGACCCAGCGGTAAGCTGATAATATGTCACTTAGATAGCCAGGACAACCTCTTTTAGACAAATATAGACCACTACAAAATAGTTTCAAACTATCCAATATTAGAAATTCTATTTCTAAAATCACATTTTTTATATAAAAGGGTACTTTGATCTTTGTTTAGACTAAAAATAAAGCTACGGTTTCGAAGTTAATATAAAAATAATGCCTTCAGCTAAAACACTGAATCAAGTTCTCGAAAACTTAGGGGTTAGACAGAGCCACGGATGTAAGAGCCCTTGAAACTTCTACAAATTATTCTGTAAGTTTTAAAAAGAAAAAATGGTCCTAAATGAAATTCAATGTTGTTGTGTAGACGAAAATGTAAATGTACCTATTTTCCGCGCACGTAGACCTCGATAAATTAATTTAATATTTTTACTCTATTGACTTTGAAGTCGCTTGATGTTTTTTACAAAGAATAAAATGCCGCGTAAAAGGGGTAGGACGAGTTCCTTTAAAAGATTTTTATCTTAACTGCTACTCAACTCGACCTCATCTGGTAAAATAATATTTTTGAAAAGAAAAATAGGCGAGGAAATAGACAGACATTTTCTGGGTTTTTAATTTGTTATTTAGGTTATATTTAAGATTAAACGACCCTTAAATGAACGTGAACTATACCTACCTACTAACACATTTAATAGCTATCAATATCAGTGTATCGAATACAAATAAATCAATAACAACATCAAGATAAAATCTATTCAGTTCGAGGTCTTTGCATTCGTTACGCTGCCGATATACAACCAGTATTAAAGGTTGAGTACATCAAACTCGTGTTTTATTGTCATGACTAGCTTGTTCAGGAAGATATTCCTCGGGGAATGGCATTGCATGCCAAGAATACTGTTGTCCACAAAGCTAACATTTTAGTACAAACTAAAAGCACACATATTTCTGTAATTGTAACTCAGAGACTTAGAACTTTTTTGATGAAATTACTAAACAAACAAAACAAATGATACACACTCAAAAACTGATGTCTCGAGAGTGACGAGCCACAGTACCTACAGTGTCCAAAAAATTAAATTCTGGCACGTGGGTGCCATTGCAAATATTTTAGGCTAGCATTTACCACAAAAAGGTAACCACCTCGTATTATCAATTAGTAGCAAAAAATGTGTAGCAATGCGATAGTGATTTAAATGTAATTTGTGTGTTTATTACTCATTACAAAAGCAAGTATCGTTAATATGTAAAAGAGGGATCCTTTGTGGTTGTTGTCACTGAAAATGATTATTTTTAAAACTCTTTCCTAAGAAATTTTGAATTATATTAAATATGTACCATAATAATATATTAATAAATGTAAGTTACTATCAGTAAAGTAGGGTTTCTTGTTAAATGTTAGAAGTTTGAACCAACCGAGATAAACGCATTAATTCTAATTATGTTCGTGGTAACGACAAATGTGGCTAAATATGAGAATAAAACTTATTTCACAAAACATCGGACCGACAAAACTTTGCAAGCCGTGGATTCAGGATAGCAAGCACCATCAGAGTGCCAAAGAGGCGTCTGTCAGCAAGGCTTTGTGTTCTTATAGTATTCTTTGGACATTTTGGCACTGACGAGTGAAGACTGAAAAGGAGTAGAACTTAAAACTAGAAATAAGAAGTGATGAAGTGAAAATGATGAAGATGATGAACAAAGAAGGAAAAGCACACATAGTTTTAAAAGCTAGTGTTGAGGTATATTTAAAAAGACAGGCACAAGATAAACCACTACTAAAATTCTAATGTTCCGGTATTAAGACTCAGAAGTCCTATCCTTTAGTCTGATCCAAAAAGTTCAAACTAAGTTTAAAGGCAAACACATGTGCTTTAAAACTTGCATAAAGTCAAAAGCGCTACATTGCCTTTTTAGTTTTCTGTTACAGATTTTGCAAAAGATGTCAAAGGTTGGCTTTTAGCGTTACACTATTCGGTGAAGTGGGCAATCTTCTGTGTGGTTTCCTATGTGAGCGCGAGTGAATGGTGCCCAAATTGCCACTGAGGGCTAACTCGTTCCCACAACGATTGCGCCGATTCACTTCACTAAACGCCATTTACATTCTAACGGATACGTTTTTTGAAATGGTATCCGAGGTGATGGATGTTGGAGATGGCGTAGCCTTAATTTATTCTGAATTTACACGTCCTGAATAGATGTTTTGTTGGGAGCGCAGCAAAACCCAATTAGGTTTATTTTTAAGTGACAACGGAAGTGGTCCCCGCCCTGTTAAAAGAGCCAACTTGATTTTAAGCCAGAACCTCGGAAATGTTGCGCTTTTTAAAATAGTCTACGTGAGACTGCATTGCGTTGCGATACATTGCGCAAATGTGGAGGTCAATGGAAACATTCTTAACCACTTAAATGACGTAGTCGTCTCCGTCGCTGACATTATTTTTACTGAAAACATTACGTTTGAAAAACACCATAACTATTCTCAAGACTCAAGATACATTCACGAAACACCATAGTTTTGTCATAGTGTTACATTTTCAAAACATATCGTTCTTATGGTATACTACATTCAAAGTATAGTCATCAACATAATTTTTACAGTCTATGTACTTACTGTCTTCCTTTTGTAGTTGTTATTATCATTTTCTCTCAGAGAGAGAGTATGGGCCATGGGCTATAATCTACCACGCTGGCCCAGTGCGGGTTGATAGATGTCACATGCCCTTGAAAATGTTGCAGTTCTTGGGCATGCCGGTTTCCTCACGATGTTTTCCTTTACCGTTTTGAGCGATGGCAAATCCGCACATAACTTAAGAAGAAGGCCAGAGTCCCAGCAGTGGGAACGTGGAAGGCTGATAATGATGATTATCATTTTATGTTTTCAGTAAAAACAAAGTAACAAATGTCGTAAAATAAAGTGAATATAAATAAATTAACATTGGAAGTTTACTCTCCTTGCACAAATCATTTTCGATTGCTATCCGACCTATTTTCCCATTTCAGTATTTTCAATACAAATAAGTACTCAACCTAATTATCAGTGGCGTAAAAGGCGCGGAAATTCTAGCGTTTTCTTAGGCCACGTAACAAAATGTAACATACTATGAAAAACTCTACGTGATTCTAGCACACGATGCGTCAGTCTGGATTCATCATACGCATGAACCGTACATTTACTACGAACTTTCTACGCCTAAACTGCACGCCTCTTTGTGTTCGTCTCAAAAATTGACAATTTATGGATTGCTCCACGCACGGTTTGAAATGTTCGTAGTACTTCGTAGCGAGCGCGACCAAAGCGCGGCTCACGACTTTAAATAATATGGGATTGTGTTTCCTTACATAGCAGCCATGTGTAAGTACTTCAAATTCTTGCACAGCATGGAACATTGCATGTTACACTGCATCAGTCTGTACGCGACATTATAGAATGTCACATTGGTTTATCAAACTTAGATGGAAAACTTAGATTCACTGCAAAATAGTATGGTGCATTTTATTTCACCGTAATAGTAGACTGTCAACTCCAAGTTTCTATTCTACACTCATACTGGTAGCCTTTCTTTTGTGACACGCCGTTATTGGAGATATGAAAAGGAAATCAAAGTTTACGCAAGAAAGTGAAGTTTCGCAACGAGATGTTGGATAAAATGGTCAGAGACTGAGATATATCAAAGAGAATATCGCTTGTAATCTGCTCACGATTCGTGACGTCAATAGGAGCTTATTGTGAATGATCTAGGTCATATCTTTAGTCAAAACAAAAGAGAGCCTTTTAATTGGAAAAAATTGGTTGCCAATATCGAGAAAACAGTCCACCACTACTTTTGCCCAATTCAAACTGCTGTTGTGTTCCGACAAATTCACATACAAATGCCAATCCGCGAAAACGCCGCGAACAAAATCAACGAGTTAATTTACATAATGCAATCTACGACGAATGGTGACAATGCCGGTCTATTTTATTTCTCTTCGAGTTCGATCCGGTTTGATCTAGGCTTGACCCATAAAAACTTCAACGCTAGGAGAAAGAATGGTCGGGGGATATCCAGTTATATGCAGTTAGTTCTGTCTCCGCCACGCTTCGCTTTAAACCGCGTTGCCGAAGAAAGTTTTAAAACCCCACAGTGAATAGTCTCGAATACAAATTCAAATGGAGCTCTCCCGATGCACCACAATAAAACGAGCGACTGGAAAACAGGCTAAGAATTATTCACGGGTGTCTCGTAAATTACTTCTTTCGTTGTATCTCTTCTAATTGGTTAACTTACTTATCAATTTAGCACTTTGTAAACAGAATTTATATCGGTCCCAAACTTTTAAACTTTTCAAATTAGATACAACCAGCCCAGGTTCGTAATTTAGGCTGAGGACATAACGGCATAAATATCTAGATTTTAGTGGATCCTGCCTGCGTCCATTACTTTTCCAAATGACAGAGTAATACCATTCAAAATATGAAGGCAATTTTATAGGGTTCTATGTAGAGAATAAAAGGTTTATTTCCAGCTTTATTGAACATAAATTTACGAGTTAGTTTGATCATAGTCTACGAGTAGATTTGTTTTATTAATATTTCAAGTAGGTGCTCGAATTTATAACCTTATCAGAATTGAATACCTATGTATATAGTACCTACGTATAATTCAATTTGAGTGAACTCTTTATACAGCTTCGTCAACAAATTTATTTTAATAGGGTTTAGAACATGTATCTGACTTGTATATATTTTGAGAGGATCGTAATTAAGGTCTCGCCTTATCAAGATGTTAAGCTACAGGCATTCCTATTAAGGCTGCGTCACTTCAGTGCGTTTCAATAAACGTCATTCGATAAGATTTTAACTAGATTGGTTAATGGATTCTCGTGAGCTTGAGGTTTTAAATAAATACAAGGAACGAACGCTTTTGCTCACATGCGATTCCTAGAGAAAATTACGATTAGACTCCGTTATTGTATGGTGCCGCAGCCCCAATCCCGTGTATCATGCTTCTTAGAGAGCGTTTGATGATGATGTTGGACGCATCTTGACCATTATGATAAATTTCGAAATATCTTGTTTAAATCTTCTCGCAAAATTTCAACTAAAGTTCTCTACGACTCCTTGCGCCCGCGCTTTCACGCGCGTTCACTAAAATTCATCGCAACAAAAAGTATTTTAAGCTCTTCCCAAGAGTTCAATCTCCAAATGTCAACCGCTTTGGCATGAAAAGATGTAAATTTATAAAATTAAGTGAGGATTACCCAGATGCGACGTGCAATTACACTCGTGGTTTTGCAGATAAACTAACCGCAAACACTGTAGGTAAATTTATTCAAAAAAAAAATCTAGTATACCTAATACTTATACCTACAAATCACGTTCATCTGTTACCAAAATAAATGATAAAATAACCATACATATATGCGGCAACATACGCGTCCAAACCACAGTACGGTCCTACTGAATTATTTCAGAGAAACCTTCTAAAAAAATACAGAAATACTGCGAGGCGTGACGAGACTAAACAACCGGCTTCTACTAATGGACTAATCATTAGCCTCGGCATTGTTGCGTGCACTGCACTATTAACTTCTGTATGTGCCAGTAAATAAGTCACCACGAACGGCGCAGATTCAAGATTGGTGGAATCGTGACTGACTGAAAAAGGACGCAATTCGTTGCGCATTGCTTTTTTAAGCGTCGACGTATAAACATGCTTACTTTATTGTCTCTACTTTAATTAAAACATTGAATGAAATGTCAATTGTTTCTTGAAAACCCTTTATCTCGCATGGCATCAAGCAGTAACTTTGTGCGCTGCTTTGAATCATATATACACCTAGCTACTGAAGTTGAAAATACTTATTTTCACTAACATTTTTCTATATGGGTTAAGAAAAAAGTTTATCATTTACGGCAAGAAATTAAATGACGTTTGGCTTGACAGTAATATTATAGTTCAGTTTTTAGGAAGACTTTTTGACTTTTTTTTGGGGACCCAACATTTTTCATTGGTAAATTTGTCAATTTATTGGCGCCACACAGTGTCTATATGACAGTACCTATTTCATATTTTAATTTTAAGGCAACAGGGGTAACAGCATGTGCCACGTTCACATAATAGTTATGAGAGCGCAGCGCCGTTTTTGAACGTTTTTTCCCTCGGCTCGGACAGATTTTTTCCGAGAAAATTGGTTACAGCGGTAATTTCAATTTACGTGGTGTATCTGCATGCAGGATATTATGATGAAGATATGAAAGGATATGGTAGGGGTTATCGTGCTTTAGGGTTTAAAATAAATATATCTATTCTAAAATATAAACTTAAGAACTATTGAACTGATTTTAATGAAATTTGATATCGAGATAGTTTGAACCCTGACGAAGGACATAGGATACTTTTTATCGCGATAAACTGTAGCTCACGCGGGTGAAATCGCGAGGAACAGCTAGTTTCTTATAAAAGATCTTAAGAACCGCATCCGCATCTGCATGCGAAAAATCTGCATCCGCAACATCCCTGGCTTAAAATAAATATATGTACATGGTTGTCACCAGGTATCCTGGATCCGCAAACGTGACCTGCACATCCTCACCGTGGGAGTCCATACGTACAGCAGCGACGCCCGGTTTGCTGCCCTCCACTCTGATGGCTCGGATGAGTGGACGCTCAGAGTGTCGCCTGCACAACCAAGGGACTCTGGAGCATACGAGTGCCAAGTGTCCACTGAACCGAAGATCAGCCTATCTTTTAGACTCACTGTTGTTGGTAAGGAACATCTTGCTCTCACCTCTTATAATTTAGCTATTTTTTATATTTTTTTAAAAAAGTTGTTTTTCTTTTTTTATGGCTCTACACGATTAGTGTATAGCCAGTGTCAAGTATCAGATGTATCGAATCGACCAATAATATTGAGATGACGTGACCTAGCCCCAAGCTGGACCAAAGAGGATAGTCCCCTTTGTGTTTAAGTAAAGTAGTGGCACTTTACATAAAATTAACACGGAATTTTTGGAGCAACAATAATAGTCACTTTTTTTTCACTTTTAAAATAACCGTCGTAGCACATTAACGAGCACAATGGTTAATAATCCACCAATATCACACACTATCACTTGTAAAACACAAGTTTGGGACTAATATTAAAATGTTCATGTTGACAAGCCAAAAAGCCTTTGGAAATGTTATGTATGAAATTTCATATAGTAACCTTTTATTACTTTGTAAAGATTCTCCTTGGTGTTTGTCAGAATCAATGATACTGGCCACTGCGGCCGGCACAGTTGTAAAAAAACACTTTCTATTGAGTTTCTTTTAGCGGGAAAACATGGAAGTTTTTTCAATCTGAAAGTGATTTCCGCTTATCAGGTAGTTGAAAAAGTATCGACCATATCATCGTATCGGCTATAGATTGTACCAGTCAACGACAAATAGTAATCGTGGTATTATTTAGGTGCGTATCTCATTTAAATATCACTTCATAAGTATTAGGTACTTACCTGCCTACGTAGTTACAGGTAATATTTTTATAATTACCTTGCTGTGTACAACAGTAAAACAAACATTAAAAATATTTTATGATGAAAACTAACCAAGTGTTATATTCAGACCTTACAAAAAAGCTAACGATAAAACTCCATTAGCACGCGTAGTTTTTCATAAAACAGACACTGCAAAAATATTAGGTATGTACATTTAATAAAACAAAACCTTTTACCCAACTTTTGTGAAAATTTAAACAAAAGTTAATCTTTGATCGTAATTTCAGTTCTTACGCGACAAAATCTGCAAAGAAGTATACAAACATCAATTAATCATATTTCTTACTGTTTTAATGCAAATTAATAATTTCGTAGGCATACAAATGTTGCGTCGGAAACCATAGCTGTCAACGAGGATGATGAATTACGTATTCAAGACAAACATCCGGTGACGGGTTGTTATACTCGGCTTGGGCCTAGCTTATACTTGTGATTTCTCTCGCGAGGATAAGCATAATTAGGTGCTAATATGGTAATAAGACTAATAAGTATAAACCCAGATTTATTAAGAAAATTGTTTCCAGTCAATCCTCATATGATATAGAGATACGTTATTATAACTAGTAAGTACTAGTTTAGTAGTAGTAGACCTCAATTTGGGGGCGGTGGGAGTGGGAGAGGGTCCTTGTCCGGGGAAGTATTACCACTAATTTTATAGTTATTTTAAAGAAAGGTATTTTTTGATAACTCGGGCCGCCCCACTTTTATTTTATAAAAAAGTATGGATTCTTTACAATAATGAAATATTTATTTAATAACATTTTTATTCATTCCACTAAGCAACAATGCTGTGTTCTGGTTTGAAGAGTTGGGTAGATACAAAAAAACCAACACGTTGTTTTAAATCTTAAAAAAAACGTATTATATATTCATTTTGTCACATTATTTACATTGTTAATTTAATATCCACAGTGGTAATGTTACAACAAAAAGTTTCTCTTCAAAGCCGAGTTTTAGTGTAAATACCAAGAAAAGAACCGGGAAGAAGCTCACTTTGTGTTTTCATAAAAGCTTTCCGCAGACATCGCTACGCTCGAACGCTTCGCTTCACACAAGACCGTAGTTTCCCACTGTATGCAGCCAAAGGTTTGCTTTGCCTTCGCATAAGGCAAGTGACGATTAGCCCACTAGACTACGAAAAAGAACATTCACATCTCATATATAGAGAAATGGATAGAATAGAATAGTTTGTTGGCCGCCAACTTCACTACCACTGAGCTATAATCACTTTAAAACCATAGGTATCAAAGTGGTAATTCTCTTCACTCCTTCTCTCTCACTTTTAATTTCACTTACTCTCATACATAAATGAAGGTAATGTCAGACGCATTCTCATATATTATGAAAACGAATTTCATACGACCAAGTAAAATAAATTGGTGATAAATAAAAGAAAATTCTTTTCGCAAATTTATTTCTTCAAATCTCAATAGATTTTAAATACACGAATGTACAAAATATTACTTTTATGGTCGCACTGAGATTAACACCAAAGTTGATTCAGTTAACATACACAATACACATACCAAAAAATGAAACAAAAAGATACTTATACTTAAATAAAATTATTAACACTTCGTGAATTTTGGTAGCCAAAACAGCAACAACAACGTATTATTATCTGATCCACTAATGGGTAGATCCTCTTGCATTTACCAATAAAAACAACAAAAGCGAGGCATTATCGTCATTACAAATATTTTCCAACAGCGAGCGTTATAGGTGTAATGGGCAGAGATAATCGTTTACCATTTAGCTCGCCCGTTTTTTCTCTCTGTATCCTCACACTTTATATATATGCGAAAAAGTGTTTTTTGGTTGTTAGTATTTGGTTTGTCTTTGTGCCATGCAGCAACTATAAGCAACGAATAGACGTGATTTTTTGCATAAAGATAGTTAATAACAGGCTGGAAACATGCACGGGTTTTGTGAATATCTTCACACGCGAGAAGCTGTGGGGCACAATCAGTAAATCATATCTATATACCACTAGCGGCCCGCCCCGGCTTCGCACGGGTATTTAGCAAAAACGCAAAAATTATAATACACACATTATTGGAGTTTTAGTAAGGATCCCTAATTTTATTGAAAACAGACATCAATATTTATACAATACTAACGTCACTCAATTGTTTTGCCTTCCCGGAACCTCTCCACTAACACTTGAACTTTATGGTATGGTATTAAAGTTCAAATTGACTTAAGTATTATTACGAATCGTTTGTATGGGGAAATGAAAAGGGCTAATTTTAGTGTTTTCCCGGCAATTATTCGATTTTTCTCGCCGTAAAAACCATTATTGGACTTCAACGAACATTTAAAAAAAAGAATTGGTAAAATTGGTCCAGGCGTTGTTGAGTTATGCGCTTACCAACATATTTTGCGATTCATAACATTTTTACAGGATATAAAGCAGCCTATGTCACCCTCTTATGAAGCTCTAAATGCAAAAAATTACGTCAATTCATTGTTTCGTTGCGTTGCTGTGTGCATGTCAGAACAACCAACAGACATAAGTGTGCGAATGAGAATATAAACCTAGTATGTATATTCTAAATGCTGTATGTGTTTAAAACGCGTGTCTCGCAAAATTTGTTACAATACCACATCTCCGTGATTCCACACAATTATGAAAAATTCAGGGCCAGCAGGGACGCGATTCCGTTCTCTTTACGAGCCTTCGCAACTCTTAAATAGGCCTTAGCGTTTTTATAGTAGTGTTGTAATAAATTGTATTGTTTCTAGTGTCAAAGGCCGAGATCCTGTCGGGGCCCGAGTTATTCGTGAGAGCGGGGTCGGACATCAATCTCACTTGTATGGCGAAATACGCGCCGGACCCCCCGAGGTAAGAATAGTTTTTGTTGGAACTTTTAAAGAATTACTTACTCAATACGTAATTTAGTACAATGTGCCTGATTGTAGCTTCTATTAGACCAAATATGATGTTCTCTTCGCAGGACTACTGTAATTGTTTGTGGCGTTTAGACATGGGGGTATTTTAATACTGTATAGTATACTTTCGTGCTTCATAATTGTGTCAGTAATTACGATTTTTTACTATGTATTATTACTTTCCAATTATGTTTGTGGGTCAAAGAAATGCGTATAACAGGACAAAAACAAAGCTAAATTAGGATGACCAAAGTGTAGTTTAAACTACACCAAGAACACGTTAATATATTATGTATAATACGCGCTCTCAATTTGGAGCCCCTGATGTCTTCTCCTTTTATAATCTTACCTAAAACTTTTATAATAGTTTCATAAGCATTGAAAATCAAGTTGCCTAGTTACTGCTTCAACCTCTGGAAAGGGGTAAAATTGGGTGAAAACTTCTTAGCTTATATAACTTCCCGAAGGAACTAGATGTAGACGGTGAGATAAGTGAGTTTACCACTACTGGTCTAAACTAGGTTCAGGTAGTTTTAGTTTGGTACTAGCTGTTCCATGCGGTTTCACCCGCGTGGGCTACAGTTTATCGCGATAAAAGGTATCTTATGTCCCTTCCCCGGGGCTCAAATTATCTATAAACCAAATTTCATATAAATCGGTTCAGTAGTTTAGGCGCGAAAGCGTATATATTCCGTATACTCCAAAATTATTCCCGCACTTCGGTGCCCCCTCACCGCGTTACCTGCTGTAGGTACCCATTATCATATTTTAATTCTAAGTTAATTTTTCTTGGACCGCACGTTTGAACCGCGCAGCTAGAGGTCTTCCTGGTCCGCAACCGCACTTTACCTATTTCATAGATTCTCCCCCCTCACTTCACCGCGTTTCCCGCTGCGCTGCGATGCGGCGGTTTTATTTTTCTACTACTACTTACATTTTTAAACTCGTGATATCTTTCGAATGGAATGTCCGAATTGAATGATTCAAAAAGTTATATAAAGGCATTGAAGCAGTTTTGAATAAGAAGTAATTTATTTTGATAAGGATTAATACCAAGATACAAATAAAGAGCCTTTTATAGCGGTGGCATTAAAAATTAAAATTTTAAAACAAAAGATCACTTATTGTGGCATAACTATAATAGTTACACATATGCTCTCGCGGACTTTTTTGTAGATCTTAATGGGACCTACAAACCCGTAGTACATTGTTTTGGTCTAGTGTCAATAGTTAATGCAGCGCACGCAAAAATAGATTTTCGATTTCACACCTTGGGTTGCAAAATAGCAATTTTCTTACGGATCCCTAATTTTTTTGGAAATAAAAAATAGCCTATAGCCTTCCTCGATAAATGGGCTATCCAACACTGAAAGAATTTTTCAAATCGGACCAGTAGTTCCTGAGATTAGCGCGTTCAAACAAACAAACAAACAAACAAACAAACTCTGCAGCTTTATAATATTCGTATAGATTAGGACCATGTCTGTACTTAGATGTTTATACACGTTATTTATTAAAACCATGTCGGAAATGAGTGAAAGGCCGACATCAATATAACCTAACAGGTGCCGCAACCGCCACCAAGGTAATCATAATTGTTCGACCAAATCCACATTATAGGGTATGAAACAACCATTTGAACCGAGAAAAGAGGAAACAATATTTTTTTTATTTGTTTGTTCAATGGTAAATAGCATCATTTACCAGTCTTCCAGACCGTGAAAGATAAGTGATATATAGGTCGTGCGGCGTAAATATAATTTTGAATAAAAAGCTTATTAATTAACTTTCTAGTTGAATGACATGACAGTATGAAAATATCCTTTGTTGAGACAATTTAATGATGGTTTCGATGTTTGAATGTATCCTTGCTATTGGTAGTTTTTAAAATCTGCTGGCAAGCATTTCATAGACGGACTGCCATACTGGTGACGAAGAGAAGTTAGATTTTTAAGAATAGCAAAAGATCGATTATGAGAATTTGCAAAATGTAAAACGTTTTTTTTAAATTATGAAGCCGTTGGGTGATGGAACATGTTTGTCTATATAAAACATAGCTTTCACTCGTTACTTGAAGGCTCCCAAAAGTCCCAAATTATACTTATCAGGAAAACTACTGCCAGGGTGTTCCACTCTTTCACGTTCGCACTGTAAAAGTATAAGCGAAGCGTTTTGTGCGGATCGGGGGAATGTCGACCATGTACGGCTGTTGGGTTGCCGTGCGACTCGTTGCCCGATGGCGGAAAGGGGATGGTTAATAAGGTTATGTATTTCCATCGCACACTCTCCGAAATGTAACCGATAAAAGACCGGTAAGCTGGCTGGATGTTTTGTTTAAGGTAACTGGTTGAAATTGGATCATGTAGCACCGGAAAAAGAAGGCAGAGAATTCGAACGCTCATACGCTCACAAATTGGGAGCCATTTAAGTCTGAGTATTCAGAAACGTGCTCATATTACTGAAGATTGAAAATCAACCGGATGCAGGATATCGGTAACCGGTCAAGCTTGATCAAAAGTTCCTCAGAAAGGTTAACAGAAATGTCTGCCTAGAAAATAATAGGCAAGAGAAAGGTATTGGGAGTCTTCTCTTTTGAAAGCCAGTTTAACTCATTTTTCTAAAAAAAACTGTTGTTGCATTCTAATGGATTGCCAACCAATAGGGATTAGAAAATAACTTAATAAATGATCTAATTACTTACATGTAGGAAAAAATGTACTCGATATTTTTCATCTTTTTCCTTGTTATTTAAATCATCATTAATAAATGTACAATTAAAGATAATAAAATCAAATTATCAATCCAGTTTCATTCATTTAAATCTTTGTATCTTGCGCGTTTCACTCGAATTCTTCTATCCAAAGATTTTCTTAAAAACACCACTTGAAAAGCTCGAAGACAAAGAGACGGGAACTCGGCAAGAACGACTACTTGACAACCTCGTTATAAAACTGAGAGCATCCTTATTTGCTAATTTGCCACTATCGCGAGGTATAAAAGCGACTCCAACCTTTCTATTTTCGCTTCTTATTTTTGATGAAATATCTCTGGAGAGATGTAAGTGTCAGCGTACGTGACGAAAGTGTAATAAGAGCATCACCACACCTTCAGTAATAATTTTGTGACACTCAGACTGCTTAGATGTGATATTTTGGAGACTTTCCCACGCTCGGATCGTTACTTTAGTTTTTATTAGACTTGACAAATAACCCGTGTATATAGGCAGTAATTTTCCCTTGGTCAAAATATTTTCTTCTGGACTTGCCTACTTATTTTTTTAACTTCTTGAGTTGAGTTTATTATTTTGTTATTTATTTCAGTAAACTTTAAAATAATTAATCGCTTGGTTTGAAATGGATCCATGTGAAAGTATTTATTCGCTTCACTTCAGACAAAAATAAATAACTGTTCAAATATAAAATATTTTCCAGTTAGAATTTATAAATACTATTATTACTTACTATTTTCTGCGGTAAGGTAAATACTTGAAGCAAGCGAGCGTAAAATCGTTACAAATCCAACAGAAACCTTACAGTAGGTAAGATTAGATTACGAAGCAACATTCGGAAGCAGCCTTAAGCAAACGCAATACGGTTTTTAATCGAACAAAGAATTGCAAAAGCATTTGCGCTTTAACACAAATCGTAGCGAGGTGAATAGGTGACCCACCTTACGATCTTATAATGGAAGTTTGCGATGGTAAAGGCACCTTTTCACACCGCATACCAGCCTATACATTTAGTCTCGCATCCATAAACATGATAAGCTTATTTCCCAGATAAAAGGGTCGGCTGAGGTACCTAAGTGCGGCATTCTTTGCCTATCACCGTTTAATGGTGCCTGTGTCTGAGACCCATCGGTTCGGGGCCTTCAATTTGAATATTGATAGGAGATCGCGCCGTGTGGAACGATGACATTTTTTATTCAGGTCATCTCTTCTCATAACTTATAAGATATAACGACTCTCTTTATAAAACTGAATATCGTGCTTCGTTACTGCGATACGACGCTTCTTTGCCTCAAAATAGCTGTTTTATTATGGATATGAGTGTTGGAATGCGTGGTTTTATAGTTCTGCTTGTTGTGTCGCCATAACTTCAGCTTTGCGTGAAATTTTGTTGCAGCTTTCGTTTTTATGCCTAGAAACGAGAATTCATGAAATTATATTATGTAAAAATACTCGTAAAGAAATAACAAAAAATATGACGCTAAAAAAAAAGTAGGTACTACACCTACATTGAATGAATATAGCCGGAAAATATATTCAGATTAACACTTAAATTATGTATAATAATATTATATTATAACTGAGGGATCACGTTCTTTGTTCTTTGACCATAACTTTTTAAATCAAGTTTTACAAATTTTTAGACCACTGCATATAGTTTTAAATTTTTTACTAAATCTCTCTTATGTGTCTCAATGATTTGAAGGTTTGAGCCCTCAGTCCAGATGCACATGTTTTTATCAGGATAGTAAAGGAACTTTATGGGTAGGTAGGTATATTGAAATTGTAAGGTTCTTTTTGGCGTTATAAATTGGGAACGAATATAACTTAGGTCACTACCCAAACACGTGTGGGACGGATAAAATATTCAAGTATCTCGGATACATACACTTCGACATTTCTCGATATGTGTCGAATACATTTCTAAGTAGTTTCCAAATATTGTCCTATGTATTCTCCCATGAATACTTGATATTCAATTTAGTTACAATCGATCATACATCCACGAGATATCTTTTCAATCCTACTAGCCCGTGTTAAAGCCTAATATCGTTTGATCTAAACACTTTATTAATAGGTCATAACTATATTGTGTAGTTAAAGCAGTATGTGCTTAGTAAATTAATTGACATCTTCGATATTATTCATGAGGATAATTAATGGATGTGTACAAGTTAATTACATATAATTAATGTATTACTGCTCTGCCACTGAACAACATTTAAGTAAAAATATGAGAACATGATTTCTTTCTTCGCGACATTTCGTTGTATATCTAGGAAAAAGTAGTTCGTGCTTGCTTCAACTTTTATATCCTACAAGAAAGAATTATAAATTACTAATCTAGTTAAATTATAAGGTATTAGCCATTTAATTCGTTCTTTAGTATTACATAAGAACGTAACAATCTCATGGTCAGCTTAGCTGGAAAGAGTGCCACAAACAGACAACTCTAACTAAAAAAGTTAATCGTATGTTCTTAACTTTTTGCACTGTTAGAATTTTAAATATAAATAGTAGAATTTTATTTAGATGTGTGTGTAGATGTTTATATAGATTTCTCGTACTGCCTTGTTTATGGACCACGAGGTAGTCACATGCGAAAAAAATATTACATTTGCAGTTTATTCTTCAATGTTTGTTGTAGTAAGAGTTAGTTGCAATATTTGTGTGCTGCAGAAGTGTTTTCAAGCAAATGTATCCGAAATTAGATACTACACACTAAGCCTCAAAAACACAATTAAATTATGAAGATAATATACTTGTTATGTATGAAAACAGTGGCGCAGATCTAGTTCGTCCATACCTCAAGCTAGGCAAGCAAAAACATTTTCTATACATTCAGGCCAGCTTTTATAGAATGCTGTCACAATAACATTCTAATCTCTTGGTTTGTAACAAACTTGTGCACGATCTGGGTGGAGCTAAGGTTTCATGGGTTTCACACAATTTTTTTTGCCTGTTCATTATTTTTCATTAAAAAAGGCTGAATACGCAGAGTCTTGTTTAGTTTTCAGGCAACAATTGGCATAAATACAAGCTGCGGCTGGCTTCATTCATACGTCACTGCCACTAGTGAGGGCGTTGTCCTCTTTTTACTGCCATTGTCGCTCCACTCGGGTGTAAGTCTGTCTACTTCTGTTTCCATATCATAAAACATGCGAGAATAAATATGCTGGTTTTATCGTGGAAAACTGCGGTACTCACTCACTGGTATAGTATAACTCTATCTCAAACCAGTAAAACATAGTAATGTCACCAACTACTTAGATGAATTACTTTGCCAACATAAAAGCTCTAAATGTAACCTATCTCCTAAATCAGACCCTAACCGTTTTTGAGGTTTACGATTAGGTGACCCATAAAGCTCATTAGCCAAATAAATTTATGCTTAAAATAATTTTGCCTAAATGAAATAAGGAGATACTTAGGTTATAAATTTAACCCCACGAACTGGCAAGTCACATTGCCCATTACAAGTAGGTACAGTCAACGACAAAAGTCGCTGAACAATCACACTTTTTTCTATTATCCTCATTTTATTTATTTATTTATTTATTCATCATCTCAGACACCAATTTTTGACCTCATCATCACCTAAAATCAGGTCTGTTATGTTGTGGTCAAAATGATTCCATGTGAAATGTAAAAAAAAACAATAATAATTACTGATTTGATTTGACACATTGGGAAAATCGAGAACGATCAACTATTTTTGTCGCTGACTGTACACTGCAAAATTTCCAGGGAAAGGTTTGCGCAGCACTATCTTAAAATTCTCGCCGTCGCGTTGACATCTATAAAGTCCAAATAGTTTTTTTTTTCATTGTTAATAGGTAAGCATTTGACCATAGTCTCACCTGATCATAAGTGACGACGCGGACGATGACTAGACTCCCAAATTATACTTCTTCGCGGTTAGGTGAGTAGGTACTTCCATATTT
Organism: Opisthograptis luteolata; assembly: GCA_931315375.2. NCBI lineage: Eukaryota > Metazoa > Arthropoda > Insecta > Lepidoptera > Geometridae > Opisthograptis > Opisthograptis luteolata. Next base: position 5,243,985 of record OV928049.1, on the reverse strand, counting down.
CAAGACTAGTTATTAAGTATTATTTAATTTTATTACTGTTACAGTTTCATCTACTGGTATCGAGGAGAGCAAGTGGTGAACTACGCCCAGCGCGGCGGCATCAGCGTCGAGACAGAGCAGCGGACGCGCACGAGTCGGCTGCTCATAGCTCGGGCTGCTCCTCACGACTCAGGGAACTACACGTGTGCACCAAGCAGTTCCGGTAAATAACAACACTTGATTCTAGACATAAACCACCTTTATTAGTAACTTGCTGACCCGGCGAACTTCGTATCGCCAATAAAAGTAGTATTTCAAGTTAAAAGTTAATTAACTAAATCGGTCCAACCATTCTCTAGTTTTAGCGAGACAAACGAACAGCAATTCATTTTTATATATAAGACTAGACACCCGCCCCGGCTTCACACAGGTAGGTGGGCTAAGATTTTGACAACTGGGAGTTTTCTCTAAACCGTGAAAAACCCGTAAAGTAAAAAGCTAGATTAATGTCAAAACCGTTCCGTTTCTAATCAAACCGTTTAGCCAACATATGACACTCGGGGATAATTTAGATTCCTATTAGTAAAAGAGTTTCCAAAATCGGTCCAGTAGTACGAGAGATTACTTCCTACAAACAAACCCTCTTTAAATTAGTGTAGTCTAGATGGAGCGCAGCGTAGCACGGCAACATTCAGCACGGTCACCGCTTTGATGGATGATTTTCAACTAAGCGCCACCGTTCTTCGGGTATAATGAGTTGTCGGCCCACTAGCTCTTACGAAAGAAGGAGGATTTTATATGTGAAGTTCAGAAATCACCCGCCGTGAGCTCACTACTACTTCTAGGTCGGGCATAGATTCCTTAATAGTTACCTACCTACAAGGTAAGCTAGGTCTTCTCTTCTCGATTCAGACAAATATAACGTAATAAACGCGATACTATTTATATCTAATACCTAAATATGGTATCCTGGCAGACAGATTGACTCGCAGAGCCTTAACTGCTGATCCTAGAAACGGAGAATATGTTATTTTTGTTACGTAGGCGTGTTCTGAGAAAGGGTTTTCAACCCCCAAGGGAATGGGGTGTTATATTTTGTATGAAAAAATGTGTGCGTCAATGTTGTGAATCCTGGAAAAATTGTAACATCCCCACAGTGCGAAGCCGTGGAGCGTAACTAGTAATATAATATGTACCTATGTGTAAATAAATAAGACATAATATTGAATATCAAGGTAAATTCTACGACATACTTAGTAACTTATTCTTTATTCTGCTCAAAATACTATTTTCTGTCTAGCTGAGTAAACGACGCCGACGATGCGCATCTTCTCAAGTAACTTATGTCAGTAAAGTTCAAGCATCAGAATCAGAACACGGTTCGTGCTCGGTTTATGACTGGATCTCGGATCTCGACTTAAGTCCGGATTTTATCTTTGAGCTGCGAATTTTATCCCGTCTTGTTATCTCTGCGCGCGGGAAGACTTGGTGACTTGCTAGACGTGAAGACGAATACTATATATATACTATACCAATAGGTATATATATAGTGCGATTATAGCGTGCTAGGTATATTGTAGGTGTCACAAACAAACGAACTCCGTGACTCCATTTTCGCGAAGGCCCTTGCGCCTAATATTATTAGCAGGTATTATTTTTTTTCGGTTTCTGAACTAGTAGACATGAAATATAAGTAAATTGTACGTTTTTAGTTAGACAAAGTACTTAATCTCTTCTGTTACACATAATACGATAAATCTGATACGGATCAGATTTCATTTAAATCCGTATTTAAGGCGTGAAAGCAAGACGGACAGACAGACACAGTTACTTTCGCATTTATAATATTATGTTTGTTGCATGATAAAATAAAGATCGATGTTCATTTCTAAGATAGGTAAAAAAACTTAAATAGTTGAATGCAATTTATAACATGGCAAGCTGAGGTTCTGTCGTGACCTGTAGCATTCAAATTAGGGCCGACACCAACGACGCATAAATTGTACTACAACACAGATTAATGTCAGGAAACAGGTCAATAATTCACAGATGTGGCTATCGATTTTAACAAATAATTATAGACAACGCTACAAGAGAGCATTCGTTTCAAATTTATTGACTTTGAAACAACATGTGGAAATTATTCCATTAATTAACAATGCTCGTTAACTATGAACACGATCATGTCTTGTATATGAACATTCACGAATTTAGCGATATTTACCTACATATTATCCAGATACTATGTATAATCGAGACTGATATATTTTGTATTAATATGTACGGTTGGGGTCAGAAATCCATTAGTAGTCTTAAAAAGCAATAAAAGACAATCGCGCATATGACCTTTTTCTATAAGCCGTTTTGCATGTACGTGTGATATTATTACGTTTGTACAAAAACCAATCAGAAAGAGCGCGGTTACCGATCGCACACACATACATATCACACATAGAGAGATACCTACGCGGCATGCTTTCCGTGGGGGCGGGCGACTATGGACATTGAGGTGTTATTGCAATTTTATCCTCGTACTGTACGCTTCGCTACTCACGTGCATACCGACTAACACCAAGAGATCTAAATAATAACTGCTAACTACCTCCACGCGTTTATGATTGCTCTGCTCACATGTTTGTGGTTGCTGGCATTATAAATTAGGTACTTACAGTTCTACAAGTAAAACAAAATTGAGAAAGTTCCTAACCCATTCCTTCCATTTCTAAATTCTAAACTAAAAATATCATTAGTAACTAGTTTTCAGAACCAACAACTTTCTTGTTACGAATTCACTCTTATAATTTACTTGAAAATAGCTACCGAGAAATTCAAAGTTACTCTGCGGTGCTGAAAACTTTTGAATTGATAAAACTTAATAAAGAAAATGTTTTTTGCTTGGAACAAAATACCTACCACCTGGAAACTTTGTTTCTAAACTGATGTACTTGCAAGTAACTTGCTATTTAGTGTTCATTGAAATAAACGTAATTCGATGTTTCCGTTGCCAGTTGGTTCGTATAAAATGTTGTATATTGGGTACAAAAGTTGTGAATTCATAAGTTGCTGAACTAATTTCCATTCTGGCTGTTTATTATTCAAGTTGAATTAAGTAATCGTGTCACAGTTGGGTTAGAAGCGACAAACTACAGCATAATCCCCAATGAAGGGTGTCGACTCGAGCTTTTTCTAACTTACAGTTCTTGTTTGCTATTTAATACCCACAACGGTAAAAATATGAACTCCATATATTGGAGTTCACAGTTAGGTATGCAGTAATAACTGTTGATCTATGTTAACGATTGTATTGAAACGAGGTGGCTGCCACCGAAATTAAACAAAAACCGAACGTTATTGATACCTGTAATATGTATAGAGTCTATAGTAGCAGGGCCGTAAGCGATACACTAATGTACCTATGTAATCCAATCTATAATGTAATGATGAGAATTTTTGTTAACAGAATCAGCATCAGTGATAGTGCACGTGCTCAGCGGCGAGCGGCCGGCGGCCATGCAAAGCTCAGGGCCCGCGACGCCTCCGCGCCCCACCCGGGTCATCCTGACCTCCACGGTCACCATCGCCACACTTCGACAGCCCAGACAAAACATTCTAGTTATCCTATCACTCATCACGTACACTGTAGTCATGTGCACCGTGTACTTCGGTTCTTCAATCGCGAAGTTCCTGCTTAACTCCCTGGTGAGGATCTTCGGAATGAGATGACCAATTAGCTATGAACTGTAAAATGTAAAAAGAATGTAAAGTATTTTAGTTGAATTAAATACAACGATTAGTTTAATTAGTTTATTTGTAAGAGTCACTAGGTAAGACCAAGTTTGATGGGGTTTTCGGAATGCCGTGAGTCATGCCTTCTGGTGCTCCAATCACGGCGCACTTTGCGAACCAATTTGGTTTTAGATACTTTTAATGAAGAGAAATGAAGAGTCCGCAAATGCACCTAGAAAGAAACCCGTCAAACGTGGACTTACTGTCAAATTGTAAAAGAACAATGTCAAATCAATTGAATAAGCAACTGCAATAAGTGACATTTTACCGGACAAATAACGCAATTGATGCTTATTATATAGCTAGCTGTTCCCCGCGGTTTCACCCGCGTGGGCTACAGCTTTATGCATGCAAAGTCTCAGCCCGATCGGCTTAAAATTGACAAAGTTTCATACAAACTTTCATCCCCTATTTTATCCTCTTGGGGGTAGAATTAATCAAAATCCCTTCTTAGCGGATGCCTACGCCATAACATCTACCTGCATGCCAAAATTCAGCTCGATCCGTCCAGTGGTTTGAGCTGTGTGTTGATAGATCACTATGTCAGTCAGTCACCTTTGAGTTATATATATTTAGATAGATTTGTTGCATTGATGCTCATACTGAAAACCTAGTTTTTATTAGTTGTTCGTGATTAAAAGCAGTTAGTAGGTAATATTTTAATGTAGGATGAAATTATCAACACGCTACAGTAGCGATGCAGATGCCATTTGAGGTTGAATCACCAGTGGTTATTTTCCGTTATATATGAGGTAAGTACTTCAGTATTTTCCCACAGCAAAATCGTTATTTATTGATCTGACACTACTTTTTCTTATTACGCTAGTGGATTACTTAATATTCTACTCAGCTATCGTCTCAGACTTGGTTTGAGATTACAATCGAGTCAATACCGCTGGGTATGAACCAGGACACGATCGTAGTAAGAGCTCTGTCTCATAGTATAAGCTGGCGGTTTTTTTTTTTTTTTTTTTTTTTTTTACTATTTACAGGTTAGCGTTTGACCACAAGTTACCTGATGTTAAGTGACGATGTGGTCGAAGATGGCGCCACGCTACACCTGGACTGGGAACTGGCTCTCAAGGTTGCTCTCTTTAACACTTTATTTGCGTTCAATCAAGCTGAACAAATACATGAGCTAGTCTATATGTGTCATAGGCTGTCGTTAGATAGCTACACTATCCATATATACCTATAGATACACAAGTCACATCGAGAGTGCGATGAACTTTACTAATCCGCTCTCTCGGTCGAGAATATATATTTTTCATGAGAGATATCATCCTTGAAACTCTGAAAATGAAGTAAAACTAATTTTCAAGCATGAATAAACAGCTCTTAAAAATCTTACCTTCTAATCGAAAGGCTTTATCAAAAGCGTCTATTTCATTACAGAATGAGACTCGCTGGAAATAAATCGCATCTGTATCTAAATTGTTTTTAGTCCTTGTTCAATTTTGTATTAAGTATTATGCGAATTAAACAAAACTTTATGTCAAAACCACTCATTTCTCACATACATTTATGTAAATTTAATGAGCAATGTTTTTCTTGGAGTAAGAAATTGAAGACAACCAAATGGCAACTCAGTCGAACAGAGTAGACGCAAACTGATTTCATGGAGACTTCGCAGCGATTTCACTTTTCGCTTTCACGAAAAGTGCGCAACGGATCCGAGGATAACGTACCTACCCACCCTTTTTTACCGTTTATTCTTCAAAGTAACGCAAGATTGCATCGTATCGTACGTAAACGCTCACGTTAGATTTTTAAAGATTTTATTTTACGTATTTAAAAAGTATCCCATTTTATCACAGAGGTTTCATTTTGTATTAAGAATTATTACTTGTCGTTGACGTTGTATATTAGTAAATTTATGGAAATTCAATGGAATATATGGATTATTTGAGTTTATTCAAGGTTTATTGTTAGAGGATATCGAATTTAAAACTATTGGTTTCGTTTTCGATGCCTTTTAATAAAACAAAGGTAAAATAATTCAGCGAAACATTATTATATACAAAACACTCTATTAATTATGTTAAAGGAAATAAAAAAGTAAAAAAACATGGCTCCTCCTCAATTTGTTTCATAATGAGAAAGTTGTAAAACCTCTGTCTTGGGACCGCTACGAGCATTTCTTTTTTCAACAAGTTTAAGGTATGACAATGAAACTTCTGAATTAGGGTTGCTTTATTAGCCGAAATAAAGAAGCCGGGAGAACATTTTGTTAGTGACAACAAGAAACTGATGTCCTCTGACCTTTTCATATCTGATGAAAGTCACTTCACAACATTTTCTTTGTATATACAATATATATTCTATTTTTCTAACTTGTTTAATATATTTTTCTCATACTTATTGTTGTATTGTCGGTTCTAATTTAAATATTAAAATGTTTTAGAGATACGAGTAAGATTCATGAAACTTGTCAAAGGCAAGTTCATGTACATAAATTTAACTCTAGTTTAATACAAATATCATAATTGTACCTATGTAGTTGTATCTTTAAAGATTATTAAATTAACGTTGATATTTAATTAAGATCTTATTTAAATAAATAGATTGTAAATATTAGAGCCTTGTAAATATCTAAAGTTGTAAATAAAAATGTTGTAAAACAAATGTTTGTAATTTATTATCAGCCAAAATTACATCTTATGTATCATGTTGATTTATGAATTGGTGAGTTTTTTTGAAAAGCTTTACCGTTTTCGTCAAAGTAGTTATCGAAAGGGTTGTGTAATTACTATCAGAAGTAGTGTTAAACTATGTTATTTAACCGTTTATAAGAATAAAATAGAAATAAATTGATGAGGAATATTGAGTGTCATTAATTACCCCATAGTCCATTGAAATGTTACATGAGCTTTGCATTTATTACCAATTTTTTATCACGCAGAAGAGGCGCTTACCATCAGGCCAACATCCTACTTATCTCGTTACTCAAGTATGTAATAATACTGGCTATAATTTCCAATTATAATAAAAGTAACTAAGTTTGTACTTACTTACAATAAACAATTGAGGTAGGTACGTAAGTATAGCTTGACCTGGAGAATGACATCACGGAAAATTTTAAGATGAGCTATGTACAAATTAATAATGTAATTATTTGGCACCCCCGTAATATGAGGGTGAAAAAAGTGAGTGCCTAAATTATTTCTATTGAAAATGATAATGGAGTCAACATCACATTTGTTTATCTATCATTACTAAAACTTTTCAAGGGGAAAGCTATTTGCTCTAGATTTGCGTAGGTATACCTACTCTGTACTTTTGCTTCATTTGCCATGAGATCATTCGTGACGGGGAGAACGCAAAGAAAAAAGAAATTGTAACTAAGTTGCGCTTCTCGTTTAAATGACCAAACCAAACTTTTCTCAATTGTATCAACGTTGACTTACGAAATTAAATCTGCAAAGAAAGTCAAATTAAGCGGATACCACTAAAGTTTGTAACAAAAAAAATAGATTATTTTTTTGTTGCAAAACCAGGGCGAGTTAGAAGGAAAAAATTACATTGTATTAAGCAATGCGGCCGGGAAAGTTGAGCAGATGAAGACAGAATTGGGGAATAAGGGTAAGAATAACGGTGAGGAGAAGGTACGACAGAGTGTAAGGTCAAGACAAAGATATGAGACCTACGTTGAAACATGATGTAGTGCCTACATTAAAATAACCTGCTGTTAAATTAAGGTAATGTAACTATTAAGGTATTTTAAGGGTTCCATACCCAAAGGGCAAAACAGGACCCGATTACGAAGATCCCGCTGTCCGTCCATCCGTCCGTCTGTCACCAGGATGTATCTCATGAACCATGATAGTTAGACAGTTGAAATTTTTACATATTTTAATAATGTATTTCTGTTGTCGCTGTAACAACAAATACTAAAAAACAGAATAAAATAAATATTTAGGGAGGCTCCCATACAACAAACGTTATTTTTCTTTACCGTTATTTTATATAGGTAATGGTACGGAACACTTCCTGCGCGAGTCGGACTCGCACTTGACCGGTTTTTTTTCTTGTACAGCTTACAGCGTAGCGTTGGACCACAAATCAATAGTCGAAGATTTCGCCACGCTATGTCTAGAACGAGAACTGGTTCTCAAGTGAAGCTGCCGGAACACATCGATAGCGGTGATTAGTGACAGATACAAACATTACAATACTAAGTTCATGTGTAAGTACTAAATAGTCCATGATTACTTACTTACTCATTTCGTTTCTTGGTTTTTAGGTTAGTTACCTACTGAACTACCGTGCTCAAAATGGGCCCGACTAATACCGTGATAAAAAAGTACCGATTTTTCCTTGTGCTTTGCCCAATGCTGATACGTTGGAAACTTAGGTACTGTCTTTCTTTTCTTGATAACGATTCCAAGCGAAAGGAAAAGGGAAGTACGTTTCTGCTTATCGCAAACAGATACGAGTGAGTACTGATGGGTTTATCCAAGTTGATGTTTTGGGAGAGATTATAGACGCTCGCCGAAACTTTATTTTCATGGACTGTGCGTCAGTTCTTGACCTACTTTTGTGTATTTTTCGACAGTATCTTCCAGTTATAGAGAGAGGGTAAATAGATTCTTGATGTTTTCTTAGAAGATAAGATGTAGTCGAAAAATAAAGATAGCTCATATCGTTTGTTATTTACGTAAATGTTAGTTTAAAACAAAGCTTTCACCATTGCTAATGAGATAGGTCAGTTTATATGAAATAGTAACAAAATATATTTTAAAAGTACATTTCATTACAAGTTAGATATTTATAATCCTTAAATAAATTACTAGTAAGTACTTATGCAAAATGTATGATGGACTTATCGAAGAATAACAGTCAAAAACATTTTTTTAGTTGAAACGTTATTTAGTACAAACACTAAATAACTCCTGTTACGGAGCATTAACCGTTTCCAGTGACAATAAAATTATTTCCCTCATATTTCAGGAGTAGGTACAGTCAGCGACAAAAGTAGCTGATCAAACTCGATTTTCTAAACGCGTATTGGATCAGTAATGTTTGTTTTTTCCTTACAACTGACAGCGTTGCGTTTGACCATAACACAACACACATGGTGTTAAGTGATGATGCGGTCAAACTTTAGTGTTTAAGATGATAAAGAGAATAAGAAAATTAGTTTTTGTTCAGCGACTTTTGTCGTTGACCGTACATGAAAATGTAGACGTTCCAAAACATTAACAATAACAATTATTACGATCAGACTAATTACACCAACATCTTAATTAGTTTTCTGTTTATAATCTTGACTATCAAAATAAACGATTCCAACACAAAATATTCATTTCATTTCGCCGTTGCTGGCAGCTCTCAAAATCAACAACACAAAATTTGTTACCCTAGTTGGTTCTGCAATATAAACTCGAACCGTTCAATTTCATTATGGAGTTAGAGAAAGTTAGCTCTCTTGAAAACCCTTTTACGTAATATTTTAACTAGAATTTCCCGCACGATTCCGTACACATTTTCATGGATATTTCAGAACTCCAATTTCAAATCGAGACAAAACTGTTTTTTATACGTTTTTACTCGATGGTAATAATTTAATTTTCAATCATGGGACATGCTGGTGGTGGACATCGAGAATGTATACCGTTGTTTATGTTCAGTCCAGGACTTTGATCACATCTTTACTTAACATCAGCAGCCAAAAGCCAACCTGAGAGAAGAAATAAACATATTTTCTAACTTCAATTTTTCAGTTTTTTTTTAAACATACTGCATAAAAATCTATCAAATTAATTCAAGGACATCAGCTAAGAAACAGAAATTTTCAAAACCACAGATTTGGTATCTGTGATATAAAAACCGTCCGCTTGCAGCTCCTAACATATCTCTTTACTAGCTAAAATGAAAGTTGACACCGTGCGTGAGTTGTGCTGGAAAAAAAACTCTCTCAAACATAGATCCTTTCAACATAGACCACTCTGAGAAATAGGCCACCCAAGTATTAAAGATATACATATAGGATAACTACTATTAGTACGTGTCGTAGCGTTGCAGATGCTTGTCTCACAGAAAGTAACACAAGTAAGTGCATATAAGAGTATTTGCAAAGAGGGCAACACTTTTTACATCACAAGTTAGCATTTGACCACAATTCACCCGTGGTTATGTGGCAATCTGACCGATGGTGTCACTACATACACCTGTACTGGGAACATTACCTACTTGATTTTTATTTTAAACAATCTGTACATTCTTATATGGAGATTAATCCATCTTGCAAGAGAAGCTTGCTGCGAATAAATTCAACAAAAATACATATTCATGCTCCGTACTCTATTTAATACATACATAGCGCTAGATAAGAGCGCTTATCTTTAATTTAATAACTGGCTGCAATGTGCATATATCAAAAACGCATTACTTCAAACTGGCTGTAAACGTTCAAGAACTCCCCATGGAAGAGTAACATTTAAAAAGTTACCGCTGAATATTCTGACACTAAAACGCTGAATTTATGCCGCTATTGGCATAAAATTCGCAGGTTGTAGCTACATTTTTCTAGCTTCGGATGGCGTTTTCGTTTATATGTCATGTTCGGACACTGTCTCCCGGGAACGAAAAGTTACGGCTACGTATGGAAAAATGTGTATTTTTACTATTCGCTTTGTGACCTCTCCAGTGTTTGAAATTGGAAAAATCTTTCAGGCTCGTAGTTACTGGAAAACTTTTGTGTAAACACCTACGGGTATCACGGCGTGCTTTTACGTGAATGAAATCTTTTTATTAATTCTTTTTTTCATGCTACTAAAACTTGATTCCTTGATACCGTACACTTATTGATCATATTATGTAGAAATGTAATTAGTTCCCACACACATAAGTATTTCAAACAGTTTCTCCATGCTGAATACCCGAATCCACTCAGAATTTCATCTGATCAAGTTACAAATTGTTACTCAATTTACATACTCATATATGTTCCCAACATGAAACCTCGAATGACATTTAAGCAAGCAAAATGCAAAACAATTTCATGCATAAAATATATATCTGAAATAGCTTTGCAATCTGCTTAAACGTCAAGGGCATATACGATCGCGGCACGCACTCGCGACAAAGGGAATGATAATCGTACTCGGTGTCTACGTTTGAAATGCAATAACCTTTCACGGTCCTCCCCCAATTGATTAAACAATGTGACTGTGAACCGCAAAGTGGTTGTCGTGTTAACGTTAATGCTCAGTTACCATAATTCCAGTAGTCCAGCACATAATGGCAGTTATATATTGTGAGGTGGGAATGTCACTTTAAAATGGGTGAATGTTTCAGTAAAACGTACTTTGTTTTCTACATAAATGCGTTTTATTTTGTTCCTAGAAGAGTTTGTAACTATTTATATAGATATATCTCACCTTAATTGGAAAAAATGACCCTATTCAATAAAGAAATAAAAGTCATAAACTTTCCACGTGTGCACAATTAAAGAAAGCGGTCCAGCATACTTTAATATCTCAACCATTAAACGGGCAGCATTACTTTCGTCCCCAAGCGCTCGATCGCTTCACGTAGTATAACAAGATTTATAGAATAAAAAGCCATGTCCAAGTAACGTCCCGCGGGACCACCGGGAACATCTATTTCGTTAGTTTGCGCCGAGTCACCGGGCCGCTCGTTTGTCATCCCAGCCCTATTGAGGAGCAAATTTCGGTGACCGCCTCATGCCTCCAGTTATCTCCCTGATATTTTCATAATTCCTCTTGAAAGATACATTTCGGGTATAGCCCCTGGGTCGTCGTTTATTGACGCTAACTTGTACATGACTGTACGCTATCTCTACAACAATTATGTAATCCTAATGCGTGGGTGAGGATGAGAGAGCACGGACTCGCAATACCAAGCGTCAGTTGTATGAAATTTAATCCTTTTAAATGCACAGTGCAACACGTTTCAGTGAACTAGAAAGACTTTTAATTTATTAAAACTGTTTCTGTTGCTATTTGATTCTGTTTTCTTTTTAATACATTTCAATTGGGTGTTTAATTTATATGGTTGTGAATACAAGGGGACGGAGCAATGGGTGAAAGGATTTTTTTCCTAATTTCGAATTTTACTGTATTTTGCGACAGTAACATATTATTTTTTTCTACAAAGTTTCTGAAAGAATAGTGTTCACTTAAAATGTCTCCTGTGAAAAAAACTCCTGGATAAAACAATACATAAAATAATGAATGAATTGATATAACCCAATTCTATTCATTAGGATAAACTCACGCGTCATAACATAGACGCAGACGGCGATTAATTGACAGTAATTCTATGAAATTAAACCAAAAGAGAAAAGCATTTTATAAGAAACTAACTCATGCAAATTGAATGGGAGTCATCATAACAACGAGACAAATTTTAATATCCTACATTGAGGGTAACATCTCACAGTAATATAATACAACTCTTATCACCGCGACGCACCGCCCACATACTCGGTGGAGTATGAATGATTTTGTATCGTTGAATACCTAAACGTGAGTGGGAAATCGTTTCATAAATGTATTCAAGAGAAAACCTTTCATGCGCATTTTAATAATAAGAATGCAAATCGAAAGGCGCTATTCTCCGAGTACTCTACAAATACAGAAATAATGAATTCTAAATTAGTAGACAATAGGTCACGATGAATTAGCGCGAGCTCCAGGTGGAGGTCTGGCAGGAGGTGACGCAGGACAGACCGAAGTGGCGACTTTTGTCATCGGAGGCAAAGTAGGCCATTTTTAGTTAGACAATTGGTACAAGGTCACATAATTTTTTTAAATAATTCGGCGTATGAGCATGAACTTAATCTCAAAACTCACTCTCATCATCATAAAAACATACGTCTGAACCACATTGGGCACTCTCTTCGCTTAGCACTTAGGTACCACGTTCCATTCGTTTATTTCTTGGGTACCATTGTGCCAGAGAAAAGAAGAGGTCTACAGTTTGACGCAAGCGACGAGTTAAATCAATTTCTTTTCCTTTTTTTGGTATGTACCAAAAGGAAGAATCTGTTAATAGATGTTTACGTTTGATAAATGTTAGGGCTTTGCTTTTAAAATATTGATTCTGTATTTTCTAGCTGTAATGTGTTATTAGAATTTATTTTGTGTAACGTAGGTATCTCCTACATTAAATTATTCAGAATGGTTGTATCTACTGCAACAACGTTCAAAAAGTTTTGTGCGTATATAAAGTACGCACACACATACATGGCAGCATTAAAATCCATGTTGCGCGCATGAAATCTCTCATTTTGTAAAGAGTTCCTTTCACGCTTTCGCATCCGATTGGTGCCTTCAAACAGATATACACGCATCTACGTTACATAATGGATTTAATTTCAAATTACAATCTTTCAATTCCTGCTGATCTCTACTAGATCAAGGCATTACAAGTACTCATACTCGTACATATAAAAAACAAATAGATCAAAGTACCAAAGTAAGCTACCGATAGGTGAACAGCCAATTGCGAAGCGTGTGGTCGCGGGTTCGATTTCCGTTGCAGGACACATATTTGTGCATAGAAAAGATGTTCCGGGTGTTGTGGATCCCCGGTCCGCGTAGTGTTTGATATCTAGTTAAGTGATTATGTGATCGTTATTGTTATTAAAATAAAAATATGCATTGCAGCATTCACTACAAAAGCGTTCATTTCTTTTCCTTTTTACTTCAGAAATTATAACATCTGATAAAATGTTCCGTTTAACTGAGACTTGTAGTTTCCAGTGCGCTGGCGTGACCCGTCGCATTAGCACAAAATTTTAGGTTGTCACAATCTCGCCTGTAGTGTGGCATTATTAGTCAGTGGTAACACTACCACTGCCTTCCACTGCAAAATTATTAAGCTTTTGCAGCCGTAAAATTATGTAGTAACGTAATTTGTTTCTTCATTACATTTTGGCCTAAGTTAACTTAGGTAGTCACAAATTGTTTACTATTACCAAAATAACTCAATTTTCAGCTATGCAAGTTTGTATTACTAAAGGTATTCTGCAGAAGTATGATGGCAGTTCAAAAATGTACAAAGTGTGATGACATTGTCGCAACCAACAAATTAATAACGTTTACACACGTTTAAACCGAGATTTCAATCTATTAGTTTTATCTAAAATATTTTTTAAGATTTAAAAAACATGTGCTTCCACAAATATTTCTCAAAGCGCAAATTAAAACTGAGCCCGGTCGGCTGCCTTGACATTAAGTAGGTAATCCCATTGTAAGCACTACTGCTATTAGCATTAAATGACCATTTGGACCGCAGCGCTCTCGTCCTGCTTCCCGTTACAACAAATGTGGCTCGTTTGAATACAGAAGAAAGATCGTGTGTTCGCAAAAAGTTACGTTTCAAACTTTGTAATTTATGTATCCTTGTACACTTTGCTGGGGTAAATTAGACCGAAAAAAGCCACATTCTTCGCTACACGGTAACTGTATAAATCGATAGCTCAAAGTGAAACACAGGTTTACTTTTCCACCGGATTTATTGTTCGACAAAATTTAAATCTCGCGGCACGTACATGTCATCTCGGAACCAAACGATACCGCGATGCAGACAATTTGTTTTTACGCCATCTGTTGATGCTCTTAGGAACTAACTTGACAGTTCAATAAGTAATGGTTCATGTTTTTGGGTTCGTATCTTAACATTCCGCCCACCAAAGGACATAATGTCCTTTCTAACGAACCGCCCACCGTGACAAAGATAACTCTTAAAATCTATACAATCTTAAATAAGTGCCGTTTAGTGGCAATTGACAAAACTAACTACGTTTACAGGTTTATTCCTAATTCTTAATCTAACTAGTCTGTAACTGGCAAAATGCAGAGTTTTGAAGTGGGACGCTTGATAATACGGTTTTTACATTTTAACGACACCACTCTTGTTAACCCATCCGATCCCGGGTGCTTTTCTAGTATTTTGCCAAAAACCCATCTACATGGAGGCAAATCATCCTCCTTCACCAAAACAATATCCCCAACCTGAGGTTCAGGAATCTTGTATGCCCATTTGTAGCGGTGCATAAGATGCACCAAATATTCGTTTGACCATCTGCGCCAAAAGTTTTGTACCATAAATTGCGTCAGTTGCCATCTTTTCAGTGAGCTGACATTGGACGTTTCGTAGTTGACTTCAGGCACTGTTATGAGCGGCTCCCCGATTAGAAAGTGTCCTGGAGTTAACGGACCGTCCCCATCTGGCTCACCGCAAACAACTGACAATGGTCGTGAGTTCAGACACGCTTCTATTTGACTCAACAGAGTCGTCATCTCCTCGAATGTCAGCGTAGATTCTCCAATAACTCGTTTGAGGTGGTACTTGGTGGATTTAATACCAGCCTCCCATAATCCACCGAAATTAGGTGCCCGTGCTGGTATAAAATGCCATGTTGTACCCTGTTGCGCCAGACTATCAGCTATCTCTGGCGTCATGATAGATCTTTCTGCATTAACCATGTCCTTAAGTTCCTTTGACGATGCTACGAAATTTGTCCCATTGTCACTATACAGGTTATCACAATGTCCACGCCTTGCCACAAATCGTTTAAAAGCTTCCAAGAATCCACGCGATGTCGCCTCGCTTACAAGTTCGATGTGAACGGCTTTTGTGACCATACACACAAATAGGCACACATAACCCTTATATGCCTTGTGACCTCTACCCTTTGCAGTTCTTAGCATAATTGGGCCCGCATAGTCTACCCCGCTATTTTGAAATGCTCTAGCAGGCGTGACTCTTACTGAAGGCAGAGATCCCATTAGTTGGGTTTGTATTTTAGCCTTGTGGCGTACGCAAATCACGCATTTGCGAACGTGAAATTTGACCAAATTTTTTGCCCCGACTATCCAATACGCTGACCGTAAATAATTCACCATCAGTTGCACATCTCCATGTAACGTCTTTCGGTGAGCTTCGTCAACGATTAACCTTGATAAAGCCGATTTGGGTGACAGAATAATCGGATGTTTAGCGCCTTGTGGTTCTTGTGACTTCGTTATCCTACCACCTGATCTCAGCAATCCTGATTCGTCAAGGAATGGTGTGAGGGATAAAATCTTCGAAGATTTTGACTTGACTTGTCCATGTGAGTTAATTTCTTTGACTTCTTGTTTAAACGACGCAGCCTGAGACAGCTTGATGCACGCTGTTAAAGCTTCATTCAACTCCCGTGTGTTTAAGTATCTTGTTGATGCCTCATTAGGTTTTGGTGAAACATCCCGTTTAGTGATAAATCGTCGACAGTATGCGACTACACGAACTAGTTTAGTGAGCGTTGAATAATTTTCCAGAATGGAATCATCTATTGCACCAACATTAACCTTGACGGACTGTTCTTCGTGTGTGGAATTATCCTTAAGTTTGGTGTACGTGATCTCTTTGTCCCATAAATACGTTGGACCAAACTTCCACATATCATGTTGAATTAGTTCGGATGGCCAAACTCCGCGTGATGCACAATCTGCAGGGTTATCCCTTGTACTTACATGCGACCATTGCGACGATTCAAGAGTTGAATGAATTTCCGAAACTCGGTTGGCTACAAATGTTTTCCAGTTGCTAGCATGTTTATTAAGCCAAGCTAAAACAACTGTGGAGTCAGTCCATGCTCGCACTCGGTTTCTTGGTACATTTAAGACCTCAGCAACCTCAACCAACAATTTAGCCAGTAAAACCGCGCCACAAAGCTCTAGCCGCGGTATACTGACTTGCTTCACAGGTGCTACTCTCGTTTTGGCTCCAACTAGGCTGACATGGACATTGCCTGTAGCATCTATTACGCGTAGGTATGCTACAGATGAAAAAGCCAAGGTGGAGGCGTCTGAAAATCCGTGTAGTTCTACAACTGCATCATCTAAATTCGTGTGCAGCCATCTGGGAATACGAAATTCAGACAGTTGAGTCAACTCGCTACGGTAAGTATACCAATCTTGTATTATTTCATTTGGTGGTTCCTCATCCCATCCTGTGCCTGCTATCCACAACCGCTGTATGAAAATCTTTGCTTTAATCACGCACGGTGCTAACCATCCTAGAGGGTCAAACAGACGAGCCACATCCGAAATAATTTTTCTTTTTGTTACAGGTGCTGATGGCGGCGACAGATTCACCGAGTACTGGAATTCGTCCCGGCTTCGGTTCCAGGTAAGTCCTAAAATCTTTACTATATTGTCTAGTTTAAACTCTAAGTCTCTATCTTTCTTCTTTAAGTCATTTTCTGTTTCTACTTTATCCTTTTGATCAAAATCTTTTAATAGTTCATCCTTATTACTTGACCATTTTTGTAATATAAATCCTCCCTTTTGTAGTAATGCATCCATATCTTTTATCAGATCTCTTCCTTCCTCGACTGTTTGGCAGCCAGTCATCAAATCATCCATGTAAAATTCTTTTGCTACTTTATCCGCTGCAATTGGGTGTTCTTCCTTGTGATCTATAGCTACTTGATTTAATGCTTTTACAGCCAAATATGGTGCCGAAGCTGTACCGAAGGTGACGGTAAGAAGTTTGTAGTCGCGGATCTCCTCTTCAGGTTCATTTCTCCATACGATACGTTGGTACTCACAATCTTCGTCTGCTACTCTCACCATACGGTACATCTTGACAATGTCGGCTATTATGCATACTGGATATTTTCTCCAGTTCATAATTAAATGTCGCAATTCTGGCTGTAATTTCGGTCCAATCATCAAATTGTCGTTTAATGACACGTTTTTGTTATTTTTACAGGACGCATCAAAAACTACTCTTACCTTAGACGTGGTTTTATCCTCCCTTACAACAGCGTGGTGCGGTAAGTATACTGCTTGGTCTCTCTTCTCATCAGGTACCTTCACCAACACCATGTGGTTTAATTGTGAGTATTCATTTATTACATCACTGTATCTTTCTTTTAGCATCGGATCATTAGCAAATTTCCTTTCCAGACTCTTCAATCTTTTAATAGCTATATCTCGTGAATCTCCATTTTTGCAGGCTGGATCTTCATCACGAAACGGCAATTTGACGACATATCTACCCTCATCAGTACGTCGCGTAGTAGCTGCGAAGAAATCTTCACAACTTTGTTCTTCCTTTGTTAACAGCTTTGACTTTAATACAGGCTCTGATTCTAATTCCCAAAAGCGTTTTAATTCATTATCTTCCATATGACTATGTAAAACTGTGATGTTCTTGTTTCCTGTAGCTGAACTCACTGGTCCAGATAGTAACCAACCTAGAGTCGTGCATTGAGCTACTGGGGATCCCAAGGGTCCTCGTAGCAAACCTTCCTTTAATATCTGACAGTAAACTTCTGCTCCAAGCAACACATCTATTTTATTTGGTACGTCGAATGCGGGATCAGCCAAACACAACTGTTGTACTTCTACCCAATTCTCAAGGGATACTCTTTTTCCTGGCAGATACGTGGTAATGTTGCTCAGAACATACGCCTTCAACTCCATTTTGAACGTCGGATCCACCCTCGATCTTATTTTTAATGCCACCATGTGTTTTGAAATGATTGACTTATCACCGCCTAGTCCTGATATGACACTTTCCACAGACCACTTCTTCAATCCCAATTTTTGAACAATGGCTTCTGTTACGAAAGAAGCTTGTGATCCCTGATCAAGTAATGCTCTTATAACTGAATACTGACCAGCCTTATCCTCAGCTTGTATTAAAGCTGTAGCCAATAGTACTTGATTACTGATTTCACTCTTGGCACAACATGCTACCGTCTCATTTGTAGTAGGCGTGTTGTTATTTGTCTCGATGTTTGGTGAATGTTTAGCTCCGCCACCTTCCCCAGAAACCCTAGCCACCGTGGGAACACTCTTCGGGTGAAGTAAGGAATGGTGCCTTTTTTTACATATCTTACAGTTTATAGGCGTTTGACAAAATCTCACCCCGTGGTTGCTACCTAAGCAGTTATAACACATTCTCTTATTTGTAACAAAGTCTCGTCTTTCCTCGTACTCTTGAGAAGCAAATTTCTTACAAAAACATAATTTATGTTCCTCACCGCAAAACTCGCATTGCATTTTAAAATTCACATTTGCCGCGTGTAAAACCTTAGCTTGACTGACCCTCTGACCTATAGGTTGCCTTGCATATGATGTACTTGGCTTGTTGACATGGTTAGGTGCAATGAATTCCAAGGCACGATATCTGCTTGTCAGAAACTCCTTAAATTGACCAAAAGTGGGCAAGGAATCTGAAGGCACGTTTGTTGTTACATTGAGCTCCCACTGCTTTCGTGATTCAGGATCTAATTTTTGCGAGAGCAAATGTATTACCATAATATCCCACGTAGAAACATCAATGTTCAGATTGCTTAGTGCATTTAAACAATCCGACGAAGTATCAATTAGTTCTTTCAGATACCCAGCCGACTCCGTAGTCGCATTCTTCTGACCTAGCAATCGTGTTAGAATACAATGTGACAAATACTTTTTGTTGCTATAGCGTTCCTCTAAAACATTCCAGCATTGTGTGTAGTTAGTGTCGGAAACCGGTATATAGCGAGTCAGCTGTTCTGCTTCGCCAGTCAAATAACCCTTTAAATATTGCAATCTTTGCACATTATCTAACGAATCATTCTTGTGAATCATTGATATGAATAAATCCCGGAACGTGACCCACTCTGTATATTTACCCGAAAACGTTGGTATGCTTATTTTGGGCAATTTGACATAACTTGACTTATTTACTTTCGAGTTTCCGTCACCACTACTTAATGGTAATGGCATAGCAACTTTACATTTGATCAAACTATTTTTTAGATCACTTTTGTAATCAATGTACTCTTCCTCAGTTCTGTCATAACAGTCATCGGTTACATATAATTCCTTATTTAATAGTTTGGGATCACTATTTTGGACTAGAGTCCTGTGACTTTGTCTAAACTCGGTCCATAATTGTTCTAGTGATTCCATTCTAAATTCGATATAATCAGAATTTACACGATCCTTTGGAGACTTCTTAAAATTTGCTCTAGCCTTAAAAATACGCTTCGATACCTCAACTTGGAAGTTGAGTAAGGATTCCATTTTTGCCATTACAAACTCCGAATTTATACTAAGTAACTTCTAAGACAACAATTATTAGCATATTACAATTTCAACTTTTTCTAAAAATTTTCTAAGTCCAAAAAATTTCGCGAAAATTTTACAAGTGTTTGAAGACGTTTAAATTCTAAGTAAAATCGGGCGTGGAGACCCCGTACCTTCGTTTTTTCGCTTATTTTTCTAAGTCCTAAACTAAAATTCACATGCAAACTAAATCTACTGAGTCCAGTTTCAAGTTGAAATGTTCTATCTTCCCAAAGTTGAGATTCGCCTACTCAATTATGTTTAAATGTACTCACGGTTGCACTTCACACTCACGACACATATGCACACAGAACCTCTTGATATGTGACGTCGTCCTTGCTCCTCTTCCTTGGCCGCTGCCGTTCCCACAGCTTGCCAACAAGCTGGCACAGCTTGGCCCCGCTTGTCCCAGCACAGCCTCTGCGCCTCCGCTTTGCTCCTCCGGTGGTGCTGCTCCGTCCCGGCAGTCCTTCCACGTGCTCAGCCTTTGCAGCGATCCACTGCGAGCACGGGTTCAGTGGTCCCCTATGACCACCGTGAACTACTGCCACTGGACCCTCCAATCCGCTCGTAAGGACCAATGTATAAATCGATAGCTCAAAGTGAAACACAGGTTTACTTTTCCACCGGATTTATTGTTCGACAAAATTTAAATCTCGCGGCACGTACATGTCATCTCGGAACCAAACGATACCGCGATGCAGACAATTTGTTTTTACGCCATCTGTTGATGCTCTTAGGAACTAACTTGACAGTTCAATAAGTAATGGTTCATGTTTTTGGGTTCGTATCTTAACAGTAACACTCACTTTCCATTACCCCGGAGGAATTGTACAAAAGTATACTAATTCCAGCACTTCAGTTAAAATTTGACGAAATTTCATAGAGATTGGCCTAGCAGAATGGTGACAAACAGACACTCTGTTTATAATAATAAAAATATTCCTCTCATTAGGTATTTCACAATATGAACGAGCGTAACTTCAGTAACTTAAAATTTGTTTGTTGTTCAATTAAGTAGCTGTACAAGTTATACGCCGATCTGATAAACTTAAATTACTTAATTAATTAATTTAATAGGTTTACAATCTGTGGAAAGTTTAAACAGATTTCCTTAAGTAAACAGGTTAACGCAATTCAGTAGGTAAGTAAAACGGAGCTGACCAAGTAATTTGAGAACAAAGAGATTTCGGGAAACCAAGTGCAAAGTTAGTCGAGCGAAATCAACTTGCGTAACTTTAGGTGTGTATGTGCCTACCCACCTATAAACTCCTTGGTTTATTTGCTAACATTTGAATAAAAATATTTTTTGCAGTGTTCACATAACTATAGGTTTGTAATCCAACTACAGATTGTGACTTAGTGCCTATACTTGATAAATCGAAACAGTTTTTGATAGGCAAAGCCTTTGTATCCTTCTTACTCATTCTAAGGCTGGTGGCATAAGGTTGCCTTAGGACTCATACTGATCGTTACACGCTTACTAAGTAGGTATGTGGTAAGGACCGGGGCCAGTGTGTGCATGGCCATGGATGAATTCTTAATGTCAGGTTTAATTAATTGATGCTCAGAGGAGTCAATACCTTTCAATAATCTTTGTGCGCTCAGACTTATATTGGAGAGCATTTTTATATTAGGAATGCCCATCCCTAGATATAGAATCGCAAACCTTTTTCCTCTCCCCAATTTGTCTCATTGATGAGAGTTTTTATTTTTAATTTAAATTATGTTCTGGGCTGCCAGAAGCCCGATAGCTAATTAATTAGTTTACAAGTAGATACCGTTCATAAAATAAAGAAAATTCAATGTATATAGAAGGAACTGAAATGAAAATACTTTTTATGCAAGGTATTCCGGCTTATAAAGCTTCCAGACTTTCAAAACTAACTTGAGTTTGAATAGTGCCAGTCTTCAGCGCGGAATTCATTTCTTACTATTGCGAGGCTAGGGTTTATTATTTTATTCCTAACTGCAGTTTATTTATTGAAAAAACGACATGAATTAATATAAAACTGGGTATAGGTAAATTAAAGCTCTCCATCGGAAAGCGATGGAATAAATTGATACAAATTCCAACCACTTTTCTATTTCTTTAGTGAGTGGCTTACACAGGGTGGGGCTCGACTTTCTGTTATAGTCCGACAGTTGGTATTTTAGGTCAATTTGGAAATATTGAAAACTTTTATGAAAATCAAAATTTGTCTAAAAGTTAAGGCACTTAAGGCTCAATCGATCTTATTTATCTACCGGAAAGTAAAAAGCAAAAAAATCATACCAGACAAAATCGAAAAAATTAATAATTTATGTCACCAGATAGGTTTATAAAGCCGCACGTTTGGTATCAAAGATAAGTAGATACTCATTGTAATTAATCTGGTAGGTACTTAAATTACTACATAAAGATAAGTATTTCTTGTGAAGACAAAAACACATTACGCAATATTTTATGCAAGAATATAAACGGTACGTCATTTACAGGCTCAGTGAAGCTGAACAGATAGTCGATTAGTGAGATTATCGCTTCCTTTTGTACTAAAACGGGAAGAAAAATTGGTCGAGCGTCGTCAGTCAATTTGCTGATCGTACTCAAATCCGATACCCATCGTTTGATGGTGGTTAAAGCCGATTATTGGCGGGGAAACCCGAAGATTGCCCGTAAAACTTTTAACGTTCCTACTAAATTACAATTTGGGAAGTGGAATAACTTTCTCGACCTATTTAATTTATCGCACCAGCCGATGTGACGTTCGATCTCGAAAACATAAGTCGGATTGGCAACTCGGTCATGGATTTGGGTCACTATAAAAAATAGATTACTCTCGCGGGATCTGTGATGCCCGATGGAACCTCATAGGCATTTGGATTGCAAATACATTTACCGAAAAATATTGTGTTATCGACTAACCTCCCGAGAACAGTGATAAAAACTGTGGTATATCAGAAACTTTATCTTCTGTTGTCTGCTCCAAATTAAATTAAAAACAAGAACTTTTCGCAAAAGAAGGCAGATTCAAAATTACGAACCGTAACAAGATACCTTTTTTTTATCTCTGCCAATAGAATAATACGAAATTCACTTAAAACTTCGCATGCCTATATGCTTGTAAGGGATCTCGCATGGATTTGTTTGAGAATTGTGTTATTTGTATCGTCTTAAGCGTAGTCATTGTGATGGGAAAAGTTATAAGTAGGTGGAGGATTGAAAAGTTACGAAATAAGTCTCAGGGAGGCAATAAGACAGGAGCGTTTTGCAAGCATTTGTTAAAAGTTCTCCGAGAACGTGGAGTTTATACTTTCTGTAGGGATTCATTCCAAACTTGTTATTATACCGTTCGGTTCCAAGCACGTCGAGATAATCTTGAGATGTAGATATAGATACACTACTTGTAGTCGTGCAAAATACCTCTGGAACTTTCTAACTTTCTACTCGTATTGTTGTTACTATTATATCTACTAATAATTATATTTAGCACAAGAAAAAGAAAGTGCTTTCTGTCTATAAATATCGAGGCAACTATCACGTTAGTAAGTGATCGTGACCGTACAAAAATGTATGACACAAATTAATGACTTCCGTTTATATGGCCGTGCGCCGCTGTTTCACTTTACGATTTCACCCACGTGGACTACAGTTGGTCGCAGTATTTTTAAAGTATATTATGTCCTTTCATAACGTTCAAACTATCTCCATACTAAATTTCATCAAGATCTGTGAATCAGTTTAAGCGTGAAAATTTTACAAACAGCTGTCTGGACCGGGATGGTTAATTTCGCATTTATACTCGTAATATCAAAGTATTGATTTCTTCTGATTTCGTATTTCACCGGATGTAATTCATCAGAAAAATGTTGCCGTAAGGATATAAAGACTAGGATAGATACCTACATGAAAGGCGTGGGGCCTTTACCCAACTTAGTCCAGACCCGATTAAGCACATCATTTGGTGTTCTACATGTATATACACAACCCACAATGAAGGCCCTAACATTGAGCAAGTTCCACGAAAATTCACAGGATATGGCAGGTATTAACGAGAAACGCATTTTGTTAGACCGCAATATACGCCACTTTTTCTTTGCTCGTAATCCTACATTAAGTTACATCCGCAATTTTATCTCATACTTATATAAAGGAAAACGGTGCTTACCATAAATTGTTGTTTCCCATTTTCGAGCGAAAGAAAGTGTTTCAAATAAAACGTAAACATTTTTGCTCGTCCGGTTTAATTCGGTGGAAACTTTTGTCAGACAATTTATGTAATCCAATCACAAATTCTTAGTTCTTATTTTCGTCAACACCGAGAAATGAAATCAAGTTCCAGAATGTTCTGAATTAATGGAATTTACTTCGTCAACTGTACAATTCAATTAAATCGGAAAACGGATGCGATGATGTTATGCTCGAATTTACCTGTAATAGGATAGGCACCAATTAGTGCCTGTCAATACCCAGTACTGGCTAATAACAACTGGTATCAACAGCTACAAATTGAATATTTAGATTAACACATTGACCAATAGGTTTTAATATCACGGTGAATTAATTTTGCGGCCATTATTGCATATTACTTTTGGTATTACGTACGTTGTCATTAACACGGAGGGCGTGAAGACAAACCATTATGGTGAGCGAGCTTCCTCACATCACAACCTATTAATCATACCCAACAAAAGCTGTGTTTAGTTTAAGTTCCCGTTCGAAATATAATTAGTTTCTTTGTCACGGTTATTAAGTTTGCATAGCAAATATGAGCATCGTTTGACACATTGTCTGTGAAGTTATCGTTGTATTATAACAGGAAACTATCGCAATATACAGTGAATGCTAAATCACGTGGAGATAGCTCTCAAATCAACAGTAATGTTCCTCTGCTATTGACTTTCATCATAAAGCATGCAATATGTATATACGAGCAAAATGTACTGAACACACAGTGTTGAATAAAACATGAATGCACACATTCTCGTAGCTCATCTGTTATATTTTTTTTTCAAGTGTGTATCGCGTTTCTATTCAACATTGACACTACTGCTACACGAGTTTCGTAGCTCTACCATTTTTGTAGCATTCGTTTTTCGTTCATTTATGCATTCATTTTAATTTAATTGTGAGTAAAGGTTATTGCAATGAGCTAATGTAAGCTTTGTGAATAAAAACAGTTAAAGGCTGTTTTTCAATCATTTATTTTTAAAGTACCTACAGTGGCATCTAACACACACTAAAATTAGTTGG
This sequence comes from Opisthograptis luteolata, assembly GCA_931315375.2. Lineage (NCBI taxonomy): Eukaryota > Metazoa > Arthropoda > Insecta > Lepidoptera > Geometridae > Opisthograptis > Opisthograptis luteolata. Next base: position 5,218,908 of record OV928049.1, on the reverse strand, counting down.
AACCGGTGGACTTTACGGATTTTTTTCGTAGTTTCTTAGCTAAGATATACGAATATCATGTGTGCTTCAAATATGCATAGCTCCACTTTATTCATTGCTCACCAGTTGCACCATGAGGTTACCCACACATTTCCGCAGGAATTCTGCATTTTCCCTAGATGAAAAGTGCCTTATTTGTTACTCTGGACTCTATCTGTGTACCATTCCTGTGGTCATTCGTTTTGACAAACTAACAAAACAGCTAACATAAGTCACAGGTAAAGGAGTGAATAGAAACTTTTTTGGTCGATTGTATGAGTACATTCTTGGTAAAAATAGCGCAAGTAAATGTTCTGTGTTTGGGTACTATGGATCTCTGGAACTTTGTATTTTTTAAAACACTTTTATTAGCTTGACTTGTAACTAACTAACTATTTTTTATAGCTAAGATACCGGTCATCTAGGTTAGAGTTTAGGTGAGTTTATGTTAGTGATTGTGTGGGCGTCATTATTATTATTATTCGGAAAGGAGAAAAGAGACGAAAGACAAAGGTTTATGTAGATTCTAAAGTCAGGGAGAGACAAAGAGAGAGTATTTCACGTAGAGTATTCTGTTCTAACAACGGAAATATTTAAATCATTGCAAATTTGGCTATTGTAACCTTCCCGTATAAATTACTTATGAATATTACTTAATCTCTTCATAAGCGAAAATAAGCGAGCTTAGGTTGACAAGGGTCTCCGGTTATTTTTAAGTGAACTTTTAAAACATTTAATTTGTATGAGACACCCTGTTGTTGTACATTTTGTTGTAGATAGAAACTGGGCCTTCCGGAGATTATACAAAACGCTTTTTTATCCGACGGTTGAAGTATTTAATACCGACTTACTGACAGGAAATACAATATTTGAGGCTATTTTTAAGAAACAAAAAGCGTTATCTCCGTTTGTTAGTAGGAAGGGTAGAAGAAGAGTGCGATGTGGCAGGGAATGGCATACGGAATTGTCATTTGAATAGGTTTTCTTTCACCCCACGACCACTGGTATACCTCCTATAATGAATTAGACGGCGTACTAACATTGTAGTATCAGGTGCTTAGAAGTAGATCTACACAACCACCATGATCACCAGCCTATTTTCTCACAGCTGGGTCTTCTCTCGGATAGAAGGTATAGACAATATACCACGCTGACCCAATCTGGATTGCTGATGAAGTCTCATGCTGTGGTTTTTGGCCATACCGGTTTCCTCACGGTATCTTCCTTCATATAACTTATTATAGTCCTAGGTACGGGGGCCGAGACTGGATTCGAACTTTGTAAGGAGCACCGGTTACTGTTCGGCCACCACCACCACTCATACACACCAACTACACAATCGACACAAGTCTGCTCGTAGTACGATTTATGGGAGATTTCGTGAATTAATAATAATAATAAATTAATAATTAAATATTATATAGCATAGCACACAAATTGACCTAGCCCAAATCATTATGATACGAAAATACGCTTGTGTAACCGTCAACTAGTGTTTACCTTTACAAATGACAAGTAGATTCACTGACAGTACCGAGTTTGGGAATCTATGGAAGTGTCAACGTCAAACTTGACATTTCCATGGTGACTTAAAAACGGAAATGTCGCCATCTTGGCAAAAGGCTAACTTCACTCCGATGACGTGGTAAAGATAGTGGGGTGGGAGGCGTCGACAATCCTATATAAGCCAGTGTAAAATAATTATAGTTTAGTCTTCGTACTGATGTTTGGCGAAATATAAAAGTGTAAAAATGTACAAGATAAAACTACTGTCGTTTTATTTACTGAGCCTAATATCTCAGAAGAGGGATATTGAGAACGAAACAAACTAGTTTCGCACCGCACGTCCACAAGTGGAAATTAACAAGGAAAAAAGGATAAATAAAAACGTAAGTAACGCAAACAATTATTTATTAAAAATTCCTGAATTATTTTCTTTTTGTATTTTTCCTTTGCAATTGAAATTTTGTTGAGGGTACTAACCGCCATATTACGTTGTTTGTTTAATTTTTCTCTTTTTTTGAGCTTTTACTTGTTTTAAACTGTGTTGACCGGACCGTTACGAAGCTGACTTGACTGAGCCTTGCCAGGGCAACTCCCTGGAGGCTCTTAGACTTGACTGAGCCTTGCCAGGGCTACTCCCTGGAGGTTCTTAGACTTGACTGGGCCTTGCCAGGGCTACTCCCTGGAGGTTCTTAGACATGATTGAGCTTTCGCCAGGACTACTCCCTGGAGGCTCTTCGACTTGACTGAGCCTTGCCAGGGCTACTCCCTGGAGGTTCTTTGAATCAACTAAGCTATGCTAGGTTTAGTACCTGTAGATCTCTTAACTCTACTAAGCCTTGTTAGGGCTACCCTCTGGAGATTCTAAAACTCCTCATGTTGAATTCTTATTTCGAGGTAGTAAGACATATTATGTTTACAAGTTCCAGAATGCCTAAAATGAGAGAAGTTTCAAGACAAAGTCGTAGCAGAGAGAGCCCCGTGAGCGGCAAGCGGTGCTTGAGAAGCTCTTCGGTGAGAACTCCAGCAGATTCACCGCATCGATCTCAAAGGGCTGCTTCAGAAGCGAGGCGGTTCATCTAGAATGAGATTCTCCCTCACCTCGCCGCGTTTCCCGCTGCGCTGTGATGCGGCAGGTTTATTTTTCTTTCTACTACTACTTACATTTTTAAACTCGTGATATCTTTCGAATGGAATGTCCGAATTGAATGATTCAAAAAGTTTTATAAAGGTATTGAAGCAGTTTTCAATAAGAAGTAATTCATTTTGATAAGGATTAATGCCAAGATACAAATAAAGAGCCTTTTCTAGAGGCGGCATTAAAAATTAGTTCTTAAAATAAAATATCACTTATTGTGGCATAACTATAATAGACAGACAGACAGACAGACGCGGCGCGTGAACTTTGCTTTATAATAAGTAGTGATTATTCGAATATCATTCCGTTTATATAAAATGAATAGATGTAAAATTTAAAATATAAAATTGTAAATGATGAAAAGGTTTATACGAGTTAATATTAAAGGTTAAAGACCTTCGATTATTCAAAAGCTAAAAGAAAAAAAAATTGTATGTGTATGTACATAATATTCAGGGTGTACTTACACATTGATCTCGCGTATTACATAATGTTTGTATGTGTATGTACATGATATTCAGGGTGTACTTACACATTGATCTCGCGTATTACATAATGTTTATATGTGTATTTTATTTTATTTTATTTTTATTGAAAACATACAGTGTTATGACTAATTAAATAACTATATATACAAACATGCACACCAAACCAATTCTTAGCTAGAATGTACTTCAATGCGCTTGGGGATGAATTGAATATGTCAAAATCAGGAATGTTATTCAACTCATTTATTTGTTTCGCTGATCTGACGAAAAAAGAGTTTTGTCTATAATTAGTATAGCTATGCGGAGCATGTAGACATATAGGAAATCTAACAGACCTTGTAGGTACTCTCAGACCTATTTTAGAAAGTAGTTGAGGAGAATCCACTTTACATTGTGCTATTTTAGTCAACAATATAATGTCTGCTAATCTGCGTCTTTCATAAAGAGGCAGCATATGCTGTCTCCTACACCTTGATTCGTAATCATTGTCATATCTATTGCACCTATATTGCAGGTGCATCATAAATCTACGTTGAATAGATTCTAGTCTATTAATATAAATATCATATTGAGGGTTCCAATTTTGCGAGCAATACTCGAGGGTACTACGCACGTATGAACAGAAGAGGGTTTTCAATATTTTAATACTAGGAAAATTGAGAACTGGATCTTATTATAAATCCCATGGATTTGTTGGTTTTTTTGGCAATGTAATCAACATGTTTATCATATGTTAGTTTAGAATCGTGAACTATACCTAAGTCCCTTACTTCTTCTACGGCTTCCAGTTCTTGCCCTTTAAGAGTGTATATAGAATTCGTAGTTTTAGATTTACGTGTAAAAGTTATGGAGTGACATTTAGCAACATTAAGATCTAGTTTATTGAGACTGCAGTATTTTTCAAATCTGGTTAGATCTTGTTGAAGAAGCAGACTGTCGTTAATACTAATAATTTGTTTAAAAACCTTCATATCATCAGCATAGAGGAGAAATTTAGAGTGTTTGAAACAAGTCGCTATGTCATTAACAAAAATGTTAAAGAGCAGGGGCCCTAATAAAGAACCTTGAGGTACCCCAGAGGGTACATGATTCCATGAAGAAGAATAACCATTGAGCACAACAGCTTGGGATCTGTTTTTAATGTACGATGTAAACCATCTGTACAGATTGCCATGAATGCCGGCATAGAGAAGCTTTTTTAAAAGTATAACGTGGTCAATACGATCAAATGCTTTACTGTAATCAGTAAAGATGGCGTCCACCTGTCCACCAGCATCCATGTTGTAAGTTGTGAAGTCGGTAAATAATAGCAAATTAGAAGTTGTCGAACGATTTTTGAGAAAGCCATGTTGCTCGGGGATAAAGGTAGCCGATAAACTGTTGTAGACTTGATTATACACTAAACGTTCAAATATTTTAACGAAAATACATAATTTTGAAATAGGTCTATAATTTTTAATATCATTTCTAGCACCACTTTTGTGGATTGGAGTTATAAAAGCAGACTTCCAAATTTTGGGTACAACACCTTCGCGTAAAGAACGTTTGAACAATATTGTTAATGGAATCGTCAAGCTATCAGCACATTTCGTAATAAATAAAGCCGTGATGTGATCAGGTCCAGCCCCTTTGGTCAGATCAAGTGTTTTTAGCAATCTATTCACCGTTTTGGGGACAACTTCAACATCACCTACGACGACACCGTCGTTAAACCGTGAAGGAGGTATTTCAAATTCAGGACCGCGGCTAGTAGAGGGAGAAAGAAAAGTTGACTGAAAATAGGTTGCAAAAAGGTGACAAATATCTTCTCCTGAATCTGCTGACTGCCTTCCATATATGAGAGAGAGGAGGGAATAGCGTTAGAGCTATTTCTATTGGACTTAATAAATGACCAAAACAGTTTTGGGTTCTTCACTATAGCCTCTTCACACTTTAATAAGTACAACCTATAGCAATCAGCTTCCAAAAGCTTGGCTCTTTTACGTAATAAAGAAAAGGTATCGTAATCGGCTTTATTCCCATACTTACTATATTTCTGAAAGAACTTAAACTTTTCTTTTAAAACCTTCTTTAAAGAGGAGTTATACCATGGTGGAAAGGATTTACGAGTAATCAATTTGTGGGGTATATATTTTTCTATTACGTCACGCAAGATTTTATAAAAATAGTTTATAGCTTCATCTAATGGAGTCTCACGTAAACAGTCATCGCAGCTTATCTCATCCAATGATAATTTGATGTTTTCATAATCACCTGATTCATAAAAATATTTTTCTCTAGGATTTACTCTTAACAGGTCGGAATTGGTAAAGGTTAAAGTAATCAGCAAAGATTTATGATGAACATCTTCACCTACTAAGGGGTCATCACAGGCAGATATCTTTATGTCAATAAAATTACTCAACACTAGGTCCAAAATTCTATTATTAATGTTCCGACAAAAGTTATACTGTGTTAAGTTACATTCTTATAATGTATCAAAAAAACATACCTGCGTTTCATCTGAGATACCCGTGTACTGCGTCAAGCGTCATTACAGTCAAGCGTCCAATGAATGTTACTTAAGTTAAAATCGCCCATAATAATAAATGAATCATTCGGACATGAGTTAACTATGATTGACAATTTTTCTAGAAAATTACTAAGCTGTAAATTAAATGAGTTACCTAGTTTTTCACTACACAGATAAATAGTGCAAAAGTGTATATTTTGAGAACAACTGTTTTTATTTTTAAGAGTGACAGTAACCTATATATCCTCAGCAGACGAACACCAGTATGTACATAATATTTAGGGTGTACTTACATATTGATCCCACGTATTGCATAATGTTTGTATGTGTATGTACATAATATTCAGGGTGTACTTACATATTGATCCCACGTATTGCATAATGTTTGTATGTGTATGTACATAATATTCAGGGTGTACTTACATATTGATCCCACGTATTGCATAATGTTTGTATGTGTATGTACATAATATTCAGGGTGTACTTACATATTGATCCCACGTATTGCATAATGTTTGTATGTGTATGTACATAATATTCAGGGTGTACTTACATAATGATCCCACGTATTGCATAATGTTTGTATGTGTATGTACATAATATTCAGGGTGTACTTACATAATGATCCCACGTATTGCATAATGTTTGTATGTGTATGTACATAATATTCAGGGTGTACTTACATATTGATCCCACGTATTGCATAATGTTTGTATGTGTATGTACATAATATTCAGGGTGTACTTACATAATGATCCCACGTATTGCATAATGTTTTTATGTGTATGTACATAATATTCAGGGGGTACTTACACTTAAAATCCCACGCGTCATTGCATTTGACCTTGTACATAAAATTCAGGGTGTACTTGGTTGTCGTCAGATGTCTTATATACATGATATTCAGGATGTGTAACTAATTGTAAATGTCTAGATTTATAAAGTAAGAATGGACTTAAATACTATTAAATTTAAGATTATGATGTGTTGATATATGACTAGAATATTATATTAACAATAAAATTGTAAATTGGTAAAATGATAATGTATAAAATAATCATCAACGCATTTAAATAAAATTAATTGCTAAGTGCGAAAATATTGTAAATAATAAATACGCCCAACGAGAGGACTCGTCGTAGATAGGATGGCCGAGCTGTAACCGTCAACTAGTGTTTACCTTTACAAATGACAAGTAGATTCACTGACAGTACCGAGTTTGGGAATCTATGGAAGTGTCAACGTCAAACTTGACATTTCCATGGTGACTTAAAAACGGAAATGTCGCCATCTTGGCAAAAGGCTAACTTCACTCCGATGACGTGGTAAAGATAGTGGGGTGGGAGGCGTCGACAATCCTATATAAGCCAGTGTAAAATAATTATAGTTTAGTCTTCGTACTGATGTTTGGCGAAATATAAAAGTGTAAAAATGTACAAGATAAAACTACTGTCGTTTTATTTACTGAGCCTAATACTTGTGAACAGTAGCAATAGAGTTCTTAGCGAAAGAGCATGTGTGAGGAAGTTCTACCATCATACCTATTTCTGCCATAATGCAGCATTACAAGTGCCAATAAGAAGGGTATGCGTGCCGGTGAAATAACAAGCACAAGCTACCATTATTTTCTCTAAGCGACAGACACACATGTAATGTCTCGTAGGACACGTCCAAGGATATGAAAAATGTGTATTATAGAGGCCAGCTTATAACGTAATACCTAACATGGAATAGCCATAATTTACGCAAAAAACCCAAAGGTAAAGAACTCAGGGCTGCTCAACTCAATAACTCAAAGTCGGAATTTCTTGCAATGCATAAAAATAATTCGGATCCCCAGCGGCCGAGCGGCAGATACAATCGTGAATCACGTAGGCCTTCCATTTATCATAGAGTTTCAGCGTCTCGAGACGTGTCGCGATAAGAGGGCTCTGTTTCTGTGTACAATCCACGACAAAATGTGTTGGTTACGTTTTGTATTTTTAAAATAAGCAAGCAACGTAATCTAATCATAATCTTTGGTATGAGTTGAGTATAATATAGTAAATCGAATAGATTCCTGAAGCTTTATGATATTTATAGAAACTCTTAGAAACAGTAAAAAATACAAGATTCATATTATTTCCTTGTTGAATATCACTTGTGTTATTCTTTAAGCAGTTTAAAGCGAAACACAAACTCCACATTTGCACAAAATCGTAAATAAATGGAAAGAAAAGTGAAATAAACTTTGCGTGCGATATTACCCATTCGCCTACAAAGAAATTCTTGGGAAGCAATGATCCAAAAATCCGTGTCCTATATCATTGCACTCCTCGGAGCGCAATATACGAACTCCACGTGAAATACATTGTCGGATATCCCCATTTCGTATTAATATTTTTACTTCTACTGTTATATATTGTTTTATTACTTTACGTCGTTTTTGCAAACGCACGGCGAGCGACGATGCTTTGCGGAATATGTGCTACCAGAAAAAAAGATAAGCTTGTAGATAAATTTTGAAGTAGAATACTTGTTTTACTTACTTTGCTGAAAAAGATTCAAAAAGAAAAAGATTCTGGTACTTTTGATGTAGTTATTAAATAAGATATAAAATTCGATCTACCTAAGATCGATGAAATTGACAATCAATGATAGGAATGTTCAGGGGTAGCTTTTGGGTAGTTTAGTTTTTATTATGGACTCACCTGTAGGTGCATAAGAACAAATTAGTCCTCATACTCATAGTAGGACAACCTAGTGTATAGGAGCATGCGAAAACGGTCTTCTGAGACCTAGTAGAACGATCTAGGTTAAAAGGATAATTATGTAAACTGACGCAAACGGTTCCTGCTACTGTTCGAGATACATTGCTAGTAAAATGACAAGTTTGACATCTCCATGCTGAATATGGCTGGGTGCTTTTGACAAGATTACGAGAACTGCTGTTCTGGTGTTTTGGATCTATCTTTGTGCTTTGCAAGGCGTAGATCAATTTGTTGATGTATTTTTGAACGTTGTAAAACATTTTCAACCAAAATAATGAGCATTATCAGTTATTATCCCATATCTTGCATAAATTAAAAAATATTTTTTCGCGGTTGTTACAGTTCTTATTTGCATTTTTAAATACCCGCTGAAAGCGCCAAAAAGGAGTGACGAGGGTTCCGTTTGAAATGCCGTAAAAGTGGCAATCAGACCGGTTTACTGACTTTTACTTCAAAGTGAATTTTTTATTCTGACCTTTTTATATTGCGCGTTAGAAAACGTATATAAAGTATTCTCGAGTAGTTCCTTGTTCGGAAACCTTACAGATGTTTCTAATGGGCCGCCGAGAAATACTGGGAGTTTTTAGAACTTTTGCGGGGGTATTACTTTGTTTCCGAGTTTGTTGAAATTCTGATGTGTGGTTAGCTAAGCTCAATAAAACAACAAAAGACTTGTTAAGCATCGGCTCAATGAGTCTTGTTTGACTCTAACAAAAGATTAGCTTTTCAGAAGATTGAAATGAATCAAATCTTGAATTTGTAACTAAACAATATAAAGACACATTTTTGATAAGTTATTTTTTTATCCCGTGGTAACACAGGCTCGATACCAAAATTAGCTGAGAAACCCAAATATTCCATCTTAAATAAATACCAATTCAATTTCTAAAACAACTCGCATATTATTTTCTAGCTTTTAACTCATAAGATGTGAACGATGTTATGCTGAATGTGTTCAACGATTTCTGAAGTATAATTCTTAACAAAAGCTATTTATTACGAATGTACAAGTTTATGAATAGTGGGAATCTCGTGAACTAATTTAGGGTGTGTTAGGGGCACTAATCGTACACGAGAGGGATGACGGCGGTCATTATCCGGGAGACAATAGCATCCGGTCGCCATTCATGGTACGACCATGACAAATGGTCGCGTGTACGGTGAGAATGTACCTACGTTATATTAATCTATGACCCATTGAAATGTACAAGTTAGATTGCATGGTAATATTTATTAGTAGAGAGAGGGAATACTTTCAGTGTCTAGTAATTAAAGAACATTGACTCTAAGATCTTTCCTTTCATGTTGTTCTATTTTTCGGTTGTTGTGGTAAAACAATAAAGCGTTAGCTATGTATATATAGACATATATATATCTAGCCACCAACAAAAGTGTCCTTAAAACCACGGTACAGACACAGACGTAAAACACAAGCCAATCGATATTATTTAATATCAATAAGTCAATATATAAGTAGGTATATACAGAAATACCCATTCTAAAAAATGAATGGTCCAGTGGCATATTTATTAGCCAGCCAGTTTCCAAACAAGGCGTAGCGTGGCGCCTTCTCCGTCACTTCGTCACTTTGTTCATATTAACACATGCATGTTCATTCAATGATGTACTCTTACTATAAGGTATAAGAGAGATCGCCATCAAGTTGTCTGTAAGTAGTTCACGTATCGTTGGACTCAAATGAATGTTAGATGAATGTTCTCATAGTAACACTACCTACAGTGAAACATCCCGCCGTGTTGAATATACTACGATCTGCTTTGTTAGTAGTTTTGAGAGAAACTCGGTGTAGACCATGTCTTTGATATTCATAGCTTTATTGCCCCTCTTCTCGTAGTACGAACTGCGAACTTGAATAGAACAGTAATATTATGTGTTGCAGGCGAATGCATATTGGTATCTTTGCATTTGATGCATAGGTAGATAGAATGTGTAATTTCCAAGAACGAGTCGTATCAGCTAATTAGTTCCCCGCGGTACACCCGCGTGGGCTGCAGTTTATTGCGATAAATCAGCTCAGTAGTTTAGGCGTGAAAGACAGACAGTTACTTTCACATTTCTAATATTAGTAGGGATTTGTGTATTAAAAAAAAATTAAGTATATAATTATGATCCGTATCTGTGTGTTGTAGATCCACATAATTCCTGATTCCCTAGATACAGAGAATAATAATAATTCGCGCTCAGAGCTATGCACCAATCTACGTATTTTTGTGAAATATTTTTTCTATTTACTCCAGATTATTGAATTTTATGTCAATATTCCAGTCTTACTTTATCACTTTTATTATCAAAGTCGATGTCGCCCTCCCATCGCGATTTGAGGGAGCGGCAATTTACTTTGGGAATGACCAAATGCAAGAAAACCACGATAAACAAATCCCTGAAGTAATACAGTGAGAGATCGTAATAAGGTCGTAAGCCTACTCACCATAGTCCAGCTTGTGTGACGGCGCCGTCTTAACCCTACAAGGCTCAATTTTTTTTTAGTGCACGAAAAAAATATATAGGTTGTAATTAGTGATCAGAAGTTAGGGAAAAATAATAATAAAAAAATTTAAATCATATTTTCCGGGAAAATCCACTTTTTATTTCAGTTCCACATACGGTACACTGAGCCTTAGCTATGATTTTTGGTATTGAACTAGTACAATCGAATTGTTTTAGAAATAGTTTTCATTTGATTTTTTTTTTAAATAGGTGACTTATTATTATAAACAAAATAAAATAACAATTATATATTATACTTTTTTATATATGTATATTGTATATTGTAACTTATAATGTATAAAATCATCTAAGTAATATAATAAACTAGCTGCGCCACGTGGCTTCAACCCGCGTCTTCCCACTATCCCGCAGGAACCTTTTTTCGGGATAAAAAGTAGCCTATCTTTTAATCTATAGTATAAGCTATCTCCATTTCAAATTTCACTCAAATCCGTTATGTAGTTTTTGCGTGAAAGAGCAACAAACGTTCATACAACCACACATACACACATCCATGAATCCATACGTCCATACTCACAAACTTTCACGTGTGTAATATTAGTAGGAATTAGGATTTGTTATTTTTTTTATTGATTAAAAGATCTAGAACATTTATATATTTATTTTGGCAAAGTTGTACGTAACATTTGTTGCAAGATAAGAATGTTTTTCCTTTGCAACCAAGATATTTGCATCGTTGTCTTTTTCCCCCCAAACAGGAAAGTTCTCAAACCCATCACGTCTGACATCACGAGGATAGGATTGATGTATTTGGCTTCTGACTTTTATTTTCAATTTCATCAGATAAACTTGGTGTACCTCTCTTTTTTTTATCAATGGCCCAAACATGCATAAACTTTTCCCTACTTCAAATTTGAAGTCCTTCTGTTCCATTGGGGTTAGAGTATGCTGCTGCTCCTCAACTCTTCTGTACAACAACCAGCAATTGATAACTGTTACATCAAGAAGATCATAAAATTGCCTCAAATACCATTTTCTGGTCCTCATTTTTATTTTATATTTCCCTAGGAACGAAGTAGCCCTGTAGTTGAACCTAAAGTCATTCCTGATGTGCTAGGCTGAGGGTCTGATATTTCTGGCTGACGATTTTCAATATTTGTAATAACCTCCATAACGGGAGATGAATACTGGGGTCTCTGCGGATATAAAGAAGTTTCCACGTCGCTAAGAGGCTCAAATAAAAAGTTTTTGATGGACTGAATTTTTTCAATGTCATCATCACTTTCAGCTTCAGAAAAATCTTGTTCATCTTCACTCCCAGAAGGAATATACAAGAAACCCTCAATATCTTCATCAGAAAATCTTCTTCGCGACATTATCTGCAATAAAATGAAAGTATTCCTATGGAAAGTTATAGTATGTACGTATAAGTAAAAACAGACGCCAAAGCTCAACGTACCGTATGTGGAACATGCGTAAAAATATGATTTACTAATACATTTACTATTGTAATATAAAAAACTACTTACCTGTGCAAAATATACACTTTGTATAATAGACAGTAATTTTTTCGAGTCAAAACTGTGTCAATAACTATAATTTTTTTATTTTTGAATTCAGACAAATGAATAACGTTTCACTTTTACCCAAATTTCAGATTGAATGCATTATAACAAAGACACGAACGACATCTATAGGTAAAGATTCGTATTACTACATTGCTAAATGTCAGTAGCTTCTATCAAGATGTCAAGAGATGTCACTACTAATAGTTTTATGGCTATAGGAACGATTAAAGTCGGTGTTCCACATATGGAACTGGGTGCCTTGTAGGGTTAAATCCACCAAATTTAGATAGATATAGTTCAGATCTAGGCACAAATATAATGAATGATTGTCCCGAACACAACTGATGAAGCTCTTGAGCATTCCGAATTTATTATTTCCCAAGCATATGTCAGGTTAAGACTTCGGTTGACAGTTCGGTTGAGTTGAGACGGGCGGGTGAACCAGCGAGAGGCAATACAACTATAAAACTACCCTCACTGGATTGAGAAATTATATCAACGCTATGTATTCTACCCATGTGAACTGTCAAATATATGTGCGTTCGAAAATCAAATTAACGAATGCTATCAAGAACTATTATAAAGTTTAAAAAAAATTCAAACATCGAATTACGCGGCTTTTAATAATAGTAGTAAGAAAAGGTTTCATTTTAACATACTAAGCTATGGTCACAAGATAGAGTTACACTGTAATTAATGTTGTTTTTATTAAAATACTAGCGGCCCGCCCCGGCTTCGCACGGGTATTTAGCAAAAACGCAAAAATTATAATACACACATTATTGGAGTTTTAGTAAGGATCCCTAATTTTATTGAAAACAGACATCAATATTTATACAATACTAACGTCACTCAATTGTTTTGCCTTCCCGGAACCTCTCCACTAACACTTGAACTTTATGGTATGGTATTAAAGTTCAAATTGACTTAAGTATTATTACGAATCGTTTGTATGGGGAAAAGAAAAGGGCTAATTTTAGTGTTTTCCCGGCAATTATTCGATTTTTCTCACCGTAAAAACCATTATTGGACTTCAACGAACATTTAAAAAAAGAATTGGTAAAATTGGTCCAGGCGTTGTTGAGTTATGCGCTTACCAACATATTTTGCGATTCATTTTTATATTATAGATTTAAACACAAGTAGGTAATGTAACATTGATGAAAAGCCCGGATACCGTTTTTTTTGTACCCAAATTCTCGGCTAAGATCTGTCCAAGCTTAATGGTAGTTTGAAAAACAACGCTGCATTCGCATGAATTATTAAGTGAATGAAGCACAGGCTGAAGCTGCCCTATTGCCCTATAATTAATTATTTATTAAGTTACTAGAACCTAAGATAAGATTCTCTGTATAGTGGCAATAAATATATTTTTGTATTTATTTTTATATTTAAAAACGTAAATCAACTAAACTTTTATCGGCTGTATATATTTTAACGTTTAACATTCTCCTCTACAATATTCCACATGTAAACTGAAATTGTTTTAAAATTGCTTGTCAATATCCAAATATCCAGTTGCAAAAAATACGTAAATTTTATCTCCAAGGTAAATTTTTAACACATATTTTTCGGGCGCCACAAAGCGTGACTGTGTGAACGACATTTGCGACAAATTTGGTGCCGCGCGTCAACAGAACATTTCCGGTTCCGAATGTTCCAGAGGTTCATTATTTTTATTACCCCTTACCGGAATAATGGTATAAAACAAGGGCTCTTAGAATCGACAGTTAAATTAATATTGCTATAGTGAGCCAACAGGAAAATCATCGAGATAGGTACATAGATTAATTTCGCTTAAGGAAAATATTTTCATAGAAGCCCCTTCAAAGGAAAATAACCAAGTTCGATGCATAAACGAATATTGAGATATTTGAGAGATTTTTAATCGGGTTCTATTTTTATTAACAGTGTTTAATTGGAAACTAGATTGCAATCTACCCCGCAGATAACAGTTAACAGCAGACACAAAAAGATGGTAAAAATACCTTCCAAATTAGGAATACACGACAGCTTTTAATTTGTTTCAAATTGTAGACCCTTTTTACTTTGATTGCTATTCGTTAGACGTATTTTTTTTAATAAAGAGAAATTCAGTCTTTCCAAATCTTGCTATACCAAGATAAACCTACATAAAACTAGATTTCATACAAATTTTAAATTTAGATTTTTATTTTGGTTTTTTTAATGCGTGCGTGACCTGCGTACGTCGCTCTGACATTGCGCGTTTTGAAAGTAGTTAGTATGAGATTTTTTCTAAAAGTTTCCTCTCGTTACGACAGACAAGTAAAAATGAATAAAGTTAAAAACAAAAACAGTGATACACACTAAGGTGAATAAACATTACATATCTAGGCACTTCTTAACAAAATTGTGTTAGCTACGAAAAGCCTAAGTACCTAAGTCTGGGTTAGAAATTATTTCTGGTTAATAAATTAAATAACCTCCTTTCACTTCATCAACACAAACTTAAAATAAATTCCACACTACGTGAAACTACGATAGATATATTTTTTCATGACATTTTTAAAACCTCTTTAATATGCACATTGTACAGGCAAAGTCACATTGCTATTGTTAAATTTTTTATTTTATTAGTTTGACACTAGAGAATAGGAGTTGAAGTTCAAACTACCTTCTGTCTACATAGAGCATGCCTATATACTGAATTAAAATATATCAGTAGTAACAGTTTTTGTGAGGGTGAGACACACAAATCGAGTCATACATATGAGAGAAGTTTCAAGTTTCGTTTCAATATAGTGTAAATGAGCTCTGACTCTGACACGAAAATGCTAAGTTGAACGTGCAAGATATTGATTGACAGTGATTACCTATATATCATAGAGATCCTAAATAATTGAGCTAGCTCTTGTAATTCGCCGACGCAGTCATTCAACGTAAATGCGTAAGTACCAAGGTAAGGTGGCAAATTGCTTGAATTATTTTTTTCAGTGATCCCACTCGTCTGTTACAGGCATCGAAGAAGCTTACCTTTACGATCTATTTAAATGAAAAATTGCTATCTCAGTAGTTTTTTCTTACTCAAACATCTTCAAGTTTATGTGATGAATGTGCTGAAGATTACACTTAAACGATTCATTTTATTTAAGTAACTCTCTATTAGCCTTTATACAGAAAACAAGGAATATTTCTATTGCTATTACCTACATTTAATTTGAAGAATTATATAGTGGGTACAGAATTCAAATAGAATTAGAATGATCTTCAAAGAAAATTTATCAAAAAATATATTTAGTGCAATTAAAATAAGACTGTATTTTACAACAAGTCTATTATAATAATCTATTTAAAGGCCAGGGTCACCTCACATGGTACTTGAATTGCCACACACCAACTTGAGAGTTAATAAAATCGCTTAAAAAAACAAAGTTTCACTTTTATTGTATTTTTTATTAATTGATACTAATCGACATTTTCAATTCATGAAACTTAAATAACATATAAATATACTGCACATTTGTTGTTTTATATCTATACTTTTTATATTATAATATTATAAAGCTACAGAGTTTGTTTGTTTGTTTGTTTGAACGCGCTAATCTCAGGAACTACTGGTCCGATTTGAAAAATTATTTCAGTATTGGATAGTCCATTTATCGAAGAAGAATATTTTATTTCCAAAAAAAATATGGTTACCTAAGAAAATTGCAATATTGCAACCCAAGGTGTGAAATCGAAAACCTATTTTTGCGTGCGCTGCAAAAACTATTGACAATAGAACAAAATAATGTATTACGCGTTTGTAGGTCTTATTAAGATCTACAAAAAAGTTCGCGAGAGCATATGTCTAACTATTATAGTTATGCCACAATAAGTGATCTTTTATTTTAAAAATTTAATTTTAATGCCGCCGCTAGAAAAAGGTCTTTATTTGTATGTATGGTATTAATCCTTATCAAAATAAATTACTTCTTATTTAAAACTGCTTCAATACCTTTATATGACTTTTTGAATCATTCAATTCGGACATTCGATTCGAAAGATATCACGAGTTTAAAAATGTAAGTAGTAGTAGAAAAATAAATCCGCCGCACCGCAGCGCAGCGGGAAACGCGGTGAGGTGAGGGGCGGGAGAATCTATGAAATAGGTAAAGTGCGGTCGCGGAACAGGAAGACCTTTAGCTGCGCGGTTCAAACACGCGGTCCGAAAAAAATAATAATTAGAATTAAAATAGGATAATGGATACAGCAGGTAACACGGTGAGGGGGCACCGAAGTGCGGGAATAATTTTGGAGTATACGGAATATATACGCTTTCGCGCCTAAACTACTAAACCGATTTAAGTGAAATTTTGTACATAGATAGTTTGAACCCTGGGGAAGGACATAGGATACTTTTTATCGCGATAAACTGTAGCCCACGCGGGTGAAACCGCAGGGAACAGCTAGTCAATTAATAAAAGTCGGTAACATTTTCTGCTTTAGGTAGGTATATCATGTAGATTAACAGTATGTTTTTGGTTATTTCTTCGCGATAACATATACAAAGAAAAATATATATGAATTAACCCCAATTTTCAGCTTGATCTGGTGAAAAGAACTACTTACTAAGCCAATGCGAACACCGCAGACAATAAAGAGTTTGTTAAAAACGCTGAGCCAACAAAAATGGCTCTCGTTCACGCGTGTTATCGCAACGTGACAAATGTTTGCGTAGGTTTAAAGTGAACAGTATTTAAAAAAAACCTTTATAATCTCTGATTTACGCACCCGCACGGTTGCGGCCGTACAATAACAAGAATAAAAAGCAATTCATTTTTTCCCGCACAGTTTTTTTCATTAGCAAACGAGAATGACATGTAAAACAAGCGCTCGGTGACGAGGGTTCCGGTAAATAACCGAAGGGAAGTAATTATTCGCTTATATGTGTAGATATGGTATTATGTTACAAAAACGCCGTATATCGTATATCATCGTCACTTTCAAAGTATTTTTTAATCCATGTTGCCAATGTTTAATTTAAAGTAAACAGTTGAAACAGTTAATATTGTATTTGAAATCGCTATTGTTGTATAAGCTTCATTGTATCGATTTTTACAATCGCCAATCATGGCGCAAATCGCGTAAAACTGCTTGTTTAACTAGAGCTCATTCGGGAAATGCCGGCTAATTGAACTTTACAGCTTGAGCGAATAATGCATAAATGCACAGAATACAATATAGGTGATGATGAGGTAGGGCTGGGATTATTGAACAGCATAATCGATGCGCTTGTGCAATTATTATAGTATTGTCGACGCTACAAACCTAAACTAGTTATAAGGTAAGTAAATAATCTACCTACATACAGAATCCGTAATCACTCTGAACTGTTGCATCTTTTAGGGCATTTTGTATTGATCGCCTGGTTAGCACCTTCAGGTAAAAAATTTGTCTCCAAAAAAATACCCGTATGTTCTGGCCGCCTCATTTTAGAGTCAGTTCCCAATCCAGGCGTAGCTTGGCCCCATCTTCGATCACATTGCATAACATCACGTGACTTGTGGTCAAACACTATAACTAACGCTGCAAGATGTAAAAAAATCTATTGTTATGATTTTCAAAATAAAAAAATAATAAACATACGACAAGTAAACGTCAAATGAATACTTAAAGGCGTGGTACAGCTACAATCCCTCCCGCACAAATGTTGGAAGGGAAACCTAAAAAATGCTCGTTTTTGTTTTCGTTCTGTTCAAACCAGTAGTCAAGCTGTTTACATCAGCTTAAATTAATTAAATGTCCATCACATGATCGTCGATTTGCTTGCATACAGAACAACAGAGCACTTAAAGGGCCATCAATTAATACAAGTTGTTCGAATTCACCGTTCGACCGGAATATTGGAGCACATTCGTGAACGCCGGTAAATTGAACTTTACCTATCATCATTATCATCAGCCGGAAGAAGTCCACTGCTGAACATAGGCCTCCCCCTTGAACGCCACCATGAACGGCTATTAGCCATTTGCATCCATCGACTCCCTGCGACTCTTACAATGTCGTCGGTCCACCTAGTGGGGGGCCTACCTACAGAACGTCTTCTGGTTCGTGGTCACCACTCGAGAACCTTTCTTCCCCATCTTTACCTGTACCATGCGAGTAATCACATTTCTCTATAAACCTCGAACATTTATTATCTATCGGACGGCTCGAATAATAGTTTGTTTAAGCAACAAGTTAATTTGATAGTTTGATTTTGTTTGAGAACCAAAGCATTATTACGTGAACGTACTAAAGATATTAAATTAAGTTTTGAGAACTTGACTCAGGCACAACCATAAACTCTTTGTTTCACTGGTACCTACTCTAGAACTCTAGAGTAACCATAATAATTCTTGTTATATTTCACAAGCTTTGCTTTCATAAATACGACTCGTTCGTTTCATAGCCCAGAATAAAAAAGGATTTATATCAAAACTTGTTTCATCAACGATATCAAGTGGAACAATGAAATTAATTTGACGCGTAAAATAATATATTTATAGCCGTTTTTCGTATTCAGTCTTTAACAACTCTACTTTATTGATTCAAAATATATTGTTGTAGCCAACAGTACAACACATTGTTAATTTTGTTACCGTTAACCTTTATTTGAAACAACTGAATTTTCTTAAGCTCGTCACAAAACAGCCGGCTTCTACGAGGCCTCATAAGTCTACTAAGTACCAGCATTTCTAAAATCTACATCTAGCATAAAATTACTTCCTTTACGTATTAGCCATAAATTTGCGAAAAACTCTAGGTTTTTGATTACTCAACCAAGCTAGCTCTCTTTTTCTAGAGCTCGCCTGGCTAGCTACCACCCTCATAATCAGTCACCAAGCACCTATCGGTGTGTTCCGGCAGCCGAACTAGAGAGCCAGTTCCCAATCCAGGTGTAGCGCGACGTCATGATTTGTGGTCAAACTCTACTATTGCGCACTTTAAGATGTTAAAAAAATGATAAAATACGTTCATGATAAATTTCAAAAAATAAACACTTAGATCTGATTTGAGAGGAATATGACTAAGGCTGTATTGAAAAAATGACTAGCACAGTGTTAGTCTGTGTAACACTATCTTTACTATATAGTAGGTAACCAGTATGACGCCGCACTTACCGGAAGTGTCTTCTTCTACGAGGGATCGCAGCATTACGTCACGTGCCACCTTCATTTATCATTCTAGATATATCTTATGGACGTCCCGGCGACGTGCGGGGTACGTCGCGACGTCTTCATTAATACGAAGGTGGGGCACCTTAGCTAATTGAATCGGTACAGTAATTCGTTTAATCGCAAGGAAGTGAACTTATGGAGCAGGATATTTGTATATAATCAATCTACATGTACCTTTTCCAAGTTTGTCGTAATAAACTGTAATTTAAACGTTAATTCAGAAGGTTTAGAGTCTAACTTAAAATTGAGTCGCGTTGTTAATAGCACTTGCTAAATCTAGGAAAATCATCTTAACGTTATTGGATAACACAAATTATTGTCATCGACGTGATTAAATTTTAAAGTTGTCATGAAAATATTTCGGTTCTGCTTGCTAGGTCGTGTTATCAACTTATCACAATGAATAAACCATAGGCGTAGGGACAAAAAATACACGCGATGTTATGACGTTATAAAAATGATGAGCAGTAAAGAGCTCCTCTCTTGCTCGAAATATGAATAAATAAATAAGCTGAGGTTGTTAAAAAAGCTTCATAAAACAAATACATTTGGTTGAGCATCATTAAATTAAAAAGCAATATTTTTTTAACGACTGTAGAATAAGAATAAATCTTTTCAGCATTGTAGAAAAGGACATTGCAACGGGTAAATTAAAAAGCCCACTAAAACCGCGTCCGGAAATAATTTATTACAGATGGGTAGCTAACTATTGAGCCGATTTAGTTTTAATATTTGAATACGTTCAGTTAGACGGCTGTTTCTATTGTCTTCAAGTAAGCCATTAATCAAGTAGGCTTATCAAAGCGTTGAATGAGCGGCGTGAATGTGACAACAATGAGATCAGGTTGTCTCTGCGTCAAACACCAAACACTACACAATGGTAAAAATTTATCACGTGTCAGTTGCAGTAAGCTCTTGCTTGTTGTTTGCGACTTGACCAGAACTTTGGGCTTATATAATAATACTAGCTGTTCCCCGCGGTTTCACCCGTGGGGGCTACAGTTTATCGCGATAAAAAATAGCCTATGTCCTTTCTCAGGCTCTAGACTATCCTCTGTACCGAATTTCATTTAAATCAGTACAGTAGTTTAGGCGTGAAAGACAGACAGACAGACAGAGTTACTTTCGCATTTACAGCAGTGACAAAGCGTATACTTTGTTTTAGGATGCAAACACTAAGAAATAATGCAGTGCAGGTATTTTATATCAAAGCAAATAAACTCATTGGCTGATTACCATACAGAAGCTCTTGTAAAAACTTTAGCTCTTCCTATCGTATCAAGCGGAATTGCAATAAAAAAAACATCAAAGTATGAACCCTATCGATGAAAACGATTCCATTTCATCACAATTTTTTCCAATTAAATTAGCAGAGTTCTTTCATCGTAGAGAAGATGACAGTTGGACAAATGCAAGTGAAAGCGACTCGCGCAGAACAAGAATAATTAAATTAAAAAATGAGGAAAGAACATCCGACTCGCATTTATTCAACGTTTTGAAACGAATCCAGTTGTACTCGTAAATACAAGGATGAAACCGTTTGGCGACAAAACAGGACACAACCAGAGCTTTACTTAATGTGAATCATATTTCATTTTGCAGGAGGGCGGGATTTCCGAGACCCTTGCTCCGAGACATTATATTCGCTATTGTAGGTCTACGCTGCATTAAACGAATCATGCTAATGAAGACACTTAAAATGAATCGTTATACCTTCAGCTAAAATAACACAAACAACAAAATGCTCTCATTTTTGTGCTATCTTAATTTCTCAAGGACACGTTAAACACAAAGGAAGATTTTCTTTTTTTTTAATAATAGTGCCTATGTTACTCTGCCTCAATTGTTGGGTAGCGTTATAATTCCAATCCTATCTTCACCAATCTCAAAATTGAACATTAGCGTTTTTCATATAAAAAAAAGTCAAACAAAATACAGGTCCAGTATTTTATCAAATACATTGAGCAAAAATATTTCTAAAGCAATTTTGCGGTAATTTCACGTAAAATAGGGAGAAGATCATGCGCCGCGATGCGTATCCATTACCGACGGTGAGATAGGTATAATATTTTACAATTTTTCATCTCAGGATAAGTACCTAATCTCCGAACAAATTGTAGAGTTTGTACAAATGGCAATAGGCGTACATGATTAGATTATAGCCATTCTTGCAATTGAAAACATTTGTAAAAGTGCGCAGCCAAGAAGCAGCTGTAAAATAGGCTCTGGGCGTGCAAAGTAATGCGAATAAGTTTTTCGCACCTGCTCGCCTCTCGCTGCAAACAAGAAAACGCAGTTGACGTGTTGCGTTTCTTCTTGCAAACATTTTGATATTGACAGTGAAACGGCAATTTTATTTCGTAACTAATTTTGCCGGTTAAGATCTGTCCGAGCACAGGGTAGTTTGAAAAACAGCGCTGCGCTCACATAATTATTGTTATGTAAATGCAGCACAAGCTGAAGTAGCCCTATAATTAATTAATAGTAAAGTAAGTAACTGAAACATAATATGATGTCTGTGTTATAGGGGTAAGAAATTGATTTTTTATCCTATACCGAGTATCACGAAACTCCCCCTTCACCAGTTCGTTTTTAATTTTTAAAAAAGTTTGTGTGTGTGTGTCATCACCGTAAATACTAAACTGATTTTGATTAAATTTGGAATGGAGATAGCTTAGACCCTGGAACACATAGGCTACGTTTTATCCCGGAAAAAGGTTCCTGCCGGATAACGGAAAGACGCGGGTGAAACCGCGGGGCGCAAGTAATGTTATAATTATCTTAGAGTGACAAGTGCAGTGCTGTAAAAAAACGTGACCAAATGTATGCGTTAATATTTCACTTCAACACTTGGCTAGTAATTGGCTGCTCGTGGACGGAAGCAAGTAAGCGAAGGAATATATTTTTCGTTGTAGAACAACCAAGAAGGCATTGTGAAACCGGAAGTAGACCGAGTGACTTTTTATATTAAAAACGATTTTTCTGTTGAGTTGACTAAAGAATCAAGCAAGGCTGATTGCTATTACACTTCGACGTTGCATTCTCGATATTTATTCACTTTGTAGTAATCCTATTTATTGCACAAGGCGTCGCACATAATTTTTAGAGCTGTAAAAATAAAAATCAAATCACAAAAATATAAAATTCACTGTTTCTGAACGATACCTTCCATGTCATAGGCAGTGCTGTCATCTCCGTCATACTTCATTCCTTTTTTATGTGCGGGCGTCGCAGCTTCGACTTATCGATTAAATTCGTTATTTTATTGGAAATTTTGTGAAAAAGTTAGTTGAAAGCAGTGTTATGGAGAAAAGATCGTCATAAGTCCAAATAATGACGAAAAATAACATGTTGGGAACGCAAGATACGAAACTCGCCAACTAGTTCGGACGATCAAGGTTAGTTCGTGGTCATTAACTGTGTGTTAGTTTTATCTGTAAATTTGCCTTTGTCCCTTCCTTTTTAGGGAAAAGGCGCATACTTTGAAAAATAACTGATATTTTTTCCTTATGATTTTTGCGTAGTTTTTCTTTTCTAACTACCCACATAATTCATGATTTTTTCCATTCTTTTTTCTTGCATGATGCTCGGCTGATAATGAGTTACTCCGATGGCGTATTGTAACCTTCAACACTGCACACGCTGCTTGCTGAATCATATAGTCTAGAGTCGTACCATGAGTGCGTACCATGACTTTAAATCATACAGTCATAGGATGTAACGTGAGTGCGTACCATGAGTGCGTATCATGACTTTAAATCATACAGTCATAGGACGTAACGTGAGTGCGTACCATGAGTGCATACCATGACATACAGTCTAGAGGCGTAACGTGAGTGCGTACAATGACTTTAAATCATATAGTCTAGAGACGCAACGTGATTGCGTACCATGACTTTAAATCATACAGTCTGGAGGCGTAACGTGACTGCGTACCAGGACTTTAAAAACCTTCAATACTGCACATGCAGTTTATGGAATCATACAGTCTAGAGGAGTAACGCGAGTGCGTACAATGACTTTAAAAACCTACAATACTGCACACGCAGTTTATTGAATCATACAGTCTAAAGGAGTAACGCGAGTGCGTACAATAACTTTATAAACCTTCAATACTGCACACGCAGCTTGTTGAATCATACAGCCAAGAGGCGTAACGTGAGTACGGACAATGACTTTAAGACCTTCAATACTGCACACGCAGCTTGTTGAATCATACAGCCAAGAGGCGTAACGTGAGTATGGACAATGACTTTAAAACCTTCAATACTGCACATGCTGCTGGTTGAATCAAATAGTCTATAGGTGAAGCGTGAATACGTACAAAACCTGATATGGCGCTGGATCTTCTTGACCAGGTAAAGCTCGACCATAATCATCCAAGGTCACCGACACCAGACCCGCGACAATGGTCTTCTGATGATGATAACCGGGTGAGATCCCGTACATTCATTCCGACAGGTCTAGGTACAGATACAGCAGATGCAGCTAGCATGTCCGAGCTCAAGCGAAAAGCCAATGTCTGCCGCACCAGAGTTTTTATAGCCAAAATGCATTCATAGATCCAGTACGGAAAGATGAATTATTTGGTGAGCGATTTATGATAAGGTATCTAAACGTTGGGGTAGAATCCTAGTGTGAATGGTAAAGGCAGAAGAAACCACGATAAAGGAAACCCTAATACCTGAAGACCTAGCTTACGGAGGGCACCAAGGTTCAACTTAGAATTTTCTGCAGTCTTATACACGAACTTAAAGAGTCGGGATAAACTCCTTATAAAGGCTAAAACAAGCCAGTCATTTTCTAGACTTATATCTGTGGGACATAAATCATAAACAAAAAACAAGAACACAAAACACTTGTCTTTTATTATATAACAACAAAACAACGAAATATATACAGTTGGATAGAAAATTGAAATAAATGCTAAAAACTAAACTTCTTACAAAGAAAAAATTTGAGAAAGCTCTGGCCTTCATTCAAAGTTTAGCAAGGCTGGCGTTCTACTACATCTCTAGACATCAGGTTCATTTTGAATATGAAGGACAATAACAACTGAAGACTTTAAAATGGAAGATATCCACACAGCTAATATTTACCAAGTAAGGTTTTTTATATACATTATGTCCACATCAAGGAACCGTAATTTTAAGTTCCTATCCATAACTTAAAACTTCAAGATAACCTACGATTTTCAATGACTTCCTTTGGTTTGTCATTGGCTTCTGTACCAGTTGGTAATTATCTTAGAAACCGAGATCTGTTGTTACTTGTGTGTTATTTTGATGTCTTACTACACATTAATGACCATAATTTAAAATTTGCTTAGAGGGTTCATTAAACTTTCTCAAAAGGTTAAGATTTGTGTTAAAACAAGCAAAAATGTATTTTGATTTGGAACAAAAAACACACACATTTCGGCATTGAAATACTACATATTTACAGAAAAGTCATTATATGTGTTTAAAGTTTACAAAAAAGAAACTTAAAAATACCTGACGAAACAAAATATTTTTCCAGATTAAGCAGATTGACAATCAGGGCCTTTTTACCTTTTTTACCTTTGTTAATACCTTAGGTTACTTTTCTCAGCCTACCCTGCAGTTTTCTTTGTATAGAAAGAAAAATTTCAAACTGCATAACATTACGAATGATTTATATGAGAAATGTATCAAACTCGAAGTCAGAGTCGTCTTGGGAAAAATAATGTTTTAACTCAGTGGTAAGTACCTTCTAGAAATCTTCATAGGTGCCTCCCTTATTGGGCGGGGTGTTTTTTTGTAACGTGAGTTTTTTGTTTTGGGATCACACAATCACAACTAGCATACTTTATTATTAGAATTGAAATCAGCTTACATTGGCCTTCAATGCTTTGCTAAGGATTAACAGAATAAACATGGGCAGAGTACCGCTGTTGTCTGCATTAATGAAGATGTCTAATATACTCTCTGAGATATCTTGCACTAGCTTAAGCAAAGATAGCTTAATATACGTACAAAATAATATATATTAATTAATAAAGGACCAAAACATTGAATGGGACCTGGCTCCAGGTGCCTGTGATCTATCATGATCATAATCACGAACTGTTTTTTTGGAGTCCCTAAATTGATGTTTATGTACAAGAATATTTGTGCGAAGCATATAATATTAAAAAAAAAAAAAAAAAAAAAAAACTTACATCATTAAAAAACTAAGCAGATGATTATATTTACTTATGCATGTTATACACTTTCTTATAATTCATTAAATTTCAGATTCATTCAAAGAACTGGGCACCCATTTAGACCACAATTGTTTTGTATGTGAAGTTGACAACCAAACATACCATCACAATATTGAACTTGTCTCACTTTTTTCACATTTATGTTTTAGATGGTATATACATATTATTACGGATAAGAGATCCTTTGGCATAGCCTGACCTTATGGACCCTATGGTCAATGCATTCATTGGATTGGGAAACTCATTTATTTTACGTCTTCCTTCTATTCTAGTTTATCTGTATTTTTAAGAAATATTATTTTGATCAAGCCACTGCACGGGAGTCATGGTCAGCTAATAGGCCTAAGAAGGCCTTTAGTTACTCTTATTATTTTTATTTTTCCAAAGAAGATTGATCCATTTCACCCTCTCTGGTAACATTATATCCTGGTTTCAAAGGTATTATCAACCAAACATAGTTATATTTCCAAGGGGTATCAAAATTAATTATAATTTAAACTTAGACTAAAAAAAAATAAAATAATAATAATAATAATTTCAGAAATAATAATAATTGGATATCAATAATTTCAATAAGAACTCAGATAACTTTTTAGCATTGTTGTAATAGTACACTTCACCCTTAGCGTGGCCTCTTAGCTTTGGCTACGGCTCCGCCAATGCCTAATAAAGGTCCGGGCAAAGACCCGAGAATAAAGCCACATGGGATAATAATAATGATTCAAAGTATTACCATATTTTTTCCTATTTTCTCAAATAGGATTCAAATTCTCGTCTCTGAATATCATTCAGGTACAGACTCGCCGTTCGCTTCTGTTTTAATATCAGGTAAATGTGTTATTTAGATGACCAAACTATAAGATTCACAAAAGAAGTTTACGGAATTAAACTTTGCTATTCAAAATACGTATCTACATGAGATCCTAGTACGCAATCACTTGTAGTAATTTTATCCAAACGAGAGTTAAGCTTTTGATTCCATATCCAAAAAGTCTGTGCCTTTCCTCGCGTTGTCAACTATACAACGAGTGCGAAATTAAAGTAAGTCGCACGAATGGAAATCAATATTTGGCTAGAAGCACTTACTAGAAATAGACTAATTACTGATTTCGCCTACAAATACTTTGGTGCCTAATCTAGTTATACTTTTTTACCTCACAGAGAAAACATATATCCAGAGAGAGTATTATCATTTTAGATAGATGCCATGGCACCTAAGAGCTACCTCCATCAAAGAAATTAATTCATACATCTAAGAGATAATCCATTGCTCCTACTACAAGTCACATATACATTAGACATACTTACATTTATAGTTAGGTGCAAATACTGGTATTTGCGGCATATAGTAGCCGTTACACTTCTACCTCGGCTAGTTATAAGGAGTTCTGTCCATGTTATAAAATGAACAACAGGATGGTCAGGAAGCTTATTAGTATTGCATTCACAAAGGTAATTCATAATATATTCAAGCAAGAATGCTAATAACGGTAATTGGGCTTACATTATCAATTGACTTATTGGTTTTAGGTTGAACGTAAGGTTCATAATAATGTGGATAATCACTCCACTTTTTTCGTTTATATGTGTTAATGTATCTTTTTATTTTTCTATCTAGAATCCTGCCTGCCTATCTCGTTTGTGTGAAAGCGCTAAACATCTACAAAGTGAATAAATATCGAGAATGCAACGTCGAAGTGTAATTAATGGTTAAACGAACTTACCTTAAGTGATGTTCGACCATAATTATACTAGACGTTGCATTCGAAGATATTTATAGTCCCACCCGAACCCAGCTACTAAAGCCCATACAACTAACAAACGAGATAAGTGTCTCTGAAAGAATGAAGTATGACGGAGATGACAGCACTGCCTATGACATGGAAGGTATCGTTCAGAAACAGTGAATTTTATATTTTTGTGATTTGATTTTTATTTTTACAGCTCTAAAAATTATGTGCGACGCCTTGTGCAATAAATAGGATTACTACAAAGTGAATAAATATCTTCGAATGCAACGTCTAGTATAATTATGGTCGAACATCACTTAAGGTAAGTTCGTTTAACCATTAATTATCGGTTAACAAATTAAGTCCTGTAAAGCTGTAAGGGTTATTTTATTATATCGTATAGATTATATAACCTTAGTTCTTCTAATGACCTGCTCTTGCGGCATTCGTAAAGATAGAATACCTACCGCTTTAATCAATGATTTTACCTTTCAGATAGTTCTCTGACTCTATAAGGCAAGCAGGAGTGGCCGATTGGTAAGATCTATTTAGCACGTCTCTCATCTACATTACTAAGGCCCGTATTTTAGAATGACGCTCAAGTATTGATCAATGCCTGAGTAGCGACCAACTGACGTATTTGTATGAAGTGACAGTGTCGAATCTATGCTCAAGTACCTACTGATTATCGCTTGAGAAAAATACGGGTCTGCTTGGTGGTTGAGCTTCTTCTAATGTTCCCCTGACTAGCTAGTCATACCAAGTTAAGAATCTGTCGCCAAGCATCACCGTGTGTTCCAGCAGCCTCACTTGGGACCCAGCTCCCTGTTTAGGCATATCGTATCTTCAAAATATTGTTGCTTATCATCAGGTGACTTGGTATTAAAAGCTATATGTAATAAAGCCTATGTAATAAACTGAAAAAGAAGAAAATAATTCGTTATTACAAAATTGTAGGTGTATAAGAGAACCACATTCTATTCAGCTAGGCTCATTATCTTTCAGTTAACCCCGGCGTATTGTGAAAGGAAAACAAGCTATTTTTATTCGACATGTTTTCCTCAGTTGTTTGAAAAGAGCACACAAATCAGTGGCTCTACAAATCGCGTGAAATCGTTTTGCGTGCGACGTTAATGGGATCGCGGCTGTTCTTCACAATGCGACTTTATTGGACGATATATCAGAGCGAGTGAGCACTAACGACAGAACACATTGGATTCTAAACACTGTCTGTCTGGGCATACACTAACGGCATAGCGAAGCTGACAATGCAGTTTCGCGTGTATTTTAATAAAAAGCTTATCTCTATACCAAAAGCTACGTACATCATATCACAAATTACGCTTTAATATTATAAACTAACCGTTCCCCGCGGTTTCACTCGCAGGGGTTACAGTTTACTGCGATAAAAAGTAGCCTATTTCCGTTCTCAGGCTCTAGACGATCTATTTACCAAATTTCATATAAATCGGTTCAGTAGTATAGGAATGAAAACGTGACAGATAGACAGACAGACAGACAGAGTTACTTTCGCATTTAAAATATTAAGTTTGTTTATGTGAATGTCTATGTTTCCAACTTCTTTACCCTAAGATGGCTCAACGGATTTGAGTGTAATATAAAACGAGGATAGCTTATACAGTGGCTATTTTTTATCCCGGAAAATGTTGAAATTCCTGCGGGATAAAACCACGAGTTTTTGTTCACTTATCATCGAGCGTCTTGTGGTTAAACGTTACCTTGTAAGTAATAGGTAAACGAAAGAAAGAATGAAAGAATTTGACCGCAGGGCGTAGCTAACAGGAATTAATTTGATCAAAGCGTAATAACATATTGCAATTTTCTGTTTGTTATTAAATTATAGCGTATTAACTTAATTATAATTTTAATGTTTCTCTGCATACCCTGAGGAAATTACTTATCTATATTAATAAAATATTATAATGAGGTGAAATTTCTTAGATTGTTGTCTGTTTCTTAGAAGTAATATCCCAGGGAATTATTTTGCTGGCAAATAGCTTGAACTAAATTGGATTTAATCAAATGGCTCAGTTACAGTTTTATAATAAGTAGTAGAAATATTTATAGAAGTAGTGCTGAAAGAAGAAAGCCGTTTTCTTTATGGTAGGTACCTGTCTGCCTATAAATAATCGCCAAGGTCTTTTAATTTAAAAGTTCTGTGAATCACCGCACTACGGTCATTATTTTGTTTTCAAATGACATGAAATGCGATAATATTCTAATAACATAATGTTTTTGAGGTTTACAATCAAGTATGTAATCCTGGTGATTAAAAGTTAATTTCATTCAAAATTTACCATCATTATGTAGAGAATATTAAATGTGACCTACTTATTGAAACTCGAAGATATGCACATGCTATCTACGCAACCAATGACCCTCATTATAATCTGCAGCATTTGAAACTAGTGAACTGAAAGACGCCTCCGAATAGCTACGAATTTTAATATGACTATTGCTATCACAATACAATATATCTCGAATGGTTAAACAGTAAATTGCCCCATATTTTGCTTGATTTACCAGAGTGAAGCCCTTACAATAATGACATGTGTATCTTCCGAAATTCCTATTATAATAACACGCTCGAACAAAAACTACGATCAGTTTTATTTACGGGTAAAGCTATCATTTGTAAGCGTTAACTTCCTGGCACACACCATAGAAAGATTCTAAAATGTATTTATTTTTATTTACACAACTAATATAGAAATGAGAAAAGCAATGTTTTTGTCAATATAAAACAACTCTGACCTAATTGCTCTACATGAACGTCAAAACTCTCCAACCAGGTAAGTATTCAACAAACAACCAAAGTAAAAAAAACAACCGGTCTGTTGGAAATCAAGCTCTATTAACTCTAGAAACAACAGAACTTTTCGACAGTCACGGCATTCACTAACTCCAAGAAAGATTGACAGAAGAGACTGCAAACATAATTAACTAACAAAACAGCGGATTGTTTTTGTTCGAGAGTTGCACAGTTTAACCCCTATACCAGTGTGGTTAGAAATGTGCCATATTTTTAATAAAAATATACGCCACAGAAAACCTCCACGAAAGTCCTGGTGGAGGCATTAACTCTTAGTTAAAAATGTTGCAAAACGCAACGCTATTTGTCAGAGAGACTGCGTCACAGACAATAACTGCGCGTTGAGGAATCTTGGACTGACTCTTTGTCACATTGTACAAAGGAAAAAAATTTTGACAAAAGGCTAAAACTTTAGCAAATGCTTTTGGTTGAATCGTATTTCATATCATTCGAATACCTGCAGATCTGTTCACATAGATTCCATTTGCGAATAGAAATAGCTATTGCCATCACACTATTAGACTATCACACTAAATATTCAGTAATATTCACATATTCATTAACATCCCATCGCATCGCATAATATTATAGACGTGAAACTTTGTGAGTGAATATGTATGTTTGTTACTTCTTCACGCTGAAATGGCTCAACAGAATTGAGTAAAATATAGAATGAAAAAAAAAAATACTTTTCATCCCAGATAAAGATTCTTGCGGGATAG
The DNA here is from genome assembly GCA_931315375.2 of Opisthograptis luteolata. NCBI lineage: Eukaryota > Metazoa > Arthropoda > Insecta > Lepidoptera > Geometridae > Opisthograptis > Opisthograptis luteolata. The sequence continues at coordinate 5,187,788 of OV928049.1, read as the reverse complement.
CGGGAAAATCTCGGGGTGCAAGCATTTTACTACCCACATTAACTATTTTAGGATTATTATTTATGGAGTGGGTGAACAATGATCACGCTTATCCAAAAATACTCATTAACTTCTTAGCTACCTACATCATATATTATGATGAAGCTGTTTATAGCATCTCAGAAGGTACCTCAAACACGTTTCTTTATTTCCGTCAATCAATAAATTCACTTTCGTTTATTCATTCAATACATCCAAAGGAGAAAAGAAAAGTAATCTCACGGATTGGGTTCGAAGACGCGAAAAAGATATTGGAAGCCATCCGCAAAATAGGAACAACTCGCGTTTATTCCGTCAGAGATTATCCCCCATATATTTAGAAACAAACTTGAGGCGAAACTTACAGCTTCATTTAAAAACGCTTTTCTCAAATCCCATCCTACTTTTCAATTTCCTTATTCCTTAAACAGTTCTCTTTTCTAGATATGTGTCAGAGTAACAAATTTTTTCCCATGGTAAGACCCTCTCACTTCCCCTCGTCACTGATATAAATCTCTTTTTTTATGACGTTCTCCGATTTACTTTTATTCACCAAGACAATGTACTGCGTGAAATACAGTTCCCTAGTGCATAGCTGATTTACTGCTTGCATCTAAATCTATCAGGACTGTGAAAGAAATGGATGCCTTTTTTACACGAACCGAATAGAATAGCTAGATGCCACGAAGACATTATTACTTTTTAATTAATTGAGTGAACTTTTTTATGAATATTTTAAGTAATTAAACAAATGAGCTCAACATTTATTAAAATATGTATAAATAAAAATCTGATTTAATAGGACTTTCACTCGGGCAAAACATGCTCGAGGTATCATGGCCCTAACCAAGTACCGCACTGGGACACTGCATATTGAGCTACCAACAATTTTGCTGAATCGTCCGAAAAATTGTGAGCAGAAGACAGAATCGCCAGAAGAAATTTCAATATTGAAATTTCTCATATGCCAAGGCCACGGAATAGCATGGAGAGAGATGCTTCTTTCCAAGAATATTCCAATTGATTAACTACAGTTAAGAATTTGGACTAAAATATTTTGGACAGCCTCATTATTAAATTTAGAAAGTAATTTCTAATTTATAAACACTTTCCAAGATGTCATTCAAATGTCAAATTCGCTATATTGCAATATTCCAAGACTAAATTTGATGATAAAGAGAAAATGTGGTGGTAAATTAAGATCCCAACTCAAAAGGTAAGATCGTTCACAGTCAATTTTACTAAATATTATCGTTCTACTGCCCTATTTGTATTCATGAAGAGGATTGTTTTGAATAGATGGATGGATGAAAAGGGTTCCGCATTATATCGCGGTCCGACGAATGAAAGGCAGATGCTTCTACGTAAATATAGACATGTGTGTGTCCGAAGGTTATTAATTTAAACTATTTAAATTTATTACTTCAAACTAAAAATAACAAAGAAATAAAAACAAATAAATCTAAACTAATAACTAAAATAAACTTATATAGTATATTTAAACTTATATAGTACCTGTAAAACTTTCACTTTAACATATTTCAAACTTCTGATTTGATAGAAGTTTTTTTTACAATATACAGAGTAGCGTTTGATTACAAGTCACCTGTTAAATGAGGTGACAATGAGGAAGGTGGTGACTGCACTGGAAACTGACTCTCAAGTGAAGGTGCCGGAACACACTGATAGGAGCTTGACGACAGATTCCAAACTAGAAAGGAAGTAAATGGCTATTGCCATGATTGATTTTATAAAGCATTCAACGATTGCAACAATTGATGGCGGCGCAAAAAATTAAGGACTTCAAAATGCGTTTACATGATATTAAACAATTAACGGCTCAATTTACACTGCAGCACGTTGCCTTTACCGTTAACATTTCTGATTTCAGCTAATTGTTGGTCACTGTGTTAAAAACCACGACTACTATTATTGATTGATGCAAGTTTTTCCGCAGTGCTACGAAATGCAGTCTTTCAAGACGGGTGTCTTTAGGGTCGGAAACGCATTGGCAAAGCAAAAAAGGCGACGATGACTGCTTACCATCAAACGGGTCGTCTGCTTGTTTGCCATACTAATATATAAAAAAACTGTTATGTAATTAAAACTATTGTAATGTCTCTCGATTAGTAAAACCACGCTAGCTCATATAGTAAGTTAGTTAAGTAAGTATGCTTTCACGCTACCTGCTAGCTATCACCATAGACTGATAGATAGATAGATTATCTCTAATTGACACAACACAATAGGTGCATAGAAATTTAAAACAAGAACAACAATAAAACCATACCCATTCTTAACTCTCAACATGTAAGCATTGCCAAAATGGCGTAGGCGTGGGAACTCTAGGGTTATGGACGTATACGAGTCATTTTATTAAACGATCTTAATTATTTTACCAATATTTACTTTCTATATTTTACGCTTTGCACTACTTTTCTATTAGACGAACTATTTTGCATCGGGGCTCGTAGTATGTTAAAAACTTTTGATAATTTTTTAGCACCTATAATTTATAGCCAGGAAGCATAGCAAATTACGTTTACTATGTTTTGGGTAATTGTACATCACACGAGTACGCTGTGAAACCATGTAATTTTTTGTGTACATTTTAGAAAGACAAGTGATTTGTTTTGTTTAATTACCAGCCGTAACAAAAAAAAACATGGCGCCTCCAGCCTAGTTTATAAATTTTTCGCGGTCTCATCGTGGGAGAGCCACGCAAGAATTTATATTCCGCACTGCGACTCATAAATTTGAGTGAATGTCCTCCAGCTAGCGCCACCACTAGTTGTTGTACGTTCGTACGCTGCAATTTATCATTACAGCTAAGATTTCAAAAGTGGTGCTACTAAATTACATTATTTGAAGCTTCACGGTTAGTAGTTGAAGAGGTGGTCTGATCTCCTACAGCACTAAAGGATTCAATTCTTAGTCCACAATAGAACTATGGGTTTATAAGTACATTTTTATTTTATTACGAAAAACAGACGAAGGTTCTCAAGTCGACGTATGACTTTTAAAAGAGTAGAGTAGTCCAATTGTGATGATTCTTAACACATTAGGTACATCGAAGTAAAATAAATTTAACCTCACTCCTCTATAAGCTTAGCTATTTGAGAATAATAAAAAAGCCTTGTTTTATTTTTCGCTTTTGCAGTTTAATTTTTGTCACAAAGTTTTTTAAGTTAGTTGTTTAAGAACAATTGCAATGTGTTTATCCTGTATATTGTGAATATTAAAGTGATTTTATTTTCCGTTTCTGCTTACAGTAAACAACGCCAGCGCGTCTTCTCACGATTTTCTCAAAATGTTATAAAGTATTCGCTCTGCGTACGAGGAAAATAGATAACAGTTTCATACATCAGTGCGAAGCGATTTAATAAAATCCTTCATATAAACTTCTATATTGAAGCGAACCCCTAATATAATTTTAGTATTATGTGCTCGCCATATCAGAAGCAATCATATAATATTTCATTCAATTTGTCATGTTTGATACGTGAAAGAGTACAATATCTGTAGGCATATAGTCAACGCTAGTAGGCTACACGCCCACTGCTTTGCCAGGATTATATTTTGTAAATAAGTACTATTAATAGAATAGAAAGAATGGAATATGAGAAGAAATTGATAATACCTTGGAACAATAATAATATTTCTAATACAATAATATGTTTGATGTAATGCAGCTTTATAATATATACCATAACTAAATATAGATTTAGTTATGGTATATATTATATAGATATACAGTATATAGTATATTGAGCAATGTACCGACTTAGCTTGATAAAGCTAGAGTGGGACTTATTTTAAAAATAGGTTTGGAATCAGTTTTACTTAGCACCTCTTTTGACATTATTTGTTTAAAATATCGGATCAAGCGAGTTATTCGTCATCTTGTTACAATCGACTGATAAGTTATTGTCATTTGATGCCTACGTACTATTCTCTTATTTTGCTTCACATTGGAAAATGCTACCACCACACCAACCTTACTATGTGAAAACTTCAGTGGTTTCTAACTTGGTGGAAACTTAACATCAAAGTGAAATCACTCCAGGGTTGTCCCTAATTAACTATGTAATTAGTCATAAGCCACTCCAGAAAATAATGTGATACCTACGTCTTTAAAAGACACAAAAAGTTCTCATGAATAAATTACTTAATACCTTTCCCCTTACAAAAAGGTCTTCTAATTTAAGTAACTTTTTTTCCTTTACTTATACCGTATCATGTGCCGGCCCACAAGCGCGATGTATAATTCAACACAGTGACTAAAGTTTTGCAATTACCTAACTGTTTAAAATCGTTGATAACATACACACAATGTTAATCTGAAAAAATCTGTAGGTAAAAACCTAATCATTTGTGTAAAGGTTGTTTCAATCTTAAAAAGATACACTAGTAACTTATGAAAAATGTTTTAAGTCAACCTAATCTATGCTATAGATACACGTAGCACTATATCTATTCTGCGGCTATACATGGAGCTCGTAAAATATTAAAAAAAATGCGAATGTACAAATGAGTACTTACTCGGTAGCAATATACATAATGTAAAAAAATATATAGTTTAAAAAACTAAAAAAAACACTTTAGAAACGCACTGAAAAACATAAAATAATTAAATTGACTTGTATTAGTTACGATATAATGGTTAATTCAAAAAGTGTGGAGCGCTTTTTGGTTGTGTTTACTTTTATTTACCCAGCAAAAGAAGCGCTCCACACTTTTTGAATTAACCATTATATCGTAACTAATACAAGTCAATTTAATTATTTTATGTTTTTCAGTGCGTTTCTAAAGTGTTTTTTTTAGTTTTTTAAACTATATATTTTTATTTTTTTACTTTTTAGTCTTTTGTTACCAAGTCCAATCTATCGGACTCATCAAAAGGAATCATATGAGCCCAAACTCGAGGGGTTTACTAGTAGCCACTGCAGAGATCCCCTACCCACCTTCTGGCTGCATCATCAGACCCTCGTCACCAAGTTCAATCTATTGGACTCATCAAGACGAATCATATGAGCCCAAACACGAGGGGTTTACTAGTAGCCACTGCAGAGATCCTCTACCCACCTTCCGGTTGCATCATCAGACCCTCGTCACCAAGTTCAATCTATTGGACTCATCAAGGCGATTCATATGAGCCCAAACACGAGGGGTTTACTAGTAACCACTGCAGAGATCCCCTACCCACCTTCCGGTTGCATCATCAGACCCTCGTCACCAAGTCCAATCTATTGTACTCATCAAGACGATTCATATGAGCCCAAACACGAGGGGTTTACTAGTAGCCAGCGAAGAGATGCCCTACCCACCTTCCGGCTGCATCATCAGATCAGGTCGATGATACCAAATTATTGCATTGTCACCGAGATTACATACACATACAAAGTTTCAAGTCGATACAACAATTAGAAGTAGGTGAAAATTGACTTCTAAGATTTGATTACATTGTTAGTTAGTTAGTTAGTTAGTTAGTTAGTTACAAGTCAAGCTAATAAAAGTGTTTTAATGACAATCACTGTGTCATAGTTACATTGTGCTGAGAGGTATCCTTCCCGAGAAGAGTTAAAATATTGTACGGTTAGGAAGATAGTAACTTGCCGGCGTTATGCGTAAATAAAAGGTATTTTTTACCAAGTATAACTTACCTTACCGAGATATTTTGTGGCTTATACTTTTGGGCATTTACCTTATGAAAAGAGATATTTTCACTGCTTAACTTTTCATTTTTTTCCTTTTCGTTACTCTTTTACTTTGTTAACATTTGTGCTCAAAGAAGGATGTTCAATTTATGAACTTTGTTTCAAAACTAAAAATATCTTGTAATGTAGAAGACAGCATGACGCCGATTGACGCGATGGTTAACGTTCACCCTGTTACATGCTCCTATTTGTGCATAGTGATTAAACTTATGCACGATATGACAGCGTCACGCTAAAACAAAACAGCTTACAAAAACAAATCCTCAGTCGCAGCGACAACGGCGCAACACTAATTAGGTCAAGCGCGAGCCTCGCAAACTGCTCTCTAGGCCGCGCACCCTCTTAATGAACTGCTCTAACGAAACAACGTTTTTTTTACCACTATTATACCTATTTTCCCACTCCAATTTTAGTGCAAAGAGACTTTAATTTGTCCCCTTCTTGCTTCTTGCTCCAAGGATTTAAGATTTGAAGGTTAATTCAATGAGAAATGAAAAGGGGCTAAACTTTAGCGGCGAAGTTTAAAATAATACCTCAACTTAAAACTTATTACACTTAAACGACGAGCTCACTGCTGAGCAAAGCTTCAATTCACTAATATGTCTGTGTCGCACTAAAAAGAGAATAATTATTACTTGACTTTGCAGTAGGAGGTATAATATATCTACTTAGACATACTCTAGACATTTATAAGTGTTAAATGTAAACTAATGATTATGACAAAGTATTCCAAAGCTATTCCAAACAAATTCACAAAGAGGTTTCTTTGCTATATATATGAAACGAGCAGTATACTAATTTGAATGTACTTACCTAATTTACAATAGTTTTACATTTCACAACAATCTCCACGTAAACTTGAACGAACGTATTTCCTTCTTTCATATACTTCATCTCTCAGTTCCAACAACTTTTCCATTAGTAAGTACTTGAAGTTCAACTTTTCACTTAAAATTCCACTTAATCGTGAACATAATATTCCTTTTCTCGGACTACGTCGTGTATAATTTTAGTATGCGGAAAATATTAACTTTAATCTTAATATTTTGCTTCTATTAATTTCTATTTATTAAAACACTTTTTATATCTAAAACCTTGTCGTAGTAATAAAAAGCTATGCTCCTGTGAAATGTTGAGAAAACAAGCATGACCTAGTTGGCTCGCACAAAGATTCCCGTTGCAAGATTCCGAATCGGTACAAACTTAATTTATGTGTTGTAAAACGGCTTGTTCAATTGCGGTAATTACGCCCTCAGCGTTTACAACACATACTAAAATTTAGACTCTAATTTGCATTAATAAAGTTATATTCGAGTTTTATTTGGATTTGTGTTAAAAATAATTTGGCTGGGAGTATAGAAATTGCATTGTATTATCTTGTTGCTACATTTTTGTTCTGTGTACCTACAACTATTTAATTGTGCGTGGACTCAAACCACATTAAATTTAGTTGCAGATAGGAATTGATTACATTCCAACATGTTCAATTGTTCATGTAGGTATATTTTGCTCTGATTTTGCTCTGGTTATTGCAACCGTGTATGTTGTGTTTATGCTACGTGACGCAACCACACTGAAATTAGACATAGAATTCGAGCGCAAATCACACAAATAACTTGGAAGTTTGTTTATTCAAAATCAAATACATTATTTTCTGTTTACAAATCTGACAATTTCTTTTTATCTGTTGCTCAGTTGGTCGTGACCCGCCCAAGGGTGCGGCGACGCTTGCCATATATCAAACGGTCCGCTTTTAATCTCTCAAGCCCTATTTATTCACATTTATTCCAAAGATATTTTCCCAACGGAATTTCCCCCTTGGAATTGGTAACGTTTCCCGCGTTTGGCTGATTTGTACCGTTCCTGTTATTGTGGTTTATGTAAACAAAAGGACCTGAAATAATTTAAATTTGTCAAAAGATGGTGATGATAAATTAATCGAGACGGTATCACAGCCACGCTGAATCTCAGGACCGTTTTGTTTCTACGAAAATGTGTTTCTAAACAATCGACTAATTGGTTAATCGAATAGAAACTGTTATTAATGAGTGGTTTGTTTTATCGCTATACCTAACATAATAGTGCTCCTGCATTGCTCTAAAAGGGAACTTTTGCGACTCTCGTGCCAATGTGGCCTGTCTACGGACTTTAAGTATGTAAACGAAATTCCATCATAAAATCCAAATAACATCACGCGATAAACTAATTGTAGATTATATTAGTATATAATACATTTATTAGTATGTAATGCTTTTTTTCCAGTCTCATGAAACGAGACTCTTTTTTGCTCATGTAAATTTTTTGCAATAACACCATCATTGTTAACAAATGAAGGACAACATTTCAGAGATAATATAAAAAACCTTTATATAAAGTACCTACTCGTGTTTCCCACTTGTGTATTCTCGATTCATTTCTCAATTCTATTTCACCCTGTCGCTCCTCAAACGGAGAGGCCGATCCATTGAACTCTTGTCGCTTTCCTTAGTTCATTAGCTCCTAGATGTTTTTCTTCGAGTTAATCTATTACCCCTTTGTGTTTATTCTTCAGGTAAGCTTCGTATTTTGTTTGGAAAAGTGCCTTTATGTTTTCTTGCGAGATAGCAAGTACAAATGAGTTTATAAGTTCTAGTTGTTTTTATTGTTTTAATCAGAACAGAGACATACAAATAAATATGTACGAGTACCTATGTATAAGTAGCGTTTAATGTTGGACCGATAAAGCAGTAGATTGTAGGTACAAGTATTTCATCCATTTCATCCTCAAAAGTCGTCAGAGAAAATTGGCTAATTTGATATCTAATAGTTCACAATCCATTTCTTTTATTCAAAACGATATTTTTTCTTTTTTATTTGCAACACCACTTTTAAATAACTAAAAAAAAGAAATAATTTAAATGCAAGAAATGGAGAAGGAATTTAGAGAAACGCAAAAGTGATGAATCAAACCAACATATTACAGTTTTTCGTAGTATATTACCTATAGGTACAGTCAACGACAAATGTCGCTGAACAATCACACTTTTTTCTATTATCCTCATCATCTTAGACACCAATTTTTGACCTCATCATCACCTAAAATCAGGTATGTTATGTTGTGGTCAAAATGATACCATGTAAAATGTAAAACAATAGTAATCAGTAATGATTTGAAACACATTTGGAAAATCGAGAACGATCAGCTACTTTTGTCGCTGACTGTAGTACCAGTATACTACTCTCGGATCGTAGGTGGTGTTATAATCTTGATAGAATTTTGCTATAATTTATTCTTTTAACAACAACGAGCCATTCGTCTGCACTCTAACAATAGTTAAATGGCTGCTTTCCGAGGCAGGCTTCTAAAAAGGAAAAACGTTTATCACGATTTAGTGGCAACACTGTAACATGAAAAAGGAAATGCAGTTGACTGTAGAAGTTGGGGGACTGGACTTTGATAACAATTGAAAACACTGGAATAGTTTTACAGATGACAAAGATTTTTTTGATGCGATCATATCAAGGGTACGTGGTAGATTATGGCTCGTAGGTACTCTCTCTGGGCAAATGCCTTTGTCCCAGCGAAATAAGGTGATTTTGATGACACAGTTAACCGTCATATTTCCTAAGTTAGTTTTTAGTAAACCTCTACAGCATGATACTCCAGCATTTTGTTTCACTAGGTATCGATAGCATGCACAACACAAACTTAAGTCTTCCTACACCGTCAAGGAGGCTAACTGCCGTGCCCACTTATAGCTAATGGCTTTCACGCGAGAGTTCTTTTACGCATTAGAGGTCAGTTGTGTGCGACAAATGCGTCGCACAACAGCGAGTGGCGCATCTGTGTCAAGTGCCTTGAATAGGTGCGCTGCCAGTGTGAATGGCTGGAGAGGTCACCTATGAGAATAAGTGTAAAGCAGTGAAGCGCTTCTAAGGAGGGATTAGTGCCTTGATTGGACGTCTTACAGGAACGTCTTTTAACTAGTTTTAGCTGGCTCTATGTTTGATTTTGTTGGGAAATTCTGTGGTTTTTATGTGACGAGATGGGTAGGCACGTTTTTTTGTGCGGTAACAATTATAAACGACGATTGATGTGGCGCAATGGGCGAACAGAACAGAACACAACGTAAGGTCGCGGATTCAATTCCCGATACGATATAAATATTTGTGTATTGAAATTAATCGCAAGTATTTATTACGAGTCTGAAAATTAAAATTAAATTCAGCAAAGGTATTAAGCAATTCCAAAAGTAATTAATAGATGAACAGGTTATTTTTTTTCATTCGCTTGGTTAGCATATATTCAACATTCCTTTCACACAAATGAAGATTGACAGCTTCGTTTTATAACGTCACACCCTCTTTTTTGTGGGCATTGTGAGCAATTCTATTTTAAAAGCCTCAGACAAACAATAGATTTAAAAAGCTCTCTCATGGCATTCATTTATTTAGGCATTCAGCGAGGCGAGTGTATCAAAGGAATGTGGTTTATGTAGGTAGAAGTTGCCTTTATTTCAGAGTGATCAATTAAAAATTAATTGCAGCGTTAAATTAAACTTTTCGAAAGTTGTTTTTTTAATTTATTATATACCAGCTGTTTCCCGCGATTTCACCCAGACGAACGACAGTTTATCGCAATAAAAGTTCTGTGTCCTTCCCTAGGGTTCAAACTATCTTCTCCATACATAAAAGATCGGTTCAATAGTTTTTAAGTTTATCCGGAACAAACAAACAATCAAATCTTTTCTCCATAGATAAGAGAAGGAGGTTCTCAAGTTAACGAGTATTTCCACGCATAACTTTATATACTTAGGTAGGTTTTTTTTTATCAAATTTAACTTACGGGGATAAAAAGTATATCTCAGTTGAAAGTTTCATGAGTTAAAAATAAATTCCGCACGCGAAAAAATGGGCACTGCTTGTTAATAATGAAATTAAATGTTTGTACCTACACGAGTCTTGGATGTTTATGACGTGTTGATGTATAACCATACAAACCGAGACTTTATTACAGCTGCAGCAGTTTTTATTGGTAGGTGAGTACTTAGCCTGCAAGTTAAATGTGCCGTTAAACTAACCTAAACGTACATGTACTTATAACGCTCGTTTATACTGTTGTACGTCAGACGCGTCTCGCGTCGACTTCACATTTCCGGCCTTCGGAACAGCTCCCAGGTGAACGTTTCATTATTAAATTTTCTGTTTATTTTCACATATATGCTTTAAAATATAATAGGGTGTTTTTAAATGGTTAAACACATTATTATTATTATTACACAAAATGACCCTGAGTTTCATTTTGTGTAATAATAATAATAATGTGTTTAAACACAAGCACATACTTAAATTTTACATAGTCATAGCTTTTGCCCACGACTTCGTACGCGTGGAATTTAGAATAAATAAAGTACTTATATTTACATTTTGACTGACAGTAAAAGTCATTTTCCTGTGGTATAATGAAGCATATATTAAGTAAAGTCTCAGCAATACATTGGTGAAAACTGCATTCAATTCCATGCTGTAGTTTTTGTGTGATTCATCTACAAAGATATAGACAGACAGACAGACAAAATTTCTAAGAACTGTCGTTTTGATTTTTGTTGCCTAATGTAAATTTTTGTTCAATATCTGTAATGTACGGATATTGGTCTTTTACAACTTTATTATATGTATAGATTTAGCAATAATAAGATAAGCCGTTGCCAAATGAAATATATTTTTTAAATAAAATTATGTACTCCTTCAAATTTCTTCTAAAGTGCGTCATAATACATTCGTTTCAAATTGTGTAGGAAATGTCTGTATTTATCCAGATAAAAGATACAAACGCCAACAATCTAACATTCTTTAGAACCCTTTTTACTTATGTCTAAAGGGAAAAAGAGAGTTTTCTCATTTCTCAAAAGGGCGCTAATTTTCCTTCGAGATGTTTCAGGGATAGTTTCGTATTGATTCTGAAGACGGAAAAGTTAAATAAAAACATATCTTCCCTCATCCGTCGCTGACAATTTCTTACCGCGAATTTTAATTTTGCACCAAGGGAAATCTTCTGTTTGAGTTTCGGTTGATTACTTTTTATGGTACAGACTTTGTAGAGTAGAAATTAAAGTCAATTTCAACGTTATTCATTACTTCGCGAGTTGTTGGATGTTACTACAATACGTAGTTGTACAGTAAAAAGGTTAAATGAGTAAGTTGATATAAATATTTTTATTTCTCTTTTTAGTAATAGCAAGCACGTGTTTTTATTTTAAATGAAGTCCACTGCTGAACATAGGCTTCCCTTTGAAATTTACCATGAACGGCCATTTGCATTCATCGGCTCCCTGCAACCCATTTTCAAACTAAATATCACTTATAGCTTTTGCTTTAAATTTTACAAGTTGATGTACCTCCTGATTGCCACTGATTTTGCAAAGAAAATAAAGTTTACATCTATTGAAGTAACGAGCAATGTATACCTAAAAAATTCAATAGAAAAATCCCCTATGTTTCGTTTCAATATTGAGTCTCGTTTTCGGGTTAGGCCGCTCTGCTTCTTTTCATCGAGTTTCAGGAACGCGTTAGTAAGCTGCAAGTCACTAACGTGTATGAGGTAAACGACTTTGCTTGCTCGCGTTATCACACTTAGGTAATCCACAAACAAGCAAAAGTTAATGCTAGATTAAGTCACTGGATGACGTCTACAGGCGAAGCGTTTGTGTTGTAAGTTTACAGTTCAGATTAAGTTAACCTTCGTGTCTACAGCGTTCTTCCGTTCCGTGAACAGGACGAGCCTCAAACAACGTACGTATAGTACGTACATTGTGTTAGAGACGAGCACAGGAGTGGGGAAGTAGTCACGTAACTAGTTACAGTTCAAGTCTTCGAATCTTGGAAGTCTTTACTCCCCAATTAAACGCTTTTACAGTATTCCTTCTATACTTGAATTTGTTGCTAAGCTGTCTATCTACATACCTATCTGCTGTCACAGGCATGGAGCTCAATAACTGGAAAGCCCTAAAATATATAATACTTAGTCCTTCAAATTTTAGATGACATCAATGAGTTTTTTTTAAGGAGATTTCTTAGAAATGTTTGAAGTGGCGGTTCTGATTAATTTTATCGAAGGTCAAGACTCATTTCGGATCACTGCGCCATTTTAGTTTGTTAATGAGTATTTTTTCGATGATCCATACAAACCAAAAACTTTTCATGTTTTCTTTTGTTTGTAAAGAAAACTTTTAAAGCTGCGCGTGAAAATATTTTCATGTAAATTTTCATTAATGAAGACGTAAGCGGCCGTCAAAAAGCTTTTATGACAAATTGGTTTCATTTAGGAGCTTGAAACTTTTTCGAAAACAATTTCATTATTTAGTGATTATTTTATCTATTTATTGTTAAAGCCTTTGAAGTATAGAACCCGGAATTATATAAGTCTTGCAGATGTTCATAGGTATGAAATATAGACAAACGAGACTGTTTGGTTGCCCCTCGTTCTCATACAAAAATAATATCAAGGAGGCATATTTCTATGCCTTCTCCAGCCCTGTTCGCTCTATTCGCTAGTGAAGTACGGCATGGGAGTGGCGCCCTCATCAATCTTCTATAATTAGGTAGTGACGTTCTCGACTACACTAATGACGAGAAGGCGTTAGCTCCCTGACGCCATCCCGACGCCTACGTGAAAATTACGACATTACGCACCGCAAAATGGGTGTGCTACCTCGCGTTAAGACAAACGTCTCAATAAATCTAAGCAGCGGGTGTTTACAAACATGTTGTTACTTTACTACATTTCATAGATGCACACATTATACAATTATGGGTATGCTCGTAAATTATTGCATTTGTATATTATAATATAAGTACTTAATTATACAAGCACTATTGTCCTATTGGTGCCATACTATAGAAGTTTTAGGATTATCGGATATTTTAGGATTTGGTTGTGATCCCGCAACTCGATAATATTCATGTTCCCATATCCCAATGTGTACAACCAAACAAGAGAAATCTTATTAGTAAAGCTAACTAAAAAATATCGGACCATTAGATGACAAAAAAAAGCTTGGGATAAGAATAAAATTGTCAATGTGATCGCGCCAAAAAAAAGTACCTGCCGGGCGTTTCTTGCCTGTTCTTTTGCCGGCGTAAAGATGTTGGAACAGGCGTAGCTAGTTTTAAGCTGACGTTTTATAGTGATCACAATGTATCCCATTGAATTTTTATTTTTTATTTTGATTTTTGATTTTATCAAGATTAAAAACCTTTTCAGTCTCGCACGAATATAAATTGATATTTTTATACAATTAATCCCCCAATTTTCAAAAAATCTGTTCTTATTGCTCATCTACGTTCAATAAAAAACTCCTGAGAAAAATTTCATGCTTCTAGACTGTGCGTTGTTTGTCAGAAAACAAATATCTGATGATGCTATCATGGGTTAAAATTTCCGATTTTGAATTTGATTTTCTAGAAGTGGTCATACCACCATGGTCATACCATGAAGTATACATTTAACTGAACTCTGAACTCACTACATGCGCTTGCTTGTGTGAGAAAGCAAAATGTAAGTACGTTTCATAAAAATGTTAATCCACATTATAGCAAACCTAGCTTCCAAATTTCATAAACGAAGAAGCCTGCACTTTATTATGCACGACCTGCCGCAAACTAAAATACAACATTAACCTAATTTGCCAAATTATACCAAAGTCTAAATTTGCTAATGGGATCAAGTGGAATGCATAGTCAGGCTGAGTAATTAAATTGTTTGAAATAAAGCTAAAAATGTTTTAATTTTTTTATGGTTTACTTAAAGAATACTCAATATTACAAATAGTAATACCTAACCTTTATGGAATACAACTGTTTTTCATTGAAGAGCAGCAAAATTTCATTCTTATCAGATTATAGAATACCTATACTTATAGACGGATAGAACTTTATAATTGCAACAGTCAAATTAATAAGTCCATCTTCTACCTATTTATAGTCTTGTAGAGTCAGTAGATATTAGATACCTAAAATTCTTACAATTAAAAGCATAACATTTAAAATCTTGACATTAATGTAAGTCACTGCAGCTAAAATCTATTCACTATCAAGAAATCTTGCACAAACGAGCTACGAGAAAACAGCTCAGACATCTATACTAATCTATACTAATATTATAAAGCTGCAGAGTTTGTTTGTTTGTTTGAACGCGCTAATCTCGGGAACTACTGGTCCGATTTGAAAAATTATTTCAGTGTTAGATAGCCCATTTATCGAGGAGGGCTATAGGCTATTTCATTTCCAAAAAAAATTAGGGATCCGTAAGAAAATAGCTATTTTGGAACCCAAGGTGAAATCGAAATGTTTTGTTTTGCGTTTTGCGTGCCCTGCAAAAACTATTGACACTAGAACAAAATAATGTATTACGGGTTTGTAGGTCTCATTAAGATCTACAAAAAAGTCCGCGAGAGCATATGTCTAACTATTATAGTTATGCCACAATAAGTGATCTTTTATTTTAAAAATTAAATTTTTAATAAAGTGCGGTCGCGGACCAGGAAGGCTTTTAACTGCGCGGTTCAAACGTGCAGTCCAAGAAAAAATAACTTAGAATTAAAATAGGATAATGGGTACCTACAGGCTCGGGGGCACCGAAGGGCGGGAATAATTTTGGAGTATACGGAATATATACGCTTTCGCGCATAAACTACTGAACCGATTTAAATGAAATTTGGTATAGAGATAATTTGAGCCCCGGGGAAGGGACATAAGATACTTTTTATCGCGATAAACTGTAGCCCACGCGGGTGAAACCGCATGGAACAGCTAGTATAAGATAATCTTCTCAGTAAAAAGTTCAATATGTTAATAACAAAATCTAGTTATTCACATACTCGATCATGTAAGAGAACTAAACTTTTAACTTACACGTATCTACGTAAACAATACAAGGTAATCTAAACACAAACAAAAGCTTCGTCCGATACGGATGGATCAATGCCGTTCAATGAAATCAAAGCATCACGCTTCGCCCCAATTAACAGCCCATTTGTAAGTCAAATGTAGTTTCTGCATGGAATGCAAAGCGTAAGTTATCATTAGATAGCGGCAATAAATCTTCATTAATCAGGTGCTCGCGTTAACTTCTAAAGACTAGTAATTAGGCTGAGACTCGAGACTGATACGTATTGATTTTTAAGCTTCACCAAGTTTTAGGCACACCTTGTTTATTTTAGACTAGTTGGCACAAGTTTAAGGATTATATTAAATAAATACTGCCATGTCTACTAACTCACAGTTGAGCTAAACGGAAATGAAATAGTTTACAGAAAACTTATATTTTAATGTAGGTACTTACTTACACTGTTAAGATTTTGAGTAGGTAGAGCCAATTTCAAAGAAAAAAAAATTAACTTTACTTATCAGCTTATGGTCGCATAAACATAATTAAGCATTGTTCTATTAATTTAATTTTATAAACGAATAATGGGATATACATAACATTGGAAACAGGTTCTTGGTTAAATAAACTTTTTTTTTAAATTGAGGGAGTACTAAACTATAACGTGACGCTTACCATCAGGCGAGCGACTTGCTCATCTCATCTAATACATAAAAATAGTTTAAAAATGCGATGTTTTTGTCATGTTTTAAGATAAATAAACATGCATAGATCAAATTATACCGTACTCTTATGATCCTCTCCATTTGAATATTTCCGTGCACGTATTGGGTTTAACTTTTTCTGATTTGCGTTTTACTCTCGCAGAATATTGATCTGAAAAGCGAAGTATCATAGTGCACTTACATTTCTTTGCAGTACTATGCTCACTCACTAGAAAGCGAGACTTTGCACCTAGATGGAATACCTACCTTGTATTACAATGTACGTATGCTTACATGAGATAAGTATAACATTGTCGAGCCGAGCTACTCCCCCAGCCAGCCTAGCATGGGCTTATTAGATTTGTTTTCCTCCCGAAAAACATTTGACTAATAATAAAGCAAGAAAGTGGTCTAAACGAGATGTGTCTACCGTTCTGAACAACGCTGAGACACTTTTGATATCCTTAAAAACACTAAAGAGACGAAAATCATACTCACTTTGAAAATAGTCTTGTGTGTTGAGTCTTAGGGCACACGCACGTTATATAAGGCGGGACACGTCGGTACGCATTCTACATCTCTTTCAATCATTAAATGAACGGCAGAGATGCATTACGTTTTGCGGTTCAGCCCGCCTGTAGTGCCTCACGCACTTTATATTTCTATTTCTATAGTAAGAGTTTAATGTAATTTATATCGTTATTGAAGTAAAATGATGTTTATAATTGTTAAGGTTATTCGTAAAAGTATTATCATAAAATTCATAAAATTTTAATGTAATGTTATTATGTATTAAATAAATACCTTTTGTACGAACGAACCGTGTGAAGCCAAATAAAAATTAATTACTTATTCTCAAGACGACAAATTTTAATCCCTCTTTAGATCACGTTCCAGTCTATCGCGGACGAGAGATTCGCCGAGATGAAGACATATTGCCCTAATTGGCATGCTAGTCAGGCAGGAGTTGTACAACATAAGTTCGATATGAACTTTCCGAGACATGACGTTACGAATCTGGAAGTTACTTGTTAGTGTTAGTGAAATAAGTTACTTCGGAAACTTTGATTGTGCGTCTATTACAAACAATATCAAGTTGTTTGACATGTGATTGCGGTTAACATTTTTGAGTTATTCATGTTTCTTTAAATTAATTTCAAGGTTATCCAGACGTAATTAGAACTATGAACCAAATTTATTTTTGACTAGCGTAATACCCGTATCATGCAATTTATTACCACAACATTCATTCACTAACATCATCACGCACAAGACTTAATAACTAAAGTGAACGAGTATGTAAGTCTGTACATAGGTACAAAACGTATCATTAACAAAACGTATCGTTCATCATAAGATACATTTGAATAGAAATAAAATTAACGCAATGTTGATCACATAATTATACAAGAGACAAAGTTTGCTCAAGGCGAATAAAGCAAGTCGCAATGCCAAATCTCGGAGGCAGCTTCAATAAGTCCGCCGGCTCAGTTGAAAGCTGATTCCACTGTTGAACCAGCTCGGTCGTCGGACTGCGGTGACCACTAATTTGTGGTTATACCACAGGGTATATATAGCACGTTATACTCCGTAGCAACGACAACTTGAACCTTAATTAGTAACTACGTCTACTGCGATAACGTGTGGTTTAAGAGTATGTTTGAATGAGCTCCTAAAGTAGAGACGTAGTAACGAGTTTTAAAGGGAAGATGCTAAAGTTGTTGACCAGGGTGGTAGCGGCTGCGAATTGGCGCACGGTGGTGTGGCGAACAAGCATTCGCGTGTTCGCTGACAGATAGCAATCAGGGGGAGGCACCACGCTCTGTTTCTAATTAATGGAGGCAGATCGCGTGTAAACGACCCATTTGTCTCGCCTGGCGTCGGATGTTCACAGAAGAATTGTAAGCGATACAAATACCTTAAATGTCTTCAAACACTTACCTTGCCGTTCCCGCTGAAATTTCTACTGCAGCGATCTGCAATTATAATAAACGATATCTTGATTGTAAATACTCGCGTAAATACCGTTTCGATTTGAGTCATGGACGTGGAAACATTTTGCAAACCAGTGCTTGTACTGAACATCTGTCGCAGAGTGCTGCTATTCAATTTGAATTTAATATAAGTAAGCAATATACTTAGTCACCCATGCTATTACAATTGCCTTTTAAAATAAGTGGTTCGTTAACATACGTCGTCGTGATACATACGTCCATGAATTGTCCTCTATAATTATTTTTTATTAAAATATTTATTTTTCTCTAACTCAATAAAGGTCATAAGTCTAATAAGACAATCGAAGGGAATGAGACTCTGAATGAATTAGAAAGAAAGATACAACATAACAAGCTTACTTTACCTACCTGTGATAAGTTGTTAAATCACGGTCTGCAAATCTTCTTTGAAATTGACGCATAAGCGTTTCAATTTTTAAAGTACTAGCATGGTAAGCGAGGTGCTTTATGAACTAGCTGCGCTCCGCGGTTTCATCCGCTTGGAGGTTTTCACAAATTTCATAATAAAACACGTTCAGTTGAGCAAACAAAGAATTTTCACAAACAGATCACAAAACAAACTTGACCTCATTATAACTTTAAAATTATAGAGTGCAGAAAATCCAGTAAAACGTTGCTGTAAAAATGTTATTTACTCTATTTTTTTTTGTGACGATTTCGTCACTCTATTTTTATAACTCAAGATAACCAATTCTCATATCACCTGTGAAAAATACACATAGATAGCTATGTTATTAAGTGTACAGCAATTATTGGCATGAGTTATTTCACATCCTAAACACGCATTAGTAAATGTAATCATTGAAACCCATGTTATTCGTTGTTTGTGAGATCACGTATTTCATTTCTCGCTGTGCGAACAGTGATTATGCAAATTCCTCGCGCCTCCCACCGAATCACATAAATCGTTTCATATTTTTATAAATTTTCCATAATATATTCTGTTTGAGCCAGTGATCAGTCAGCGGCTGTCAGGGTCGAGAAGAGCCTTCATATTTGACAAATGGATTATATTTGTCTTCAACCACAATTAAAGATCACGAATATTTTATCATTTGTTCCTAAATTATTATGATGATCTCTAAAAGCCCTACAAAACAAAACAAAAAACTAAATCTTAAATGTATTTGGGCTAAGGACCTTGCAAAATCATTCAGGGTAGCAATTTGTTTACGTTCATTTAAGTTTAGGTTAAAGATTTAAGTATTAAGCCTATGAGCCTATGTATGTGATTGTGCGGGAATTATTTTTATTATTTAATTGCACAGACTTTTCACGTGCAATTATTTCTTTAAGTTATGACCTAAATGAGTAGAGCCAACAATCAGCATCAAAAACTCCTAAGTAAGGGTGTCATAATAGTAACTCTGTTGGGATACCGTTGAGTGGCATATTCTACATAAGTGACAGCCCGACATTTATCTACGTAACTCCATCTGCTCAAATTGGCAGGCAGTGAACAGTGAAGCGTCTGAAATTGCTAAGAATGTAACACACTCAGGTATCGGGGAGGAATGAAATGTATAGATTGATGGTAAGTTAAAAACCGAAATAGAATTATTTTGGGACTCGGGTAGGCACATTGCTACATGACTATTATTTATGCTCCAGAGATTTATATATCACCAACAATTTAATAATAATCAATATATCATAGGAAAAGCTATTCTCTCATTCATATGTGCAAATATATTCAGGTTAATGATAGAAATGCAGTACAAAGAGATTAAAGTTTTTGCGGAATACAAAACACTGCAAACGAACAAAGTGAAAAACGGAACAGCAAAGAAAATTAAAATAATTACATCTTCAAACGCAGGATAACACTAAATTGTTTTTTATAGAAGAGCACCTAATTGCATCGTTTTCTTTTCGTTTCCACTGGAAAATTATGAATATCAGGAAACCTCTTTGAAAATATAATTATCCGTAGTTAAGAGAACGGTGCCTTTCTTATAGCAGTAATTACATTGCTGTTGTAATTATCATAATTGCTTTTGTCGACATATTAAATTAAACTCGTTTAAGGGGGAGTCTACAACTTGAAAAATAAAACGGTTCTGCTATATAAGAAACTGTGCGGTAATATAATATTTTATATAGATTCTAGTAATTAAACGCTATAATGAGGTTGTCAAGCAGTAAAATGAACGAATGATTGCGCAGAAAATGTTATTACTTACTAAATTGATTAGAAATGGCCTACTTACTGCATCATTGTGAACGATTTGAAGGTTTATATTTTGTAACTTTGATATGTAAATGAATGTATGAAATATATTACCTATGTATAATGTATGTGGAATCTAGCAAATGCATCATGATAGCAGTATTGAAAAAAACTTTAAACAACATTGCAAAGCATTGAAGAAATTAACCTATAGGTACAATCACACTATATTGCAACGCCATACAAATTTCAAGGAATGTGAGCTCAATAAAATGAGTTTTCTGTAGTAATGCCCAATTTGCAATTAACCGCTTGTTATATTTACTGTCATAATTTTGCATTACTTTCCCTAATGATAGCCTTTTCTAACATGCAGTAATGTTTCTTATAATAAATAGTACATCATTATCATTCGTGTACAATTTCAAGAGCTTCCACTTAACATTGTGTCGCACAATAACTTATTAACTCTTACTCACGCAATCACTCTCATATTCTACTGTCGTACTGAGAAGCATATGGATATAATTCAGAGTCATTCTGGAAACAGTCGTTAAGGGGTCCATTTGTATTAGATTTATCGTTCAAAATGATTAAGAATTTCAAAGAAAAATTATCTTTTCTCGCTCAGGTTCTTCCGTACGGCGTGATCGAATCATGGGACGACCTCAACCCAAAACTCTACCTCGCTGTTCACATTTACTGGCTAAATTTCTACGGAATGTGGTACAATAATTACTCTCCAAAATGTATAACATTTTGGCTCCGAGCGCTATACACTTTAACCGTATTATGGTTGGTGTGTTTTTTGCCATGCATTGGAGAAATTGTCTATTTACTGAAGAGAAGGGATAATATTGGAGATGTCGCGGAAGGGTAGATTTTTACTTACATTTGTTTGAATAATATTACGTCTGCAATAAAAGCCATCGCCAAAACGGTGAAGGAAAACATCGTGAGGAAATCGGCATGCCCAAGAACTTCAACATTCAAGGGCATGCGACATCTACCAACCCGCACTGGGCCAGCGTGGTAGATTACAGCCCATACTCTCTCTCGAAGAGAAGGCCAGAGTCCCAGCAGTGGGAACGTGAAAGGCTGATAATGATGATGATGACGTCTGCAAAGGCTTGCATAAAAGTCCAACAAAATCACTTTTACTACATTGATCTTTTATATATTTTTGCACTTCAATTTTCCAGGTTATATTTATTTCTGAGTGAAATTTACACCTACGTAAAAGTGGCTGTGTTTTGGTTTAACAAAAATAAGGTGTTGGAGATGTTAAGTTACTTGCATTGCTCAGAATTCAGGCCGAAAGAAAAAGAACATCGAGACATATACCGAAAAAGTATTAACACAGCACGTTTTGTTATGTCCTATTACTCGGGCATGTGCGTTGGCGCAGTTTCAGGTAGATATAAAAGTTTGACCATCCATATAAGTAACATGTTACAAATTTCGGAAAAGGGCTGGAAGAGCCTCCTTAAATGTCATGGGAGGGGGTAGTCTTAACTCATCTCCCAACTTTTTTCCTTGCCAATTATAAACAATCTAAATAAATTTTATAAAAACCTTAACAAAAAAACGTTATATTATATGGATGGCTTGACCCATTAACTAACTTTACTCTGTTTTTCACCAATATTACAAAATAAAACTTTATAAACGTCATATACCTAATTAGTACTTGAGTAGCTTACATTTCCACTATGTACATAAACATTAAATAAATTATTTAATCCTTTAAACATTTCCCTAAAATAGAACAGTTATAATAAAAAAACCTAAGTGAATTATAAAATTCAAAACGCCAACATCATTTTTTAAAACACTTTTATTAGCTTGACTTGTAACTAACTAACTAACTAACTAACTAACTAACTAACTAACTAACTAACTAACAATGTAATCAAATCTTAGAAGTCAATTTTCACCTACTTCTAATTGTCGTATCGACTTGAAACTTTGTATGTGTATGTAATCTCGGTGACAATGCAATAATTTGGTATCATCCACCTGATCTGATGATGCAGCCGGAAGGTGGGTAGGGCATTTCTGCGCTGGCTACTAGTAAACCCCTCGAAAAGTACACACAACCAAAAAGTGCTCCACACTTTTTGAATTAACCATTATATCGTAACTAATACAAGTCAATTTAATTATTTTATATTTTTGAGTGCGTTTTTAAAGTGTTTCTTTTAGTTTTTTAAACTATATATTTTTTTTTGTTACAAAAGGATTAGCTTTGAACCGATTCATTGAATTTCAGTGGCTATAATAATTCCTTTTACGGAGAATTTTGATATTCTGCCGACGAACGTTGAATACCCATACATTGACGTTTATAAGTCTCCTGCCTACGAAATCCTGTACTTCCATCATGTAAGTACAATGTTAAAGCAATCTCAACGGTGGGCAGCATTAGCGGTTGTGAAACTACATTTGATTTGTCTCATTTTTTTTTCGATGCGACCGACACCGCCTTGATGATTATATGAAGCTTCATTAACGCCCGAAATTAATAACCGATCTTGATCCTTTATCCGCGGTTTTGGATTGAAATGACATGTCATAATATGTCATTTTAGTAGTAGTATGTTTAGTACTGAAATGACATATTATGACATGACATATCGATCCAAAACCGCGGATAACGGATCAGGAGCGATTATTAATTTCAGGCGTAAGTCAATTAAGACTTGTTGATGCATGCATTGCTTATGGCAAACTAATGATCTGTCCCGCTTCTGCAGTGTGTGATGCTATAACAGTCGGCAGACCTAATTACTGTTAGTCACATGAACCATGGAGTAATACTAATGTTGCTTATAAGGATAAGAAGTAATGTACCGGTTAATAAACGCGATCTTCCGCAGATTTACTACAAGCCGGCGACCTGTATAATCGATGGGGTGATGGATACTATACTGGCAGCTTTCGTTGCTTCGGCTAGTAAGTTTCGTATTTAATCAGTTTAAAGTAGTCTAGTTTGTTACAGCAAGGCATTGCCTGTGTTTGCAAGAACCATAGTATTATAATAAGTTGTATTTTAAATCACATCGGATGAAGTTAATTTTCATAGAAAGTCGAAATGAGACGTTTGGTTAGCTTTTTTTCTAAACTTCGCGTTTAAAGAAAAACTACATCATAAGTAATATAGAATGTAATGGCTCGTCTCCAAATTATAATGTTCGTAGCATGTCAACGTTTAAGTCTACCCCATTTCCTTTAGACGTTTTATTCAATGGTTTCAATACAATAATATATCTTCTATTTTATATTTCAGTTGGGCAAATTGATATACTAGTGTTTAATCTACGTAATTTTGAAATGTTGGCGGAAAGGAGGCGCAAGAGAGCAATACGAAGAATGGATAATGGTTCGCTCACCAAAGATTTTTTCGTGAAAGAGGTTCTAAGGGATTGTATCAAACACCACAACAGTATTATACGGTAACTAGCTGTTCCCCGCGGTTTCACCCGCGTGGGCGCGTGGTACAACTTTATGCATGCAAAGTCTCAGCCCGATCGGTTTAAAATTGACAAAGTTTCATAAAAACTGTCATCCCCTATTTTATCCCCTTGGGGGTAGAATTAATCAAAATCTTTCTTAGCGGATGCCCACGTCATAACACCTACTTGCATGCCAAATTTCTGCCTGATCTGTCCAGTAATTTGGGCTGTGAGTTGATAGAACACTATATCAGTCAGTTACCTTTGAGTTATATAAATATATTTAGAAGATAGATGGTTTGTAAAATACAAAGTTACGTTCAATAATGTATCCCATGTCTTTACACTAATGATCGTTCTGCATTTGTAGAGTGTAGATATATATTCTATATGCGCCTATGCGCAGCATAACTATACCACGTCAGACAGCGTAAACAGCGAGGCGTAACTCTCGCTTCTTCGCAGTACATATTGGTTATGCCGTAGAGCAAAGTTAGGCGTAGCAAATACGCTGCCCTACGCTTCTAGCTCCATCGTAGTGCGTAGATGGATCGGCATAGTTAACGCTTCCACGCTGTATTACGATTCTAGTTACGCCATACAGCGTAAATAAACAAAGCGTCTACGCAGTATAGCTGCTAGTTAAATCGTAGAGCGAAGACAAGAACTGCGTAGATATGCATCTACGCTGCACCACGCTTCTAGATACGTCGTTAAGCGTAAAAAGCGAAGCGTAGGTGTTCGCAGTATCAGCTAGTTATGTCGTAGAGCGATGATAGTGGCAACGTAGCTAATGCATCTACGCTTCTACCTACGTCGTCGTAAAGCGTAGATAGCTCCTACGCAAGCGCTACGCTTCTAGCTACATACATATTTGTACCCGTAGAACTAAAATCTCGCTTATGTATATTTTACGTTTAATACCCGAATAACCCACTATTTACCTGTTTTTCATTAGGATGAACACTAAGTCAAAACCATTGTTCCTCTTGCAGATGAATATTTTTGTACAATACAACTTAAAAGAAAAGGACTGGATTGATTTGTTTTTCAATAATCCACGAAAGACTTTTTACAATTTTGTTATCAAAAGGCTTTTATAAAAAGCTGAAAAGAGTTCTTTTTACAAGGCGTTCATTAGTTTTGTAATAAAATCAATCTAGTGCTATAGTATTTTTAGCTCTCTAATAAATTTCAAATGAAGTCGGTAAAATTAAAAGGTTAAAGTTAATATAGAGGTAGTCAATGTTTAAGAGGGAGAAAATACGCCGCTTGCTTTGGCATTATGATCATTACTTTTTTATTCTTACTTTATAGCATCTCACTACTAGTTACTTGATGTTTAGTGATGATGTAGTCAAAGGTGGTTCCACGCCACACCTTAGTTGCAAATTAGGTCTCAAGTTAAACTACCCAAATAAACGATAGGTTCTTAGCGACATATTTAAGTTGAGGGTGATAGAGTCAGGTGACCACCAAGCTAAGGTTTCATCACAATGCTTTCTGCCAAACTCAAGCTCATTGCCGGATAGAACCCACGAGTTACGAGTTACTACTACGGTCATCGCTTCTTATTTATAGGTACATAGATACGTATTTAAACAACATTACAAGCACTATTTCTTCAAAGTAGTAAGCAATCACTGGTAGATGGGCGACAGTTTTATCACCATTTTATGTCTTATAAACCCAAGAAGAAACATTGTTTCAGATACGTGTCAATGATTGAAAACGCTTTCAGCGTCGCTTCAGCTCTACAGTTTATGCTGAGCGTAATGGTTATCTGCCTAGTTGGCATTCAGTTTTTGTCGGTGAGTTACAAAGTTGCCAGATGAATTGTTGCTACTATGTTATAAACAGCTACTCGGTAAATCTACAATGATAGAATAGTTTTGTTTTCTCTGGTATGAAATGGGAGTTATAATGTATGAATGAACATTTGCAGCGGTCATACTTGCAGAAAGGTATGCAATATCAGTGGTGAGTGGTGACAGTCATTTCGGTAACAGCTGATACAGTACACACAGTCACATAATCTTTTTAAACTGTTTTTTTTCTTCATTTGGTTTTGGAACGTGATATTTACCGTGTAGATTGTAGGTAATATTTGTTTTTGTTTGAGTTCTCAATATCTAGCAAAAACTAATACGTGGTGAATATTTCGTTTCAAATCAAAAATATTAGTATGTATCTGGCTCAAGAGAAACGCATTTCACATCCAGATCAATTCTCTTTTTACGAAAAGGAATCGGTGCGCTGAACGTCAATACTCGGCTGGTAAATTGCTAAGGACAGAGCTCGCAAATGGCGTTTTTGTTCAGGACCCTTGGTTGAATGACGCTCACATTAGACCATTTTTTCCGATAGATTGAGAATCCGACCAGCCACCCGATGCAAATAGTGTGGATGGCAATTTATTTAACTTGTATGCTGATTGAAGTATTCATACTCTGTTGGTTCGGCGACGAATTGATATGGAAGGTTGGTACTTTACCCATTTGTCTCTCACTTTTTACTCTCCCTAATAGTACATTCATGGCTAATGTGTCGTTGAAATCCACTTTTTGCTTTTATAGACTTCTACTGAATTGATTCATACATAGTAGAAAAGGCGATAAAGTCTGACGTAGACGTCTGGAACATAATGGAATGTAGGCTAGGTACATGATTTCTTCATAACGTTATGATCATAATTTATAACGCCTACAGACATATTTATAAGTCTTCTTGCAGTAACATAAGTAAGAAGTCTAGCTGTAGGTATTCTGACATTTTTATCACCTAACTGTCGCGAGTGAGGTAATAAATGTAGAGGTGAGATATATATGACGGGCAAAAATAGTAATGATAATGATGACGTCTCTATTTCTGAATAGTATCGAATTTTTAACTTAGATACTATAAATTTATGTTACGTGTTGTGTCATAAAAAAGTACCTACTTACTAAGCTTCTGCAGGTGTTTGTTAACATAGGGAATATTGTTCTTTTATTCAACGCTTCAGAAAATGTATTTACCTTTCAGAGTAAAGATCTCCAGTTAGCTGCATTTCAAAGTCCCTGGTTGAAGATAGACCGCGAAACGTGCATGTTTGTCATAATTTTCCTGGAGAGATGCAAGCGCCCCTTGAGAGTCACAGCTGGGAAAATATTTACGCTGTCTCTGGACACGTATACCGTGGCAAGAATATATTCGAATATTATTAAGAAACTCCCTAACTTATCGTTTCTAGTGGCTTTAATCGTATACATTTTAGAATATCGTAAACGTTAACTTCATAGCCTGCGTGTATAGAACAGTTTTAAGTATTTTTAACGTGTGGGAAATGCTTTACGCATACCCGCTTGCTTGGGAGGCGAGCGGGTTATGTTGGACTCCTGCATATTTTCACACCACAAAACAAGGAAAATTATAACTAGAACAACAATAAAACTTAATAGTAAGTGGCACAACGGGCAGTCTTATCGCTCAGAGCGATCTCTTCCAGACAACCCAAAAGCAGAGGAATAGTACGAACCCGTATGGAAAATGATTAGAAGTTTACTTAAATATATAAAATAATTCAAAAGTGGACACCTATTTGCTGAAATTTATTGTAGATAATCTACTTATTTCCTCCTGCGACATTTAATTTCATGTAAATGTAGGTACATTACCTCTGCAAACTTATTAAAACGAATTGAAAACGTAAATCATATTAACATAACAAGCAGAAAAAGTTCACTCGTTCATTTAAAATGAATAAACAATTTCAAAATCCATACAGACATTAATAAATACGTTTGTATTTTTATTTTCAGCTCATCAACTGGTCATATAAAGCGTTCGCAGTTATGAGAAACATGAAGAAATAAACATGCTCAAATGGCAAAATACATTTTCGGTTTTGTAATTACTGTGCGCTCTAGCAAAACTAAGTTCACTCGCTTCGCTTCGAACAAATTAAAATAAAATTAGTTTACAAAAAGAACCGTTTGTTTTCAGTTTTCACAATATCGTTTGACTTGCGACTTTTACTGTTTGTTGGTCCCATCTGACCTATTCCAATAAGTACCTCTAGTAGATTTCAATAAAAGAAATTCTTTGTTACTCTATGTTATTGCAGTGCTGTGCCGTTTACGTTAATGATGAACATTTTAATAAAAACTAGTATAATATAAGTAATTATTATATTAAAATAGTTTTCCGCCCTAGCATTATGCAGTTATGTATTGCATATGAGGACATATAGGTAAGTAGGCAACACACATTTGTAGATTGTTCCTGACTCGTGATGCACACTCACAAAATAAACACACAAACCCGATAAAAACATCTCCAAGGAAAGTTGTGCAGTGTTCCTGTTGTGCTTTGAGCATATTACAACACAAGTTACAGGTAGGATCTGGAAGTTCAAAAGTCAGCGTTTAGCTAGTAAGAAGCACCTAGCGCTCGTGACGAACTTAGGACAATGAAAGTTTGTACACGTCGCATTGTGCCAATAGTAGCTGGAGGTAATCCCAGCGCCGCCGCCGCCGCCTTGCTTCAACTTTTCCAATTCCGTTCGCCCATTTCTCAGGGCTGCCACACTAATCCCGGATTGTCCCAACTTTCATACTAAGAATATTCAAAAATGTTTTACAAAGGGGTTGCGGAGTGATGACAAAAACTACAAAGCAGATGTCGAAGGAACGTTGTTTGCAAACTTTTTCGCCTCGACGATGTCAATGTGCCTTCTTATAATGCCAGTTTCTATTTGGCAGATTTCGTCCTTTCTCTTTTCTTTCTTACTTCTTCGTTTTAACAACTGTTTCCTTCATCTGTGCCAGACATATATTCTGAGCTCGATGTTATATTTTAGACGATTATCAATATTCACAAAGTAATAAATTCAAATTCTTCTTGTTTCAAGAGATTAGACTTACCGAAATACATCCAACCGTACTTCGTTCCCTTAACGCTTACATTCACCAAATTTTAGTTTCCACCAATTATAACCAAGTCCATTGTTATCAAAGACCCAACGGGATAATGAGGTCGTATTTGCTCTGTATGCCACAATAATCATTAGCGCACTCGGAAACCAAATGCTACGCGTGTCTACCTGCCTATTATACAGAATATGATGTTACTAATCGCGGGTGTATAATACGCTCGAATAACCACTATTATTAGTTTGATATTCAGCATATAAGTACTTAAAATAGTACAGGAAATCACCAAGTAGGTGACTCCAGCACCATTAATGAGATGAAGAATAAGTAAATGCCGCAGAGCACTAACCTCTATTGATATTAAAGACATAATGCGAAAAGATTATCGCCGCAAGAAACATTGTAAAAACAGAAAAATGATCGAACCATTTTCTCTTCTTAAATCTAATAAAAAAACGAAAACTCCTGTCATCCCTCAAACTTAGCTCAACTCAAGCCGCAAGCATAAAAAGACAGTTTCTTTAGGCTTCTCATACCTAGACAAGTTTTTCTAGCTAAGTTTCCGCAACTGAAAGTCCAATATCATCTATCAGATAAAGATCACGTTTAACACTAGAGATAATAAAGATTTCACTTTTATAAAACGTAGACAGTTTCCATTTCAGAGTTAGCTCATTCTTTATGATTGCTTCTTCGGAGAGGTAAGTTTCGTAATCTGTGCAAGAGCTCTCAAATATGTGGAATGTTTGCACGCACAGGTGTGTAGGTAGGTACTACCATTGTGCTAAGCGTAAACACAAGGTACACGACACATTGGAGCGTGATTCCGACACTCTTTGTGCATTAACTTTAATTAAATAGAGTGCACGTTTGTCACATCTTATCATTATCATAAGAGATCGTATGTAGGTTGCATCTATTTGTATTATACACTACCTAGTACATACTTCATTATTTCTACAGGTTGGTATCTCTTATTATTTTTTAGTTTCTAATATCCTACAGCAGGTCTGCAGGT
Organism: Opisthograptis luteolata; assembly: GCA_931315375.2. Classification (NCBI taxonomy): domain Eukaryota; kingdom Metazoa; phylum Arthropoda; class Insecta; order Lepidoptera; family Geometridae; genus Opisthograptis; species Opisthograptis luteolata. The sequence continues at coordinate 5,157,913 of OV928049.1, read as the reverse complement.
TGGTTTTCTCAAAGATACCATAAGAATCTTAAATTGCGTCTGTCTACTGCAATTAGTAGTTACTGCCTAAAATCGAATATACTAAGGACGGGTTTTATAAACGTCCGTAAGTTAAATCATAGTAAAGGAGTAGTAGTTCAGCTTCATATAAATCGGCCGTCGCCGCGCCGGTTTGAATGTGTGCGTGAGTAGCGGCACCGTGTACGCACGCACTTTTCACGCACACAATCACATAAACGAAAGGAGGCGGCCGGGGCCGCGGCCATGCACTCAGTACGAAACGCGCCGCCTATGCGTCACCGCAAGAGTAGGCAATTAACTCGTCGAGCGGCCTTAGCTAACCTACTGTTCTTTATATACTGTGGTTAAATATCATACCAATTTTCGGTAAGTTTGATCTTATTGTTAAATTTTAGTATAGAAAATTTGACAAAAAGTTTAAATTAACACTCGTTTAACTTACGGACGTTTATAAAACCGGCGCTTAGTAAGTATATGAAATGAAGGTCCTTTCGATTCCATTAATTTAACTTTCAGGAATCCAATCCACAATTTTGTTGTTTGACAGTAACAACCGCCCGATTTGTAACTCGGCCCCGTTCGCAGACAAAGTTTGTTCTAAACACTATTACAGGTAGGTACCTACCTACAAGCGATTCAATTCTATTGAACCGAGTTGATGCGATGCCCTCGTTATGGACCAACGCCCCGCCGCCTCGCCGCAAACTGCAAACGTACGTTACGGGTAATATAGTACCGTAAAATTTCTTCGGACGAAAATTGTACTTGGAATGTAAGTACGTTGGTATATGTATATAGAATCCTACTGTAAGATTGGCAGATACAATAATTGTCCTAATTTCTGGTGGTAAAACTTTCTGCCTTTATATATGGTAGCAGAAATCCCACGTGTCTAATGAATGGAATGGAATTCAAATTGGCGTCGTCTACACTTCTATCAACCAATACGCACCAGCTCTCTCATCCCGGAACTTATGTTCCATAATTCAACTGAAACAAGAAAACGAGGTTTCAACCTCAATATGTGTTCAAGGTGTCGGTATTCAGCGAAGTAAAGTTAAAGGAGCAAAGTTTGCGAATTCACCCCCGGGGCCGATCCAACTTCTCTGTTGCAATAAATAAGGATTTTAACGACAAATTACCACACGAAAACGTTCACCCTTTCTTAGGAAGTTTGAAACTTGCGAAAATAGGACTACCAAGCGTCGGGCATTGCGAACAAAGCTTTGAATCAATTTCCTTGTACAATAGTTTAAATGGAAGCGGTTAGAGGAAAACATGGCGGAATTTGGAAAGAGCTGTGAACGCCTACAAACTACACGCAATATCTTCAATGGAAGCCATATAGCAGCCTCGGGTTAATTTGGTTGGTAGGTATTACTAGGTATAGTGGGTAGGTATTACTCGTACTAGATACCTTATAACAGTTTATTATCTAAGTTGGTGTGGCGTGTAAATAGCGAACACCGTGTGTACACTTCGATTCACGAAAGATGACCACGGCGCAGAAGGCATATTTTAGGTCCCTTTGGAGGTGCGAGGTGAGGCGCGGGCGGAATACACAGACACTCCGGTCTTGACGCATTTTGCAATTTCGCATTTCAAAATGTTGTCTTATGTTTTTTAACACTTTTTCTTCATGAGTTCACGAAAGATGACTACAAAATATGGCGCAGACGGCCGCCATATTTTGTAGTCATCTTTCGTGAATCGTACTGTACTTGCGTACGGAGAAAAAACTATTGAAATTCCTATTATGGAAAACACAAGTATCGACACAATGCAGTAAGAGAATAATGCCCACTCACCAGATCAACCATCCGCGATCCCGTTCACTCTTCGAGAAGCGATTTACAGCAGACCGACGTCTTTCCAAACCAAGCAAACTGCTGGTTTTTTGCCAAGCCGGCCGGTGGCTAACGAAATCTAAGGAATCGACAAGTTGAAGGAAGTTTCACAGCAGAATCACTATCCACACGTTGGAGCACTGTATTGTCTAAACACGTAGTTTTTGAGTAAAAATTTCAGTTCTTTCACTAAAAGGTTTAAAATCTGCGGAGCACAGTCGTCACACAGAGGCCAGAGGGTTCCAAAAGTGAAGTCGTAAGAGTGCCTGCGATCTGACCAATCACAACTATCACAAGCTAGTCGAGATGGAAGCGTAACTGCTAACGCCATCTCTGGAGTTTCAAAGGAAACACAAACAGTTCCTCCTATGAATGGGCACCTGCACATAATACAAGTGTTTGCCATTTATTTTATAAGTAATGAGTAAATTAAGAAATAGGTACATAATTATTTAAAGGGATAAATATATTTCCTATAACAAGATGCTTCACCATAAGTATTTAAGGCACGTACAGGGACTCAAGTAGCAGGTATTTATTACATGGTATAAGTTGTAGGAATCACACGAATGTCTATATAATTATCATCATTGTCAGCCTTTCACGTTCCCACTGCTGGGACTCTGGCCTTCTCTCTGAGAGAGAGTATGAGCTAGGCTATATATAAGTAGGTATAATTATAGTTTTATTTGATTTTTACTGACAATTATGGGTGTTGAAATGGGTGTAGGTATATATGCTTTGCTGTCTCCGTTCATCGTTTGTTGTAGTTATTGACTAATTAGGAATATACCTACTGAGATGACGCAACGACTCAAAATGAGCCTTGGCCTCTGATAGTAAAGAACTCCACTTCGGTATGTCTTGCGCTACCAGTTATGTGTTTAAACTTACTTATTCATAGTTATTTTTAATTAATTAGTTATCTATTTATCCTATTTTAGTTATCCTCTGAAAAGTCCATTTAAACACCAACGCAAACAACTGAAATTACTTATTAAACGCCTAAGAATCTCATATTTCTCGAAGCTTTTCGACACTGCCTTGTTCTGGGGAGCATAATAAAGACATTTTCCAGGGCGATAGAGCGTTCGATATCTTATTACTGCGAGCTTGTAAACTGAAGGAATGCTTCTCGAATCACTGCCTTTATAGCCTGCGCTGCCTGTTTCACCTTGTAGGTTTCCTTCTGCCGAAATAAACAAGATTCAACTCTGTGGCGTAGATCTAACTCATTTTAAAATGATAAAATTGTGTTCAGAAAAGCAGTGTGGAGTATGGGCCGATATAGGTAATCAATGGGAAAATATAGCTTGTGATGGGACGTTTATAAAAATTTGAGACTTTTTTACATTCAGGATCATTCGTTTATTACTTAAAAGTGTCTCATAATTATTTTCACATAGAAGGAAATGAAATGTAAAGTGTATGACTCGAGAGCAAAAATGCTTTTTCCCCGGGCGAAGTCCTTTGAATACCTCGCTACGTTCTGGATTCAAAATAACGCCCTCGCCGTAAAAATATTACCTACTTTGCTCTCATAACAACTACTATCCCTACTACTATTCCTGTATATCTTCAATAAAATATGTACCTATTATAATTAGTAGATTGTTGTACAAGGGATCAAAGTCACCTATCCCGGCCCCGGCCGGCACAGATGGTGAACGACACGAGCATAACGAGAGCGTCAGCCAAATAGATCGAGTGCATAAATATTATGTCTTTCAACCGAAGTGAAAGCTCGGCTCGGCTTTTCATTTCAAATATGAGGAAATTAAACAAATAATATTTAACTAGAACAGAATACATATTATTATTGGTAAGAATGTCTTACTGAAACCGCTAAACCTTACATTCTCTTTTTTTTTTTTTTTTTTTTTTTTTTGTTATGGTGTCACACGATAAGTGTATTTGCCAGTGTCATGTATAAAATATTTCAAACTCAGAGAGTTGAATCAAGTTTAAATGATGATGATGATGATGATGATGACGATGAGATGATGGGATGAGGATAGTGTTTAAGTAAAGTAGTGGAGCTTTACTTAAATTTTACACGGACTTTTTTGGAGCAACTAGAAAAGTCACTTGCACAACTTTATTTCAATTTCCTACACTCGTACACATTAACGAACACATAATGGTTAATAATCCACCAATATTACACATTATCACTCGAAGAAACACAAGTTTTGGAAATAAAAACAAAATTTTCACGTTGACAATTCGATTGCCGCCAAAAAAGTCCTACATTCTCTTTGTACTGCCGCTTTCCCGCCTTTTTTCTTTTTGTGTGGCATTCTACCAGCCAGTATAAAATCTAATTACAATTTTACGCAGCGATTTAGCTGAGTAGGGCTAAAAAGTTGGGACATATCACATGGTCACCAAGTTTTTAACTTGTCGAGGGACGAAAAGTACTGTTATCATTATCATTCCCCTGATCATGTAACTTCAAGCGTACTTTCCAAGTATGTAAATGAAAAAATAATTTTCAGTTTTTATAATAGGGTAAGATTGGAAGTAGATTGGAGTTTTTTAATTAAAACATTTTTGTTTCGCTCTGTCTTTTTAGTTTTAAGTCAAAGTGGTTTTATTCAGGTGTGCTTTTCAACTTTTATAAATAAAATAAAGTCCACTGAATGTGACGCCAGCATTATGCAAACGAGAAGTTAAATATATAGCCCTGGCAACCCAAGGTGATGCGTCATCCTATGTGAAAGAAATGTCAAATTCGACACTCGACAGAAAGGAGGACAGCTGCAAGTGGAATCGACTACCGTTTGTACTGAACTTTGCAGAAAAAGATTTAATTCCTAAATATTGCTAGAAGAAAGCTAAGATAACCGAAGAACATAATGGGAGACTCCCTTGACGGGAGCGAGAATACCCCTGAGGCGCAAAATGTCGCCGTTGTCGACTTTCAAAACTTTGCAAACTACCTGCGTAGAGCTGCAACGGTACTTTTACCTGAGGATGACATCGTCCCACCTTCGTTGAACGCCGCTTTGGAAGATAAAGTGAACCAAGACTGCATTAAGAAGTTCATCTCGGACCCTCAAGTGTGTTCGTTGTACGTGCAAAGGTTTTCGCTGAAAGGTGAGTGCCATCGACCGATATCGATTTCTCTTACGTCTTCTACCTGCAGTGCGGCTTAATTTATGTAAGCCGCATTGCGATTATACGCTCTGTTTGTATATCATTGATTAATTTCATTGTGTATCCTTATGAATAACTAAAGAAAAAAGTTGTTCTATCAGTTCTCTGAGCAAATGAATGTACTGAATGTAATTTTATTTTATTATTTTTCTACAGAAGATGACAATGAACAACCTACAGAGGGCGAAGAAGAGAAGGAAGCAGTCACTTACCAAATCAGTAATGAGGTAGGTAATTTTATTATTGCTTTGCTGGACAAATAAAACAGATTTAATTTTACACTGTCCCAAATAGCGGCCACATACTGGAATTTAATCACTGAACAAAATAAGACCAATACAGTTCTATTGGCCTACAAATTAAAAATGATTTCGGAAATGGTTATATGACTCAGTGCTCAAACAGTTTTTTTTTACCCAGGTGCACTTCACATCACCCCGAGTGGCAGCTCTTGTCTGCATCAAGCGCAGTGGGGTAATTGAGGCTGACAAGTCCATCCACAGTCAGCTGCGACTGATAAACCTCTCTGATGGCTCGCCCTATGAGACCCTCCATGCTTTCATCAGCAAAACCATGGCTCCGTTCTTCAAGAGTTATGTGAAGGAGAGTGGTAGAGCTGACAGGTATATATCTTTCCTATTCTTTACATATGAGGACTAAAAAAATTAGAAACCCAAAATTTATGAGCTTTAGGTACAGAGTAGATAGAAAAATAAACTCTTAATTGAAGGATCACAATAAAAGTAAACTTAAAACTATTAGTACAGTGACGATGAGCCATCTACACACTAGAGTAGGTACATAATATGTATTTTTCTTTTACCCAAATACATGGTCAATTGGTCATTAGCTATTTGAACATTCTGCTGTAGAACCATGTTGTCTAGCATATTTCCATTTATATGTGAGAAAAATAAATACAATTAGATAGTGATCTTGTTGAAATGCTTCTATTTTTCTATCAGTTACAATGCCCAGGTTACGAATTACTCGGGATATAATATTATGTAAATTATCTTTTTATTGGTTTACATCATCAATGACTCATCTCACCATGCATAGCAAGGTGCCAACAATAGGTATATTCATATTCAATGCTTAACCTAATAAGATGCAGATGGCGAATGAGCAACAAATAGTTCTAAGTCAGCCTATATTATGTTCCCACTGCTGGGACTCTGGCCTAAAACAAAACTTAGAATCATTTTCTTTCAATTTTATTTTATGAAATTTTACTTGTCAGTATTTTTGTTCCAAATTTTTTTTTTTTTTTTGTACTATTTTCAGGTTAGCTTTTGACCACAAGTCACCTGATGTTAAGTGAGGATGTGGTCGAAGATGGCGCCACGCTACACCTGGACTGGGAACTGGCTCTCAAGTGAGACTGCAGGAACACACCGAAATTTCCAATAGGCAGAGGAAATTGCTTTAGGTTTAATTTAAATAGCTATTTTGGTTGGGATATATAGTATAAGCAAACATCAAATATTTTACAACAGAGATGGAGACAAAATGGCACCATCGGTGGAGAAAAAGATTGCCGAGCTGGAAATGGGTCTCCTGCACCTCCAACAGAACATTGACATTCCTGAGATCACTCTGCCGGTGCATCCTTCGGTAGCTGCTGTCATCAAAAGGTACAGATAATAAATAACTAAATGATTTTTAGGAAAAAAGCATTCATGACCAATCTCGGGCTTTTAAAGTATGATAGTCGATTTAAAATGTCTAATGTTATAACATACTAGATGTACTCTGTGATCTCACATGTGTGGAGACTCCTGTATGAATTTTGCTACAGTAAAACATAGCTCAAGGCACTTGGAGATAAAAGTTGGTTAAAGAGTTTTCTAAATTTCTCAGTTCTGGAGATTAGCCATAATATGCCTACAACATCTTGTAACAACCTTTACTCATACCTCTTTATAATATTAGTATAGATGGTTGAAATAAATGTTTGAGCATTGAGTAAAGCCGTTGTGTGGTAAAAAGAGAAAGCACAATTTTTTTTATTTCTTGATTAATTCACATCAAAATCAATAATTAACATCTTATTACTTTGATAAAGGGCTGCTGATGAAGGCCGAAAGCCACGTGTCGCTGACTTTGGAGATAAGGTGGAAGACTCCACATTCTTGAACCAACTGCAGAATGGAGTCAACCGTTGGATCAAAGAGATTCAGAAAGTATGTATTTGTATGATTGTATTTATAGTAACTTCTCAGGAAGAAAACTTGATACAAATTACATATAATTTATACTGATGTCTTCTTCCTCATATAAAAGAATCCTTTCAAAGGGCCCAGATAAACAGTCTATGGTGATGATATTGATGAGACCACCTTTGGTAAACATGACAAGACATATCTCAGCCCCAATCAGTGTTCTTAGAAATAGGAATTCCGGTATATCTGTTTTAAAAAATTGGTATTTGTGTTTGTTCAGGTCACAAAACTGGATCGCGACCCTTCAAATGGAACAGCACTGCAAGAGATCTCATTCTGGCTAAACCTCGAAAGAGCTCTTCATAGAATTCAAGAGAAGAGAGAAAGTATTGAAGTAAGTTTTATAATGACTATGTTTGTTTCTATTTTCTTAAAGCTAAAGATATTTTATTTGATAAAACGAGCATGCATACAGATCTTATTGGAAAAAAATGTTTTCGACATGTTTTACTTGAGTAGGAGTACAAATTGAGCAAGGCGACTGCTAATAAATACATTAAATAAATAGTAAGCAATAACAAATTTTTGTTCCTTAGGTGGCTTTAACATTAGAAATCCTGAAATATGGCAAACGGTTCCATGCTACAGTATCATTTGACACTGACACTGGCCTGAAGCAAGCCTTGGCAACCGTCTCAGACTACAACCCGCTGATGAAAGACTTCCCTATCAATGACCTGCTTAGTGCAACGGAGCTTGAGAGGATCAGGTAACATCAACTACTTACAATATACTTGCCACTCGTTATTGACCTTTAGGTACCAATTATTTATGGATTACTGATTATTCCAGCTTACTACTTCAAATAAAGAGTAACTCCTTGAATTAGCCATTGACATCCCGCGCATCGCGTAATGAGAATGATAATGTAGCGTTTGAAAAACCTTTGTAGTAGACAATTGGTGTAGCTCAAGTTCTTTTGGCTTTTCAAGTAAACCTGAGAGCTTAAAAGAGTCCATAAATCTTTCTGTAATATTTGTGATTGTTTGTTTAGATTGGCAGTACAGCAAATCTTCTCGCATCTTCGCAAGATCCGCTCCACCAAGTATCCCATCCAACGTGGGCTGAGACTTGTTGAGGCCATCTCAAGGGATCTTGGACAACAACTTTTAAAGGTCTGAACAAGAATATTGCTGCTTCCAAGTTAAAAAGGCTTCTTATTAATTCCAATATAGCCAAAGTATGAATCACATCTGCATTATAATGTAACAAAATTTAAACGTTGTTTGTTTTGCAGGTGTTGGGCACACGTCGGTTAATGCATATCCCGTTCGAGGATTTCGAGCGCGTCATGACGCAGTGCTTCGAAGTGTTCTCTTGTTGGGACGATGAATACGAGAAACTTCAGGGATTGTTGCGGTGAGCTATATTCCAATAAGAATCCCGCTATGTACATATAATTTGGACTATCTATTCTTAATGAAAAACTGCATCTAGCTGTCCCTTGGAGTCTTTCTTTCCTCCCGCATAGTCACAAAATGTGGAGTGACTTCCCTTCACAAGGTTATCTGCAGTGCTACAAAGCGGTTGTCAAAAGAGTTCTTTAGAGTCACCAAAGCCCCGTGTGTTTCAAAATTTAAAGGTGATGGTGACCACAAACCTTCTGGTAGATCATCTAAACTCTATTACTTAATAAGTTTGTATCAGTGTACATTTTTATTATTATTTTTACAGAGACATTGTAAAGAAGAAGCGCGATGAGCATCTTAAGATGGTGTGGCGAGTGTCACCGTCCCACAAGCGTCTGCAGGCGCGAATGGAGCACATGCGTCGCTTCCGCAGGCATCACGAACAACTGCGCACTGTCATGCTCAGAGTAAGAACAACACAATGCTTATTTAACTACAGCCGGAAGCCTGATAGAACCTTATTGAACTCGGATATAATTATATAAAACCTGGTTGGCCACTATCTTACATTTTTCCAAAAACAGTAATGAGTTTGTTTCTAAAGGTTCTTCGTCCTCGCACGACCGTGGCGACGGACACGGGCGCCGGCGGCGAGCCAGCCCAGCCGCACTCTCTTCCCATGGACGCTGCTGATGCCAACGCTATTGCTGAGGTACGCACTACAGTTCAAATCTCATCTAATAGTACCAACACACCTGGGCTACGAAAGGCCCAATGTATTAAATAGACTGGTTTACTTTCTTCTAGACCGGAAATGTTTGCACATAGTTTTGAGATAAGCAACTTATGCAGTCTTAGCATATTGATGGGAAGCAAAATGTTGCCGTATTGGACCATTCTGCGTGTAAACGATTCTTTTCTTTATCATACAATCCTACTGTTTTAAACTACCATGGTCAAAATCATTAGAACATCATCATTATCATTACATGGTAATTATCCCGTTATAAAACCTAATTCTAATCATACAATCCTTTTTCAATTTATCAGCATTCATAAACATTTCCATAAGACTCCATGCGCTGCGTGGTTTTGCTACATTTTCATTGTTATATTGTGTAGGTCAATCTGGCATACGAGAATGTGAAGGAAGTTGATTGCTTGGACATCTCTCGCGAAGGCTGTGATGCTTGGGAAGCAGCCGTGCGTCGTTATGAAGATAGAATTGGTAAGCTTGTGCATTTACCTGCATTTACTTATCAACAAGAATCTGTTTGAGTATGTCATCAAGAAGTTTAATCGAAATTAAACCATACAAAAAACAAACCCCTAATTCCCAGATCGTGTGGAAACCCGCATCACGGCACATCTTCGCGACCAACTGGGTACCGCCAAGAACGCGAACGAAATGTTCCGTATATTCTCACGTTTCAACGCCCTGTTCGTACGGCCTCATATCCGCGGAGCTATCCGCGAGTACCAAACGCAGCTGATACAACGTGTCAAGGATGATATCGAAGCATTGCATGAGAAGTTTAAGGTAAATAATCTGGCGCAAGATAATACATGGTTGTTGAAACTATAGCAGTATCTAAATAACGTTACGTAACTTCTACTCGTGGTTAATACCAGAAAGCTAAACAATCTACAATTACAGGTGCAATATCCTCAATCGAAATGCAGCCGCTTATCTCTGGTGCGGGACTTGCCACCCGTTGCCGGATCTATCATCTGGGCGAAACAGATCGACCACCAACTCACTGCTTACTTGAAGAGAGTCGAGGATGTACTTGGTAAACAAGTCTTACATCTTATCTCTATACATAATTTTAAGACTTGAATTATTGGAGCTGGTAGTAACTTATTTATGTGATTATAGGTAAGGGCTGGGAAAACCACATTGAAGGTCAGAAGCTGAAGGCAGATGGGGATAGCTTCCGTCTCAAGTTAGACACTCAAGAAGTTTTCGATGATTGGGCTCGTAAGGTAAGGTTTTTTTTATATACCTGTTCTATTATTCCATGCCTTAGTGCAATGTTCTAAGGTTTATATTACTTTTGTAGGTGCAACAACGCAATTTGGGAGTGTCAGGACGAATCTTCGCAATCGAATCCGTGCGCGCTCGTTCTAGCAAAACGAGCACGATTTTGAAGTTGAAAGTTAACTTCTTACCCGAAATCATCACGCTTTATAAGGAAGTGCGCAATTTGAAGAATCTAGGATTCAGGTACCTTTCATCGACTATTGTCGACGAGTTTATATAATTTACTTTTAATTTATACAATGTGCATATCTTATTTTTAGAGTGCCACTGGCCATCGTCAACAAGGCCCACCAAGCGAATCAACTCTACCCTTTCGCCATTTCCCTTATTGAGAGCGTGCGCACTTACGAACGCACCTTGGAAAAGGTATATTTGAGTACTATTAATTCTATTTGATTCAATTTTACATCTTATTCACAGTGTTCAAGCACTAATAGACACAACACGATTGGCACATGACAATACACTTTTGGACATGTTTTACCAGTTACAATTGAAAGTTCAATTGTAGGAATTTCATACTTGACTCATAAAACATTTTCAATCACTCTGCAGTGCTATTTAGCTACAAGCTACTCACATAGAAAATAGATATATGTATTTAGTTTTTGTTGGTGAAACGTGTCCTTTACTTTTAAATTTTCACAAGATGATACTCAATACACTAATAAGGGCTCGTCCACACTAGGGCACAAATTACAAGTTTCGCGACATGTACAGATCTGATACAACAAATCAGAAAAGATTGAGCTCAACAACTTGTCCTGATACCATGTTGTGGTACAAATGTGCCCTAGTGCGAACATACCTTTATACGTTTCCGTGTACGACTATATTTATGTGTGCGACATCACTAACACATGTGCGTTTTTATTTGTGCAGCTAAATAATAGGAATCATACTAAGGTAGTGAAATACTATAGGATGCATGGTTTTGTTATATAGATTGATTTTTGTACACTGATCTCTTCACATTAGTAAAATTTAATTTTTATTTGTGAATATTTTGCTTTTAGGTGCTTAAATTTTTTGTACAAAGATGTATGATTCTAAAGATTCCTTGCTTGATGTGTTGTCAAAGTTAACTATAGTCAAAAATGTATGAAAAAGCATTTTTCTTCATTTTTTACTGTAATTGACTTTGTGTACGGATGAAGCAACGGCCTTTATTGCCGTCTTATGTGCATTTCCTTAAATCTATATTTTTATCTGTGTTTTATTTTCTGTGGTTTGTAGTCAACTACATAGACCATTAGTTCTTATTTATGTTGCATAACATTCTGCATATACGTAGTTGTTGTGGCGATCGAGTGCTAAAAGCGTCGGTGTTTCAGATCCGCGATAAGGCATCGATCGTGCCTCTGGTGGCTGGACTCCGGCGCGATGTTCTGAACCAAGTGTCGGAGGGTATGGCGCTAGTATGGGAGTCCTATAAGCTTGACCCGTACGTGCAGAAGTTAAGCGAAGTCGTACTACTATTTCAGGAGAAGGTAAAATTGTTTCTTTGGCAACATGTAAACCTACAACACGATGTATGGTCTGTTGTGTATGTTCTGCAGTTCGTGATGATCTGGTTTCGGTTTGAAAATCAGTTATTAAGGTCTTAGAACTTTAACTGCGTCTTGATCTATTCCTATTCACACGCAACATTGTATTTTTTGTATTCTTTTATGTCCTTTGTTTTGGTGTATGTAAAAAATGTAATGTTGTGTGTTGTCCTGAACAAATATATTTTATTTTTTCTTTTCATGTTCACAATTGGTTCATGTTACAAAATTAAATATTTTAGCAAATCCTTTTTCAAATTAACCTTTGTTTCCAAAGAATAAGATTCAAATTATTATGTATCTATTTCACAGGTTGAAGATCTGTTGGGCGTCGAAGAACAAATCTCAGTGGACGCGCGCTCGCTTGAAACTTGTCATTACTCGGCGCAAAGCCTGGCGGACATTCTTAGCCGTTTGCAGAGAGCCATTGACGACCTCTCGCTGCGGCAGTACAGCAATCTGCATTTGTGGGTGCAGCGGCTCGATGAAGAGGTCAGTACCAACGAATTAAACTCTTAAAAAAGGGCAAACAAAGAAAAGCCAAAAAAAAACATGAATGCTTTATCCTGTTCTTGTACAGTCAGCAACAAAAGTAGCTGATCATACTAGATTTCCTAAATGTGTTTTAGATCAGCCTGGCGTGGGGTTTTTTACATTTTACATGGTAGCGCTCTGACCACAACATAACACCTGATTTTAAGTGATGATGTGGTCAAAGGTTGGTGTTTAAGATGATGCCGGTAATCGGAAATTGTGTTAATGTTGAGCTACTTTTGTCGTTGACTGTACGCGTGCACTCTTGCCCTAATGTAGTATGTGTATGTGCAACTACGCATATACACACATTTTGCATCGTACACGGCTTATGTTTAACGAATCAAAATCTTTTTCATACCTATACCTACATAAAATAGTGTCTCAAACAAAACGCTTTAATGTCTCACACAGGTGGAGAAAAGCCTTGCAGCTCGTCTGCAAGCCGGGATCGAAGCGTGGACAATGGCTCTCCTCGGCAAGACAAACGAGCTCGACCTTTCGATGGACACGTACTCGCCCGCCGAACCTACGCACAAGCCCGGCGGCGAACCTCAAGTGAGTGAAAATTTGAACCTACCCCTATTCAATAGTTTTTTACGCCGTCAAGCTGGTGAAAATGCATTAATACTTATTTCATGTCAGTCCTTTCTTGCGCCTAGCATTTTCCTCGCAGTAATGAGGTGAAAAGGTGTGTGATTCGCTCGGCAGCAAAGTTATTGTGCCTGTGAAACCCTCGCTACGCTCAGGATTAGAATCCAAGAATCCTGAGCTTGCTCAGGTTTGAATACAAGTATTCGCGCCAAGAAACAACTTTACAACCTTGCATAACCCGAACTACATATCCCGTCTGCCTCTCCTATAGATCGCTCGAGTGGTCCACGAAGTGCGCATCACGAACCAACAGATGTATCTGTTCCCGTCGCTAGAGGAAGCGCGCTTCCAACTCATGCGGCAGATGTTCGCCTGGCAGGCCATCGTCACCAGCCAGCACCGCTTGCAAAGTACTAGGTAATGTGATATGTTTAGAATATAGCCTATGTTCAATACTGAATAATTGAATAATCATTTTTGGTCGTATAACCTCACCAATCTCCTGATATTGCGGATCCCCACGCTGGCTTGGCCACGTAGTGCACTTGGGGAGGATTGGGCGGCAAAGCGTTCTTATTTGGGAACACCGAGTGGCCGTAGGCCGGTCGGACGTCCTAGATACCGCTAAAGGGATGCGGTAGATGCGGACCTACGTGAACTCTAGTCTCTAAATTAAGTTGAAATCGCTCAGGATAGAGAGGAGTGGCGCTCTCTCTTTCGAAGGCCAAGACACTTTGGGTTACTGAGCCATCAGAGTTAGTTTGTATAAAGTATCTTGTAACTATGTGTCGTGACGTCACCAATACATACACAGATACCAAGTGGGCGTGGCCCGCGCACAGACCGCCACCTACCGCAACCTGCTCACCAAGCTGCCGGGCGGCTCCTCGCCCGTCGAGAACGCGTACGACGCCATCGAACAGAAGATATCACAAGTGCGCAAATACGTCGACGAATGGCTGCGGTGAGTGTGAGAAACAGAACGGAGAAGACCAGTTTTTATTCCAAATTAAAAATAAAACAGGTTGTGAGCTATGTGACCGACAGACGTCCATCCGATCCTACGATTTAATCACAAAGATGTGCATAGATTTGCCATGGCTCAAAAGCTGAGGAAAAAACAGATACTGGTGTATCCAAAACAAACATCAATGCGAGTTGGAATATTTATATAAGGGCTAGAAATGATTAAAGTTTGTTTTCAGTTACCAAGCACTGTGGGATCTTCAGCCTGAAAGCCTCTATGGTCGCCTCGGGGAAGATATCACTCTCTGGATCAAGTGCTTGAATGACATCAAGTAAGTTTATCGTTACATTAAGCAATACATTTTCGGATTTCCACTGACCACAACGCGTGCCTTAGGGTTCTGTGCCATATTTAAAGAATCATATTGTTATATGTATAATTTTTAAAGGCCAATACAGAAATGCTCAACTGTTTATTCACTGTGTATAAAACAAAAAACAGGCAAACAGCCTTCCGCCTTTCGTCATGCAAAATACAGTCGTGCGAGTTTTTCAGGCTTATCTGATGATGACACATACATATTCTATTATTTATATATTTTTGTGTGTTCCTAGGAAATCCCGTACAACGTTCGACACGTCGGACACCCGTCGCGAGTACGGGCCCGTAGTCATCGACTTCGCGCGAGTACAAAGCAAAGTCGCGCTGAAATACGACGCTTGGCACAAAGAAGTGCTGGGTAAATTCGGAGCTCTGCTCGGTGGAGAGATGGTGCAATTCCACGGCAGGCTGGCCAAGTCGCGCTCGCAGCTCGAGCATCAGACTATCGGTGAGATTGTGAAAAGTAGCGTCTTCAAACACTGCTTGGTTCAACTAGTTTTCTTGTTCTACTCCCCTCTTTCATCATCAGCCTATTACGTTCCCACAGCTGGGACACAGGCCTTCTCTCAGAGAGAGAGAGAGAGAGAGAGTATGGGCCATAATTTACCACGCAGGTCCAGTGCGGGTTGGTAGATGTCGCCAGTCGCATGCCCTTGAATGTTGTGATTCTTGGACATACCGGAGTCCCCCCTTATCAGTCGTCATTTCAGTTGTATTTCTTACTTATCGTCTTTCACGCAATTAGCTTGTAAACTTCAACTTGTCTTTGTGACCTTTTTGTAGCTCACCCCTTTGAAACATCATAACCCTCGTCTTTGTGGTAGATCAAAATTGAATCTCACTGTAATTTTATTTCTATTGATCGGTTAGACCAAATTTCGTTATATAAATCAAACATTCTAATACTACAATCATTCCCTACAGAGGCCGCCTCTACCAGCGATGCTGTATCTCTTATTACGTACGTGCAGCAACTGAAGAGAGAAGTTTTGGCTTGGGAGAAGCAAGTGGACATCTATCGTGAAGCTCAACGCATTCTAGAGAGACAACGGTATATTGTTTTAATTTGTATTCTATGCCCTGAACTATTATTATTTATATTCATTTCCAAATGAACAAGGGTGCTAAAGATTTGTTTTGTGACAGATTCCAGTTTCCAGCGCAATGGTTGCATGTTGACAACATCGAGGGTGAATGGAGCGCGTTCAATGAAATCATGCGCAGAAAGGACTCTTCTATTCAGACCCAAGTGCGTAAATCAAGTTTTCTTCTAGTAGAAGATTACGAAGACTGTTTCTTACTATAAGATTGCTGATAAATTATTCTACTTATAGTAATTATTTTCCAATCGGCACAGCTAATATTTTTGTGTTTGCTAGGTGGCGTCTCTGCAACAGAAGATCGTAGCGGAAGACAAGGCAGTGGAAACTCGCACTCTCGAGTTCCTCACAGAGTGGGAGCGCGCCAAGCCGACTGATGGCTCCACGCGGCCCGAAGACGCCCTGTCGAAGCTTCAGGCTATGGAGACGCGGTACACTCGCCTCAAGGAAGAGAGAGACAACGTCGCTAAGGCGAAGGAAGCGCTGGAGTTGCATGATACAGGTCAGTCAGACTTATGGGTATTCGATCTCTTTGCATTTTCTAACCGAGTGATAGCTCGACTGAGGGCTCTAGGCGGCCGGAGGACGCCCTTTCAAAGCTTCAGGCTATGGAGGTGCGATATGCCTCAAGAAAGAGGGGGACAGCGTCAAAAGCTAGCTAAGCTAATGAGCTACAAAGCTAATGAGATACCGGAGCTAATTAGGAGGTCTGCTCACTATATTAGCTGATAGTTTCACGCGGCCCGATGATACTCTGTCTTATTGACTATAGTGGCGAGCTACGGTCGCCTCAAGTAAGAGTAGGACCGCGTCGCGTCGGACATTTGCCTGTTGGTCAATGATGTCAATTTTAGGAGAACTCTAGATGCGATTTTATTTACAGTTAGGAAACCACTTTACTGACAAGTTGGTATTAACTTCGATTGACCACCTGTTTAAAGCTCCAAAATAGCATGATCCCGTTTATTTACATCAGAATAAAAGTAACATAATATTTTCCTGAACATTAGGTACCTCGGTCAACAACGAGCGCATGACCGTGGCCCTAGAAGAGCTTCAGGACCTGCGTGGCGTGTGGGCGTCGCTCAGCAAGATCTGGACGCAGATCGATGATATCCGCGAGAAACCTTGGCTGTCTGTACAGCCTAGGAAACTCAGGTACAACATGCACTCCCTGATATATATTGCGCAGTAGGCCGTTTTTGGTTTATAATTATTTTTAAGGTCCAACAAGCAATAACACAAGTGAAAATTTTCAGGCAACAACTTGAAGCGATGTTAAACGAACTGAAGGAACTGCCCGCTCGTCTGCGTATGTACGACAGCTATGAATACGTACGCAAGTTGCTGCAATCCTACACCAAGGTATGATAAAGTTTCTGTTTGAATATTTAATTACATATGCAATTTTTTTTTCGGGCTTCAAATCACATACTAACCAAAACTTGTCCAATTTAGTCGTCCAAACTCGTTCTGCATATCAGTAACTTATCACTCGCCAACAGGTGAACATGCTTATCGTGGAGCTGAAATCCGACGCATTGAAAGAGCGCCACTGGCGGCAACTATGTCGCGCGCTCAAAGTTGACTGGTCGCTCTCTGAACTAACTCTCGGACAAGTGTGGGACGCCGATCTTCTGCACAACGAACACACAGTGAAGGATGTCGTATCAGTGGCGCAGGGAGAGATGGCTCTGGAGGAGTTCTTGAAACTGGTATGTCTGACGCGTTGAATAGCGTAATCAGCGGCAACTATGTCGCGCACTCAAAGTGGACTCTCACGCAGAACAAACCCTAGGGATTTTTTGTCTCATTAATTAAACTTTTATTGTACTTGTGTGCTCCCATAAATTTAGTTGTATTTCCCATACAGGTTCGCGAATTCTGGCAGAGCTATGAACTGGACTTGATCAACTACCAAAACAAGTGTAAGATCATCCGCGGATGGGACGACCTGTTCAACAAGGTCAAAGAACACATCAATAGTGTCGCCGCCATGAAACTATCGCCTTACTACAAGGTATGTACCTGGCCTGAGATTACGATGCATGAAATCCGAGATGGGATATGAGCGGTTTGAGTATATAAACGTTATGTATTAGGAATTGTACAGGGAGAAAGAACAGCAAAGTGAGGTGAGTAAGGGATGCAAAGTGAACGAGACAGCAATCACCGCAGCATCAGCACCATTTGCTTATAATACAAACTGTGGTCTAACCAATATCACTTTAGGTGTTCGAAGAAGAAGCTCTAACGTGGGAAGAGAAGCTGAACCGCATCAATGCTCTGTTCGACGTGTGGATAGACGTGCAGCGCCGCTGGGTGTACCTCGAAGGAATATTCAGCGGGTCGGCCGATATCAAGACTCTGTTGCCGGTTGAGACCAGCCGATTCCAAAGCATCAGGTAAATAAGAATTCATATTTGTTAGCTAATTGAAATTACTGTTGCTATTTTTATATTGATGTCCATTGTTCTGCAATAATTTAAAATACTATAATGCACTGCGCTCATCCTAAGATATCAGATATTTAATCACATTATGCTCTATAATTTCACTGAAAACATTTTCCTTCAAAATATTTACACACTTGCTTCTTGGTGGTTGAATTTCTGGCAAAGATGTGGTATTTCCCCAGATGGACTCTGCAAAAGTGCCCTACAGCTACTGCCATATGATAAACGCCGAATAACTATTTAGCGTTTTTTTTTTTTTGATAACTGATGGATGATGTAGTGCGACGTAAAAGAACACACACTAACAAAAAAATGTATCTTCCCTAGCTCTGAATTCCTTGGCCTCATGAAAAAAGTGAGCAAGTCTCCGATGGTGATGGACGTACTCAACATCCAAGGTGTGCAACGTTCGCTGGAACGTCTAGCGGATCTTTTAGGCAAGATACAGAAGGCTCTGGGAGAGTATCTGGAGAGAGAAAGGAGCAGCTTCCCACGGTAAGGACAGTTTTCTTTAACCCCCCATTTTTGGTCTAGTAGTTACTACCTGCGGAGCGCGGCTAGTTATAAAACTTTTAAATATGTTACTAGGCGTCGCATTATTTTCCACTAATACTTTCCGCAGCTTCTACTTCGTCGGTGACGAAGACCTGCTTGAGATCATCGGTAACAGCAAAAACATCGCTCGTCTGCAGAAGCACTTCAAGAAGATGTTCGCTGGCGTTGCCGCTATCATTCTCAACGAAGATAACACCGTCATTAATGGCATCGCGTCTCGGGAGGGTGAAGAGGTATGATACCATAGAATGCTGAATGCTCGAAGCGATAACTATATTTTTTATGTAACTGAGTGTGGAGTAGAGCTAGCCGATGGTAAACGCCACGCTTGGCTATTACAGTTCAGTGCCATTCAGAAACGTCAACAGTGTAAAATCCTATGCCGTAATACACAGCGCTCATCATCCAGAGATATTAAATCTCTACTACTTAGTTTCTGTCTAAAGAAACTAAATAGGGCTGAGACTTGCTGAAACATACCTGCGATATGCAAGATTTCGCTCATAGTTATATCTACCCCATCTCTGCGTAGGTATATTTCATGTCGCCCGTGTCCACGGTGGAAAACCCGAAGATCAACTCGTGGCTGTCGATGGTGGAGCGCGAGATGCGCGTCACACTCGCCTGTCGGCTGAAAGACGCCGTCGGTGACGTCAAACAGTTTAAGGACGGTAACGTCGACCCGCAGAAGTTTATTGACTGGTGTGATAAATATCAGGTAAGCTTTATTCGCGTATTCTGTTTGATGCGTAGTAAAAAATGTATGAAAAAGAAACCATTAGCCATTTTTTCACAGATTTTCTTGTAGTAATGTTTGATCAAACACAGGCCCCGTGTCTTCTGTACTCTCAAAAACCTCAAAAGGCGATTTGTAGTCAAATGCTGCCATGAAAAATGCAAAAAATAATGGATTCCCAATTTTTTTAATCGGATGCTTATCGACTCTGAATGCTATCGCAACTGAATTTCACAATCAATTGTGTCTGTTTCCTACACCAGCTACAATACCAATGTAAATTCTGACTGTTTCCACAACCATTCTAGACGCCATTCTAGTCTACATTGGTAATCATAACACCAACATTTTCTTACAGGCTCAAATCGTAGTGCTTGCGGCCCAAATCCTCTGGTCTGAAGACGTAGAGGCGGCGCTAGTCAGCGGCGGTGGCGACGGGCTGAAGCGTGTGTTGGAACACGTCGGGAACATGCTCAACATCCTAGCAGATTCAGTTCTGCAGGAACAACCGGCGCTAAGGAGGAGGAAACTCGAACATTTGGTATGCTAATTAGAATTTGAAGAGTAATCAATCATACATTGTCCATCAGCAAAGATATTCTGATCTGCCGGGCAGATTAGTTATTTTTTATTAGGTTTTTCTTTCATCTTCATTTATTCTGCAGTACACAGTTGAAGTAAAAAATATACACCAAATATATCTAAAATGTACTCATCCATTCTATTCATGGTATCCGACTCTTCGATGCCAAGGACCACATTGGCGCTTTGAGCGCAATTTTTACTGCAGACACAACACAGAAATACGACCTGTAAATTACACATCTGTTATGCTGCTAAACATACCTTACAAAATAATAATCATACATTATATTACTATGATCAGATCAACGAGTTCGTCCATAAGCGAACGGTGACGCGGCGCCTGATCGCGTCTAATGTGAACAGTCCGCGTTCCTTCGAGTGGCTCTGCGAGATGCGCTTCTACTTCGACCCGAGGAATAACGACGTAAGTGACGCCCTGACCTTTTTGATATGACTCGTGTTGCGCACTGTTATGCTGATAAGTTATCTTGATATCAGCATAACAGTCTAGCGCAACAATGATTTGTTTTATCACTAGTGTGCTCGGTCAAAATCGTTGACGATTCATTGGATAAAAGCACGCGCGAAAGACGCACAGCTAACGTCAATCCTTGACTGTCATGCTTCTAATGTTCCCCACAGGTACTCCAACAACTCACAATTCACATGGCGAACGCCAAATTCCTGTACGGTTTCGAGTACCTCGGCGTTCAGGATCGCTTGGTACAGACTCCTCTAACCGACCGCTGCTATTTGACCATGACGCAGGCCTTGGAAGCTCGCCTTGGAGGATCGCCGTTTGGTAAGTAAACAAAAGAAAATTAAGTGAGTGTAGTATAACCGTTTACTTGGACTCTGCCAAAATGTAATAACCTTCTACTATTGCACTGTACACTGTGATATGCAGTTGTACACAAATATTGTATCAGACGACTCGAGTATGATATACAGATCGCTTGTGAATAAAAAATATGTTTTCTTATATTAGTAACGTTTGTGTTTTCCTTCAGGTCCGGCTGGTACGGGTAAAACGGAATCCGTGAAAGCTCTTGGCAACCAATTGGGTCGTTTCGTGCTTGTGTTCAACTGTGATGAAACATTCGATTTCCAAGCCATGGGACGAATCTTCGTCGGTCTTTGCCAGGCAAGTTGCTTTACATAATGAAGTAAACGATTTGGTGAGGTATCCACGTGTATATGGATACTTATTTCTATCCGGTTCATAGGTTGGCGCATGGGGTTGTTTCGACGAGTTCAATCGACTCGAAGAAAGAATGTTGTCTGCAGTATCGCAACAGGTGCAGACAATACAGGAGGCTCTCAAGAGTCATCAGGAAGGCGATAATACTGGTAATATGTAGAAGATTTTGCAGGTCAAAAAAAAAGTTTTGGAAACAAAAAGATGTTATACTCGCTTATCGTTTTATATTCTGTTATCGTCCTTTTAAATTAGCTATGTACCTACCCTCAAAACGACTGTTTTCAGTTTATGACCTTTTTAATTTTCGTTTTATAAATGTAGTTTGTAAATACTGGTAAAAATAAAGTTTTCAAAATATAACGACAGAGACATCGTTACTATTTGTAGTATCGTTATCATTGCCAACTGCATGCAGTTCTAATTCGACCTTTTTTTCAACTTTCAGCTAAATCCATAACGGTCGAGTTGGTTGGTAAACAAGTTCGAGTCAGCCAAGACATGGCCATATTCATCACCATGAACCCTGGTTACGCGGGCCGCTCCAACCTGCCCGATAACTTGAAGAAACTCTTCAGGTCATTGGCCATGACCACTCCGGACCGGCAGCTCATTGCAGAGGTCATGTTGTTCAGCCAAGGATTCAGGACTGCGGAGAAACTGGCCTGCAAGATCGTGCCGTTCTTCAAGTGAGTAACATAATTTTAAAAATAGGTTTCCACAGTCAATTGCTCATATATTCTTTTTAAATATTTCCACCTGTATATTATTTATAACATTCTACATTGTTATTCCAGACTTTGTGATGAACAGCTGTCTAATCAGTCTCACTACGACTTCGGTCTACGAGCTCTTAAGTCTGTGCTAGTATCGGCTGGTAACGTGAAACGCGACCGCATCCAGAAAATTAAGGTGAGATTACGTCCCTTACCTCCAATAAAACTTTAGTGCACACAATTATAACTACATAATTTCACCCACAGGAGAACCTAGTCGAACGCGGTACAGAGGTACCAGACGAGGCGTCTATCGCAGAGTCCCTGCCCGAACAAGACATCCTGATCCAGTCCGTCTGTGAAACTATGGTGCCTAAACTGGTAGCCGAAGACATTCCGCTATTGTTTTCATTGTTGAACGATGTGTTCCCGAATGTCGGGTATACTAGAGCTGAAATGACGGGTAAGTTTAAATAACACAAAATCGCCCCTTACATCATAATCTGTAACAACCTAACAACACAGAGATAATAGATATTTTTTTAACACTTGAATCTCTAGCGATGTACAACCTGCAGCCTATGTCACGTTTTATCTGGAAATGTTCAACAAATAGCTAATAATCATTATAGGTTTGAAGAACAAAATCCGCGCCGTTTGCGCCGAAGAATTCCTAGTCTGCGGCGAAGGCGACGAGCAAGGCTCTACTTGGATGGAAAAGGTATGTTTTTCTTTTAGTTTTAGACACCACGGTGGCTAGAATTATGTTTTGATTTGCGAGAGAACATTAATCCGGTCGAGGATGAATTAACAGCTAGTAACATTCTGAACACAATCAGACACACATCTACCTGAGAGGTCATATGCACAGACAACTCATTGAGCACACCATCTAAACCATACATAAACACGTAACATTTGAATCATATCTTATTGAAGAAATATATATTTTGTAGGTGAAGGTATAACACATAAAATTTTGGTGTAATATATGGAAATATCTGATTTTTAAGTATTTATGTACTCAACATAAAATCATCCCCATGACAGATTTAACAATATGTAAATGAACTACTAATATATCTAGATTGCATTTTGTCATAATTTTACCTACACATAAAAGTTGTATGTTCAAATTGAGAATTGAATCCAGCTAATATTATTACAAAATGTAGTCTCATACTAATATCTGAATATCAACTCAATATCCATAATCCAACCACTCGCGATAAGTCGATATAAGTATCAACTAACCCCTAAGGAAATATGACCAACATGTCGACTTATCGCGAACTATACGTGAGTGTGAATGCGTTCCATGCTAACCCGCTAACGGTACGTAGAGGCGAAGTCCGTCATCGCGCGCCCAACACAGCACTTGGATCGAGAAGGTCAGTCACCGACTGGTTTGGGACAGTTAATGTGTTTACCGCTCCTTATGTGTGTCTTTCATCAGCACAAACCACCGACTGAGACCTCATTACATTGCTATCTTCCCCCATCACTATATTTCGACTTCGATGGCACTGTTTCACTCACGCTTTGATCAGTAAACTTGCGGTTTCTTTTTGACAAGTTCAGCTAATCGCTTAGCTATTCGGGAAATTAAAGTACCGTTTGTTAGTCTTGTTGGATACCTGTGTACTTTCAGTCTAATTTTTAGCTGTTAGCTTCCGTTCTTGTACTATCTATTTTAGTCTTGCATTGATTTATTTACAAGCTTTTCTTACAATTGGTTTTTAACTACAATCGTTCTTTTCACGTGCCGTTTAGATGATTTAGATTTGCTATTCAAAGCATTTGAATATCGCCTTAATTACAAGACTTAAATACATCATGAGCAAAGCGTAACCTTGCGGTCGTTTTAGTAGTTTATGTTTGCGCTATATTCAGTTATTATGTTAGTGTTGTTCTTCCAATAATATTTGCATTGTAATACAGGTCCTACAGCTGTACCAGATATGCAAACTCAATCACGGTTTGATGATGGTCGGACCGTCAGGCAGTGGAAAGTCTACTGCCTGGAGAGTATTACTCAAGGCTTTGGAAAGGTGAGAATCACTACATGAAACTTGACTATTAAAATCGGTATAAATATCCGTGAATCCCTAGCTTACTACATGTATAAAAAAACTAGGAGGAGAATATAGATTGAAAGAACTGAACAAAACATACTTTTAACCCTAAAATATATTTTTCTCCCTAAAATTAAACATAAAAGTATAGGAAAAAATTAATTGTAGTCAATAAAATCGTGACTCATCCATAGATACGAGGGCATAGAAGGCGTTGCTCACGTTATTGACCCGAAGGCGATGTCTAAGGAAACACTGTACGGTGTACTCGATCCCAACACTCGTGAATGGACCGACGGTCTCTTCACCCACATCCTCAGGTATGTAAAAACTGGGATCTTTTGTATAGGTAGTGAAAGAAAAATTGGAAGTGCTCGTATGGCTAGCTCAAGTATAGAATCTGTTGCCAAGCACCTATCGTTGTATTTCAGCAGCCTCGCTTGAGAGCCAGTTCCTAATCCAGGCGTAAGTGACGCCACCTTCGAACACATTGCATTTTTAACATCATGTAACTTGTGCACAATACAAGACAAATTTCACGAATAGATAATCTCTAACAGGAAAATAATCGACAACGTCCGCGGAGAGATCGGCAAGCGCCAATGGATCATATTCGACGGTGACGTCGATCCCGAATGGGTTGAGAACTTAAACTCGGTGCTCGATGACAACAAGCTGCTAACTCTACCCAACGGCGAGCGTCTATCGCTCCCACCTAACGTGCGAGTCATGTTCGAGGTTCGTATATGAAACTACAAGGACATAATAGTACATTACTGCAGCGGCCAGCAAAAGAGGCGTTGATATGGACGAATGTGTAAATAGCTTTCTATTTGCACGCCAGCCAGTAAAAGATCATTCCCTTATTAAATTACACGACAGATATGAGTTTACTATGTCATTTATTTGGCCGCTAAACACGATAGATATGGATTTTCATGCAACTTTTGCCGGTCGCTGCTCGCATGTATTTGGCATGGCATGGCCAGTACAGCAATTTCAATTTATCTCGAAGAAGCTTGTCAAAATAATGCTCAAATTTCCTAACATTAACATTAAATATTGTGCCGCGACATCATCTCTATTCTCTTTCCTTGTTTCAGGTCCAAGATCTGAAATACGCAACGCTTGCTACTGTATCGCGTTGCGGTATGGTTTGGTTCTCACAGGACGTACTTACAACGGAGATGATTTTCGAGAACTATCTAATGAGGTAACATTTCATACATAAAGGTCACCCCCGCGTTGTTACAAAATGAGGAACGAGGGCCCTTCACATGTATTTTCGCAGTCCTGTAAAAGGCAATCCTTTAAAGATGGGGTTCAATGTCAAAACAGTTCTTCAGAGTCAGCATAACCTCTAGTAATGCACATTTGCATTTCCATAGGTCCTTACCAATATCCTACTTCCTATCCTACTAATATTTTAAACGTGAAATTGTGTAAGCATGGGTGTTTGTTACTCTTTCACGCAAAAACTACCAAACAGATCCCGATGAAATTTGGAATAGAGCTATCTACATAGCTTACTTCTTGGATTAAAACATAGGCTACTGTTTATCCCGGAAAGGGCTTCTGCGGGATAACTGGAAGACGTGAAAGACGTGAAGACGTGGACGTGAAACCGCAGCTAGTATAACAATTTAAAATTAAATTTCTGCTTGGTGGTAGGGTACTTTCTAGTATTCGCCTGGCTAGCTACCACCCTCTTGTTAAGAATCTGTCGCCAAGCACCTATCGGTGTGTTCCGGCAGCCTCACTTGAGAGCCAGTTCCCAGTCCAGGTGTAGCGTGGCGCCATCTTCGACCACATCATCACTTAACATCAGGTGACTTGTGGTCAAACGCTACCCTGTATATAGTAAAAAAAAAAAAAACAAGCACTGTTACAAAAATTGTCATGGTGTACCCGCTCTCTTCATATTGCGTTTATTTCTATAGGTTAAGAAACATCCCACTGGAAGACGGGGAAGAAGACTCGTTCAGTATTGTGATGGCCGCTCCTACTGCCGGCGGCGACCAGAATGCAACTGAAAACATTCTCTCGCCAGCTTTGCAGGTAACTTCAAATCTGTTATGAAAAGAAACTACACGAGCTATTATTAACCTGTGGAGTTATCGCTAGATAATTGTAAACGTAATATAATATGTTCGTGCGATTTACAAGGTGGGCCCCAGATAATCTTTAAGGACTAAGTTTAAAGAAATTAAAATAATGACAGTTGTTTGTCAATACATTTATGAAAATTTAATGTACATAAGGAAAAATTTAAATAGCTTCAAAAAGAGAAGTGATTATCACAATTTTAATACTAGAAACAAAGATAAAATTGCTGTACCCACTACTAGGCTCCATAAAGTTAGCAACTCGTTCAAAGGTCAATGTGTACGCTTTTTCAACAAAATCCCAAGTGAAATTCAAGACTTATCGATAGCAAAATTTCTAGTCCGTATAAAGAGAAATCTTATTAGTAAAGCTTATTATAAAATATCGGACTATTTAGATGACAAACAAGCTTGGGATTGTAGTTAATCTATCTATCTATCTATCTTTCTTTCTATCTATCTGTTCTCCCTATTTCCCCTATTCTAACCATTTTCGGTAAACAGCCAAAACAGTCATACTCACGAAAGTGACTTTGCTTGCGGCGGCGTCGTGTGTCGGGTCGCCCTCTTCCCTCTCATATGGTCGAGGAGAGCGATGGCTGGCACATGCGTCAACTCGTGAACGGGTGCTGCTTGTGGGGTCTGGTCTGCTTTGGTTGTGATCCCGCAACTCATTAATATTCATGTTCCCATATCCCAATGTGCACAACCAAACAAGAGAAATCTTATTAGTAAAGCTAATTAAAAAATATTGGACCATTAGATGACAAAAAAGCTTGGGATTTTAGTGAACTTGCTCCAATTCAATCAATTAGTAATAAGAATAAAATTATCAATGTGATCGCGCCAAAAAAATTACCTGCCGGGCGTTTCTTGCCTGTTCTTTTGCCGGCGTAAGGAGGTTGGAACAGGCGTAGCTAGTTTTAAGTTTGACGTTTTAAAGTGATCACAATGTATCCTATTGAATAAATAAAATTGACTATTGACTATAATAGTATTTTAGTTTTTAGGGTTCCATACCCAAAGAATAAAACGGGACCCTATTACTAACACTCCGCTGTCCGTCTGTCGCCAGGCTGTATCTCGTGAACCGTGATAGTCAGACATTTTTAATTTTCACAGATGATATTTTTGTTGCCGTTATAACATCAAATACTAAAAAACAGAATAAAATAAATATTAAAGGGGCTTCCCATACAACAAACGTTATTTTTTTGCCGTTTTTATTGATAATGGTTGGAACCATTCGTTTTTTTGTTTAAAAATTATAACATCTCACCACAAAAGTTTGAATATCGTATCAAATATAACCATAGACTACACTATTTAAAAAAAATAAGTTAAAACAAAATCAGTGAAACGAAACGTTATCTTCGGCGCGCGAGCAGGCCCGGGTCTTTTTATTACACCGTTTGAAGTTACCTACCTCTTTCATTGCCTAACCGGCAGGAAGTCCCGGGGTTTGGTAGGTAGGTACCTACTCACGGTCCCCAGTAGAGATAAACCGGGACGCTGGCCCAACGTTGGGCGCCAGTGTTGTTGTTAGATCATCAA
Source organism: Opisthograptis luteolata (assembly GCA_931315375.2). NCBI lineage: Eukaryota > Metazoa > Arthropoda > Insecta > Lepidoptera > Geometridae > Opisthograptis > Opisthograptis luteolata. The sequence goes on along the minus strand of OV928049.1, from coordinate 5,130,165 downwards.
ATTGGAAACCTTTATCGTTTACGATAATGGTCATATATTCTTACAGACTCAACGCGACGTAGCAGCAATTCTACAACCATTGTTTTTCGGAGACGGTATCGTAGTGAAATGCTTGGAGCGAGCTGTAAGCCTCGACCATATCATGGACTTTACACGCCACCGAGCTCTATCATCTTTGCATTCTATGCTAAACCGAGGCGTCAGGTAATATAAACCTTAGCACTCGTGTTTTATGGTTCAAAATTTTGTCAATTTTAGCTATAAGATATATTCCAAAGTAAATATTAAATTAGATACTGTGTGTTTTAGGAATATTTTGGGCTACAACCGTCAGCACCCTGACTTCCCAATAACTCACGAGCAATTAGAAGCCTATGTGCCGAAGTGGCTCGTCTACTCTCTACTTTGGTCGTTTGCTGGTGATGCTAAACTTAAGGTACATTGGAGACAAACCTGTTTTATTTCATAAATCTTTGCATAAAGGAAAAAATCATGAGTTAAAATTCTTCGCAGGACCGTAACGAGTTGGGTGATTTCATCCGATCAGCAAGTACTATGCAACTGCCTAACTGTGGAGCGAATCAACACATCATCGACTTTGAGGTAAAATAATATCATTAGTAAACCTTTCAAGTATGAGCTTGATAAAGTGCGCAAAGTGCACTGTCTTTTAAGTATGTTTCTTATATATCCTCGTTATGTTCTAGGTTTCTATAACCGGAGAGTGGGCGCCGTGGTCGGCTAAGGTGCCTCAAATTGAAGTGGAAACTCACAAGGTGGCTGCTCCGGATGTGGTTGTACCCACTTTGGACACAGTGAGACATGAAGCTCTGTTGTACACTTGGCTGGCGGAGCATAAACCTCTCGGTACGTGACGTAATTAGATGATCGTTACCATAGTTGAACCACATATTGCAGAGTAGGTATTCCTGCAGTAGGCGCCTGAGGTTTTTTTTGCGGAACGTTCTCTACATCTAACCGATGTGTTACGACCAAAAATGGCCGTATAAAATAAATTACGCGTGAACTAAAAAAAAAAACTTTTTTACTTTAATTTCCACTAAAACATATACCAGGACTGATGCGCTTTCTGTAATGTGCGATTTAACTACAATGTCACTAAGAATACACCAATCGCAGTACATAAACAGTTGAGTTCAATATTACCACTAGAAAAACACCAATGTATTCTAAAAGTTCGGCAGTTGCGACATTGTAAGCCAATGATGTTCATTAAAACACCAATAAAATTTACTGACATGGACAGGACGGCAAAGTCGCCAAAAGCTACTATTCTCTATCAATTTACTGTGATTCATGTCTTAACAATACTGCCTTTTTTAACTCACAGTTCTTTGCGGCCCGCCCGGTTCCGGCAAAACAATGACCCTCTTCTCTGCGCTCCGAGCATTACCCGACATGGAAGTAGTAGGCCTGAACTTCTCGTCTGCTACCACACCCGAACTGTTGCTTAAGACCTTCGACCACTACTGCGAATACAGGAAGACACCGAATGGAGTTGTGTTGGCGCCTGTTCAGGTATGGACACGTTTTATTCTTTTTCTTCTATCGTAACTGATGGTTGGTAGACTATAATTATAAGATATGTCACCTTAGTGTGTGTGTTCAAGCATTCTACTTTGATTAAATAAATGAAAGTACAAAAAGTAAAAACTCCAGCCTTCAGTCGCTTATTTTACTGGTTACCTGAAATGTTGGAGCTACTACCCCTTAAATTACGATCTTGATCCGCAGAGACAAATAACCAGCATTTCCGTTACACCAAACAAATATTATTTTCATCTTACAGTTGGGCAAATGGTTAGTCCTATTCTGTGACGAGATCAACTTGCCTGATATGGACCAGTACGGCACCCAGCGAGTGATCTCATTCTTACGTCAACTGCTTGAGCACAAAGGATTCTTCAGAGCCAGTGGTAAGTGTTTTTCTTACATAGCAGAGTATGGCCTCAGGTCGCTGGAACAGCTGTTCTAGTCATACAAACAGTGCTGGATTCACACTAGGGGCACTCGGGGCTACTGCCCAGGGCGGCAAAATTCATCATCATTATCATCGGCCGGAAGAAGTCCACTGATGAACATAGGCCTCCTTTTGCATCTATCGGCTCTTACAATGTCGTCGGTCCACCTAGTAGAGGGCCAACCTTACAGAGCGTCTTGCAGTTCTTGGTCGGTTATCGGTTCGTCGAGCGATGTGGCCTGCACATTGCTACTTCAACTTGCAAACTCTAAGAGCTATGTCGATGACCTTGTTTCTTCAACGAATTTTGGCAAAATTCGGATGGAGAGAATAGATGAAATTCTCTCAAAAAAATTCAAACATTGCAGATTAATCAACAAAACTTTATCTATTTCATGCAAAATTTCGGTAAGAGGGCGGCATTTTTAGAGTGCCTAGGGGCGGCGATAAGGTTAAATCCGGCTCTGCATACAAACGACTTATTTACAGATCATTCTTGGGTGCACCTCGAACGCATACAATTCGTTGGTGCTTGCAACCCTCCCACTGATCCGGGACGCAAGCCGCTCTCGCATCGGTTGCTGAGACACGTGCCCGTCATCTATGTCGACTATCCCGGAGAAACGTCATTGGAACAGGCATGTCCCTTTTTAAAACACTTTTTTAAACTGTCGCTTGTAGTATCATCATCATTATTGTGATACTTCCCTCTGCTGGGATCAAGGTTTTCCAATGATGCCTCGCTGCCACTGTCGTCTCACTTTCTGCCTATATCTCCTCACTTTATTGGGCCTAAATATTCATTCGTTTCTCCAGATCTACGGCACATTCACCCGGGCTATGCTCCGCATGCAACCCGCTCTGCGTGGCTTTGCCGAACCTCTGACGCAAGCGATGGTGAAGCTATACCTCGCATCGCAAGAACGGTTCACGCAGGACATGCAACCGCATTACGTCTACTCTCCCCGAGAGATGACGAGATGGGTGCGCGGCATATGCGAAGCTATCAGGTAATTTTGTGGAGCTACATCTTATATACAGAGTAAATGTAGTACTCAACTATTCGTTTTTATTGACTGTGTATTGTTATTTGTAGACCTCTAGACAACCTGTCAGTTGAAGGCTTGGTTAGGCTATGGGCGCACGAAGCCCTGCGTCTCTTCCAAGATCGTTTGGTGGAAGACTCAGAGAGACAATGGACCGATGAGAACATTGACAATGTTGCCATGAGGTTCTTCCCAGGTTAGTGAACATTCAATTTACGTCTATTCCCGCTACTTGTAGATATATGACTTCATCACTTTACAGCGGTTTCCTACACTATTGTACACAGCAGAACCATATATTTCTAGTTCACGAGTATGCCATCAGTTTGTAGTAAAGCAAATAAGTTAGTTAATTGTTCTGGTACTTGCAGGTATAAACAGAGAACAAGCTTTGGCTCGTCCGATACTTTACAGCAACTGGCTCAGCAAAGATTACGTCCCAGTACTGAGAGACCAACTTCGTGAATACGTCAAAGCTAGACTGAAGGTAACCAACTTTTTTTTAAAGAAAAATGGTTCCTATTATAAATAAGTACAGCGAAGCCTTTGGTGTGGATCGAAGGAATGCCAGTCAGGTACGGATCGGCTTACTTATTGGCGACATAAACTGTTATATTGAAAAACTTTTACCCCTCTCTAAATATGGATTATTAAAAAATGCAATATCATACTCCGTGATCGGAATTGCTATAAGGCGTCACTGTCGCGCCCCAGTACACGCGGGTCACGTTAAAGGACTTTATAGGCATAGAACACATTTAATTAACTGGAAAATGAATACAGGTATTCTACGAAGAAGAGCTTGACGTGCAGCTGGTGTTGTTCGACGAAGTGCTTGACCACGTGCTCCGCATCGATCGTATCTTCCGCCAACCGCAGGGGCACTTACTGCTCATCGGTGTATCGGGCGCTGGTAAAACAACGCTCAGTCGTTTCGTCGCCTGGATGAATGGGCTCAGCATCTTCCAAATCAAGGTATGTGATCATTGCTGTCCATGTTTATTACGAACAGAGCTATAGTTGTAAGATGACCGAATAATTTCGCTATGTCGACTTCGTTACTGTAATCATTCCTTTTGCAAATGTAAGGTCATAAATATGATATACCAAAGAGAATCGTTGAATACAATGCAGCTGTTGTAGATAACGCTTTGAGCGACTGTACCTTGTTTGTGACAAGTTATAACTGTGGTTGAAATGTAGTTGACAGATATTATTTCAAATTAAAGTGCAGAAATAATCTAGGTACAATATACAGCATATATAATACAGCCACCTAGAAGTTAGTTTTCCTCCCCATTGTCTACAGTTTTTTTTATTGGAAATTTGCTAAAAGTCATAATATTAGAACATTCTCCATTTTCTCTCTAGGTCCACAACAAATATACAGGCGCCGACTTCGACGAGGACCTCCGTTCTGTGCTCCGACGCGCCGGTTGTCGCGATGAGAAAGTGGCATTCATACTGGACGAGTCCAACGTACTCGACAGTGGCTTCCTCGAGAGAATGAACACGCTGTTGGCTAATGGAGAGGTGAGATACTCTGAACACTTGTACATGTGTGACACTCTTAGCAGACCTGGCGTACTCCACATTTTAGTGCGACACTACAAATACACCGGCTTACCGTGATATGGCCTATTCAATGAGTTTCTGCTCGCCATAACGAGATACACGATAGAAAGAGAGGCGCCTAGTTTCTGAATGAAATTGTAGGCACGTAGCACTGTCGAGCTGAATTGCACCTTATTACGCCGTAGCAAGAATCGCTATTTATTTAAATGTATTTACAAACAATAAAACACGCTATGTCTTTTAAATAGGTGCCTGGATTATTCGAAGGCGACGAGTTTGCCGCTCTAATGACGCAATGCAAAGAAGGTGCTCAGCGTGAAGGTCTCATGCTTGATTCCAATGATGAGCTCTATAAATGGTGAGATATCTTTTTTCTTTATTTTTTACTCAATCCCTCTCTCTCCCTTTTTCTTTTAGTTTAAACGGCACTGGACTTCTCTTTCTAATGATTATAATTTTTAGGTTCACCGGCCAAGTAATGCGCAACCTCCACGTAGTGTTCACGATGAACCCTTCGTCTGAAGGTCTAAAAGACCGCGCGGCGACCTCACCCGCTCTGTTCAATCGTTGCGTGCTCAACTGGTTCGGAGACTGGAGCGATGGAGCTCTCTTCCAGGTCAGTGCAGAACTATTTGACATTAACTTTGTTTGAATGAAACACTTTTTTGAGTACTGGGATTAGGTTTTGAAACGGGATATTTACAATGTGTTTGATTTTGTTTGAGTTCTTGGTATTTCGGCACTATTGTAAGCGCTATCGCTATCGATCGCGACAGTACTACAAGTTTCTGCGGGTAGGATTGTTGATATGATAACGGGCAGACGTATCTATCTACCCGCGTCCTCTTACGTTATTTTAAGAGGTCTATGTAGTAGAGTGCATACCCAAATTAACCTATAAACTAGGTTTCATGTATAATATCGTACACAAAAGAAAACATTTCGATTAACATTGAGCATAGTTTTGCTTGCGATAACCGACCATGTCACACACGCGGCTAAGCTTAGACTGGCGTGTGATTAGCCCTCTTTTCGCATTTAGACCTCTTTTGATTCTCACATTGTTTTTTTTTGCAATAAAGAATTAAAAACAATGTGAGATTGTTTTGTTTCGACCGCCAACATGTCTACAGGTGGGCAAGGAGTTCACGTCCCGTATGGATCTGGACTCTGCGGAGTATGTACCACCGGATCTATTCCCGGCGGCCTGCCACGAGATCAGCTCGCGGCCCCAGCACCGCGAGGCCGTCGTCAACGCCTGCGTCTATGTACACCAGACGCTACACCGCGCCAACGCGGCGCTAGCCAAGCGTGCCAACAGAACTATGGCTATCACGCCCAGGTATGTTCGAGATGGTGTCATCTTTGCTTGTTTCGGCTGCGGTGATTAAATTCTGTTAGTCAGTTATTAGAGGTTCGGCGAAGAACTCTTGTAAAACTAACAATTTTCTTTTCAGACACTACCTCGACTTCATCCAGCAAATGGTGAAACTGTACGCGGAGAAACGCGCTGACTTAGAAGAACAACAGCTGCACTTGAACGTGGGTCTCGGCAAGATCGCCGAGACTGTCGAACAAGTCGAGGAGATGCAGAAGAGTCTGGCCGTTAAATCTCAGGTACATTCGCAAACTTGGAAAAAATTTGTTAGTTTATAAATTCATCATCATCATTATCATCAGCCGGAAAACGTCCACTGCTGAACATAGACTCCCCACTCTCCCCACTCTCCCACTTTGAAATGTTGTCGGTCCACCTTGTGGGAACATCGTAGTCGCCACTCAAGACCTATTTTTGAGTTCGCCATGGGTTGTTTTATCCGGTCAAAATCTCTGCACATAGATTGGTGTACCATAAAATTCTTCAGATCAACTTGCTATTTCTCTTCGGTTCCGCAAAGATTGAGCATAAGGTTCACTTTTTTAACGTTATAGGAACTCCAAGCCAAGAACGAAGCTGCCAATGCCAAACTTAGGCAAATGGTAAAGGACCAACAAGAAGCTGAAAAGAAGAAAGTTGAGAGTCAGGAGATTCAGGTCAGATACTATTTTATTTTATAACAGCGAAACCTGAAAAAAGCAGCTGTGTCTTCACTTTTCAGATATCTTCTTCTCGAAAAAAAGTTAAAGGTCGAATCTCTTCTGCTTTTTTACTCAGGTCGCTCTTGAAAAACAAACGAAGGAGATCGAGGCCAAACGTCGCGATGTAATGGCTGACCTCGCACAAGTCGAGCCCGCAGTTATCGAGGCCCAAAACGGTTTGGTTCTTTACTCTATTTGCATGGTTTTAATATTCGAGTACATAAGTGCTTTAACAATATAATTGGACTTTATAACCATTGAGATAAGAAACAGATTTGGACATTGATGAAGCATTTATGGTAGTAGGGGAGCCCAAGAGGGGATTTTGGGATTTACTCGAGCGCGTCAGATTAAAATAAGGGAGGATACCTTACATATTGATAAGCACCTCCAGCAATTATGAGATCTTAACATTGGTGGGTACGCTCAGGGGAACTTTTTAGATTCGCTGAGAGCTGATGTCACTTTCAAATCGTCAGTCTAAGAAATGGGAGCATCTGTGGAGTTCACTGAACATCCCCCACTCTGAAAATTTGTCACGGCAGAGTAATTTTTTTTATTTACCCCCTTGTGGTTAGCCACCCACACCACGCAAACCGGTTGTTTATTATATTATATTTCATATTAGAGCCATGCTGGAGCATGAAAAATATCAGTATCTGACACACTTGAGTCCATGTCATGTCATTGTTTTTTTTTATAACCTTAAAAGTCTGTGGAAGCTTCCCCCACCGCTGAAAGTGGAAACATTACAGGGCATTTATTCTTCTTAATATCTAATCTACCAAATCTAATAGGTTTCCGCGACGCTCGAGTAAATCCACATTTAGCATCATGGGCTCCCCTACTATGGTACCATGGGTTCGTTATATCTCACTTTGTTTTGTTAGAATTTAGACAGTTAGTAACCCGTACTACTTATTGTTGTTTTCGTTAGAGTAGACATGTTTTTGAAACTGTAGTTCAAATAATGCTAACAGTCAGTCACAAGCAAAAACGATGCCAATATTTTAATTTTATATTTTAGTTTTAAATTACAAGACACAGCCCAATAAAATAGTGTAAAAGATTTTTTATGAAATTCATATTTGTCGAAGAAGAAAAAAGAAGAGAATGATGAATTTAGGATTCGTTTATCAACGTTATGTCGATTCCTGTTATTCTACGACACGAACACTCGCTAATAATTTTACAAGTGTACTACAATCAAGCGAAGCGCGAGGTTACGGGTTCGATTCCCGCTGCAGTACATGTACATTGGGATGAAAACCATAAGTATTTTTTCCGTGTCCGGGTGTTGTGGATCTCTAATCTAAGATAGTTTCTGATACCCTAAATATAGGGAATCCTATAGAGGGTTAGGGATATTGTGTTGGGGGTATTTTTTAAACAATTATTGTTTTTACTTATTTTTGTAAGTGTATACCTATGTTATGAATTTTCGCACTCGTTTCTGCCTACGACCCGCCCTAGTATTAAACCCTGGCTCCACACAGCGGTGCGATCGATCAAAAAGCAGCAGTTGGTCGAAGTGCGCTCGATGGCCAACCCGCCGTCGGTGGTGAAGATGGCGCTCGAGTCCATCTGCACGCTGCTCGGGGAGAAGGGCGACACGTGGAAGGGCATCCGCTCCGTCGTCATGAAGGACAACTTCATATCCACCATTGTCAACTTCGAGACTGAGAATATCACGTTAGTTGGTGTCCTTGTCGGGGGATAACTCGTTGTGGTTGCAGGGAGAAAACGCGACTTTATTGCTACCAGCCAGTTATATTTTATTGGCATTAAAAAAAATTATGATTTTTGTGATAGGATAAGTAATCCTGTTACATTTTTACTTCTCTTGCAACATAACGAGTTGTCTCCACAGTTAAATAAATAAAAAATCTTTGTACTTCAATTTATTTCTTGTTCAACATTTTAGATAGCAATCCATAGAGAAATTTTGTTATGGTATTTATTGGCAAAACATTAATATTGTACTCTGAATGTTATGCATAAAATTTTAACATTTTGTAATACACTCTTTTATAATTTTATTGTATGACTGTTATGAAAAAAAAATAGTTGACACATTGTTATGAATGAATATTATTTTAGTTAAGTTCGTTGTTGTACATAAGCTAAGCTCGCTTGCATTATATGACTGTTGTTATTAATATTACAATAATAAGTAACGCTGTGATCACTGTATGTAAAATGGCATCTAAGTAAGGCACACTAACTAATATACCGTGATAATTCGTGACTAACCCCGCTAAGCATTCGACGTGAAAGTAATTAACATTCGTTTCCACAACGGTTCGTAACTGTATCTTGTTTCAGCAAAATATATTATGCGCCTGTAGAAAGATTACGATCGCTTATGTTTATAAAAAAAAATAGCTTAGCAAAGCGATCTTGATCTTTCCCCGTCAGAGCGACGTAGACGCGTTCGGACTATAACCATACAGTAATAACGCCAGCCGCATGTACGTATCACAGACAGCAGCTAAACGCCTTTTTTGTTTCTCTCTTTTTTGTACTCTCTCGCTCTCGCTTCGTGGTGGTGACGGACGGCGCGCGCGGACCTGCGGCTCGACTTTACTGTACAGCGGTGAAAAGTATAAAGAAGCAGCATTTGGTGGAAGTGAGGTCTATGGGCAACCCGCCGGCGCTCGTCAAAGTCGCCCTCGAGTCCATATGCCTGCTCCTTGGAGAGAACGCGACAGATTGGAAGGCGATCCGAGCCGTCATCATGAGAGAGAACTTCATCAATAGCATCGTCTCCAATTTCTCCACTGAGGACATAACGTGAGCACCGCCCCGCTTCTTTTCCCACCCTGTATTATTCATCCCCACTTTTTGTTGGTCTGGTGATGGTTGTTTTATGTGAAAAGCTAACAGTTGTATGGTACTCGTTATTGACGTTGAAGTTTGCTCATGATTAATTCAATTTTACGTTAGCTTTTTACCTAAATGCGTGATACAAGTTAAGGATTAGTTTTATATTTAGATTACCACGAGTGTGTTATGCTTGCTGCATGCTTTATGATCGATGTGCATTGATGTTTGAAGCATGAATGTAATCGCATTATGTGCCTTTAGTTATTAATGGTGGTGGTGACACTGAAAATTAATTTAGACAAGTTTTGTTGTAACGAAATAAAATTTTAGAACAAGTATTACTAAATCTACTATCACGTAAATGTAGCTACGCAAATTGTAGTTTCATGATGTAAATCCCACTAAAAGTATAATGATAATGAGATAATACTACATTAAAAACTGTTAATAATCACTAAGTATCATTAGTAGCTGTTCGAAATAAGTACGCGCTGAATATTGTTTCGTCGAATTAAGTAATCAAAACTTCGAGTAGACCAATATAGAAAAACCACTTGTCTTCAAAATTCTCTATCATTTGATTATTCGCTCGTTTCACAAATCTTGTGTAAATACAATTTTAATCTCCACGTCCGTATTGCATGAATGTATTTGCCAATAAATAACGTTCATTTGTATATGTTAAGCTAAAGACACTGTCGATCCTGTGAAAGTGAGCTTTAATTAATTTTAGTTTTGTCGTTTCATTTTATTTGCTATCTAATTTGTCTTCTCACGGAAGGCATTGGGTGTTTTATATTCAGATTGTTTTTGCTGTTTTGGTAAGTGCCGTCCTTTTTAAAATCTCCTTGACATATAAAGAATAAGGTCCAAGTTGCATTAACAATTAATTGATGCATGACATTCAAAGCAATATCTCTGGGTTAGGGTAGGGGTTTGTTCATTGAGATGGTCTGGTTCATTGGCATTGCACGAACAGCACGTAATTAATTAGTACTAATTTCAAACGTTTACATATTTAATGCATTATGTATGTGGGCAGTGACGATGTGCGCGAAAAAATGAGGACTCGGTACCTCAGCAACCCGGACTACAACTTCGAGAAGGTGAACAGGGCCAGTATGGCGTGCGGCCCTATGGTCAAATGGGCTATTGCTCAGGTAAGCTATGATCTTTCCACCTTTGTAAAATTAAGGTGGTGGCCTAATCTCATTTCATGACCTATCAGCGTTAAAAAAACCTATCTATCAACTAACGAACCTCATGATTCTTTCATTAAAAAAATATTTCCATGAGGAGGGTATAGTACACATTTGCATATACCTAGAAAATGGCGTGGTGTATTAAAAGTATAGAAAGAAACAAAAATAGCTTTTGCCTACGCCATTGCTGTTATCACTGTAACATAACTGAGGTTTCAGAAAAGGCCGATTGCGAGATTATTTACAAAATAAACTGTTTTTTTAGATTGAATACGCAGACATGTTGAAACGCGTAGAACCTCTGCGTAATGAACTTCAAGCACTTGAAGATCAAGCTCAGACCAACGTGACGGCCGGTGATGGAGTGAGAGAGCTCATCGCTCAGCTGGAGAAATCCATCGCATCCTACAAGGAGGAGTACGCTCAGCTGATCAGCCAAGCGCAGGCTATCAAGACTGACCTGGAGAATGTCCAGGCTAAGGTAAAGTTTTTGACTATGTTAGTAAAACGAGCCATGTTTTGGGCATAGTTTCATAGTAAAAAAGATTGTCAGCATTAACTAAACCATCCCTTTTAAGTTTGTACTGAAAGCATTGCATATTTTGTAGCTAGGCAAATATGCCTCATTTACACTTTTATATAATTTTCAGTTCAAGTCTCATATTGTGTAACTTACTGTTTATATTCTAACTAATAGAAATCGTTTATTTACTAGGTGGACAGGTCCATAGCGCTCCTAAAGAGTTTGGTGATCGAGCGCGAGCGGTGGGAGTCGAGCTCGGAGACTTTCCGCTCTCAAATGAGCACCATCGTCGGTGACGTGCTACTCTCTGCCGCCTTCATCGCCTATGGTGGTTACTTCGATCAGCATGTTAGTATTTCTTGTTTACTCTTCCGTTTTTGTGCTGATATAATGTTTCAAGCATCAAAAAACTTAAACTAACGATTTAAGGAATGCTAATGTCTTGTAATACCTTTTTAGGTTTGCATCTTCTTTCCTCTAACTTATCGGTTATTATTTCTAGTACCGCCATAATCTATTCACAACATGGACGGCCCACCTGGCGGCCGCCAATATAAGGTACCGCGCTGACATCGCGCGCACTGAATACCTCAGTAACCCTGACGAGAGGCTGCGCTGGCAGGCCAACGCTCTGCCCACGGACGAACTGTGTGTAGAGAACGCTATTATGCTCAGAGTAAGTATTCTTATCGAAGGAGGAAACTGGCATGTCTAAGAACCACAACATTCAAGAATCTTCTGCCATATAAAACACCTATTAAAATGCCGTCTTTTTACAGCGTTTCAACCGCTACCCGCTGATCATCGACCCGTCCGGACAAGCGACCGAGTTCATAATGCGAGAATTCAAGGAACGCAAAATCACCAAGACCTCCTTCCTGGACGATTCCTTCAGGAAGAATCTGGAGTCGGCACTGCGATTTGGCAACCCACTACTTGTTCAGGTAAGAAAGTAGAAACTGAAACGAATACTGCGTGTTTTTAAACGAGAAGTATTTTAGAATTTTCTTTCTAATTTATATCATGTGCATACGCTAAGTCCTCAGCCGCTTGATGGTGGCGAAAAGATCTGCATTGTTCTATATGCAAAGTGCAGTTGGCTGATGGTAGCAATAATACAACGTTTCTATCTCACAGGATGTGGAGAACTACGACCCAATTCTTAACCCCGTACTGAATCGTGAGTTACGCAGAACCGGCGGCCGTGTGCTCATAACCCTTGGAGATCAGGACATCGATCTTAGTCCATCGTTCGTCATCTTCCTAAGCACTAGGTGAGAAAATAAAATGGAGTAGCGACAAGACACTGAACTATTAAGATTGCAGTAACTCCTGACTTTCTGCACTTTTCTAAAGGTGCCTTTCTCTGACCCTGAACAATAGTCCTTCAACTTCCTACAGTATGCGGGTGATGAAGAATCCATCTTTAATGACTTCCGCAAAAGTTACTTCTCTTGCGTTGAACTTTCCTACAGCAAAACACACTGAACTTTACGGATTATGAAATTCTCTACCACACCATAAACTTGTCTAAAACGTGTCCTATTCTTTTCAACACCTCCAGGGACCCGACGGTAGAGTTCCCTCCCGACATGTGCTCTCGAGTGACATTCGTCAACTTCACTGTGACGCGGTCCTCTCTGCAGTCTCAGTGCTTGCATAGGGTACTGAAGGCGGAGCGGCCTGACATCGACACTAAGCGGTCTGACTTGTTGAAACTGCAAGGTACGTGCACTAAACCTTATCGCCACTAAGGTGGGCAATATTTACGGAACCTATTGATTCCAAAAACAAAACACTCTACTTTTATTGATTACTGTATAACGGATTCATGATCCAGAGTAGCTCGATTTATTTAATTCGTATGGGTACATAATAGTATGTTTGTTCTCTGATAAAAAAATTAAGCCCATCACACAAATGTTTTCGTCAGGCTGGGTTCATATTTAGGAAACTAAGCACACCAGGCCAGAGCCACAACCAACTGCAATAAGCCAAATTATCGTCGTCCTAAAATCGTTATTAAAGAAAAAGATAGCCAAATACTTTCTTCTAACTGCTTTCTTTTTTTTTTTTAAAACCAACTTTAATTATTCAGGTGAATTCCATCTCCGACTGCGTCAACTAGAGAAATCCCTGCTGCAAGCGCTCAACGACGCCAAAGGCAAGATCCTAGACGACGACTCCGTTATCGCTACACTTGAAACCCTCAAGAAAGAGGCTGATGATATCGGACAGAAGGTATGTCTTCAGACCCACAAAAGATCGTACCAACAAATTGTAATCAGATTGTACCGTGAGTTAACCTTTTTAGAAATAGCTCAATGACGTCGACTGATTCGATATAAATATGTTGTTACAGGTTGAAGAAACAGACAAAGTTATAGCTGAAATCGAAACAGTCAGCCAGCAATATCTGCCGCTTTCTCAAGTAAGTATCGCACTTCCATTAACCAAATACCAAAAGTATGTGAACTTTACAATCACCGTCAACCTAGTCTAAATGAATACACGATCGGCCGAACTGGTTGGCATCGAGTGTTACAGCCTTTCGATAGATGTGAACAATATTTAAATTGGGCTCAAACTGTATTGAACCATTTTCCTTATTCCATATTGTTATCACCAGGCTTGCAGCAGTATCTACTTCACAATGGAGTCCCTCAACCAAGTGCACTTCCTATACCAGTACTCCCTGAAGATGTTCCTCGACATATTCAGCTCGGTGCTCGTGTACCCTCAACTGAACGGAGTCAGCGACTACGCCGCCCGGCTTAGTATTATTACTGAGGAACTGTTTGCGGTAAGTACACTTTTCTAGAACGGTTTTACGATCTGAGGCCGATCTGGGGAGGATATTACTTTGCAGGCATTGTTTTTTCTGACTTTGGTAAAATTTATGTGATACTATTGAAACAAAGTAGATTCTGTAAATTCAAGAAAGGTACAGTATCTTAATGATAGTGGACTTCAAAATTTATTTCATATAAGAATCTGTCGCCAAGCACTTGTGATCAAACGCTACCCTGTAAGACATTTATGTAAAAAAGTAACCTCAAAGCACACCGATAAGTACTTAGCGACAGATTCTTAACTTTAGGAAGGTAGCTAGCACTAGACAGCACTCTACCACCAAGCTATAGTTTCATCGCGACGTTTTCCTTCACTGAAAACTCAAGACCTACCGTAAGTCGACGTCACTACCTCTGGGCCATCATCGCTTCAAGAATCTGGAGCTTTAGAAAGTGCCCCAACACACCAGCATATAACATATCGCAGGTGGTATACGAGCGCGTGGCCCGCGGCATGCTGCACACGGACCGTCTGACGTTCGCGCTGCTGCTGTGCCGCATCCATCTGAAGGGCACGGGCGCCGAGGACACGCTCGAGCAGACCTTCGCCACGTTCCTGCGCGGCAAGGAGGGCTTCGTGTCGCACTCCGCGCCGCTGGACCCTCTCTCGCACCAGCAGCACGACTCGGCCGCGAGGCTCAGCTCCAGGTGACCGACACTCTTGCATCCTCCTCACAGTAATGTAGTCATATAAGTGCACGGGCGCCGAGTACACCCTTGAGCAGACGTTCGCCACGTTCCTGCGCGGAACCTTCCCGGGCAGTTCATACAATTCCTAATTTGTACAAACTAAAACTAACTACGCAGTGACCCAAAATGAGTCTGGCCTCCTATTAAATAATAGACGCCACTTCGGTCTTTCCTGCGCCAACTCCTGCTAGTCCTCCACCTGAAGTTCGCGCAGGTACATACATCGTGGTTTCGTCTTTCCAGCGATACCATCCCCAAACGATAACATCGTTTCACGGCACGATCGCAGGAACCATCATCATCAGCCCATTACGTTCCCACTGCTGGGCCTCTAGGCTTCTCAGAGAGATAGTAGGGGTCGTATTTTACCACGCTGGCCCAGTGCAGGTTGGTAGGATGTGGCTTGAAGGAAGGAAAGCATCGAGAAAAAACCGGCATGTCCAAGAACCACAACGTTCAAGGACATGCGACATCGCAGTAATGCCAGTAATTGTAAATAACCCGTCCGTGATCCAGACTGGTAGCGTTCCGCCGCCTGCTGGAGAAGGCGGGCGAGCTGCCCGAGCTGCCGGCGTGGCTGGCGCAAGCGGCGCCCGAGCAGTGCGTGCCTACACTGTGGGACTCCGAGCCCGCCGCGCCGCCCGCGCCGCACACCCTCGCTATGTACCGTTTGCTGCTCATACAGGTACGTGGAACAGACAGATAGGATAGGCGCCCAAATGTTTACTGCTCAAGCCTTTTGCATAGTATTTCCAAGGTATTTAGTTGCTCATACAAGTACACGGAACAAGCGACGAATAATGATGACAGATAGGATAGGTGGCCAAACATTTACTGGCCCAAGCTTTTGGCTTAGTATTTCTAAGTTATTCAGGTACAAGCGTAAAAGTGTTATCCACTTCTTACATTTTTAAAATAGGCTATGTATTTCTTTTCCTAGTTGTGGAAGCTTGTGATTGGATTTCCAAATTTATATATTATTAGCTAATTTCAAACTTACCTGATCTAATACATCATTTATCTGCTAGGCTTTCCGGCCAGACCGTGTGATCGCAGCGGCAACGCAGCTAGTGACGTCTGTGCTCGGCGCAGGATTCATGGCTAAGGCAGAGACCGAGTTAGACCTCTCTTCCATCACTGAAACGCAGCTTAACGCTACGACACCGGCGCTGTTATGCTCCGTGCCGGGATACGATGCTAGTGGTGGGTACAAACGGATACTTTATTTACCTTTCTGCGAATGGGCCTAGATTCTAATGCTATTGTGATAGTAGACCGACATAAAGGTGATGAAAAAGGCGGTGTGACCATGACTGCGTAGTTGCCTGGTCTCTAGAAATTATACACCGCCCAGAACGTGCATCGGAGATTTCGCCCAACAAAACAAATTCTCTAGGAGTCTATGTATGTGATTTCCTTTGTGATTTTTGTCTAGGTCGCGTGGACGACATGGCTACGGAGTTGAACAAGCCTCTGTCCAGCATCGCTATTGGGTCCGCTGAAGGTTTCAACCAAGCCGAGCGCGCCATCAATACCGCCTGCAAATCTGGCCGGTGAGTACCTTAAATTGTAGGTATAGATTGGTACGTAAGTGACGACAGTGTGAAATGTTTATCGATTTCTATACGAACAGAACTCGATATGAAAGATGACCTGCCTCGACTGCACGGCAAATAGAAGTAAAACATAGCTTATGTGCTACTTAGAAATAATGGTTTTCAGAGACCTTTATTTTACGTTTATTTCCAGCTGGGTGATGCTAAAGAACGTGCACCTAGCCCCAGTATGGCTGGTGCAGCTCGAGAAGAAACTCCACTCCCTGCAGCCTCACCCGAACTTCCGGCTGTTTTTGACAACGGAGATCAGCCCCAAGCTGCCAGTGAACCTCCTACGAGCGGGCCGCGTGCTCGTGTTCGAGCCGCCGCCAGGCATCAGGGCCAACTTACTGAGGACCTTTGCTACTGTGAGTTACTGGAGAGCGGCATACCGGTGGGGTAGACTGATCTTGACAGGTCGCACCTTTGATCATCATCATCATGATCAGTCGGAAGAAGTCCACTGCTGAACGTAGGCCTCGCTCTTTGAACTCCACCATGAATGGCTCTTAGCCATTTGCATCCTGCTGGTTGCCTTTCGAAATCAGACTTACCTGATGCCGTACAGAGCTACAACGATTACTGTAACAGGATAAATATTTGTGCATTAAAAAATGCGTAGGTATTTGATTATGGATATAAGATCCGCGTAGTTTTTGACACCCACCCCAGGTACAGAGATTCCTAGTTAGAGCAAACTTTTACCTAAGCATTTGCAAATGTATTCCCTAGTTCTGTACTATTTCTTTTGTCTATTTCTTAGGTGCCAGCCGCTCGCATGATGAAGCCTCCATCCGAACGTGCGAGGCTGTACTTCTTACTGGCCTGGTTCCACGGTGAGTACACAATGTTTGAAATATCATCTTCCACGACACCTGTGGACGACACAGAATGTCTTCCGGTACGCGGTCGCCACTTTTGATTTAAAATTACCCGAAATATTACAGATCTGAATCGTTCGTTAATCTTTTACGCCCGAACCTATTGGCGGTTGGGTAGCCCGAATCCTAGACAAATTTCATGAAATACGGCAAATATGCTGGGACGAGTCGCGTTGCGCTACTAGTTCCACAATACTTCCTGTTTTAGATGTAGTATCAAAACAAAATAGGTTTCTAACATTATTATATTATGTGTTTTCTTGCAGGTATCGTACAAGAACGTCTACGTTACGTGCCTCTCGGCTGGGCCAAGTATTACGAGTTCAACGAGTCCGACCTGCGAGTCGCCTGCGATACCCTCGACACATGGATCGACGCTACGGCTATGGTGAGTCACGCTCACGCTCTCAAGTTGGGCTGCCGGAACATAATACCGATATGTGCTTGGCGACAGATTTTTAACTTGGCAATACCACAAAATAGATAACGTAACATATAATACAATGTTACGAACAAAATATGTAAATGGAGCTGGCAAGCGGCCCTTTTTTGATAAATAACAGATTAAGAAAAGTCTCTATCTCTCTCGATCAAGGTTATGCGCGTGACAGAGATTGTTTTTGTTTTGTGATATTACTTCGGTGTGAGTACGTTCACAGCACTCACTACTGTGAACGTGCCCAGCTTTAGATAAGGGAACGTATTATGTTTGCACCGAGTGGGGAAGGGAGTATTTTTTTTTATAAAATGAGTCGCGTAGTATGGGTAGTGGGTACGTTCACTAACCGACATGTAACATTCCGCAGGGCCGCACCAACCTGCCGCCGGAGAAGGTCCCGTGGGAGGCGCTAGTGACGTTGCTCTCGCAGTGCATCTACGGCGGCAAGATAGACAACCTGTTCGACCAGCGGCTGCTGCACTCGTTCCTCTGCAAGCTGTTCACGCCCAAGTCCTTCGAGGCGGACTTCGCGCTTGTAGCCAATGTCGACGGAGTGAGTACATTTGTCGATGCGGTTCGTAGTTGGTGGCTTTGGAACTAAATGTGTTAGAATTGGTGTTAGTGTAAGCCCGCACTGCGGTTTTCAGCCGCGTTTTCTACCGCAGAATCGCCTAAAATTAGTCGCGAGAAAAAATCGCTAGTGCGCTTGTATTGAAATCTTCGAATAAGTAAAAGGGTTATAGCGAGTGTGACGTGACACGGATGTGCATATAATTTCTGTTACGGGATAATGTTGTTACTTTTTATTTACCACACATAAATATTGAAATTGACAATAAATTATTTAAAAATTAAATATTTCGTAAATAGGAAAATTGAATTGTTTGAGTGAGCCCATTTTAAGTTTTAAGACGTGCATTGTTTGTCGTGATTCCTTTTTCTTGGGCTTTGGTTGCACACATGTTTATTTAGATAATCATATTGGGGTTAGCGTACCTTTAATCGTACTATCGACGCTTTACCCGTCCGCACAGCAACGCGTGAAGTTCGAGCTAGTTTTCTAACGCTATCTATGTTCAGGCGACCGGCAACCAGCGGCACATCACGATGCCGGACGGCAATCGGCGTGATCACTTCCTCAAGTGGATCGAGGAGCTGTCCGACCGGCAAACGCCTTCGTGGCTCGGCCTGCCCAACAACGCTGAAAAGGTAACATTTCACATAATTTATTTCATCATCATCAGCCTTACCTTGGCACTGCTGGGACTCCAGACTTCTCTTAGAGAGAGGGTATGGGTAATCTACCACGCTGGCCCAGTGCGTGTTGGTAGATATCGCATGCCCTTGAATGTTGTGGTTCTTGGACTCGCGATGTTTTCCTTCACCGTTTTGAGTGATGGTAATTCCACACATAACATAGGTGAGAGATTTCGAACTTGGTATCGGCGACTTGTAGCACGCGTTACCGATCGGCCCCGCGTGATTTCTTTATTGATTTTAATAATTTTATTTTTTATCATCGCCTTTTCTGGATACTTCTTCCTTTTGTTGATGGTTTTCATTTTAGTCAAGTGTCGAACAATGTAAGCAAAAGGAACTTCCTGGCTGGTGTTTATTTGATATTTCAACAAATCTTGAAAGAAATAACAAGGGTTCTTTGTTTGTAGGTGCTATTGACAACTCAAGGCAGCGACCTAGTGTCCAAACTCCTGAAGATGCAGCAGCTAGAAGACGAGGAAGAGCTCGCGTACAACGCAGTTTCTCAAGACCACGATCCAAGTATGTTTTTCAATAATCTGAACCTATCGAATATAGAAATAAGACTCCTTGTTCAAATCTCTATCCTTGTTCAAACCTGTCTTCGTAAACTGAGCAAAGAGTGTTTGCGTATACCTCTCCTTTCAAATAACGACTCCTATGGGCCTATTTGGTTCATTTGTAACTAAAATATCTGATAACACGAACAGAAGAAAAGAAAATATCTTCAACTAACCTGGTTTCTCATATTTCTGTAAGATCTTGGTTCCCCTTTATCGTTTCCATAGTATTATTGGTTTATAGATTGCTAAAATAACAATGCATTTGTTTACTTACTTGTCTTAGCCAAAAAACACACGGATCAACCCACATTTGGCGAAATTGCATGTGAGTTACTTTGCAGTTTCGTGCAGAACTGTTACTGCATTTACCGGCGGAATGGTTAAGGCCCAACACAAAGGGGTAGACGGCGCGGTAGACCGAAAACAGTGCTCTGTCGCGCCATACGCTATGTTTGTGGTGGACCTTACTGTCCAGCGTTGTATTAATATCGTCTGTATCGTTTACAGGTGCGATTGTCGTGGAGGGTGACGGTCGTCCCGCTTGGATGAAGACATTGCACCAGACTGCCACCAACTGGCTGCAACTGTTGCCGCAGGAACTACCGGTAAGACCATGACCCCACTAAGCTAAACATTGGTCTGTTGACACAGCCGTTATGTTTAGTTCATCAGAGCCAAATATAAAAAATAGTGATAGGTGTGAATTTTCAAAAGCTAAGAAGACTTATGATCAGTCATAAAGCCGCAGACCCTGCGTCGAACCCTACTTGAGTTTACTTAACTAATTTTTCTTAATTTTGCAGACCCTGCGTCGAACCGTAGAAAACATCAAGGACCCGCTGTACCGTTTCTTCGAGAGAGAAGTCGCGGCGGGAGCTTCGCTTCTGCAGAACGTGTTGCACGACCTACGAAATGTTATATCCATCTGTAATGTAAGAACTGAAAATATGTTATCTTTCTCTTTTACAGTTAGAGTGATGGGAACTAAATGTGAAACATATACTATATTGAATATGAATATGAAGGTGGCGCCACGCTATACCTGGACTGGGACCTACCTTCCCATCAAGCAGTTATTGACAGAAATAAAGCGTGTATATTTTTTTTTTGTTTTGTTATGGCGTCACACGATTAGTGTATTTGCCAGTGTCAAGTATAAAATATTTCAAACTCAGAGAGTTGAATCAAGTTTAAATGATGATGATGAGATGAAGGGATGAGGATAGTGTTTAAGTAAAGTAGTGGCGCTTTACTTAAACCTTAGGCAGACTTTTTTGGAGCAACTCGAAAAGTCACTTTCACAACAACAATTTCCCACACTCTAACACATTAACGAACACATAATGGTTAATAATCCACCAATATTACACATTATCACTCGAAGAAACACAAGGTCTTGGAAATAAAAACAAAATTTTCACTTTGACAATTCGATTGCCGCCAATAAAGTCTCGTGTATTCCCATGTTGCGTGTCCAGGGCTCGATGAAGCAGACGAACGAGACGCGGTCGATGGTCGGCGCGCTGGTGCGCGGCATGCTGCCCGGCGGCTGGCGGCGGTACGCGGTGGCTCGCGGCTGCACGGTGCAGCAGTGGGTGGGAGACTTCGCGCAGCGCGTCACGCAGCTGGCGCACGTGTCGCACGCCGTGGCCAGCCAGGGCGCCAAGCGGCTGCAGGTGACGCCTATACTACCTGGCTTGCATCGCGACCATTTGTATACAGTAACCGGATGAGCTTTGCTCGGTGTCTCATTGCCTGAAAACACGGATAAGACTGTTTTATAAAAATGAAACCTAGCTAGATCGATTTATCACTCCCGGAACCCCCTGCATACTAAATCGTGAAAATCGTTGGAGCCGTTTCCGAGATTCAGATTATGTATAGTATATGCACTAGTTGTGCCCCGCCGTTTTACCCGCGTCTTCCCGTTATCCCGCAGGAACCTTTTTCTAGGATAAAAAAGTCTATGTGTTTATCCAGGGTATAAGCTATCTCCGTTCCAAATTTAATTCTGATCCATTCAGTAGTTTTTGCGTGAAAGAGTAACAATCATCCATCCATAACTTTCACGTTTATATTATTAGTAGGACTACCGGTTCCCCGCGTTTCTACCGAAAGCGAGACAAACAGACCTACTTTCGCTTTTATAATATTAGTACGGACGGAATATTCAGCATGTGTTGGTTTTTGTTTTTAAGTTCTCGATTGAAATGTTTTTAGCGCCATGATCACGAGAATACAAAAAGTTTCTGCGGGTAGGATCCGACACAGACGTCCGGTCATCAGTCATCTTCAAACGATGAGATTGGTCGGAAAATCGTCGTCATAAACCTGTGAACCGCATAACGCAAACTTAACCAATCGAACATAGGCAGTTGTAGGATAATCAATTTCACGTTTAATTCGCAGAGTATCCCGGTGTGGCTAGGCGGCCTCCTCAACCCCGAGGCGTACATCACGGCCACGCGCCAGTGCGTCGCGCAGGCGAACTCCTGGTCCCTTGAAGAATTGCATTTGCAGGTTCGTTTATACTTCTTTGTTCTCCTACAAAACTATGATGTTTACTTACGTTCATTTACTGATAAGTATCATTCTCTCCCGCGAAACTTCTGTCGGATTTCGGCTTTTGGAAGAAAGGCATAGGTGAAATTAGCATTTAACATATTCCTTGATTTTTCCCAATCGTCAGATAACATGTTATAGTTTCGTCATATCGCATTCCGCTAAGTTACATACTGCTACTTTCATTTCACTTACAGGCTACTTTACAAACGTTAATATTATCAGTGTATCACATAAAATCAAGTCTATTAGAGACAGTAACCGGTTCATAGTACTATTTTCATAGTAATTCTCTTCACTCCCATATCTCTCACTATACACTGTAGATACTGTAAGTTGAATCTCCATGAATTCATTCATCGAACTTCCAACCCCCATATTCCCAGGTGACGATCCCTGACCCAGGCACGCCGACCGAGAACGCCCAGACGGAGTGGTCGTTCTCAGTGACCGGGCTCAAGCTGCAGGGCGCCAACGTGAAGGGCAACCGGCTGCTGCTCACCAACACCATCATGGTGGACCTGCCACTCACAGTGCTCACCTGGCTTCGGTATGTACCCTGCGGTACTAGTACGTGCTGGCAACATTGACTATGCTCTGTTATGTTCAAAATTCTCGGTGGCACAGTACTGTAATGAGATACAGTGACCCATCATGGCTGTAAAAAATCCTTTCTAGGGGTATAATTAAAATAAAAGCATCTTCGCCACATCTAGCTTTGATCTGGTTTGCACATGATGAAAATAAAGCCTATGTAATAGGCCTTAGCCTTGTCATCATCATGCAAGAAATCTTTAACCAAAATGAAACTGTCTGAAGTTAATAATCTGTCGCCAAGCCGGTCCCAGTCCAGTCGTAGTGTGGCGCCCTCTTTGACCATATCGTCACTTAATAAAACGCATTCTTACATCTTTTTCTAGCATTAAATAAAAAATAGAGACATACACATTTATCGAGCGGCCCACCTACAACGTAAGTGAGACCACAGTATATAAAGAACAGTAGGTTAGCTAAGGCCGCTCGACGAGTGCCTACTCTTGCGGTGGCGCAATACGCATAGGCGGCGCGTTCCGTACTGAGTGCATGGCCGCGGCCCCGGACGCCTCCTTTCGTTTATGTGATTGTGTGCGTGAAAAGTGCGTGCGTACACGGTGCCGCTACTCACGCACACATTCAAACCGGCGACGGCCGATTTATATGAAGCTGAACTACTACTCCTTTACTATGGTGAGACATAACGTATCAAAACAAAATAAAAATAATAATGTCTTATCTCCAGCGGTCCGGAACAAGTCCCGGCGGGGCAGACCCTCACCTTGCCGGTGTACCTGAACAGCGCCCGTTCGGAGCTGCTGTTCAAAGTGCGGCTGCCCATCGCGGCGGGACAGGAGCCGCACGCGTTCTATGAGCGAGGCGTCGCGCTGCTCACCTCCACTGCTCTCAACTAGACAACACTTCAGAAGAAACTTGCCCGAATGACGCTTTGCAAACGTAATCTGAGATTGTTAGCTAACACAACACTTTGAAAGCGAACCTTGCAGCTATCTAGAAATACCTCAGAACTTGTCTGAATGACGCTTTGATAAAGTAATCGGAAGTTTGTTAGCTTCACCGCGATTCTAGATTTTTGTATGTAGGCTGCGTAGTGTGGCACTGAGCTTGAATTTGTATTATCACAGTTAATTCGACACATTTCAATTAAAAAATGGTCGATGTTAAAAAATGAAATTTTGTTATTAATTTAAATAATTGTATTGTTAGAGCGCTACTGATTTGACATAATTATAATCAAATCATCAACGTCTGAGAATTTGCTTGTAAAAGTTTCGTAATGTTGATTATTTACGATATGTAACTTATTCATAATATTTATTACCTGCTAGCTGAATATGTTTAACGCTATAAAAGTGAAATATTTATGCTTCGATTTATGAAATAAAGTATGATACTAATAAAACTGTTTCATTTAATATGAGATAGAATTTATTCTGATACCAAAGAAACGTTATATCTTGGTGGTAATTTAGGTTTAGATCTAATAGTATGAAGTATTTCCTAGCCCTCACAAGTAGAAATTGCTAATTATTCACATACCTACATATATACAGGATAAAAAAAAACAAATCATCTTCATTCGTTTATTTGTAAAAAGAGAAAATAATGCTGAACGACCGCAATACACAAAAGTTACCACTAAACCTAAAAATAATAACCTATCATTACAAATCAAGAAAATATTCACATACATAACCAATCAAAGAGAACTATCTGAGACTAAAGTTGGCTGGAGCCTTGAATTGTTCCTTTCATCCCAGGCGGCTTCTGCTTAGGTAACCTGTAAACAAAAAGAATAAGAAATATCAAACTAACTACTAAAACTATTTGCGCCCGCGGTTTCACCCGCGTCTTCCCGTTATCCCGCAGGAACCTTTCTCCAAGATAAAAAAGGGTATATATAATCTATCTCCATTCCGAATTTCATCAAAATCGGTCTAGTAGTTACGGTGATACGTGGTAACAAACATTCACACACACAAACTTTCGCATTTATAACATTAGTAGGATAATACTAGAAGATTCCAACTCCATAACGTTGAAGAAGTTTGCTTAGACTTACGATGATATTTTAATTGATTACAGTCAAATGAGAACATTATAGGGCTGTGGACTATTCCTACAGATTTATAACCAATTCAACTGATCAGTCTATTCAAAAACTTTTTTTTCGTTTTCAGCGATTTAAACCATAATTTTACGGGGATTTTTACTGCATACTTTGTGTCGTTTCACAAGTCGCCTGATATTAGAGGAGTACTGAGAGTACAACTATAAAATACCTGGTATGTATGATTTTGCGTGGCGAGGATGGGTGCACGAGATCATGTTGCCTTTCCCACTCCGCGTACTTCTGATGCTGCCGCTGCCTACGACGGTCCACGTAACTTATCTGCAAGAGAATCCTCACACTTACAATAAATGTGAAAGTGTGTATGTTGGTTTGTCCTTTTTCTTCACACAGCAAGGGATCTATATATAATTTATCCATCTAGTAACTTCCCGAGCCGCCTGGCAAGAAACAGTTTTCAACGCCACCTAGATCAATTTTAACCTTTTTCTGCCATGAAATCTTACAACCAGTCTTGTAACAAGCAAGCCCAATATTCAAGAAACAACCGAAAATAAACGTGCTTGTAATTTTAATGCAAGCCTAAAAATTACAAAAGCGGTATATTTTTTTACTTACAACACAGCTAGCCGGGATCCATACAAAGGCGGTGACCAGAACGACGACGCCCACAATGTTGTCCCGAAGGAAGCCCAACACGTTGTTGATGTTTATGTCCTCTATTATATCCCAGAAACGTTCCACAACGTCTTGAATTGTCTTTTCGCAGACACCCTGTTAATTAAAAGAACAGTCAATATTTGATCATGTGTGACCTGAATTCAGATTATTAACAAAGCACGGCAATCGTCCATCTGTAACTAAGAAACAATAGTAACTTGTCCACTGTAGCTCGCGTACAATACGGGCACGCCGCGCCGCACCTCTGTCGTTTGTCATGTTTGAAAGAAACGTAGCAATGCGTTTCGGCGCGGCACGCCCTAATGTACGCGAGCCACATAACTCACCTTATTACAAAAGCCTTGAATACAGGGTGTTCCATCAGGTAATATATCATTGTGAGCCACTGGGAAGCACGTCTTATTCAGGCTCTTGCGGCAACAGCGCTTGCACGCGTCAGCAACTGTTTAACACAGAGGTTGGAAGTTATTGCTTCCAGCTTCATAAAAGTACCTATTCAAATTGAGCTTTGCCGCTATCCCGTAGGAACTTATTTCGAAATACATACTAAAAAAAAATGCCACTATAACACAGAGACTTATCCTAGGTTCCAGTTATTTACTTAACTAATTAATTAATTTACCGATATCGCACATGCAGCTATGCATGCCCTGCGTCTCGCAGTAGGGCACGCAGGTCCCGTTGCGGCAGCGGCCGCGCTCCGCGCACTCGTGCTCGTCCGCTATCGCTGGCGCCTGACAACGTACATAAAATATATAGGTAACTAGTTGAGACCCGCGTCTTCCCGCTATCCCGCAGGAACCTTTTTATCCCGGAAAGTAGCTTATGTGTTAATCCAGGGTATAAGCTATCTCCATTCCAAATTTCATTCGGATCCGTTCAGTCGTTTTTGCGTGAAAGAGTTACATCCATCCATCCATACATACAAACTTTCGCATTTATAATATTGATAGGAGAAACTTCTATGTGGACATTTAATGAAGTTTCATGTAGCATATTTATACACTGAGATCACGAAAAGATGCAAGTGTGATTTTCGCCTTGTACAGTGAGCAACCCTGAGGTCAAAAAGTTTAGGAAATACCTTATCAAGGCAAAAGTACTCTGATAAGGTATTTCACTCGATAGGTCCTCATCACTTTCCGTAGAGTAACAAATCAAAAAATTAACTCTTTTCTTGGGCATGACCGACTTAACTACAGCTGTCATTTCAATAAGGAGTTTAAAAGACTATTGCATCGGATTACCTTCGGGCAGTCTGCGGAGGCGCCGTTGCAGGTGGCCTCGCCCTCGCAGGCCGAGTGCGCCGCCTCGCGACACACGAGGCCGGGCGGCGCGAACACGCAGCCCGCGCAGCACGGGGAGTTCTTGTCGCTGGGGACATAAATACAATCACATAGCATAAAGGACTTATATCGCCGGGTGAAAAGCTATTTGTATCAAACGCCGTTTATTGAATTCACAGCAGACCTATTTAAAGTTTTGGATTTGAGGAACAAACAGACAGACAAAAAAATAAATTATAAGCACAGTTTTTACTTTTAAAAAAACATGCATTTAGTAACAAACTGGTATGGACACAGTAAACGAAAATTCTTTCTACGCTGCGCAATCACCAGTCACTTTAAAAATTCAGTTTGTTGCTTTGTAATGTTATTATTTTTGCAATTTGGCAATATCAACAAAGTTAGGCCTTCGAAGAAAGCACCCAATCATACCTGCAAACGGCTCCTTGATTCTTCCTCAGTTTACAGTTCTTGTCGCAACACATATCATTGTCTTCCGTACCTTAAACAAGCAAACAAACCAAATCTCTATGTTTGTCTAAGTTCTATCACTCAAAATCATCCTTATTACAACGGAATAAAGTTCAATATACCCAGCAATCCCGCGTCGCATTCTTCACCGCCCTCGACGCGCAGATTTCCGCAGAAACTCTCTTCCGGTTCCGAGAAACAGCGGCCGGACTTCGCTTGCAACACTTTGCGGATTGAACGTAGCGAACATGGCGAAAACCTCTGAAAAATTTAAACTTATGAGTATTATAGAGACTCATCGATCATATTTAACTGGCAACATTTTTTTGTTTTAGACTCGATGTACAGTCAGCGACAAAAGTAGTTGAACAATAGCAAATTTTGCGATTGCCATCATCATATTAAACAGCAACTTTTGACCGCATTATCACTTAACATCAGGTGTGTTGCGTTGTGGCCAAATGCTACCTTGTTAGTTGTAAAAAAAAATCTCAAACATTACTGATCTAAAACACATTGTGAAAATCGAGTTTGGTCAGCTACTTTTGTCGCTGACTGTACTTTGAGGTGCAAAGTTGTATTATGATATTAGTAGGTAGGTACTTAGCTTACCTACATTTATAAACTAAAACTGAAAAAGGCCAATTGTTTCTGATATATTTCTTAACTCTGTTGTTTGCGATTTGTTTTCCAAAAGAATAAAATAGAATAAGACAGATCTACCTTAGGGTGCGTACTGACCGGTGTTACGGGGCGTAATGTAACGTGTTACACAACGAACACAATCATTAGGGGAATACAAGGCAGAGCCTTGTTTACCTTGTTTAGAGACGTTCTACGGCCGGTATTTGCTCCAGTAATGCGATTTAATTCAATCGAAAACTTTTCCGACCACGGATTCCGAAAAGTTTCCTTGAGAATTCTTTTTTTCACGCGATTCATTAATCTGAATTCGGAAACTGACATTTAATTTTGACAAAAACCAGCTGGTAAATTACGGAAAAGTTTCCGGCACCTATTTGCTCTCGGAAAACGTTTCCGCGAAGCGAAAGTGACGTCGAATCCGACTCGGAATCTTTCCGGGTGAATTAGAATCGCATGACAGCTCACCTTGTTATTGACGTCATACCCGCTGACACTGTAGGTGTACATAAGATAGGAGCCCCCCTGGCTAGCGGCGGGCGAGCACTCGGCGACGTCCGGGTCGTGCTCCGAGCCCCAGTTGTGGCCGAACTCGTGCGCGGTCACCAGGTCGGCCTCGCGCGTGATCACGCGCTGCCCGTAGTGGTTGCGGGATGAACTCAAGCCGGAATTTAAGTACAGAGTGTACCCGTTCTTGAAGTATTCTGTGTGGCAGCGACGGTTAGTTATTGGATCGGTGGTGTTGGTGATGGTCCAATATAAGGAGAAAAAATAAATTTTAAAGGGATTTGTCGTTTTGGGAGCCACGCCGGTTAACTATTGTAAATGACCATGAATAGCTTATGATTAACGCGAATTTTATAATCATTTTGAAATAGCTAGCTGTATTCCAAGAATTGTAAAACCATTTATGTATATGGGTAGCGTTGCAGGGTATACGACAACAAAAATGATGCGCAACTTGTTACGCGTCCTAATGAAGCATTACGGCCAAAATAGATTTGTTAGTTGAATGTATAACAATATTTTTTACTTGGCTTAGTCTATGTTAGATTTAGTTTTACTCGTCTTTGTCTACTTGCTAAAATTATTGTACAAAAGCATTATTCTTAATATAAATATAAAGCAAACATAAAAAGCAAGCAAAAAACAAAAAGGACTCACACTAGACATCAATCAACATAGCTGAAAACAAAACGAACAAAAAATTAAACGATAAAATATGTAAAGCAAGAAATATAATAAAGTAAAAGCTTACATAACAACTACGAAGCATGAGGTCGCGGGTTTAATTCCCGCTAATACGGGACAAAAATATGTGTACTCAAGTGACCTGTAGTCAAATTTTAGCCATTATAAATACATATTTTAAAAAAGTATATATCTACAAATATCCCAAATTTTATAAAAACCGCAATAAACTTTCAGTCTTGATATAATAAGCAAACAGAAAGAGAGTGCCACTACACAAATGGGCTATCGTGCTTGGCCCAGCTTGTAGCTGGGTCACACATAAAAAATAATACTTGACACTGGCTACACAGTGGCTACATACACAAACTGTGTGGAGCCATAAAAAAAAAAGTGGGCCTAGACATTTTAACAACAGTAGTAAATACCTGGCGTACAAATTCCCCCGACGGAATTCCTGCGCGGCGAGCCGACATACGCCAACCCGAGGATGCCACCTTCGAACTTGAGGTCCGTGAACAGATGCGCCAAACAGAAGTCCTTGTGCGAGTACTCGCGGCTGAATACCTGAAATGTACATTACACAACTATTACTATAAATACAACTATTTATCTGTCGCCAAGCACCTATCGGCGTGTTCCGGCAGTCCCACTTGAGAGCCAGTTTCCAGTCCAGGCGCCATCTTAGACCACATCGTCACTTAACATCAGGTGACTTGTTGTCAAACGGTACCCAGACCCCACTTTTTTCTCTAAATGAGAAAAAAGTACTTATTTCTACTACCTTAGACAATCTTTTTACTTTAAATTCTGGAGACATTTTCAATACTAGTTGTTCCCCGCGGTTTCACCCGCGTGGGCTACAGTTTGTCGCGTTAAAAATTATCATATGTCCTTCCTCAGGGTTCAAACTATCTCCGTAACAAATTTTATTTAAATCGGTTCAGTAGTTTAGGCGTGAAGGCGAGACAGATAGACAGACAGAGTTACTTTCGCATTTATAATATTAAGTAGGGAAGTAGGGATATTACCTCCAACAAATTGCGTACGTCCCATTTCTCACGCACCATATTGTAATGCGCTTCACCGCCGCGAACTCGCGTTGGCTCCGAGTGAACTAGTATTTTCTTTATAACAAAGCCCATGCCTTTGAATCCGTCCATATCCTATAAAATATAATTGAAAGATGAACCTGTATTTACATAGGATTATGCAACAGGATTGCATAAACGAAGCGAGAAAATTTGCCTATGGTGCATTACAACTTATGGTTGAAAATCATACTCGTTTTCAGGTGAACTTTTTCTATCATATTCTTACTCTTGTCTAGTGACTTGAGTTTTGATAATGGTACAAACTCCAGTCGCTAGAATATTTTGTAAAGCTTGTGGTTGTGACTCGCACTTGAACTAATAAAATTAGCTGAGATGACGCAACAACGAAAAGTTAGTCCTAGCATCCGAGCCACTGCGTGACTAATAATATATTACATAAAATAATACCTACTTGGCGATCCTGCCACACTGTGTCATTGTAAATTTTGTGCACACGATCAATGAGACTAATCTGAAACAAAAAATGCAATACTTCTATGTAAATCTACGAACATAGACAATACTAATCATTTGACAATAATAAAAGCGTTTATTCATACCAAGTAGCTAATAGTAGTTTTTGTATTGCTAGCTCCCATCTCCTGGAAAAATCTATAGTCTGCCACCAGCAGCAATGGGCACCTAGTCTTGGTAGGTGTGTATTCATAGTCACTTTGCCTTTTAACTCTTTTCTTTTGTTTGCTGGCAACACTGGTGCCCACATGGATGTCAGAGTGATCATCTTCCGCCTGATAGAAATACTTGTCTTTTTCTAAATGATCATGTTTCTGCTCAATTGTTTCTTCTGATTCGCCTTCTTCTTCATCTTTGTCTTCTAACTCTAAAAAATTAAGGTTTCTTTTGGGGATGTTTTTCTATTCACGGATAGCGGAAAAGTGGCATAATTCACAAAATTGTGAACATCAAATAGTTCATCTTTTAAAATTATCAAAGCCAAAGTTTTTAAGACATATATATAAATAATAGAGTTTGATTTTAAACTAACTATAACTGCTAAAATATAAGTTCATAAATTGCTTATTATCTCGAAATAGCTTACTGGGCCTGGGCCACCCTTTTGCTCTGTGCCTCAAATACAGTATGTGGGTGTGGGTGTACTATGCAATTTATGTCTTCCCCTTACCTTTTCCCTCCTTCACATAACCACAGACTCGGGGTTTATCAACCCGTGGTTTATCTTCATTAACCCAGCTCAGTTTCACATCTGAAGCCCTGTATGTAATCATAGTTTTGTCATCATGATGAGGTAGATGACGCCAGGATGGCTGTAAATACAAAAGATTTGAGCTATTTTGGATGATCTATAATTAAGCTAGTTTCCTGTAAGGTTCCCTGAAAAAAAATATTTTTAACTAGTTGCCCCCGCGGTTTCACCTGCGTCTTCCTGTCTCCATTCCAAATTTCATTCAGATCCGTTCAGTAGTTTTTGCGTGAAAGAGTAACAAACATCCATACATCCATCCATCCATACATACAAACTTTCACATTTATAATATTAAGTAGGATTTATAAGAATTTTAGAATTTAGAACAGCTAGAATTTTCATTTATACATATATTATAAAAAGGTTAAAATTATTGTTAGTATTTTCAATCTTTTTGGTAATCTCTGGAACCACTGATTACATTCTGAAACACTTTTCATAGGGTATATCTTATAGGTTGCTATTGAAAAATGTATTTAGTTCATACCTCAATGTGATATGTTTCATCTGGTGTGTGAATAATTCCTGTGATGACTCCATCTTCCATATGCAGTTTAACATCTGATGTCTTCTCGCCAAAAACTCTTCCAGTGTAGAAATTATCTTGATCTGTATTACAAGTTTACAAGTAAAAAAATAAAATAAAAAAATATAAATAAAACAAGTACAAAACGCTTAAGTTTATGTGTTATTTAAAACATTGAAGCAATTTGGATCTCTATAGTAACTCACAAAATCATAAGGCCCTTATTCGCTATAACCATCAAGATTCCTTGACAATAACCTGTGACAATACGGGCTTTAACAGTCATTCCATGCAGATAACATAATGCCTCCGCATTTGGTTGAGTGAAAGAAAACATTGTGATAAAACTATAGCTTGACGGTAGGGCATTTTCTAGTGCTTGGCTGGGTAGTACCACCTTTAAGTAATAAATCTGTCGCCAAACACCTATCAGTGTGTTCTGGCAACCCCACTTGAGAGCCAGTTCCAATCTAGGTGTAGCATGGCGCTACCTTCGACCATATTGTCACCTAATCATCAGGTGACTTGTTATCAAACACGTAAGAAAATAAATAAAAAGCTTCTCAAATATTAGCCATAACAGTCACTAGAAAGTTGTAACATTAGTATGAAATTAATCTTACCAACGTGAACGGTAGTTTCTTTCCCGTCCCCATCAACGGCATAAGCTTTGAAATTGGAATGTAGAACTGAGCTCTGCGGATGCAGGATGAGTCTGAAGTCCTTGCCGAGAGTTTTAAAGTGGACTTCCTTAATAGTGTTAAATGGGTGGTTGGACAACTTTGTACCCCTTTTCACTACATGGTGTGCAAGACTAGTGACATGTATAGTTTCGAAATATTTCAAGTTACGATGTATGGAGCCTGAAATTAAGATTAATTTGTATATTTCAACACATTCATCATTTGTTTATAATATGTTAATTTGATTGCTTAAGATTGTACTGGTGGTATGGATTTTGAAATACTGCTTTTGAATAACAGTCAAGGATCAACTATAGATTGTGCGAAGTGGTGAAAATGTGATTAGACGAAAATAAATAATATTTACTCACAGTCTCCAAATAGGATTGATATGTAGAAAAGGGTTAATACGGACCACCTCAATTGTTTCATTATGATGGTTTGTTCACCTAATCTTATAAACAAGTTTAGCATTTATTTTCAAGAACACTATTTTGAAAACTGTTCTATTCGGTTTTTGTAGTTTGATGTTGTAAAATCGAATTCTAGATTCTAGACCTGACAACAATACACTCCAGGTAAAAAAAATGTACCCAGCGAAAGTATGTACGGTATAAATAAAATTATTTAGTACTGATGAAAATATCGCTGATTTCTAAAATATTTTTGAACTCTAATTCCACTTTTTCTAATTTATAGGGCCTGCTGGCTCTGGCTACGGCCCGTAGACTTGTTGAAAATACTGCGTTTTGTATATAACAACAATAAATGATACTGATATTTTATAAAAAAGCGAAAAGGGGCGAGAGGCGAACCTTGAGATGAGAACCTTCAATAGATTTTTTTTCTGTTTGCTTTGTTTGTACTTTGTAGTTTTGTACGGCTTATGTCAAGGGTGGATGTCAAATCAAAACTGACACTGACAATGCTTAGTTTATTCACATCACAGTGATAGTCAAGTAATTTGATTTTGACAGCTTAAGTATCGTGACATTGACACATAAACACGATTTAAAAAATAAAGTGATATTATTCTCGTCGCTCGATTTGGTCGTGTCCTTAAATATACCAAAGACCTACGTCTGACAAAACGAGGCAGTATGCTCGTAATGGCTTTAAAATGGCTTTAAGCTTATAAAAAATAATTATGTTAACAAAATTAAATTGTGGACTGGTGCTTTAGTGCAATTCAGTAATAAGTTAGACTGCAGTGGCGATTGACCCAACTTCTATTCCAACATTTCCAACCAAAGCGATTTCAAAGCCCTTCAATGACATAGGGATGACATTTATGTGTCTATGGTTATCCAGCCCTTTTATAAAAAATAATAAATTTATAAAATGGCGGACTCAGAGTGACGTATCGTGTGTTATGTGTTTATGAATTTAAATTTATCTATTTGAACGAGATAAAGTTATAAAATGAAGTGAGGATTGTTTTATCGGTTGATCATCTTATCTTGCTGTAATCATTTTGGTAAGTAATAAACAAATATTACCCCGGACCAGTGATACGCTAGTTTTGTCACGGTTCGTGGTGTAAGTTGGCTGGCGGCTGCAGAACAGCAATAAATGGGATGGAACATCCTCGTTTATAACACCTTCAATAGCAACTCACTATCCTTGTGCTGTAAATGTACGTTATTTAGACTTGATATCACGCTATGAAACTGTGTAAGAAATGCTGTTACTGTAGCACAAACAAATCTGTAAAATAACTTCACCTCGTTAATAATACGAAATCATTCTTACGAAACCGTGATACCAATCCTAATATGGTATACAATACATTATTATAGAATATTATTATTTTACATATGTACTTTATTTGCATACACATAAATTCCGCCTATTTAGAAACAAATATGCTGCTGCTGCTGCTATATAATTTTATAGCAATCTAGACATGAAATTTCCACCAATTTGATGATGTTTGTTTTTATGTCATATTAGCTACCTACTGAATTACACTACATTTACACATACATACATAGGTATGATCATCTTATTGAAATGTTTGTTATAAAAGTTCTCATAAGCTATTGTTAGAATCTAGCTACACATGTTCTTGTGCACAATTTTCTGTAATGTGGGAATGGAAATGTTGTAGGTATTGTGTTGAGATGCTTAAATTACACTAAAAGTTTTTATTCTGATTATAATGTCAAATCCAAATATTTATAGTCTTGCCACTTGGTCTTGGGATATGCAATACAGATCAAAATTCCAAGACTATCCTAAAAAGCTTATAATCTAAATCATCTAAATAATATATTCAACTCAAAGGTGACTGACTGACTGACATAGTGATCTATCAATGCACAGCCCAAACCACTGGGCGGATCGGGCTGAAATTTGGCATGCAGGTAGATGTTATGAAACTTTGTCAATTTGAAACCGATCGGGCTGAGACTGCATGCATAAAGCTGTAACCCACGCGGGTGAAACCGAAGGGAATAGCTAGTCATATTATAAAAGGATTTTGCAGGAACCTAAGGTGAAAAAGCCAACAAAGAACATCTGACTTGGCAGTTAAAGTGATAGATGACTTAATAGAACCTGAGGTAAGGTAAAACGAGGTGTCATCCCAGTTGAATTGCTGGTTCGTAAATGACATTACAACAGCATTATAATTACTAGATATTAGAATAGACGAGGCAATATTTTACCTAAACTTCTTTCTTCCTACTAATATTATAAACTAGTGCGCCCCGTTGTTTCACCTGCGTCTTCCCGTTAACCGGAACCTTTTTCAGGGATAAAAAGTATATGCGTTAATCCAGGGTATAAGCTATCTCCATTCCAAATATCATCAGAATTGGTTCAATAGTTACGGTGATACATAGTAACAAACATTCACACACACACACAAACTTTCGCATTTATATTATTAGTAGGAGGCGTGGGGTGCAACTAGTATAATATAAACACACATAAAATGTATAGTTCCTTCCTCTGAAATTGGGTAATGGCAATCATGACATTTTCATACAGGGATTTAAAATTTTATAGAAAAATATATTTGTAACAAAGCAAAGAATCATATTACGTTTTTAGGATCTCATACTATTGAGTTATATTGCTTTTTTTTTTTTTTTTTTTTTTTTTTTTTTTTTTTTTTTTTTTTTTTTGCATACTTTGTAAATGGAAGGTTACTGTTGGAATATGGCAATAAACCTTCAAATCATATAGAAATATTTTAAAAAGAATAAGGTTCATATTATTGAAATATGTCATATCAGGTGCCCGTATATTGTTTTGAGTAATTTATATAATGCCTACATAGGTGGTACCTATATGAATATTTATCTGAGTGTGGACAGCTGACAAAATTGACCACTTGCAAGTAGTAGTTTAGTTATATAAAGCCATCTATAATTATATTCTGCAGCACTGTCTATATCTGTCTATAGCACTGTTTATACACACATAAAATGTATAGTTCCTTCCTCTGAAATTGGGTAATGGCAATCATGACATTTTCATACAGGGATTTAAAATTTTATAGAAAAATATATTTGTAACAAAGCAAAGAATCATATTACGTTTTTAGGATCTCATACTATTGAGTTATATTGCTTTATTTTTTTTTTTTTTTTTTTTTTTTTTTTTTTTTTTTTTTTTTTTTTTTTTTTATTTTTTTTGCATACTTTGTAAATGGAAGGTTACTGTTGGAATATGGCAATAAACCTTCAAATCATATAGAAATATTTTAAAAAGAATAAGGTTCATATTATTGAAATATGTCATATCAGGTGCCCGTATATTGTTTTGAGTAATTTATATAATGCCTACATAGGTGGTACCTATATGAATATTTATCTGAGTGTGGACAGCTGACAAAATTGACCACTTGCAAGTAGTAGTTTAGTTATATAAAGCCATCTATAATTATATTCTGCAGCACTGTCTACGTTTATTTTTAGAGGGGACATCAGTGCACAGATGTTGATTTGGATCCTGACTCACGCATGCACTGTCATTGATCAAAGCTGGACGCGCGCAATCTTACATTCAAGGTACTGAGAGACACAATGGCAATGACCAATATAAACATCATGCGACTTTGCGCCGTGCGGGACACGTGTTACGGCGGAATTTGCCACTGACAAATACCTAATATCTTTTGAAATATGGTAAAGGGTCGCGTTTTTTATTGTCGCTACCAAGCAATAAAGGTACTCTTACGGCCGGTTTCAATAACCGATCCATCCACGGTTTGACATAAATTTGACATTACACTGAGAAAAAAAAATCTGAGTTTCCTTCTGAGTCTTACCTTCCAAGACTGATTCCTTTCCTATGTTACCTTAGTTTTCCTTCTAGTAAGGCAAATCGTGGATAGATCGGTTATTGAAACCGCCCATAGGAGCTCATGATAGTAAAACCCCTTATAAATACTTAATACATAACGAAAAGAATGGGAAGGTCAGCAGCACTTCAACAAACTTTTACACTACAATTGGTTTTCATAATATCGCTACATTGATGTTGCGTGAGCCATATTTAGCACTAAATACAGTTCTATTACAATCAATGACTCAATAATGCTGGTAACCCCTTTATCCTGCAATTAAACCATTACAACCCAAACAGACTTCCTTTGTTCTACGATGTCAATAACCCGATGGATATATTGATTTTATAATAGCAAAGACGTATATTATTTGTGCGCCATCAAAAATACTACCGCCTCGGGTAATATTCCAAAACAAAACTGCCTGTTAAAACCAACTCAAACTTTTATGAATCAGAAGATCGTAAAGTATGATTCTTCAATTTTTAACGTTGTCTCAATTCACAATGCCACTTGGAATATGAAATGATCTACCTATAGCTTTATTACTCAGAAAAGAAAACAGTTTGTCCATACTGCAATTGATTCAAAATAATTAGATACGCATAATGTAAAAAACACATGCCATTGAATACTAAATTCTTCAATTCCTTTGTCCACCTTAATCCACGACCTTCACATTGAACAAACATTACATGGACAATACAGAATCAGGCTATAATAGCCTAAATGAAGCCAGTGAAATCGTAAATCATTATTCCTTTGCCATGTTGACATACGGTGGCGATGACATCATCGGCTGGCGTGTTCGCCGCTCCACTGTTTGTGAAGCTAATTTGATGAGCAAACTTGGTCGTGTCGTGCTTGATAATTGCTCAACCACTAAGTACGTCGTCTAATCTACTTTACGACTTCTGTTGTAGTATTTCAATTATTTCCTAGCAATAATAGACTGTCGAAATAGATATCCGCGCATTGATTGATAACGACGACGATCAGTAACATTATCGCTATTGGAAACTAGATGAGCGATTGATTTAGTTGCTCTTACGTTATCTAATACCAGAACAGACTAAACCTTATCATTGTCAGTGCATTCCATTAATCTCTTTACCCTCGATGCAGGTTCGCCGATCAACGTAGGTATAACATGTTCAGAAAAAATAGTAAAAAAACACATCAAAGGATTTAATTATCAGGCAATATTGTGTGCAGATGTTAGTCGTCGATCTCGGTTTGCAAGTTGCAAGTAATGCGGCGTTACTTGCAGTATCTTGCAGGCGAGTTTGATTGCATCGCTCGCTGACTAATGGCCGACTGTGGGAACACGATTTCCGCGCTCCATTCACCTCAATAGAGGGCACTTCGATGACAACCGACACTCGGTTACGGAGCAATGCGCTGCGAACACTACCGTACGCCGGATTCCTCTCACGCTCCAGTTGCCTCAAATAATACTAATTTCATTGTATTGCAGTTGCCACTGCACGGTAGCGGAGGGCGATCTAATGTGAAGCTTCTTCACAATTTGCCATGCTATTCTTCACCTTACAGTCTCGTTTCAACAAGATTTTAGTTAGACGCAATACATGAGTCGTCGTCGATAACAACTTGTTATTGACGACGAAAAGTTGTTATCGACGAACAACCATAACATCATTATATTGTATTTATGAATGTCACATTTTGTTTCATATGTCAGTATTCAATAATTTTGTCCTTATTAGTCTCGCTCTTGATGTTATTTCGTCGTCAGTATGTTCTAAAGAATAGCATTCTTCATCAATATTGTGACCAGTATTATTTTTTGCTGCAGCTACGCCCGCATACTCTTTAATTTTAAGTGTCTTCAGATGATAAAGATGATGATGATGTGATGATTTAACTATTTCTTAGTTGTACTTCATAATGAACATCAAGGAAGTCTATAGTTCTAAACTGCGCAATTCTCACTCACAGTGCACTAATAAGTATTCTGTGCAATTATTCTCAATTCAGCATTCTGAGCGTATAATTTTAGATGCAAATGAGATTTGCTAATGTTGTCCAAGAGTTGGGTTAGGTGGGTCACATTATTTTCTTTTCGTTCGTCGTATTTTCTGTTTGGGTCCGGCGAGCGATACGTGATAGGTGTTGTATCAAGCGTATACCTTACCGGGTCCGCTCACTCGACGACATTATTAGTGCACTCGGTCCATATGCACTCGTGTCAATTACGGATTAGTCAGATTACCTACAGCTCTATTGGCCCGTTTCCTGTTCAGTTCGCATTAGTTTGCCGTACCGTAATTCGAGAGCCGTAACGATCGTGTCGGGAAATCGACACTCCTATACTCAGTCTTCCTTATGCATATTGTATGAACTCAAGCAGATACTCTTATGACTGGTTTACACCAACTAAGTGGTTTAGTGCTTTAGTAGCTATTTAGTTGGTTCGACTGTGGGATAGTGGCATTCGCATGCATGCGCTGATGAGCAATTTATGTAGTTGGATATATAACTTGGCCAAACTCACGAGTCGCGCGCCGGCGGCAAGGGTAAGTGCGGGTAGCGAGAGGGCGAAGTATAGATCCGATTCTAATCTACTTGTCGTTGAAGTAAGTACTAAATGTATGTTTATACAGCCAAATTTAGTTGACTAAACGGCTAAGGAACTTAATCACTTCAATGGTGTAAACTAGTTATTGCGGTGTCATTGTTGGAATTATCGATCTGGCTTGTTAATTTAATAGTTATTCCAATGGCCCACATACTCGTATTCAAAAATCGTTTCTAAACGTTTGCCTTTAACTTTGCTATGTGCAAATATGGCAATAAACATGACTTTCGATTACGCAGTCAAGGCAAGAATAATGGCGCGGGCACATGCCGACGGCAGTCGTTTGTGTAATGCCATTACTAATAGGGTAACACATTCGTGAATCGTGAGTAGGAAGATCTCAGGCCCCACCGCTGACAGTTGAAGACCGACCGGCGCGACATCTGCACACGTGTTGCCCAATTTGTGAACAATCACAAATGTGTACCTACCTTATTAATCTGTGTATATATAAGCATATGAAGTTGCGAACTTCATCTCTCACGCAGAACAGACTTAAATTGTAAATAAACAACCTTCTGCGCGCGTTGACTCATTACTGAAAACCGTCAAGTGTGGTAAACAAGTGTGTGTGTGTAGTGTTGTACAAGTTCTCCCTTATGAATTTGAACAGTTTGTTTATCTCATACAAATGAATGAAAAATACAAACTTAATTATTAGATTTCAGTTTCATAGTTTTTCACCAAGCTACATTTTGTCGTTTTCGTTTGAAGAATGATGATTGTTATTGCATATCGTAAGTGATTTCCCAATTAATTTCCGTTTAGATACATTAATTGCTTTTCACGTTCATTTACGGCAAACCGCATCACGAATCCTGTGCGTGTCACAAGGCCAGTGTGTTTCTTCTGCCCACCTTTTATGTCTACGTGGGTTTTGTAGCCACTTTAGTCTATAGATTTGTGCCGTTGACCATTCAACGTTGCAGAACTTTCAATACCTACGCGAGCTGTTGTGGTTATAGTCAGCTGAATAATGCTTTTAGTTTCTAAGATCAACTCTGATGTCGTTATAATTAATATCAAGGAAATGGAAACGCAGTTGTATATGAATCATCTTGCAATAAAAATATAAGGAGTGGCGACAACTATGAAATATTAAGGCATTGGGGCGTCCGTGAGTCGCCAAAATAAAATTAATGTTCCCCAAACATGGAAATACCCTTCGGAAGTAGGCGTTTTATTTATGACGCACCTTGCAGTCGGAGGGGTGCACTGGCGATTTTGTTTTATTCAACAGTTTCATGTCTTAATTTATGTTGTGAAACAGCCTTGGCGATTTTCTTCACATTTTAACTGTGACCAACTTGTTTCACTATGCTCTCTTGAAGTAAAATAACGCAAATGCTTCTGTCGACCTCGTTGCGTAGAGGGAAGGAAGTATTTTCTTATACATATCTACTATTTACGTATAAAGGTCGCATTACAATTTGCTGAGTTCACCTCGACCACGCGCAAATCCGTACGATTATTTCTTCCACAAGACTGAATTGATTCCTACAAAGAGTTTCTTAATTCGAAGTGTAGAGTACAAGTCATGAATGTTTCTTTGTCCGTAGTACTTGCAAGTCACACTGATGTTTATATCTTGATAAGCTTAAGTGTTTTCTGCGCACGCAATATACAATGCAACTATTCATGAATAATCCTAAAAACACTTTTCTTCCTACGCAAAAATAATATTGCCCAGTTCATCACAGTAATCTCCACCATCATTGAATTTATACATTTATCTTCTGGGTCCATCACGATTCTCGGTACAAAGCCACATAACACTGTCACATACAATTTACGGCACACATTACCCATGCAGTTCCGGTGTTTATCGCCGGCTACTACTGAAAATAAAACGCAGAACGCAGTTAACATAAACAAAGTCAATGCGGCCGGCACTGTCTGCGTCTGCAATATCACTTCCTCGTTTATTTAGTAAGTCAACGACCAGCTCGTGTCGAACAGGCGACTTTACTCCCAGAGGAAATCTTTTACGCACGTGTGAAAATAGAAAACAAAGTAATTTATTGCGACTCTCGAAACTTGATTATTGTGTCATCTATCTGTAGTGTTGCAGCGACACCAAATATGCGGTTAATTTTGCTTCATCATAATGTTCATTTAAAGTTTTCATCATGGAGGATACCTATAATTGGCTCTATAATACATTTGTATAAATTGATTCTTTACAACTCCTCAGCAGCACAAAGTAAACTGTTGTTGTTTTGCTATCCAATCAAAATCCATTGAAAGCAAATTATTTCATACAAATTAATATATTATTATTACGAATCACAATGGAATAACAAAGAAACAAAAATATCACTAACGAATCATCGTACCTTTTGCCGAACAATATAATCTCCATAGTAATTTTATTTTAGGATCGCCGCCTGAAGATTCCCTTGTGAGCTTGTGACCCAATTTTCCACAACCGGAAACCCTTAGCCCATCAGCACTTTCTCTGAAAACATCAATATAAACAAATAGGTGTCAATCAATACAAAGATACATATTATTCTTGTTTTCTTGTAATGCTAGTTTACCTGCGGGAATAGTTGACCGAACGTTTCATAATGATGTCGGCTAATCTAGACCTCTGTAGCACAATATGGGTGAACCAGGATCGAGTTGACAGCGCGGCGCGGGCTCGGGCCCACAGACGGGCGGGCGATGAAAGTGAACGTGATCGGTGGTCGTTCAACTCGGCACGCGCCTGCATCCTTCTGTATATGACGGACCGACGCGACGCACGATGACGTTGTTTTGCTCTTGTAATTTTACGCTAGCGACCGACATCCACAGCGGGTATGACGGCATCTAAATTAGATGCTTCTGTAAAAAATGAACGTCTGTTACAGCAACAAGGTTGCAGCAGGTAACTTGGGTTATTTCATTAGGTTGATTAATTTTTTTTCTTTTTTTAAGCAAGTTAGTGACGAGACGTCACGCTTGCCCATTGCAGTTCAGTGCATCCAGAATTTTGAAACATTTCAAAATCCTGCACGATAATGTACTGCGCTCGTCATATTAGATGTTACATCTCTTTATGCCCTGTAATTTCAATGGGAACCTTGCTCTTCAATTTGTGGTATTGTTAGTTTACCGCAGTAGCAACCAGCACAATTTTAAGTTATTCTTATTATAGTACAATGTTAGATCTTAAACCGATGCTAAAACTGTATACCTACTATTGTAGACATCGACGTGATTGGAGTTTCCCCTGAATGCCTACATTCCAATGTTGTGTTAAATCAAGATCGAGAGAGATTGCGGCTTCGCTTTCTTAGAATTGATTTCGAAGTTTCGTTTCGAACCCTCGTTTCATTTTGCGGTGGCTGGCTGGATGCTGATTGTACAACCTGACTGTGTATGAATATTGGATACTAGCTGCGCCCCGCGGTTTCACCCGCGCGGACTGCTGTTTATCGCAATAAAACGATTTTTTCTTTCTTATGAATCTTCTCGCAATAACAAACACAAAAAAGAATTAGTGAAATCGGTTCAGCCGTTCACGCGTGATGCCGTGACCAATGGAAATAGGGATTCATTTTTATATACAGGGTGATCAATCCAAATGGGTCAGTAGGGGGAAGTCAGAAACAATGAGAGATAGCGATCTCCGTTCTTAAGAACCATGGCTTCGATTTTGGATTTAATAATAATGGCATTCAAAATTTTTTTAAATCTCATAATGAAGAAAAAGATACATAAGATAAGAGATGTAGTGGTATAAATAACACGGAAAATATTTAGCTATGTGTACGATGCGATGACAATTCAGTAAGCTTTAATTGATGACACTAGTTTGGGCATGTCTCAAAAAATAACATTCTTTGAGAGCATTACTTCCTTTTAATGCTAGTATGAATGTTGTTGTCCTGTTACTCAATTTACAAATTATATTACAATGTGTACTATAGATAATTGTGGAATTTACCCTCCTCTCCTCGCAAAGCGTAGCGTGTCCTACCCGGATATTATTTTGTAGAGTTATTTATTATAGAGTCATTCATAGTCTTTGACTCTAATCGCAATTTCAACCTTCAAAGCCATTTATTCAGATGGTTTAATTGTTATTCCATTTATGTATAAGTCATCATTATCAATACTAATTTATTTGTCATTGTTAGTTTAAAATAATATACAGCATAACTAATAGGTTACGAGCGCCCATTAATTTATTTATATACATATATAAATATTTATTTTAAATAAATAACGATGATGCGGTGGATGGTGTAGTAGGCATGTCTAGAAGGTGTCTGTTCACTCTTGCCTTGAAGATTCTCAAAGAGTTCCACTGCTTAAAGCGGACACTACAAGATCAGACTGAATATTAGGGTTAAATATACCAATTTTATAAGTACATAAATGCAATAGAAAAAATCAATGATCATACATTTTTTGTTACTTTCAAACGGCATGGGGTAGTCAGTAGCCTGCGGGTTAAGAACTGAGACTTAAAATAATAATCCGTTTCATGCATTGTACTTATGCCATAATTCGATGAAATTTGCCTAGTTGTGGATGCTTGTAATTGGCTTTCCATATAAGTGTATTTAATCAGTGTAAAGTTAGCTGTAAGCCTCCCAAATAAATAAAATAAAGCCTACCTGCGACATTATGTAGCAAGCATGCACAGTAACTCTACATGTAACTGCGATAACAAATGAGTTGCTTTCTGTGGCTTTGAATGGGTATTTATCACTAATCATATAATACAAGGTTCCAGTGTTTACATGACTTTTTTTACCTACTTAAAATGTAAATTTGATGCCATTGTAAATGTCTGTAAAGAAATAAACAAACCTCATGGCACGCATCAATTTTTCCTCATTGTTTCACGGTTATCATGACGTGAATTTGTTGTTCTGGTCACCGTCGCTTTGTATATCTGTCTACTTAATTAAAATTCTTTTAAGATTTTACGAACACAAAAACGAGTCACTTTACGAGCTGATATAAAAGCCCTTACGCTGTTTATGTTACGAGTATTTATGCAAAACAAAACCCTCCTTGGAATGACATTGGCAAAAGTACAATGCACTTCAATAACAGCGTTTTATAAGGCCTGGGTCTCGGTAACCTCATGCAGGCGGTTGAATGAGGATGTTGATGTTGATTTCATGTTGCTCTTAGAGTAACAAAAACGTTTAAAATAATCGTGGAAATATTTGAAGAAATAACTCACAGGTTTTCTGAGTATTATATAATTTTATCTTATGATGGTATTATAACAAGCCTTTAAATTTATTATTATGTAATTGTGAAATGAGGAGAAAAGCAGATGAAACCATTAAAAATATCTTTTTCAATGGAACGGCTTCTGCTATTGATCATGTAAATTGTGTTTTGTTTACATTTTCAATAGCATATTTTACTTGTAACTAAACCCAATTTATGCTGTAAATACCAAAAAAAAACCCTACTTTGCCATTAAAGATTCTATGATTATTTAAGGGTAATTTTGAAACAATTTATAGTCTATTATTAAAGTATTGCATTGATTTTTGATGTTTATTTACTACTAATTCTACATTACACTAATCATTTATGCGTGAGATTACGTAATGTTACAAGAAGCAATTGCGTGTCAAACACATATTAT
The DNA here is from genome assembly GCA_931315375.2 of Opisthograptis luteolata. Lineage (NCBI taxonomy): Eukaryota > Metazoa > Arthropoda > Insecta > Lepidoptera > Geometridae > Opisthograptis > Opisthograptis luteolata. The sequence continues at coordinate 5,085,168 of OV928049.1, read as the reverse complement.
TGGCTTCTATGAGAGCACAATGCACGTAATGTTAAACCGTATGCAAGTGGTCACTCGGGCGTGGAGTGGCGTGAATATCTTGGTACGAAGAAACGGTCGAGCACGCGTGCACGCGACTCGCACATATACATTGTTGGTCAACACTTGCCTGAACAGTCGAGCTCGCACTCGAGCCAGGTCGAATGAAAAACGACGATTAGTTGACGCATCCGCTAGTTACAACAATCGCGTAGTTCGGTAAAGGAAAAAAAACTTATTTATTAAGAACGTCTTTACAAGACGTAAAACTCTAAACCGCAAGTGATTTATATGTTAGATAAATGCAAATTTCTTAAAATTCTTGTATTAGAATAATTTGTAGACTATCGCATTAGTAAAATTCTTTATTGCAGCGTGCTACTCTGTTATGATTTAGATTATTAAATTAAAATATACAGACAGACATAGGAATCATTCGCTGTTCGATCGTTCCAACCCCCTATAACCCTTAGTAGAAACACTTTGTTGTCCATTTTCTAAGATTTTTGTCAAATACTAAGGTTAACGATTCCTTAATAGTGTAAAAAAAATGTAATTTATTACACAAAAAAGTACTCTTAGGGCGCTTGACCTACTCGCCCTTGCTCGATTTTTCTTTAACATCGGACTGAACGACCAACGAGTATCTCTACCTAGATTACCTAGTGAGACAGCTCTAGTATAAAGAATTTGGCCGCGTTACCAAACATCGCCAAATATCGTACCGGTTAGTTAACACTGTGGGGCTAAAAAACTAATAACGCGATGTCTCCACCTGTACGGTACGTGTTACGTTTGTGGCGTCATATTATACATACACAGAAGCTGTGGTCACGACAGCCGACATGGTCTACTGCGGCGCGCCCCTCGTTAGTTCCACATCATCGGCGAGAGGGCGAGAGTGAATCAGGACCACTCCCAGCTACCCAGCACCCACGCCTAGCCGCTAATCGCAATCACAGCATAGCAATTAGCTCGCGAATATACCTAACTACCTCTTAAAACAAGCTCGCAAACCTATTCAGATTGTAAACATTGATGATTCATTCTCATATCGAATTAAGTATCGCCCGGCGCCACGCCAATCTTACCCATCGGCAAATGAATCGACACTTGGATTGGATTGCAAATTAAAATTTAATGACTTAACATTCGCCATCAATTATATTTTAAACATTTGAATATAACTATTAATAAAACAATTTTTAAAATATTCCATTCTGTAACTTATATTGAAATAATTGTCGACTAGTTTCGTTTGACGCTAAAAAGGATGTCTCTTATATACAGCTTTGATAAGAAACATGCGAACCCAGTATGCGTAAAACAGTTTCAGGGTCTTGGTGGGGACTAGGGACACAAATAGATAGAACTCGTAAATAATGTGTAAAGATCGAGCCGAGCGAGGGTCACCTATCGATGACTAGGGACAGGGCGTGTGAGGGATTCGGGATAGTGGCATGTAATGAAATTTTGTACTGTGAAATTGTATTAGAGCAAAGATCACTTTTGCGAAATAATATGACGATGTAATAACGTTGACGTTCTATCATAGACGGATAGGAAATAACCGAAATAGTTGTTTGTATACGTGAGGCAGTCTGTAGATTGGCGTGGTATTAAGTTGACAGTCAGCAGACTATTCATCATCATTGTCTCTACCCATGTTTGCTCTGGTCATTAGATTGAAAGAGGGAATGAATATAAAATGTTTTATTTATATATCTGCTTGTTCACAGATGATGAGGGGTGAGCAGTCGATTTAGGAGACGCCCGATATGAATTCGGACGTACATCGGCATCAGGCGCATCCGCCACTAGTACAGGTATATATTATAGGATGTTATTATAAACACGCTCGTAGGGGAACTAGCCTAGTCGTTCTTAACCGATCAACGTGCTCTGCTGTTAGGTACTATTTGATGGGTGACCACTACCACTAGACTATTTACAACTGAACGCTTCCTTGCTTCAGAGAGCACGTTGATCGGTCTCGGTTATTGTCTTCCTATCGTTAGGCAATGCGAAGGCCTTCGGGCAGTCTAAAAAACTCCTACCTACTCCGATTGCTCCCTAGCCTATCCGCCAAGACGCACTTGGTCTGGGTGGCGGATTACAGCCCATACTTGTGTAGCTGTGCCAGCTGTGGGGACGTAATAGGCTGATTATAATGATTATAAATTAATGCTTCCATACTGGAGTATTTAAATAGCAGTCTAGTGTTAGGATCACGGAAAACGGTGGTTTTATTTTCCCTGTTCTATACGTTGGTTTCACAGTCCAAATATAGGGCTTATCCAAACACGAATAAGTGCAATAATCAATACATGTATTGCAGTGCAAAGCCGTCGATTTAGTAACTCGCAAATAAATCTATTTATACCATTATAGAACTTGGCCACGCGAACGTAGACGCAGGAAAAGCTAGAATACTTAACGAGCCTTAATTATTTAGTTGACGAATACGGTGTAACTCTCATTATTATTTAATTTTATGTTAGCAAGAACTCCCTCCATAAAAAGCATCTCATTACATCACTTCTGTTATGCTTATGTCGCAATATATAGCCTAGTTAGTATACTACGTAGCAAAATATCAATATGGTAGCAAGCAGTTGTACGTTTGAGCGCATTCCTTATCGATGTATCAGAGTGGAAGGTATACCAACGAAGACGCCGCTGGTACGGAGCGTGTAGGTGTGCCGACACCTACAATCGATCGACTACATTAACTACTATGTCTGAAGTAGCTTTGTTATGTTAGGTGTAGCATGCTAGGAAATATCGTTCTTCCGCTTTACGGAGAATAGATGACGCGATGATAGCTCAGGGTAGTGACATCGGCTGCGACCCGTAGGTTGTGGGTTTGAATTCTGCAATGAGCTTGAGATTTCGGGAAAGGAAAACATCGTGATGAAACCATAGCTTGGCGGTAGAGCATTTACGATAAGTACTTTCCGATGTATTTACTCACCAGAAATGTCGGTTGGTTGGCACCACCTCTGACCACATTGTCAGTTTACATCAGGTGATTTGTGGTCGAACTCTAACCTGTAAGAAGCTAAGAAGTACAACAAAATGTATTTTTACGGCTTCACTGGTTCGCTACCTGTTCTCGAAGTTAGCTGAAAATTTTTTTATATTTTCGATGCCAAATGTTACGACAGAGGTTATGTATTTGATCAATAACCACCAGCACTTGTTACCAGCATCAATTATTAAAAATTAAATACGTATGTAACTACGAATATATTTTCATGTTTCTAGCTTGAGAATATTTGTGTAAATCTGACCCACATGTATGTATATTACAAACTTAGTGTTAGATAGTGTATTTACCTGTGCTGGCACGAATTCGGCGTTTCGCCAAGGTTACAGGTTTCTAAGGATCGTTAACGCTTTGTACAAGAACATTTCTGTGAAGTGGTATAATTTAATAACAATATAACTCTACTTTATCAACAGCTCTGATCTCGCGAAGTCTAAGTGAAATCGCCTTTTGTAAAGTAAACTTACATCTTTATATCATTGCTTCTCCGTAGTAATTAAATGTAGTTGACAGTAATTGTACCTTGTACTTCATCGGTAGTAAAGCAAGCAAATAAATTGCCCTTAATCCCTGTCCTCGATAAGCAGAGTGGACATTCGCGGCGGACTTTCCATCGACGTTTCACTTCATGACTCGTCTTCACGAATGTCATCTGGTGGTTATCTCGTCACGATCAAGATTTAGTGAGGTACTAAAAGTGGTCTGTAGACAACCATAACGGTACATACATATGGATTGAAGATGCAAACAAATTACATAGCTCGATGAGCTGGCTTCAAAACAAGAGCTCTCGCGGTGGCGTTCTGGGTTAATGAATCTATGGACTATGTGTTTCATTTAGAAGCACGTAACGTTTTTTCAATGTATTCCAAACAATAAAACTAAGTGAGTAAAATTGACGCTTATCAAAGCGAAACGGAGTGTGCCAAATGGGTTAACGTTCTATTCACTTTCCCTTTTTAATATTCGCGCCGCTGTTTATTTTCTGCTCGCTTTAAAACAATACCTGTTAATAAAGTTTGTGTTTCCTTCCCTGAACAGGCAGATAAATCACAAACATTGCAATGCATGAACAGATATAATTATTCGTTTGAAAGCTTTAGTATCATTCAAGCTTTAACAGAAGAAACAAATAAGTAAGATAAACAGTAGTTCCAAATCTTGTGCAGCTATTTACCTACTGCACTCGTCAAATCCGAGATCATCATTATTAGCCTATTACGTTCCCCCTGCTGGGACTTGGGCCTTCTCTCAAAGAGACAGTATGAGCCGTAATCTACCACGCTGGCCTAGTGCGGGCTGCACCCTGAGATATTAGCTGTTAAATCTCTCAATGCCCCGCAATTTTACTATCACTATCTATATACACACACCATCTAAGTCACACACACACACGAGTTTACACGAGTTTTTTAAAGAGCTGTGTTTGTTCCAGCACGGTGTGCACGGGGGCGCGCAGGGCGTGGGCCCTTGCGGCTGGTACTCCGCCTCGGCCGCGCCCGCGCCCACCGCCCCGGCGAGGCTCAAGCGAATGCAGCCGCCGCATCAGTTGCCGGTCAGTAGGCGATAGGCAATAAATCACTCAACTACCGTAGTGTACACAACCAAGTGTAGATACTAGGGTAATTTTTCCTTAAAGCTGACAAGCTAAAACACAGGCATTGTATTCGTGGTAAGATAACTTGATGTAGAGTTGTAGACTATATACATTCAATAGGTATCCAATTAGAATTGGGTTGCCCCCTTTTATTGAACCAGCCTGAGGAGTGAAACAGCGTGACTTGGACCGCAGAATTTAATAGTAGGGAATCAGGCAGACTCTCGCATAAAATTCTATAGTATATTGAATTCAATTAATATGATTTTTTATATATTATTATGGATTTTCCATCTGTGTAATATCTGGCGCAAATTAATTCCAATTTCTTTAAAATATGTATGTTTAAAAGCGGATGACCTATTATTATCGGTTAAGTACCTAACTGGCGACGCTATTAAACCTTAATTTATTCTCACTGAGTGACTTCTCTTCAACATATTAAGGTCAGGCAGACCGCATTAGCACGATATTGCTGCGGTACCGTCTTAAATTATGCCCCTTTGTATATAGTAAGAGCATGGCCTATTCACAGCCTAGAAAGCCTAGAGGTAGAGGAGCCCATTATTGCTCGATCAAATAAACCAATAACATGTAGTGGGTGTCAGCACTCACAGCAAGTACAATGCTGTTTTCCGCCAACTCAAACGTGACAAGTTTTAATATGATTTGTAGTTTATTGTTTGTAATCTAATCCAGCACAGCGTGAAACAATTTCTCGTGCTATAACTATAAAGATCAATTTTCCACGTTGATTCAACTTTCTTGAATTCACATGTAAGATAATGATAATATTTCTCACGAGTACTTAGAAAGCAATACGCTGCGGTAAACGGAAGATAATCATTGATGCAGTAAAGTCAGATGTGTATTAACGTCTCGGTAGTAAGAGTTGTATGTAGATTGTATTTATTTATCCAAAAACAGCGGAAGTTATTTTTACCATAAATTCAAACCTTGTTTCAGTGCGGAGGCATCGTGAGCGGCAGTAATGGGCCGCACGCGCCTCTCTCGCCCACCGCATTGCAGACTTCCATTTCACATAATGTAAGTGAAATTCATGCGTTTTATTTACTTTACTGCGTTCTCTAAATTTCCAGTTATTTTACCGCTTCCAATGATACTGTTATTTTGTTTACTCAACGCACGTGTTTCAGCGTTCACGAATTTATTTTTGCGCGGTGCTGGTTATATTATATACCTGATGGAAATAGCTGATGATCTAGTTTGCTTGTGAATGACGTTCATCTATTCGATGTTGGCTTAAAGAAACTATGGGAAACCATGGCAGAGCTTTCCATTCACTCGCCAAGAGAGAAAGTGAAAACCTTAGTTCGTACCTAACATATCGGTGTAAGTGGTACGGTAACAGAAAAGATGCAGTGTTCCACAGACCAGGTAATGTAGGAAACCTATATATGTGTGCGTGATGGAGCATGTCATAATCAAACAGTCATCACCATCATTCGCCTATTAAGTACGTTCCCACTGATGAAACACAGGCCTCTCAAAAAGAGACATAGTATGGGCCATAATCCAACGCGGGCGCCCAGTGAGAGTTTGTGGATAGGCTAGTACAGCGGTTCCCAAACTTATTTTATCCACTGCCCACTTTGAGAATAAATTATTTTTTAGCGCCCCCATCAAGCCTCTACACAACGGCCCCATTTTTTTCTGGGGTCTCTTACCTTGTGCGCGCTGCAGGCATAAAGGGGGGCGCCCCTTTATGCCTGCAGCGCGCACAAGGGGGGCGTTATCGCCCACTTTGGGAAGGGTTGCTAGTACAACCCTAACAGTGTAACAGCAATCAAATAGTGCCTGCAGCTAGTATATAGCTGCCGGCTAGTGGTACCTGATGTGTTTAGTGTACGTAATGTAACAATGGTGTTGACAGATAATGTCGTCGTCGGTGCGGACACCCGCGCCTGCGATAGTCCCGCCTCCGACCATGCACACCTCGCAGACCACGCCTGGTACGTATGTTTATTTACCTTTATGTGATCTGACAAACATATCTAAATGTTTTTGAATATTATAGAGAGAGCTAGCTGTGCCCCGCGTGGATAACAGTTTATCGCGATAAAAAAAAAATATCCCCAGGGTTCAAACTATGTATCTCCAAATTTCATCAAGATCTGTTCTGCTATTTAGGCATGAAAAAGTAATAAACCGACAGACAGAGTTACATTCGAATTTACAATATTAGTATGAGTTAGGTAAGGATGATGTAAACATCTGGTAAACAGGGTGGACAATAGCTGTCTCAGCCCTTCTGTCTGTTTATTACCTTATCACTCCTAAACCTCTCTCTATCATATGAAATTTGGCATAGAGGTAGTTTGAAACGTGGGGAAATAAACGATACTTTTTATCGCGATAAACTATCGCCGACCCGGATGAAACCGGGGGGCACAGCTATTATGACATAATGTAGATACATCAAGGTAACATACAGTACCTAGTAGCATCACAGCATAAAATTAATAAAATTATTACATTATCCTTATTGTTGACGCATTCATTATTATACACTATTATGCGCACATTGCATTTAATACTTAGCGATCTGCCCCGCGACTTCAGACCGGTAAACAAGCATTATGACAACTTGAAATTTTCCCGTTGACCCGTCTTATATAAATTATATCTGGGTTAAAAAAGATTGTGTTATATGCAACATTTTAACAAGATAATAGCTCAAGCCTTTATCATTCGTAAAAAAGCAACAAAAGTAATAACTGACTGCGTGCACTTTTATACATTAGTAGGGATAAATTATTGTTAACTGTAATTTTTCAACCTCGATTTTATGTTAAATTTAACAAGAAATAAAGGACGATCGCAATTCAATCAAATACTGCGGCTATTAGCTACGCATTTTCTATCTGTTAATTTACAAAATATGTATTTGAAGTTCGAAAACTATTGTAGTACTTTTCAAGTATTCTAGTAAAGCTGGAGGTTTCACTCAGTATTATAGGTCGATTAGCCGGTAGAATAAACGGCCGCTGGGGTGAGGGAAGGTAAGTGGTAGAGTAACTTGCTCCCGGTGTTGTGGATCTCCGCGTAGTTTCTGATATCCTATGGGCAATCCTAGTTAGGGGTCAGAGCTATGTATGTGATTGTATGGGCGTAGAATTGTTAGTACTCTACCCATGTAGGTACCCCCGGCTGTACTGTTAAATGACACTGCATAAATAACTGCGATGAATGTGTTAGATCTGTGCATTTATTTTCCAGCCATACCCAAAGGCCCCAGTGACGTGCTAGTAAACTCGACCGCTGGTCAAAACCCACCGCCCGCGGGCCACCGGCTCGTGAACATGACTCAGTGTCCGTAAGTACCATTTTCTTATCATATTTATCAAAAAGGATACTTCTACCATGTAGTTGGCAAATGATGGCAAGTCTCCTGTGGCCCTAGTGTGAGTTTATGTCACACGTTAACGCGTAATACCGCGAGCGCGTAAACTCTGGTTACGTATGAAGACATGTACAGTGTCGGCAAGTTTATGATTCTTCATACAAAAATAGAGTTTTCTCGCTCGCGCAAAAACTGGCAGTAGACCTACTGGTGTAAAGGTCGCTGCATACGTGACGGGTTTTTATACGGACGGGACGGGACGGAAAGTTTTGGATATATCGTTTCATACAAAATGTACGTGAGTACCACGTTCCTGTCCCGTCCGTGACTCCGTGACATATGTACATCATGTACATTTTGTATGAAACGATATTTCCAAATCTTTCCGTCCCGTCCGTATAAAAACCCGTCACGTATGCAGCGACCTTTAATCAGTTACAGGGTAGCGTTTGACCACATGTGACCTGATGTGAAGTGACGATGTGAGCGAAGGTGGCGCCACTTGGATTGAGAACTGGCTCTCAAGTAGAGCTGCCGCAAGACACCGATAGGTGACACTTCACACGATACAACATCTACTCTCACCTTCATTCTAAGATTAGGTCCTCTTTTCCACACGCCATCTCTGTGTATTCTGACAGTGACAGCCGGGAAGGCCCACTTGTGTCACTTGTGTTACGTTCTAAAACCCATATTTCCAACACCATTTTAGATATGTATCAATAGTACATAATAATATGTAGTATAATTATTTAATAATTGTTTTAATTTATTCGCACAGGTGTGTTGGTTTAGTTGGGTATAAAGTTTTCTCTAACTTCGTTACCAAAGTTATCGCAAATTAATATTACGTTAATTGCACAAACAGAAAATTAAATCTAACGCAATTCATTCACCTTGTGAACTATATATTGAATCGTATAACTTTAGCAATAGGTCTCAAACTCTGTAAATGAGTCAAAACACGAAAAATGCTTTGTATGTTTTCGATAAGATCATCGAATCTTATCTGAAATGCGATAAAAGCATGCTGTCATACGCTCAGTCTAGAATGAATTATGGAGAGTGATATATATCTTTGTTACTATAAACCTCATAAGGTGAAGATATTTATCCCGCCAGCAGTCGCATACGATTACACTGAGTATGTATCTTTCACTTTGATATTCCCTGGGTAGATTTTCTTTTCGAGAAAACTAGTAGGTGTGCGGAAATTTTCAACTTTGCTTCAGTAAAGGATGTTGTCTAACCTAGAGCGGATTTATAGGCTATATAAATAGCTAAATATGGAAATTTTAAAATTTTCGTAAATGTACCTATGCTTTTTAAAACTTCATATTTGCCGTGCTTAGTACGTATGAAAATTTAATTGAAGCAGAATATAATTATTGCTGTTTAAAAAGTTAAAATTCCATATAGATCGGAAAACAAGTACTTGTATGGATTTCCTCCCTCTATTGCTGGGGCCACACTAACGGGAAATGCCGTGGTGATTGACGTTTGACATAAGTGTGGCCACGACATTGGACAACGGCATTCACATTGGCGTTTGACGTTAGCCGATAACTCAAGTGCATTCACGTCAAGGGCGGATCCAGATTTCAAGGCAGGGGGAGGTCATATAGTAGGTAGACGTCTTGTCAGGACAGGCTCCAATTCGGTTACAATGATAAATCTACCTAAAACGACATAGTTCTTAACTGTTATGCGTCAAAATAGTTTTAATTATAAGATGTACCTATTTATTTAAATTATTATAGACATATTAATAACAAAAAAAAGAAAACAACTAAACCTTAAATTATAAAATACCTAAAACTACCTATCAAACTAATCAATACAACTACATAATCTTATACCAGTTGGAATTTAATATTAAATTAAATTAATTAATTTGCATTAAAGTCTAGGTAATATTTTTTTTCTCGTTTGTCGTGTCGAGAAACGAGTTGCCTGGACTTTGTAAGCGGCAATCGAATTGTCAACGTGATAATTTTGTTTTTATTTCCAAAACGTGTGTTTCTTCGAGTGATAATGTGAAATATTTGTGGATTATTAACCATTATGTGTTCGTTAATGTGTACGAGTGTGGGAAATTGAAATAAAGTTGTGCAAGTTACTTTTCTAGTTGCTCCAAAAAAGTCCGTGTAAAGTTTAAGTAAAGCTCCACTACTTTACTCTCATCCCATCATCTCATCATCATTATAATTATAAACTTGATTCAACTCTCTGAGTTTGAAATATTTTATACTTTGACACTGGCAAATACACTAATCGTGTAAGGCCATAAAAAAAAGAAAACGAGTTGCTGGGGCAACAGAATGTCAACTTCAAGGGAAATGTCAATGCCTATCATGGCGATTAGAGGTTATATATTAGGGTAATATCTTGGTATCACTAATACCGAATATATCGTTTTACTGATATTAGGGTATCATAATCATACCTAATACGGGATATTAGTCAAATATTAGTTAAGTTTTTGATATTGGTTTCAATGCGTAGTGAATACGATTGTTTTTTTACCCTATAATTTTTTTATTTTCATCTCATGTACAAAATTGTTGATGGAATTGAATAACGTTATATTTTTCATTATACATTTTTTGTTTTCATTTTTTACATTGATTTATGTTATGTACGTACATTAATAATTATTATTTACAAATTAACGTTTAAAAACATTAGTTTTTTATTAACAGCCGTTATTATCCTTTCTTTAGTTTTGCGTGAGATACGACGATGCATTTATTGCATTTACCGCGCGCAACGCTGCGATATTAGCAGCTGGCGCCGGCGATCGCCGTATCGACTATCGTGAATTTCTTGTATTCGTTTAGTTTGACTAATATCTGTGCTAATACCACGGAGCCAAATATTCTGTATCGGTATACGAAATACTTGGCACGTATTATAATCCCTATACCTAATATGAGTATATTAGTTATGTGTAGTGTGTACACCTTTTGGCGATAAATTCCTTGAATTTCAAGCTAGATGGACGTTGCTGGTGCTCTACAATTGATGAGTCTTAATTTGTATTATATGAATATATTGTACATATCATAATCGAGCGAAGAAAAAAAGAAAACAGATAAAAAGAAGATGCTACAAATGCACAGGAAACGTACACTGTAAGTCTATTTATGTTATTGAAATCATACGCGAGCCAGCCAAAACAATAAATTGTTTATATTTTATTTCGTTTGCCCGCACACAAATTGCAGTAAAAAGGCGTCCAATGGTGTTTAACTAATAAACCAAACGTAAATATATTTGGTCAAATGCGAATTAGATTGACGCACCCAGTGTCCCGTACATACCACTGCACAATATGTATTTGCACCGACAAAAAGTATTTCTTAATCTCATGTTTATTTCTCTTTAATACCATACAATCAAATATACTTTTGAAGTAATACCTACAAATATTTTAATTAAACTTTTTTTTATTTTGCAGTAACAATGGAGGAAATATTCACCAATCTACTAGCTGAACCAAGCAAGCAGTTCAAGGGATTTGTTCGAATGTCAGCAACCGATTTCGAATTCCTTCTAAGCAGAGTTGGCCTATGATAGAAAAACAAAAAACTAAATTTCGTGTAACTATACCTGCGAAAGTTCGACTAGCAGTTACCTTACAATATTTAGCTAGGGGAGATAGCTGCTGAAGCTTGCATTATTTGTTACACATGTCTCACCAAGTAATTTCCAATATTGTAAGGGAATGTTGTGCTGCTCTTATATCTGTATTGAAGGACATGATCAAGTTACCTAAGAATGAAAACGAATGGCTACAAAATGAATTCCTTACATTTACCAAAACCTGAAGCATTTTACACCCCATTGGGCTACACTGACACAATTATCAGCGGAGAAACAATAGATCCTGGAACTTGGAGACATGAAATTGAAGAAGACGAAGGCGCTTTAAGGTCAATGAGGAGTATTGCACAACGTTCAGCTTTAGCAGCAATCGAGGTTCGAAATAAAATCGCTGAACATTTAGGGACATGAATTAGATTACATTACATACATAAATCTAGGTTGTTTTTTATTATTAACCTATGCTGTCCCACTGCCTGGGCAAAGGTCTCCCCCATTTCCTTCTATGTTCTTCTTCTATCTAGGTTATCTATCTTTAATTTAATTAAACTAAATTTTTGTACTTTGGTAAATAAAACAACATACTCTGTATTTGTCATTAATTTATTTATTTCTTGAAGTATGTAATCAACATGGCTTTACATATTATTTCAATCTTTTTTGATTAAGTATCTTTATTTCACCAGAATCTGTTATTACTATCTGTGAGGCATGTGCTGGTGGTAATTCTAGGAAATTTTCTTGGGAAGCTTGAACTGCGAACTGGTCTAGAGGTGATGGAGTGTTTATTTCATAGTTTGGAGACGGATGTGGAAGGTTCTGGAGGTGACTGGTATGTGGATGGACTGAATACTTGATGGTGTGAAGACTGAGAAGTAGAAAATTGAGGTACTGCAGACTGTTGTCGATCTGCGATACATGTACAAAATACTAAATTGTGAATATTGTTCATTAACATATCACACGTGTTTGGATAGCTGATTTTTCTTTTTTTACTTGCGATTAGTCTACCGAACGTTTCATATTCATCATCTTTCTTCTCTTTTTAATGTATTCAAAAGCTTCGTCCATTTGACTTCGTGCTTTTCTGATCTCTGGAGGCAAATTCTCTCTCTGTTTTTTCTGTAAGTAAATCACATTCTTGAGAAGATTTATTTTCTCTTGAACATTTTCTTTTTTTTCTTGTATATTTTGTGAAGCTTCTTCTCTATGTCAAGACAGATGAGGACTATTCTCATTTCCATCATTGTTTTCCTCCTTTATTCCTTGGACCCCACTGTAGTTGTTTATCTGAAAGAAGATAAAAAAATATGTGATTAAATAAGTTTGAAAGTCGTACGAACAAACATACGGAAGGACGGCCAGACAGACAGGCAGCAAAGTAACAACAATTGGGTCGCTTTCTAGTATATGTATCTATATAAATATATATACCTCTGTATTTAATGTGCGGAGTCATATATCCCTCGTAGGAAACTGTCCATCGTTTCGTATGCAAATCAATTAGTTGTGTACACATCATCTTTGCCAGCTCCGGATTTCAAAGACTTCTTAAATTTGTTTAAATGGGTTCTATAATATCCCGGCTTTCCTTCTTCTTTTTAATTTCTTCAATAGATGCTTTAAAAGGTAATAGGTGGTAGGTAGGTAGGTTCCATGATTCGTAGCCAAGCATTCTGTTGAAATTAACAATTCTTGAAAGTTTGGTGTTTCGGATCCCACAAACATGGCTCTGTTTGCAGAATCTCGAGGAACGCAATCATAGATTAAAACGCAATTACTTTCTCATTATTCCAATTTCCACTCCATAGCCATATTCGCGCTCGCGGTGCACTGACACTGACATGATAATACGTAGACACTGACATATTATTATGACACACTTTACTTTTATTTTATTTAATTCTGGCGTTAATCTCTTTGATGTACCGCCACTCGAGTTATCGGCTACCGTCAAACGCCAATGTGAATGCCGTTGTCGAATTATGGCGTTATGTCGTGGCCACACAACATTTTGAATTATTTCTACTCTGCATGTTAGCAAAACGAAGGAAAAGAGACCTTCATTTCCCAATCAAAACAGAAGTAACGAAATTTGATAAGCGTGAGCGCGAAAATTTTGATGTATTTCTACTCTGCAAGTTAGCAAAACGAAGTATAAGAGACCTTATTTATTTCACTATTAATATAAAAGCCACAAAACTCACAAAAGGGCGCGAGCGGGGAGAGCGCAAAAATATTGCTTATTAAAATGATGTCCCTTACAAGTACCTACGTGCGTTCCGGGTTCCATTCAAACACATAAACATACAAATGCATGCGTTCAAAAACAAACCTGATTTGTCTGATGTTTTTAATCTATTGAATTTCATTAAATTTACTGGAATAAACCTACTTTTATCCATTACTCGCGCTCACCTCGCGCAGCCCTTCCATTACTTCCTTCATTCCCCGCTGATTGGTACTTGGCAGCAATGCTAGTCAACCTAATTTCAATCCAGGGGGTCTTGACCCCCGTGACCCCCCCTCCTGGATCCGCGCTTGCTTCACGTTGACAGTTGAAGTGTTAATAATTAACGCAATATTTATCGCGAAGATAGGCATCGACATTTCCCTTGACGTTGACCTTAGTGTGGCCCCAGCATATCAATCTAACCAACCAATTCTGGCGCATATTAAAGCTTTACCTACATTTAACATACAATAAATTATGTGAAGCCTAAAATAGTAATGTATAAATTTCGCAGAGCCGTTAGGTCGACTACTCGACTACTCCAGGATTGCCTTTTATGTGGATACCGATGACTAAAGTGCGACTTCCGCTCTGCGAAACATAATAGAAGAAAATTGTCACGTCCGATGCAATGCAAATATAAGTACTCTGAGAGATGGCTTCTAACTTATTCATTTGATTTTAAACGTGTGGTTCTAAGAGGATTTCATTTCGTATGTTTTGTAGGTTTGTGTATATATTCCTATATGTATTATGTATTCTTAGAACACTAAACTCTGATGACTAGAATGCTTTTTGAACAGGAAAACATAATATTTGAACTGTAATTGTTTGTTACCTCATAATCATAACATAACACTTAAACCCCCAAACTGCATCAAAGTAAGAAGGGTTTAAGAGCTATCGTGCTGAGATATCCTTTAAAACTCGTAGATGCACTTGTACTAGCAACATCTAGTTTGTTTGCCTAAAACAAACGTATTATTATCACAAAACTATGCAAGGAAACAATCCAGTCAAAATGTTATCTATCGAGTATCTACTACAGCTATTGAAATTCCGCGTGATGATAGTAATACCGTTATATACCCAACAGATGGCACCACGGCGCGATATCCCGGGAGCGCGCCGAAGCCCTCCTGTCGAGCTCCCCTGACGGCGTGTTCCTGGTGCGGGAGAGCACCAACTTCCCTGGAGACCATACGCTGTGCGTGAGGTTCCGTGGACGCGTTGAACATTACCGGTGAGCATGGGACTTTACTTGTTAAGTACTACTGATTTCTTTGAAGCTGAGTATTGTTCAGGCAAAAAATTCAGAAAAACCATTATCGCTACAGGAATACCTACTCTACGGCCTGCTAAGTTGAGATAGTTATACATATTACTCCCCCAATAGTTGTCCCTTGTTCTTGGTATCAATCAATGTCAGAGCTTCGCGCATACGCCATTAGAGCTGTTCCCTGAGCCTACGTTGTAAAAGTGGCACCCGTTCAGAATCAGGCACTCATTGTTATCTCTTTATATTTCAGAATAAAATGGGCAACAGCACCTGACAACCAAAACCAACGTTTCACAATAGATGACGAAGAGTTCTTCGACAGCATGCCTAATTTAATTCACGTAAGTATATTAAACTATACCTTTATAAGTCACTTTGAAAGTTTTTATATTCGATGCATATGTATGTGTGTATTTTAATTTTCAGCATTATTTACAAGACGCCGATGGTCTCTGCACAAAGCTGGTGCGATTTCTACCGAAGTCTGTACAAAACGGCGCAAACAACAACGGTGTCATACAACCGCCTTACCCACCGCACCCACAGGTATATCACTGGTCTTTTACTTTTATTTATACCTTTTTTTTATATACTTTTTATTTTTGTTTATGGTAGCATTTTACAACGAATAGTCTGATATTTAGTGGCGAATTGGCGATGTGGTCAAAGGTGACGCTACACTACGTCAGGACTGTAGTGGACTGAGAACAACTCGCCTGGCTTCAGGCGAGGCTGCCAGAATACACCGATAGGTTCAGTAACAGATTCTTAACTTTAACAACATGTATCATTATGGCTATTGAAAATTTATAAAAACTGTTACATTTTGTTTTTTGATGATACATAAATTTTAAACACAGAATTGTGTTTCGTTAGTCTGGAAGCGATTACTTCTTTGAGTTATTGAAACTGTTTATTGCATACTTTTTACTCTCATAAAAAAAATACGTTTCTGTAAAAGAGTACTTGTCTAAAGTATTGTAAAGAGTTCTTACGTTTCCAGCAACCACCTCCTTACCCGCCCACGCCTAGTGTGTCGGGCCACTTCCCGCAGCAGCAGCAACAACAGCAGCAGCAGCAGCCAGCGCAGCACACGTACTCCACGCAGGCTTCGGTCGACCAGACGGACTCGCAGAACTTCCTCGATGCACGTGAGTTTACATTAAATCAGTTTATGGGTTCCGTACCCAAAGGGTAAAACGGGACCTTATTACTAAGACTCCGCTGTCCGTCTGTCCGTCTGTCACTAGGCTGTATGTCATGAACCGTGATAGACAGTGAAATTTTCACAGATCATGTTTTTATGTTGCCGCTATAATAACAAAAAATAATAGGTAATGTAGGATAGTTTTTCACGATAAACTGTAGTTCACGCGGGGTACAGTTCGTTACTAATAAATCTATAATGTTTGTGTGGCATACTCTCCAGGCTGGATAATAGACGAGCGGGAGTTGGAGATCCGGGAGAACATCGGCAAGGGCGAGTTCGGTGACGTGATGCTGGGCATCCTCAACGGCACGCAGAAGGTCGCCGTTAAGATACTAAAAGATAGGGAGGCGGCCAGCAAGTTCCGAGCGGAGGCTAGCGTTATGGCGTAAGTACATGTTTGCAATATCTGCTGTCAACGTTTCGAAATGTTAAACTTTGTTTAGTTATTCAGATTACTTTCTTTTCCAAAACCTATTACGCTCTATTAGATAGAGATGAGTATCTTTTTCTCAAACACTTTCTTGTGAAAAGTGCGAATAAAAATATATAGCCTTCTCTGTCTTTTGTTATCTTTAACTAAAAACGCTATGTATGTATTTTGTATTTCCTTAACTAGTTGTGGAGGCTGAACAAGTTGTAAGCAACCCAAATAAAATAATAAATTGATCTCGGCCGATGGAAAGCGACGTTGTGGCCGAAGGTGTAGCACGCTGGCCCAATAGACCTACCAATACCTATTCACTCTTGACTTGAACCTCATCTTTCATCCGCCACCAGCTATATTTAACACTAAACTTTGTACGGTGCAGGTCGCTGAAGCACGACAACCTGGTGCGATTGCTGGGGCTAGTGTTCACGATGCACGGCAACACGTGTATAGTGACGGAGCACTGCGCGCAGGGCTCGCTGCTCGACTACCTGCGCAGCCGCGGCAGACACTACGTCACGCAGCTCAACCAGATCAACTTCGCATAGTGAGTACACTGCACGTCAGCATCATCATCGGCCTAGTACGGTCAGCGACACAAGTCGCTAAACAACCGCAACTTGCTGTGGTCAAACGCTACCTTTTAAGTTGTAAAAAATTAAACTTTACTGATCTAAAACACATTTGGGAAATCGAGTATGGTTCAGCTACTTCTGTCGCTGATTGTGCGTTCCCACTGCTGGTATACAAGCCTTAGTGGATAGGGTCGTGGCCAGCCTAGGTTTGTCGGAATTTTCAGAGCGCCCGAAGATTTCCGACATAGCCTAACAACTCAAAGTGTCCTCCAGTTGTATATATTACCACTAGTGGTCACCCATCCATGTGTTTTTTACGTCTTAAAGGCTGGTTTCCACTTTATTTCGTATTAAGTGCAGGTGAGAAGTGATTGACCACGAGTCACATCTTTTCTGACGTGCATTCAACTTTTTGCTGGTTCTATATTTCCCGCATATATACGGTTTGTTATAATAATACGTGTTTGCAGTGATGCGTGCTGCGGAATGGAGTACCTGGAACGAGGGCGCGTGGTGCACCGCGACTTGGCTGCGAGGAACGTGCTCATCTCCGCAGAGGGTACTGCCAAGGTACAACAACAACACATAATACAACCCTTTTATCTATCCCTACTTCCCTACTCGCACTCTATTTCTTTTCTGCCTCTTACATATTAAAGAATTCATCCATTCTCGGACATCGGGACAAACGGTGTAGCACGATCAGTTTATGACACATACTCTGCGTGTACGCATGAAGCGTTTGGCTTTCACATTCATCATGCGCACCGCTAGGAACTCCTTGCCAGAGCCTGTGTTTTCCGATCACTTTGGGTATCTTTAAGGTAAAAGTGAACAGGTACCATCTTGGCATGCGTGCAACACTGTCAATCGCATTTTTCCCCGCCACTACTGGAGCGACTTAGTGGGACAAAATGGAATAATTTGCATCATCGGTTACACTTAGCTGGAATTTGATTTTGAAATGGGATATTTATCATGTGTGTAAAGGAAAAAGCTTCTCGGAATCGAGTTTTGAGTGAGAAAGTACAGCGTGGTTACAATGATCAGGTGGCGGACTTCGGTCTGGCGCGGCCCGACACGGTGCGCGACGACCCCGCCGAGGCGGCGCGGCTTCAGGCCAAGCTACCCATCAAGTGGACCGCGCCGGAAGCTCTCAAGCACAACGTGAGTTAACTAAACCTCTTCAATATCACCGGGAAAACATAAACTATAAGTCTGGTTTTACGGACTTTAAAGTTTAAAGCCTCGCGGCGGCCGCAATGCAAATAATCATACATCTCCATCGTTCATTTAACAGAGATAATGTGCGCGATCCCTTAGTGTCTTGTGTTGGATATAGGCGTGAGTATATTATTTTCATACAATCAATACTTATTTTTCAGAAATTCTCAAATAAATCCGACATGTGGAGCTTCGGCATACTCCTCTGGGAAATCTACTCGTTCGGAAGAGTACCTTATCCTAGAACCGTAAGTATTACCAAAAAAACCGTAATATTTTGACGTAAACTTGAAATCTTTCCTTTTACGTTGTTCTATTTTTCTGTTGTTGTGGTTTAACAATAAAGCGGTATCTATCTATGCTCTTGGTGGTGAAATTAATTCTGTATTCCACACTAGTCTACAAATCCCCTATTTATTTGCCTCACCATAGAGGAGTAGTCCACAAATCTCTATTGAGCTCGCGCTGTAGTTTTGTGGCTTTTGTCTACATTCATTGGATTTTGTCCACATTAATAAATGCTTATTTATGAGACAATGGTGATGTTTGTATGTATGTAGCCGCTGGCGGACGTGGTGAAACACGTGGAGCGCGGGTACCGCATGGAGGCGCCGGAGGGCTGCCCCGCCGGCCCGTACGAGGTGATGCGCGCCGCGTGGCACGCCGACCCGGCGCAGCGGCCCACCTTCGCGGCCACGCGCCTGCGCCTGGCCGCCATGCGGGACCACACGGAGCGCACGCCGCAGCCGCCGCACCCGGTACGTACGAGGTGATGCGCGCCGCGTGGCACGCCGACCCGGCGCAGCGGCCCACCTTCGCGGCCACGCGCCTGCGCCTGGCCGCCATGCGGGACCACACGGAGCGCACGCCGCAGCCGCCGCACCCGGTACGTACGAGGTGATGCGCGCCGCGTGGCACGCCGACCCGGCGCAGCGGCCCACCTTCGCGGCCACGCGCCTGCGCCTGGCCGCCATGCGGGACCACACGGAGCGCACGCCGCAGCCGCCGCACCCGGTACGTACGAGGTGATGCGCGCCGCGTGGCACGCCGACCCGGCGCAGCGGCCCACCTTCGCGGCCACGCGCCTGCGCCTGGCCGCCATGCGGGACCACACGGAGCGCACGCCGCAGCCGCCGCACCCGGTACGTACGAGGTGATGCGCGCCGCGTGGCACGCCGACCCGGCGCAGCGGCCCACCTTCGCGGCCACGCGCCTGCGCCTGGCCGCCATGCGGGACCACACGGAGCGCACGCCGCAGCCGCCGCACCCGGTACGTACGAGGTGATGCGCGCCGCGTGGCACGCCGACCCGGCGCAGCGGCCCACCTTCGCGGCCACGCGCCTGCGCCTGGCCGCCATGCGGGACCACACGGAGCGCACGCCGCAGCCGCCGCACCCGGTACGTACGAGGTGATGCGCGCCGCGTGGCACGCCGACCCGGCGCAGCGGCCCACCTTCGCGGCCACGCGCCTGCGCCTGGCCGCCATGCGGGACCACACGGAGCGCACGCCGCAGCCGCCGCACCCGGTACGTACGAGGTGATGCGCGCCGCGTGGCACGCCGACCCGGCGCAGCGGCCCACCTTCGCGGCCACGCGCCTGCGCCTGGCCGCCATGCGGGACCACACGGAGCGCACGCCGCAGCCGCCGCACCCGGTACGTACGAGGTGATGCGCGCCGCGTGGCACGCCGACCCGGCGCAGCGGCCCACCTTCGCGGCCACGCGCCTGCGCCTGGCCGCCATGCGGGACCACACGGAGCGCACGCCGCAGCCGCCGCACCCGGTACGTACGAGGTGATGCGCGCCGCGTGGCACGCCGACCCGGCGCAGCGGCCCACCTTCGCGGCCACGCGCCTGCGCCTGGCCGCCATGCGGGACCACACGGAGCGCACGCCGCAGCCGCCGCACCCGGTACGTACGAGGTGATGCGCGCCGCGTGGCACGCCGACCCGGCGCAGCGGCCCACCTTCGCGGCCACGCGCCTGCGCCTGGCCGCCATGCGGGACCACACGGAGCGCACGCCGCAGCCGCCGCACCCGGTACGATACACTCTTAGCCTTCCATCATCAGCCGGAAGAAGTCCACTGCTGAACATAGCCCCCTTTGAACGTCACCATGAACGGCTAAGGCTAGCATTTGCATCAATCGGCTTCCTGCGACTCGTAAAGTTGCGTACAGATACTGCGTTCCTGCATTACGCGTATCCTACTTTATCCACGCGTACATTCGTTCTCGTTCGCGTTCTCCAAGAGGGTACACTTAGCTGCAAGTATGGATATGGCGTTTCACGACACGCGTAATCGGATTACGCGTAACTCAGGAACGCGCTTCCGTACGCAGCTTTACAATGTCGTCGGTCCACCTAGTGGGGGGCCTAACTACAGAACGTCTTCCGGTTCGTAGTCGCCACTCGAAAACATCCTCCTCCTTTTTGTGCTCACTCAGCTCATTGCTGTACTTTTGTGATTGTGCAGTGTATCCGTAGCGCTGCCACTTTTGACCACATCGTCTTTTACATTATGTGACTTGTGATACATGGTACCCTGTTAGATAAATAAGAAGAAAGCGTAATATAACAATCGAAAACTTTATTGTTTCAGTGAGGAGAGGTCGCGCAAGACAAAACAGCGATGGACTTATGATTTAGTGTTTATTTTACACTCGAGTAGTTAAAGTGCTGTGAAGGTTGCAAACTAATTTTATATCGTAAGAAAACGGACATAATGTAAGTACTAAATTATTTTAATATGTTTGGTGAGATGCGCTGTAATGTAATTCTAATTATTTAGATTAGTGTGAATTTTGGTGTGTTGGTGTAAAGAATGTACGTTTAGCCTAAGCTTTTAGTGGTGTTTTCATCCTACTGCCACATTCATTTCTGTGTTGGTAATCTATCTCATATTGAAATAATTAAAATACCAGACAACTCATTTACTCAGAGAGATGTTCAACAAACGAGGTCAAATTTTTCTACTGATTACACCTGGCGGAGCGTATTCGTGTAGCGGTATCACTGACTTCTTCGCACGCAAAGTAAAAAAAGAACAGCCATATCGCTAAGCAAACTGAAGCCATAAATGTGGTTAGAAATATTTTAACTTAAAATTTAAAGAGATCGTACCATTAAAAGCTTCCGCTTAGTTTATTCGAGGCCTAAAATAATTGAATATATCGTATAAGATCCTTATCAAATAACAAGTAATTTGACGGTCGCACGGTGAACTATGAATGGTGTCTAGTCAAAGTATTGTTTGTATCGTAATCAGTGCTCGCACATTCACTGCAATCGTAAGATGACTGATTTTATTAGAGCTGACTTTTTGGGCTTACTCTATCAGAGATATTCACGTCTTGGCGTCTTCGCCTCAACCAATCGATCAACAGGGTTTGTAAGTGTAAACGTGACAGCAATTAAAAATTGTAGACACAGCAACTGCATTCCACACTTATTATGACATAACCAATTTGGATACATACTCGAATTTCATAATCTTATTGTGATATCATATAAAAATGAAACTTGTAGAGCTACGTGATAATTTTATAGCAGGTTATCAAACGTGCTAAGCCTAAAATGAGGCTGGACTCAAGTATCTACTGCCGATATATTTTTTAACGCGCCGTGAATCCAAATTAGAGTAGGCCCGATGAGATCAGTGTTATTCCAATACGCCCAATTTTTTATAGTTGTTTTTGCGTTGTGTCAAAATAATTTGCAGCTAAATTAGAGTGAGTTATTCATTACTTGTGGTATTTGTGTTGTAGTACCCATGTCTTTTTGGCAAATAGGTGGTAGTAATTATGATGTACGGGTTTCCGAACATACATTTTGTTTGTGTCATCTTTTTTACAGGCGTGATTCGCGTCATAACTGTAATATGAGACGGACACCGTCCGGAACAATCAATAAACAAGTAAACAGTAAACCTTGTACAAAGTTATGTCTACTCGTCTAGTCCATTTAAGTTCAATCGGAGTCGTAAAAACCAGCCCGATCATCATGCTATTTATCTGTAGAAAAATGTTTTAGAAGTTTCAAAACATCCCTTTATTCCCTTATTGAGTCAATAAATCCAAATGTTTTCATGATGGTTTATAACTTTATAGAGACACTGTCTTTTCTTTGTAGTTTCCTCCCTGGTTAAATAGTATTGGGAGTTACCACTGTCTTTTATTGGATGAGAGACTGACCCCAAGAAATGCATGATGAAGTCCTTTTGTCTTGGTGCTAAGCCACCCAAATATTAGGTACACGACTTCTTTGAATACGGAAAAAAGGATATTATCACAGTGTCCTTATTTTTTTAGGTGCCCATTATGCTGGGTCGCCAACATGTGCTAATGTTTTTATTTTTGTCTCCACCCCTTTTGTTTCAAGTTCACCATTTGCCTTTCCAAACATATTATTTACTTGTTTATTTTGTTCCTTAGTGTTTACAGATAGTTATAGATAGAGATAAATCAGATCTTTGGGTATAATAAATTAAGATCTTTCCAAAAATTCGAGTATTCTTGCTATAAAATATCCAACACCTACAGTATAAATATCTTGTTGTTAAAGACGAGAAAGTCTAACACGTCCATAAAATTATCGCAAAAATCTGACGGTCAGATGTCTGCCCACGGCTTTTCTAAAAACTTTCTCGCTTGCAATAGCTTTTCTGCACTTTGTGTTAGCTTGTAAGATATGCTTAGTCTTAATATTGAAACTGAAACATGTTTAAACCAAGGTTGTGTGCTATAAAATGTAAGAGTTTGAGTTATTTTGAAATGCCGATCGTCACTGAGCTATGCGTAACTATAGCCATCACAAGTAAATGGACTATACAAAATATATTTTGTGACTACATATATGTGTTTAGACTTGTGTGGTTTTGATCGTTGAGATATGACGAAAGTATTTTGAAATTATAGAATCTCATAATAGTGTCAAAATGTGTCCAGTTTTATGAAATGTAAAAATCGGCGTCTTATATCTTGATATAACATATTGATTTAGAAAGATTGTGTAATAGTAGTTATATTATTTATATTGTGTACATATTTTACGTATTCAAGTCTTCATTACCAACATAATACAAATTGTGAAAATAAGACTTAGTTCAAAGACTATTATTATAAAGGAAGGTCCGTTCGTTTATTAATCTTATGCAATACTAGTTTTAAGTGTTAAATTGTTTTTACGGTTTATTTATGAGCTGTCTGTAAAATTGTAAAGATAAAATATTACAATGAAGCGATGCAAATGCGAGTCATTTGTTTTCAGCCAAAGCATATTTTGAAAGTAATAGTATTCTTTGGTATTCGCACTAATGTCTTCCTAATTTTATATTATCTTTCACATTTAAGTATAATGATCGTCTTAGATCGTACAACTGTTTACTAGTCTGTAAAAGTTATGTGTCCAGTCCAGTACATATGTAACATGTGTTGAGTAAAAGTGTTTACAGTTGTAATGTATCTGTATCATTGGTATAACTATAAAGTAAGAACATTAAAATCTCAATTTGTTTTGTATTATTGTACTATTTTGACGTTGTACATAGGAACTTAAATGTTAAGAGGTTAACTGTATAATAACAAAATAAAAATACCTACAACATTTGAATGGTTTTCTTTAAACTTCATACTCTGCCTCACTGCCACAACTACAACTTTCTGAACATGTACTATCCCACAGTCCTTTGCAAGTTCCAGATGATTCTGTAAACATAGCTTTCTTGCTCAAAGGAGTTTTGGGTATCCATATTTCGCACGGGGATGTCCCCCTCCCGCTAAACTCTCCACTGTTAACTGTGCCCAAGGGAATAGTGCCACAGGTTGTTTCCCGGCCCTTTTCTTCCGTCCAGTTGGTCACTTGGTCAGCGTACGTAGTCACAGATTTGTCTGATGCTGGAAGATTTCCACAGCTAACGGGAATAGTGCCGCACCCTGTTTGTGTTTCCTGACCCTTTTCTTGTATGCAGTTGCTCGATTGATCGGCGTACGTTGTTACAGATTTATCTGACGTCATTCCTTCTTTACATCCGCATTTCACAAACGAGGTTTTCTTTGACTTTGTTCGTTTTAATTTACGTGACTTCTTTTCTATGCTCTTTTTCTGGCAATCACAATCTGATTTTGTTTCTTCAATGGACATGTCGCTGTTGCTGGTGTTTGATGTCTTAGCGCTTATGCGTGGCATGTTTTGTTTTTTTTTTGTGGCACAGCTGCAGGGTTCTACTGGAGTGCAGTTGCATGGTTTCAAGCAAGGACCTTCGTAATGATAAACGGTGTTGGTTGCGGGTGTGACTTCCACTTGGACAGCAGCGCATCCCTTTGGATTTTGGAACCAATTAAATTGTTTTGGGATAAAGTAGTGTATGTCCGATGTTGAAGTGCAGTTATCATTATGAAACTGTGAAAGGTAAATATAAGTTATAACATCACGCGGTATAGTAGCGGTGGTTCTTTTTAATAGTAGAGATCCCCCACCTTTAGCGGAAAACCTGTTGCAGGCGAATTCAGGCAGAAGTCCGAATTGGATGCTCTTGGATATTGATTTCCGCAAGGAGGTTGATACGGTTGGTAGAACACTGGAGGTTGAAGTAATCTGCTGGATACATCATGGTTATTTATGGACAGCTTCGAGTTAATTTTAAATGCAATATTAGGTATAGGTGCATGCCTAATATTTTAGATAGATATGTTTAAATTGATACTTGTTAGTACACACTCACGGGTTATAAATACTGCGTATAAACCAAGCGCCCAATTGGTTTGAGTTCCCTAAATTGGGATTTTGAGGGTACGATCTCCACCACTGGGCAGTGGGCATGAATAGAAATTGTGTGCTTCCATCAGGAGAAACCATTGAAGTTACGTTTCCTTCGCCTATTATTTCTGGGTATCCATTGAATTGGAATGAGCTGGCTAGAATAAGATAACAAGTTAATCATTTGAATTTTGATTTCTTTTATTTAAACATTCACAAGCAAGAGGTATATTGCGTCTCCCGAGACTAGTTTGCAGGACTTCGAGAGCAGTACCGACTAGGTACCTATACCTACTTACGCGTATTGAATGCGTAAGGCTGTCCACAATTTGGAAATCCAATAGGCTGACTGAACTGCATGGCTGGTTTATTTAACTGTACATTGTTTTATTGGAAGGTTCAATTTATTTTACTTCTGTACCCATGGCTATTTATGAAAATTCGTAACAGAGATGATTTTGATGGGTGTCAACTGCTTTGTGACATTTTAAATGTTATACTCCAAAGAGGATTTGAGTAAAAAGACAAAGCTTTCTATATTTGATCTTTTAATCTCTCCTTTACATATATTACAAAAATTAAAAATAATTCCTATATGTACAAGTTGCACTTAAAATCACATAGATGAAGTCAGCTAAACACTGCATTTCTTATGTGAAAATTGACTATATATTCGGCATTTGTTCTCTGAACGCTTATCGCGAAGGGGTCAGTCGGATGAAACGTAAAAGCGACGAGCCTGCGCGCACTAGCCGGCACCGATTGTCCCAACACTCCAGCGTATATCTTGAACTTGAGCAGGCCGGAATCACGAGCATAAAATCTGTGAGATAATGAAAATAATGCTGAATAAACACTTTGCATAGATAAAATTAAAGTAAGATATGCACATTTAATTTTTCAGCAATTATGTAATACTAGCTGTTCCCCGCGGTATCACCCGCATGGGCTACAGTTTATCGCGATAAAAAAGTATCCTGTCCTTCCTCAGGGTTCTAACTATCTCTGTACCAAATTTCATTTAAATCAGTTCAGTAGTTTAGGCGTGAAAGCGAGACAGACAGAGTACCTTTCGCATTTAAAATATTAGTAAGGATGTAAGGACTCGTTTATGCAGATGAAGCGCGATCTGCATCGAGCAGTACATTTAAATAGGAATAAAATTACGCAGCGATAGGCAATACTGCTCGCGGCGGCATACACGTCATCGTAGATAAATATGCGGGGGATTGGATTATGCACGCACCACATGACCTGAGTGACCTGTGTCGTCGGAAAAGAGGCCACTTATCATCATATTGCATTTGAGCGTGCGACTCAGCCCCGGGCCCCGTGGGCGTGTATCGAGACTGCGATGCTTCACGCGCCGACTATGTATGGAGATAATAATCGAACTTAATGCACTAAGTTCCTGGTCATTAAATTTCAATTACCTGATAGGATATTCTCCGTAAGCTTTAGGCCTCTCCATGACAGAGACCCATTTGTCATCATAACTAAACAGTGCTAAATCCAAATATGGCGACCCACTGTACGACTGCGCGCTTATAGGCAGCTGAGCTAGTATTCTTTTCGTAGCTTCCGTGCGGCCACCGTATATCGCCCTGACGATAGTCTGCTTGAACCTCTGCTGCGTCAATCTCGCAAACAGATTGTTAGAAGGAGAGCAAGTAAACTGAGAATCAGCACACAGTCTCGCATTTCTAAAACAATCGCAGTAATTCTCGAACAACTGCAGCAGTCCTTCAGATGTGTTTTCAAACACTTCTAAAATTTTACTCCCGCTTATGTTGTAAATCACAAAGAATGATGATTGGCTGTTTGGCTCTGCCACCCGTAGTGTCACAACTTCTTCACTCGCATATTTGATGAACAAATGATCTTCATCTAGCAATTGCATTTTCCACATCCTCAAACTTCTGAACATGTCAAAGTATTTATAAAACTTCCGTAATTCAAGAGGATCATTTGACTCGTCGCTGATCACCTTAGCCCTTTTGAAAAGGAATACTAAAAGTCTGTGCTTCAAACTGTTGATTGTCTCCTCATGGAATGGCCTTTCGTTCATCACAGGAGTGAATACTGAATTCACTATGAAAGGATCGTCATCGTAGCAGAATCTTCCAATTTTTCTTATTTCTATGAGCATTCCCTCAACGATTTGAAACAAATGTATCGTTTGATGTTGAACAGACAGTACAGCTAACACTTCTTTGTATAAATAAATGCCTTGATTGTGTGACAGGTATATTTTGTCAATCGTGAAGTGCTTGGTATCACACAGCTTGCCGTGATGTAAATCGACCAAGTGGAGTGAATAGTCTTCTAAAGCAGATCTGAAAAAAATAGAAAATGTGATGATGCCTGAATGAAACATTGTTATTTGAGATCTACTCAATCAAGTACACACCTGGCATTTGTCGTGTCATGGATAAGGCACCTTGACAGTCTTGAAACAAAAAAGTTTACTAATTATCTCAGTCATTAATTTATCCAATACTAGCTGTGCCCCAAGGTTTCACCCCCTATGACCTTCCCAAGGGTTCAAACTATTTCCACACCACATTTTATCAAGATTGGGTTGATTTTGAGTTTATCGGGAACAGACAAACAATCAAATCTTTTCTCTGTACATATATTAGTATATGTATAGAAGACTTACTGGTATGTACTTGTAGTGTCATTGGCTATATTAGAGATAAGCTACAAGCGTTTTATCTTTTGCAAGAAAAATTATAGAATATACAAAATATATGAAGGTGAGGATGATGCAGCAAATTATTGCTTTGCTTTGCTATGTTCTCCAAAATAGTAGTTTACCAACTTACCTTAGAGTGGGAGTGACTGCCTCATTATTACTATGCACATGGTAGAAGTGTGGCCTGAGATCATCGGGTATGTGAGCTGCGGATCCGACTATAACATATCTGCCGTCTTCTGTGAAGAGACTGCATTCTCTATTCAACTGCTGATCCATGAAAGGCACATGAGCTGCATTGTTCAATTCCGATCTCAAAGCATCTCTTTGCTGACACACATTTACTGTAAATTTTGGCTGTAAAAACATATATATAAAATTATTTAATCTACTTTCTAATTCAAGTAAAATAAAACTGTGTAGGCACAGATGGAGCGTACCTTAAAAAACCTGTAAAAAATATGTGTTCTTATTCTGTGATGTACATCAGCATCTGCATTCAACAAATCTGATGGATATCCAGCTACAAGATCACCAGCTGCTGCTGCCCCTCTGTACTCATAAATCTGAAAAAAAAAACTTTATTATTTTACCCATCTGTGGTATGATCTAGTTAGAGCTTTAGTTTCAAAATCAGAACACAGACAAGGTGTTTCAAAGAGCTTAGTTTCAAAAGTACAGAAATTGGCCTTACCTCAAGGGAAGTTTGGTCTGCGGAGAATGCAATGAAATGCTTCCCATCAGGACTGAATTTCCTCAAAAAGCAGGGGGGCTTTTCCACGTTAACAATAGTCAGATTCGGAAACACATTCTGATAGAACTCTCTAACAACATGAAAATGGGAGCCAGGTTTACGTGATCCGTATATCTCTCTGTGCATTAACCTTATAACGATATTCTGAGGCTTGATTTTTCTCGGTACTATACGTTCAGTGCAAATGAAATCTTTTTCATTCAAAGCTCCAGGTGGAAGATCTTCATAGTACACAGGGTTTTTACTGGTGGAGGCCATGCTATTATTGTAAACAATACTTTCTTTACTCTTCTTTAAACTTTAGAAACTAAATAAAATAAGCACTACAAACAATCATTTCTTTTGAATATTAAATTATTCCTAATTTTATTTAATTTCACTTCACACACAACTTACAACTTGTGTTTATTTCAACTCAACAACATTTCATACTTGACAGTTGACAGTGACACTTACAGAAGTTGCAGACGTATTTATGACAGTTGTTTGACATTGACAACGAATTGTAGATGTCAAAAGTGCAAAAAAATCCTTGTCCTATCCATTTTTCTATCTCAATGGTCCTATCTGACGTTAAGACGACACCCTGTCACCTGTCAATTTGTCATGTGAAATTGTGAATGTGAACGTCAAATAAGTCAAATTGTCAATTATTGTCCAAGATCAAGATAACAACAATGATCTAAGGTTATTTAGATTGTAAGTTAGAATCTGATATTTATTTTATAAAATGAATACGGGTTTGAATGCGCGTTTAGATTCTATGAAAAGCTCATTTAAACATTTTAGTAAACGAAAATCATTCAGATATGGCCTCCCTTTTGTGCTGTTCGTTGTGGGTGGATCTTTTGGACTGCGCGAATGGACTCAAGTGAGGTAAAGTAAACAGTGAAACATTACGCTTCAAATAGTGTCCAAATGGGCATAGCTTTAAAGAGATACCTAAATGTACATGCTAATATAGTTTGGACTTGTAGCACAACGAACTCATTCTTACAGCGTAGCGTTTGACCGCAAGTCACCTGATGTTATGCGACGATATGAGTCGAAGGCGGCGCTACGATACGCCTGTAAAAACCGCCAAAAGCGGTACTAAAGAGTTAATAAGTAATTTAAAGTTAAGTTTATAAGTAATAAAAATAATAATTCAGATTGTGTTAGAAAAAAACTATCAGTTTCCCAAACTCATAAGCTATGAATTGCGTTAATTCCTACTTCTCCTACCAGATACCAGTTTTCAAAAGTAAAAGGAGTAAGCAAAGAAGAAGCCGAAAAAATGGGGCTGCATAGAGATAAGACAGTCACTCTAGAAAACACATATGAAGAGATACAAAAACTTGACATTGATAACTGGGAAAATAAACGTGGTCCAAGGCCATGGGAAGCAAGTGAAGATCAGCCCAAAAATTAATTGATTTTAGATGAGATTGATTTATGTATTGTATGTTAAATTTGTATAGTTCAGGAAACATGTAGCAAAGTAATATAAATAAACAATAATTTTTAAGCACGGCAATTTTTTTTTTTTTTATATGACTACAGAATATTTGTAAAAAATTGGGTATAGAAAACACTTTTAAAAATGTGCACCGAAAGATGATCAAGATAAGTAAGGCAATAATTGGAAATCTGGGTGTTCAGTTCAATGACTAATAAAAATGTCGAAAAAGGCACTGTCAAATACCTGACAATATGGTAGAAATTAGATGAACCATAGAAGTACTTTAACTATGAGATGGACCCTCGCAAAAGTAAGTGTAGCCCAGCAAAGTTGTAAAGGCTGAAAGGCCAACAGCATGTACTCCCTTCTAAAAAAAAGTATGTCTAGGAAAAACTAGCATGCACATAGAAAAAAGTCATGGTATATTATTTTAATATTTATTTATAATAATTGCATTCCGTCACATAATAATATTGTTACACCCAGATTCATACAATATTAGACATTTCTAGCAGTCTAGAATACATCACAGAATACATATCTATTTTAATCATGAACAACAAAAGCCTAAACCAATATGCAAAATAAATATTGGTAGCATACAAATTTTGTGAAGTGAAGGACAACAGTAGAAAAAGATAATGATCCGGGAAATATAGCACACTGTAAAACTGTCACATTGCCATAAAGCAGATCTTCAGCTTTTTTTCTATTTAAAATATATTTTGCACACATTTCATTTTAATAATTTAATTGAAGCACTAATAAGATGGATTTTTTTTTTATAAATATGCAAATCTGTGATTTTCTGCAAACTATTCTTACGATAATAAACAAAAAAAAACGGTATCAACATGTTTCCTCTCCAGTCTGGGCCTTACTGAGCATCAGTACTCTCTCATACCTTTTTTTACAACTTAAATTTAATATAATAATAATTAGCTATAAAACCACTATGACAGGCTAGAAAACAATATTTTAATATAGCCTTACCACCAAATTAAAATTATCATAAAATGTTTACAATTTACACACAGCATCTCAGAAAGCCGATTTGAACAAAAAAAACTATGTAATAATGTAGAAAATGTTGGACATCAATCTATAATGTGTACAGAGTCACATTGGTTTTAGTATAACGGTATTTTTTACTTTTACTACAGGACGGACTGTGTAAGAAGTCCATAGAGAAGTTTACATGCCTTTATATCATATTAAATTAAATTTTAATACTATATAGATACGATTTTATTCTCTATTTTACGGGTACCTATTGATGAGACAGTAGCTCACATTTGATTGATAAAAAATGTGAGAATTTACTGCCAGTAATAATAATAATAAATAAATAAATATCGGGGACAATTGCACACAAATTGACCTAGCCCCAAATTAAGCTCGAAACTTGTGTTATGGGTACTAAACAACGATATACATACTTATATAGAGAAATAAATACTTATATATGTAGATAGAAATATCCAAGACTCAGGTACAAATATTCGTGCTCATCACACATAGATTTGCCCTTACCGGGATTCGAACCCGAAGTGAAGTGAGGTGTTTGTTCAGATAAGAGTTAGGGGATGAAGGATTTATTTATTTATTTATTTAGTAATACCAAAATGAACATCACCTACTATTTATAGCTATTCAAAGGACTCTGTAACACGAGGCGCCGACTGTAGTAATATGAAAAGAACACAAACATTTGCACATAACATTTGGCTATTTTATTACAATGCAGAACTATTTACATAAACCTACAATTGCTAACGTAGTTTTACGCAAATAGAATAAAATAATAACAAGAAAATAATATAATAAATCATAGAAACTCAGATATTTCTATACAGGAATTAATAAAATACAAAATCATGTGATTTTACTGTCCTAGATATGAAAAATGATAGTGTTTACTAACCTATGTTTATACAACAATTTTGTATAATGCCTAAAACAAGGAATGAATTTGTTATAATTTATGTAAAGAAAACTACACACATTGAAGTGGTCATAGTATAGTAATTAGAAAATAGTTGATGTTATAGTTTAACTTACACCATTGGCAATTAAATATTGTATTATAAGAAATGTCGATGCGAAAACTATAACATTACAGCTAAATGTATTTTAAACACACAGAATATATTGAAAACTAGTAAAGATTTTATTTTAAGCTTCTTTTAAACTTACTTTTTAGATAATTTTCGCAACATAACTGATTTAAATTCTTAAACAAGAACAAAACAGAATTTCCCCTTTACCAATAAAATGAGAAAAACTATTGCTATTCTCTTCCTACAAACTTATATGCTTATGACAATGACAACTGAAACATATTTTTCTTTATTTTTAACCCTTGGAACGTTAGTTAGAATATTAGTTTGCATATGTACCATCTTTTTCTGTTTTGTTACTCAGTTATATCATTGCAAATCATCTTAGACTTCAATCACTACAGTTTTGTGAAGTTGTCTGAAAGGAGCTACTACTACTACACATAGAGTGAAGATGGATATGTTTTTATTGGGTCAAAATAAATGTAATGCTGGTTTGTAGCAAGAGAATGATATATCCCTCTACACACATACAGTTATATTTAGCTGAAGATCAATATAGTATAAGTTACAATACAGCAAACAAAGTTGGTCGTGAAGTAAATATCTGATAAAACACACCAGTGACACTAGTCCACAGTTGGCGTACAGACAATACAGGGACATATATATGCCTATAACTTTAGACTGTGTTCAATTCATAATGTTAATAACTAGAATTCATGGGAAATTTTTAAACATTCTCTAGAATTATTAATTCAAACCAGTTTCTATTGGACTCAACAGCAGAAACAGCACGAGATCCGCGTCATTTTACGAAGATAAAGGACATTCCGAACATAAAAGGCGAGGAGTGGTACCACTTTATTAATTTTTAATCCGTGACGCGTGCTGACATAGGACGCATGAAAACCACAGCGCGAGATGGCAACGAGGCATCGGCGTAAGCGAGTTGTAGTAAACATCTCTGCAAGAACTACGTCAAAGAGATACGAATGAAAAAGAAAACATGAGCATATGTCAGTTCGCTATGACCATATGTCTCTAGTCACGGTTCGATCCGCTATTGCATTCCTCAAGCCACACCGTAAGCTTCGGATTAGAGGTTCCGAAGCGACAAAAGTATCTATGCCATTGACAAAGTGGTTCCTAATCCCTATTCCTACTAATATTATAAATGCGAAAGTACTACTGTGAACCGATTTAAACGAAATTTGGTACAGAGATAGTCTAGAGCCTGAGAAAGAACACGGATACTTTTTATCGCGATAAACTGTAGCCCATGCGGGTGAAACCGCGCGGAACAGCTAGTCGGCTATACATCTGAACCCGCGTCAAAACATTTGCACGGTTTCAAAAACAGCACGGTGATCGGAATCAAGAAAACTTACTCGAGGCACGAAAAATGCCAGATAAATCTTGTCAAATTGTAAAGGACTACATAGTACGACCGTGGGAGCACTGTACGTATGAGAGGGACAATTTAGTCGGTGTAAGCGCGTAGTTGGAGGTGTTTGAGTGTGAGTCGGCGGGCGCGCGAGTGTTAGCTCATAGAAAGCTGCCCGAGAGCCAGTAACCTTTCCACCGCCGCGTTCACGTCTCCGAAAGTCGCAATCAGTGCTGGGAAAAAAACGATACCATTAGTTTATTAATCGAACTGCAAAGTTGACGAGTATGTAGATTTCTCATAGTTAATCATAATTTTCGGCCAGTGTTCAGGAAACATTATATTATGGAACCCTATCGTCACAGAGCTGCAGTATTCTGCACAAAAGAAACGACCGTCACACTTGGGCAACACAATGCGCTCCTCACCCTCCACTGATATATGAATGATATTTTCTTTATGCCCTGTAATTTCACTTGAAACATTGCCTTCAATCCGGAACACAGTAGTAATGCTTGCACATTTTGAAGCTATCCGTAGGTCGTGGGTTCGAATCTTACAATCAGCTTGAGCTTTTGGTGAAGGAAAACATCGTGATGAAATCATAGCTTGGTGGTTGGGCATTTCCAAGTTTTCGCCTGGCTAGCTACCACCCTCAAGTTAAGAATCTGTCGCCATGCGCCTATCGTTGTGTTCCAATCAAGGTCGTCACTTAACATCAGGTGACTTGTAGTCAAACGCTACCCTGCAAGTAGTAAAATAAACAAAACAACACTGCTTGGCAACATCTAACTGGAAGTGCCAATATGTAAAAATATATGAAGGAACAACGATCTGTGTGACTTGTTACCTTGCAAATTAGCGTCCCTGTTGAGGAATCCCATGGCGGTGAGTTGTTCGAGTTGCTGCGAGTAGCGCTGCTCCGGCGGTTGCGACGTGTTGCTCTGGTTGGTCGACATGGCGGACATCATTCGTTGCATGAACTGTTTCAAGGAAGTTATAGCTTAGCATTTGAAAACAGAAAAGTAGTCGCCTCTCTAAGCAAGTCTAAGACATAGACTACTTTTTTTCGCGATAACCTGTAGGCCACGCGGGTGAAACCGAGGGGAGCCAGCGGATAGAGTGCACGTGTTTTTCCGGCGTTCTTGCTCACACCGGTAAAGGGGAGTCAGTATCAAAATGGATTCCGACGAGCTTATAAGTTGCGCGTGTGGCAAAAGGCGCGTCTATACGCTTCAATAAACGAACTTATCATCATAATCAGCCTACTACGTCCCCACTGTTGGGACTCTGGCCTTCCCTCAGAGAGAATAGGCCGTAATCTACCACGCTGGCCCAGTGCGGGTTGGTAGACGCCGCATGCCCTTGAATATTGTGGTCCTTAGACATGCCGCATTCCTCACGATGTTTCCCTTCCCCGTTTTTGAGCGATGGTAAATCCGCACATAACTTAGGAGCGGGAGAATTTGAACTCGGTGTCGGCCTTGTAAGGCGCCCGCGTCACCGTTCGGCTACCATCGGCATCGATGAACGGACTTATAATAATAATAATATAAGCCTTTATTCAGACATTTACATTATACACAATTATTCACTAATATGTAAACTCTTACGTATTTTTTTTTTTTTTTATGTTGTTTTCATTTCTGTTGTTGTAGTGAAACAATAAAGCGTTATCTATCTATCTAGATTGTCGACATCGACGACTTGGTCTGTTTGCCCAACATTGGCAAAGGCCTCCTCCATCTCTTTCCACTCCATCCTGTTTAGCGCTGTTCTGGTCCATGTTTTACCTGCTGCTGTCTTTATGTCATCTTCCCACCTTCGAATCTGTCTTCCTCGTTTCCTTTTATTGTTCCTAGGATACCAAAATAAAATGCTTTTGTTCCATTTTTCTATACCTCTTATAATGTGGCCTGTCCATGTCCATTTCAGTTTTCTTATCTTTAATGTAACATCATCTATTTTTGTACGCTTCCTAATAATTTTGTTCCTTATCCTGTCTGATTTTTGTAGTCTTCTTGAACGGACTTATACAGGCGTATAAATCGCTAGTTTTTCTAGAACACATTAGACTACTGTACTACTTCTACTATTAGAGGGTGGTACAACCTGTGAGAAGAGCTCGGTGTTCTGGTGTTGGCGCGCCTGCTGGTTGTTCGCGGCGGCGGGCGGAGGCGGCGGCGGAGCGGCGGCGGCGGCGGCCGCGCCCAGCCCCAGGTTGCTGACGAGCCCGGGGGCCGCCGTGCGCAAGTTCTCCATGCCCTGCTGGATCTGCAGCAGCGCGTTCAGGGCCTGCGCAGACACATACCACCGCATATTACTATAGGGGTAGCGTATAAATGAGTAGGTGGAGGCATGATGACGTTACGTGAATTGACGCGAGACCTTTAGTCGACGTCACCATCAGCCTTTCATGTTCCCATTGCTAGAACTCTGGCCTTGTCTCAGAGAGAGTAAGGGCGTAATCTACCACGCTGGCCCAGTGCGGGTTGGTAGATGTCGCATGTCCTTGAATGTTACACACAGTTCTTGGACAGGCCGGTTTCCTCACGATGTTTTCTTTCACCATTTTGAGCGATGGTAAATCCGCACATAACGACGTCATACGAGTACGACCCAACAAATGAAAATATAATCACGCTGTACTCTGTAGCAGTTCTTTGCATCAGCGCGTTCAAGACCTTCACAACCTTATACCAGCGCACATTGCTATAAGGGAAGCATATACGGAGTAGGTTGAGGCGTGTTGACTGTTGACTTTACGTAAATTGATGCGAGACCTTCAGTAGACTTCATACGACTGAGAGAATGTTAATAAATCAGTCTGTACTCTGTAGCAGTTCACTAAATGCAGCAATGATTTTTTGTACAGCTTGATGATGGAGCAAACAAATGGCCCACCTGACATTTTTCTCGTAGGTCATAAATTGTAAAGATTTATTAGTCAAGGTGTCACAACTTTGAACAGCTCACCTGTGGATTGGACATCATAGACTGCATTTCCGGGTTCTGGAGCTGGGCCAGCATCTGCGGCATCATCGTGCGCATCTGTTCTTGCAGTTGCGGATTGTTCGCAAACATAGGATTCTGGAAAGAAAATGAATTTTATAATTTAGTATATTCTAGTCCTTCTCATCTTCATTGGTCCTTTTGCTCAAGATCTAAGTCTAGTCTTCCCTGCGGCAGGTAGACTGTCTGCGTTACCTGGTTAATAAGCCGAGAAGCCATTTCCGGGTCAGCCGCTAGCGCCTCGAGCATGTTGTTAGTGTACGGAGCCGACAGCATCGACTGCACGAGGCGCGGATTCTCCGACATCTGCTGCAGCAGGGACTGCATTCCCGGCGTGTTGATGAGCCCCGGGCCGGCACCGGCAGCGCCGGCCGCACCGGTGGTGCCAGCCGGGGCGGCGCCTCCGCCTCCTCCGCCACCGCGCGACCACGGGTTCGGCAGCGGCTGCCGATTCTCGGCCCCTTGCTGTGGGTTCGTACCATCTGGGGAAGCATGTTAAATATTAACTTTTTGTCCAGTGTACTAAAGTCGACATGCAGCATGCCAGAATGCTCCAACAACAAGCGATCTGCTCTTAAATAAAAGGAAAAGCGAAGTTGCTGTCATCCTACTATCCTACATTTACAGTGAAGAAACTTTAGTGTAGGACAGTTTGAATTTAAACTCAGTTCATTTAATGTGTCCGATATTAAGGCGCAAAGTATTACAACATCTCTTTCACACATTAAATGAAGGATAGAGATGCAAGATATTTTACGTTGCGGCTCGTAATGTGCGCGAGGCTTCAGTAGGAAACTTACCAGAGTTATCGACTAATCCAGAAAACGGATTGCCTGCCATGCTGCTGGCCACATTCAACATGGGCTCTTGTATGTCTCTATACATGCGCTGCAGAGCGTTGTAGCCGCCTGGAAATAAAACACTTTGTCATAATCATCAGTCAACAATCTAGAAAAGTACTTTTGAAAAAGGAAAACACTGATTTGGTGCTAAATATTTTGTCTCATCGAGTACTACTTGCTAGCTTCCCTGTGAATAACTTATATTTTCTTTTTCTTTTTATATCTGTCACCAAGCACCCATCAGTGTGTTCCAGCAGCCTCACTTGAGAGCCAGTTCCCAGTTCAGGTGTAGCGTGGTGATCTTCGACAACATTGTCACTAAATATCAGGTGACTTGTGGTTCAAACACTACCCTGTAGGTAGTTAAAATGTAAAAAAAGCTTAGCTGAATATATTATGTTACCCGGTATGCTCTCGAGGTTGGAGAGCGCGCGGTCGTGGGAGCGCATGAGTTCCTGCAACATGGCGGGGTTGCGCGCCAGCTCCATGGTCTGCCGCAGCAGCTCCGGGTTGTTCAACATGTGACTGATCTCGGGGTTCCTCTGCAACATAACATTAAAATAAATAAATAACGCCCAAACAATCACATACATAGCTCTGATCCCTAAAACAAGAATAACCTGTATCTAGGGCAGCCTTTCCCAAAGTGGGTGATAACGCCCCCTTATGGGCGCTGCAGGCCTAAAGGGCCTAAAGACCCAGAAAAAAATAAGGACGTTGTGTAGAGGCTTAACGGGGGCGCATTCCCGCAGGAACCTTTTTCTGGGATGAAAAGTAGCCTGTGTTAATCCAGGGTAAAACTATCTCCATTCCAAATTTCACTCAAATCCGTTCAGTAGTTTTTGCGTGAAAGAGTAACAAACATCCATACATCCTCACATCTATTACATCCATACTCACAAACTTTCACGTTTATAATATTAGTAGGAAGTAGGATAGACAAACAATAATATAGGGGCCATGAAACCAGTGAAGACGCTCTGAGCATTATGATTTATAGTTCCGACACATAGTCCTGCCCTGACCTTTGAGGAGCCTTGTATCTCACAGTTGTAACAGCAGACTCTACTTACAGACATCAAATCCTGCATCTGCGGGTTAGAGGTGATAAGTGTGCGCATGTTTTCCGGGTCGTTCATCATCTGCTGCACCAGAGGGTTATCCAGCACTTGTCGCAACATGTCTGGGTTGGACAGGAGCTCTTGCTGCATACGAGACTGCACAAAATAGATTAGGATTAGTAACATGTTATATTTTAGGCAACCCTAGTGTCTGTGACTGCACACAAAAGCCTGCATGTTTCTTTTTATGTAACCTAATTATTGCTGATGAAACATCACATTGAACTTTTGATGTTCATAACTCTGCACGGTAATGCACTGCGCTCGCACCCTGATATGATAAACCTCTTTATGCCCTGCAAAATATACATTCACAGGCAACATTGCTCTTCAATTTGGAACACAGTACTATACATATGTAGAGTTGTATAGTAAAGGTTACGACTTCAAATTCATACTAGGACTCCATGAACACCCACATAAACACACCCTTGTCTTTAATAGGTGAGTGTTACCAGACATACCAGATGAGACTGTGTGGGCATACTATATAAATTCTGCAAGTATATAACTTTGCTTGTGCCTGCTGTAGATCAATTTTATGCAATACTACTGAACCAAGGCCATAATCACTTGAATAACTTACTTGCAAGTCCATAAAAGTGCTCTGACCGAGACCCAAGCTCTCCAGTCCAGCGAGACCTCCCAGAGAATTCAAGCCAAACGGTGTAGCACCAACATCAGCTAAAACA
The DNA here is from genome assembly GCA_931315375.2 of Opisthograptis luteolata. NCBI lineage: Eukaryota > Metazoa > Arthropoda > Insecta > Lepidoptera > Geometridae > Opisthograptis > Opisthograptis luteolata. Next base: position 5,045,826 of record OV928049.1, on the reverse strand, counting down.
ACAACAACTTTATATTGCAGTATACATACACATGTGAACATTAGTTGTATATCATTGAAATTTCATAAAGCAAATTTTGAATTTTATACACTGGCAAAGCATTTTGTTAAAGATATCTCAGTATCTGATGTCACAATGCTTTGAAATATGGCTTAACTCATGGCTTATGGTGTTGTGTTGATTTTCATACAAATAATTTACAATACTCTCTAATGAGTGCAGTTGATGAAACTTGTAATGGAGGTACTCATCATCTTATGACACCAATTTTTGACCTCATCATCACCTATGTAAAATGTAAAAAAAACAATAATAATTACTGATTTGAAACACATTTGGAAAATCGAGAACGATGTTGATGTTTAAAAAACGTTTGCTACCCCGATATGGACCCCTAGACTGTATGTTTGTAAGCTATAATTTTACCTATAAATAAGGACCAACAGTTATGCAATAAATATTTACTTTTCTTTCTACTAACAATATTTACTGACGCAATTCAATGTTTATCATAATTCATAATTTCTCAGACCTACATAAATATTATCATTATCACAGACAAAAACTTAGTAATCATCATAAATAATTCATTAAACATTGCTACAACAAAAAAAATCAGTTTAAATAGAAAATCAAGGTTGTCATTCACTTGACCTACTTTGCCGATTTTTTAAACTTTTATTTATAAAAACTACCTACCTGGTATATCCAGAATTGCCAGCCCTAGTGGGGGACCAAGACTAAGATTTTAAAACTGATGTACTTTGCCCCACCAACATGAATTTAATGGGGGTGAAGCGGATTACTTGAACGGATTGATTCGACTTTACTCCACTAATTCATTTTGGTGGAAATTTTTACCAATGCACTTTGCCCTACCAGTGATTGAGGGGGCAAAGTGGAATGATTCATTGAAAAAATCTACATTAAATATTTTACAGAAATAAAGTTTAAAGTATGTTTGTAGGAAGCGGGGTAATCTCTAGAACTACTGCTCTGATTTTGGAAATTCTCTGAATGAGGCATAAGGTATATTTTATTACAAGACTACAGTGATACAAAAAAGAGCATTATTATTATTTTTGTGCATCCATCTAAAGGGGCAGGTTGCTTTGCTAACTACAAAATAAATTAAAAAAAATAATCTCTATTTATAGGTTAATGACATTAATTTCATACAAATAACAATTTTCAATCAGGACAGAGTAGCATAGTCTTTTTGTGACAAAAAAAACTTATGGTACCAACTATGATAAAGATTAGTAAGTAAACATTGATCTCGTAAAATACTTGGACTGACAAATATTATAATGAGTCATTTAATTATGAGAAGACTTATAGCTTGGCTTATTTACGAACATTTGCGTCACATAATATCACTGACTAATCTATCTTTGACACCAGAAACTCTACCTTTTTCTATCATAGAATATTATAGCCCTGTAAATAACTTTCTGATATTTTATATTCCTGCATGTTAAATTAATGTATTCAAACTGAAATTGAGAATGTGAATAAATATCAGCGTCCGCGCCAGCTCATGTCCGAGTAAATAACTGAGCATGTATTCGCTGAATGAAATAACTACTAATATCAATTTCTAAACTTACAACAAGTTGAGTTCACTATACTGGAGTTTAAAGCCCCTTAACCTGCCCAAATTAATTCTTCACTGGATAACTAATACATTAGCATTGATTATTTTCTTTTGTATTTTACCCAACATTCATAGACTGAAGTGCGGTAAATGTAGTTGCTCATAAAAGTCAGGTTATTGCTATAACTTCATCTGCCACTAAGAGCATTGGAAATTAAATTATTTATTTGCTATAGGTACATATTGGTACATTTTGCCATTTATATGAAGTGAACTGATTTGGGAATCAATTACCATAGTCGACATATAGTTACAAATTTGGTGAACCATTGGATGTATAGGAGCAGCATGAAATTGTAATTGTTTAGGACTTGAAAACTTGATGTATTGTTCATAGGGATCATGTTGATGAGGTTAATTACCTGGAGGTCGTCGTGTCCCTCCCTCCGGCTCCGGTCTGGGCGGAGTCTTGATCACGAGATGAACTGTCAGCCCATCCTTGATGTTATGCTGCTTCAGCGTATCTCCATCATTCATAATCTTCCCGGCAAAGATTAGACATAGCTGTTCAGGTTCTGCACTGAATTTCGGCGACAAGACCTCTTTAAACTGAAAAACACAATCCGAATTCGAGTTATCATTGTCGAATCATTATATACGTTTCATCAGTGATTGCGTGTCCAGTATCAATGTTATTACGCCATGAGTGGAAACTCTTGCCGCCGCTGTCCTTACCTTTTTGATGTCAGCATCCTCCTCGATTTCGACTTGTTGTTTTTCCTTCGGTGTTTTAACTGTAACCGTAATTTTTTTTGCTCCTTGTCCCTCTGCCATTTTGGCTAATATAGAATGACTCTGTACTTTGGCGGATTAGAAGAAAAATTACGAGAAATTGTAAAATTTGACTTGCGTTGTGAACTCGGTGAACTGACGGATATTAGTGGGGGCCAAAAGGATGAATTTTACATTAATCATACACAAGAATCTTAGTAAAAATATACTTTAACACATTTGCATAGAGTTTACATTTATTTTACAAATTTTATGTAGTGAAGATAGCGAATTGCTTGTGACAAATGATTTTTTCTTTTTGGACCACACCGAAACATTAAAAAAAATGTGAAGACTATGTTGCCAAGTTACAAAAAATGTCTATGGTTTTCTTTCAATAACACCATAGACATTAAATGCTAGCTTCACGCAAGCAGTGAATAGATTCAGAATATCGGAAATAATCGGAATGTACCAAACCAATCACACGCACGTAGATCACGCAGTGCATCTCTAGAATGTACGATTGAAATTACTTGAAAAAATATCTAAGTATCAAAATGACCTATGTCAGACGAGGCGTTATGATGGTATTGACATTAGCCTGCCCAAATGGGGGTAGAAAAAAAGTATCTTTGATGTTTTTTCCGGATGTTCGGAAAAACTACAAGAAACACCGGAAGTATGTTTGCATTTATGACTTGAACTTGACGACTATTATGACATGAAACAAAAACAAAAAACAGTTTTCAATAATGTCTCTCGCAAAATTTCAATGAAATTACTACAAAATATAGTTTGGTAGGTATGTAATGTTCTTCTTCGAAATTAACAAATTACTATGATATAGTTCTAATGCGTTCATGTTTTTCTTTTTTCAGCCCTAGTTTGATTTTTGTATGAGTTCTTCGTTGTTAGGTGACCATTTTTCAGTTCGTTTTATATCAATTATATGCCGAGCGACGTTAAACATGAGCCAATAGGCAGACTAAATCAGTATCACACAAATGGAGGTAATTAAGTTAACTTTTATAGGTTTTCCTTGAATCATTTACGCTTTTATCTATTTTTGAGTGTTTACTAAGAATAAAGGCTATGATATTTTTCAGGGAGAACACCAAGATGTTCTTTTGCATGAAGAGGATCATCGTTCTCCACTTTGCATAAAACCTACACTTCCACACAAAAGAAAAAATGACAAAATTCATGGTATGCTGCTTTTACTACTATTTCTTATAGTGAACTCACTGTTTATTGGCTTCACTTGTAAATTTAACTAACTCATTATACTGTACCTAAATAAAATAGGAAGCAGGTAGGAGGTATGTACCTACCTATAAAATATTTGATATTTAAATCATTAGCCGCATAATGAAAGTAACGTAATGTGTTTGTAGCGATGATGGCTCAGTGGTAGTGACGTCGGCATGCGTTCCGTAGGACGTGGGTTCGAATTCTACAACGAGCTTAAGCTTTCGGTGAAGGAAAACATCGTGATGAAGCCATAGATTGGTGGTAGGGTATTTTCTAGTACTCGCCTGGCTAGCTACCACCCTCAAGTTAAGAATCTGTCGCCAAGCCCCTATCGGTGTGTCCCGGCAGTCTCACATGAGAGTCAGTCCCCAATCCAGGTGTAGCCTGACGCCACTTTCGACCACATCGTCTCTTAACACCAGGTGACGTGTGGTAAAACGCTCCGCTGCAAGAAGTAAACATATTTAAATATTCCCAAGTAAGTAGAGGTTGATCGCGTCTTCAATCCCAGTCTTATTTCTAAAAGGACTGGCCATTCAGGTACCTACAAGTAGGTCCTAAACCACCTAAACGTGATTTTGGCCCATGCCTTTACAGAACAAGAAAAACTTGTATCAGAACAGCAAGCGAAAGAGGAGAAGGAGCAAGCAGAAAACATAGCGACTATGCTCATGCACAACTACGATTCGAAACTCTATGGTGAAGACGACACGTCGCAGCCGACCTCGCGGACCGCACCCGTCATACCCATGGAGGCTGCTAGGAAGAAAAAGAAAAGAAAGAGGTTTCATTGTAGCTTGATTGTAAAAATGAACTTGATTGTAAAAATGAAAGAGGTTTCTTTGTAGCTTGATTGTAAAAACGAAAAGGTTTAATGGTAGCTTGATTGTAGAAACGAAAGAGGTTTAATTGTAGCTTGATTTTTTATTGTATTTTCAAACCCGCGAGTACCACGGATCTACCAATCGGCACTGGGGCAGCGTGGTAGATTACGGCCTATACTCTCTTTCAGAGATAAGCCCTGAGTCGTATCACGTAATTAGGCTGATGATGATGAGTATACGGAATAGTTTCATTTCAACTAAAGATTAGGTCATTAGAATATATATTTAATAGTAAGCCAGTGTCGGAAGTGGCTACGGGAGGTAGAGAGGAAGGCGTCTCGGTAAATATACCGTAAAAAACAATGTAAAAATGCGAGAAAACTGTGTGACATTATTTCAATTTAAAAATAATTTAGGTTTTTAATTTAAGAAACACATATTTATTTTATTTTAGTCTATATTAACGCAAAATTTGTATGTTATTGACTTGCTTTTCTAAGTTCTCTGATAACTTGCATAAAATTCAATTACAGCTGTTAGTAAATTAACAAAGTTAGGTACTTATACCATCCAAAAAACCTTAGGCTTGTCTTAAGTTTACTTCCATTTCAAACTTTAGCTCACACAAGATATCGCTTAATGTTGTAGATCCCAAATATCGATATGCCTCACAAACTGCCGGTACGAGTCCATCCGGAAGGTTGCCAGCGCGTTCGGCATGCGAGAGGTTTCCGAAGAAGATGCCTGGAACTTCTACTGGACGGACATGAGCGTCTCAGTTGAGCGCGCTAAGGAGATGAAACGATTCCAACGCATCAACCATTTTCCGGGCATGCTCGAGATCTGTAGGTAAGATACTTAGATACCCCACGGGAATTTGGGTAAATCCTCTTTTCTAAACAAAATCGTTTGAACGTGGATCGATTAGCTGGAAGGAGAGGTGTCTTAAGGAGGGATGATGCTCATATTACCAAGAGAGTGATGCTTATATGATAGTTGATGGATGGAAGGGAATAGGAAGACCAAAGTAAAGGTGGATGGTTTGTGTATTAAGGGCAGATATATGAATGACAAAGAAGTGAATAAAACGATGACGGCTGATAGAGAGTGGAAGAAAAGGAAGTACCTACTGCGCCCAAATAATAAGGACCACGGCAAGATGATAATGATTTGTTTCTACCTATATCCACTCACGTAGGTAAGCAATGAGGTACCTACGTTTAAGTAGGATGCGACACGTTTGCCTAGACCTAAAAGGTACACGTTTGTAAAGTTACTCGTGAGAGAAGAAGATACATGAAATTTCTCCAGCAGTGATATGAGCGTGTCAGACGAATCTGCAAAAGAAAAGGGAACATACAGTTACGCGCGTATCAACCACTTTCCGGGCATTTTGCAGATCTGCAGGTTAGTAATTAGAATGTATGTATTAGGTACTTAGCATGAAAAATTATACATTTTGAAAGCGATGCGTCGGAACTTACATTATACTTTGTGTAGGTACACTCTTATTTCTTCTCCAAGCGTGTGACCATGAAAAGCAATTTAGATAAAGTTTTCTTTTCAGAAAGGACCTATTAGCTAGGAACTTGAACAGAATGCAGAAAATCTATCCAAAGGAGTACAATTTCTTTCCGAAAACATGGTGTTTGCCTGCCGAGTAAGTGACCAAAGTCTTTGGCCAGGTACCTACATGGCAATTTTTTATTTATAAGTATGTAACGTTAATTTCACTAATAAGTTTACATTTCCTTTAGCTTTGGTGAAGCTCTGAACTATAGTAAATCGCGTAAGAATAAGACGTTTATCATAAAGCCAGAATGTGGAAGTCAGGGGCGTGGTATCTATTTGACAAAATCTCTCAAAGATGTGAAACCTACCGATAAACTTATCTGTCAGGTATACCTCTTTATTCACCCAGAGATCTTGCAAATGTACTTACTACTTATATTTTTGAATTTGCTAGACTAAGATTGAAATTAAATAAGCAGCTATTTAATTTATTTTATTAAGCTTGGTCCACACTTGTGTCATCTTTGGTGTGTCACATAATATCCGTCGCCTGTCTTTGTCGGTAGTTTGGCATTGCAATTTTTGATCGCGTATCATTTTGAGTTCAAACTAGCGACAATGAAACAAGTTTGGACAAAGCCTTATTCTCGTTTCAGGTTTATCTCTCAAAGCCGTATCTTGTGGATGGTTACAAATTCGACATAAGAATTTACACGCTTATAACATCGTGCGACCCTCTGAGAATTTTTGTTTATAACGAAGGCCTTGTAAGGTAAATTTTAAGTCACAATCACAACAAGAGTTCTTTGTAGATTCGTTTTTAATACCAGTAATAAAATAACGCATATATATAATTTTTATAGATTCGCAACAAGTCGATACGCTGATCCAAATGTGAACAACACGACGAATGTATTCATGCATTTGACGAACTACGCGTTGAATAAGCACAGTCGAACTTACGTTTACGATTCGGAGGCTGGTAGTAAACGGTGAGCGTGAAAAATGTATACTTATAAGTACTACTATCTAGTAACATACATCCTACTGGTACGGCCCATACTATCTCTCTGAGAGATACGTACCTACTACTAGTACGACCCATACTATCTCTCTGAGAGAAGGCCAGATCCCAGCAGTGGGAACATATAAGGCTGATGATGATGATGAGCCCATCCATGTGTTACAATATAACCAATTTGCCCCCATCAGCAAGATTTCAACCCTCAACAAGATACTGCTCTCGCAAGGCGTGGACTTGGACCGCCTGTGGCACTCGATAGACCAAGTCATCGTGAAGACCATCATATCCGCCTGGCCTATCCTGAAGCATAGCTACCACGCGTGTTTTCCATCGCACGATATGGTTACACTACACAATTTACTTCATTTCTCTTTGATTACTAATATTTGTCACATTCATTTACTCACTCGTTGCCTTTAGATATACGTTGTGTAGGTACATTTAAAATAGGTAGGTATATATGTACTTGGAATACCTACTTGATACTTCACACACATTTTTAATGTCTAGCATCGTACACACAATTATTGTTAGTCATAATATGTAATAATCAAGCAAAGATTTGTTAGCCTGAGTGGTTGGATTGTGAGAGCTATTTTTTAATAATATTTAAACTTGGTATTTAAAAAATTAGCTGTAGAAAAGTATTTAGGTGGTTGATAATAATAATTGACCAACTAGTTGATTAATAAATATCACATTAATTAAGTATGTAGAAATGGGTTTCATTTTAAAACTATTTGTACGACTGTTGCTATCCTAAATCGCCCTAGACGCGCCAGCTTAGCTGTATCGTTTAGTTAGTTTATTTTGAGATATTGAAATCCTGCAAAAAGTATAAAACGTCCTTACTCGTAAGTTTGTGATAGTGGTAGGTACAGGCTTGCTTTATTTGCAATATATTTACCTACTACTTATATTTATGTAGTTTGTTCTAACATGCCCCTGATTATCCTGATGTTTGCTAACTTTATAAATGTTATTTTCAGGTGCACGCTTGCTTCGAAATTCTCGGTTTCGATATTCTCCTTGATCACAAATTACATCCTTACATTTTGGAGGTACAGCTACATTATTTGATTACTTATACCTACCTAAATCGATGAGTTTAGAATCTAAACTAAACATCATATAGTAAAATATGGTACAGATAATAGTTTAATTTTAATCTTGCTCAAATAACGACAAAGTCACAATTTTCTTTTTCCAAACAAAGGTGAACCACTCGCCCAGTTTTCACACGGATACGCAACTAGATCGAGAAGTGAAAGAGGGCTTGCTCACCGACACGTTCACCATGCTGAACATCTGGCAATGTGACAAGAAGAGAGTTCTAGAAGAAGACAGAAAGAGGATACGGGATAGATTACTGCAGACGAACAAGTAAGCATTAGTCATTCGGGGTCACGCGGCTGGTAGGAGGTCGCAGTGCTACCATGCCATGCTCGGCATTCACTTGATAAACCGAATTGAAAAAAGACTTTTAGCTTGTTTTTAGTGTAGCCTGAAAAGAAGAGGAAGCAAATATACACTCATGTTAACAGGGCGAATAACAAATTAATTTTCTATAACTTCAGATTTACCGAATTCACTCCAACCGAAGAAAAAGAACCGGAGAAAAGTCCGTGGCAAACTCAAATTCAGTGGGAGGAGACGCATCTCGGTAACTTTAGGTAAGAAGAGTAGTCATTCGATATGGTAGTTTTTATGCACTCCGTAGCAGTCTTTGTAAATGGACATGCTAACTGTGGCGATGACTTGACTTTGGTGACTTGTGGTCAAACGCTACCCTGTAAATAGTAACAAAAAAAAAAATAATAATGAACGCAGTAAACACCAATAGGCGTGGGTACATCAGTAGGTAATATACTAATGGTACAGAAATTTATATTAAAAAGTCATGAACCTTTCAGGCGAGTATATCCAGTGGGGGAACAATACGCGTCGCTGTTTCAGCAGCCCTCGGGCTCTCTCTATACAGGCACAGCGTCGTCTCGGGCTCGTGGCGACTGCACGAGGATACAGCGAGAAGAATTCCAGGTACATCTGAAATACTCTGAATAGGGACAGCAGTTGGTATTCAAAATTATGTGCAAGATTAAGTAGTTACTAGGCAAGTGCACATTGCGACGACTGCATCGATACTTCTCACCAAATCGTGGTTCGGAGTGAAGTTACCACTGAATTGACAGTCGTATTAATTTAATAGTGACAACTACTCTAAAATGGACCACTTGGAACAGAAGTCGCTTTAAAAATATGTCGTTCACAAGCGGGCAGAAGCATGTATCATCATCATCATCATCAGCCGGAAGAAGTCCACTGCTGAACATAGGCCTCCCCCCTTGAACGCCACCATGAACGGCTATTAGCCATTTGCATCCATCGGCTCCCTGCGACTCTTACAATGTCGTCGGTCCACCTAGTGGGGGGCCTACCTACAGAACGTCTTCCGGTTCGTGGTCGCCACTCGAGAACCTTTCTTCCCCATCGGTTATCGGTTCGTCGAGCGATGTGGCCTGCCCATTGCCACTTCATCTTGCAGATTCTGAGAGCTATGTCGGTGACCTTGGTTCTTCGGCGAATTTCCTCATTACGGATTCTATCACGCAAAGAAACTCCAAGCATAGCTCTCTCCATGGCTCGTTGTGTGACTCTGAGCTTATTCAAAAGGCCAACAGTCAAAGACCACGTCTCAGTACCATAAGTCATCACTGGCAACACACACTGCTGAAAGACTTTCGTCTTGAGGCTCTGAGGAATGTTGGACGTGAAGCTAATTGATAACCTCACATTTTGCAGCAAACAAAAGCGAAAGCAGAGGCCCTCAAGAAGCCTTCGCAACCCAAAGGTCTAAAAGAGGGCGAGAGCACTAAGAAGGTGGGTGAAGAGGCAAGCACGACCACGGTCACTGTCGCCGCCACAGAGAAACCTGTTAAACCTAAGGCGAAGGAGAAGGAAAAACGCAAGGAAAAAGAGGACAAAGAGAAGATCAAGATGACTTCGAAAACTTCGATTGCAATACAGCCTTTGGTAAGCATTTGGACTTGAGGTTGAGTAGCTGATGATGTTGTTTTCATGCATCATTAAGGAAGGACTTTTATTCCATTTTTTATGTCTCCAGCCCCGTAACCCGTAACAAACATTGTTTTATGATTACTTTATGTCCTGGAGTAGGACATAGAACACTTTAAATAAAGCGGGATATAGTGGAAAACCCATGCATGGGAGTACAGCTAGTTGGTTTTATACTTAACTTCAATACCTACTTTTCAGTTTTTTTTGTTAATAATTGTATTATATCAGGTCCCCGAGAAAGAGATGAAGCCTGCGTACGTGCTGTGTTCGTTTGAGCCCGACCCAATAGTGGAGAAAGAAGAACGCGAGCGCGTCAATTTGCTTGCGCAGCGTGATTTCCTCATTCGGAGCTATGGCATGTTGGAACAGGTAATGATTTGTTATATGTACTCAAAAACAAATTTGAAATACAAAGATTATGTCATTTGGCAACCGCTAGTCTTTAATAAAGATAACGTATGTCACCGATTTTGCTATCCGTTTCTGATTCAGCTCCCCGTTTCTTAGATATATCTGGTCATGAAAAAAATGGGAACACTGAGGCCCGAAGACGAACGTAAATATGGTGTCTATGGACGTCTCTCTGTTGTATCTAACTCGCCCAAGGTAATAACTACGCTTACTAGTACCATGTGTGAACACGACAATGTTCTCAGGCCATTTCATCTGGTTTCCATCGACAAAATTGTATGTGCGCGCTTATATCAAAATTTCTATAGGGTTCCTCGGAAAATCGAGTCGTCTTACGCACAAATAAGTTTGTCGTCCATTTCATCTTCCGTTGGCCAACACAATGTTCGTAAAAATACATGAATTGGCTCTTTGAACATTGTACAAGTTAGAATTATCAAAAACGTATTACTTCTTTTACTAAATAAAAATATTGTGTTTGCCTACAGAAAGTGTGAATGGTCTACGCGAAACATACATTAGTAAACATAGATGTAAGTGACCAGAAAAGGGACCTGTTAAATTTTGTGTACAGACTGCCATTTTGAAGATGAAAACATGCAAGAAACATAAGCCAACTAGCCACGGAGACCACTCTGATAATGGTAAGAAAGATATAATTTAATTATATGCTACAGTACCCTTGATTTCGATTGTTTTCACGTGAATACTAATAAAGGTAACTAACATTTAGTCTTGATCACATTCCCTGTTTTCAGTGTTATCAAACACGGGCTTAAAAGTGCAATGCAGCGACGCATTGATGCACGAACGTCCTCCAACATTATTGGAAACACATGAACGCACCACAAAAGCGCATATTGTTAGGACGGCCTATACCTTGTGGAAACTCAACTCGTAAGTGTAGCAGGAACTACTAACCAATACCCCGGTCCGGACTGGGTCTTATTTTCATGGCAAGAATAGATAAGTATTAACATTCATTTCTTTCTTACAGGGTAGCTTTTGACCACAAGCCACCTGATGTTAAGTGACGATGTGGTCGAAGATGGCGCCACGCTACACCTGGACTGGGAACTGGCTCTCGTGCGAGACTGCTAGAGGACACTGATAGGTGCTTGGCGACAGATTCTTAACAATGTGATCAGCTTAATATCGTATTCTTCGAATTAGAATGTCGAATTATACTTGTTTATCGATAATAATTATTGAGAGTGTATAAACTTCAGCATTAATTCGGTGAAGTAACTAGGCCTGTGAGCCACTAGCTTGCGCCCCGCGGTTTCCCCGTTATCCCACAAGGACATATTTTACCTGTTAAGACATATTTTCGAACGTACAAACGTTCGCATGTATAATATTAGTTTAGTAAATGCCCAATGCCCCAGAGACTACGAAAGACTGCAATTCAATGATCCCGTGCGCCCCTTAGTCTCATCAAGTTGCTCTATGATTGTCCCATCATGGAACAACTCAATCGCCACTATTTCGTCCCATGGAACAAGTGGCACCAATATATCTGTGTCACTGCCATTGTTATGCCCGGGCCACATTAAGGTCAACGTCAAGGGAAATGTCAATGCCTATCTTCGCGTTAGATATTGCGTTAATTATTAACGCTATTAGGTGAGTGGCTACACTGGAACGGTCACCGTGAATGCACTTGAATTATCGGCTGACGTCAAACGCCAATGTGAATGCCGTTGTCCAATGTCGTGGCCACACTTATGTCAAACGTCCATCATCGCGCTATTGAAGGGCATTTCCCGTTAGTGTGGCCCCAGCATTACGGACAGACAGTAAACATCAGAAGAATGGCAGATTCAAGATAACCTATGTTCTAAGTCAACTCTAAATTGAAACTCTTTTCCCAGGTTGTTGTCAACACCAGTACTTCTGCTACCTTGATATGGCCAAACATTGTGATACGATTTCTGTACCTTCTAGTGTTTAAAGTGCCATTTCAACTTAATCCTATCGAGTTATAATCAGGTTTAGTAGGTATAGAGTACGCCAAATGTAGCGACTTCCAACTGGTTACAGGTTTTAGCTTGCATTTATCTATGTATCTAATAACTATTCGTATGTAATTATAATAATGTGATCGATTTTAAATCTTGTGCTAAAATAAATAATGCTGTATTTACTGATATTCCGTAAATTCTGGTGCATAGAAAAAAAGCAAAAGCTGAGAGATATATACTATATTATTATTATAAATCGTATTATTTCTTTACATATTTCAGTTGAGTTTTTTAAAAATAAAGAATATTTCATATCATAGCTATATATTGTTTTTTTAGTCATATATAAAGTTTTATTTTTTTACATTAATTAATTAACCTCTATGCATTCAAGTGTACCCCCAATCCATAAAATTATACAAAATGTTAAAGTCCTGCTTTATATATATCTTATTTGAATCAGCTAAATGCTATATCAGACTGTCTTTTTCATACAAATTCTTAAATTGTCAAGAGAACTTACGGTTGTAATAATCATACCATTAAACATTGCACTTCAGTCATTAAACTAGTCAGTCATTATTTAGAGGAATATCAGAACTGCAGTCTCTTAGCTAGAGATCCTCCATCTATATTTTCTAGAAGTTTCCTTTTCAGTGATGGTTTTTCGACTTCCATTTTTGTTATGTTTGAAGGCATCGGCAGCTTGTTCCCAACTGAAGGTGCTGGCTTGTTGCTGAAATCGAAAGATGTCATTGAAATAAGGCACCTCGAATTGTTTGTACAGTTTGCGGAAGTAGGCTAACAATGAGAAATATGAAAAATAGGTACATATTTTTAATGAATAATTATATCTCGTATTGCGTGTATTGTGATCTCTGGTGTCTGACAAAGAACAGTGCGATTTCAAAATCGCAATTTCGTAGTGGAACATATGAAAAAAAAAGCGCTCTATGGACCAAATTAGGTTCATACGGAGAAAACTTTCGCCACCTTTTCTCTTACAACATTTTTTTATGCACAAGAGGCAAGAAGAGAACTCAATATCGAGAGAGCGACATGTTGGGTGTGAGGATATATTATGTAGTTACAAATAGCTTTGACCTCCCAACAAGATAGATAACGCTTTATTGTTTCACCACAACAAAAGAAAAATAGAACAACATAAAAGGAAAGATCTTAGAGCTAGTGTTACAAATAGTTACAATGGGCAGTCTTATATACTGTCTACCAGACAACCTTTGGATGGACAGAAGTAGTATGGAATAAAATGCGGTTGGTGCTGTAAATTTATGAAAGAGGGAGATAGCCTAGCCTAACTAGTTCACCAAAGAAACGAGCAGGACAGTAACAGTAATATAAGATAGTTACCTAAAGTACGGCATCTGCAAGGCCTGCGTGCAGTCGCAGCGTTTCGGTGGGTACAGCGCCAACAAACTCTCCATCAGTTGTATGAGGTCGTCGGACGCGGCGCTGAATATATGCCGGAGCTGCTGCGCCGGGAACTGCTTGTACTGCACGTAATCCGTCAGGCTTTTCATGCCCTGGTGAGTAAGACAAAATTAAAATATATTTTCTTACTAGGATACAAATGATGAATTTTGAAGCGATGATAGCTCAGTGGTAGTGACGTCGGTTTGCGATCCGTAGGTCGTGGGCTCGAATCCTACAAATGAGCTTGAGCTTTCGGTGAAGGACAACATAGCTTGGTGGTAGGAAACGTTCCTAAGTATGACATATGGTTCCCATTCCAAATTTCACTCAAATTTGTTCAGTAGTGTTTGCGTGAAAGAGTAACAAACATCCATACATCCATACTCACAAACTTTCATGTTTATAATATTAGTAAGATACTTACAGGCCAAACTTCTTCACTGGGAGTTCCAAACACTTGGAAAATGCGGGAAAGTTGGTCCAAATCCGACTCTCCAGGTAGGAATGGCACTCGCAGCAGTAATTCAGCTAATATGCAGCCTATAGCCCACATGTCCACTCCCGTGCCATACTGTCGCGCTCCAAATAATAGTTCTGGAGACCTGGAACGATGTTCATGCTATCATGGAAGAGCTGTGCTAATTTACGGTGCTTAATAGCCTACTAGGTTCCTTATAGCTTTGAGCAAACGATGTTATTAAAAGGAATGTTATTACAATATAAGTTTCATAAAAAATATTCATCACCTTATCATTTTCTGACATTGGAATACTTGAATGAAAAATTACATTAGTATGAATGTTTTTATCCAATTTGGTGCAGCCTGTGCAGCAGAATAGTTTATACAAACACATACATTCAAATCGTTTTATACAGAAGTAAAAGGTGATATGCGCGATTTTCTTTCATACTTTTTGAGACTGCTACTGTTATTCTGAACCCAACCGTACAAAGACTGCAAGTCCCTTTTGAAATCCTCTTACCTGTACCATCTGGTGACAACTTGATGTGTGTTTATCCTTGTTGGAGAGCCAAATGCTTTAGCTAGACCAAAATCGCCAATTTTCAATATACCATCTCGGTTTATAAGCAAGTTATTAGGTTTAAGATCTCTGTGCAGAATCCAGTTCTGATGTAGATACTCTAAACCTGAAACAGCAGTTCATTTGTGACATTTAGCTGTTTTGGGTTCTTTTAACCAACTTCAAGAAGGACTTCCTTGATTGATGATATTATTTGTTTTGAAAATATGTTTCTTTTTGACCAGTAGTATGTTACATCAAGGGTTGCTTTTAAGGATATAGGTTTGAGATACTATTAAATTAAAAAATATCAAGGCTACTACTAATAAATTGTGATTTTTTTAGTAACATTAAAATTTTACTTAGACTTAGATAAATGCAGATTGTTTTGATAAACCAATAAATTGAATAAGATTTATCTTACCTTTTAAAGTCATAATCATATAAGCCTTAACATTAGCTGGAGTAAGTACTATGTTACTGTCCTTAACAATTATTTCTAAGTCAGTGTCCATAAAGTCAAATACTAAGGAGACATTTGATTTTTGTCCAAACACATCTGAAATCATAAAATTTACAATTTCGCAACAAAAAGTAGATACAATAATGTTAACATAGAAAACAGCTATCAGTAAGCCATTAGTAAATCCACCTTAAAGTAGCATAGTATAATCATTGCAAAGGTAATATTGCCCAGTAAGGGCAAATATATGTGTGATGAGCACGAATGTTTGTACCTGAGTCTTGGATATTTCTATCTATATAAGTATTTATTTCTCTATATAAGTATGTATATCGTTGTCTAGTACCCATAAACACAAGTTTCGAGCTTAATTTGGGGCTAGGTCAATTGTCCCCGATATTTATTTATTTATTGCTGTCATAATCAAGACATTTACTAATTAATTACTATTACTAATATTTGTAATTGCTTATGAAAATAGTAACTTACTAATTTCTATCTAAATTGATTCTACAATACCCCACATGCAGAAGTTTCTATGCCTCACTCTGCATCATACACAGCACAAAAAATCAATCATATTTCATGATGACTATAATCAAGATGTCTTCATAAATCAAATGATGCGGTATATATCATAATCACCCACCACTATCCTAATTTACCGTAGTAGGTTAATTTTAACTATAGCCTATTTAACATTTTGTCACTAGCACCTCTTTTAATCTTAAATTATATTCTGCTGAGTTGAGTAGTAGTTACTACTTCACAGACTAACCCATTGACATCAAATGATGCAAATTCTCAGCATGATGTTTCTGCGACTTAGAAGCATTTGATGTCAATAGGCCTTCATCAGCCAACAATATCTATGTTAGGTGTATACTGTACCTAATAGCCCAATGAGGTTTATATGCTGCAATTCCTGCAACAGCTTTATCTCTCTTAATGCTGTTCTGTTGATACCATCTTCAGCCTCTGTTCTAGATCCAACTTTTATTTTCTTTACCGCCACTATCTTGTCTGTTTTCACATCTCTTGCTTTGTAAACAGTGGCAAACTGGAAAGTTGGAGACACAAAAGTTTGATTGATCTAGAACTAAACTAGGACAAAACATTGGCGCTTGTAACAGTTTTATACAGCTAAATGTTAGTTTTTGTAAGAACGGGCTCTTCTCTGAGGCTCGCTCTAGCCTTTTAGGTTAATGCCACAATATCAAGTCGGTAGACAATATAAATTACAACATACGATAATCATTTAGTTCTGTACGCTGTGATCATATTTCAATTTTATTTGCTATATTACCTGTCCTTCTCCCAAGAAATCTATCTTCTCGTAACGTAAAGTAGGTTCCTCCATAGCGATGGTACTAACTCAATGTTTTTGCTCACTCATTGGCTAAAATCTAATTACAGTCATATATACATTTTAACGCATTGGCATTATTATCAGGTTAAAATAAACAATCAATAAATTCGATAAAATACGAAATTCATATAGCTTCGAGATTGGGACTAAAAAACAGAAATAAATTTTAAATTTGATTTGACGTCTCGGTGACAGTGTTACCAGCTTTTGACCACAGATTGTTTTTTTAAATTCTAACCAATCAAGGAAGACTTTACACACAATATTTTTAATAAAGTTCTAGTCATAGTTATGTATTCTGTTATATCAGATTTAGATCCCCAGGAATATGGTGAATTCCTTAATGAGAGGAAAGCAATCATAGAAGAACAAAAGAAAGCATTACAAGAAAAGAGGGAAGCCAAAATGTTGAGAACTGCATAGTTACTGTTAAAAACTTTAAATATTAATTTGTTAATAGGTACATATTGTAGGTGTAGTATATTCTGACTGTGAGTCCAATGTGATGTGACGTTTGATCTGTGATCTGACAGTGACATGACATCTTAAGTTGAAGTTGATTTGACTTGGTTGAGAATTGAGATTTTTGCTATGTATGTAGTTTCGAAAAATAATAAATTTATTTTGTTCACGAATAAAACTATTCGTAAATGTACGTTGAATCTATAAGTGTTTAACTTTCAACTGCTTTATTATATAACTGATGTCATATTTTTAATATCTTTATTGATTTCAGATTTAATATGTATTCACCGCGTCAAAAGATTTTGTGGTTTGCGTTCAGTTCAAGAGTTGTTGTGATCCTCGTGGAAGCTGTGATTAACTTTATTGTGCCAGACCACAATGCGAACGTTTTCCTAAGTCCAGAGGACCCTGCACTGCGGAAAAATTATGCGGACTTCGTCGTAGAAAAACTACTCAGCGGCATGAAACGCTGGGATGCTCATTACTTTATCCATATAGCTCAATACGGATATACGTACGAAAATTGTTTAGCATTCTTTCCGCTATTTCCACTAGTAGTAAGATATTTCGCCTACGGACTAAGTAGCGTATTTGGGTCATTCTTAAACTTTCACAGCACATTATTACTATCTGCAACAATAGTAAATCTTGTAATGTTCATTAAATCGGCAGACGTACTGCACAGACTGAGCTTACGCGTATTACGAAGTGAATGTAAGGCATACAAATCTGTTATATTGTACTGTATCAACCCAGCAAGTATTTTCTTCTCCGCTCCGTATTCTGAAACACTTTATGCTTGGATGTCCTTCTATACAATGTTGAAATGTACAGATAATGAGACGTTAAGGTTTGCTAATATTGATATAACAAGTGGGTTGCCTGCTGGGTTTTCTATGATCACTAGATCAAACGGTTCTGTAAATCTAGGTTTCATTATTTACACTAGTTTCAAAAATATTATAGAAAGGACATTGCCCGAGATTGTGTATAAATACAGAACATTAAAGCGTAGAATAATATTGCCATTCTTATTGTTGCCTCTGATAACTTCTAGTGTAGCACTATTTTTGACTGTGATAATATCTATGATACCATTTCTTCTAGTTCAAACATACAACTATTTCAAATATTGCACGCAAAGTGATCATAACTTGCCTGAGTTTTTAGCAAATTCAGAGTATGTATTACCTGGAAGAGCTGATAGTCCATGGTGTAATTACACACTGCCATTGTCATATGCCTACATACAGACTCATTATTGGGATGTTGGTTTGTTTAAATACTACAAATTGAAGCAAATCCCAAACTTTGTGTTAGCTGCACCAATTCTGTTTCTAATTGTATACAACTGCACATCATATATTTTAAATAATTTCAGACTATGTCTCAGACTTGGATTAAAATCAAATATTTTTGGATATTCAAATAAGATGCCTTACAAATTAAAGCAATATTCTAAAGGATTCGGGGCCAATGATCCTGCATTGTTTGTGTATGTGGTGCATGCATTGTTTTTATCTTTATTTTGTATATGTTTTGTTCATATACAAGTGTCGACAAGACTCCTAGCATCAGCTAGTCCTATTTTATACTGGATATGTGCTGCTAGAATGAACGTAAGTCCAACGCCTACATCAGATCAGAACACAATTAATGAGCATTTTCGTCGCATTGGAATTGGTAAACGAATACCATCCCACCACTTGTCAATAGCTAATTTAGAAGGAGTTGACAATATGTACAGCAAATGGAGAACATTTGTTATATCTAGCCGTATGCCAGATTTTCAATCGCGTATGATCCAGTATTATTTTATAGGGTATTTTTTTATTGGAACAGCATTGTTTTCTAATTTTTATCCTTGGACTTAAGTTAATTCTACAGAACAGGACATATCATTTACGTATCATATGCAACTTTGCATCAAAGTATTGCTTAACATATCATTTTAATGCATTTATTCTACATAAAATATAACTATATTAAATTAGTAAGTTTTATTCTATACCAAAGAATGAAAAGTATATTAAAAAGTTGGTAGAGTTATTACTATTAGATGTCATTAATTAACATTGATTGCCTTGCTGGAAATTGCCTTCAGTAGAAAGTTCAAAGTTTGTAGTTGTAGGAAATTATAGAATAGATATTAAAATTGTTATAATGTTTTTATAGGCCTGTTGTTTCATCCGAAATCAATGATAACTATAGTTTATAAAACATTTGAAATTTAAAAATTAAGCAATAATAATAATTAGTCATTTTGATGAAATATATAGTTAGTTAACTTTGCCAAAGGATGAAACAACATGCTTAATAAATATTTGGTCTTTCAAATAATTCTAAACTTTCAATAATCAATATTACAATGCCTTTACTGTGTTCTAGTCTTAATAAGTAAGTTAGGTCTTATTACTCTTATCTATTTATTCTTGTAGCTTTAAGATCGAAAAACAATGAAATTGCATTTAAATAATAATCAATAACTTAAATATAAGTACCTATTAAAATTTGCTAGCAATTTAGATCTTGATTATGATT
The DNA here is from genome assembly GCA_931315375.2 of Opisthograptis luteolata. Classification (NCBI taxonomy): domain Eukaryota; kingdom Metazoa; phylum Arthropoda; class Insecta; order Lepidoptera; family Geometridae; genus Opisthograptis; species Opisthograptis luteolata. The sequence continues at coordinate 5,026,097 of OV928049.1, read as the reverse complement.
AAGTATGTTAGTGAGATTGCAAGAAACTTGTATGAAATCTCTATTGCCTATTAGAATTTCATGATTTTATCAAGCTTCAATATTAATACTGGTATTTGAAGGGCACAATTTGAAGAATTTGCTAATTTATTATTGTCAAGTATTCAGAAATAATTATAACATTGTCTTGCCAGTATTTAGATTTTGCGTTGAGCACAGCTTGTCCATTACAAACTCATAGCAGCCGTCCATTTTCATTAGTATCAAAATAGATATTGTTGGTCTAACAATCTAATGTGTGAACCTCCTATTACCCCCCCTAGTTTCTACTAGATATAAGTTAGCTTCACTAAACAACTAGTAATTCAAAATCGATGTATCTGTGAGTTGTTGATGAATTGCCTACAATTTCGATTGGAGTATAAATTAGACATACTCAACCCACAATATTGTCTAAAATGAATGTATGGTACTAAAATGGTCAATTTGGTAAAATCTTTCATTCTACAGAAAAGGTTCAAGAATGAACAAAACAAGTTATTTCTGCTAAACTATGTCCAGTATATTGTAAACTATTTTACCAATAATTAATTTGAGTAGATTTCGAACACAACTAAGCTTGGATAATCAGAACACGTGGTGCAGGGTAGTAAATGGCCGATTGTTCGTCTGTTCGATTTATTTGCGATGGGGTAATAAAAAAACCAAGAAAATCGAAACCTCTGCATTGCCAAAAGACCATTTGCAATAAATAATAGAACCACAGTATCAACTTGATTAGAATTTTGTGTGTGAGTGAGACACTCAAGAAGTACCTACAGATACAAACCACAAACTTGCTTTGTTACGCTTTTGCCAGAAATGTATTGTCCAAAGATATAGCACACAATTTAAAAATTTTTGTCATGACAAAGTGCAAATATAGAGAACTCTGGTTCTAAGGTTGTGACTTAGCTCATTGATAGGAACTATTTACTTATCACACAGTTACTGCTTCTATTATTATAGTTTACATTGATTGTATTTAAGAAATAAACACAAAATAATTACACAAATTGTTTTATTGGTGTAGTACCTATAATAAAATTAATCTGACCACCTTAGATTATTTAATATCAGTTTATTCAATTTACACAGTTTCTCAGAATTTTATCAAAACACAAGCAGACAAGTATTCTCATTTACAAAAACTAGTTGTTCCTTGCGGTTTCACCCACTTCGAGGTTCCCACGGAAGATTTTATCACAATAAAACATAGCCTATGAGACTCAAGGACAGTTGATAATATCACCTGTAGATCTATTGCGCTTTCTGTTAAATTATAGGTAAACAAATACATACAGCCCATACATACTCTCTCTCTGAGAGAAGGCCGGAGTCCCAGCAGTGGGAACGTGAAAGGCTGATAATGAAAATACATATCTACAATTTTTACTTCTTAATAATAAAATACTTTATGCTCTAAGTATAGAACAAAACTGATAGGTAGCTTAATCATATTTTTATGTTTTGTGCTTTTTTTAATAAACATACAAAATACACCTAGCATATTCTACTCCACAGTAGGTGGGTACTGATTAACTACCGCTAGGATATCTTAAACTTACTCTTACAAGTATGTACCTTTCTCTAGACCTTGAAGTATTCCAAAACGCAGATGGGCTACTAATTCTGCTACAATATAAATTTCGTGTTTCATGCTCAAAACAGGCTTAGTTCTAAATAAATTGTAAGTATAACAACTGTCATCAGAATGGTAGTTAGTGGCTGACCTGCGTCTGCTAGTTATTCTTTCACCGAAATCGACAACGATAATGTCAGAAAACTACAAGCTACTTACCTATTTTCTTTCGTCATATTTAATTTTTACAGCATTCGCCGAAACCCGATAATCAACACATAATTTAAATATCAATTTCAATCAACTCCTTAATATAAATGTACTTTAGTCATCGGTTTAACTTACAGTACAGTCAGCGACAAAAGTAGCTGATCGTTCTCGATTTTCCAAATGTGTTTCAAATCAGTAATTATCATTGTTTTTTTTACATTTTACATGGAATCATTTTGACCACAACATAACACACCTGATTTTAGGTGATGATGAGGTCAAAAATTGGTGTCTGAGATGATGAGAATAATAGAAAAAAGTGTGATTGTTCAGCGACTTTTAACGTTGACTGTACCAGTAGGTACCTACGTCTAAACTTCTAAAGGCGCCGATTCGTGAATTTCAAATGCAGTCTTGGATTTCACGTATGCACCAGCATATACTCTATTATAGCTTTCCTTTCGTAGGATTTTCGAAACATCTTTTTAAAATCTTTTTGTTTGCATTTAGTATGCAGTTACGTCAAAAATTGCGCTTATAATCGTCGATCCAATATACACATAATATCATGCATTCCAGTATTTACATAATAAGTACAAGAGATCGCTAGCGATGCTAAACTTCAACTGGCGTTTGTTACGTGCATAACTATGACAGGCCGGCCCCGCCCACTTTGCATTTATTTTTTTATAATCGAGTTCACGAGGAGGAAAACATTTATTTTTGAAATCCTATGAAATGAAGGCTATGGTTTCTCACCCACTGGTCGGTCGGCCCAACCTCTAGTTAACCGTGTACGTTACGCTGGTGTGTGTGTCGTGCGCTCCTCGCAAGAACTATAAAAATTCGACGACTACCACAAATTCACTTCACGTTCATAAAACTAAATTATTGTCTTTCCAATTTTAGTCCAAACACCAAATAGTTTACTCAGGTTTTCGCTTACTCGTTGGTTTCAATAGTTTCCTCTACATGCGGAGTTCGTGAAACCACTGCGGTTTCTGGCTCGTAGACTAGAGACAACGGTTGCGGGTCTGGGTCTTGCAGGATTATGAGGTCGGCGGGAGCGGGGTCGACGACCTCTGCACTCCCGCCGTCGCAACCCTGTAGGAAAAATGTGAATCTGAAGTTATTATTTGATTCTAGTTACATCTAGGTGTCGCTAACGCAACAGATATTACGAGCTATATGAAGCTTCACTGTATTTTTTCTCTTGACCACCTTTTGACCCATACCAAAATCATACTTAAACAACTAAAGAATCAATAGCAAAATTACAGCCTGATTGCTGCTGCGCCCTCTCCTTCTCTACAGATTATTTTCTTGGAATAGTTGTATTCCTGATGATTTGGATTTCCTCTTCCTCGAATTTCCCCATCAACGATATTGTATAGTCTTGTTAAATGTAGAGAGAACTACTTGCCTAGGCAACCGCCAATGCCTCTTGCAACCTCTGACGCGCGCGGCGCACCCGCTCCTCTTGCCGACGCACGTCGTCCTTCGTTATACTCACAGCCGCAATCAGCGGCTGTTCAGGGTTTAAAAAAACCCCCGGGTTCTCGATGATGGACTGCTTTGACCCGATTTGACCTGGAATCGTTGAATATTTGTTGACGAATTTAGGACCCAGTTATGTTCGTTGAAAGCAATAGAAGTCTGATCGTTTGCATTGAAAAACATCGGCTCCTCTGTACCGTTTGCGCGTTTGGGAACAGAATCCTAAGCCATCAAGGATTTTAACACTTTCAGCTTATTTATAATGAACTCTACTATTTGACATTTGAAACGTATAAGGTCAAGCATTCACGCTTACACGGATGAGCTAATTTTGATGAAGTTTTTCGGCAAAGATCAGCCTAAATAGACTACTTTACATCCCGAGAAGATTCAGAGTTCCCGCAGGAAATCAGAACTTCCTGTGGACTTGTAATTCTTTAAAATCTAGCTTGGAATAGGATATAGGAATATAGAGGTGTTATTTAGGATTTCTGTCTTAATTTAGACTCACAGGATTTCTGGGGAGTCCGTGCCCCCTGGAACCTAAAATGAAGTAATTCACTGTGTAGTCTGATGAATTTACTTTCTATTAATTTATTTCAATTTATTCATAAAATATACAAATGAGTATTCGAAGTGAATGATTAGTTTTTGTGATTGCAAGTTCTTAACTGTGGTACATAATACAAATGTACATATAATCCATTGAGGATTCGTTGTAGAAGAAGTTAAGCTTTTACTAATTAGTTTCCACAATTTTCTACGCTTTTAAAAAGGATTTATTGTATGTAAAATTTGAAGAGCACCGGACACTTCTTCGTTAATTTGACTTGTTTTACGAGTGAGAAGATATCTTGACTTATAACTATATAGACTTCATCTTTATATATACCGGTAATGGGTTGAGAAGACACGTGTAGAGCAGTGGCTAGTGACTGTATAGTGGTGGCATCAGATATGTATGGGCCCAGTGGTTTGATGTATTTCGGGAGAGATGTGGTGCCTAGAACACCATTCGCATCGCATGCTGTCAGCCCCTGAAAATTTATTCCTGAATTGAATTCACAATGGAATCAAAATAAGTTATCCAGAATCGATAACTGTACAAAATTTTATTATATTGTACGTTTTTGAGGATCATTCTCACTAGTTTCATGGAACAAAATCACATAAGAGTTTTCCTTTTGCGATAGGCCTTCGTGTACTAGTACTATGTAGTACAATATTGTTAAACACGCGACTCCGGTAGGTCAATGGCCGGGCCGCAGGTCACTGATCGACGACATCGCGAGGTCAACGCCCGTTTGCGCCGCTGCCAGCGCCTGGGACTAAGAATAGAAGGGGAGGCATAGCGGGCGGCAGTTTCAGGGGGCGCCAAAACATGATTAAAAATAAAAAAACTTGCTCGGCAAAGCGCCTAGCAGATTTATTAAAAGGTTCTTATTGTCCCAAGCACGAAATATGCCAACCATTATATAGGTATGTGACTTTTTTGAAGTCATTTCTCTCAAATGCTTGAAACAGGGCCACCACTATCAAGATTCTGCAAGCATCGCATCGGTTCGAAATATATCCGGAGCTGAATAGAAGCTTACTTACCTCAAGCCTCTTCTCCCAGAACAGTTGTTTAGGCTTCTCTTGCGTGCCGTGTTTCAAATCAGTTTTCACCTTGCTCTCCTGTGTTTTGTACACCGTCACTGGCTGTTTAAAGATCGACGCGGTCTGTCGTATCGGTGGAACCAGCGACGCGTCTGAACGCAGACCCCTGCATTTTGCAATACGAGTTTTAGTAAACAGAAGTATAAATTCAAAAAAGGAAACTGATTTTGAAATGGACTACAAAATTTACTTATAAAAAGGGCAAGGAGTGAAACATACAAACTAAATTGTACTAAGGTTATTGTAGTATCTAAGTTTCTATCTACGTTTAAAAATAAAGGGAAACTACTTAATTATCACTTGCTTTTGCTCGCAGCTCCATTCTGTAGAGAAACTGACACAACCTGAGTAATAATATCACATGGTGATATTAAGAGTGCTGTTGTAATATATGTAATTATGTAGTATATTATCTTGAATAACGCTTTAGAAGTGGTGTCAGCAAAGTAGTTAGAGTTTCCTATCTTTGGGTGAGCAAGGCCACGAACAAAAGCAAATAACTTTCTGCTACTAAAACATTTGAAAAACCTAATTATACCTATGATAATTGACAAATCATGCTAAATAATTCAAATACATGCTCTAGTATATAAGCTATATAAGCTAGTTGCTAAATAAACAAAACACATTAAGTCACACAAAACTGCATAATAAGTACCGGTACCATGAATTATTATAAACAAAAATACAATCAACACAATTCCAGCAGCAGACAAACCTATGAAAGGACACACTTGTAATGTACATTTCTTATGCAAAAGTATTTTTACTGCATTTAACGGCCATTCCCTATAACTTTTCTATCCAAGGATTGCCCTGCTAGAGATAGACTTCTATGGAGCTTATTTATTTATTTATAAAAACAAATAGTAGCTTACGGTTTACACCAACATGCTAACTATTTTAAATGTGGCTCATAAAATTCTTACAAACAATGCTTAAATTGTCAGCAAACAAATCTATATGTTGGCACTTGTGTGTGAACGCATTAAGGAGGGCCAGCGCCCGCAGCGTAGGTGCATTGTTGCAGTGGTGAGTCCGCAGCACCGGGCAAGAGAACAACTGATGCCGTCAACGCCCCGTTCGCAGATAATTGTCAGGGACATATAGTTTCATATGTCAAATTTCTATCTCCAGTAGGGCAGGGCAAACTGTAGATAGATCGGTTATTGGGAACAACCGTAAGAATATCCTATGAACATTTTGGATTTAACTAGTGTGTGTAGTTATTTACGGAGAATGCATTAGAGTCGTAAATATAATAATATAGACTTGAAAGAAAGTCGAAACTAGTACATGCATCAGCTTAAGGCTGCTAGTGTATCCATACAAAATAATAGTACATGTCTCACACATTTCCCCTACTTACTCGCATTTGCTTACAAAAGCATGTCAAGTGATACATTTTATTTTTAAAAGCTCTCTGCAGTATTATTCAATGACATATTTTTGGGAACTCACAATCCGCACACAAATATATTGTGAGTTTGTTTAAAAGTAAAATCATTTGCATAAGAAAGTTGAACTAAGTATGTATGAGTATAACATGATTGATGAAATACGTTTACGAATCAGAGTAAAGACAAGCTATTTCAAAATGTAGGTGCATTTTAGCATGTTCTCTACAGGGTGTGGTTAGCAAAGCTGCTGTGATGGTGTCTACAATGAGATTACGCTGCGAGGTGACAAAGCACTTTGAAGTCTAAGCATTTGGTAATAAGGTTTTAATTGCTTAGACAGTTCAGTCTTGGATTTGTGTCTAAAGCTGTGTGGCCAAATAAAAAGAATCACTTAATAAAGCCTTGTTTACACCATTAACAAACACTAGACATATAACAATGAGTGAGGCTATGTGAATATCACATATCTACTTCACAGGATTGTCTTACTGTGTTTGTAACTAATAGGTACAGTGGGACACCTTAATTAAGGCATTATACAACAAAGTGACCTACAAACAAATAGATGTGACTCAACTAGAGACACACCATGAGAATTTTCAGGTAAAGTAAAACAAATACGGCCATAAAATTTCTTTTGTTTGCAGATTGTGACATAAGTTGAATGCAATGGTGTAAATGAGGCTCTAACTAAACCTAAACCTAGGGCACACTGACTAACAAGCATCTAGTTGGGTAAGTAGCATTGTAGGTACAAATGGAACATAAAGCGGAGACTGCACTATAATGATCACAACACAAGTGTAAGACACTAATATGGGAACCTGTAATCGAATTGCGCTCGTGCTTTCTTGGCCTTGCACAGCAGCATTGTGTTTATTTGACCCTGTTGGAAGTCAAAACACGACAGGTCCATACTATCACCCAGATACCGAACAAGCTCGGGTTTACTGCGAAACTTTTTACCTGTAGGGCTATAGAAATATAAATTATGGACATGTAAGTTAGGTGTTACACCCTCATTTAGTGATGATGATGAGCGTTAGACAATTTATGTTGTATGAAATGTTTCGTTCGTCGTACACAGTAACTGTACTTACTGGCCGTACACTTTATAAAAAAAACAGTATAGGTATTCAGATCTAGATCCTAATTAGATGCTTGGTATCTGTCATAGATAACGTGACTATGTAGGTTTCTACATAGCAACTGTTTTTTGTTATTTCAGTGCTTGTCATTCCATTGAAAAATAAAACGTTCGTCACAAGTTCCAACCGTATTTAATTTAGTTTAATATGGTAGCAGAGGCCCCTCCTCATATATAACAGGTTATGGACCCAGAGCTACGCGTAAAATAAAAACATAAAATGAGTCATCATGTGCGGATCGAGCTTCTCCAAAGAGAAAACTACGACACCTGGAGCATACACGGAAAAGCTCTGTTACTCAAGTACGGTCTGTGGGGATACGTGTCTGGAAGTATAAAAAAGCCAAAAAGAGATGGTGACGAATTAAATAAATATCTAGAAAAAGATGGACTGGCGTTGGCGGAACTATTTTTGATAATAGCCCCAAGTGAGTTGAGGCAAGTTAAAAATTGTAAAAGCAGTAAAGAAGTGTGGGATACCTTAGAAAAAATTTACAACAGTAAAGGTCCTGCGCGGAAGGCGAGTCTGTTAAAAGAGTTGATACTGAGGAAGATGAAGGATAACGAAAACATAGTTGACCATTTGAATAAATTCATTGATATTGTAGATAAATTGGGCGATATGGATATAGTTATCAACAAAGAATTACTCAGCATCATGATGCTCTACAGTCTACCTCAATCATTCGAAAATTTCCGCATTGCTATTGAAACAAGAGATAATCTGCCAGATCCTGAAATATTAAAGATAAAAATAATAGAAGAAGCAGAAGCTAGAAAAAACAATGTTGCTGGTACCATCGAACCAGAACAAGAAGCTTTATACAGCAAACAAAAAGGAAAAAACAAAAGAACAATCGTGGAATGTTTCAAATGTAAAAAGAAAGGGCATAAAGCAAATGAATGTTGGTCGAAAGTGGACCGAAATAACAAAAGCGATGTGAATTCTTCGCGATATTGTCAACAGTCAGAAGAGATGTGTCTAAACATATTTGACAGTAAAGGAAAAGAGACCATGACAGAAAAGGCAAGTATTTACAAAAAGAATAAAATGCTAGAATGGCACAGAAAGCTAGGACATCTCAATGAAGGACAAATGCGCATAGCTTTTGATAAGAAAAGCATGGAAGGCCTAGATTTCAATAAAGGAGATTCAGTTCAAGACTGTGAAGTTTGTGCAAAAGGCAAAGCAACAAAACTGCCATTTAATGAAGTTAAAAATGAGAACCGGACCAATGAAAGATTAGAAATAGTGCATACTGACGTATGTGGTCCGATGAAACAACCGTCAAATGGAGGTGCCAAATACTTCATAACGTTTACGGATGATTATTCAAGATATACAAGGGTGTATATGATGAAAACTAAAGATGAAGCTCTAGTAAAATTCAAGGAATTTAAAAATGAAGCTGAGAGGTTCACGAATAATAGTATACAATGCTTACAAAGTGATAATGGAAAGGAGTATATCAACAATGAATTTGATAAATACCTCAAAGAAAACGGAATAAAAAGGAGGTTGTCAGCACCTTATACGCCAGAGCAAAATGGGTTGGCAGAGAGAAAAAACAGGACATTGCTAGACAAAGCTAGATGTATGTTAATTGATGCCAATACAAAAGAAGGTTTTTGGGCTGAAGCTGTAAGTACAGCTAACTACTTGGCTAACCGTAGTCCTTGCAGCAGCATTAATAATGTGACGCCATTTGAGAAATGGGTGCAACGAATCCCTTCTGTGAGGCATCTTCACATATTTGGGACCAAAGCTTTTGTCCTAAATAAAGGAAAGCCAAAAGGAAAATTTGAAGCCAGAACAACTGCCGGAGTATTTGTTGGATACTCGGAGAACAGTAAGGCATTTCGCATCTTCAACCCAAGTACGGGGAAGGTAATGATAAGCAGAGATGTCAAGGTGCTGGACAAAATGTTTTATAATGAAAGTAAGGAACAAAATCAAGACGATAAAGTTCGTAAAGATGAAATAGAAGTTATATTTTTGCCAAATGAAAACATGGAAAATAATGAATACTTAAAATATGAACAAGCCAAAAAATCTAGAAAACACTTGAAAAATATAATATCAAGAGGAAAAGACAAAGAAATTGTGAAGAAAGCTAGACAAATGTTAGAAGACATAAATATATATACAAAAACAATGGCATATGTAAATTGAGTAAAGCCATATATGGGCTAAAACAAGCGGGACGGCAATGGTTTTTAAAATTGCATCAAAAGTTGTTGGAAATTGGATTTAAAAATGCAACAGCAGATCCTTGCTTGTATATATTAGAGAAAGGGGGAGAAAAACTCTTCGCAAACATATATGTCGATGATCTGGTAATTGCATATAATACAGAAAAATTACTAAAAGAAGTGAAGACCAGATTGCAAAAAGCATTTGAGTTGAGAGATATGGGACCGCTCCATCATTGTTTGGGAATCAAATTCTCCCATGTAGGGGGAGAGATGACACTGTCACAAGAAACATATATTGACAATTTGACAGAGAAGTTTAACATGGAAGAATGTAAGCCGGTGTCTACACCCATGGAGCTAGCTCTTAAATTAGAGAAAAATGATAAGGCAGAAGAAATGGCCGATTACCCATATCAGAAACTCATCGGATCATTGATGTACTTGGCTGTAGCGACAAGACCTGATATTATGTTCGCTGTCAGTTATTTAAGCCAGTACAACACTTGTTACGGGAAAAGTCATTGGCTAGCGGCGAAAAGAGTAATACGTTACCTAAAGGGAACAAAGAATGCCTGCATAACATTTAAAAAGACAGGACAAGGACTTGTGGGCATGGCCGATGCAGATTGAGCGGCTTGTACCGTTGACCGTCGATCATATACTGGTTACATTTTTATGTACGGGGGTGGTCTAGTCAGTTACGAAACAAAGAAACAAAGAGTTGTGGCTATATCAACGGCAGAGGCCGAATACACAGCCAAAGTTGGTGAGACTGCTCAGGATGATTGGAATCACTCAGACCTGTGCCCAGGATCATCGTGAGGGGGAGTGTCATAGATAACGTGACTATGTAGGTTTCTACATAGCAACTGTTTTTTGTTATTTCAGTGCTTGTCATTCCATTGAAAAATAAAACGTTCGTCACAAGTTCCAACCGTATTTAATTTAGTTTAATATGGTAGCAGAGGCCCCTCCTCATATATAACAGTATCAAATATCAAGTCTTTTTTTATACTAATGATAATTTTAGGCATATTAATTCAAAATGAGTAAATATGAGATAGTAGTTTACCTGTAATAATACACATCTACCTTGCCAGCAGAAAGCCCAGTTTTCCTAATGACTTCCTCTCTTTGCCAGCCTTTGGGTAACGCTGCACAATCCGACTTCTTTTTCTCTATAGAAATATTCATATTTGCAAATGATTTACAGAAAGAAAAATTTATTGCGGAAAGTTTTAGTGGGAAGTACGAATTATTTACTAGTTACTACACTTCTTGACAATACTGACTATTACTGACACTAGTTGACATTCAAAAATAACATAATCTACTTAGTCTATGGAATACCAAGATTTGACCATAGAGTGATAATTGATATTTGACAGAACTGAATGAACTATATAAGGAACCCCTACACTAGTGTGACCATTAGGAAAATATAGAAAATTCCACACAACAGCTGAAAATCCACAGAATGTTATAGTTCTCTTTTCTCAATAAACGACTACATTATTATACAGGACAGACATCTATGACAAAAGTTCGGAAACATATCATTTTGCTAGTTCATGGGCAGTGCAATGAACAACGGACGAAAAGTGAGTTAAAAAGATCCAACTGTCGAAGTCAACCATGTGTCAACTGTCAAGTGTCAGTAGAAGCCAGGTAGCGAATTCTCTTTTCTCCATTCGTTTCGTTTTGCTTTTGGCGAATCGGTAGTTGATTCGTTACGTGTTTTTGCTGAAATTAATCAACTCGGGATTTATTTGTATATGTAGAGAGTAAATAACAGGAACCTACAAAATATTTTCGGCGTGTGCCATACGCGAGTTCTGTAGATGTGAGTAGTCTTTTATCATTTTTGAACTTTATTTATTGATAGTTCTTCTGAATGATGTCAACATTTCGTTAGAAATGATACTTTCACTTTGCAGTCACTGTTTTTACTATGTGGAAAATGTATTACTAAAAAAATAATTTGCATGACATTCATGTAGGTACTAAATGAAATGATAGAAGCTGCTGGTGGTACGGTAAAGAGTAGGTTTCTGTCTCGCCTATTTTCCTTCATATTATCTTGCCTACTTTTAGTAACTGGCTACTCTAATGTTTAGTTTTACCATGAAAACAATCGGTAAGGTTAGAAATTGCCATCCTGACTTGACCTATTTTTAATAACTGAGATACTTTGTACACTAAACTTTTCTTATTAGCACTAGCTTTCATTGTAGTAAATAATATTGTAATCTGTGTTACTAAGGAACACTAAAGGTACAATCACCTTTATGGTCATAACTTGTCCAGTAGGTTGTATGTAACAGTCCTTGTTAACAATAAATCAGGTTAAGCACACTCAGCACCGTCATTGATATGGCATAGATGCCTGTTAATGGGATTTTGTGAATGCTACTATGCTTTATAAGGCTTGTAAAGCTTTTGGTCTTGGCAAAATATGCTTTTGTTGTATGTTTTGTATTATTTCCTTGTTGTCCTGGGGCGCTTTGGAAACAAAACAATAATACATTATGGTTAACAGGATGATATATAAGGAGTTAATTCCAGAAGTACAGGATCACTAAATTCATTTAAATCATACCAAAATTAAACAAGTAAGATAAGAGTATTCAAAAGAGTTATTGAGGGCCGACAGTGCATTGGCACCACCTAGTGATGCAAATGTCCACAGGTGATGGTGACCTCATACCATCAGGTCTGCTTGTTTGCCACATATTTCATCATCATTGGCTGTGCTCAGGGTTAAGCAGGCCGATCCGGGAGCCACAGATGCGGACAAGAGCATGTATTATAGATTATAGATATCATATTTGTTCAATTCAATTCAGTCACATCTTAGGTGGTAGGTTTTGACCACAAGTTTTCTGTTGTGAAGCGACGATGTAAAAGAAGTTGGCGCCACGCTATGCCTCAATGAGGCAACATTGGGCGCTGGCTCTCAAATGAGGTTGCCAGAATATGTTGATAGTTGCTAGGCTACAGAATTTTAACAAGCCAGTCGGGTGAGCACTAGACAGTATCCTACCACCAACCTTTGTTTCATTACAATGTTTTCGTTTTCACTGAAAGCTCAAACTCAATGCAGGATTCAGACCCAAGACCAACAGGTTGCAGGTCAGCATTACTACCACCACCATTATTATTTTTTTATTACATATTTATTTACTATTCCTACTAATATTAGAAATGCTATAGTGCGAGTGTGTGTGTGTGTGGGTGAATGTTTGTTACCACGGTAACTACTAAACCGATTTTGATGAAATTTAGAATGGAGATAGCTTAGACCCTGTATTAACGCATACACTACTTTTATCCCGGAAAAGGGTTCCTAGGGGATAACGGGAAGATGCGGATGAAACCATGGGGCGCATTTAGTATAGTATAATACATAGTGTACATAACAACTAGGCTGGATACAAATAAATGTCACCAAATAAACTATTAACCATAGTCCTTTCAAACCAAGTAGTTGGATAATGACACCAAATAAAAAAATTTAAAGCAATAATGAGACTCGGTTCTTTACAATTTCAATAACTCATGCTTAAAAATATTAGTCTGTAACTCACTCAAGTTCACTGATCTCTATGCTCTGACTCAGATATATTAGCTTAGCTGGAATTCCTCACTTTAGACTTTAGCCTTTGTGGCAATTTTTTCATGTATTTAATAAAATGTTTTTTTAAAGTTTAGGCATAGTGCAATCTTTTTTTACAACTTTACATTTACATAGTTTAGTTGGGTTGGAGTTGACAATTTATTAAGCACAAAATTAGTGTTTATTATTTCAGACAGGTATAGATAATGGCAATTTTTACGAATCATAGAAAAGAAAGCATATTAGAGTACAGTTTTGGGAAATGTCTCCTTCATTATTTATTACAAATTAAATGTAAATAAAAGCAAATTTATTTAATTTTCGTTATAGACCTACAAAATTAATTGACATGAAATTATTAGGGTAAGGATAGGTACTTAGTTTTTTTTCCTTCTCTAACGTTTACTTTTATAATATGAGAACCTTATGATGCTGGAATATTTTATACATCAATAAACTCCGCTTGTCAAATATAATCGGCAACTCCCGTGGTGTTGTTGCAAATGTCCATTGAATATTTGTCTCAGGTACAAATAGTCTTGGATATTTCTATCTATATAAGTATTTATTTCTCTATATCAATATGTATATCGTTGTCTAGTACCCATAACACAAGTTTCAAGCTTAATTTGGGGCTAGGTCAATTTGTGTGCAATTGTCCCTGATATTTATTTATTTATTGATCCTGGTAATGTAACAGGAGGTTTTAGTCTATGTTATCTGGAATCGCCTTATTCTAGTTAATAACTAGTTGAAATAAGTCCTATAATTTTAAAATATTTGTCAAGGTGCTGGTAGTTGGTACATTCTTTGCAACTCCGTTGTATTATGTCAACCCTTTTCAGGCTGGCACGTTACACAGTCGACCTTTTAACTTAGTTGTTGGGAAATAGTCAACAAAGGAACCCATTATCTGAGAATGTGTACTGAATTTTAGTCAAAGACGGCATTTGCCCGCAGTTCTGCCCGCCCTGCTTATGCTTCCTACGAGGCTTCTTACGCTATCAACCATATTTCGGCATCTCGAAGCGAAAGACCCGGCGCCCCTCTTTATCCCTATGGAGTACTAGCTATTCCGCGTGGGCTACAGTTTATCGCGATAAAAAGTATCCTATGTCCTTCCTCAGGGTTCAAACTATCTCCGTACCAAGTTTCATTTAAAATCGGTTCCGTAGTTAGGCGTGAAAGCAAGACAGACAGACAAACAAAGTTACTTATTAGTTGGGATTAAATATTAATATAGCCCAAAGTTTTCATCCAGTAAGGACATGGTATGTACTTATCACGGTTGGAGACTTTCTGATGATTGTATTGAAATCAGTACCCGGACGGAACCACGGCAGCAGCTAATATAAAAAAAAACCGCCCAAGTACGAGTTGGACTGGCGCACCGAGGGTTCTGTACAAACTTGCTTTTTTAATTATTTAACTAGATAAAATCTAACGCCCTAGGGTCAAATCTACTCAGCCCGCTAGTAAATCTGGCACTGGTTGCGCCAATATTTTCTGAAGTACAAATCAGGCGTCGTGGGAATAATAGGCACATAACAGGTACGCCACAATGCCGATATCATGCCCTACGTCACAGCCGGCTGGTAGATCTCACACGGCACGTTCAATTAGTCGTTTCAATTATTTACAGTAGTAGGATTGAAGAAGGTCGATGTTGGGTAACCCTGAACTTTCTTTTGCGAAACTTTGATGTCTCACTGGTCGGCTCACATTTGTCAACGAGTGTCATACTTTTTTTTTTATAAATGGGGCATATATATGAGTTTTCTTACTTTATAGTTTACAGGGAATCCTAAATAGAAATTCCTAATTCTAATATTTCTCACGGAAATGTTATGCTTTAGTACAGACTCCGTACTACGGAGCTCTCTCTACGCGAGTTTGACTCCCACTTGCCTGATTTTATCGTGTTTAATTATTTCTTGGTCTCATTACATCATTCTGATAATTATTTAGCCTGATGTATTAGTCCACTGCTGGACATAGGCTTCTTCGAAAACGAAGACCGGGTTCAATCCCGGTCTTCGGCTCCTTAGATAATAAGTTTTAGTTTGCATTATACTTATGTAGATATCGCATTGGCAATTGCTCTGAGCATCACCTATATACATTATGTGATCAAAGTGGATCCAGTTTCGTCTTTAGGACTTTTATACTTGTCCAGAACCATATAATTGCATCTTCTTTAGGATGGCAAAGAAGCCATCCTCTGTATTTTATGTAAAGATCTGTAAATAATCACTTCAAGATATCATCACCACTCGATTGAATGTATTTGATCTGCCTCAAAAAGACTCTATTTTCTCTTCATTTACATAACATCCATAACTTCAAAACAGGTCATTTTTAAAACATATCTTACCTGCATGCGCTCACAGCTAAATTAAATGAATTTTAATTGAATAGCCGAGATGCCCTGAAACATTAGTTAATCACGAAATAAGCCCTACACTACATACCTACTTAACCTTTAACCTGCCCTAGTTGTTTGGCAACAAACTCTTTATTGATACCCACCCACCCTGGTTCGTTTTATGTGCGCTGTTTTTTCCGATTGATCTCAACGTAAACTAGGTTTCGGGCCCGTTTTAATCACCTAAATGGTTGCTTATTTGGACAAGTAAATAAATAGCTTAAGTGAGTTACGAGTCTGCCGTATACTTGCAGGTGAATTTATAGATCAATAGCCGTGATAGCTAGATTAACCGCGCGGTTTCGTCCGAATGAATATTTCCACGGCAACCGTGAATTTTTCCGGGA